>OW799233.1:138665001-139953551 GCA_941918925.1 Phyto melanocephala | reverse complement strand
GGGTTAGGTGCAGATGTTGTATTAAGAATATTACAAAATGTTGAAAACACAAATTACAACAGAGTTTTTTTCGATAACTTTTTCACGTCATACCAACTAATGTGTTTGCTTAGCGAAAGACAATTTTGTGCAACTGGAACTGTCCACAACAATAAAATTATAAGGGCACCTTTAAAAACAGGAAATGAATTGAACCGTGGTGATTCTGACTTCTGATCAAGCGAACAATATATTGGGTTGTCGTTGGGCTGATAATAAAGAATTGACAATTTGTACTAATTTTGACCAAATAGAGCTATTTCACTCGGTAAAAAGATGAAAAAAAAAGAAATAAATTCGGAAGTTATCAGCAGTCACATAATTTTTTTAATTATAATTTTTGCCTGACAATGCTGTTCAAAATTATTGAATAAATATTCGCTCTAAAAAGTGGTATAGGACGTTTTTGTTTCAGTTTTAAGCGCATCGATTATCAATGCATGGAAGCTACACTGCTTTGCTTCAAAGGAAAAGAACGAAAAACCTATGCCACAAAAAGCTTCCAAATTATAATAGCAAAACAGCTTTTGTTGTCATCTGAAAGAATAGATAAGTCTCCAGAATTTGTACCTCGCAACTTATAAAGAGTCAATTGAGAGCATATTTCCGTAGAGCAGATAGATGGAAAACCTAGACGTTGCAGATTAAAAACCTGTGGAAAGCCAATAAAATGAATGTGCCAAAAGTGTAATGTACATTTACATCCTGTATGTTTTGAGGGGTACTATAATTTCATAATTTTTCTTAATAAATATAATTGATAAAATCATAAGAAATTTGTCTTTAGATATGAAAAAGAAAATCATATGAAATTTTTTAAAACAAAAAATAATAATGTTGAATAGCGGCCAACGTTCGCGCTAGCGAACACCGATTTCTGACGATCTCCACAGGGACACGTGAATTTTGATAAAGAATTTGAATTCAGTAGCCTCATGTTATCTAGAAACCTGGATTTCATCGAATTCGGACGACTTTTATGTTTCGCGGCTGGAAATGGGTTAATTGGCTATCCCTAAACTTCTTTATCAGCCTTTTTCATCCATTTAATGTCTGCCATATTTTAAATAATCTTAGCCCGAAAACCAGTATTGTGATCTGGTAGATGGAACTATTAATCTCTAATTCGGCTTATGTATTTCAAAATTATAACCATTCCAGTATGGTCAATAATCTCCGAGCCGTCTAATTACATCGTCTGATTCTCCCTCTTCCGGTATTATAGTTATGAAGCTTCAATTTTTATACCTCATTTGGACCTTGTCACATGTTATCTCAGTGATATTTCCCGTCAGTACAATTTTGGTTATTCTTTAGTATCTGGTTGTATAGTCTAGTAGCGGCCGAGGTTGCTTCATATTTCACCTGTATCTCAATTGGTAGTATATTTTTAACAGTCATTGACGATGTGATTCCTATGACATTGCACATACTGATGTAGCACTAGCTTTGGATTTTTAAGGAGATTATATATAACTTTATTCTGTCCAACACACTAGCGTGGCATACGTTAGAATTGGCCATAGAACGTTTGCATATAGCCAGTGTATTTTTGCTACTCTACACTCAATGTGGTCTCTCCAGTATAGCCTTTAATCAAGTATTGCTCATATTTTTCTCTTAATAAAAATGTTATCTTCATTTCTTAAATAAATTAATTTTTGTATTGTCTAGGTTATCGCAACATCATCTGCATAACAGACGGCTTTGACAGACGGCTCAATCAATGGGATTCTCAATAGTAGAAAAAAGTGAAGAAATTATCAGGAAAATTTGTACAGACAATGCAAAAGTCGAGAAAATACGAGGACTCGTATTTTCGTTTATTATTAATATTTTATTAACATCTATTTATAAAAAGAAGTGAAGAAATTTTTTAAACAAAGCGTTGTTGTAAAAGAAATTTTGCTTCGTATTTTTTTGTTTGTTTCTGTTGTATGTTGATTATGTTCTCTATTTGCTAGCATGTATGATGTAATTGCTAAAACAACTAGAGTGGCGTCAAATGGGTTTTTTAGTTTGTGGTGTGTGATGTTGTTTAATAATTGCGATATTCTTGTTTGAGTTATTTGTTGTTGCACAGTATTCTATATCTACCGTTTACAATATTTTAATTATTGTGATAGTAAAAAAACATGAAAGGCCTTTTAAATAAAATCTTCCAATAAAAGAGGAAGAAAATAATTATCGTCACAACAATAACAACATTGCATATGAGGGTAAAATAACAGGGTGATTAAATGGAAGATAAAAAGTAAAAAAAAAATAATTATAACGTAGACGACAAAATGCATTTTTACCTAAAAGACTGAAGAAATAAAGAAATATCTTTAAAAAAGAGCAAAAAATATCTCTTGCAAATAAGTGTTTAAAGAAATTAATTAAATTAAAATTAAAAAATTACGCTTTTCAAACATTCAAGCCATAATAAAGTTTTTCTACAAAATGTTTCAATTAAATAAATCCTTTTACCATGATTAAACAATAAATTTTAAAAGAAGTCATCTATGTATATATATATCTATCTATCTATCGATCTATATATATAAAAATCAATGTGTGTTTGTATGTTTCTTTGTGCTTTATAGACGGTTAAACGGCTGGACCGATTTCCTTGAAATTTTCACAGAATCTTTCTGTGTGTCTGCAAGAAACTATAGGCTATACTTCGGTTTAAAATTATAAGTGCGCGTGGTGCCACGCCCTATTAAAGAATAAGTATTACATATTATATATCACGAAAGTTAATGCAGCTAGTGTCTTCAAATTAAGTACGGTAAACTTTGACATCCACATAAAAATTTGGGTAAAAAATGGGCGGACTTTTAATAGTAGGCGTAGCCACATGAATTAAATACTAAATTTCGTATAATTGGAAAACGATATCGATTAGAGTACTAAAATTTTGCAAGAACAACTTTGAAACCAAAATAAACATTTCTAAAAAAAATGGGTACATTAGAAATAGTAGGCGTGGCAGCTCCCATAGCAATTAAATACAAAAATTCGTATATCTGGGAAGCGATAATAGTTAGAGTATCCAAATTTTGAATAAAAAATGGTTGATTTAGTAATAGTAGGCGTGGCATTTGCAAAATAAATATATTTTAAAACTATAAAATTTTTATTTCATTACGATAGGGGTGGCGAAGCACACCGGGTATTAGCTAGTTATGTATAAACGCGAGTCTCATTGGTGGACCCAACAACAATTTTTTATTGTACTTCTTATATGATTAATTTTAATGTAGTTGTTTGTTCAAATTAATAGTTTATTAATTTTAGTGTAATGTTTCTTTTGTATATCTCTTCAATCATTGGTGTAATAGGGTTTACTTTTCACCAACCTAATTAATAGTAAGATTTTAAAAACAAGTTGGTTTGCTATTCTCCAGAAAACTTAAACTCCATTAGAGATAACAGAGACTTATACTGTTATATACAAATATATTAAAGTGCTTTATCAAAACATATCGTGATATTGAAAAAACGATCTCAAGTCAACAGTAAAGCGGTTTTTTAAAAACAAGATTAACTTTTAAAGAACGAGTAATTTTTGCAGCCACTAAATTAATCTCTTTTGAAGAGCTAAAATAAACTAATTTTGTAAATTAACATTTTTTATACAGTCAATTAGATATAAGTTTATTTGATATAACTTGTCGAATAATATATTTGTTTAATTTAGTTTCACAAAGTTTGTTCGAAAAAATTTTAACACAGGTTAGCCAGTACCAATTTTACACTTACCTGACATGCAAGTGCACACTGTACAGTTTCTCCAAAATTATATATGTAAGTACGGATACTGTATTTTTTGTTACCAGAACTAAAAAGAGGTTCACCGAAACATAGGAAAAAAATTATTATTATCATTAGCGAAGAATTATAGTTGTTTTTCTACCTAAATAATTGGAAAACACTGCTAAACAAATTTTTAAAGATTTGACCACCGCCAAATTATTTCAGTTTATTTGAAAAGAATTTTCTTATTTTTAAGAGTTTTATTCGACTTGTTATTTCTAGTTAAAATATATAAATGTTTAAGATGGACCTTTCTAAGTCACACAATAACTGTTATAAACGTTACAGTCCTTGGCTATTATTTGGCTAGAACTATGATATAAACTCACGATAAAATGTATCCCATATCTAAGATCGAGTATTGTTGTATAGCTAAACCAAATTTTTTTTTTAGATCCATGCAGCAGTTTTTTTCTTACTCTTAAGTTCAGAAACACAAAAATAAAGACAGGCAGACAGACAGAAGAAATTCAAAAAAGGGGTATTTTGTATTCTATACATTGTTTGAGACATATATATCATCATAAAAAATTCCAAAAGATATTTTTTTATACAAACACAGTTTTTTAACAATCTTTTTTTAAATATAAAAGTTTGAAACGTGAGAAATCCGTGAAGTTTCAATTGGTATCAGAAGTTTTAGAAACCTACTATATGATACAATAGAAAAATGATATTTAAATATATAGCATTTAAAATGTTTTTAATTTACACATATTATAATTTATATTAGTTTCTTGTTATTGCGTAAACAAATCACATATACAAACGAAATATAAAACACTCTTTAGTTTTAAACACCCTAATATTCTTTAAAAAACTTCTGATCAAATAGTTCATTGCCATACGTCTAAAACTAAAAATAAAACTCTCTATCCTTATCTTAAATGCAAATACTTGTCTACATTTATAGCGATACAGAGAATTTGCATATCTGCCATATTATGTCATTCCACCACATCCGTTTCATTTGCACCAAACATGAAATCGTTCTTTAAACCAAAATCACAACAACAATAACGGTAGCAACATCAACAACATAGAAATAAGGCGTCCAACCGGTGTTGCCATGTACAGCAACCGTCCAATAAATCTATAAAAGCCAACTCAACACACAGTAGCGAAATAATAGCAACAGCAACGACAGCAACAAAAACATCGGCAGTAACAAAAATACAAAAAAATGTGAACCGGTAGCCAACATTACAAAAGTGTAGCCTGTGGCAAATCACGTATTCGTACACGGTTGTAATATGGAACAAGCAAATGCTCGTACTGAGACTATAACGAAACATTTAAGGTTTTAAGAGGGCAGTATAAAAAGTTGCCGCAGCAAAAAAAAAAAAACAACAACGTTGGCAAATTGACAAAAATGCATAGAATTTTTAAAAAGAAAATGCAAAAGCAAAATATCTATAATGCTTTTCTAAAATTTACATTTACCACTAGCTGTCATATTTATAAAAATATTTACAGTTAATTGAAGGTTTATTTGACAAATTTCTGTGCAACATTTGTCCAAAAGGACTTTAAAAACCTAAAATGTTTTTTACTAATACGGCAGTAAATATTTAACAAACTTATTAAAATATTAATGTGACATAAACAAAAGTTTCATCTCTTTCAACACTACATATTTTTGACAATATTGAAGTATACAATCCATAGCAGCATCTTATCTGCTTAAGATTATTGCGGTAAAATTTTTTAAATAATGCTAAAAATTCTTTTATAAAACTCTATGCATAAATGTACCATTTTAATGTCATTTTGATACTAATCTCGCCAATTAAGAATTATAAAATACAATACAACACCATTTTTAATATTTTTTTTTTTCGTTGCACTGTTTTCATTTTTCTTTTTTTTTTTAGCTCCCTATCCAATTAAGTAGACTTACTACTGTTGGCAACTGACTACTAACTAAAGGGACATTACTTGTCATTATTGTGATTACAAAGTTATTTTTTTTTTGTTTTTATTATATTGCTGTTGTTGCTGCTGTTGTTTTGTATATGTTTTAAATTTAATTACATGCATTTAATGAAAAAAAAATAAAAAGAAACAGAAACTTTGTGTAGCACACAACAACTGGAAACTAAATAAATACAAGCGTTACTCTCCACAAGAAATCTCATCCTTTTTTAAGCTGGTGGCAGGTACACGATGTGCCAACAAAACAAATTGGTACACACGTACAAACACACTCAAACATACACATGTTTGTATAAAATAAGTAGCAATGAAATAAGAGTTGTTGCCGTTATTGCTATTAGTAGTGAAATACAACATGATACATGACAAAACCCTCTCTACATTGTACATACTAGATATGTATGCAAATTTATATGTATATGTCGATTAATGTGTATGTGTAATGCTACGTATATGTATACATTTGTATAATTTGTTTTTCCCGAGAGGTTTTGTAAAATTGAATAAAAAATAAAGTGTAAATTAGGGCACCCATAGTGTTCTGCAGATAAAATATTGTTGTTTTTGCTTTATACATATATACATATATTTGTTCTTTCTATTTACCTCTCTGTCTCCCCATGATGCGGTAAATGGATCAACTAAAATGCAAAAGCTTTGATTTTATAGTCACTAATACTGCTGTTGCTAGATTTTTGCTTTTTTTGTAATTTTTTTATTTGTTTGTTACAAAAAAAATAAATCACATTAAATCACATATGTTTTAAGTGGAGATAAGTTTAAATTTTTTCTACTTACTTGTTACGATGTTGCTGGTATTTAACATAAATAGTATTTAATTTTTTGTTGTTGCCCCCTTTACAATTGATTTGCATGTAAAAGAGCTAATATTTTTAATATGCTTCTTAAATTCTTGGATGGTTGGAAAAGGGTCAAATTTTTACGTAATAAATTAAGAAAATATTGCTTTTATTGTTTTCTAAATACATTTAAAGGGTGGTTTAATTTTAACGCCGATGTTGATTCTGAACCACAGCTAAACGTTAAGTTTCGATTACAGACTAACTCAATTTGAACCATGGATATTTACACACATACATTTTTTTAAACTTAATAAAAAAAAAATATAATAGAGAATTTTAAAATAATCAATCATTTTTAACCAGGAATTTTTTAGAGAGAAAACACCAATATTACAAAGAAAAGAAATCATATGAATATACAAATTTAAAAGGTTTTAATAGAACAATTTTCTGAAAGTAATCTACATATGTTGAAATAAAATATAAGTAAAACCTTTTACCGAGTAGAATTACAAAAACTGAAGAAATTGAAAAATGTTTTAGATAAAGGGAGGGTCAAAGCCACTATGGAGTTTAAAAATTTAATAAATTTTTAGTAATATTTTTTTTTTGTTCAGATTATAAAAAACACAAAAAGAATTTTTTTGAACTTAGCATGGAAAATAATTAAATATCCACCGGTTTAAGCTTTGCAATGATAGGCTAATTTTTTTTTAATTTTCCAATATATTTTTCGAAATTTTCCCTCGTAATCCCTGCCCTGGTAATCATGGCCTTGAGTTTAATGATTGTCTCG
The DNA here is from genome assembly GCA_941918925.1 of Phyto melanocephala. Classification (NCBI taxonomy): domain Eukaryota; kingdom Metazoa; phylum Arthropoda; class Insecta; order Diptera; family Rhinophoridae; genus Phyto; species Phyto melanocephala. Next base: position 139,946,174 of record OW799233.1, on the reverse strand, counting down.
CGCTTTTTAACATATCGCTTCTTTAAATAACTTCATGAAAAATATTCGGATTTTGACAAGTCTGGCGTATACGCTGGCCAACTAACGTCCGAATTTCTCAAAATTATGTGTTTTTCAAAAATATTACCTATAAGTTTCATTGTATTTCGAACAGTAAAATCAGTTGCTTTATTGTGCTGTTAATACACCTTAAACTGGTTTCAAGCGTATGATTTACAAAGTGTTCTACAATAAACTGATAATGCTTCCTGTTTACGGCTACAACACTTCCAACTTAATTTTCCAAGAAGTAAGGACCAGTAATATTTTCTCATGGGGTGTAAATGGATTTTTAAAACCTCGCGGCCTACAGTTCTGCTTACTAATAAAGTCCTTCAAATTAAAATAAGCTTCATCACTCATAAATTGATAAAAATTTAGACATTGCTGTTATATGCAGGTTATGGTTTTTACACTAATTGAACCTTTTACGAGAATAACAGTAAATCCTTGTAGTAACAGTAGCGGTAAGGACACACACGCAAAGAAAAACCATGGTTACGGCATGATCACGACGGTCATATTATTTTTTCTAAAACAATATTTGGTTGTCGAAAACAAGTTATAGTTATTTTTGTTTCATTTTATCATATATTTTGTCACGTAAAATTTCAAAATGGTTATCATTTAAAAATAGTATGATATAAGAAAATTAATTTGACAAGAATAACATTACATTCAAAATCATTAAAAATTAAAAATAATCATTAAATAATGAGTGAGCCAACAGTATGATTACAAATTAATCAAGCTATGATTTTTATACCCTTCACCTGTGGTGCACAAGGGTATATATAGCTTTGTCATTCCGTTTGTAATATCTACAATTTTCATTTCCGACCCCATAAAGTATATATTTTCTGAAAGCTTATGAATAGAGGAGTCGACTAAGCTCTGACCGTCTGTCCGTCTGTCCGTATATCCGTCTGCCCGTCTGTCCGTGTGTTGTTTGAAATCAACTTTTAGAAGCAACTATATGTTCCTGAGATCTGTATATGGTATCAATCTCTTTGAAATATCCAGGAATGAATCGCTATTGAAACTTAGCACAATCGCCCCACAACTTTCTGAGATATGAGCAAAAAACCACGACCACCTCGTTTTTTTTCACAATAACAACAACAACATACATACATACATACATGTAAAAAACATACCAAACAAAAAAAATTACAAAAAAAAAATATTAAAAATAAGAAAAAAATAATAAAAAAAAACTAAAAAAAAAATTTTTTAAAAAAATTAAAAAAAAATATAAAAAAAATAATAAAATATAAATAATATATTAAATAAAATAAAATAAAATTTTTTTGGCTCAGCTGGGATTCGATGCCACATTTATTCTAACGTGTACGTATGCACGTATTTTATATGGGATGAATGGTGATACAAACAATTGTTATTGCATGACTACACTTTGTGAAGGGTATATAAGATTCGTCACGGCCGAATATAGCACTGTTACTTGTTTCTTAATAATTTGATTTCAACTGTTGTTCTTCTTGCTAAATAAATTTTTATTATTTCAAAAGTTTGAGATGTCAAAAAAATGAACAAAAATTTTTAAAAATTAAAGAAAATTTAAAAATAAACGAGAAAATGTAAAAAATATTGGTAGATAAATTGCAGCTAAATTGTTAAGTACAATCAATATGTGTATGTTACAGCAAAAGACAATAATTTGCCGTAAAAAAGCAAAGTTTGTCGATTTCAATTGTAGTCATATATATGATTATTGAACGATACTTTAATTAAACATAATAATGATAACTGGTAACCATAATTATTTTCAACCATAATCATACAATTCAATCATAATATGTTGCTCTTCGATTATGGTTACCACAACCATATTTTGTCTTTGCGTGTGCGGTGGAAAAGTCAGTAGTGCGTTAATCTGTTCGACTGGGGATTGCGAGTTTGATTTCTGCCAACAATACTGATCTGCTGCACCACAAAAGTCAAATGATATTGGTTATTTTGTCCGGTTATTAAATATTATAAAACATTTTGTAAGTATTTTGTAATAAAATAAATAATTCATAGAATTTATCTGAATTAATTATGTGTCCCCTTAATAAAGGAGGTAATTTCGAATTTTCAAATAGAAGGAGAGTTTAAAAAAAGAAAATCTAATCGAAACAGTTATAAAATTAAAGGTTATACTTTTATTGTGATATCTCTTATTCGAATTCTTGTAGTACTATGCGGATTAATGAAAACTGATTTGAATATTTTATGCACAGTTGAACTTTAATAAATCTTTAATTAAATTTTAAAATTATTAAAAAAAGCTCAAAAATAACTCTGAGTGAAGGTGATTTCTCGTAAGGTATTTAACATAGAGAGATTTTGATTAGTGCAAACGAAAACTGAAAGTTTTCTTATCTCTACTTAATTTAAAAATCCACCATACTTATAAAAAACTTACATTAAGAGTTTGTCGATTTCAATTGTAGTCATATATATGATTATTGAACGATACTTTAATTAAACATAATAATGATAACTGGTAACCATAATTATTTTCAACCATAATCATACAATTCAATCATAATATGTTGCTCTTCGATTATGGTTACCACAACCATATTTTGTCTTTGCGTGTGCGGTGGAAAAGTCAGTAGTGCGTTAATCTGTTCGACTGGGGATTGCGAGTTTGATTTCTGCCAACAATACTGATCTGCTGCACCACAAAAGTCAAATGATATTGGTTATTTTGTCCGGTTATTAAATATTATAAAACATTTTGTAAGTATTTTGTAATAAAATAAATAATTCATAGAATTTATCTGAATTAATTATGTGTCCCCTTAATAAAGGAGGTAATTTCGAATTTTCAAATAGAAGGAGAGTTTAAAAAAAGAAAATCTAATCGAAACAGTTATAAAATTAAAGGTTATACTTTTATTGTGATATCTCTTATTCGAATTCTTGTAGTACTATGCGGATTAATGAAAACTGATTTGAATATTTTATGCACAGTTGAACTTTAATAAATCTTTAATTAAATTTTAAAATTATTAAAAAAAGCTCAAAAATAACTCTGAGTGAAGGTGATTTCTCGTAAGGTATTTAACATAGAGAGATTTTGATTAGTGCAAACGAAAACTGAAAGTTTTCTTATCTCTACTTAATTTAAAAATCCACCATACTTATAAAAAACTTACATTAAGAATTCACTCGCCGGCTAACCCAGAAACTCGGTTCTTGTCATTATTATTGGTCTCACTCTTTATATGCCAGCATTATTGGGCTCACTCTTCATATGCTTAGAAATCTTTTAATTTGAACATAAACAACAACAGATGACTGCATACATGTAAGTATTTTGTTGAATATGAACATGTAAATAAGCTTTTGTTTTTAGCCGTGTAAAGCTATACGTCTGTTTATTTATGTATACTTTAAGTACAAACATACATACAACAATGTCAATTGACATATAACGACTACGACGAAAACAGCATATTAACATGAAAAAGAATTTTTACCTTGTTATAAAACGTTCACTGTGCTAATATTCGTGCCTGCGGGTATAAATGTTTGCTAACGTCAATTTAAATGGCATACATAGAAATATTTACATATAAATGTAAAGAATAGCAGTGACTTTTTAAAGATTTGTCACAATATTCAAAACAAACAGCAACAAATAGTAGTGATTTAGGGAAATAATTCAAAGTTTTAAAGTGATTTTTTTTCTAGAAAAATCTATGGATTGTTAATATTTTTAAATTTTAAATTTCTTTTTTTATTGTAGTTAAAAGATAAAATTCCAAAGTAAAAATTATTTTTTCTCTCTATTTCAAAAAAACCAAAAGCATTTTTTTTATATGTTACAAACTTTGCACTTTAAATTCGGGTTTGTTTTAAATTTCAGGACTATAATTTCATTCTCTAATTTACGTTTCTTAGTCAGTTTAATTAGTAGAATGTTTTTTCAATTGCTGTTGCTGCTATTGTTGATTTTGTTATAATTTTGTAAAAGTTTTTAAACATGTTTATTTTAAGAGTTTTTATATTTTTCTCTCACGAATATTTACTGTAATATTTTATAGCTAGACTATTTTATAAACTGAAAATAAATTAAAATGAAGCCTTTTAATTATTCAAGAGTTTATCCAGGCATTTTTTTCAAATAAAATAATAAAAACAAAAATATTTCAACTTAAAAAAAGAGGCCATATGTAACATGTAGCTAAACTGATTTAAAACATGTAAAAATCTGCATGCATATGCTTAAAACTAAGAACAGCAATAGCAACAATAATAAAATAAAAACAAAAAATAACAACAGAAGCAACAAAAAAATCATGCAATACATTTATTCTTAATACATACAATTACAAGACATACCAGCACAAGCATAAGGTACGACGGCAGGTAAAAAAGTGAAAAAAGTTGCTTGAAACATTTTAATTTTCCAAATATATTCTTGTATTACAGCTATACTAGTTTGTAGTGTAATTTTTAAATATTGCAAATCATCTAAAGGTAATGGTCAGACAGAAAACCTGTTTACTGCATTAAAAGACCATAATATCTCTTATCGTATTATACATCGACATGCGTCGAATAGTACAAACAATATAACTTAAACCTATGGTACACAAAATGTTAAAAGCCCCATGCACATGTGGGTCTGATGTCACTAAAACGTTCAGCACTTTGGTTCCATTTTATAAAATAGTCGAAGTGGTTGCATGCAATGAGATTTTTATATTACACGAAATGTTTTTAAATTCATAATATGCCAGTGAAATATATGTGGCTAAAGCGGATACATTTATGCTTTATGATGATGTCAAAATTATGTTACACCCACATTCGTATGTGACTTTTTACATTTCGTGTACTGCAGGCTTTAAAGATTTTACTTTTTAATTTACATAAGAAATTTAACAAAATCTTATCTAGACTAAATATTTTATTCTTATTTTCTTGTAGCTGGTACAGTTTTTTGGATATGAGATGATTAATATTTACTACAATATAATAGTAAACATAATAGGTGAGGTTGGAAAACGGGGACACTTTAAGCCCATGTCCATGACAGGTTAACACATGTGATCAATTGGCATGTTGTTTCCCTATAAAAATTAATATAATATATATAAAGTTTCACGTCTATTTCAATTTCGCTTCAATTGCCATAGTGGGGAAAATTTTATTAGAATAGATATAGCACAATTAAATGATTTTTTCTGACTTCTTTTGGACGATAATTTTATATTTCCCCAAAAATCCAATGTGTGTTCAAAGTTGTATCATAGTTGTAACATTCAGATTAAAAATGTGTAAACTATTGAACTAAACGGAATGTGGTCTACATATAAATGTATTTATATTATAATCCAATTTTCGATGTAAATTATTACTATTATATACTTTCAGGGAATTATAAAACCATTTTCCTGAAAAAAATGTTAAGATATGTTACCATTTTGTAAAAATCTTTTAAAAGTTTTCTGTTAAAAAATTTTTAGTAATTTTTTTTGCACTTTCTGTGTAACATAATTTAAGAGATATCACGTATTAAAAAGTCTTTACTATATTATTTTTTTAAGTAAATAGTTGCTTTTGTGGTTTCCTAAAAAAATTTGAAAATTTAATAAAAAGCATTTTGTCGAAAGTCGTCAACGCACAAATTTTTAATTAATTTTTATACAACCACGTCTAACTGCGAGTTATCGAATAGAACACAAAATATTACAACAAAAACTGCCATCTTCAATTAATTAGTTTTTAATATGTTGTTTCTTTGTTTGTCCACCCAATATATTAGAATATTAAAAACAAGGCCACAGATCTGATAAATTCTCTTTTTGTGCTTAAAAAAACTTTTTTGATTGCCCTCGTATAAACTTGTCTTTAGCCAATACTCATATAAATGTATTTAAATATTAGTCTTTAATATAAATATGTATAATTTACAAACATACTCATGCATGCAACTTATGAACATGTAAAATAAACGGATAAATTAAACAACAACCGACCAAACGACCAGCTAGTCAGCCATTCATTCATTACAAAAACATTCACTCATAGTTTTTTTTTTTTTTTGTATAAACTAAACAAAGACATAAACACGCAATGCTGACATTATTTTTTAAAAGTTGCAAATTTTATTTTAACCTGAATTAAAAAATAATAACAATAATGAATATAAAATAAAACAATACAAAAAAAAAGTAATTAGTAAAACACAATACCTGCTGTAAGTGAAAAGTAGCAACAACAACAACAACAATTAAAAAAAAATACCTACAATGAGGAAAAAAAGTAACACTGGCACGAGGAAAAGAAATATGTAAATTACATTTTAAAAACATGTACTAGAATTAAATGTAATAGGGGTAAAGAGTTTGAGAAGAAGAAAAGAACTGTAGGCAGCAAGCACTCCTTTGGTCTTGGGGGAAATTTAAAAACAAAGCACTATGAAGATTTTATCATAGACAATTGTACATGTGTATATGTATGCATGTGTATGTGAGGGTAGTTTAAATTAATTAAACATCTAACATGTATATGTATGAAATATTGTATAAAAAATATTAAAGATTTTACAAAAATATTTTTAAAGATAAATTGTACTGAATATTTTTTTTTTATTAAAATAAACTCCAATTCTAATGTAAGACTTTTTATTTGTGCCATTTATACTTATAGAAAATGTTAAACCCTTGACATTTGACGAAGTCTATAATCAAAGCAGCCCCTCAAATTGCACTGTTTATGTCGGTGGAGTTAACAGCTCTCTTACAGCATTGAATGAAGAAATTCTGCAGAAAACTTTTTCACCTTATGGATCGATACAAGAAATAAGAGTTTTCAAGGATAAAGGCTATGCGTTCGTTAGGTGGGTTTTTAGTTAAAAAGCTCATGTAATTAAACTATGTCTAATTTATTTAACAATTTCTTTTCTTTTTAGATTTTCTACCAAAGAAGCTGCTACCCATGCCATTGTTGGTGTTCATAATACTGAAATTAATGCCCAGCCTGTGAAGTGTTCGTGGGGCAAAGAAAGCGGTGATCCTAACAATGCCCAAACAATTGCCAGTCAAGCTTTAAATCCTGCTGCTGCCGGATTCCCTTATGGTGTAGGGGCAGCTGCTGCTGCCGCTGCTGCTTATGGCCAACAACTGGCAGCCACTGGTTGTTGGTATTCACCAACACCTACGTATCCTGCTTCAGCGGCAACGGCTGCCGTAACACCTGCAGCCTCGGCTGCTGTACAAAATCAATTTCTGCAAGGTATTCAAGGATACCATTTCGGACAGTATGGTGGCTATCAGCAGGGTTATATGGGGTATGTTTATAAAATTACTATATAATACTTGGTATATTTATTAAGTTGATTTTTTAATGTTTTTTTTTTATATAAAATATAGTTCTTTTAGTTGTCAAACAATAACAAGTATGTATGCATAACTTTTGTGCAAACGATTCCATTCAAAAAAGGGTAGGTTTTGTTTAAGTATTAGACTGACTTTGTTTTACTCAAGGAGATTTTCAATAAATTTATTTATGCTTGTAAATTCAAAACAACTAAACTAATTTATGGAGGGAGAGAAAGGGTTGGTTTTGTTTGTATACTACGTTAAATTTAAGAGGTTAAAGCAACAGTTGTCATACATGATCAATATAATGTTATTCTCTGCACTTAAAAACTCTCTACACTACTTAAACTTTTCTGTATTTAAGCCAATAAGTTTAGAAATTAGAATAATATATCCTAATTTTTTTTACTCTTATTGGGGAATTAAAAAAAATTAAATTATGTATCTGTAGAATAGAATTATGACTAAGTTTATGAATATGAAATCTAAACTAGACTTTCACTGGTCAGCTTCGATTTGTATTAGTCCACAATCACAGTACTGTAATGGCAAAAGGTGCGGCCTTATTATTACCAATATGTAGTAGTTACAATTGCTGCTATTATTCATTGTATTCTATTATACATTTGTCATTTTGGCATATGCCCTGCTAATGTTACTTAGATATATGTCGAACAAAAAAAAATTAATAATTTCAGAATACAATCTTAAAAAATAAAAACAAAACTTGTTACTGTATATTAAAAGTTAAATTTTAATGATTATAAACATGGACAATTGCAGGCTTTTAAGCGACTACAAACACCATTGACTAGCAAGCACCCAATTATTATTATGAATCGCAGGCAGATGATTCTTAAAACTGAAGCTGCTTCTTTGAAAAAACATATTTTGATAATTCGTATTTTTTGTGAAAATTTATGAAAAATAATTTACTGTATTTTATTTAAAAGTGTTTTAAACAACCCTTCACATCAGTGGATCTACTTCAGTAAAGCTCAAATCATAAAGGTGTCGTTACGCAACAAAGAGCTTTCTTTGATTAAGTCCAATTTGCTATTCATTTATTTTCTATCTAATCCCAAAATGAATACTAAGTATATTACAATAGACATGATATCATCCACTCCCTTCTACTACTAAGAAATAGGATTTTAAGCAGGTATGCCAGCTAATGATTTCAACTTAAATATTGCAATACGAAGTACTTTCTTCTTCCAAAATCTTCAACCATACAGAAATTAAATGAAGTTAAGAAAAAATCGTTATATTTAAGGTGGGCTATAAAGTGGGGGTGTCACCTTTGTATTGATAGTAAATTATGCCATATGTGAGCGTAAAAGTAGGTTTGTCAAAGTATTCTCTGATAATGACTTCGGATAAGATATTAAAACATTGAGACCATTACATTTTAAAGTTTTTGTCAATAAAGAAATTATATGAATTTAAAAAGCTTTGTTGAAGTAGTTGCGTCACATTAATTTTCCGTTATGATTTCAATATTAACAAAAAAAAAATTGTATTTATACAATTTTAGAATAGTAAATGCAATTTTATCAGCTTTATGTTATTTTTAATGTTAAATAGACTAAAAGAGACACTGTGTGAGATTAATTTTCGTACCTTTTCATCTGCTACTCCGTTCGTAATATAGCATTTTTGGGGAAATAATTTTTTTTTTTTCGTTTTGGAATTGCATTTGATTTGATATTATCTTTGTATTACCTAATCTTGCCCTAAAAGAGCTATAACTCGCTGCGTATTATACCAATTTAGGTAATTTTTAAAACCAAAGATTTTTAATGTAAAGAAAATATTCTGACAAAATTTCATCCCCCTTTTATTTTTTTCGATCTCTGTCGTTTTTTTTTAACGACAGACTGACGGACATACGACGGACATATTTAGATCGTTCTAAAATGAAAACAGGATGATGATTATTTGAAACAGATTTTAAACGATTAAATATAAATTCCATGATTTAAGTTTTTTTTTCCTCATTAACTTTTATATAATTTTATAATTGCTAAGGATTTACCAGTGGTCATGTTTAATTAATTAAATTTATACATTTGTTTATCTTTTTAAACGGAAATTTTACAGCACAAAAAAAGCAGGAGATAACATAAATGTTTAAATAAATATAAATCCATATAAAATGGTTTTAAACTATATGTATTGCTTATATGTCAACAATATTCAATATATAAGCATCAACATACACAAACTGACTAATGCCAGTGTTGTCACGTTATACTTTACGAAAAGCTACACTTAACCATTTAACTGGATATTTTGGCATATAGTTTATGTTTTGACTTTAAATTCTATATGATCAAATTTCAGCTTTTAAAAAGAGAAACTAGAAATTTTAAAAAAGATGAATTTCTAACCTAATGAATTTTCGGATAGATTATGTTTTAATTGTGTTTTTTTACCAAACTTATAGAAACAGAGATAAAAATATATTTATGAATATATTTTGGACATATTTTGATAAACTAGATTTTTTGTAATATAATTCAAAGTTCCTCTACATTTTTTTAAGTTATTGGCAACACTAAAAAATTCACTTAAAGTGTAGTTGTATACATACAGTAGATGTTCGAAAAGAAGAATCTCCTTGCTGTTATCGTAGTTAAGCTTTCAACAAGTTATAATATTAGCTAAAAGTAAAACCAAACTAAAAGTTTATCATAGTTTTGTTACAAGGATTTGTAAAATAGCTTAAGTAGAGATGAGAAAAACTAGTATGCTTCTTAATCACAAAGGCATTATAATCACAATCTAGTTTTCTGAGTATAATATTTTTTAATATAAGGTGAAACAAGAAATAATTACACTAACTATTTGTTTTTTGTTGCTTTCCTATTGCTTTCCTAAAAAAAATTTTAAAATTTATATTAAACTTGCCAAACCCGGCGCGCGTTGCTACGCCCCAAAATGAATCGAAATGCATTCTGAATTTTAATTGAATGTCAAGTGCGAAATCCTAAAAATTATATTTTTTTTATGGGCGTGGCATTTCCTACTTTTCTTATCACGAAATTGTAAAGTCATAACAGCTCAATATGTCTGCAAAGTTTCAGAAGAATGGGACCAGTCCAAGTACTTCAAAATTATAATTGTTTTTATGGGCGTGGCCCTGCCCACTTTTCTAATCACGAAATTGTAAAGTCATAACAGCTCAATATGTGTGCAAAGTTTCAGAATAATCGGTCCAGTGCAAGTACTTCAAAATGATACCTTTTTTTATGGGCGTGGCACTGCCCACTTTTCTAATAACGAAATCATTAAGTCATGACAGCTCGATATGTGTGCAAACTTTCAGAAAAATCGGTCTGGTGCAAGTACCTCAAAATTATAACCTTTTTTTACGGGCGTGGCCTTGCCCACTTTTCTAATCACGAAATTATATGGTTATGAGAGCTTAGTATTTGTGCAAAGTTTAAGAAAAATCTGTCCAGTGCAAGTACCTCAAAATTAAAACTTTTTTAGGGGCGTTGCCCCGCCCACTTTTCTTATCACGATATTATTTAGTCATAACAGCTCGATATGTGTGCAAAGTTTCAGAAAAATCGGTCAAGTGCAAATAGCTACAAACTGATAACTAATTTTTATGGGCGTGGCACCGCCCACTTTTTTCCACCCATAAGCACTCCCTGGTATGTGTACAATAACTTGCCAAAGTTTGAGTCCGATCGGTTTTACATTTTGGGAGTCTATAGCTAACACACACACAGAGTTTCACTTTTATATATATAGATATGTATGTCAAATATCCAGAATGTCGAATGGATAGTTGTTTTAAAAAAAAATAATTATAATTTGTAAGTAAGAAACAAAAATTATTGAATGTTTTTGTCAAGGTTTCTTTTCTTTTTCTTCTCTTAATTATTCAGTATTAAATAAAATCGTAATTTAAAGCTTCCTTTTCTCATATTAAAACATGCGTTAAAAATGTTGGCTTATATTACGAAGTATTCGAATTTTCAAGAGTTTTTATTATCAATTGCCTACTGTATTTTGAATAGGAACTTGTGTATGTATATGTGTGTACAAAGTTATGTGACAATTATAGCAAAAGGTATGTTATTTGTCTATTGCTACTGTTTTGCTGTTGTCATTGTCGTTGTTAATGTAAACACAATTTTATCACAAAATGAGGTTACGCACATCAAATGTAATTTGCTTATTTTCAAAAATATACCTAAACATACATAAATACATACACACATATGTATGTATACATGTTCGTGTATGGATATATACATAGATAAATATGTATAGTACATAGTAGAACAAATAAACAGTTAGATATTTTAATGATTGAAATGCCACTAGGGATAATGATAACATGATGAATGGCTGGTTGACTTAAGCTACAAACGTACAATCAAATGTATGAGTAAAGAGTGAATTCATTTACTAATTGCTAGACATGTTCATTAAACGTTCACACACAAATACCTACGTGCACGCAAAGGTCTATACAATAAACAATTACTGGTAAAATAAATACATAAATAGATGCATTTTTATTATTAATTTTTATAATTATTAAAGTATGACAATATATTGAAAAATATTAATAGTTGCTTCAGAATTATGTTACGGACTAGATAACGGAAATCTAGGTTATAGATTGATCGATATTTTACTTTGAAGGTAGTTAAGTATTAGGGCTCATACTTCAGTTAAGTAAATTTTTGTGAAACTGTTTAATTAGACACAATTTTGTAACTACCCAGCAAAAAAAATTGGAAGTAGTGCAAAGCGAATTACATTTACAAGACTTCTAAATCAATTGTGTAAAAGCATTAATTCTAAATAACTTCTTAACTGCAAAATAATTTGTCATAAATGATGTGCTTAAAAATGAATGCAACATCATGCAAAATATCATAAAGAATTCATGTAAACAAACAAATTTAACACATGAAATATCCGATACTTGTCACCAAATATGCATGAGTTCCATGTACTTATTAGAATGGAGTGCAGTTTATTAAAATATTCATGTAAACACATGATCGCCAATGACACGCTAATGTTAAAATCACTAGTGCTTTCACCTAAATTAAAGTACTTCCTCATCAGTTGAACCCCTGAAAAATCACTTCTTTCTCATAGATTTTTTTGCTGGGTAAGAGCAAAAATGGATAAACGGTTTAGGAAATACTAGGCTCCTTAATTGTATCTATTTTATTGACGAGCTTAGATTTGTTGATGAACAACCGTTTGGGAGGATGAGTGTCTGATAAAATCATTAAATTCATGTTGTACATATTTTGGATTTAATATTTTTATAGCATTCAAAGTCACCATTGCTATACGAAAACTTTCTTAACAAAATAAATATGCGAAAGAATTAAAAAAAATAGTCTTCTCTTCTTGCAATTTGGCCAATAAATCTATTATTTTAACAAGTCGTTACTATGGGAGGCAAGTACTTACCACGCACGCTTACAAATTGGGACTCTAATAAGTATCGACTGTATTACTACCCAGCAAAAACTAGGTAATGCCTTGCTCTTACTAAACAACATACTTTTCAATGACTACTACATATCGTCTGTCTTACTAAGAAGTATTTTAGTAATGACTTGATTTATAATGTGTTACGTAAGTACTTAATTTCAGACATTTGCTTAGATACACACACAACACAATTTCTTACTGCGAAATTTACTAGAAACCATTCAAATACATAACTTTTTATAATTCTCATTTAGTTTAACGCGCTTAGGGTATAAGTAATAATTATTTTGAAAACAGCGGCAAAGCACTTCATTAACAAAGTGATGACTTATAGATTTTAACTGATTGTTAAATTTCAAATTAACGTATCTCAGAATAATCTAACCGAATTTTTGTCCTTAGAACAACCGAACGACTTCTGTAAGTCCATAATAATAATGAGTTATTTAGGTTATTAAAATCAAGTACTTATATATTGCTATAGGAGTAAGTACTTATTTAAGTCCCTATTTATGAGCGACCGTAATAAGTACTTATACGAGTCCCTATTTGTAAGCGAGGGTGGTAAGTACTTGCCTCCAATGACATCGCCGTGTTAAAATAATGGGTTTAGATGCCAAATTGTAAGTAGTGAACAACTGTTTTCTAGTACTTTAAAGTCATTATAATGTAATGTGTTATTTTGCTGGGTACTACTCAAATAAAAACTTAATTTTTTTTTCTTGATAAAAAATAAGCACTTGATTTTGGTAACCGTTTAGTTTTATTAATATTATGTTGAAGTCATGTCATTATTTTAAGATAACAATTCGGTTGGCTTATTTTCCTATATGGCTCGGTCGTGCCAAATCTAATTGTACCATTAAGTAAATAGATATGGTGACCACATCGAAGATAAGCCTGAATTTATTACTTCCGACTCCCTTGACCTTGAAATTTTACATAGTACAGCCCAAGGCAAATTTATTCATCAGGTACTCCTATTTGAACAGTTGACTATTTTTTTCTTCACTTGATTTAAATTTCTGATGTCCACTTTTTTTACGTTTTTGTCTGTAAATTCATAGTAAATTTGTTTTTTTTCTTTGTTTGACAATAAAATGTGATATGGAATTTAATTAATTTTTCAATTATTTTGTAAATAAATTTTATGTCTTTATTAAAAAATATTTGATAATATACATATGCTAAGATATGGATAATTTAATTGCATATACAAATTTGAGTTTGTAGATCTTAGATCTGTTCGCAAATGCATAATTGCACTACATCACGATATTTATAATTAAAAAATTAATTCTTAATTGCATTGTTTTATTTTAACGATTTTTGGTATGGAAAAAGATAGAAGTTCCGCCAAACATATATGTATTTGTATCCCTAGTTTAACATTTTATTTTCTTAAAGTTTGCTTGTCCCTTTCGATATTCCTGGCAGTGGAGGGTTCCAATCTTCTTATTTTCTTTCAGCCAATTAACCGACCAATAATTTTTTTGACTTAATTTGGCAAAAACAAACAGATTTATAAAAAAAATTTATTTTTGATTTTTCAGTTAAAGAACGGTTACATCTAGCCAAACAACCGCGAATTCATGTTTCCCAAGTCCTACTTAAAATATATTTATTAATTATTTATTATACCAAAACTAATTTAATAAATAATTATTGCTTTAAATTATTAATCCAGAAAAATTTTTGTATTTCTTTTTCACTTTTTCGGTTTATTTTATACAGCTGACTGTGACATCTGAAATAAAAATTCTAGCAACAAAATTTGTTGTTATATTTGTTGTAGAACTGCGATTACCTGATGAATAAATTTGCCTTGTTACAGCCCTTCATTTAATAATAGGGTTAGGAAAAAAATTATCCGTAATTTTGTTTAGGGCACCATCTTGCAATTTAATTTTTTATATGTACTGGTAAAACCCTTTCATTTGATTTCAATATTATTGGTGGTTAAAACGACAAAGCGGTAGTTAATGGACACCACAGGCGAAGGATGTAAAAATCAGTGAGTGATATCCTAAAAGACATAAGCTTAATAACATTATCACTATGTTTAACAAAAAAATATTTAAAAATGGATTGTAACAAATTTTGCAATACAAATTTTAATTGCAAAATTTTTTTTTAAAACAATGAACCAATTCACGATGAATTAAAAACGCTTGAATGTATTAATTTTGTATCAAAATAAATTAAATTAACATCTGAAACAATTTATAAGAGATATATAACTTCTGACGTATTTTCTTAATTTATTATTTTGCTAAGCTTAATGCAATAAAGAATTGATGATTCACTAATAATCTATTTACATTTCAGCTCAACTTATTTTTTGAGCAAAAGAATATAATAAAAAAAACTGTAATATATTTCTAGAGTGATTCGTAGTTTAGGTCAAAAATTAATCATACTTTTACAGATATATCTTATACAAGTATAAAACTTAAAAAGAATCTGTCGTTAAAACAATTAGAAGTCTATAAACTCACTGCCGACTAAGTAATTTATACTTGTGGATATAATGTTGTCAACAAATTTTAGTTACGCACGGTTTCAGGTGATTATTGGATCTTAACACAAGCAAGACTTCAGAGCCTGTTGAAACATACAGTTCGTTCGTTTACTAAGAAATGTAAAATTATAAATAAAAAATAAAAACCAAATTTTGTTTTTACATTTTTTCAATAATATAAATAAGGTAAAGAACGGATTACAATATATGAAATATTTAAATATATATTTTAATAAATTAAGTAGCATTTTAATATTTATACTCAATTTTGAAAAATAAAGCAACTGTCTTTATTTGATATTTTTTATACACGCCACCAAAAAAAGGTGGGGGTGTATTCATTTTGTCATTCCGTTTGTAACACATCAAAATATCCATTTTTAACCCCATAAAGTATATATATTCTGAATAAGGATTTGATTTTATGACGATCTAGCTATGTCCGTCCGTCCGTCTGTTGAAAGCACGATAGAGGTCGCACCGAAAAAGCTAGAGGGCTCAAATTTTGCAAGAATCTTTCTTATAGCCAAGGTTTGTTTAAGATTGAAAATGGGCTTAATCGGAATATTAGGAAGAGAATTATAGCGCCAAATGCAAGAGAAGGTCGAAAAAAACGTGTCCTTCAAACATTGAATAAAATGGAATTGTGTCCAAACGCAATAACGTAGAGTCATAACGCTTCGACTATATATTTTCGGTGTAAAAACAATATCTTTCCCTGAAAATATCTTAAATCTTTGCATTAGGAAAGGAGTTATAGATAAAAATTTACGAAAATTTATACCGCACAGTGTGTTTTTAGGTATATTTAAAAACAAAAACGTCATAAAAGCAACAAACTTGGATGTACGACTCTGAAATTTCGCACACATAGCCTTTAAGTCAAATGCTTTGTTTTAACGAAAAATAAATGTGACACGCCCCCTTTTACGCCCACCTCCCATATAACGTCTTACCTCAAATTTATATAATTTCTCTACGAAAAAAGATTTTAGAATAATAATGGATCTAAGTTGCATTCATTATTAAAAATAATTTTGACACGCCTACTATTACGCCCACTTTTTACGTTATCCACTATTAATGAAATTTAGAAGCTCATAAAACCGCCAAAATTAGAGCTACGATGATGAAATTTGCTATAGATATCCTTCTAGTCAATGTCATTGTTATGCCGGAAAAATTAGGTGACACGCCCACTAAAACGCCTACCTCCCATATAACGGTTTATCTCAAATTCATATAATATTTCTATGAATAAAGATTTTAGAATATTGAAACATCTAAAATGCATTCATTAGTAGAAACAACTTCAACACGCCTACTTTAACGCCCACTTTCATTGAAAGGCTACAACAACTTCGACATGCCTACTATTACGACCATTTTTCACGTTATCTACTTTTAATGAAATTTAAAAGCTCATAAAACCGACAAAATTGGAGGTGTGATGATAAAATTTGCTACATATTTATATCCTGCTTGTCAATGTTATTGTAATGCCGGAAAATTTTGGTGACACGCCCACTTTAACGCCTACCTCCCATATAACGGTTTATCTCAAATTCATATAATTTCTCTATGAATAAAGATTTTGGAATAATAAAGAACTATAGTGAATTATCTAGGTTGTACTCATTAGTATTAACAACTTCAACACGCCTACTTTACCGACCACTTTTATTGAAAGACTAAATTTACGACAAAATTTTACTAGCATATCGAAGTTTTACAAAGAAATTGATACATATTTTAGTATAAAGAGATTACTGCATAGCGATTACTGTTGATAACAAACATATACATTTTGTGCTATAAATTTGGTTATTTTTGTTTTCAACGTATTTGTACGAATGAAATTTCGCTTGGGTTTTCTTTCGACATCGTTGAACAGGCAGTAAATCTTCCCGATTTTCGGGATTATTTTTCGGGATCCCGGGAAATAAAAAAGGTGGCTACGATTTCAAAGCAGATGTTTATATTGTTCATATTGAAATGGAATTCTAATGAATTCTGATTATTTTTAATATTATAGCTGAAGTACCTGTATTTTTGTTTCTTTGTGCTCATATTTATTTGATCTCGTTTCTAGAAAATAATATTTTTTCAATAAAAAATATTTTAACTCAATTTGTATTTTCAATTCAAGTTTCTTTATTAAATTTTATAGTTTTGAAGTGTTTCTTTTACATTATAAACTATTTTATGCTTTTTAATAAAAATTTTTTATTAAAAACAAATTTACTTTTTATTTGTTTTGCTGCGAGATTCCGGGATATTAAAAATAAATCTCGCATTTCCGGGAAACAAAAATTTTCAGGAAAAAAAACCCTAGCTACATAAAAACAGAAAACTGGTGGTGGGTATAAAAGATTCGGAAGAGCCGATTATAGTGCACTTACATGTTTTTATTTATTTAAATTTTCCTTTGAGTTGTATAAATGTTGAGTATTTGGGTACTCAGTACTATAATTTTTTTTCGGATATTTAAAATACTCATGTATTTTATTTAATTTACATTAAAAAAATGTGAAAATTGAAGAACATTTATAATAATCATTTTCTAAAATATTTATATTAAAGATAGTATATTAGAGAGTACAAAACAAAAGCATTAAGTATTCTAAAGTAAAACGTTTACAAACTCAAACAGCTGTTTTGGTTAACTTACAATTTTGTCGTTCGTTTACTTTTTGCTGCAATTTTTCTGCGAGTGCAATTTTTTATATTACTGAGCAAAGGAACGGACGTCTAATCACATGACTTTGCTTAAATTTTGGCTTTGTGGAATAGTTAAAAGAAACACTTAAATAAAACCGTAAATAGCCAGGTAAAAAGTTTGCGCGTTAATGCTTTCATCGCCCAAAGGCAGTAAAATCTTCCCTTTTTATTTGAATGTAAATATTTTGCGTAACTTCGTGACGTTCTATAAATGTATCGTGCAATGGTTCTTTCTTGTTTCGTTTGGTTACGTTTATTTAAACTGGTCTACTTAAACTCACTGCTCTGTGTTGCGTACCGCAAAAAAAGCTCGGCTTGCGCTTTTGAATATAAAATATTATTTTAAAGCAATTTGACATTTTTTATTACTTTTTTTCGCACGCAGAGATCTTTGCAAGGCATATTTATTCATTAGGTAATTGCAGTTCGGTGAAAATTTTTTGCTTATATTTTTTATATATGTATGAAGTTTGACATTTGATAATGAGAGAGAAGAGAAATTTGTTTTTTATCTATAGACTTTGACAGCTGAAACTTAAAATAAGTAAAGAAAAAATAATCAGCTGACGAAACAAGAATACCTGATGAATAAATGTGCCTTGGATCTTTGTTTAATTTTTTATTTATAATAGAATTTTTGACACTAAGAGCAAAACGAGAGAATTTCAAGATGGACTAAAATACCAGAGAGTGTACTTTTTCTGAAGTAGTACATCATACTCTTCTAGTATTTAATTTCCTATATGAGGGTATAGTTTGAATTACGAAATCTAAACCAGCGTGGTATACCCTACCCCCAGGAAACAGAAAATCACATTCATTGCCAATCAAATGGTTCACTTCTTGCAATCGAACTTTTTATTTGTGATTATAAAATGCCTTTTGCAAGAATCATAATTTATTAGTGCTGACTACATGTTTATATTCCAAAACAAAATTCTGTAGATATGACCGTAAAATTCTACTATCACAACCGAGACTGTTTTCTCTATCAGACTTTGTCAATGTATTTGAAAAGTTTGCAAAAATCGGCATTAATATCAATTTTTAAAAATTAGCAGAAAATATCCACACAAATTATGTTAAATGAAAAATCCTTAATTTCAATGCGACATTTCTTACTTCAGAAATTTACCCTTTATATTGAATAAAAGACTTTATCGGTTTGGATAACGCTTCACGTTTCGGACACATGTACATACAAAGATAAAATTATAGATCTTTTTCCATAGAAAATAATTAACACAAATTATATGGCTTCCTTATCTATTAATATTGAACTGTCTTTTGGTTCGCAATGAGCTGTAGAAAAAATTATTTTTTATTTATATTTTTTGTTAAGAAGAACTGTTTATGGGATCGCAATGAGCTGTTGAAAAAATAATTTTTTTATGTATATTTTTTTAAGAAGTATTTTTTTGGCCTTTACATTGTAAAAAGTTAATATTAAATGTCCGCAAACACCTCCACTAATTGCCCTTTAAAATGTTTTCTCAAAGTAAATTCTTTATAAACATGAAATTTGTTTTTAGGATTTCCGCACTGATTTCACACACTGTAGTAAGTACTCCCCGCGTTGCTTGGAATTTCATCAAAGAAACTTAATTCTGTCCTTTTTTTAATTTGGATATATTTTGTTGACATGTTAGAAATTTTTACAATAAACAAATGGCAACATTCGTACACACAAACATTATTCCACTAATGTTGTTTATTACGTAAATTCTATTACCAAAGCTTCTTGTTTTTGAAGTCATATTACAATCAATTTTCTTTATATTTTTTCGTATAATTATAAATTCAATTAATTTGGAAATTTCATTAATTTCAACTTCAATTGATTTTTAAATATTTAATTGAATGTACTAAAGGTATGTATTTTAATTTTTTTTGTTGTAATTACAGCATGGGCGTACAAATTCCAGCTACTTGGCAAGGTGTTGCTACACAGGCACAAATATCTCCTGCTCAACAATTGGCGACGGCGGGTGTTGCCGGTGCTGCTATACCACAGGCAGCCGGTGTCGTGGCTTATCCCATACAACAATTTCAAGTTAGCCCACAGGTTGGTAATGTACAATATTTATAAATGTGTAAATATATACATACATGCATACATTTATGTAAATATCAATATATTTATTCATTTCTGGTAGTAGTGTGTAGAGTAGCAGCAATGTTTTTGACATAATTATGAGTATGTTTGCACCTATTGAAAATGTAACATGAGCATTAATAATGTGTTATACATTTTCTTTATTACATTTTTTTTATCTCTATTCTCTTTTATTTATTTATTTTTTTTAAATATATATTTTAGCATGCTTAAGTAGCTGTTTGTGAATTATTTAGTTCATAATTTTTTTTTCTAATTCTTATTCACATCTGTTTAATCGTTAAACTGTTTTTTTTTTATCTTATGTTTGTCATTCTGAATAAAATTTTTTTAATAATTCGAATAGGTTAATGGAAATAGGGATCGATCATTAAAAGACTTGAGTAATAAATAAAGAGAGTTCTTGTAAAAAGTAATGTTAATAAGTCGACAAGTGAGGCTAGTTTGTATTTCTTAGATTGAACATAAATCTTTTATGTGTCGTTATTTCCACAATAGAGCCCCCTTAAAGTAAATACCTCGGTTCATGATGTCATATATATTTCCTACTTTTTTTGGATGGTTACAAAGGATTGAATAAGGCTGGTTAAGGGTCGAAGAAATACTGTAATTAAGGCCAGCCTCAATTTAAGTCAACTATTACAGTGCCAATTGATATCGTCAATATTTATTTTTTTTAATTGTTTTTATATAGCTTAGTTTATATTAACAAACAGGCTTAAGTTGGCAAACACTAAGTGATCAAAGTGGTCTAATGAGATAACCACTTAAGATAAAACACCCTAACCTTATAATTTTTATTGCATACTTAGCAATGGAAGTAGTAAAAAATAATAGTTAATGAAAGCGATGATAAAACAAATAGCCGTATTACATTAAAGACAGCAAACACTATAATTATTTATAGCAATTTTGCCAGTAGCAAATAAAAATAAATACTTCAAACTAGTGGACAAAGCTTCAATCGTAAAACTAAGAAGATATTTTTATTTATTAACTTTTGTTTATCATGGACTGACAATTAGAAATTAATAAAAACAAATTCGCATAGGCTAGAGTAAGCTCTATTTGGTTTTAATGCTGCTTTTTGAATATGTTTTAATGCGCATCCTTCCAGAAAGTCATGAAAGCTTTAATATACGTTTTTACACTATAAGTTTTTTACGTCTGTATTAACACATATAATATGATATCCATCGTGTGGAACATTTTAGCCATAATATGTTGTAGGGCAACACTCAAATTTAAGACAAGAATAATATAAACATGATTACGCATTAGGCCTGTTAGTTATAATTTGACGTCACATCAGCAAAAAAGTGATTGAAAATAGGGTAAAATTAAAAACAAGTGAACAAAGTGCTAACAAAAAAAGGTACAAATAAATAATAATACTAAATATATTCACACACGCACCTTAATTGTCAATTTATAATATTCTCGCAATTAAAGGCCTTTATTGAGCTCAATTAACCATACTAAAAATTACATATCAACTGAGCAATATATACTTTATTGTTTCACTTATTGTCCAAAACTCAAAATACAACTCTTGAAAAGTTAGTGCAGTGAGAAGATAATTCTTAAGGTTAAATTTCTAATGTCAAACAAATAAATATACAAAAAAACAAAAAGTAAGAAAATGGAAAATGATTGATGGAAAGTTTAATAAAATGTTAAATAAATTTAAATACAAGTATATATATAAATATAATTGTAAATATATAAATTGTAAATATATTTTATGAACAGGAAAAAAACTCAAGAGAAGGATTTATGGTTTTGTTAAGTGTGGACTGATATGACGTACATGTGCCGAATGAAAAATTTTTACAGTCGGAATTAGTAATCTTGTTTTTATTATTTTTGAATTGAAGAGTGGTGAGTTAGTTCGTGTTTTTCTTGTTGATTTTTAAATAAATTAAATTTTGAAGAGCAATATTGCCGTAGAGAGTAAAGCAAAACAAGTTTTCAAAAAGATTCCACTATGATAATATGAAAAAATCTTACAGAATATTCATGTAATTTAGGAAATATTTGATTTAGCCAGTAAAAGAATCTTTTAGAATCCTTTAGTCTGCTATTAAACTAAATTCTATTAAGAGTCCTTTTCTATGAGAAAAAGCTACTGTGCTAAAAATGAGATAGAAAAAGAGGCAAAATGGCATAATTTTCTATGGGTCTATGGGTTTTCCTTCGACATTGCAAAATGTATGCCAAGAAAGAGATGAGAAAGGAAAATAAAACGTTTTTTAAATAAAAAAAAATTTATTTAATTGACAAACAATTTTGTGGCATTAATGTTAAGAAGTGAAAACCCTGGTGGATGAGTAAAGTATACTTAGGGATTGAAAGAATGACGTTGAAGAACTCGGCAAATTATATCTGTAACTTCGGAAGTTGGGTAACATGCTTTTAGGAAACTAAATTGGGAGTAGCGACTCTTTACTAAAAACACAGGACTGTATGCAAACACGTAAGTGGAAATACACTCCAATTCACTGATTCACAGACACTAAAAATTCCATATTCAGATGCCTGTTCCTTTTAAAATTTTTAAACCGAGTTCAGCATTTTAAAATAAAAATAGAAGCTAGACATCTTGAGATAAAAAAATATTATGCCAATAGTGGTTTTTTAACTAAAGAACTCTTTCTGAGCAATTTATAAAAGAAGGTCCAAAATGTGCTATTTTTTTTTTGATTCACTTTTTCTATGCAAGTATAAATAGAATTGTTTTTTTTTTTTTTTTAATCGACCCTAATAGCTTTTTTACACTGATCAACATTTAACATCTACCATCAATTCGCAAATATGTTAACAACTTTCTATAAGATTTGTACAGGTTTGTGTGTCAACATGTTTTTGCATCTGTTAAAGATGTTCCATACTCATTGTATTCCTCTCAACATCTTTCGATTATTTTGGTGTCGTCACTAGAAAACGAAGCTTAATAGAAACAAAAACGTAAACATTGTTAAAATTTTATTATATGTATGTGTGTATGTATATATTCATGTGCACATATATTTGTAATTAAAAATGCCTTCATACGTACCTAAATGAATTTTTCTCTATATTTTATAAATCAGTTATTTTAAATAAGTAGTTGAAGAATTTTTAATTGCATAATGTCATCTGATTAACTGATTTTGTTTTCGCAAATAAACAATTAATACAATTATTAGTGTTTTCTTTCATTCTATATTAAATTTTGTTATGGGAAAACAGCAGTTTGACAATTATTAAAAATATATTAATGCAAGATGTTAGATGTTGCAAGTGTTAATTTAAGTTTCATGTTTTCAACATATTCCATGAGTTCCTACAAGATGTTGATCAGTGTAAAAAGGCTATAAGACAATATTTTGGTGATGAATAGTCTCTTCTAACTCCTACTTTGATAATTTGGTTAATTGATATTTTCAATAAGCGAAAGCATAAGTTCAAGTAGTAGCATTCTCAAACAAAAACTTGATATCCAAAATGAATTAGGTTAGATTAAGTAAGGTTGAAAAGGAGGGACTCTAAAGGCCCCAACCCACGACAAGTATACAAATGGCATGTTGTGCGCTCCATATGAATAGAATAGTTAGAATAGAATGAGAGTAGAAGAGAACGAGAAGCAGACCAGTCCAGAGTCTCTGGCGGGAATCAAACCCGCAACCCCAAACACTAGCAGAACAGCACACTACTGACTAGTCCACCGGGACTTAAATAATATTCAATCATTTTTCCGGCAACTGGCTTTTTCAATAATGGTTGCTTGCATGTCTTTTAAATTTCCTAGGCTACAAAAACAAAATGATTTTATAAAATTAAGGACACTAGTACTCGATATTTTGCATGCATATTTATATATATTAAATATATTGTAATTTTGCTAGTTTTCACATTTCTTTAATTCATTTTATTCAAAATAATGCATGTTACTTATATTTGTCTCCTTTTTCAATAATTTGTCTTTTTTACTACTTTCTTCCAATTTTTACTAACACCCATATTATTTTTTAAGGTTTATCCTTTACTTTTGCAGGCACAGTAAATCCTCACAACAATTCAATTCAATATTAAATAAAGCAAAACCGAAATCAAACATTACTGAAAAAATCTTTTGAATAAACAATGAATTTGATATAAAAAGATGAATTCTAAGCTGTAAATAGAAACCAAACAAACCCCAAAAAACAAGTTAAGCTGCAATATAAATATACATATTTATAAATATATGGTTAAAAAAAACTAAATTAAAAAAAAAGAAAAACAAAATACTAAAAACAAAATCTATTACAAAATTATAAAAAGAAGAGGAAGAAATATATACATACATAAAATGCATATATATATACCTACTAGAACACACACACAATGGAATAAAATTATTTGTAAATTAACAATAAAATTTTAACAGTAAAAAAGGTATATAAAAAAATAATTAAGAAGACAACAGTAAAATAAAAATATGAGAGGAACAGAACGTTTGAATTAGCATAAAGTGTAGCAAACAAGCTATGATTGTATGTCACATATTATATTTGGAGAAATCATAATAAAGTGCAAACAAATATAAACCTAAATACCACATTTACACAAAAACACAAAAAAAACCACAACTATATATAATTATTTATATACAAAATATTTATATACTTTATATGTATAGCAAATGAACATACAGTATGTGGATATTTATTATTTAGAATTTACAATGGAAATGTAGAGTATTTAAGTATTTAGTATTACATATGTATATGCCAACTATGTAATAAGTAATTGGACTTATATAGCAATTAGGTATTCGCACGTAGATTTCTGAACAACCAACCTAGCCTACACCAGTAACGTATGAATAGCAATTATAGTTGGAAATAAAACACTTAGAATATTAGCTTAAATAGGTACGGCTTGTTATTAGTGTAACGTTTTTTTTTTTTTGTTTTTGTAGAGTTATTGTTTGTAGAAAATCATAAAAATTTTTATAGAGGCATCAAAACGTAATTTCTTATCGTTTAGGTTTATAATTTATAGCGGAATTATACTAAAACCAAGACAAACCCTAAGAAGAGATCAGTACACTTTGGTTTCTTTAAATATTGATTTTTCACTAAGTACATTCAAATGTGGTATATATGTTACCACTGTTTTGGATAAATATTTGTCTATTGTTATATGATATTAATTGTACCAAATAAGGCCAAAATTTTTAACTTTGGATATGTATACTTATGTATCGCATTAATTTTGTGTGACTTCGTGTTTAAAAGCCTGTTTGAATGTTCTACTCAACTGCGCCAAATCCAACATTCTACATTTTTCTAAGTTAAGCGAAAGTGAGACCCTAAACGAAAACCATTTATAGAACCCATGCAGGATACAGAAATGACTGATATAATTTACAGACAAACATAATTGATAAACTAAACATCGCTAAATCGTCTTAAAAATAGCTATAATGGCGTTACGTTGCAACGATTACCTTAAAAAAACAGTAGTTGTAGTGCACGGAACTTCAATACCTAATGCCCTTTTAAAATGGAATTTTTAATTGCAATTCCTTTTTGCAGTGGTATTTAAGTCTGTTTTATATAAGTCATATACACGTAATAATTTTTGATGTTACTGTTTTTTTTTGTTTTTGTTGTTAGTGTTTATTACTTTACATCATTCACGCTTCCAAGTTCTCAATTTTAAAATTTCATTAAGCTCCTATGTATACTCCAAAAAAAAAGCATAATTTAAATAAAAAAAATTCTGAGTTCAAAATTATTTACAAACAATTATATTTATTCATAAAATTATTAACTTTCATTTAAAAGTATAATAAATTTCCATCGCTACTATTAGAAATATTAGGAGGAATAGATAAATTTTTCCATTTAAGAATATTTGAAATTTAGTATTTGGTGTCACCGAATAAAAAAAAGAAAAACACTAAAAATAAAACAACATGCACTGAGCACTGATTTAAACAGTTTTGCGTCAAAAATTTCAAAAAGCACTAAAAACAGTGCCAAAATCTCCAAGTTGACAACGGTGAGTTCTGGGCCTACCTAGACTTAGATCACGTCTCTAAGCTAATTTTAACTTTTATTCTCGCACGAACGTCTGATATGTATTCATCAAAAATAAACAGATAAGCCAGTTTTGCATTAACATTAGCAAAATGTTTATTATGTTGCTTTTTGTTTAAATTGCTGTGTAAAATATATAGTAAATTTTAATAAGTAAATCTTGAAGAGGGCAGAGTGCAGCTTACTTAACCAATTGCAAACACATTAGGGTTTAACACCAACGATTGCTTTACACGTAATTGAGTAAGAAGAGATGGTATAGAAATCAAAATGCTCTTTATTAAATTTTGTTCCATTGAATTGGTATTTCAGTGCTTCTAGACGCCGGTGCCACTATTTTAATACACATTAAAATGTCTGCTTCACTTCGAATTTTTTTTTGAGGGTTTTTCAGCCCTTAACCAAAAAACTATTTTAAAATGTTATCTAATACACTTATGTACTGAGCTGGAGACAAAATCAGTGACTAGGGCAATTTTGCAGTTGGTTAATTTAAAGCGCAATTTCGTTGTGTATACATTTATTTTCATTGCCTTGCAAGATTTTTCATTAAAAATAAAAGTAAGTTTTTAGAACAAGTGAGTGCGTTTATAGAATTTTAACTTTTTACTGTTGTAAAAACGTGACTATATATAGTCCTGTAGAAGCGGAAGTACAGAAGTACAGTGGAAGTATGTAAGATAAAACTGTTATCAAAAGAAGTAAAGAAGTCATTAATAGAGATCGCCAAAAAGTCATGCATACGAAACTACAAAGTATAAAATTTTTCGACCAGAAACCAGAAAAATAGTTAAAACGTAAAAAAACTCTGACAATAGTTTTAAAAATCTCTGTAGCAGAAACCGCTAGACTACACAGCACGAAGACCATCATATTGCAGTTTTGATTAAAAAGAACTAATTCTCTTTAAAATTTGATTTAAAGATTATCTCAAATTAAGTGTCTCAACCCCAACCATACGTAAAAGTTTAAAAAAGATTGGTTTCAGAAGTTAATTTTCAAAGAAAGGCCCTTTGCCAAGTCCCGCAAATATTTAAAAGCGATTGAAATTTGCTAAAGAAGTCATCTCGTGAGACGAGTAAAATTTTGAGCTCAAAAAGTAAAAGAGTCGACAGCGAGCACAGTTAAAGCCTACACAAAAGTTGACCATGTAAGTCAACTGGTCAAAATCGGCTCTAAAATGACTTGAAACTACTATTTTAATAGAAAATCTTAAGACTAGTACTCAAGAAATATGATTTGGAGACTTTATATTTGAGCATTCCACAAAACACTCGGCTAAAGTGAAATTATATTGAAATTAAAATTTCAATGGAATCACGAATCAGTATTAAGTTAATTCCAGATATTATTGAAAATCTGGCTTCAAGTATGCCCTCCGGCTTAGGAAGGTCATCATCACTAAACGAGCAGCCACAAAAAAATAAAATTTTATTTATTTAACTATATAAGATGAATTAAGTAAAACTTTTAACATCGAATGTAAATTTCATTATTTTTCTTTAACATAGAAAACCACATGTATAATTTTACAAATTTGGAAAATTATTCTTCTCTTTGGATTCTGTTCTTAAAGCTTAAAGAATTTTAAAACGTTTATGTTCAAGTAAAATTTTTTTCTTAAAAACCTATGGCATAAAAATAATATTTACAATCAAGGCATATCCATAAAATACTAGCATCCAATCAGCTGACTGTTTCTTTTTTTTGTAATATACATTTTATAAGCGTTACCAAGGCATTTTCATGCAGGTATATGCAACGGCGAATTGATACAATAAAGCAACTTTTTAGGAGATTTTTTTTGTCAAGGCCAATTTGTACAACAGGGATCGAAAAGTTGTTTTTGTATGTTTAATTCAATAAAATATTTTTATAAAAAAGGATATGTGTTTGTGAAGCACATTATAAATGGAGCAAGAACAACAAATATACATTAATTTGGTAAATTTATTATCGAAAAAGCACAATTAAGTTAAATGTTCAATTCGGCATCCAAAATCTAATTTTCCATTCCTGCATTAATAAATAGAATGAAGGAGAGTTCAACAAATTTAGACATTGTATGAGTTCGCCCTGAACATAGCAAACTTTTTTTAAAAGCTTGCCTGCATTTGCCAAACTTATTTTTTTAATTTTATTATACAATAAATAATTTGCAGTTTCAGTTGGTTTAAAACATTTTAAAATATACAAAACCATGAACAAAAAGTTTTCGCTTTTAAGTTTTTTAAAAATTATTCAGATTAAAGAAAAAATTAAAAAAATTGTGTGACATATGCCGGCATTGTGTTTGTTGCCGCGATGCATATATTAACTTAATGGATATGCCATGTTTAAAATGGTACAAATCTTAAATAGAATGTGAATAAAATGTATATGTATATAATTTAAATTTAAAAAAAAATTTGTGTTTCTAGATGCACAACTAGCACTGAATGTAACACGTGCTAGAAAGTTTTTTTTTTATTTCATAATTAAAATATACTTTATCAATTCATGCAATAAATGGCAAACACTAATCATTCACAAGATAACCAAAAACAATAGTTAAAATTCCATTATAAATTTTTATATTAACATTCAGACTAATAATCCCCCAATGTGGAATGTTTTGCAAAAATGCTGCAAATGCAAACTAAACTTTCGAAACTTTTCATAAAAGAAACATTCCTTTAAAATTGGTTTTTGTTAATTCCAAAATAAATTGTACTTAAAAAAAAACTTCCCTTAAATATAAAAACTAATACATAGTAGAGCAATATGCGCTTTTTATAAATATCCCTAGCTAATACTAAGTTTGTTTCCTATTTTACGTTTTGTTTCCTTTATAGTTTTATGTAGCAAAAAATAGCAAACTTTGTCTAAGCACTTTCAAATGCTTCCACAAAGACACAGATTACAAAACGAAACAATAAGAAAAACTAAGCAATAATAGTGCACAAATTTTCGTTATTTTTTAGTTTGACTTTTAAAATGTCAAAACTATATAACACAATAGCAAACAAACAAACAAACAAACAAAACTAGCACTCAAACACACACATACACATATATAATAATACATTTTGGCTACATAAAAAAATACTTATACAATGTTCAAAGTTAAAAAGAATAATAATGTAAAAAAGAAAAGAAAGAGGAAAAAAACAAACCAACATAACAATTTTATTCCCATACCCTCCAAATTATAAGAAAGAAATTTAAACTTAGCTAACTAACTAACTAACTAACGAACAACTGAACTTTTAAGATGAGTTTTTATATACTTACTTACAGACATATGTATGTATGTATGTATGTATGTATGTAGGTGTGTACAGACAAAACTATTTATACATATAAAAGAAAACCTAATAAAAATAGCACTAGTGCCTAAAAAATCCAAAAAAAAAAAATTTAATTGAAATTTTACTTCACAAAGAGAAAAAAAATAACAAAAAATTTAATTAAAATTTAAATTGTATTCATGAAAAAAATTAAAAATAACGCACATATATATTTTGGTTGAAAAAAAAAATTAATCTTTGAATTTGTTTTAGTGAAAGAATAGTGCAATGAAATTAAGTTGATAAAAGAGTTAGAAAGTAAAATCTAAAAATGATTAAGAAACATTTTACTAAATTTAAAACAAATACCATTTACACATACACTAACATACCACCCACACTCATGCGCCTAGCAACTTGTTAAACACATTGAAGCTCTCCTTATTCTCAGTCAAGTTAGCAATTAAATTAGCCATGGCAAAAAGAAGAATATAAACATAGAAAAACAAATTTCCTAAAATTATTAGTGCAAAGCAATTAACTAAATCCTGTAGTTTCTATTACAATATTTAACACCTAAAAATAGGCAACAGAAAATAGCAATTTATATGTACTTTTTAAGTATACTCGTAAAACACATAAAATATTTATAAAAAAAAAAAAAAATACCAACATACTCATACATATATACTACACACTACATAAATACATTAATAATTTAATCATTTATATTTAAAGCAAGAAAAAAAAAACAAAAACACATTAGAAATATTATTTGTTCCATTAAAATAGTTCCTAAAATCATAATTGAAAAACAAAAGCAACATTTAATATTTTCATCATCTTATTAATTTAATGCAAAGCTATTAACAAGTAACGGTTTATTTATTTTTTGTTATTAATATTTTTTCTTCTAATTAATTTTTCTTTTTATAAATCTGTTTTAAAAAAATGTTATGTATAACACACAAGTTTATATTTAGTGGCAGATTTTTTAATTATTATTTTTATGTTTTATTCAATGAAATGTTATCGAGATACATAATCAAATTTGTAGCCTTCATTTAGAATCATTTAAAAGTTGTAAATTGTTAAATAAAAAGTACCCTCAGAAAGGAAAAAAACTTAAAATGACAAATTTGTGGAATTGTTCCAAACACATGTGAACAAAATATCAATATTAAAAAAGGAAAGTTGAAATAGTGGCAGTCTTATAGTCAATAACATTTGGGGCAAAGTTTACTAGTTCAATTTCTATTAACAACAATAACACGCTGTCCAGTATAATCGATCAGAGAAGTAAACTGGAAAAAAAAATTTTTTTTCAGAATTATCACCAAAATATACAATTTCCTCTTGATATTTTAGTTGTCTAGGTTGTTAGGTAAGTTTGAAAAGGAGGGATATAAAAGCCCAAACCCATGACAGGTATGCACTTATGCCCAGTTGGCATGTTGTGCGCTAACTTAGTTGTCTATAATTGTCTTTTATCTATTGTCGTTCTATAACTTCTTTTCAATATTTATCGAATTTAAAATTAGAACAGACTGTTATATACTTTATTTAATCCAAAATAAGCATGTCGGATATAGAGGGTATATGTGATCTGCAAAAATTCTATTGAAAACTTTATGCGTTTTGTCATTGACACACAGTATACCAGCAACAACCTTCTCCTTTTTATTCTTTTGAGGGCATACATTTTGCTTTAAATAATCCACAAATTCTACAAAGTAGGCAGTAGAAGGGACTTGTAAATAGAATCGTGATTTATCAAATAAAGGCAAAATACCGTTAATATGTTGAAAACTAAAGTAGAGCGATTTAAAACTTGTACAAGGTGGGCCAATATTTATTACATGGCTTAAATTTTAAATATTTAAAATGTAAATTTTCTGCACTAAGAATGACCGTCGTTTTCACTTTTCAATGATAGAATTTGATTTTTTGTAGCAATATTTGCCTTGAGTTCAACAATTGTGGCGTGTTTGTTCAAACATATTCATTGTTTATAACAGCTCCTGATAAATAAGTGGGCTGCTAACAAATTTGGCCAAGTCTCGCCGAGTTAAGTTTCGAAATTCTTGAACTATTTGCTCTCAAAAAATTTTACCTAAATTGTGTCTCGAGCAGTGTAAGAAATGGCTTTGACCTGCTAACAAAATACCTAAAGTGTGTACAGAATGTAAAAACCCTCTATCATCAACCGATAACACTCTGCTTCTATGTCATCCACCAAAGCACAAAGTGAACCTCATCAGTATATGTCAGTTTTTCTAAAACGCCAACTATTGAAACTTAACTGCAAAATTCAGACGATACCTATAATTTACGGTTCTTGTTTCTTACACTAATTGCACTTTGTACGAATGACTGCATAAATTTTTCTAAATAGGACTCACTGGCACCCAGGCCATTCTTAACTGAGCAGAACGCTTTCTGGAAAATGTTTCTATAGTTTAGTTAGCCCTTTGATCTACACGTTAAAATTTTTCACAGTACGAATTAAATATGATCTACTGAAAATAATACAGCCTGTTATTTAAAAAATAAACGAAAACTTAAAAAGATATTTATAAACAAAAAGAATTCGAGAAATTAGATTTTTTAATTAAGCAGTTTGCAAGTGGTAAAAAACCTTATCGCAACAAGTGAAGGTAATGTAGATAAATATTAGAAATTGTCTCCATTTAGAATCTTTTTAATCGTTAAAGCAAAAATTTTTAACATGTTCAGTCGTTCAGATCTAATATTTTGTTTTAATTATAAATTTTACAATTTTTTAACGTTTTCAATTACTAAAACTAATATGTTTCTCCGAAAAAGAAAAAAAATTAAATATTTTTGATGTCAAAACTTAACATTTTTAACATCCACATTTAACTAAAAATTTTTAATAAATAAATCTGTCTAAGTTTAATAATTGTTTATGAGGAAGCAGTTAATATATATAACAAAAATTCATTAATTTGTGGTATACCACTGCGTATGCTTGATATTAGCTGTTTAGGTAGTACTCATACGATATGTGGTATGAAAAAATTAAATCTATTGCTCCACAAATTAGAAAGAAAAAAATTACAATTGTATTAAAATAGATTCATGTGCTTTTTTTATAAATATTTTTAATTATTTTATAATAATTTATTATTTTATTAACATTATTTTTTTTTTTATTTATTATTATATGTTTAATTTTATATACACATGTCATCAGCATAACATAAAATTCCTAATAGAAAAAAATGTTTGCCTTCCCTCTTACTATGCATAACTGACAGTTTAAACCAAAAAATAATTTACATATTTTATTAAATAAAACACTAAATGTAAATCAAAAAACAACAAAAACAAAAATTCTGCTTTATTTCATAACAACAAACCGAAAATGTTCCTTTTTAAATAATAATTGTTATATTTTTCTAACATAAAATAACCATTAAATTATGTTTCACTATGTAATAATTTTTAAATGCTTTATACACCAGATTGTCGTAAAAATATTTAAACAACAAAAATCAAACACTTTTATTTTCACTTTTATAATCCATATTTTTCTATACATACTTAAATATTATGTAATTTTTTTTTTAAAGAAATGTATAAAATCTTCAATAAAAAAGAGTTTTATTTTTTAATGAAATTTAATATGATTAAAATTTTTTATGTATTTTTTTCTTTTCTTCTTCTTAATTTCAGTTACCAGAAGATGAATGGTTAGCAGCAAATTTATTATGTTAGTTTTAAAACAAAATTATTAAAAAACACAGGCATTCAAATACCTAAAAAATATAAGAATATCATGTTTTAGCAGACAAAAACAGGCAGAAAAAATTAGTTTAATTTAAGCAAACAAAATGATTGAGAATATTAAAATTGAAAAAGTTTAAAGTAGAAGTAAATAGAAGAAAATAACAACAGCAGCAACAAAAAAAAGCAGGAAAAATACAATTAAATAGCTGAAAACGAAAATAGTTGCAGAGATATGCATAAGTATATTCATAAAAAATTTAAAAAAAAAAAATATTTAGAAAAATAAAGTGAAGATAAACAAGTGAAAAAACAGAAAATAGGAAAAATTATATTTAAAAAAATAATCATTAACATTTACACACAACATAAAGAAAGAATAAGTAATATGGCAAAGACAAAGAATGAGAAAATATAGAAATGTTTATGTAACAAATTACAAATTTAAAATTTGCAAAGTAACCAACAGCAGCAAATAAAGACAACATTTTAGATGTGTATCAAATGTAACGTATACAAGCAAAAACTTTTACATGTATAATAAACATAAATGCACATAAGTATTTTAGGACTAAAAATTAACAAAACACTTTATTACGAAAACCTTAACAAAAACAACACAACCGCATTTATAAAACATACACAAACATACATATACCACACAATCTATACACATACTTATTTTTTGGAGAGGAAAAAAAAAATAAATATAAAATATTTTAAAACAATCAGCATTCCATCGAATGATATTGAATTTGCTAATGATATTAGAAGAGAGCAAGCAAAAACAAAAAATAAAAAGAAAACAAATAAAAATATCCCATGATACCCTTTGCCCCTAGATATTTAAGGAAATAAGAAAAACAAAATACACTAAAAACAACAGCATACAACCGAGCAAAATAGTTATAAATTTAATTTAAATTCTAAGAAATATACAATTATAAATGCTTATATATAAGTATAAACAATATATAATAACAAACAAAATATACATAATAATATTTCTACTTAATGTATTTATATATGTATATAAATAATTATACACATACATATAATATATAAATATAGAATAGATGAAGAAAAAACAAACTTTAAAGTAAAACAAATACGGCAAACAAACACTCTGTATATGTACAGCTGTTTACAAGAATAAAACGAAAATAATAATATTAATATAATAATAATAAAAACAACAACAACATTTACATTAACATTAATTACTTCTATATATTCTAAATATACACTTTCATACCAACACAAAAATTTTACATATACATCTACATCAATATCAACATCTTCAGGTGTTTAGACACAGGCATATACGGCTTATGTACTTCTTATAATAAATACTTAACCAACAAAATGTTGATTTTTTTTAGAGAATGATGATAGATTAAATTTTTTTTTAATTAAAATTATATTTTAAGGATATTTAATTGATTAACAAAGCATCGCAATTAAAGGATGTTGATAAAATTTTTAAAATTTTAATTCTGTATGAGGAATTTAAAGAACTGTG
The DNA here is from genome assembly GCA_941918925.1 of Phyto melanocephala. Classification (NCBI taxonomy): domain Eukaryota; kingdom Metazoa; phylum Arthropoda; class Insecta; order Diptera; family Rhinophoridae; genus Phyto; species Phyto melanocephala. The sequence continues at coordinate 139,911,338 of OW799233.1, read as the reverse complement.
GTACTCAGTTATACTGTTAATACAAGAGTAATGTGTGTATAAGTATTTTAATAATATGCAATATCATCATCTAGAGGCAAATTATAAAAGTCGGCTGGGTATAAAAGTACTTCTGATAGGGGACTTAGTAAAGGGTTACTCGAATGAAAATATAAAAAAAAAATTTCAAAAAATTACGTGTTTTCACAACTGGATTTGTTTTAAATAAATCAAACATATAAAGTTATTTTCAATAGGACATTTTAATAATATTAAATATTTAAATATGATTTCGTACATATAAATGTGCGTTTTTAACATGTTTTAAAGCTTTTTGAACTGTATGTTAAAAAATGTCGCTGTCATTTGTATTAAAAGTCATTGAGATTTGCTGGTTTGTGGATATAAACCATTAATCCAAAGCGAAACAAAATGCGCACTGAAAATACTTATCTTTAGTAGGTCGAACATTTGACGAGCTGTATGGCACCTTCTTGTTGGCGCAACTTTATTGGCAATTTCTTTACTTAAAGTAATGCTCTGGCTCGCCAGAACAATATCCGACGATACATGAATCAGCAGTAATTTGTTAATGGTGAATCTGTTTTAAATCTTTCTCACTACCAATGGGACAACTGTAATAACGAACGTGAACATTAGCAGTAAATTATAAAACAGGATTTTCAAAATAAACTGAAATAATACTAAAACGCTTTTTTAGCAAAATAATTGCTAAACTCAACTAATCTCAAAACAATCGAGACCTAAGGAGTCGGAATTCCCTGTGCGAACTATCCATCCCTAAGAATAAAATGATCAAATAAATTGTTGTTACTTACATACTTAAGGCAGGCGCAGATCCAGCTTAACCTATTATTTAGAAGTACAAGTGAAACAAAAATGTAAAAAAAAATTATTAAACAACAATGAAAAAAAAATAAAATAAAATAAAAAATTTTCTTACATAAATTTAACAAAAACACTTATATTATATTAATAGTTTGTTTGTGGTTTACTGCTGCAGAAAATTTATTAATCACAACTCCTGGATCAACTTCGATTTGGTTGCAAATATGTAACATTACTAAACGGGTTAGCCTGTCCTCTGTCATGATTGATCTCAGCCAAGTTCTAAGGTGACGAAGAGCAGAAAATTATCTTTCATCCGATGCATTACTTACCGGCATTGAAACAAAAATGGTTAATATAATTCTAAAATTTGGATAAATATCTGGGTCATACATAACTAAAATATCTATCACATTTTCTGAAAGTTGCCAAAGCAAAAGTTCAGCTTCAATTTTAGATTTTAGTAGTTTTTTATCTGTTTCTTCGTACTTAAACAAATCGTCTTAAAGGAGTGAGATTAAATTAGTTAAGTCTAATCAATAATGTTTAAAGCTTTTTGGCAAAAGTTTAGGGATGTTAAATAAATTTAAAACGTCTTTTAAAAAACGTATCCCTCTATGCGGTAGTATTATTCTACACTTTTATTACATGGTTTCATTCAAATATTGTCTTTTCAACTAGAATTTCCATACCAAAGCAAATCTTCTGTGTTTCTTCAAATATTATTTTTTAATTCCTTTTTGTTCAAGACACATTATTAAACTGTGTATGAGATCTGAACTTTCTTTTATATTTATGTCCTGTTTTTGTAGCATTACACTACACTGTTGTGTGAGAGTAAGTATATCACTTAGAATATATGATTCACACAAAAATTCGTATGTGATTGATTAATTTCTTAGCAATAAAGCTTCTGAAGATGTATTCCTGTCTTCTTACTTAAATATTTTTATCAAAGCATCTATTATATTTTCCACATTCACTTTAAATTTTAAAATGAAATCATGACGATCAACCCATTTTGCTTGGGATGATGACTTTTTTACAACTTTTTGTATAACTGCCACCTTTATGCTTTTAGAAATCGACTTGTTTAGTGTGTGGCAATAGCATGTTTATTTATCAAAAAAGTAAATGAGTAATTTTATATTTTAACCATTTGAAGAAAGAAATATCCCGTGTTGTCTCTGCAATTACAAATACAACAGAAAAATTATCAACAAAATCAGTTAAGCAGTGGCAAGTTATGATCTTACATAAATGCAGTAGTCTGGTTTAATAATTAATAAAGATATATAAAATTGTATTATTTGAATGCAGAATTATTAATAAGCATATCGCAAGTAATTGTGGCATTTGTACGAATTGCCTAATAATTTTATAAAATAACTTCGGATTTAAGTTTTACAAGTGAAACCTAAGCGATAGATTTTATTCCGTAATCTTCTAAGTAGAATGCTTTCAAGCCATACAAATTTTGTGACAATTGGTTTTTTACAAATATTGTTATATTTGTAAAATTTCTTAAGCCAAATTTCTCTTTACAATATTTATTATATTAGCAACACCTATTTAGTATTTTTTAAAGATAAATAAAATATATTTTATTTATGTGAATCTGTATTACATATTAATCTTATGACGATCGAAAATACGCATACTTTCGATAGTAAATATTGCAATATAAAGCTGAATTTTTTGACGTACTTTTTTTAATATATTCCAAATGATTTGAGATTCAAAAACGTTTTAAGACCTCCAAAGTACATGAAATGAAAAGGGTGCGTATACTTAATATTTATTGTACAGCCCACCAACACAGTCCTCGTATAAAATTAATTTAATTGTAAATCAAAAATAAAATTTTAATTATCTACTAAACATGTTTTAAGATTCTAGCAAAATTATTTGTATTATTTCAAATGTAGATGTAACAGTATGTAGTTTTATTGATATCTTTTAAAACCTTTTTTAGTTCACTGCCACTATATAAAAATAAATTTTGTTACTCTCCTATAGAGTTTGTTTATTTTCAAAAAAAAATTATAATAAAAATTCATAATTTTTAAATGAAAAAGAAAACTCTTTTGTTATAAACTGTTTAAACTGTTGCCCAATTTGGATTAAAACACACAACACATAAAAAAATATTTTAATTTTTTAAATATTAAAGCCAAAACAACTTTGAAACATTTATATATTTAGATAAACGGTTTTATTGTGAGGTAATTTAAACAAACATATTTGTAGTGTAATAACAAAAAACATATATAAAATTAACGAGTGCTATACATAGATGTGTTAAAAATACTTCAAACAAATTTAGTTTTTACCAGAAAAATACACATTAAAGATTATTTGAACAAAGAATAATAATAATAACTTAATAAAAATAAAAGGCATATGTGCAATACAAAATTAGCTACATACAAAATGCAAACTTAACGTTTATAAATATTAAAAAGAAGATGAGCTAAATAATAAAAAATAAAAAAATACTTTAACACTTGTATGTGTATGTTATTATATAGATATAAATAAAATAAAAATCAGTTATAATATAAAATTAATTTTAGCCATAAAGTAGTTTTAGTAAAAGAAACTAAAATTCAATGTGTTTAAACAAAAGAATATTCAAAATATTAATTTATAACAAAAATCAATGAATTAATGTAAAACCAAATTTTTGTAATGTTAATTTATATAAAGAAAGAAAAGCTATTTAAAAAGAACAAAATTCAAAAACTGACTTTTTATTTTTTTGTTAAAGAATTTATACTTTTTGTTACAAGGGAAATTCTAAAAAAAAAACACTTAAATAATAACGGTTTACAAATTAAATATTATTTTTTAATGACAAATTCAAAAGAAAAATCTGTTATTTACATAAAGCAAACAAAAATTATTATATAAGTATGTGCTTGACTCACACTCCAACAGATAACAGAAGCTGGTGAGTAGTTGTTTCGAAATATTTCTTCTAATAGATATTTTCATTAAACATTCTTTATTTTACTAATTTTTTAAAAGCTTAATTTTTTAAATTTTTCGTATCGATATGAAGTAGGTCCTACTTACTTTCTACAAAAGCGTAAGATAAAAGAAAAGTAATTCATAAAGGCAAACATGAAAATTCATGGAGCATTTATTCTTTGTATGAATTTTCCGTCAATTGCTGGTTAATAAAGTTCATAAAAAAAACAATTTGCAGAACAATTATATGTTTCCGTTAAAACAAAATATACTTTCTAATCCAATAGTAATAAGCTTCAGTCATTTGCTAGCGACAAATATGATAAAAGATATCACCTTATTAGTTACTGTTTTAATTGCTATATTTTCTAACTTGGAAATTAAAAAAGTAAGAACATGAAAAATGGTTACTGGAAAGTTTAAAAAAATTTTTAAATAAACTTAAATACATTTATAAGTATATAAATACCCTGCAGGAAATGTCTATGGTAAAACAGTACTGATTCACTATTGGCTCTGTCACCAGTACTACTGACGAACTATACGCAAGACAATGTTCTTTACTATAGACGTTTAACATGTGTTTGTCATTGAAAATCCACTTGTGACGTTAGAACTACTGACTAGGTAGTTCTTACGAAAACATATGGCAACATTGGAACCTGATTTTGGTAATTCTTATCTGCGCTATGGAACTTTTTACCTCATTCAATTTATATGTTATTTTAAATCGTAAAGGTTAGCTGCAGTTTATCATCTTAAACAATTTTACTGACAACTTTTTGCATTTTTTCTGTTTTGCATTTCAAAATGTAAAAAGTGACGACGTTTTGTTGTCAATAGCACCAAAAAGTCACCAAAATTGTCGACAAAAGTGGTGACTTGGAGACACTTGAATCCAGGTTTCCTGCAGGGTATAAATGTAAATGTATTTTATGAACGGAAAAATAACTGAAGAGAAGGCATTATTTAATTTCGTATAAATATATCGTATAGCTATCAAATGCTAATGGAGTATGATAAATTGAGTATGTGTGAACACATATTTTAATAGCTCAGTCAACACTAAATTGAAACAATTAAAAATATCTATCTGAACAGGGTATAAACTATTTTTCTAATGAATGAAATTAAAAAAAAATAAAATATTCCATATCCTTAATAAAAGCTTTCAGACCTACAACTAGGATAAATGGAAAAAATTGGTCTTTCTATTTTTAAAACTTTTTTGGACTCTGCATATACGGCAATTATGGAATTTTTAAATATATATTAAAAAAAATTCAAACAGAAGATTGTAATGTTAAAATTTTATTTGAAATTCGTTAATTAAAATTTTAGTTTTCTTAATTTAAGCAATTTTCAACCGTTTCTAGTATTAAATTTATTTTTTTTTATAAAATTAATTTAATTTTATTATAATTATATAAATTAATGAAAAAATTTAAAAATTTTTATAGTTTGCGAAATTGTAGATTTGTTATTTTGTTCTTAACTAAATCTTTAATTTAAAGTTAACAATCTTATTGATCAAGGACATATGTATCTTAATAATTTAAATTTTTTTTAATATCAAATAGAATACAGTAATTCAAATGTAAATGCCACTAATTTATATAATATTTTTAATACGAATTAAGGAAAAAAAATTTTTTTCTTAGAAAATTTAATTTTTTAAAGATTTTGAAATTAATAACTTAAAGCGCCACTTTATTCTTTGTTTTAGTTGTTCCACAATTTGTCTATGATAAAAAGAATATTCCGTCACAACTTCTAGCCAGCTCAGGGAGTGTAAAAATTTTTAAAAATAATTGTTGACCAAAAGAAAAAAAATTATATATTTGAATAAAAAACTGCAAAAAATTAAAAAAAATATATATATAAAAATATAAATAATAACACTAAATTAAACTAAATAAGATAAAGACATACAAAGTATTTAGAAATTAAGTTAAAAAAAATATTACGCATTAAAACTAAATAACAAAAAGTGTAATAATCAAGCAAGAGTAAGAAATAAAAAAAATAAATGAATAAAATCTAGTTGATTTGTTTGTTGATGTTTGAGCTACATATCAGTAAAGTATGATGACAAAAATTAAAAATTAAAAAAAATTAAAAACATAATAAAAAACAAACAAGAAAGTTAGAAACAAATTAACAAAAAAAAATAAATAAAAATAAAAATTAAATTAACAACAGAAAAACTATTTTAAGATGTCATATTTCTATATGGTGTATTACAAATTAATAAGCAAAAATATAAATATTTAGTGAAATAGTTGTAAAAAATATAAAATAAAAGAAAAACAAAATTAAATAAAATTAAAAAAAAAAAACTAAAATAAAATATAAAAATATGACAAAAAAAAGTAATAGAAGGTAGATTAACAAAATCAAAGTTATAAAAGTTAATTAAACACTGACAGAAAATAGAAATCAAATGTTCTTTTATCTTTTTGTATGTATGTAAATGGCATCTATGGAAGAACTTTTGAAATTTCTTAACATGCAAAAACTTAAATACATATAAAGCAAAATCTAAAAACAAAATGTAAGCTGTAGTACTATTACAATTATTTAGCAAAATATATATAATATATACATTAACTATATACTATATATATATATTATACATATTATATATTTTATCATATACAAAAAAAAATTAAAATAAATAAATAAAAACTAAAAAACTTATATATAAATGAATAAACATTTAAAGTATAAATAAATAAATAAATGATAAAATGAAAAACAACAAAATTGGATGGATTTTTTTATACACATGTTAGAAAACAACAAAAAATTGTTTCTTCTATTTTTTAAGACCGAAACATTTATTGAATCTTTATTTAGTCCTTTTGTATTTACAAAACTAAATTAGGCACACTGTTGTTGAGAAACAAAATAAAAGTGCTTCAAAATATTTTTTATTATAAATTTTTTGTTCTTATTTCTTCATTAAATGTGTTCATTAGGAGAATTTAAAAGCTTGGTTCTTAACTTGACATAATTTATTACAATGAAATATTTAATGAATTTCGTCAATCAATCTTTTACATATACTTTAAAAAAAACAAAACCAAATTTTACTTATTAATCATAAAAAAAGCTTTCTAAGAAATGTGGAAATATCCGGGCTATTTAATAGTCTATGTTGAATTACATGGTTTTTCTTAAACCTTCCTAGACCAAAAGCAAAGCAAAAATTAAAAAATAAAAAATATCTCTTCAAATGTCTAAATCTTTTGAGGCTATGCAGCTTTTAATCTCGTCAGAATATGTACAGCCTTCATACAATATAAAAAACGCAAACAAAAATTATATTATTATTGATAATTGCATTAGACATGTTAAGATGATTGTTCATTTAAACTTCAATTTATTGATTTTAAGTTTTTATTTTAGAAAGACTTTGTTAAATTTTCTTCGTATTTTGCATATTATGAACATATGTTATTGTTTTTGTAAAAAAGAAATTAAGTGCCCAAAAAAAACCAAAAAATTTTTAATATTAACAATAAAGAACAAAAGAAAAATGTCGATATGTCAAAATTTCAATAAAATCTCTTCCATCACAATTTCCAATTGTAAAAACTCATATAAAAAAAAAAAATTGTTTTAAAATTTTATAACTGCCAAATTGCCTATCACTTTGCGTCAAATATTATTCAAAGACCCACTAGAAACCACTAAATTTTACTTATGATAATAAAAATTTTGCTTAATCATAAATTTTATAAAAAAAAATATACCTGATATCAACACTGAAACATCAAAGTTCATTTAATATCAGAATTTATAGAATTTCGAAAACTAATAAAATAGGAAAAACTATATATTTAACAGAACGAAAATTGACCGCCAGTTTGCATTTCGAACAGACTTGTGTAGAAAACTTTTTTTAATGCAAACAAGGTATAGAATATGCGATATATAAATGAGGAAAAAAAATTCCACAAACAACAAAGACATCTCTGTCTTAATAAGTCTAGTACTCTTCTACAATTCTTGAAATATGTTGAGCAACATTAATAATTTTACACGAAGATCTTGATAGTTTTTAAATGTTTAAAAAAATATAGAGCAAACAAAAATATTGTTCAGCCGTTGCTCTGAATTTCGTACGAAGTAGCTGTTGCTCCTACGATTTCATACAAAATAAAATGAGGCTTGAATGTTGACATAAAGATTAAATAATTTGCTAACAATTTAAACAGAGTACCGCCTTTCATAAGTTATTTAAATAAGTTTTTAAATTTCGACAGAAATTTGAATGAAATTTTAAACACGATACCTGATTTTAAATAAAAACCATTAAAAATCCACACAGCTGGGTAAATGGTGAACTGGCGAGGTTGAACGAAAATTTTCAAGCCTATATTTTGTGTTTTTTTTTTTAATTCTGTATACATTTACAGCTAATTTTGTTTATAAAATTTTAAGGAATTTAGGAATTAAAAAAAAGTATGAAAACATTTTTTTTTAATTAAAGCTGCATATGTGGGTAGGGACATACAGAACTAAAAAACAATATTTTTTCTTAGTATATCTCTAAATCAATTTATAGATGAATTGATTTTTAACAAATTATTTCTCTTACAAAATGGCTAGAATTCCATCTAAAAGCTAAAACATAATTTTTCCTGCAACAAATATATAAAAATCGCCAAGCTTAGGAGGAAAATCTCCAAATTGGCAACAGTAGATCAAACGTACATAAAAACAAAAACAAAAGATCTTGTGTATAAATAATTTTTTCTTTTGTAAACAATTACCAAATTCTCTGCCATTCTTTATAAATTGAAGGTAAACGAAGCAAATGACTATGTAATTATGACAGTGTTTCTAAAATAAAATGGGAGTTGTGTTAGCGAAAAGGTAACAATTGATGTGGAAGCAAAAGCTGAGTAAACTAGAAGAGATATAAGTCATAAATTTGGTGGAGGGATAGGAAGGTTTTAACAATCTAATAAGTTCTGCTTTTTTAGTGCGCAACTTAATTAAAACACGGTAATTCAATCTTGACCACAAGACGAATACTAGATGGTATAATTATAAAAATTCCAAGTCAAAAAATATTTTAAAATTTTCAACATATTTAACCGTTTTCAAAGATTTTGAAATCCATTTCATCTACACACAAGTGGAGATTCGTAACGGCACCAAATTCGGTTCCTATATTCGAAACTATATATTGTTAATACTCCTAATACTTGGTGCTTAGTGTAAAATAATGTTGTGTTGTGATCAAATCTTGTCGAAATGAAAAACACTTACTTATTTACATATAAACACTTATTACCAAGAAGACTTATTTAATTACACTTATTCTTAAAGATCTATATTTAAGTGTATTAAACTAAATATGGGGTAAGTAGTTGATTTTTTTTTTAATTAAAATAAATTTATTTTAATCTAAAGAATTTTAATTTTCCAGTTCAGAACGATACATATATTTTTATAGGTGTTAAAAGTGTATATAATTATAATTCCTTCTGAATGTTTACAGCTTGTAAAATACATTTAAGTTAAGTTTCCTGGGCTGTGGTTAACTTATAAACCCATACTTTTTAAATCGATAAGGTTATACATTTGATAATTCTACATTTTAGCAAAGAGCAGTTTTAAAATTTTGTTTAGTTACACTCCACTTTCTAATAATTTTTTTAAATTAGTTTTCAAATGCAACAAAACATTTAAATCTTTTTAGACCTAATCTTACACAATTTCTAAAGATTTTTTAAAAGCATCTCGAACATATCGGTGATCATCAAAAGAATGGGGTTAATTTGTGTATTTTTACAAAATTAAGTTTTTCAAGTACAAGTACACCTCGACACAAAAATTTAATGCAATAATATCAATAATAACTGTTTTAAAAGGAATTTTACAAAAGAAATTGTATTATGATTATAAAGCTTCTAATAATTCGGCTTATTTGGCATAAGGCCTTCCCATTTGTGACCAACGGTTTGTTTATATATTTTGACTTACTTTTTTAATTAAGAAAATCCTTTCTATAAAGTTTAGAAGCCAATATTTTCTTAATTTTTAAATACTAAATATTAAGCGAGGAACGTAGTTAATCCAACGACAGCCATTTTACACACACATAAATATATAATATTGATTTCAAAGTGAATTTCATAGTTAAAAGTTACAAGAATTGGAACTTTAATTATAATTATTACGAATATATGTCAAACACTAAAATAAAGATATTTTTATTCGAAATGTTAATCAATAATTTATATATAAGACAATTGACGTATTTCTACATTTCATTCTAAAGTATTTAAAAGGAATTTTTAAAAGAACATATTTATTTTTTAATTTTATGTAACAGAATTATGTTAAATAAATAAATAAAAAGAACTTAAACAATGCATTAGTCAATTTAAAAAAGAATGAAGAAAAAGGAAAAACATTTTACATTTAAAATAATATTTATAAAAAACAAACCATACGACAAAGGTGAACAGAAGACAAAAGCATAAACAAAAAGATAAAGATAAAGACAGCAACTATAAATCCAAAAAATGTCAAATCAAATTTATACAAATTCTGAAACCAAAACCAATCAAATGAAAGTATTAAATTTAAGTTAAAAATAGTTAATAAATTTATAGTAAAGAAAATACACTTAAGTTAAATGAAAAGTAAAATTTACATAAATACAAAATATATAAAAAAAACGTAACAAATGAAAATGAATAGCAATATCCACACAAAATAATACAAAAACAATGACAGCATAAAATATAATTTTAAAGAAAAGGGGGAAAAATATAATAATAACAAACAATTTTATGTATATGTAATAGATAATTTTTCAACAAATTTAAAGCAAAATAAACAGATTAAAACAACATCCTTTGCCGGCTGAAAAAAAAAAAAAATGAATTGTAAAAATATACTAGAAAAAAGAAAGAAAAAAATATATGGAAATAATGGAATATTGCAAAACATTAAATAAAAAAAAAAAACATTTGGCAACCACACTCACCAACTCATAATTCAACGAAAGAAATACCCTTTATTTAACTGCAGTTTAAACTAAAACAAAAATTTCTTCTTACAACAACAACAAAGCTAATATAGTTCAAATTGGTTCAAATGGGTTCTCACTAAAGCAGTGTGAGGTTGAAGGGGATTTATTCGTAAATTTTAAGTATTCTCTCAAGTAGAGCTTTAAAAAAAATTTTCTATATAAAAAAAAATATTTACCAGAGATATATTCAAAAATTAAAAAGATTTTAGAATTTTCGCTTAATAATAGGTGTACATACATACAGATATACGCTAATATATACAAAGAGAGAAAAAACGTTCAACCAAAATTATGTATCGTAAGAAATTTATAAGTCAGAAATCATCAGTTCTAAGAGTTCTATTCAATTAGGTCCATTCTAATCTTAGTTTTCAAAACAAACCTATTTAGTTTTTCACAATTGTTGATTTTTGTTTATAAATATATGTTCTTCATACCTGAATCAAAAATAGGGTAGAGGTTTAAATAATGTAAGGGCAATATACTATAATTGCTAAGCTTTTAAAGTAGAAAATAAATAATTTTTTAAAATAATATTAAAATATTATAATGGGTGATTCATCACGAGGTTTGATTTATAATGTAAAAAAAAACGAAAAAGTTCGAAAGTGAAATTAAAGTTTAAATAATCGGTTAAAAGAACAATGTATAGCATTTACTGTTTGAAAATTATATCATGTAAATGTTAGCATTGACTAATCCCGAGGTTGTCCAAAGTTTTTATATTGCACGATCTAGCTGGCCAGTTAACTGTAGCAAATCGAAGAATTAGGTGATCAACAAATCGATTCTCAACAAGTCCATTGTTTCATGCACTGTATTGCTTGTAATACAGTCTGATTGAAGTGTGATCTCACCAAGACCATGAACTTGTATTTAAGGGAGCATAAATAGTTTGTTAACATGCTACTATAAAGATTACCCATAACGGTTAGAAATATAATTCAATAATTCCACCAGCCCATAAACTAATCCATACCGTTGTGTTTTTTGGATATAATGGTAGCTACTGGTACTCTCCGGGTTGCTAATTAGCCCAAATACCGCAATTTCGTTCACTAACGTATACCTTAAGCCAGACATGTGCTTCATCACTGAATAAATTTTCTACGATAAAACGCTTTTTTTTATAATACAGCTGAACAATTTTGATACACTGTTGTGGTGTTAGTCTCTTATTGATGACTTGCCAAAAAGAACTGAACAAAAATGATAAAGCAGTTTGATATAAATCATGCCTGATCTGACAAAGAAAAGTCTAATGAAAATCGAACCTCACGATGAAACACCCTATATAAAGAATATGCGATATCATTCAATAAATAAAGTTGATGGATTTTTTCTCAGCAATTTTTCACAGATTTCATTGTCTTAAAAGTAACAAATATATTTTTAACAAAAATTAAATAAATATCTTACTTATCTCGGAGTGAAAAGAAGTGATTGTGTATAAAAAGTTCAGATAAAGACAGTGTAAGAAGTTTAGCTTATAAGTTATTCCCTTGTAAGTCGATATCCTAACCAAAATTAAAATTCTTTATTTAATATTCAAGGACAGACAGACTTAGATAGACAAATACCTCTTTCTCTTTAAGGTAATACATCTATCGTGTATATAGTCTTTATTCATGTTATATCCTGTAATAAACATTTGAAAATTTCATAAAAAATCTACATTCAATTTATTGAGATTTTCAATTATTGAACTTCAACCTCCACTGTTTACCACAGATGCTTAAAAATTTTCGACATTCAAAAACTAAATTAAATTTTTCCAAAAAAATATATTTAAAGCTAAAAAGAAAAAAAAAATACAAAAACTATTTTACATACATGAAAAAAAAACAAAAACTTGACTGCAGTATTGCAAATATTTTGTAGAAATTTAAGCATGGTTATATGATATATTTAAAACAATAAAAAAAATGTTCTATACAAACAATATACACTTACACAATTACAAAAATATAATTTATAGAAAAAAATTAAATTAAAAAATTAAGACGAAAAAAAAAAAAATTCATATATAAATATACATATATATAAAAACAATTAGTTACATTAAATAACAACAAACCATGTGTCTATATAATATAACAAACAACAAAAACAAAACAAAATATCTATAAAAAATAAAAATCAAATTTTCACAAGTACAGAGAAAATGCAGCAGAAATAACACAAAAAACAAATTAATAAAATAAAATATTAAATTTATCTAAATACACAATAACTGCAACAACACAAATTAAGATGAAATATGACAAAAGAAAGAACAACAACAATTTACTATATACAAACATACATACCTACACAGTCTCATATATAAAAACGTAGAAATTTGAAAAAAAAAATTTTTAAAAATATTTATGTAATTGTATATAAACAATAAATCAAAAAAATTTTTTTATGTTGCATGCTGAAAGAATAAACCAACTCACACACTCCCATAATTCAATATAAACATTTACACCTAAAAATACACTCACACACAGACAAATCACTTACTCACACACCCATAAATATATGAATGTCAAACAGATAAAAATCAAAACACAGTAAAGTCAAGCAAAATATATATAAAATAATATAAAGAAGCAAAAGAAAAAACAAAACAAACATAAATGTCACAATTGATATAAAGGAGATCAAATTGAAGTAATTAAATATAAAATAAAAAGTAAAATAATATAAAAGGATAAACAAAAAATTATATATATGAATTATTATGTAAGGTCGAAAATAAACAAACAAAAAAAAAAATAACAAAAACAAAGAATATATTATATTATATACATAAAAATGAAATATTAAAAAAAAACACAGAAAAAAAGATGAAAAAAACATAAATAAAATTTTTTTAAAAATAAAATTTATGAAAACCATTGTTTTATTTGAATGGAACAAATAAAAGTTAAACAACGTACAACATTAAATTGCATTTTTGCTAAAAAAAAGTGGTGAGTCAAGTTTAAAATATCTGTCTAATGTAGCGATGTCAACAATTTATAACAAAAAGGCGCAAGGTATAAACCCAAAATTCAGGCGGAAGTACTCGCTATCAGGGAAGCATGTAGGATACTGAATGACGGGAATATCCACGGGAGCATTGGTATATTTGTCGACAGTCAGGCGGCACTCTTGTCACTCAGGTCATACATTACTACGTCTAAATTAGTTGGCCAACGTAGAAAGGAACTGATCAGCGGGCTGACGTTACTCTAGTTTGGATTCCTGCGCATAAGGGCCACTATGGTAACGAGCGTGCTGATGAGCTAGCCAGGGGAGGATCTGCTCTGGATATCTCTAATGCAATTGCAGTTGCAATACTGTTGGGGACTATTTAAAGCAGAATCTCCAGACACTTTCTTCGGAAGACTGATAACAGGTGGCGTGGACTGAGCACGTGTAAGGTGGCACGCTTACGTGGCCCTGTTTTGATGCACGACGTACATTGCAACTTACCAGTCAAAGTCGGAGGGACATATCGAGGTTGCTGGTGGTATTGACGGATCACTGGATGTTAGGCAAACATGCAAGTCGGCTCGGACACCCATCGAACGACCATTGTCACAGTTGTCTAGATAGAGAAAAGGAGGAATCGGTTTTCCACTTTCTCTGCGAACGTTCTGCACTGGCGGCTAAGAGACACAGATTTCTGGGCGAACATATACCAGATGGCCTCTCTGCGATATCTGAAGTTGGACTGAATTATCTACTGAGATACCTCAGGGCCACGGGGTGAATCTAGTACCCCTACTCTTGGATTTTATTCTGAGATTCACTAGAAGCTGACGAGTGATGCGGTCCTGTCAAAACGAAGTCATACAGACTCTACTTGACTGTTGGCGTGCAGCGAACTACCACGATAACCAACCAACCAATAAACTGAAAACGCGCTAGAAAGCAATAAATTTTTACTTTGATTTGATTTTCGATTCGATTTTTAATAAAAATCTATTATTTTTTTAATCACCTTAGAGATAATTTTGCACGGGATAAAGGGATTTTTTTTTGCAAACTGTTTAAATAGTTAACAAAGCAGATATAAAATGCTTTGAGAAGTAAAAAAAAAATATCTTTATATCAGCTTATTACAAATAGATACCGGTTAAAAATAAACCAGGTAAGAGTGCTATATTCGGCCGTGCCGAATCTTATATACCCTTCACAACGTGTAGTCTTGCAACAATATATGAAATACGTACATACATATAAAAAACATACGTATGTATATAAAAACATCTCACTGTAATATTATAAATTGAGTTTACGTATGCATGTTTCAAAAAAAAAAAAAAAATTAATTTTCAATATATAAAAAAATTATAAAAAAATATATAAAAAAATTAAAAAAAAAATAAAATAAAACCAATGAAGAAAAAAATGAAAAAACAAAAAGAAAATAAAAATATTATAAAAATTAAAAAATTTTTTTTGGCTCAGCTGGTATTCGATGCCACGTTCATTCTGATTAGTATACAATGTTTGTATATATGTATTGGTTGTTGTTGTTACGAGGTGGTCGTTGGTTTTTCCTAATATCTCAATTGTTTATGTACCGATTTTTCTGACTTTCAATACCGTTCTGTTCCCGAATATTTCTAAGTACGTATTTTTAGGAATTTTCATATTGAAAGGTTTAAGATTTATTTAACACTAGCCAATCCCGGCGCGCGTTGCTACGCCCCTTCATGATTTTTAATCGCATTCTAAATTTTAATCGAATATCAAGTGCAAGGCTAAAAACTATAACCTTTTCTTTATGAGCGTGGCACTGCCCACTTTTCTAATTACGAAACTGTATAGTCATGACAGCTCAATAAGTGTGCAAAGTTTCAGAAAAATCGGTCCAGTGTAAGTACCTCAAAATGATACCTTTTTTTATGGGCGTGGCACTGCCCACTTTTCTAAATAAGAAACTGTATAGTCATGATAACTCAATATGTGTGCAAAGTTTCAGAAAAATCGGGCCAGTGCAAGTACCTCAAAATGATACCTTTTTTTTTAATGGGCGTGGCACTGCCCACTTTTCTAATGACGAAAGTGTATAGTCATGACAGCTCAGTATGTCTGCAAAGTTTCAGAAAATTCGGTCCAGTGCAAGTAGCTAAAACTGATAAAAAAATTTTTATGGGCATGGCCCCGCCCACTTTTTTCCACCCATAAACACTACCTGGTATGTGTCCAACAACTTGCCAAAGTTTGAGTCCGATCGGTTTTACAGTTTCGGAGTCTATAGCTAACACACACACACACACACAGAGTTTCACTTTTATATATATCGTTATGACAGCTTAGTATGTGTTTCAGAAAAATCGGTCCAGTGCAAGTACCTCAAAATTAAAACTTTTTTAGGGGCGTGGCCCCGCCCACTTTTCTTATCACAAAATTACTTAGTCATGACAGCTCGATATGTGTGCAAAATTTCAGAAAAATCGGTCAAGTGCAAGTAGCTAAAACTGATAACTAATTTTTATGGGCGTGGCCCCGCCCACTTTTTTCCACCCATAAACACTCCCTGGTATGTGTCCAACAACTTGCCAAAGTTTGAGTCCGATCGGTTTTACAGTTTCGGAGTCTATAGCTAACACACACACACACACACAGAGTTTCACTTTTATATATATAGATAATGCGACTATAAGTTTTGTCTGACTCACTCTTTATTAAAACATAAAATTCTATTTTATTTCTATAATTCGGCTATACGTTTTTTCTGACTCACTCTTTATTAAAACATAAAATTCCAATTTAATTTAAAATATTTACCATAAAGAAAAATAAATATATTTAAATAAAGCCATATTGTTCTATAATTTTTGTTCATTTAAAAATTATATTGATTTATGGTAAAGCGGTATATGGTGGAATTTAAAAAGCAAAGTACACTTTCAATTATTTATTTTTAAAATATATAACATTAGTTCATAAGCTTTAGCTTTTCTAAACTTACCTCTATAATTTTAGTTGCGTAATAGGAAAAGTAATTCATTTCCTGTAAGGAATATTAAAATGAAATTATAGAAATTTTTAACAGGTAATAATTATAACGTCCCGCCACAAGATGGGTTGGTCACATTTGATTGTAGGCCTAAATACAAAAAGCCTCCCACAAAAAATTAATATTTTTTTTTTGTAATTTTCATGTTTTATTAAACAGTTCAATTAATGTTAAAGTCAGAGCGTTTTAGGGGATCGATTAACGCCAGAAAGCCTTACTGTTGTACTGAAGAGACAATAGTTTTTTTTACCGTCAAAATAATTCAAACTAACACTATTATGTTTACATTGCCTCTACTTCTACTATATAGCGGGGAGATTTCAAAGAGAAATTTGTTTTTATAAAACCCATGTGCTATAATTTCACTTAACTAAAAAATGCTTGCATCAATAGTTGTAAATAGCTTCCCTTCAGGGTAAAAATACATAATGGTATGTGTGTTTTCTGTTGTATATATTTTTTTTTTTTTGTATTAAATTTAAAAATATGCATTGTTCTTGTGTAGGATTTCATTTGCTTAACAAAATATTAATGTAAGTGAGCATCATAAAAGAGTGCCTGTTGCATAAGTAAACATTTTAAAATACAATCACAACAGTTTATAGACAAACATAAACGCACCCACAAACACTTACCCATACACATATACCCTAATACGAACACGCATACAAAATACATTTTTATCTACACTCACATACATACATGAGCAGAGTAATTGCTACTAAAAGTAGCGTGTATATTTTAACAAACGGTAAACGTAAGGAGTATGAGTAAGAGTTCTTATCCAGCAAACACATGTTAGAAATAATAAGGGTGAATGTGTTTTTTTTTTACATCTTATACCCTTCACCTGTAGGCCAGTGGTATATATGACATTGTCATACCATTTGTAATAGCTACAATATGCATTTCTAAACCTATAAAGTATATATTTTCTAAAAGCTTATATTTAGAAAACGGAACTTGATTGAGGAATAAGCGTGTGTTTCTCTGTCTGATGTATAGTAAAATTAACTTTTTAAAGCTTTCGCATATGGCACATATGGTCTTTTGGAAACATTCACGATTAAAAGTTAAAAAGAATGCGACTATTTCTTTTATTATATTTTTAAAGTAGAAATTATACGTCCAGCCCCCGGATATTTAATAGACACATCTGTTACTATAGGCTGTCCGCCGGGAAGGTATAAAACATTGTTTTGCCGTCATTTTGGTAAATAATAGTCTTGAGAGTTCATATTTGGCAGTCGTGAAGTAGAGACATGGCAAATTTATTATGGAGAAATATATGGTTAACCAACGTGTTTTAATTGTTTAAACATTTTATCGAAATCAATCATCGATTACTGTGACGATGAAAAAGTTACGTGAAATTTTTGGGAGAAACAACGTGCCAACAAGACATACTGTTTATCGTAAAGTGAATAATTTTAAAGATAGAGGGACTGTAGCTGATAGGCCCAAGCATGGACCACAACATACAACAAGATCGGTTAAAAACATGACTATTGTTCTAAAAAATGTTCAAAAAAATTCAGCAATCTTAATTCGAGGCCGTGCCCAGGAGCTTGGTCTTCAAAGAACAACTTTGGCCACAATTTTGCACAAAGATTTGCACTTGTTTCCCTTTGAGATTCAGTGATTCAGTTGACATAAGAGCTTCTTCAAGAAGAACATTTACACCGCCCTACATATGCCGATAGGATACTACAGCTCGCCCATGACAACCCATGAAAAAATCATAATGAGTGTCAAGGCACATTTAAATTTGAATGAATATGTAAATAAACAGAGAAGTCGGTTTTGGGCAATGAAAAACCCTCAAATTATTCATTAGTAATTTTTGCATCCATTAAAAGTGACAGCCATTAATGAAATACCGCATGAAATGTGTGAGAATGTAACAAAATGTGTGCTCAAAAGGGCTCGCATTTGTGAGGCTAACAGAGGCGGAAATTTATCTGATATTGTATTAAATACATAATTGCCGACATTAAATAAGACATTTATCAACATAAGAATCATTCCCTTTGATTTGATCAAAAATTTTAAACAAAAAAGTACTATACCTTCCTGGCGGACACCCTGTAGTAACAGATCTCTTCAAGCTCGTAATTTGTTTTTATATATGCCAGTGACAACAAATTGTTAGACTTAGTTTTCAAATTATTCTTGAAAAGAACTAAGGAATCGATTTGAAACTGACATACATACATGATTTTATGCAGGAAAAACAATTCGGAGCTTACTTAAAATTAATTAATACAATTTTTTCTTTTTTCACTTTCTTGACAACTGTATACAGAATACACTTCAAATAATTTAGTATTCATAACGGCCGCCACTAAAATATATGGGTTATATAATAACTGCGAATTCTTCCCCATGAAGCCGCTAAATACTAAAATCAAGTGACAGGGCTTGGCAATTAAAATACAGTAAACTAGCAGGAAATGCAAAATCCTAGATGTCGTCCATAACAAAATGGCAATTTATTGCTTTTATAAGCTTATTAAATATATGAGTGTCAAAAAAAGGCTTGAATAGTTACATATAATGTTAAAAGGTATATAGGATTCAGCACGGCCAACTATAGCACTCTAATGTGCTTTTTTTACAACAAGATACCAAGGTATAAGCATATCTTAAAAAAAATTTAACAACAAAAACGCATATTATATACAAAAATATTTGTTAAAAAAAAACGTATTTCAAGTGCTATGATTTCGAAATCTTTTTCTTTTTTACTAAAGGAAAAAAAAAATTTGTTGTAACTTAAAAATCTTTCCTTTTTGATTTTTTTTCCTTGAAGCAAGTATGAAGTTCGTGAGGTATCTGTAATAAGGAGCATATTTTATTCGTATATCACAATTTAAGGGTGGATATTCATAGGTTTAACGCAAAGAATTTCATGACCTTTTTCCTCTTCTGTTATTAGGCAATATGGAAAAGGTTTTTGAGAAACGAAATAATCAACATGTGATTTTTTTTTAAATAAACCTTTTTGGTATTTTAAAGCATATTTTTGATATAAGAAACTTATTTGTAGGATTGAAAATATATCTTCTTCTTTTCTAAAACAAATATGGAATGATTGTAAATAAGGCACTTAAAGAGAACTACTTAACTTCTTGTCTATAGTTACTTGGTTAACTTTGCTACAAAAAACAATTATCAATTTATAAATGATCTATAGTTTTCATCTTCATATGTATGGATATATATATTCGATTATTATATTATATTAAAATTTTAACAGCTCTATTTGTATAAGTGGCTTAGGTATCTCCCATATATATAATGCCTAAAAAGTGATATAGAATATTTTAAGCACACTATTCCAGCCAAGACTTATGCATTTTAAAATATG
Organism: Phyto melanocephala; assembly: GCA_941918925.1. NCBI lineage: Eukaryota > Metazoa > Arthropoda > Insecta > Diptera > Rhinophoridae > Phyto > Phyto melanocephala. Next base: position 139,891,106 of record OW799233.1, on the reverse strand, counting down.
TCATTTATAAATCCTTAATTTTTAAGTCTTATTTCGGTTAAATAGATAGCGAAAAAACTACGCAAAAAATTAATAAACATAAAAAAAATCGATATGGACCTTCAAAAGTATAGCAATAGATCTAAAGATTTATTGTCACGTTGTTTTAAAAGCCTTTTTATAGTACACCAAAGACCTCTAAAAAAAACTTGAATCAGGAAGAAGAACAGTCGAATAGGTATTGGTAAGGCAGATGAAGTCGAATAACTATTTCGAGGAGCACCAACATTTCTATTAAAAATGCAGCTTGATATTTAAATACTTTGATTCGTTTGTGCGTAGAGCCAATGCTAATGTTGGGTTGAAGTCGTATTAGGTTCAGAATGTTGCGGATTAAATGCGACGAAGAACTCATAAGCAAAGGAACGCAAGGAAAAATTTAGGTCAAATTTTTTTTCTGATGCCTGATGAAGTTTTCATTTTAGCATACATAATAAAAAATTCCGGGTCAAGGGTTTTATATGGCCGATTAATGAGGTAAAGATCCTAAGCAATACAACATTAAAATACAAACAAAGTTCCCAAAGAAGTTTCTTTTGTGGCAAGTCATCTAAAAATGGCATAAATAGCTAGTAATTTTAGACATCAGACACTAGAAATATACATTTATTACAAGGGGTCTACAAAAACAGTTTTTACCTTTCTTTAAACCATGCAGAAATTTATCATATTTCCATATTTCCATATGATGGGGATCTATGAAAAAATTTCCATGAGTGGAAATCAAATAATAATGTAAATTTTATAGCACTGGAAACAAATGCAACCAACTGCCCAAAACATTTGCCTGTGTTAAGTTATTGGGCGTTTGAAATAAAAAATTGGAAAAAAAATTAACCCTTTCGCTATATTGTATCCATATGGATACACTCAACTTTGGAGGCTTCTGACAATCTCCAAGCCAAATAATTGATTCAGATATCGACTTATTATTGTTTTTTAAGATCTTATGAATCATTTTCAATAAACAATTTTTTGATTTTTACAAAACTGAGAAATATATAGCATTTTTAAAAAAACTTTTTTTTATTTTGTTTTTTGTTTTGAAAAAAGGGTTTTTTATTTTAGAAATAAGATATCTATATGTAACCATGTTTAAAAAAAACACACATGCAACATAAAGAAGACTGTTTATTTTAAATTTTTGCATCAATTGTTTTTTGTTTTATATAAGAAAAAAGCGAATTTTTTAAAAATTTTATTTATCCATATGGATACAAACGTAAGTTGTGTTGTAAATAATATACATACACACAATACAAATATCATCATTTTACGCTTGAAGCTGCTATGATACAGACGTTCTTTTTTTTAGTTCTCCATTTAGATCCATTTAAAAAATGACTAGAAATTTAAAGGGCTCAAAAAGTGAAAAAATTTTGACCAATTTTGTCGATTCCGATGTTTCTGACTTAGATTAATCGGAAGAATGTGAAGTTATAAACAATTTATTTGATGCTTTCGATAGCAATAAAAGCTTTTTGTTAGAAGAACTTTGTAGAGAAGGTCCGTATGAAACCAACATCAAGATATTGATGTTGATAACAATGATGAAGGTGATAGGGTTATTAATATTGATAAAATGATCATTTATGTTGATAATGATGATGTTAGTATGGTTAATGATACAGTAGGGGCGGTTGATGGAGTAGTTAAAAAAAAGTAAAACCATGTTTCAAACTCCACAAATTCCATTTAAAAGTTTTCAACAATTTTGTTGGAAAAAGGCTTCCTGGATAAATCCAGACTTCGTTTTCTGAAGCATTCCCAAAGAATAATACGAAATTAACTGTACATTATTTTCTGGAGTACTTTACGGAAGAATTTCTTCAACAACTAGTATTTTCGACAAACCAATCTTCAATGATTTGAGATGGAAGCCAGTAAATTTAACTATTGAAGAACTTCTCAAATATCTAGCTCTAAAGATAATGATCGGTACCATTGGCTATTCGCGTTTGGAAATGTATTGGACCATCGGTTCCGTGATACCATCATTCCCAGAAAACATATCCAGACAAAGATTTCAACAGAGTCACCAGGAAGCGATAAACTTTACAAAATTCGCCCAATTATAAAAATGTTTACAAAAAAATCATACGCTATTCCAAAAGGTAAAAATCTTTGTGTGGAGTGATGATGGTTCCTTTTAAAGGTAGAACCACTCTGAGACAGTATATGTATGCCGAAAAAACCGATCAAATGGTGAATGAAGATTTTGTCTTTGCAGCTAAAAAGGCATAGTTTACGACGTTGAGATATATCAGGGAAAAGGTATAATATTAATTGGCTCAAAACTTGGATTTGGCTCTGATATTGTGATTCACCTAGCAAAAACTATTCCCGAAGTAAAAAATCATAAACTATATTTCGATAATTATTTTACTACTCTAAACTTAGTATTTTATTTACGACAAAAAGGAATTTGGGCTACAGGTACTATTAGAGGAAATAGATTCGGTAAACTTGACTTTAAATATTTGTATTAATTTTAGGTTTATAATATTAATTTGTTTATGTAAATATTTGTATTGTTTGTTTTTACTGTAAAAAAAGGAATTTTATGTGTTGAAATTACTGAAATAAATAAAAACACAAATATAAATATACATATATAAAATACTTTCATTTTTCTTTACCATAACCGAAATATGTATCCATATGGATGCAGTTCAAAAAACATATTTAGGATAATTTTTTTTTTAAATCGATATTTGATTCTTATTCTAGAGCCATGTATAGTAAAAATCCAATAAATTGAATTTTTTTAGCAACCCAGTGATAACTTGTAGCGAAAGGGTTAAAAGATGAAAGTGAGGTATCCCAGAACCAGAACGTTTTTGATTTTAAGTAAAATTGAATCACGTCATCCAAAGAGGTATTGAAAGCAACTATAAAATCCCTAGTGGCAGGATTTCTCTAATACATTTGTATAGTTTGTTTGGTAAATATTTATAATTTATACTAGCTTGTGCTTAAATTGTTCTTTATTTAAGTAAAAGTATAAACAGATATTACTTAAACAATTTTACCATATCAATTTTGCCTTATTTACGGTACCATGGATTGCAAAATATAGGAGGAGAGTCCCCTTAACTATTTTGTCTCTGCCACCCCCTTATATATATACATACATATGTATAGTAAATGTAACTCTTATTATACAAAATATAGCCACAGACGAATGATATTTAATTTTTTTAATAAACATTTATTTTTTAAAGAACAAATTTTTCTATTCGTCAAAAAACTTGTCTATGTAAAAGTCAATAAACAAATTTTAGTTTGCTTCTTATATTAAATCTTGATAGGCTATTTTAGGTTAAGTTAAGAAGACACATATCTTTACTTATAAGCTAGAGCTGACCGATTTCATTAAGTACAACAATTCAACAACTCAAATGACAATGTTTGATGATACATTTTAAGTTAATAGACAGTAGGAGCACTTTAAAGACAACTTTGAGTGTTCTTAAAGAAACACCACATTGCATAGATAAGCATTTTTGCACTACGAAAGTATAAAAAGATAAAATTCCATAAAACCTTATAATTGGAGCTAGAAATTATATGCTTTTAGTGGTCCTTCCAAATATGCTAGATATATGGAGATAAAAACAGACAGAGACAATATGTCAGATCAGAAAATGACATTTTACTCATTTTGTAGAGCGACTATCGCATATAGTTCTGCAATATTATAATTACAGGCTCCATTACATCATAATGTCGTTGTATCTTTTAAAATATCTATATATATACATATATAGAGGGAGTCTCGAAGTAGACCACAACCTGCACTTTTTAGTTAGTTCGTGGTTACCATTCGGTTTCTCTTCCTACACTGAGTCTCGCGACACAATCAGCTTATGCTATAGACTAGAAATGCGATCTAAGATATCTAGCTAAAGAAGGTATTTATGGATTAAGTAGTGTCGGAAGAAAATTAAATCCTGATTACAAGATTTTCTATGAAAAATAACTAATAAGAAAACATCACCGATATTTCAAAGAGTACGTAGATAATATTGACATTATAGGCTTGTCAACAGTCGTAGGAAATTATTAGCAAAGTAGTTAACTTTTCGGTTAAAAATGGCAGAAAAAATTGCAAATATGTAAAAATCCCTCGACTACATGCTGTAGGTGAGTGTAAGCAATGTATGGGCGGTAATATCACCTTACAATATCTTACTCTTTTATGCTCTTTGATAAGATGAGATACCAAAGATACATAGAAAAACTGCGCAAGCAGTCAACCAGGCTCATGTTAATTACCAGCCTCAATAGAGGGACACAAATAATTGATGCAAGTATTGCAAGTTTGCTTCTTTTACACATGCAACGAGTGACAAATACATAGGCGTATATTTACAAAAACAAAACAAAAATAAATATAAATTTTTAAAGTTTGGTATCACTCTAGCTCATTGTTGCTTATGGGGAACCTCCCTTCTTATGAAAATAAAATTAATTTTACGAAATCGCAATTTTTCTGAATTTGTGAATCTTATCAAAATAAGGATATTATTATTTTTTATTACTTTATTTATTTAATAGATATAATAAAAATATATTACAATCTTAATGATTTAATATTCTTATTATCTATGTTTGGCATAACTAAATAGTTGAGAGCCAGATTGGCATTTTAAGCTAATTTAGATTGTATCTTAAATTTAGACATTAGTTTCAAATTCAATTCATTTGATTTTAACTATTTTACCTAAACATTTATATGTTTACGTTTAACTTTAAATTATTTAATTTAAACATCTTAAGTTTTAAAAATTCAATTAAATAATTACATATTTATAACACATTGGATGCTGTTTTATATAACAAAATATTAAGCAAATTCATTAATTTTTAATTTTCTATATTTTAAACAATTTTCCAAATATTTATATAACATATTATAATAATCCGTACCATTTAATATATTTACAACTTCATTTAAAGTTAGTGTGGTTTTACTAAAGTATTTTATCCTAAACTCATTATAAATCGGACAGATTCCAACGAAGTGAAAAGTATTTTCAGTTGAATCTAGGTTACATAATGTACATATGCCTACTGAAGAGTTTCTGAAGCATCTAGCATTTAGATCTAATAATCCACCTCTAGCTTTTATTAACAAACTTGAAGCTCGAGACGGAAAATTTTTATCTGAAATGGGTATCAAACAATAATCTAACTTAGAGTATAGATCGTGGAATTGTGAGCTTTTTGCATCAGCAACTAAGTCTTTTATTTTCTTTTGTTTTAATAATTCTAAAATTGATGTTGAGTATAAACATAAAGGATTTAGCGCGCTTACGCGGACAAAATTAATTTTTTCACATATATTTGACCATTCTTCAGCCCAATAAGTCTTTTTAGCAATAATATTTTCAGCAGCAATATGGGGTAATCTGTTTCTCGGTAAACGCAGAGCTCTTCTAACGTAGATAAAGCGGAGCTTTAAAGTTTCCAAGTATAATGAGCTTAAACCAGTTTCTAAGTAGAGCATGTAGTTAAGTGTGTTTTTTGATAGAAGGAGCATTTAAAAAAAAATCTAAAAAGTTGTTCGACTTCATCGTATTTCACAAAACCCCAGATTTGTGCCCCATAAAACATGATCGATCTTGATGCCGCATTGAAAATCAAAATAAAGATATTGCGTTATATAGGCAAATATAATGAAACTGCTATTCTTACAATTTAAAAGTCTAAAAAGTTGCAAAATTAAGCAAAGTATGTGGCTAATTTTTCTCTCTTTTTAAAGTGAATCCTAATATTAATTTATATTAAAGAAATCTCAAGGACAAAATTTATATAAGAAAATTTCCTCCTTTTTTTCAAATCAATAACATTTCTTAAATTACATGGTTTCGAAAATTTTCACATTATTGTTCAAATCTAAAAATAGTCAAATTCTCTGGAAATTAATCAGAGAATGGACTGAACAACATGCATCACTTCTGCCCCTGCTTCAGGTATCATTCCAACAGGCCATGCTAATGGCATTACAACATCTGTAGATCTTAATTCAGTTGACATAGTTTGTTATTTTACTGGATATCCTAGAAACAAACAAATCTATTATTTTATATAGGAAGTATATATCTATTTGTTAATACTCTCAAAAATATAAATATTAAGAGAATATCTCTAAATATATTTTAAGATCTTTAGTCGTAGAGATTTAGCTTTAGCATAATAAACAAAAAGGCTGCTTGGAGTCTTAGTCTACACAAATCTGTAAATATATATTTTTTACCATAAATATAGCTTAAGCGAGTTACATAATAAGCCTCCAGCTTATTATTTTGTTTTTCTTAGCCTCAAAATTTAGCTTAAGCTGTACTAAATCAGGCAAAACTAATGCATACAAAAACACTGTTAAATTTTTAAACAAACTATAGAAACTAATTACTATTATTATTTTTTATTTTGTTTAATTGTTCAGTATAATTTTTATTTTCGTTCCGTTTCTTTTTTGGTTAAATCACTACCAACAGATGAATAAAGTCGTTGCAGAAAAAGGCCAGCTGTATCATTAACTAGAGGAAAAATCTAATTTCACTTAAATTAACATTAAAAGAAAAAGATGTGTACGGTGGTTGGGGCGGAAGAAGGTTTGTCGGATCGGATGTACACAAATGAGGTTGATTCATAAAAGACCACAAGCCGTAGCAACAGCAGCACCCCACTTGCCCTACATTCATTTAGTCGTTTTATGCTCGAATTGCTGCACTCACATCAAGGATAAACACATAGAATGGTGCATCGAAAAATATAGAAAAAAAGTTAAAGAAAAAAAAAGAAAAAAAACTACAACATCGTGAGTTATTTTTATTTTATGTAAAATTAATTAATTTTCTTTGCTTTTTTGCGCACTTTTTTGTTGCTTTTTTTTTTGTTTTTTATATCTTTTTTTATTTCCCTTTTAAAAAGAGAATCTAATAAGCGTGGTCATTACATGCAGTTATAATTTGATTTTCGTTTTAGGCAACTTTTAAATGGCAACAAAACAAAACACGAAAATAAGTATTAATCAGAAAGACCGATGACGAATTAAATATTGAATGGATGTAACGGTATTTTGATCTGTTATATTCAAGCTCAATAATTTATATATTTTTCATAAAGAGAGGAAATTTTTTAAATTTGAATACTACATAACATCTTAATATCTGTGGCACTAAGCAAAAACTGTTTGTGTTTGTATTTGTAGTTCCTCAAAAAAGCACTTTTAGATATTTGAGCTGATTTTTGTAAATAACTTTTTTTTAAACAAAGCCTATTCTATGATTTCCGTCCTTTATTAATTAACCCTATAAATAAAAATTATTTATGATTGTAGATGGTTTACGAAACTCAAACTTTTTGACTACTCTTAGCTTTTAATTGTTTTTATATTTTCAGTACATTGCTTTGGGAGGACAAGGTACATTGATATTTTTTTCACCTTTCATAGAGTGACAGAGGTACCAGATATACCAAAGTATATTTTAAATTGCATTAAGGTATTATTTCTATATACATATGTAAATAACAGTGTGCGAAGCATATTTTTTCGAAAAATAAGCAAATTTATTTTTAAAGATCAAGAGTTATTTCTGTGCTATTTAGTAGCTTTTGCTTTAACTTAAGTAACTTTATATTAATTTGTTTTATATTTGCTATTTAAACATATTGAGATGTCTGTGTTGATTTTTTTAGCATATAAAAATATCGACATATAAATTATAAGTTAGCAGAAAAATTCATAATACAAAATAATTTCTACTAAAAGTACTATTTTTAGTAAATAGTGTTTTTATACCCGCCACCAAAAAAATGGTGGGGGTATATTCATTTTGTCATTCCGTTTGTAACACATCAAAATATCCATTTTAGACCCCATAAAGTAAATATATTCTACATCGTGGTTTGATTTGATGACGATCTAGCTATGTCCGTCCGTCTGTCCGTCTGTTGAAAGCACGATAGAGGTCGCACCGAAAAGCTAGGGGACTCAAATTTTGCCAGAATCTTTCTTATAGACAAGGTTTGTTTGGTATTGAAAACGGGCTAAATCGAAATATTAGGAAGAGAGTTATAGCTCGAAAAGCAAGAGTAGGTCGAAAAAACCGTGTCCTTCGAACATCGAATAAAATGGAATTGTGTCCAAACGCCTTAACGTAGACCCATGAAACTTCGAATATATATTTGCTGGGTAAAGACAATATTTTTCCCTGAAAATTGTCTAAAACTATGCATTAGGAGAGGAGTTATCGATCAAAATGTACGAAAATTTATACCGCACAGTGTATTTTTCGGTATATTTAAAAACAAAAACGTCATAAAAGCAACAAAATTAGACGTACGACTCTGAAATTTTGCACACTTTGCTTTTTAGTGACACGCTTTCTTGTAACAGCAAATCAATATGCCACGCCTACTTTTACGCCCACCTCCCATATAACGTTTTAACTAAAATTCATATAATTTCTCTATTAATAAAGATTTTGGAATAATAAAGGCCTATCTTGAAACACCTCAGTTGTACTCATTCGCAAAAATAACTTTGACACGCCTACTATAACGCCCACTTTTCACGTTCTCTACCGTTAATGAAATTTAAAAGCTCATAAAACCGCTAAAATTAGAGATATGATGATAAATTTTGCTACGTCTATCGCCCTAGGCAATTTCATTACTATGCCAAAAAATTAAGGTGCCACGCCCACTTTTACGCCCACCTCCCATATAACGTTTTACCTAAAATTCATATAATTTCTCTATTAATAAAGATTTTGGAATAATAAAGGACTATATTGTTGTACTATATGAGTTGTACTCATTAGCAAAAACAACTTTGACACGCCTACTATAACGCCCACTTTCACTTTTGAATTGTGTTCAGGCGCATAAACGAAGTCATGAAACTTCGAATATATATTTATCGAGTCAAAAGAATATTTTTCCCTGAAAATCGCTTAAGTTTATGAATTAGGAAAAGAGTTATAGATAAAAATGTACGAAAATTTATAACGCACAGTGTATATTTCAAATGTAAAACCTAATAAAACTGACAAAACTATATGTTCGATTCTGAAATTTTGCAAACATGGCTTTTTGGTCAAAGTCTTCGTTATAACGGAAAATAGATGTGCCACGCACACTTTTTTCTTTAAATTTTTATAAAAATATATTAGTCATATATATTAGCATTTATTCATCTTACACTGCGCCATTTATTGTACTGTAGCTAAATATAAGATAAAGATGATAAGATAGATGACTCTACTAGCAACTACTAGATGGCACGCTAACAACTTATGCTCATGTGCCCCTGAAGTTATGCTCTATTAAAAATGGGAATTTAGGAAAATTTTGACCTAAGTAAAAAAAATTATCTCTAAACATTATAAACAATTTATTTTCATGTGCTAATGGCTAACAAATTTTAAAATTATACAAAACTTATTTCGAATGAAAATCTTTTAAAAGCAAAATGTTATAGAAGTTTAAAAAACAAAATCTTACTAATAAATTTCCCGTTTTAGAAAAATGCAGAGAATGTATATTTTAAATCACCCTGTGGCCCTTAAAATTTAACCTTAAATTCACTTTCTTTCTCTTAAATTCATGTAAATTCTCTATGAATAAAGATTTTGGAATACTAAAGGACTATGTTGAAATATCTAAGTTATGTTTATTAGCAGAAACTTTATTGACACGCGTATTTTAACGGCCACTTTCATTGAAAGACTAAATTTTCGAAAACATTTTACTAGCATACCGAAGTTATAATGGGTGGTTTAATTTTAAGGGACTATGTTGATTTTGAATAAAATTATTATGAAATTATTATCATTTATTTTTATAATCATAATATTTGTATGCTTCAATTATGTATGGAACAAAATATCGGCCAAATGGCCCCCCAACCTAGGCGGCACACCACGATCCGATAGTCCAAATTTTCAATGACAATGTTGATGCTCGATTGTTGGGCACGATGATGAGTCAAGGTTGCTTGCTCTTTTACCACGTTATCGTGAAAAACAGCAATGTTTCCCATTCAACGAACTAAGATGGCATTCACAGATGTTTTCACATTTCATACAGACCTGCTTTGCAGACATTTAAATATTTTTTACAGTTCTCACGATTGTGGACGAATTCGAACGATTTTGTTGACCAAAAGAATCACGAAGTGCACAAAATGCATTTTGATTTGAACGCCCATTTTTATAAAAATCTTTAATATTTAAAAGCGTTGCTCGATTGCGTATCTTTCCACGGTTCAAATTGAGTTAGTCTGAGATTGAGAAATGTCAAATGAAATACAAGAAAAAAGTTGAAGTTTAGATGCGGTTCACCTTAAACATGGGCCCTTAAAATTTAACCACCCTCTACAAAGAAAGTGATACATATTTTATTATAAAGAGATTATTCTATAGCGATTAACAAAATAATAAATATTGTGCTTTAAATGTACACAAAATTGGTGGTAGGTATAAAAGATTCGGCACAGCCGAATATAGTGCTCTTACTTGTTTATATACTAGCGTTATTTAAAGGTTGTGAATATCGCAAACTTTACCTTATAATGTAAAAGTTCAATTGTAAATTGAATACTAAAGCAAATTAACAACCAAGAATCAAAACAATCTTACAAAACTTAATGTAAATGATATATTTATGACAGCGTTAAACACAATCCTGCTCTTTCTAAGGAATTTTCAGTTAAAGTTTAAAAAACACAAAAGAACAAGCTATTTCCAAAAGTTGCAAGAACTTGTTTAACATTACACGCAAAATTTCAAAAAATTAAACATGTATTTATCATAGTTCACTTGCAGCAATAATATTATTGACAACATCAACTGCAATAATTACAAGAACCAACAATAGCAACAAAAATATGCAAATAGGCAATTATTTTTGCTGTGTTTATTCTTCTTAAATATTAAAGTACACAGCAACATTAGAGTGGTTCAAATTTGTATATGACAAAAAAAAAGTATTTCATTAACTTTCATAGGGTCCTAAAATCTTACTTACGTTAACGTTCTTTGGGTCAAATTTGACACAGTAAAAAAAATCAGTACCAAAACAATTGTGTTATTTAACTACGTTTATTAAAAAACCTAGTACTTTTTAGCTTTGATTGCAACATTAAAGCAGTACGTTTTGTTTATTTATTACGAATGAATACATATGTTTCTTTTAAATTAAAAAAAAATTAAAGTATTAAAGAAATGTCTAAAATTAAAAAGAATTCTCATTATAAAAATTTGATTTTTACTTATCACATTGGTTACATAAAATGATTGTTTTAGAGTGCAACTCGGATACAAACTTTTACAAGTGCAACCTATATGTATATGGCGTTTTATTTTCTGTTTTAGGAAATAACTGTTATCGACTTCTTTTGGTTCATATATTTTTTCTTTACATTTGGTTGAAGATAACGGTTGTTGTTTCTGCACAGAAAATTGTGCTTTTGGCAACGATTTTCGCTGCTTTATATAGGGCGCAGCAAGCTGTAAACCTAAGTTTTCCAAAAAATTCAGACGTTTGGAAGACATTTCTCATTCTAACCAATTTAAGCCGAAATGAATAATATAAACGCATTATAAGCTGTTATTTCCAAAATGTTGCTAAACACAACTAAAGGCCACCCAGTAGTCTTCCTTTTGCAAGTGTAACATGAAACAACTATATCCAGAGTATCAGCTCCTCCTTAACATTTATTATAGTCTAGTAAAATTTTGAGTTTTTTCTCCTTACGATTGCTTACTTCTGGGCTATGATGCAAAGTGCTAAAGAGATTCACAGACTTATTTATCTCTGGAATATATTAAAGAAGAGTAGTATCCGTGGTGAAGCAAAAAAATTACCAAAAAGACTGGTCTTCCGTTGTTTTTACGTATGGTTCCTACTAAAGTTATTTATTTTTCTAGCGATTTTTGTCCCAATTGATATGAAACTAAAAGTTATCTGTAGTCACATTATGACCTTTTAGGCAAATTGTCGAATCGAGAACTACTCGCATACCTTGATATCTTTTGGGCATAGATCCAAATTCTTTGCTTATATACGGATATGTATTCCAGACATAACTGATTCTCGAATCGCAAAGTATCCAAAATTTTATACCATACTGGTTTGGATGGTATATAACTATTGCCGGAATGACACATTCCTCTGACTGCAACTAATTGTTCATCCACTGTTACATCTAGAGAGGGATTGTAAAGTTTGAACAATATTTCAACCCACATGTTCCATATCTCACGTATCAGTGTTAACTTATCTAAAATTCGACATTCTCTTCGAGTATCGTTATTGTCCAATCTTATCACTCTAAAAAGACATTTTGACAACTATTACACATTATTTATTTTTATGACAGCATTGACATGCGTAACAAAAACTCAACGATTTTGCTCCGGCTCAAATTTGACCCGAAGATCTTAAAATTGTATAAATTTTTTTCTTAGCATTTTTTTTTGTAAAAATCAAAAGCACTTATTAACATTTAAAATTACATAAAAGTCAAAAAATATCTAAGATATAAACCCCCTACTTATAGAAAAAATTAAAATTAATTTCTAAAATGGGTCAAATCTGACCAGAAGACCCTTTGAAGGTTAATAAAGCAAGAATAAATTTATTAAATCTAAAACAATGTCGAAATTATTTAATAGAAATTTTATCTGAGGTTTATTGTTTTGAAATAATTTGGAATAATCGTATTGATGGCGAAATTTTTTTTTTAGCCATTAGTTTACTTTTAACCGTTACTGCTTGGATGGTTTTTAAGGTTTTGAACAGTCACAGGTCAACCAAAAATAAGAAAGATCCAAGTGAAAATGATCCTGTTAGTTTTAGCGTAAAGTAGACAAAATCAGAACAATGGGCATTGTTGTTCTTTAACAATATAGTTATAAATATTTTCATAACTGCATAAACACCATTTCTTTATGTTTTAATTTTTGTTTACGTAGTTGTGTAAATAATGACTGAGATCTAAATAGTAGGTGTGATATTATCTATCCAATATAAATATGAATTTCAGCATATCTAAGGAACTTCGTTTAAAGCACGCTGAAATAATTTTTGTTATTTTATATACTCTAGACACTCAAAAATACAGGTTTTTTCTCCGTAGAGTTATACAATTTTAAATGGCGAAAATTTCAATGCTGTTCAGCATGCAATTTAGAAGTAAAACAATTTAAAATAACAATAAAAATACTCTTCTCCATCATATAAATAGGTATGATCACAACATCGGTGTGAAACTTAGATTTCAATTCCATGGAAATAATAAAGTAAAATGGCGTTACTTTATTATTTCCAACGCCATCTTTGGCCTTGAATTTATACATAGTGAGGCTAGCTTGAAAAGAGGGGCATTAAAAACCCAAACCAGTGATAGGTAAATGCGTTCAATTGGCATGTTGTGTGCTCAAAAAGTTATCTGCATTTAGTTGGTCAAGCCCATTCATGTGATATCAATATTATGTGGGTTAAAGGGGTACAAATCCGTAATTATCTATTATTTAACTAACTAACGAACTTTTTTATAGTTAATATACTTTATTGGCAAAGTAATTTTTTATCAATATTCAGAGTGTACAAAATCTTATCCATATAACATACGCCATTTTCTAGATAAGCTGATTTTTTTTTTTTCAGAAAAAACTTTTGATGCAACTGATGTAAATTTAGTGTCGTTATTGCTTAAACAAATTTTTAGAAACTTAAGTAATTTGATACACACAAAATATATATTTTTTTTTTCCAAATTATTTTGCACTTAATTCTGCCGATTAGTAACCAGAGGACTAGTGACCAGACGATTTGTTTTTGATTGTACGTTAGGTTAGGTTGGAAAATAAGGACACTAAAAGCCCAAGCCCTTTACAGGTATACACGTTTGCTCAATTTGCATGTTGTGCTCTTTCTCGATTATATTAGACATTTATTATTTCCGTATATTTTTCACAGATTGGTACTAAATACAGATCTGCACAGCATGTGCACAAAAAATTTATTTCAAAATATTGCTCAATTGACTTCTATATACATTAGCTGCATAAAGTTTATACGTTATGAACGAAAATGATAACAATCCTCACCAAGCTCTTCCTCAATTATTATAACATAAAGATAAAGTAACGTTATGAAAGTCTTATATGGGGATTTAAAAAAAAAAACCATTCCAAATTTTAGGTGCTTTGCATTTCTAAACGCGTTAGCGATTTATAGACTTCTCTCAAGAAAAATGACATTAATGTGCTTTCATATGGAACCGTACACAAATAAGTTTCATGCTGTCGACTACACTATGTCAAAACTAGAATACAATTATGAAAATGATTACCGTAGTTGCTGTGGTCGACTAAGGTTAAATCACATTATGGTAAGCTGCAAACAGCTAATTTGTCAATTAGTTATTTGCAAAGAGCGAAACTGATCGGTTGGTTGAAAGTCCAGGCTTTACCACCGATAGAACATATATTTTCTTGTGCTCTACCCATAACCGAGTTCTGTTGCTAATTTCGGCTAATGGCAAGTACAACACATTTGTGATTCATGTTGTATGTTAATAAATTCAATAAACCATTAAACAAATAAACAACGAATGTAATCGTATAAAATAATAAACAAGTCCACATACTATGCACATATTTGATCCAATGTATTTTACCATAACTATTTTATTAGATTACAGAAGTGAACTAAAAATGTTGTCGAATGGAATGAAAATAAAATTTTGCCATATTTTTTTAGAACGTAAATTTCAACAATAAAATCACTCTCAAAAGATATTTTTTTAGTCTTATAAGGTGTGTTTTAAAAATTTTTATTTTTATGTCTTTGAGCTGTAAATGTATATCAAAATGATTTAATTAAAAAGTTACAATTTATATGAAAGTTTATCGGTTTCAGCCGGTTTTTCGTATTCGCCGTTTAATTTTTGCATTACCACAATTGCTCTGCCGAAAATTTTGGCTTCACTATAATAAGCGAATTAGGGATTTTTAAGGATCGATAAGTTAACAAAGCTTTAAAAGTGTGGTCACTTTAAAGCGTGTCATGTAGCTCCAGTTTAAGCGATGCTTTATACATTTTTCTTAAAATGTGCCACAATATAAATTTAAAATATAAGTTTACAAAATTATTTTGAACCACTTTAATGAAAATTTATATGTATGCATGTATATAAACATGTAGAAGTGCAAATATTTACTATTGTTTTCATTACATTTGTTTACACTTTCTACGATTCAGTGATTTTATTCATAACAACTTTACCAAATAACAACAATTCCTTAAGTTATAAATTGCACAACCTCAAACTACTGGTATCTAAATGGCAATATTATTTATAACAAGTAAGAGCACTATATTCGGCTGTGCCGAATCTTTTATACCCACCACCAATTTTGTGTACATTTAAAGCACAATATTTATTATTTTGTTAATCGCTATAGAATAATCTCTTTATAATAAAATATGTATCACTTTCTTTGTAGAGGGTGGTTAAATTTTAAGGGCCCATGTTTAAGGTGAACCACATCTAAACTTCAACTTTTTTCTTGTATTTCATTTGACATTTCTCAATCTCAGACTAACTCAATTTGAACCGTGGAAAGATACGCAATCGAGCAACGCTTTTAAATATTAAAGATTTTTATGAAAATGGGCGTTCAAATCAAAATGCATTTTGTGTACTTCGTGATTCTTTCGGTCAACATAATCGTTCGAATTCGTCCACAATCGTGAGAATTGTAAAAAATATTTAAATGTCTGCAAAGCAGGTCTGTATGAAATGTGAAAACATCTGTGAATGCCATCTTAGTTCGTTGAATGGGAAACATTGCTGTTTTTCACGATAACGTGGCAAAAGAGCAAGCAACCTCGACTCATTATCGTGCCCAACAATCGAGCATCAACAGTGTCATTGAAAATTTGGACTATCGGATCGTGGTGTGCCGCCTAGGTTGGGGGGCCATTTGGCCGATATTTTGTTCCATACATAATTGAAGCATACAAATATTATCATTATAAAAATAAATGATAATAATTTCATAATAATTTTATTCAAAATCAACATAGTCCCTTAAAATTAAACCACCCATTATAACTTCGGTATGCTAGTAAAATGTTTTCGAAAATTTAGTCTTTCAATGAAAGTGGCCGTTAAAATACGCGTGTCAATAAAGTTTCTGCTAATAAACATAACTTAGATATTTCAATATAGTCCTTTAGTATTCTAAAATCTTTATTCATAGAGAATTTACATGAATTTAAGAGGAAGAAAGTGAATTTAAGGTTAAATTTTAAGGGCCAGAGGGTGATTTAAAATATACATTCTCTGCATTTTTCTAAAACGGGAAATTTATTAGTAAGATTTTGATTTTTAAACTTCTATAACATTTTGCTTTTAAAAGATTTTCAAACGAAATAAGTTTTGTATAATTTTAAAATTTGTTAGCCATTAGCACATGAAAATAAATTGTTTATAATGTTTAGAGATAATTTTTTTTTACTTAAGTCAAAATTTTCCTAAATTCCCATTTTTAATAGAGCATAACTTCAGGAGAACATAAGCGTAAGTTGTTAGCATGCCATCTAGTAGTTGCTAGTAGAGTCATCTATCTTATCATTTTTATCTTATATTTAGCTACAGTACAATAAATGGTGCAGTGTAAGATGAATAAATGCTAATATATATGACTAATATATTTTTATAAAAATTTAAGGAAAAAAGTGTGCGTGGCACATCTATTTTCCGTTATAACGAAGACTTTGACCAAAAAGCCATGTTTGCAAAATTTCAGAATCGTACATATATACACTGTGCGGTATATATTTTCGTACATTTTTATCTATAACTCTTTTCCTAATTCATAGATTTAAGCGATTTTCAGGGAAAAATATTCTTTTGACTCGATAAATATATATTCGAAGTCTCATGACTACGTGTATGCGACTGGACACAATTCAAAAGTGAAAGTGGGCGTTATAGTAGGCGTGTCAAAGTTGTTTTTGCTAATGAGTACAACTTAGGTGTTTCAATATAGTTCTTTATTATTCCAAAATCTTTATTAATAGAGAAATTATATGAATTTTAGGTAAAACGTTATATGGGAGGTGGGCGTAAAAGTGGGCGTGGCACCTTAATTTTTTGGCATAGTAATGAAATTGCGTAGGGGGATAGACGTAGCAAAATTTATCATCATACCTCTAATTTTAGCGGTTTTATGAGCTTTTAAATATCATTAACGGTAGATAACGTGAAAAGTGGGCGTTATAGTAGGCGTGTCAAAGTTATTTTTGCGAATGAGTACAACTGAGGTGTTTCAATATAGGCCTTTGTTATTCCAAAATCTTTATTAATAGAGAAATTATATGAATTTTAGGTAAAACGTTATATGGGAGGTGGGCGTAAAAGTGGGCGTGGCACCTTAATTTTTTGGCATAGTAATGAAATTGCGTAGGGGGATAGACGTAGCAAAATTTATCATCATACCTCTAATTTTAGCGGTTTTATGAGCTTTTAAATATCATTAACGGTAGATAACGTGAAAAGTGGGCGTTATAGTAGGCGTGTCAAAGTTGTTTTTGCTAATGAGTACAACTTAGGTGTTTCAATATAGTTCTTTATTATTCCAAAATCTTTATTAATAGAGAAATTATATGAATTTTAGGTAAAACGTTATATGGGAGGTGGGCGTAAAAGTGGGCGTAGCACCTTAATTTTTTGGCATAGTAATGAAATTGCGTAGGGGGATAGACGTAGCAAATTCTATCATCATACCTGTAATTTTAGCGGTTTTATGAGCTTTTAAATATCATTAACGGTAGATAACGTGAAAAGTGGGCGTTATAGTAGGCGTGTCAAAGTTGTTTTTGCGAATGAGTATAACTTAGGTGTTTCAATAAAGCCCTTCATAATTCCAAAATCTTTATTAATAGAGAAATTATATGAATTTTGGGTAAACGTTATATGGGAGGTGGGCGTTAAAGTGGGCGTGGCACATTAATTTTCCGTTACAAAAAAGCGTCTCACCAAAAAGCAACGTGTGCAAAATTTCAGAGTCGTACATCCAATTTTGTTGCTTTTATGACGTTTTTGTTTTTAAATATACCGAAAAATACACTGTGCGGTATAAATTTTCGTACGTTTTGAACGATAACTCCTCTCCTAATGCATAGATTAGGACAATTTTCGGGGGAAAATATTTCCTTTACCCAGGAGATAAATATTCGAAGTTTCATGAGTCTACGTTAAGGCGTTTGGACACAATCCCATTTTATTAGATGTTCGAAGGACACGGTTTTTTCGACCTACTCTTGCTTTTCGAGCTATAACTCTCTTCCTAATATTCCAATTTAGCCCGTTTTCAATATCAAACCAACCTTGTCTATAAGAAAGATTCTGGCAAAATTTGAGCCCCCTAGCTTTTTCGGTGCGACCTCTATCGTGCTTTCAACTGACAGACAGACGGACGGACATAGCTAGATCGTCATAAAATCAAACCCCGATTCAGAATATATATACTTTATGGGGTCTAAAATGGATATTTCGATGTGTTACAAACGGAATGACAAAATGAATATACCCCCACCATTTTTTTGGTGGTGGGTATAAAAAATAAAAAAATAAAAATAAATTTATAAAATCTTTAAATATGATTATAAAATGTTCAATTAAAAAAGTATTTTTCAATGTAGAAATTAGCTTAAAAGTTGTGATAAATTCTTTCCAGGAATGAATGGCAAAAACATGTGGACAATTATTTAAATAAGAATCTAGTGATGAATGGTAGGGTGGCAGTTTTAATTTTACGTCTCATCAAAACTTCTCATTACATAATTTGTCTTCTTGTTGTTACTTATAGAAATGTTAAAAAGAATGTGTTATCGTTTGTGTGCTGGATAATCGCATGACTTAATATTGTAAGATTTATATACATATGTACACAGAAAGAAAAATGATGTTCTAAATCTTAGAATTAAATTCTTAATTTAAGCCGAAATCGTGCTTAAAAATTCAAGTATGATTTATTTATGATTCTGAGTACAGAACGAGATTGTTTTACAATATCAAGTACAAGACTATTAAAATAAGAATTAACTTCTTAAATTAAGTTTAATTTTTCCCAATTAAAAACAAACTTATATTTTTTAGACATTATCTTAGGTAAATAAACTCTTTAAAATTTCAAGTATATTTTTATAATTCTCATTTTGTTTATATTTACTTTAGCTATAAGAAGCAATACTTACAAAAACAAAGCTGTAGCAGTTTTGGAGTTAACTTAGCCTTCATGATTTGTTCGTTAGTTTTATTTTTTAGTTTTAATGAAGCGTATCGCTAAGAAAATGTCAAAAGGTAAGTAGTGAAGATATTGTACTATGAAACGGTAGAACCAAGTTACGAATCCTTGAAACAAGCACACCTTATGATTAATTGTCAATCACATTTAGACTTGGATGAAACTTTTTCTAAGCTTATGTCAAATACGGTTTCGGACTGAAATCAAGCTAATAATTCTTAAAGTCAAACTTTTTTCAGCCTAACTATTCCTTAAATTAACAAGTAAGAGCACTATATTCGGCTGTGTCGAATCTTTTATACCCACCACCAATTTTGTGTACATTTAAAGCACAATATTTATTATTTTGTTAATCGCTTTGGAATAATCTCTTTATAATAAAATATATATCACTTTCTTTGTAGAGGGTGGTTAAATTTTAAGGGCCCATGTTGAAGGTGCACTACACCTAGTCTTTAAATTTGTTTTCTGCATTTCACTTGACATTTCTCAATCTCAAACTTACTCAATTTGATCCGTGGAAAGAGCAACGCTTTAAAGTTATTCAGGTTTTTTTTATAAAAATGGGCGTTCAAGTCAAAATGCATTTTGTGCACTTCGTAATTCTTTTGGTCAACGTAATCGTTCAAATTCGTCCACAATCGGGAAAATTGTAAAAAATATTTAAATTTCTGCAAAACAGGTCTGTATAAAATGTTAGAAAATCTGTGAATGCCTTCTTAGTTCGTTGAATGGGCACCATTGCTGTTTTTTGCGATAGTGTAGCAAAAGAGCATTCAACCTCGCCTCATCATCATCCCTAACTATTGAGCATCAACATTGTCATTGAAAATTTGGAACATCAGATAGAGGAGTGGCGCCAAGGATGGGGGGGGGGGGGTCATTTGGAAGATATTTTGTTAAATACGTAATTCAACCATACAAATATTATCATTATAAAAAGAAATAATAATAATTTCCTAAATAATTTGCTTTTTATTTAAATTCAACATCGCCCTTAAAATTTAACCACCCTTTATAACTTCGATATGCTACTAAAATGCTTTTGTAAATGTAGTCTTTCAATGAAAGTGGGCATTAAAGTAGGCGTGTCAATAAAGTTTCTGCTAATAAATACAACTTAGATATTTCAATATAGTCCTTTATTTTCCCAAAAAATTTGTCAATAGAGAAATTACATGAATTTAATATAAACCGTTATGGGAGGTGGGCGTTAAAGTGAGAGTGTTACCTTAACTTTTTGGCCCAACGATTACATTGATTAGAAGGATATTCGTAGCAAATTTTATCATCATACCTCTAATTTTGG
Organism: Phyto melanocephala; assembly: GCA_941918925.1. Classification (NCBI taxonomy): domain Eukaryota; kingdom Metazoa; phylum Arthropoda; class Insecta; order Diptera; family Rhinophoridae; genus Phyto; species Phyto melanocephala. The sequence goes on along the minus strand of OW799233.1, from coordinate 139,870,421 downwards.
CGGTTTTATGAGCTTTTAAATTTCATTGACGGTAGATAACGTGAAAAGTGGGCGTTATAGTAGGCGTGTTTATGTGCTTTTAAATTTCATTAACGTTAGATAACGTGAAAAGTGGGCGTGTCAAAGTTATTTTTGCGAATGAGTACAACCTAGGTGTTTCAATATAACCCTTTGGTATTACAAAATCTTTATTAATAGAGAAATTATATGAATTTTAGGTAAAACGTTATATGGGATGTGGGCATAAAAGTGGGCGTGGCACCTTAATTTTCTGGCACAGTAATGACATTGCCTAGGGGGATATACGTGGCAAATTTTATCATCATACCTCTCATTTTGGCGGTTTTATGAGCTTTTAAATTTCATTACCGGTAGATAACGTGAAAAGTGGGCGTTATAGTAGGCGTGTCGAAGTTATTTTTGCGAATGAGTACAACTTAGGTGTTTCAATACAGCCCTTTGCCATTCCAAAATCTATATTAATAGAGAAATTATATGAATTTTTGGTAAAACGTTATATGGGAGGTGGGCGTAAAAGTGGGCGTGGCACATTGATTTTCCGTTAAAAAAAAGCGTTTTACCAAAAAACAAAGTGTGCAAAATTTCAGAGTCGTACATCCAATTTTGTTGCTTTTATGACGTTTTTGTTTTTAAATATACCGAAAAATACACTGTGCGGTAAAAATTTTCGTACATTTTAATCGATAACTCTTCTCCTAATGCATAGATTTAGATAATTTTCATGAAAAAATGTTGTTTTTACTCAGGAAATATATATTCGAAGTTTCATGAGTCTACGTTAATGCGTTTGGACACAATTCCATTTTATTCGATGTTCGAGGGACACGGTTTTTTCGACCTACTCTTGCTTTTTGAGCTATAACTCTGTTCCTAATATTCCGATTTAGCCCATTTTCAATACCAAACAAACCTTGTCTATAAGAAAGATTCTGGCAAAATTTGAGCCCCCTAGCTTTTTCGGTGCGACCTCTATCGTGCTTTCAACAGACGGACAGACGGACGGACATAGCTAGATCGTCATCAAATCGAACCCTGATTCAGAATATATATACTTTATGGGGTCTAAAATGGATATTTCGATGTGTTACAAACGGAATGACAAAATGAATATACCCCCACCATTTTTTTGGCGGCGGGTATAAAAAATACGTACTTGACACATTCATTCTTAAATCAAATACTTCTGAAACCGCTACAGATTGATTTAAGTACGGAATACTTGATTTGTTTTTTGAGTGTATATATTACTTCCTATAATTTTTATAGCGCCGTAACAGTATAAAGTTTTATTTACGTCAGCACCAGCACCATGTTAAATAATCTGATGGTGGTCTCACCACCGTATTGAGTTTCTAACACCAACCGTTGCTTCTGTGATCAAGTAGTGGCACTCAATATGTCACAGGTTCAAACTTAATTAATTCTTGGATAATGTAACTGTAATAAGATCGTGAAATCTATTCCTTAAACCTTGTTTCTTCCTAAAAGGCTATGTAATTAGTCAATGTCATAAATAGTTGTGCGATCCAAAAGAAGCCGAACAATTTATCAAGTAGTACTGCTGTTGCCTTTCAAGACATATATGGTTGCTTGAAGTCAGCATGTCCACCATGTCTGTAAGCACCAGTCACTAAACCATTATTCTCCATTTCAATCGAAACATCAGTGGTTGCCCTAAGTATGCCCAACAGCAATTAGTAATTAAACCACGCCACCACGTACTCTTCGAAGAGACCTCACCACTAACGAGTCTATTATGAGTTTAAGAGACTTAATGATTTACTTTGTATCAGAAAGGTCTCTGTTTAGCCTTGATTATACAATCCGAGCAGAGTTTAAGCTCTCCCAAACTATGCCACCAAGAAACCATAGAAATTGGTACCACCTCTTTACCTCGTGCTTGTAATACAGCTTGGCCTGAAACTAGCCAAGCAGAAATGATTTCGGGGGAATATATATCTACACACATTATTTCAAAACATTCGTACTTAGGTTTAATGTAGCAACTTTTAAATCGACTTGCCGTTAGTAATGCGCTCTTTTTCTTCTGCCTTGCGGTTTTCATTCATATCATCTGATATGTTTATTTAGTATCAGCGATATTACCAGTTCACCATAGCAAAACTGTATGACCATCAATGACTTATGATAAGACCCTATACATACACATACACCCATCTCCACCACCTAAAGTTCATTTGTTTGTTATTCCTTTAAGGCAGTTGCAAAGTTGTACACTAAACTAAATAGCGTTGAGAATAGAAAAAAAAATATTTTATTTTAATTTGAAATCTATTTATTTGTCCAACATTTGGAGGGTCTGAAAAACTTAATTCTACAGAGAAAAGCATTTAAGATGACAAAAGCTAAATAAGAAGAAGGTATAGCTCTAGCTACAATTTCACACAACAACGAATGCAAAAGGGGTACAATTTCTTTTGGCAAATCTCAAATATATTTATATTCTACCCTTTTCAATGAAATAGCAGAAAACAAAATACAAACTAAGTAGAGAAATATAGAAATAAAAAAAAATATAAAAAAAATTGTAAAATAAAAAACAGCAAAACTAATTTTCTCTTATAATTGGTAGATTGGTAATTCAAGCAAAAAATTAGGTCAGCACCAACTGTATGCATTTATATTCATAGAATTTGGTATGTATTCTTAAGCCTAAATGCTGATGTTGCCTACCTAAAACCTCTACAAGTACGAACACTCATTCAAACATATATAACTACCCTATAAGCAATAGAGTAGTCGATTACGAAAATAAAGCACTTTAAGTTAAGTTTTATCAATTAACTGTATAGTGGTCTAAAAGTTACCCAAATTTAAGCATACATAAGAGTGTTTTTTTTTTTTTTTTTTTTTTTTTTTGAGAAGTTGAAACTTTAAATAGTATTTTCGCTTGTTTGTCTTTATTATTTTGCTTCTTCCATTTGTGCTGGGAATCAGTAAAGTTAGAAAGTGAAGCCAGTGAAAAATAGATAACAAAACATGCATATATGAATTATTATCCTAAATATTTCTCAAAAAAAAAAAAAAAATAATTTTAGAAATGTTAAGAAAAAAGGTTTTACAATTGTTTAAAACTAGTCCGTGCCTGTAACTTTGTCTACGTAGTTATCGGCATGAAAGTAGCCTCTGGTCAGAGCAAAATAGAGCACCCTATAATTAATGTTTTAATGCTTACACTCGACATGTACGTATTTAGCAGTGAGAAATTTGACAAGTCAGATGTGAAAAACATATTTTAGCAGATTAAAAGTTAGCTAAGTTGCTTATAGGGTACATACCAATGTACTTGTTTACATGTATTTGTGTTGTTTGTATGCGTTACGTGTGTGTAAGAAATTGTATTTAAAATGTTAAATAAACTTACCGTTCTCTTATTTTATATATCTTTCATACAATTTTGCTTCAAAGGGGAAATATATAAAGTGTAATTAATTAGCTCCAGTTGTTTAGTATTTCTTTTAAAAATTAGAAGTATTTTAAATAATTTAATAATATTAAGGAAATTTCAAAGACTTGTTGGTTTAAAAAAAAATAAATAATTTTTATGCAAAAGAACACAATTCCTTAAATATTCGTTGTACTTTTTTTTACAAATAACTATATTTCAATATATTTTTACTTTATTTACTAGTGTTTGATTCAATTACCGCAGCATTTTATTGCCTGATACCAACACATGTAAGAACTTTGTCAATTTTCATATTATTATCTGCTGTATTTATTTAGTGTTCATAAAATACAATGTTATCGTTATATAGAACAATGTCATCAGATCAAATCAAATATATAAATATTTATTTGTATATATACCGCAACAAGGTTTGTTATGAAAAACAAAAACATACTTGTACAACAACATAAATATTTTCTAACCTGATTTTCTTTTTATTATATTATACATTCATTTATATGTTGCATGTAGATTTTAAGTTCACATGTGTTAGCGCTCTTACAATAGTGTGTTTCATCATGAACGGTTTGGAAATTTGCAGATCTTAGGAATGTAAAGATATAGATAGATAGGGTGGTCCAAAATTCACCATGGGGTAATAATTTAATAACTTCTTCGTCAGTGTTTTTATATTATTTTTTTTTTATAAACAAACATACGAGATGGAAATTTGTTTACACTACGGCTTAGCTCGTTCTAGACCATTTTCGATATACTCTTGGCTGTAGCGCTAGAACATAGGTTTAGGCCTTAAAATCCTGAATTGTCTGGGGCTTATTAATATACACTCGCTCAACGCAAAACAAAATAGCCAGGTGTTGACAAATCTGGTGAAGGAGTGGGCCAAATATTTGTTAAATTTTAGAAATTTTTTGCTGTCCAAAAATTTTAGTTAAAACTGTCTCGCGCAATGTGGGCAGTGGCTGCGTGACCTTATCTCAAGAGCATGTCGTAAAGTATATATATATTGGGAACCAATACTGCTCTCCATTTAAATAAACATTACTTCCATCCTCATTTTCGAAGAAGTAAGCAGGGTAACCATTTTTTTAGAATCATTTACCCAAAAGATGGTTTATAATCCCCAAAAATTCCTTGTATATTTTCTTTATCCCTAAAAATTCTACGCAAGCTACTATTACTACATATTCTTCTATTTGTGGCCTTTACAACAAACTGTATAATTTTGATAAAATAACTAAAGTTTTGTTGTCCGACCGTGTTACAAAATATCTTTAAAGATAAAGGTTTTTATATTTCGAAAAAATATATGTTTGATGTAAAGCTCTCAAATATTTGTAGCAAGCACATGTATAAAAATCCCAAAATCCCCAAACTAAAATTTCAAAATTTTTATTATTTTGAAATAAAAAATCCTCAATCTGGGGATAAATTCCCTAAATTGGTAACACTGAAAGTAAGGATCAATGATATTTTCATACGTAATGCCTCACCACACTTTATAACTAATGGCGTGAATTTGACGCTATAAATAAATAAAAAAAAACAAGTAAGAGCACTATATTCGGCTGTGCCGAATCTTTTATGCCCACCACCAATTTTGTGTACATTTAAAGCACAATATTTATTATTTTGTTAATCGCTATAGAATAATCTCTTTATAATAAATTATGTATCACTTTCTTTGTAGAGGGTGGTTAAATTTGAAGGGCCCATATTTAAAGTGAACCACATCTAAACTTCAACGTTTTTCTTGTATTTCATTTGACATTACTCAATCTCAGACTAACTCAATTTGAACCGTGGAAAGATACGCAATCGAGCAACGCTTTTAAATATTAAAGATTTTTATAAAAATGGGCGTTCAAATCAAAATGCATTTTGTGCACTTCGTGATTCTTTTGGTCAACATAATCGTTCGAATTCGTCCACAATCGTGAGAATTGTAAAAAAAATATTTAAATGTCTGCAAAGCAGGTCTGTATGAAATGTGAAAACATCTGTGAATGCCATCTTAGTTCGTTGAATGGGAAACATTGCTGTTTTTCACGATAACGTGGCAAAAGAGCAAGCAACCTCGACTCATCATTGTGTCCAACAATTGAGCATCAACAGTGTCATTGAAAATATGGACAATCGGATCGAGGTGTGCCGCCTAGGTTGGGGGGGCCATTTGGCCAATATTTTGTTCCATACATAACTGAAGCATACAAATATTATCATTATAAAAATAAATGATAATAATTTCATAATAATTTTATTCAAAATCAACATAGTCCCTTAAAATTAAACCACCCATTATAACTTCGGTATGCTAGTAAACCTTTTGGTAAATTTAGTCTTTCAATGAAAGTGGCCGTTAAAATACTCGTGTCAATAAAGTTTCTGCTAATAAACATAACTTAGATATTTCAATATAGTACTTTAGTATTCCAAAATCTTTATTCATAGAGAAATTACATGAATTTAAGAGGAAAGTTTTATCTACGAAATAGTGCTAATTTATGTTTGTTATCTTATGTTCTCCTGAAGTTATGCTCTATTAAAAATGGGAATTTAGGAAAATTTTGACCTAAGTAAAAAAAAAATTATCGCTAAACATTATAAACAATTTATTTTCATGTACTGAGAATGTATATTTTGAATCACCGTGTGATAGTAATATAAAAATATGTATCACTTTCTTTGTAGAGGGTGGTTAAATTGTAAGGGCCACATGGGGATTCAAAATAAACATTCTCAGAATTTTTCTAAAACGGGAAATTTATTAGTAAGATTTTGATTTTTAAGCTTCTTTAACATTTTGCTTTTAAAAGATTTTCAAACGAATTAAGTTTTGTATAATTTTAAAATTTGTTAGCCATTAGTACATGAAAATAAATTGTTTATAATATCTAGAGATAATTTTCTTTTACTTAGGTCAAAATTTTCCTAAATTCCCATTTTTAATAGAGCATAACTTCAGGAGAACATAAGCATAAGTTGTTAGCATGCCATCTAGTAGTTGCTAGTAGAGTCATCTATCTTATCATCTTTATCTTATATTTAGTTACAGTACAATAAATGGCGCAGTGTAAGATGAATAAATGCTAATATAAATGACTAATATATTTTAATAAAAATTTAAGGAAAAAAGTGTGCGTGGCACATCTATTTTCCGTTATAACGAAGACTTTGGCCAAAAAACCATGTTTGCAAAATTTCAGAATCGTACATATAGTTTTGTCAGTTTTATTACATTTTAAATTTGAAATATACACTGTGCGGTATAAATTTTCGTACATTTTTATCTATAACTCTTTTCCTAATTCATAGATTTAAGCGATTTTCAGGGAAAAATATTCTTCTGACTCGATAAATATATATTCGAGGTTTCATGACTACGTTTATGCGTCTGGACACAATTCAAAAGTGAAAGTGAGCGTTATAGTAGGCGTGTCAAAGTTGTTTTTGCTAACGAGTACAACTTAGGTGTTTCAATATAGTCCTTTATTATTCCAAAATCTTTATTAATAGAGAAATTATATGAATTTTAGGTAAAACGTTATATGGGAGGTGGGCGTAAAAGTGGGCGTGGCACCTTAATTTTTTGGCATAGTAATGAAATTGCGTAGGGGGATAGACGAAGCAAAATTTATCATCATACTTCTAATTTTAGCGGTTTTATGAGCTTTTAAATTTCATTAACGGTAGATAACGTGAAAAGTGGGCGTTATAGTAGGCGTGTCAAAGTTATTTTTTCGAATGAGTACATTTTAGATGTTTCAATATAGCCCTTTATAATTCCAAAATCTTTATTAATAGAGAAATTATATCAATTTTAGGTAAAACGTTATATGGGAGGTGGGCGTAAAAGTGGGCGTGGTACATTGATTTTCCGGTAAAAAAAAGCCTTTCACCAAAAAGCAAAGTGTGCAAAATTTCCGAGTCGTACATCCAATTTTGTTGCTTTTATGACGTTTTAGTTTTTAAATATACACTGTGCGGTATAAATTTTCGTACATTTTGATCGATAACTCCTCTCCTAATGCATAGATTTAGACAATTTTCGGGACAAAATATTTTTTTTACCCAGGAAATATATATTCGAAGTTTCATGAGTCTACGTTAAGGCGTTTGGACACAATTCTATTTTATTCGATGTTCGAAGGACACGGTTTTTTCGACCTACTCTTGCTTTTCGAGCTATAACTCTCTTCCTAATATTCCCATTAGCCCATTTTCAATACCAAACAAACCTTGTCTATAAGAAAGATTCTGGCAAAATTTGAGCCCCCTAGCTTTTTCGGTGCGACCTCTATCGTGCTTTCAACAGACGGACAGACGGACGGACATAGCTAGATCGTCATAAAATCAAACCCCGATTCAGAATATATATACTTTATGGGGTCTAAAATGGATATTTCGATGTGTTACAAACGGAATGACAAAATGAATATACCCCCACCATTTTTTTGGTGGCGGGTATAAAAATTTAATATAAATGCGCTTCATCACTAATAAGCATCTTATATGGGAAAAACAGTAAACGTTTTTTAATGTACACTATGAGCCATACCAAGCTGAGCAGAAAGCCTCTGGTAGATTCTTTTGGTGTTGCGTTAACATTCTGCTCTACACGTTTGAGGCAAATCTCTTACGGTGCCACGTTAATAGTGACAACGCGCAAACAGTTTTTGTTGCCGAGAAATAAAGTCTGATGTTTAAATGCCGACAATATGCTCTTTGCATAAAAAAAATTAACTCTGAATTAGATAATAAAATTATATTATTCTGGTTATTTGTTTAGTCATAGTGACTTTTGTCCCACCCTTTGAAAGTGCATTAGAAGATAAAGCATACTTTTATACACAGTTATGTAAGTTGTTTATATATTCAATATAATCCTATTAAGACAAGTGTAACATGCAATTAGAAACCAGTCTATGTAAGTGTTGCTTTATGCTCAATAGAATTTTTAGAAACATTACTATCAACACCACAACAACTTTTTGTGAGTTAATATAACAGAAGAAATTAAAGAGGTAAATCCTAGCACAATTTATTTTTTAATCCGTGATTTTTTTAATATGTAAAATACACAAACATGTATATAATCTGTTATTTTTTTAATATGTAAAATACACATGTTCGTAATTTTTATTAAATTATAGTTTTACTAAAACTGATTATTCTACTTTTGAAAATTCTCTATATCCAGTTTACATTTTTTTTAAATGTAAATTTCGTATACTCTTACACACAACAACTAAATTTTTTTTTTTAAATTTCAATATTTTTTTTTATGCTTTTTTACAGAACTTTGCAGTAAGACAGGTGTCTACTAATAATCCTTTAGTCAATTAAATAGCAGACGCAGTATCTCTATGAAGTCAATTTAGTAACTGTTTCAGGAAAAGTTCATACAATGATTGTGAGGATATCAGAGTCAAGTGTGAGCAATACATATCAATGATAACAATTTTATTTGAACCGCACTGTTATTTGAATAGCTTAAAATAATAATTTTAAATATGTAGACTTGAGTTATTTTTTTCGCAATGTTAACTTGTTTATAAATTAAAACTTAAAAGCTACAATAAATAAAAAACTTTTAATATTCAACTAATTGGGAAAAACCAAACGTTAGATGGAATATTTTGCAGAATTTTTTTGAATGTAAGTATGCTTATATTTGACATGTTTGATTGTGTCCTTAGAGTTTTCTGATCTAAAAATCTATTTTTACAAAAATATACTAATATCAGTTGGATACTTAACCCGATTTTTATCTTCAAGCTATCTTCAGGGATAAAGCTCTTTTCTGACTTAACAGTCATGTAACGTTACAGGAAAGAGGGAGATCCTCATGAACTCCATTACATCTCAAAAAAATCAGTATTTTTCGTAGTTTACATACTGAAGACGTCTTCGGCCTGTTTGTATATAAATTCTAAACCGATGCCAACATCAGAAACCTAATTTTTATTTTTTTTATAAAAGGAAATGCGCTATTGTGCATGTACATATTAAAATATTGTATATGCTTCTGAGTATATGTAGGTTCGTATGTATATGTGTGTATATACATATATATTATTATAAATTATTGATGAAAATCCCCATGTTTCTCTTTTGAGTCATAAAAACGCTGTAAAATACAACATAACATTTTTTTTCTTAGCAATTTTAGAATAAAAGGTACTCTTACTCACACAAAAACATTTCATACTATAAACTAGATACAATACAACTACAGAGAGAAAGAGAAGCAAAACTATATATGTATACAATTTTTTCAATTTTCATAAATAACATTTTGATACTTAACACGAATGTAAAAATGTGAAACAGAAAAAAGCATATGGGGAAAACAAAAGAATTTTTAACAAAGCAAATTCCCATAATATTAGCACTAGTAAAAGCAGAGTCTTAGAGGAAAAAGTTGTTTAAAGAAATGCGACGTGAAACTGTTAAAAACAAAAACAAATCGCTTAGAAATTTGAAGGGATGATATTTAACAAATTATGTGTAAGAATGTTAGTATTTAAAGGTATTTAGGTGTTTTTTTTTTAAATGTTTTTTTGTTTCCATCTTAATGGGTTAATTAAATGAGGGGTTTAAATGGGGGGTTACACAGTTGAACATCAAATAAAATCAAACAATTTTGTTCGCTATTTTTATTGTCAAAATAAGTTTGTAATACATAATTTATAAATTTTTTTTTGTTTTTGACATGCCTGACATTGAACTGATGTTTTATAATCAAATTGAATTTTATATAAAATTTATTGCAATATTACGTACACAGAAAAAATTAATGTGATTTTAAATTTCGAAATGAATATTATTAAATAAAATTTTATTTAATTTTGCTCATATAATTTAAATGATACCATTACCATTAATAATTTTAACTGCAAAAATAGTGAGAAAAAATAAATTTAAAAACTAATTGAAATTAATAATTATTATTTTTAAAAATTATTTAGATTAATTTAATTGCTTCTATAATTGAGACTTGGAATTAATTTGAGTAAAGAATTTACTATACCAGTTATAGAAATTATTTAATCTCTTTTAAATAAAGTTACCTGAGAAAAATTATACAAATATTTTACATAATTATTTATTTTTATCATACAGCATTTTCAATTATAAACATTTTTAATTCGTACATAATTACGTACGTACGGAATTACCTTCAAATAGTCAATTAACTATATAATATTGAGAAATATTTTTTTCAGTGTAGACAGGGTACGAAATATGTTTAATTTAAGTTTTATAATTTTGTCGTGCAGCTCGTAGCACATCGAAATATTAATTCATGGTATCGAAAATAGAAGAATATTTAGCTTAACTTATTTGCTACAATATAAAGGGTCCGCCAAATAACTTTTTCTTTAGTAAAATACAGTATACTATGAAAAAGTAAGAATTCAAGACGGAGTCCTAAACAAAATGGTAAATACTCTTTTATCAACCCGATCAATACGGGTATCAAACGAAAGAATTTAATTAAAGAGTCCGCCAAATAACTTTATTTTTTGTTTTAAAATGCTAAAAAAAGTGCAGATTCTGCTGTGTGGCACGTAGCGCCGTCCTGTTGAAACCAAATGTTGCCAATATCCTCCTCTTCAATTTTTTTGAACAAAAATTCGTTCAACATGGCCCGATAACGATCGCCATTGACTACGGCCACTCCTTGCTCAGTTTCGAAGAAAAATGGCATAATTATGCCTCTGGACCAAAATCTGCACCAAACAGTGACTCGTTTTGAGTGTATCGGCCTTTCAATGTATGCGTGCGGGTTTTCGGTGCCCCAAATGCGACAATTTTGCTTGTTTACATACTCGCCAAGATCAAAATGAGCTTCATCTGAAAAGATGATGAAACTGTTAAAAACAAAAACAAATCGCTTAGAAATTTGAAGGGATGATATTTAACAAATTATGTGTAAGAATGTTAGTATTTAAAGGTATTTAGGTGTTTTTTTTTAAATGTTTTTTTGTTTCCATCTTAATGGGTTAATTAAATGAGGGGTTTAAATGGGGGGTTACACAGTTGAACATCAAATAAAATCAAACAATTTTGTTCGCTATTTTTATTGTCAAAATAAGTTTGTAATACATAATTTATAAATTTTTTTTTGTTTTTGACATGCCTGACATTGAACTGATGTTTTATAATCAAATTGAATTTTATATAAAATTTATTGCAATATTACGTACACAGAAAAAATTAATGTGATTTTAAATTTCGAAATGAATATTATTAAATAAAATTTTATTTAATTTTGCTCATATAATTTAAATGATACCATTACCATTAATAATTTTAACTGCAAAAATAGTGAGAAAAAATAAATTTAAAAACTAATTGAAATTAATAATTATTATTTTTAAAAATTATTTAGATTAATTTAATTGCTTCTATAATTGAGACTTGGAATTAATTTGAGTAAAGAATTTACTATACCAGTTATAGAAATTATTTAATCTCTTTTAAATAAAGTTACCTGAGAAAAATTATACAAATATTTTACATAATTATTTATTTTTATCATACAGCATTTTCAATTATAAACATTTTTAATTCGTACATAATTACGTACGTACGGAATTACCTTCTGGCCATTATTGAAAACAAATTATAATTAATTGGTGTAATCTAGCGCCGAATTTCGAAAAATAAAGAATGATATAGACAGTATATTTAAAGATAAATATTAACCGGTAAAAGGCCTTTATTAAATGGAGCGAAAGAATTTAAAATTTTCCTCTTTAACTCGGTATTGGCCAACAAGACATGTACACATCTAATTCAACTCAGTAGTTCTTTATTTTGAGAACAAAGCATATTTTTAAATAGCTTTATACGTATTTACACGATCTCTCCCACAGATTGACTATATTTTTTTTATTATTTAGCTCCTTATTTAATAGGTTAGTTGATCTTTATTGCGTTATAAAATTTTTGAAAAATTTTTGATGATATTTTATTCGTTTTTCAAAAAAATTATTTTCAATTACCAATATGTTTTCAATATAATTCAAATTTATTAATAAATCAAATAGTCAATTAACTATATAATATTGAGAAATATTTTTTTCAGTGTAGACAGGGTACGAAATATGTTTAATTTAAGTTTTATAATTTTGTCGTGCAGCTCGTAGCACATCGAAATATTAATTCATGGTATCGAAAATAGAAGAATATTTAGCTTAACTTATTTGCTACAATATAAAGGGTCCGCCAAATAACTTTTTCTTTAGTAAAATACAGTATACTATGAAAAAGTAAGAATTCAAGACGGAGTCCTAAACAAAATGGTAAATACTCTTTTATCAACCCGATCAATACGGGTATCAAACGAAAGAATTTAATTAAAGAGTCCGCCAAATAACTTTATTTTTTGTTTTAAAATGCTAAAAAAAGTGCAGATTCTGCTGTGTGGCACGTAGCGCCGTCCTGTTGAAACCAAATGTTGCCAATATCCTCCTCTTCAATTTTTTTGAACAAAAATTCGTTCAACATGGCCCGATAACGATCGCCATTGACTACGGCCACTCCTTGCTCAGTTTCGAAGAAAAATGGCATAATTATGCCTCTGGACCAAAATCTGCACCAAACAGTGACTCGTTTTGAGTGTATCGGCCTTTCAATGTATGCGTGCGGGTTTTCGGTGCCCCAAATGCGACAATTTTGCTTGTTTACATACTCGCCAAGATCAAAATGAGCTTCATCTGAAAAGATGATTTTTTTTTTTGGCAATATCGGCCAAAGTAATTTCACAATATTTCCCAGCGTTTTTCAAGCGTATACACAGCCATATTCGTTCAGCGGAAGGATAACACTAATCTGTCAAATCAGACATGAGCTAAGTGTTACCATTTACGAAATAAGCACTAGTACAAACGTAAGATGGCGGACCCTTTACATAAACTTATTGCCGATTTGCTCCCAAATATGTCTAAATGATTGATATCACATATAGATTTTTGCAGCTTGTGGGGGCTTCTAAAATTTAATTTTAACGGACATTCGCACATTGCTCAACTGACTCCTTTATTCACAAGCTATCAGAAAGTATTAATGAATTTAATAATATGTACACGCTTTTAATTTATTTTTAATAAACATTAATATTATATGTAAATTCATTTTAATATTGCAAAGAATTGAAAAAATAAAACAGTGAATTTAGAAAGTATTAATTAATTTTTAATAGGTAAGCTATCATAAAAATAATGACAATCTTTTGGATGTAGTGGTTTTAAGTCATGCAGATGCTGCCACTTTTTTTAGACACTTTTTATATTTCTTTTTCTTTCTTTTCAACTCAGATGAAATGGCTCCTAAGATGAAATTAATTTATTTTATTTAAAAAATTGCATTAAGCTGTTACAATTTTATTTCTCTTTAATAAATAATTTTTTCAACGGCCAAATCTAGCAATTTTTTTTTTGTCAATTTATTATGTTGTCTATACAAACAATCAGTTAAATCTTTTTGCGTTAATGAAATAAATGCTTTTGCAGATAAGATAAGTCAGATAAGTCCAAATTTTTTTTTGTAGATGTAAAAAACCGATTTTATTTTGTTAGTTAGATCCGTTTGCGTTTCAGTTAAAAATTGAATGACCAAATTTTATACAACACCACAGTTAAGAGTATACAACACAATAAATTCAGCGGAACTAACAATATTTAATATTTTAAAATAATTTTTGTCATGTACACGAAAAGAAGAAACATGGTTGTGGTAACCATAATCGAAGAGCATCATACTGTGATTGAATTGTATGATTATCGTTAAAACATATAATGGTTACCAGTTATCATTATTATGTTTAATTAAAGTATCATTCAAAATAATCATATATATGACTACAATTGAAATCAATAATCTTTGCTTTTTTACGGCAAATTATTGTCTTTTGCTGTAACATACACATATTGATTGTACTTACCAATTTAATTGCAATTTTTATTCGAATAATTTTTCTATTTTTTCGTTTATTTTTAAATTTCTTGAATTTTTTCAAAATTCTTGTGAATTTTTTTGACATTTAAAACTTTTAAAATAATAAAAATTTATTTAGCAAGAAGAAGAACAATTAAAATCAAATTATTATTAAAAAATCATAGCTTGATTAATTTGTAATCATACTGTTGTCTCACCTATTATTAAATGATTATTTGTAATTTTTAATGCTTTTGAATATAATGTTATTTTTGCCATATTATGTTTTTTAAATCATACTATTGTTAACTGATAACCATTTTTATAATTCAAACAAATGCTTGATTATCGTGACAAAATATATGATGAAATGAAACAAAAATAACTATTACTTGTTTTCGACAACCAAATATTGTTATAGAAACTATAATGTGACAGTCGTGATCATGTCGTAACCATGGTTTTTCTTTGCATGTAGCCTTCCCGACTTCGCCTTATGAATAGGTTTTATTTCGTCAATAGTATGTTGAATGTTGGCTTCTCAATGACTTGAGATTACACTGCAAAACGTCCAAAGGTGTTTAGTCACACGAACGAGGTGACCAATTCACAGATTTTTTCCTTGAGATAAAATGGTCACCAACATATGGCTCAACAAATTAATAGTTTAATGCAATGTATGTCATATTTTGTATTTATTTTTCGCTCCAAGTTATTTTACAATGGCATGATCAACAAACAAAAGATTTTCCATTCACGCTAATGCTAAGAATGGTTTCGAATTTAAAGACCATTGGGCTGATGATACTTTCGGCATGTTTTTAGGATGAATTGGAAGTTTAAAAGTCTTATGAGGCTTGCGCTTTCTCCAACAGCCAGAAAGGAACCTCGTTTTTGAAGAGTCTGGTTTAACTTGCTATTGATTTTTAGCAAATTATTGCAAGAAAGTTATTCAATAAATATATGACTGTAGGATTCAACATTAAAATTTAGTTTAAAATAAGAAATTAATCTGATACGCCCAGTTGTACAACCGCCTCCTATACAATAATTTACTATTTATATGTACATATATTTTTTCTTCTATATTGTCAATGGTTTTTAAGCCTTATAGAAATCTATAATAACTTGTGTGCCGCGACCTCTTTTACATCTTTTAAAGTGGGAGTTGTAAGCAGAAATTTGCAACATATTTTTTTTGAAGTAAAATACGAATGGCATTTCTATGTAGATGTCTGAAAAGTTTAAGTTAAACAGATAATTGAAAATTACATGAAAAAGATGGACCAAAAAATCATCAGGTTGATTACAAATCTAATAATTTTTTTTTTTTTACTTTATCATACAAAATGGAATTATTTTTTAAACTTAGTATATAAAATAAGCCACTTTAATGACCCATGTTTTTAGATTCTGAGCTCTGGGCCTATTTTAGAGCATTTTCTAAACCAATCCTGGCCTTGAGTTCAAGGATTGTCTCTGATTAATTAACATATACTTGCTCCTTCAAATAACCCTTAAGGAACAACTCCAGTGTTGACAAATCTGACTAATGGGATGGGTAAAAAATTTCCGAATTTGTAGAAATTGATAGCTCTCAAGAAATTTTATTTAAAAATTCCGATGTGTATCGTGTAGTGTAGGCAGTGCCAGTCTACTGCTAAAAATATATCTGAGGCTTGTTTTCAAGAAAAAGACGACAAAACCGATACCGCTCTGCATTTAAGGTTGCATAATTTCTATCTTAATTTTCAAAGAAGTAAGGCCCAAAAATATTTTCAGATATAATGCCCTACTATGCTGTACAAATAGTTGGATACAATTGCCGCTGATGAATAGCTCTTGAATTTTTGGGACCTCACAACCCACAGCTCTGTTATTCGCAAAGCCATTTAAATGAAAACGAGTTTTAACACTCTGAATAAATATAGTTCATTTCGTTTTTGGTTAAATATTGAAATTTAAGTACATAAGTTTGAGGTTGCCTATGATCTGCAAGTTTTAATTCTTATAGAACTTGCCCCTTATGGGATGAAATTCGTTTCAAAACCTATAGATCTGATAACTAACAGACCCATATAAATTGAAATGAGCTTTATAACATCATTTTACCGGCTATCGGAGGGGCGGCTTACAAATATTACATACGGTTCGGCTTAGCAGATTCTTAGCCGTTCGCCGCAGAAGTATTATTTCAAGACAGTTTTTACTTAAAAAGCAACCACAATTTGAATTAACCATTGTGAAATCTTAGAACATTAAGATAATAAGAATGTTAAAACACCTTGTGAGTAAAGTGATTATTGCTAGTAAATTTTGCAGAGCTGATTACAATGATCTTACTTCCTTTATTCACTGTTTTTATTTTTTATTTTATTATTTTGATTGAAAATTTTGGACAAGTTGTTTTATGCAAAAACGTACTAATATACATGTCTGCAATCAATATAAGTAGAACAATTTAGTTTATCCGAAATAAGTTCATATTTTTTTATTGCCACAACTCAATTCCAAAAACTTAACCTAAAATAATTAATTTATCGTGTTTCTTAACTATCAAAAACTATTGTATAAAAATATATTTATTAGAACAATAAAAAAGTATATTAAAATAAAATTCACAAAAGTGGCATACTTTTTTTTAAAAGTATTTTTTGCTGCAACACACATATCTAATAAGGCGATGAAACTTAATAAAGCAAAAAATTAAAATGGATAGAAAACGAACAAAGAAACAAAAGATACAGAGAAAATCTTTCTAAAAATGACTCTAACTATGAACAAACATGCATATCTTTACAATATTTATGTAAGAGCTTGTACGTTAGTATAATTTTGTTTATACATGAGTGTATATATTTTTTTTATATTTTATATTATGCTAAGAGTACATTAGCCCAAAGTTCGTATTCTACTACCTGTCGTGATCTTGTAATCCTTAATGTTTCTACTTGTGCTTATTTGCTTGTATGTAGAAAACAAAACAAAACAAGGAGAGGGTGTATAAAAAAGACAATGAAAAATAAAAAAGGATAAAACTAAAAAAAAAATATACTATCCAGAATTTAAGCAATAACACACATACACATATAGTAGTATGAATACATATAAACACATTCACGTGAAGGAGTATGCATTAAACATGAACATAAATACATGTATTTAGCTATGTGTGTATCGTTTTTTTTTATATTGCGAACACATGTATGTGTGGGTATGTTTGTATATGCAGCAAAAAAAAGAAAAGTATCATACACTTTGGTGCATGTTTAATGTCATGTTATTGTTTTAAATTGTACTACTCTTAAAGCTTATCTACAACATATCCTGCCACTCAAAAATACACTTTACTTGTTTATGCTACTTTAGTCTATATGTCGAGGTTATTATACATTTTAAATTGTTTTTTTTACCTTTAATTTTAACAGTGGAATACATAGGCAAAGACTATTTTGCAAAGGGGATGGTAAGTTCGTTAGTATTATAACTTATTAGGACAATTTTTATAAGTTTATCTAAATATTAAAAAAAAATTATATTATTTGATATTTTAATACTGCTTACGCTAACACAAAAAAACTAAACAAGAGCGGTAAGCATTGTGCTCACCGCTAACGTTGAAGTGATACACACAAGCAAAATCGTAAACGTTGTTAAACTAAACGTAATGGTTACTTAAAAAAATAGAAATAAATATGGAGATAAGTTTGTGAAATCGATTGTAAAAAAAAGCTAAAATGGTATAACTTATCAACAATTAAAAAAACAAAAAAAATAAAAAAACAACAAATATACTGCAATCAACTTCAATACCAAACGCTCTACCAAAATTTGATTTTCTAATTGCAAAACGATGGTGCCGCGATATAAATTTTTTTCTTATATAAATTTTATGGGCATGTGTATTTTTTTACAGTTAAAAAGTCTTGCCTTCCTTTCGTAGCATTAGTTGTAAAAATCAATATACTTTAATTCGTTCCACCAAAATATGGTCTCTCTTTTTGTCTCCGCCTCTGTAACACATTAAAACATAATGACCCAAGAATCTTTTTTTTAAGTCTAAAAATAAAAATTTAATTGCAATAACTCTAATGAGACTATCGATACCTATTCGTCCGACCATGCAATGAAGTGAATTTCAATAAAGCCATACTACATTTTTATTCAAAATTACTTCCTTTAATGTAATGCTAATCATCTTTTTAATTATATACAAAAATTATTTATATAATTTTTTTTATACCCGCCACCAAAAAAATGGTGGGGGTATATTCATTTTGTCATTCCGTTTGTAACACATCGAAATATCCATTTTAGACCCCATAAAGTATATATATTCTGAATCAGGGTTTGATTTTATGACGATCTAGCTATGTCCGTCCGTCTGTCCGTCTGTCCATCTGTCCGTCTGTCCGTCTGTTGAAAGCACGATAGAGGTCGCACCGAAAAAGCTAGGGGGCTCAAATTTTGCCAGAATCTTTCTTATAGACAAGGTTTGTTTGGTATTGAAAATGGGCTAAATCGGAATATTAGGAAGAGAGTTATAGCTCGAAAAGCAAGAGTAGGTCGAAAAAACCGTGTCCTTCAAACATCGAATAAAATGGAATTGTGTCCAAACGCATTAACGTAGACTCATGAAACTTCGAATATATATTTCCTGACTAAAAACAATATTTTTCTACGAAAATTATCTAAATCTATGCATTAGGAGAGGAGTTATCGATCAAAATGTACGAAAATTTATACCGCACAGTGTATTTTTCGGTATATTTAAAAACAAAAACGTCATAAAAGCAACAAAATTGGATGTACGACTCTGAAATTTTGCACACATTGCTTATTGGTGAGACGCTTTTTTGTAACGGAAAATCAATGTGCCACGCCCACTTTTACGCCCACCTCCCATATAACGTTTTACCCAAAAATCATATAATTTCTCAATTTATGTAGATTTTGGAATAATAAAGGGCTATATTGAAACATCTCAGTAGTACTCATTCGAAAATACAACTTTGACACGCCCACTATAACGCCCACTTTTCACGTTATATACCGTTAATGAAATTTAAAAGCTCATAAAACCGCCAAAATTAGAGGTATGATGATAAAATTCGCTACGTATATCCTTTTAGGCAATGTCATTACTGCGCCAGAAAATTAAGGCGCCACGCCCACTTTTACGCCCACCTCCCATATAACGTTTTACTTAAAATTCATATAATTCCTCTATTAATAAAGATTTTGGAATAATAAAGGACTATATTGAAACACCTAAGTTGTACTCATTCGCGAAAATAACTTTGACACGCCTACTATAACGCCCACTTTTCACGTTATATACCGTTAATGAAATTTAAAAGCTCATAAAACCGCCAAAATAAGAGGTATGATGATAAAATTTGCTACGTATATCCCCCTAGGCAATGTCATTACTGTGCTAGAAAATTGAGTTGCCACGCCCACTTTTACGCCCACCTCCCATATAACGTTTTACTCAAAATTCCTCTAATTTCTCTATTAATAATGATTTTGGATTAATAAAGGGCTATATTGAAACACCTAAGTTGTACTCATTCGCCAAAACAACTTTCACACGCCTACTATAACGCCCACTTTTCACGTAATCTACCGTTAGTGAAACTTAAAAGCTCATAAAACCGCCAAAATTAGAGGTATGATGATCAAATTTGCTGTGTATATCCTTCTAATCAATGTTATTGTTGTGCAAAAAGTTTAGGTGACACGGCCACTTTAACGCCTACCTCCCATACAACGGCTTACCTTAAATTCATGTAATTTCTCTATTGACAAAGTTTTTGGGAAAATAAAGGGCTATATTGAAATATTTAAGTTGTATTTATTAGTAGAAACTTTATTGACACAGCTACTTTAACACACTTTCATTGAATTTCATTTCATTTAAGGACCGAAGTTGTATTTAAATAAAACACAAATTATTTAGGATATTATTATTTCTTTTTGCAATTATAATATTTGTATGGTTCAATTATGCATTTAACAAAATATCGGCCAAATGGCCCCCCCATCCTTGGCGCCACTCCTCTATCTGATGGTCCAAATTTTCAATGACAATGTTGATGCTCAATTATTGGGCATGATGATGAGTCGAGGTTGACTGCTCTTTTGCCACACTATCGCAAAAAACAGCAATAGTTCCCATTCAACGAACTAAGAAGGCATTCACAGATTTTCTAACATTTTATACGGACCTGTTTTGCAGAAATTTAAATATTTTTTACAATTCTCCCGATTGTGGACGAATTTGAACGATTATGTTGATCAAAAGAATTACGAATTGCACAAAATGCATTTTGATTTGAACGCCCATTTTTATAAAAAACCTGAATAACTTTAAAGCGTTGCTCATTTGCGTATCTTTCCACGGATCAAAATGAGTAAGTTTGAGATTGAGAAATGGCAAGTGAAATGCAGAAAACAAACTTAAAGACTAGGTGTAGTTCACCTTCAACATGGGCCCTTAAAATTTAACCACCCTCTACAAAGAAAGTGATACATATTTTATTATAAAGAGATTATTCCATAATGATTAACAAAATAATAAATATTGTGCTTTAAATGTACACAAAATTGGTGGTGGGTATAAAAGATTCGGCACAGCCGAATATAGTGCTCTTACTTGTTATTTTTCAACTTTTTTTTAATAACTTATTTAAAGTTTTTCAAAATTTATTGCTCTTAGTTATTATTTTTATTTTTTTATATTTATTTTCCATTTGTAATATTGTAACTACTAATTTCTGTGCTGTTATATAAGTACAATTAAAAAAAAAAATTAATCATCTCTTACCTTAAAATAGCTATCTAGTTATACAATCTAAAATTGCAGTGATAGTTTTTCTACAAATAGGTAATATTTCTCTTTACCAAACTCTGCACATATTTTGAGTTCTTTTTTAATCATACTTAATTATAAAAATAAAGAAATAATAATAATTATAAAATAAAAAAGTCGCGCACTTATAATATTTGTTCCTTTAAAATAACTTTTTTCCTTTTTTAAAAACGTTATTTTAAAAACATATTTATATACTTCAACAAGTAACACAACGTATATAAAAGAAGTATTTTGGGATGAACCAGCTTTATCTGTCCATCTTAACGTTAAAAGAACGTAGAGCTATTTCCTGTTTGTCAGAAATAAGTGGTATAGTAAATTGGCAAAGTTAGTTTATAAAAAAGATATTTAAAGTAGGAAATTAAAAAAAAAAATTCATTAAAAAATGTTTTCTGACATCGAACAAAATGCGGAGTGATAAACTATCACGGGTATACTTTCTGAGTTAAAGAAATATGTTTCCCTAAAAATTGTATTTAAAATATTGATGAAAATTTACACCGTACAGTTCTAGTCTATTTAAAATTTAAAACATCTTTAAATCGACACAATAAGATGTACACTTCGGAAATTTTAATGTATAAACTTTTGATCTCTTTGATTGTTTTAACACAAAATGAAGAGACACACAAACTTTAATATCCAGCTCCTATAAAGAAGAAAATTTTACATTAAACCATAAAATTTTTCTATGGACAAAAATAAAGAAAGAAAGTGCTTTTCTCACTTCCCAAATATTGTGCCAAAAAAACGTGATAAGTATCAGTTTTTGCAAAATACATAGTTTTTAATATGAGCCTATATATAGGAAATAAATTGAGAGCAAAAAAAACTTTAACAAAAAAGTAATACGTATAAAGTAGTTATTAGTATAAATAATCTAGAATGTTGAGACTTGCTAATAAAATAATAAATTTTGTAGGCGTAAAAAAAACGATACAAAATTGGTGGTGGGTATTAAAACAGCTCTAACAGCTGAATGTACATGTAACAATCAGATTAATTCTGTATCTGGAAAAAAAATTTGTGATTCTTATAAACTTAGACCTACACAAAATTTTGCACGTTTATATATTCGTGTGATTCTGGCGAACACTCTTTTTAGTATGCCGCAGTTGCTATAAGGTTATGAAATTTTTACTTATTGTGATTCAATAAGTAGGAGTGATTAGTAGTAGCATAGAAAGAGATCCGTTATGCCGTATTCGTTCACGTATATGATGGAAATTCTAACTAATCAAAGTATTTGTACGGAGTTGGCGTCGTTGATCTACTTTGAAATTTTAGAACCACAAAATAAAGGTTCAATTGCAAGAACTGAATCATTCGATTGGCAATGTATTTTCCTGGGTGTAATTTTGTTAATTAATTGTAGCGCTTTAAGAATACATATTGTAATTAAAAATATTAATTACTTTTATTGAATATTCTCCTTTAATAAATAAAATAAAACAAACAAGTAAGAGCACTATATTCGGCTGTGCCGAATCTTTATTATTTTGTTAATCGCTATGCAATAATCTCTTTATAATAAAATATGTATCACTTTCTTTGTAGAGGGTGGTTAAATTTTAAGGGCCCATGTTGTAGGTAAACTACACCTAGTTTTTAAATTTGTTTTCTGCATTTCATTTGACATTTCTCTATCTCAAACTTACTCAACTTGCTCCGTGGAAAGATGTGCAAATGAGAAACGCTTTAAAGTTATTCAGGTTTTTTATGAAAATGGGCGTTCAAATCAAAATGCATTTTGTGCACTTCGTAATTCTTTGGGTCATCACAATCGTTCAATATCGTCCACAATTGGGAGAATTGCAAAAAATATTTAAATTTCTGCAAAACAGGTCTGTATAAAATGGTAGAAAATCTGTGAATGCCTTCTTAGTTCGTTGAATGGGAACCATTGCTGTTTTTTGCAATAGTGTGGCAAAAGAGCAGTCAACCTCGACTCATCGTCATGCCCAACAATTAAAATTAAACATTGTCATTGAAAATTAGGACCATCAGATAGAGGAGTGGCACCAAGGATGGGGGTGCCATTTGTCCGATATTTTGTTAAATACATAATTGAACCATACAAATATTATCATTATAAAAAGAAATGATAATTATTTCTTAAATAATTTGTGTTTTATTTAAAAACAACATCGGCCTTTAAAATTTAACCACCCTTAATAACTTCGATATGATAGTAAAATGTTTTCCTAAATTTAATCTTTTAGTAAAAGTGGGCGTTAAAGTAGGAGTGTCAGTAAAGTTTCTGCTAATAAATACAACTTAGATATATCAATATAGCCTTTTATTTTCCCAAAAACTTTGCCAATAGAGAAATTACATGAATTTTAGATAAACCGTTGTATGGGAGGTAGGCGTTAAAGTGGGCGTGTCACCTAAACTTTTTGGCACAGCAATTAAATTGATTAGAAGAATATATGTAGCAAATTTCACCATCATACCTCTAATTTTGTCGGTTTTATGAGCTTTTAAATTTCATTAACGGTACATAACGTGAAAAGTGGGCGTTATAGTAGGCGTGTCAAAGTTATTTTTGCTAATGAGTACAACTTAGATGCTTCAATATAGTCCTTTATTATTCCAAAATCTTTATTCATAGAGAAATTATATGAATTTTAGTTAAAACGTTATATGGGAGGTGGGCTTAAAAGTGGGCGTGGCCCATTGATTTTCCGTTACAGAAAAGTTCCTCACCACACAATCGTACATTTAATTTTGTCCGTTTTATTAGGGTTTAAATTTAAAATATACTGAAAAATACACTGCGCGGTATAAATTTTCGTACATTTTTATCTATAACTCCTTTCCTAAGGCATAGATTTAAGCAATTTTTAGAAAGAGATATTGTTTTGACTCGAAAAATATATATTCGAAATTTCATGACTGTACGTTAATGCGTTTGGACACAATTCAATTTTATTCTATGTTCGAAGGACACGGTTTTTTCGACCTACTTTTTCATTACGAGCTATAACTCACTTCTTAATACTCCGATTTAGCCCATTTTCAATACCAAACAAACCTTGTCTATAAGAAAGATTCTGGCAAAATTTGAGCCCCCTAGCTTTTTCAGTGCGACCTCTATCGTGCTTTCAACAGACGGACAGACGGACGGACATAGCTAGACCGTCATCAAATCAAACCCTGATTCAGAATATATATACTTTATGGGGTCTAAAATTGATATTTCGATGTGTCACAAACGGAATGACAAAATGAATATACCCCCACCATTTTTTTGGTGGCGGGTATAAAAAGAAAATCTGAAACGATATACATAAAAGCAGAAATATCCAACTATCTACTTTTATTTCGATGTCTTAATATAATAAGATCATTCTCGGTTTTTAACGAAATCGCGTCTGTAAAGTTTTCTGCTAGTCCACATACAACTACATAACCTCTAAAAAATTTAGTTAGCTATGGTTGAAAATAACGGATTTATAGTCATACTAAAATGCTCTTTCTCATTTCATTCTTTTAAATTTGATTCAAATTTTTGCTGCTCCTAAAAAGTAGTATTCAATCGACATACGCCTATTTTATATGAAACCATCGATATGAAACTTTCCTCTCTTGTTTGTTAGTTCTAATGAAATCCAATATAATACAATAACTGCAAAACACTAAAACATAAAATATATAAGATGGTATTAGAAAAAATATGACATTTTCTATGAATGTGCGTATGCAAATACTTAGTTAAATTTACCTATTCCTTCCTCTATATACACATACAATTGCTACAAACCATATTTCACAAATACATGTGTAAATATGATGCGTATATGTTTCTTTGCCATCGTGGCCCCACATATAAAAGTTCATATGTTTTTGTTTGTGTGTATGTTAGAAAATCTAAACGAATTTTATTATGCTGATATTTGAAATATAGATACACATATGTATATACAAATGCAATAAAATATATTAATGGACATGTTACATTTCAATTCGATGTAAAAAAAAAACTAGTCGATATATTTTTTTTTCTTTTTTGTCTTGTAAATAAAAGATGTTACAGCATGTGAAGAAAATGTATTGTAGTAAAAATAGCTTTTATTACTGTCAGAGAAACAGAAAAAATTAAAACTAAATTGGGCTTAAAAAAGAAATATTTGCTGACCAAGCAAATATTTCAAATAGTACGAGTATAAGTTGAGTTGACATAAATAAATAAATAAACTTGGTTTCCCAGTCAACGTTTTTATACGCATACATATCACATCTTGAAATTTAAATAAAATTGAACTGTTAAATAAAAATATTTCAAATATTTTCTTATTAATTTTTCAAGCTTGAGGTCTTTATATATATTTGTTGATTTATTTATTATTCCATAGTTTGCTACTCCTTTGTGTAGCATCTTCAGAATAGAAATTGTGTGTTTTTACAAAATTTTTATATCATTTTCTAACATAAAAATATTTTATAAACATTTGAAAAAAAAATTTCAAAAAAAAAGTAGTATTACAAAAATTAACATAAAAATTATTATTTTAAAAATGTAACATAACAAAATATTAACACAAAATATTAATTACTAAATTCAAAGCTTGTGGAAATGTTATTTTTTGTGTATTAAATGCCTATAGTTCTGAGCAACATTATCTGTGTCTGCCTTAAAGTTAATTCTTTGCGTTCCTGGAACATTTATTATCTGTAACATTTCTAACATGTATCTACGTTTGTAATTATGTTCAATGTTTAGAACTGATACATTTTCAAAGTTTGGATAGTAGTGATTCCATTAAGAACAATGTGTTGCCAAAGCCGTTTTTTGTGAATTAATATTGTCTCTATACTTTTGGTAAGATCTATGTCCAGCTATTCTTGTCTTAAATTTATTATTTGTCGTACCCATCTAAACCTTGTTACAACTCTTATTATCATTACCGTTACAAGGTATTTTATATACTACATTTGACATGTCCCACTTATTTATTCTATCTTTTGTCTTACTAAATAGTCTTCCTAATGTATTATATGTCCTATTAGCTATTCCATATCTCTCAGAATCAAAGATTCTAGATTTCTTCAAACGTTCTGAAATTTGCGGTACATAAGTCATAGACTTGTAAATTTTTCGTTCTCTTATGTCTGAATAACTCTTTTCATTACTATTATCATAATTATTATTATTATTATTATTATTATTATTATTATTATTATTATTATTATTATTATTATTATTATTATTATTATTATCATTATTATGATTTTTTCTAAATTGATTAAGCAAACTTTTAACTACTTGGCTCCATAGTGCATTTGTAAACTGCAGTCTGAAACTAGCGTAAACCATAAAGTTCCTTGTGTGCCGCTGCATTAACGATATTTTATTACCTTTAATAAATTAATTTCGGTATAGGTGTCTTTATCCAGTTAATCTTAAAAATTATGCTGGGATATGTAATAGTATGTGTAATATTTACAAGGAACTCCACATGTCAAGTACAAGATTTTTTATGCATTCGTTATCAATTATAAAAAGCAATTAAATACATGTCCAAAAATGAATCTCTCTTAATAATTTGCGTTACATTTAGATTTTTTATTTATTAAATTATCAGATATAAAATTTGTTATAGGAAAATATTTTTAATGCAAAAATGCTTTATAGTTTTAATCAAGGCATATTAATTCATCAGGTAATTGCAGTTCGGAGAGAATTTTTTTGCTTATATTTTTTATGAATAACGTTTGACATATGAAATAAATTAGAAAAGAGAGAAAATTGTTTTTTATTTATGCACTTTGACTGCTGAAATTTAAAAAAAGTGAAGAAAAAAATAATCAGCTGACGAATCAAGAGTACCTGATGAATAAATATGCCTTGGTTTTAATATAGAAAATATTTACCGGGTGGGCCAAATGTCATCATGAATAACTAAACAATTGAACAACTTTTACGTTTATATATTTTTAGATTATATAAATAACTTGAGAATAAGAAGTGGATACTTTTACAACTGAACAAGCACCAGAATAATACAATTTTTAAATTTAATGCAGCTATGAATAAATTTAATGCAAAAAGTATATTGACGATATTTTGACGAAAACAAGGTACCATAAAATATTTGCATTGTACTGGTAGACCATGTAGATGCGGATGCATATTTTAGATGCTTTGTCACAACGATAAATTCTAAAAAACAATTTACTGGTAGTCCCATATAAGGCAAAATTGATCTAAGAAATAATACCCACAGATCATTGGCAACTTCCAAATTTTGCAGTTAAATTTTAACAGTTGGCCAGAAGTAAAATCAAATTTATTCAAAATTTTATATATGTATATTAATTTGGCCAATATTTAAGTTTTGTTGGGTTAGTGTTTTATATATATATTTAACCTAATGGGGAATAAAATTATTAATGTAAATAAAACACGAAGCAGTTTTTAACAAGCCAGAAACAATAAACTTAAGCACAGATTTATATATTAAATTAAATACTATAAATTTAACAAAAAGTTTTTTTATGAAGTCAATAAATCTAAAATCAATTTAAGATCATTGGTTTGGGGTTCCGAAAATCAAAGAGCCTTTCATCAGTGTAAAATGCAACTCATTTGGTGTACAGTATGATGTCTTCTTAAAATATAATTTGAGCTTTGTTCATCGAAAATGGTAATGCCGTTGGGGAACGCTATTGATTAATTATAGAAAAATATTTTACGTCCTGAAATGTGGCTTCAGCATGGTAGAACAACTAGCCATACTGCCTAAAACAGTATCCTTTACACAAATGTTTTGAGCGTGAATAAGTTGCAGAAATAAAAAATTTTTTTTTATCAGTCAGATTTGTTTGTTACAGCTACAAATTTTGAATGTTTCTGATAATTAAAAATAAATATATGAAAATTAATTTTTCTCCACCCTGTCTATATGTATTATTTTTTAAATACTGAGTGGTTACACGATTTTTAATTTTATACACAACTTTAAAGTAATGCCTTTATATTCTATAAGCAACAGAGTATATACGAAAATAACTCACTTTAAGTTAGCTTTTATCAACTAACTATAAGCTAATTCTACGATATGCTGAAGTTACCCGTCTTTAAACCAAACACACATAATATTGTTTGTTTCTTTCCTTTATTTCTTCTGATTTTATAAAAAGATACTTAAAGTGGTATATTTGCTTGTTTGTTTTTATTTTTTTGCGTTTTGAATTTTTTTTTTTTGTGTAAAGGTAATTTAGTAAAGTCATAAAATAAAAAATAAAGATGGATGTATGAATTTTTGCAAAAAGTAAATTATTTAAATAAATGAATTAATTGTTTACATACTCCAATAGAAAAATTGTAGAAAAATTTAAAACTTTTTCAAAAAATTTTAAACAATTATTTTATAGAAAACCGATATTTTACTTAAATACATTTAACTTTTACCTTAATATACACGAAGTGACATTAAAATGTCTTGAAATAGTTGCCTTTAAGTTAGTTAAAAAGCCATCCAGAGTCGAAGAATTGTCTACTGCATAGAACATCGCAATGATGAAATAGTCATTTAGCCCCATTGAAAATAAGCCAGATATTTCCCTCCACTATTTAGGAAAAACTTAACTTAAAGTTGGCTTAAGTATAGCTGAGATGGTTGTCAGGATACTTACAAAAACAATGTAATTTGTCTAAAAAAAAAAAATTAAAAATTCTAACTTAAATTTCCATGTCCTCACCTGCGCCGAATTTCGTTACTTTTCGTATAAAAATATTATATCAAAGAATTAAAAAAGTTCAAAGCTTGAAGTCAATGACTAATCTGGATCCAAAAATATGATGTCTTGAAGATCAGACAAAATCAAAACAAGTAAGAGCACTATATTCGGCTGTGCCGAATTTTTTATACCCACCACCAATTTTGTGTACATTTAAAGCACAATATTTATTATTTTGTTAATCGCTATAGAATAATCTCTTTATAATAAAATATGTATCACTTTCTTTGTAGAGGGTGGTTAAATTTTAAGGGCCCATGTTGAAGGTGAACTACACCTAGTCTTAAAATTTGTTTTCAGCATTTCATTTGACATTTCTCAATCAAAAACTTACTCAATTTGATCCGTGGAAAGATACGCAAATGAGCAACGCTTTAAAGTTATTCAGGTTTTTTATTAAAATGCGTTTTGTGCACTTCGTGATTCTTTTGGTCAACATAATCGTTCGAATTCGTCCACAATCGTGAGAATTGTAAAAAATATTTAAATGTCTGCAAAGCAGGTCTGTATGAAATGTGAAAACATCTGTGAATGCCATCTTAGTTCGTTGAATGGGAAACATTGCTGTTTTTCACGATAACGTGGCAAAAGAGCAGGCAACCTCGACTCATCATCGTGCCCAACAATCGAGCATCAACAGTGTCATTGAAAATTTGGACTATCGGATCGTGGTGTGCCGCCTAGGTTGGAGGGGGGGGGGGGGTTCATTTGGCCGATATTTTGTTCCATACATAATTGAAGCATACAAATATTATCATTATAAAAATAAATGATAATAATTTCATAATAATTTTATTCAAAACCAACATAGTCCCTTAAAATTAAAATGCTAGTAAAATGTTTTCGTAAATTTAGTCTTTCAATGAAAGTGGCCGTTAAAATACGCGTGTCAATAAAGTTTCTGCTAATAAACATAACTTAGATATTTCAATATAGTCCTTTAGTATTCCAAAATCTTTATTCATAGAGAATTTACATGAATTTAAGAGGAAGAAAGTGAATTTAAGGTTAAATTTTAAGGGCCACAGGGTGATTTAAAATATACATTCTCTGCATTTTTCTAAAACGAGAAATTTATTAGTAAGACTTTGATTTTTAAACTTCTATAACATTTTGCTTTTAAAAGATTTTCAAACGAAATAAGTTTTGTATAATTTTAAAATTTGTTAGCCATTAGAACATGAAAATAAATTGTTTATAATGTTTAGAGATAATTTTTTTTTACTTAGGTCAAAATTTTCCTAAATTCCCATTTTTAATAGAGCATAAGTTCAGGAGAACATAAGCATAAGTTGTTAGCGTGCCATCTAGTAGTTGCTAGTAGAGTCATCTATCTTATCATCTTTATCTTACATTTAGCTACAGTACAATAAATGGTGCAGTGTAAGAAGAATAAATGCTAATATATATGACTAATATATTTTTATAAAAATTTAAGGAAAAAAGTGTGCGTGGCTCATCTATTTTCCGTTATAACGAAGACTTTGACCAAAAAGCCATGTTTGCAAAATTTCAGAATCGTACATATATACACTGTGCGGTATAAATTTTCGTACATTTTTATCTATAACTCTTTTCCTAATGCATAGATTAAGACAATTTCCGGGGGAAAATATTGTCTTTACCCAGGAATTATATATACGAAGTTTCATGAGCCTACGTTAACGCGTTTGGACACAATTCCATTTTATTCGATGTTCGAAGGACACGGTTTTTTCGACCTACTCTTGCTTTTCGAGCTATAACTCTCTTCCTAATATTCCGATTTAGCCCATTTTCAATACCAAACAAACCTTGTCTATAAGAAAGATTCTGGCAAAATTTGAGCCCCCTAGCTTTTTCGGTGCGACCTCTATCGTGCTTTCAACAGACGGACAGACGGACGGACATAGCTAGATCGTCATCAAATCAAACCCTGATTCAGAATATATATACTTTATGGGGTCTAAAATGGATATTTCGATGTGTTACAAAGGGAATGACAAAATGAATATACCCCCACGATTTTTTTGGTAGCGGGTATAAAAAAATTAACAAAGTTATACTTAGGCAATTGCCATTTTATTAAAAAGTTTTATAGCTTTCACAAACGACTCTGAAATTTTGCACACTTTGCTTTTTGGTGACGCGCTTTCTTATAACGGCAAATCAATGTGCCACGCCTACTTTTACGCCCACCTCCCATATAACGTTTTAACTAAAATTCATATAATTTCTCTATTAATAAAGATTTTGGAATAATAAAGGCCTATATTGAAACACCTCAGTTGTACTCATTCGCAAAAATAACTTTGACACGCCTACTATAACGCCCACTTTTCACGTTATCTACCGTTAATGAAATTTAAAAGCTCATAAAACCGCTAAAATTAGAGGTATGATGATAAATTTTGCTACGTCTATCCCCCTATGCAATTTCATTACTATGCAAAAAATTAAGGTGCCACGCCCACTTTTACGCCCACCTCCCATATAACGTTTTACCTAAAATTAATATAATTTCTCTATTAATAAAGATTTTGGAATAATAAAGGACTATATTGAAACACCTAAGTTGTACTCATTAGCAAAAACAACTTTGACTCGCCTACTATAACGCCCACTTTCACTTTTGAATTGTGTCCAGACGCTTAAACGTAGTCATGAAAATTCGAATATATATTTATCGAGTCAAAAGAATATTTTTCCCTGAAAATCGCTTAAATCTATGAATTAGGAAAAGAGTTATAGATAAAAATGTACGAAAATTTATACCGCACAGTGTATATATGTACGATTCTGAAATTTTGCAAACATGGCTTTTTGGTCAAAGTCTTCATTATAACGGAAAATAGATGAGCCACGCACACTTTTTTCCTTAAATTTTTATAAAAATATATTAGTCATATATATTAGCATTTATTCATCTTACACTGCGCCATTTATTGTACTGTAGCTAAATATAAGATAAAGATGATAAGATAGATGACTCTACTAGCAACTACTAGATGGCATGCTAACAACTTATGCTAATGTTCGTTCTCCTGAAGTTATGCTCTATTAAAAATGGGAATTTAGGAAAATTTTGACCTAAGTCAAAAAAAATTATCTCTAAACATTATAAACAACTTATTTTCATGTACTAATGGCTAACAAATTTTAAAATTATACAAAACTTATTTCGTTTGAAAATCTTTTAAAAGCAAAATGTTATAGAAGTTTAAAAATCAAGATCTTACTAATAAATTTCCCGTTTTAGAAAAATGCAGAGAATGTATATTTTAAATCACCCTGTGGCCCTTAAAAATTAACCTTAAATTCACTTTCTTCCTCTTAAATTCATGTAAATTCTCTATGAATAAAGATTTTGGAATACTAAAGGACTATATTGAAATATCTAAGTTATGTTTATTAGCAGAAACTTTATTGACACGCGTATTTTAACGGCCACTTTCATTGAAAGACTAAATTTACGAAAACATTTTACTAGCATTTTAATTTTAAGGGACTATGTTGGTTTTGAATAAAATTATTATGAAATTATTATCATTTATTTTTATAATGATAATATTTGTATGCTTCAATTATGTATGGAACAAAATATCGGCCAAATGGCCCCCCCAACCTAGGCGGCACACCTCGATCCGATTGTCCATATTTTCAATGACACTGTTGATGCTCAATTGTTGGACACAATGATGAGTCGAGGTTGCTTGCTCTTTTGCCACGTTATCGTGAAAAACAGCAATGTTTCCCATTCAACGAACTAAGATGGCATTCACAGATGTTTTCACATTTCATACAGACCTGCTTTGCAGACATTTAAATATTTTTTTTACAATTCTCACGATTGTGGACGAATTCGAACGATTATGTTGACCAAAAGAATCACGAAGTGCACAAAATGCATTTTGATTTGAACGCCCATTTTTATAAAAATCTTTAATATTTAAAAGCGTTGCTCGATTGCATATCTTTCCACGGTTCAAATTGAGTTAGTCTGAGATTGAGAAATGTCAAGTGAAATACAGGAAAAAAGTTGAAGTTTAGGTGTGTTTCACCTTCAACATGGGCCCTTAAAATTTAACCACCCTCTACAAAGAAAGTGATACATATTTTATTATAAAGAGATTATTCTATAGCGATTAACAAAATAATAAATATTGTGCTTTAAATGTACACAAAATTGGTGGTGGGTATAAAAGATTCGGCACAGCCGAATATAGTGCTCTTACTTGTTTTTTTTTTTATATTAAAGCATTCTATACTGTAATAAGAGACTATAAGTGTTGTGTATAGAATTGAAAATAAAAATAAATAAATAAATAAATAACCCAGAAAAAACTAGGTAATGACTTGCTCTTACTAAATAACATACCTTTCAATGACTTCAACATATCTCCTGTCTTAATAACAAGTGTTTAAGAAATGATTTGATTTTTAATGAGACACCTAAGTACTTATTTTCATATATTTGCTTAGATACGCACACCATACATAACGTTATACAATTCTCATTTAGATTAAAACACTTAGAGTATAGGTAATAATGCTTTGACTAAGCAGTTCATAATCACACTAATGACTTACATTTACATTTTTACTGGTTTTTAAATTCCAAAATAACGTATCGCAGAATAATCAAACCGAATTTTCATTTTTAAAAGAATCGAAAGACTTTTTAAGCACATATTATTAATGGGATATTTAAGATATTAAAATCAAGTAATTATTTTTTGCTGTAAAATAAGTACTTTGTACAGACCTATTTACAAGCGAGCGTTACAAGTAGTTTTTCGAGTTCCTATTTGTAAGTGAGCGTGGTAGGTACTTGCCTCCAATGACATCGCCGAGTTAAAATAATGGGTTAAGATTCCAAATTGTAAATAGTGAAGAGCTCTTTTCTAGTACTTTAACCTCATTATTGTTATGTATTATTATTGTGATGGGAACCTATAAGTGTGAAGTCTATATCTCTGAAACAGTCCCCTTTTAAAATGTAAAAAAATAGATATTAAAGACGGTTTCCTTCTCTACAGTTGTGACAAATTTAAAAATTAGTGCGATTTTATTTCATCCATAATTAAAATTTTAAGTTGAGATAAATTCCACCACTACAAAAAATGCTATTTGGTATATTAATTTTTAATTTACAATTTGATTTTTATTTCTAGTTTCATAGGTTGTCAAACTACGAAATTTGTGAAAGCTATAAAACTTTTTAATAAAATGGCAAT
Organism: Phyto melanocephala; assembly: GCA_941918925.1. Taxonomy (NCBI): domain Eukaryota; kingdom Metazoa; phylum Arthropoda; class Insecta; order Diptera; family Rhinophoridae; genus Phyto; species Phyto melanocephala. The sequence goes on along the minus strand of OW799233.1, from coordinate 139,836,181 downwards.
TGCCTAAGTATAACTTTGTTAATTTTTTTCTTTTTGGTTTTTTCCAGATTTTCAATAACTCATATTAATGGATGGAGATAAGTCAGTGACCCCAACTCTTCTATGTTCTATGACATACTTTCACCTACCAAAATTTATTAAATTGCGAAACAGGGATGTCAAAATGATTTCTGATGACTTAACCCATATCTGTATTTCTGTATTTATTAAGTCACATGCTAATAGTTTAGTTTTATTAAAAGTTTATATCTTTTTTAATCTTAAATTTTTAGTGGAATCTTAGTTATTAATTTATAAGATTTTTAAAGACCATTCTATGTATAATGCAAAAAAAAATTCTTAATTTCGACAAAAGTAACACCAATTATAAATTCTTTAGTTACATCAAATTTAAGTGAAAAAATTTTCTGTTTCTTAAATTTTACTAAAAACTTATAGCAAGTTAAAAAAAAAAATTAATAAAATTACATATAAAAAATTCTTTTGATTTAAATTGTAAAAAAAAGGTATTTGACCCTCGTGCTTTGTGTGTAAATTTATCTCTTACATTTATTACCTATAGCATTTTTGTTAATAAGAAACACACGTGTTTCCGCAGCATTTTTTTTATAAAATTACCTATCACTGAAATATGTATTTATTCATACATATTTGTACATAAGAATATTACTTACAAGAATCTTAAAATACAGTGTCGCGAATAAATGTAAAACATTTATTCTGGGTGTATAAGACAAGTTTAAGAGTGTTATTTCTTTTATATTTAAAATAAAAATTTATAACAATTATATTGATGTCAAAATTATTTTATAATTAAAAATTTTAATACATGAATACAGTCATACTCCTATAAATTTATAGACCAAAAACGCTTGGTTAGTTTTTAATATACATATAAAGCATATTTGCATAATTAATATATCTATGAATAACTACTATAGGAAAGGTAATAATTAGTATAATTAACGAAAATGGTTTTAGTTGGTACACGAAGAAAAGAAATGTCTTTGAAAAATATTTCTTTGTTGAAAGATTTTTTTTATATTTCAATAAAAATTAATATTTGAAAGATTCAAATGGTTGTCATAAAGTCATATCTTTTATTATAATAGCACGAAAAATATGACTGCTGTGAACAACACCTCAAATTTAAGTGTGCTAATTTAAATTTGAATCAGCTATTTAAAAAGATCATTTTTGTAGGTGATGAAGTCAAGGAAAAACAAGCTAATGAAATATTTTTAATAAACATTACTAGTTTTCTTACTAATCGCAGAAGCGTCCAACATAAGGTCCCAAAATATGATAAGTGGCAGCAAAGCGTGTTAAGAAAAATTTACAATAATCGATTCGATCAGATGGTTCAGGTGCAAACGGAAGAATTTGTGTATATATTGGATTTAACAAAAAACGATTATGTATTTAAAACAAGTCCAAAAACAGCATACATACCTGGATTTTAAATTTTTACTTATTTAAAAGTTATAAAAATGTTATTAAGTGTGATTTTTTTTGAAACTGTGAAAAATGTTTAAGCATACTAACAAACTTGTTGCCCACATATGTATATCATATATCAATGACAACGGCGTGTGAATATTATCGCCGGTTCGAATAAAGTGTTTCAGGCGCTTGGCTCCGATTTCTATTTAAAAGTTATGACAAAACAATAAACATACAAAAAGAAATATTTTAGGACTTTTTCTTTGAAGAACATGAAACATTTTTTTAAACTAGTATAAAATATTAGCACATTACGACAATATGACATGGTAGCATACTGTTTGAATCCCCCAATTGTATCCCAATTTGTTTAGTTTTTATTTGTTTTTATTTTTTATAGCTTAATCATTATTATAGATATGCGTGTAGGGGGAGTATCAAAACAGACTAGAACTCAAAAGTCAGTCAGAAAAAACTTAAAATGCTTAATATATAAATATTTATTGAAATATTATTCAAATCTATATAACATTAAAATGTTGCATATTACTCTGTATTTATATATAAAGTCATTGCAATTTGGAACTTTCCAAATGGATAAAAAAAGTTCGGTGTTTTTTAAAAGAATTGTTCGAATCCTTTTGCCTAACGTTACGTTCTTCTTTTTTTTTTTGATCCAGATTTTCTTTCAGTGCAAAAGTCTTCCTTATACTATTTAATGACTTTTGAAATAATGTTTCGATTAATCTGCAGGCCTCTTTACTTTTGTCTTAACGTTCATATTGAAGTTTTTGTAAAGTCCACTTTAACCCAATAGTTTAAAATAAATGATTTTGAAATGATAATCATTAAAAAAATAATAATTTGTATGTTCAAGGATAAGTTTTGGCTTGTATATGAGTTTTTCTAGACTCACTCCTTATTTCGTGTCTCCTTTCGTTCCCCACAACCGGGGCTTTCTCTAGGCAATCTTTATTTCACAGTGCTTTTAAATTGCCGGCACTGCCTATAGATTCAGTTCTCCCATAACTTTCACAGTTAATGTGTACTTTCCCGTGATCCTCAATTTTTTGTTTAAAAGTGCTGGATACTCCTAATCCTCGATTTGGTTTTTTCTTAAATGATATTTCTATGTACTGTAAACATTGCGGTTATACAGCTCATGGTATTGCTATTAATACTGACTGCTTTAACTGAACCAAAGCTAAAAGGCTTCGAGACAACGATAGGAGCCTATCAGCAATAGGTTCCTTCCATTCTCCATCGTAAGTAAATAGTTTACTTTTGCACGCAGTAACCCTTCACCCGGATCAATTCTGGATTTTGGGCCATAGAATATAGTCGCAGATCCCCTTCTGGCGAGTTCGGTTGCAGCCTAATTCCAGCTAATCCCAAGTATATTTCAAGCAACAACAGCAATACCGCATTTGTAGACCCACATGTATTGAGTTTTAGAATAAACTCAAATACCAAAGAAGAGTTCACATCCATTTATCGTACGAGTTTTTTAACAAAGTGCAGTGAGAATTCTCTTTCCCAGTATTCGAGATTTCAACAGTTGATCCAATATGTGCAGACAACCAAGCACTTGTGCCTGATTGGTAGATACTTACCTTCTCAGAGTTAAAGCGAAGGAAAGGCTCAACTAAAGTGAGCACGTGCCCTCACGTTCATAAAGAACCCAACATTAAAGATACTGATATCATTCTCCAATCACTCATTGTGCATGGATTCATTCGCTATAAGCATGCGATGTAGCCTTTTAACTTTTTTCACCAGACTCATGCGCTCCACCTGCATCTGAAGTCGAGGGTTATCTTGTGCCCCAAATCTTGATAAGTGTACCCAAACAATAATTTGTTTTCTTTGAAATAATAACGATTTTGTTTACAACACAAATTTTATATAAATAAATACAGATTCTTTATTTGTTTTTAAATTTTTTTTTTAGGTGATCTATTAGAGTATTTTTCCTATAAAAACAATTTTGGAAAAATTCAAACAATATTTATTTTAGAAGATTCGTTTCTTTCCAAAAATACCACGTAAGATTATTTTTAAAGTATACATGTTTTAGTGTCGTAAAATTTAAGAAAAACTAAAAAAATTACCACAATAGTCCAAACCTAAAAACAAGAATCATTCTAATTGTAAAGGGATTTGGATAATTTTTTTTTATATTAATTTACACAAATTTTGAAAGGTAATTTCTTTTTTTTTAGATTAATATACGTAAAATGTTTTTGCAGGTTTATTTAGTTTTTAATTTTGCTTTTTTTTTTATTCTTACAGATAAATTAAAACCAAAAATTAAAAATTCGCTCATAATGGTGGGTTAAGGTTTTGAAAAATTTTGATAAAAAAGCATTTTTATTTTGTGGACATTTCAAAAGTAATTCTAATAAAAAAAATATAAGTTAAATATAATTTCGTTATTTTATAATTCTTTTGGTTTATACTGTTATTATATTCAGTTTTTTGATCCGTCAACTAGTAGAATAGGAAATATTTTAGAATTTAGTTAACTTCATTTAACATAAAAGAACCACCCGGCTTTGACTACAACTGCTCTACACACATTTTCAATGATACTACTTGCTCGTGTTTTGTATTTGAAGATAACAATATACTTACAAACAGCATACATACACCCATCAGAATTATGAAGGTAAGACGAAGGAAAACGATACTAAAGAGAGAAAGGTAAGAAAAGGGCAAATAAAATATATGTAGTACATAGAGACAGCATCAAAAACATAAAAATTTTTAACACAAAACAGAACAAATGTCCTTTGCTAATAAACCTTATAATAAATGTCGACCTTTCGTTTCTTCATTTATATCATAAAATACACACACGCATATGTATGTATGTATGTGTATAAACCACAAAGACAGTTTGGTACAAACCTAAGTATATATATGACATAAAATCACTCTTACTCATATAAACAACGATAAACATTTGAAATACATTATACTTAATGCATATACTTACACACACATAGCTACTTAGATTCTTGGAACACCAAACACCATACAAGTACTTTTTATACAAAAACAACTATGAGTTTACAACAAAACCAAATATACATAAACAACAACCAATGTCCCGTCGCCCATAAATAGCAATTTTTTTTAATAGTTGGTACAATTAGGCGGTCAGGACCAGCCTCTCTACCTCTTACACTATCATATTTTAGTATTAATATCACAAACAGTTACGGAGGAATTAGTAGTAGTAGAGGTTGAGCTCTCAAAATTGCTGCAACTATAAATTTTAATGTAAATTTTTGTTTAATCGACCTTTTTAATATATTATATTTTTCAATAAATTTCCTAAATAATTTTATGCGTTTACTCTTATCTACAAAATATATTCTAAGATAACATTATAATGTGCAATTGCGCAAATAAATTTTCTCTGTTGCGTCACCCTTAAATTTTATTTTGATCAAAAGTGCGACAAAAAAAAACCGATTAAACAAACGGACATATCTGGTTATTACTTTTGTTAGAAATTGAGGAAGTTTTTAATTTTATTTTTTTTTTTCAATCCACTTGATTAGATCCTTTATGGAGCTTATTTTAAAAAAATATATTTAAGGACTTAGTTGTAAAAAAAACTAAACGCCATTTAATGTTAATGGTAAAAAGCTATTTTAAAAAACGTAATTTGTTAATGATTATTATGGTAGGTAGACACTTTGCAGCCTATTTCACAACACGTTTATCTTTCATGTTGCATATTTTCAAAAACACGCTGCAACTAACATTAAACCATAAATTCATTTGAAGAAATTATCGTTTAGCATTTATTGTAAATATTTTTTTTCCAAATTATTAAAATTTACTCATCGCTCATTTTAACAAACGCTATTGTATTTTTACCTCAGCTTACTTAATTTTTTTTATGTTTAAGAAAATGAACTAAACCATAATGATTAACAATCAAGGCAAATTTATCCTTCAGGTAATCGTACTTTGGAGAAAATATTTTTGATTAAATTTATATTTTTTTTTATATAAAATTGAAATTCAAAAAAAAATGAGGAAAGAGATAAAATAGATTTCTATCTATTGATTTTGGCAGCTTAAGTTTAAAATAAGTGAATAAAAAAATAATCACCTGAGGAATCAAGACTTCGGGATGAATAAATATGCCTTGATTCACACTATGCAACCAAATTCAATGCAACACGAAAATATTAAAATATTTAAATATTTTTGAAACCTAGATTTCAACAGGTTGCAAACGTATGTACCCACCATTATAAAATCTTATTGAAATCTCGTTTTATTATTATTATCACTAATAATAAAAGAATCTAACATGGATATGGGGAAACTATAAGAAATAAGCTAAAACAAAGTTTAAATGTTTAGAAAAATGTTCTCAAATTTTTTTAACTTCCAATGTGTGTGAGATTTTAAAAATTTACTACATACAATTTTTTGACATTGTGAAATTAACTTAATCAACTCTTTTTTAATATAAGTAATTTAAAAAAAGTAATTGCTAAATATATGAATGAAAATTTTTCTAAACGCAGTCGCTAAATTTCAGTACGCACCACTATGTGCCATTGTTCAATATACTAGTGAGTGTATGACAATTTTCGTAGTACTAAGACTTAAAATAACTCTGTAGAGACCAATAGCATTAAATTACATGGATCTTGCATTCTTATCACCAAAGCACAAAAGAATGCACAACCCGAAAACCTTAAAAAAGTTTGAGGAAATAAGAATTTTAAAATAAAATTAAAATTGTGACAAAAATATAATAAAAATATTAAGTAACTTACAACCCAATTCCAATTAATGCTGTCACTAAAAATTAATATGATTTCATCAAAGTATTTATCAACTTTTTTAAGTACATTTAAAATTGTTCTAAGCCATGTATTTTTGGACGATTGGGGTCCCGACTTCCTTAGGGATTTCATTCTAAAGCGGCTCTATAAAATTGTTAATGGGTTTACGGAGAGTATGTACTATCCATCTCGATTCTTTTCTTGTTCTGTGACGAACTATTTGTGCTTCCTCTGCTAACCTCCAGAGCTTTGAAAATTAGGTATACAAAATTTTACTTAGTTTCATCTCTTGGAATAAGTCTTCCAACAAAAGAAGCATATAATCTGTGTCAGCCATTTGAGTTGTTGTTTTTGTGATTTTTTTTTTTTTTTGATTGAACTCTCTGAGTAGACGAATCAGTTTTTGTATCCGTTCAGATATGTCGCGTTACAATACTTCGTATTTTTGACAATGTTTAAATATTAAAATTGAAAGCTTAAGTATTCATTTTCTAGTCAGCTTTTGACTAAAATGGTTTAAGTTTACACGTTTTTGTGCTTTTTACATCCAATTCGGTAAATGTGTTTACGTCAAGTGACCCTTTGATTCTAGTTCAAATCATAGGACGCGATGTATTTACTTGATACTTGTTGTTGTATTTCAAATTTTAATATCCATATAAGATTTCGGGAAAATTTTTAACAGAATCCAAACAAAGTTTCTTATTTGAAATCAAGAATATTACTAAAAATTATTTTAAACAAGTCAAAAATCTTTTGTATAATTTAAAATTAAATTTTTTTACATATTTAGGTCGCTAATAATTCGCATAGCTGCTAAACTATACACAGATGTTTCCCGTTTTCTTAAATTATTGACTTTAGCATTGAAAAAAATTAGGTCCTTCGTAAAATGCTATTTAAACGAATTTTTAAAAAAGTCTGTTTATTTAAATCTCTTTTAATCAATTAGAAAATTTTAATGAATTTTCAGTCTAGTTAATTATAAATCAAAAAATGTGGTTAATATAAAAATGATTTGTAAAAGATGTGATCGGTTCCACTACGTTGATTCTACAAAGTTCATCTTAGATTCATACTTGATATTATATATTATAACTTTATATCTTAAGCACTTTAATAGTTACAAAAAGTAATAAAACAGCAAATCCTACTCTAGACAACATTACAACAACAAACACAATAAAAAGTCATCTATACGTTGTGACTAAAATTTCGGCCTCAACTGTTAATAGACACCAACTAGTACATATAATAATAAAAAGTACCTGCTGCTATGCTACCATTGTTTGTATTGTTGTTATTTGTTGCTTGTTATTCCAGCAAGTCAAATATACTTCTCGTATAATTCAAACAAAAAAAAAAGCTTATAATAAACACAACCGCAACAACAAAGCACAACAAGCACCGCCACAACAGCAGCAAGAGCAGTAGAAAACATAAACAACTACAACGAGCAACCAAAGCGAACATCAACATTATCCTGTAGGGAATACATATAATGTCTATATGCATGTCTTGTATTAAATATACTCGAACCCATTCATATAGACGACAACCCGGACAGGCACATCCAACAGTAACAAACATAAAAAATTCATGGATGTTGGTTGTTGTTACTAAAAAAATAATAATAAATAAATAATATTAAAGCGAAGTAAATATAAAAAGAAAAAATGTTAAAATTTATGTTATTTTCCTTTTTTATGGATCTGATAAGCTAACAAAAAATATTATAATTACCTATTTGTCTTGAAGGCACAAAATCCACACATACATGAACAACAACGTTAACATTACCGCTACCACCATTATCATCCCCTTAATGCTTTTAGCAGCTGATGAAGATGAAGACGCTGTGTAATTTCTAATGATGTCAGTGATAACTGACAGTTGTATTTTTGACATTGACGACCTGTATTCTACAGCGACTTAATATGCAATAAAATTTAATGTTGATAATAATAAAGTATTAATGTTACTTAAGCCCTTAGAATTCTTTTTACCAAATTAAAATGTATGTGCGATTCCGCTTAACAGATTGAATTACCGAAAACGATGTTGAAATTTTTAGCACCAGAAGAAAAGTTTGAAATTTACTTGGGGGAATATTATAAATTACTGTTGCAGTGTTACTTTTAAAGTATGTATGTGTCTTAACATTGCAAAAGTAAATGTCAATCACCTTTAACGTTGCTGGTATATGCTAACTAGCTTCAACCCATTAATGCCGGTTGGGTAGAGAAGTATTTAAATCTAGTTTTGGCAAATCACAAATAATTTGTGCACAACGAAAAAAAAAGAGCTAGAAAATAACTGTTAGTGGGATCTAACAATATAAAATATAAATTTAAATATTCGACTAAAAGTTTTTTTGTTTTTCTTTTTTGGAAACTGCAAAAAATTATTTGAATTGTTGTTATATTGCTAGCCTGTGCCCGCGACTTCGTATGCGTAGTTAACGAAACGATATTAATTATTATTAATTTAAATCCGTTTATTAGTTTGTTGCTTGATAAAGTAAAAATATCAAAACCTTTCATATTTGTTATATTAGTGGGAGAGGATTTAATATACTTCTTCAGACGACGTTATAAGATTTATTTATTTTCGTCAGTACGGGTAAATTTTGGTCATTCGAAACGCTTTAACAACCGACTAATTAAATAAAAAAAATATATATTTATTGCATAATTCAACGAATTTCGTTAATTATCGTGACAAGAGATAGCCTATGTGTTAATCTAGTTTGTTGTCATTCTCTCTGCCAAATATCATTTAGCCACTTTTGTGTGATTAAGTTACAGAGATCGAAACATAAATACATTTATATTTATTATTTTAGTGGATCTATCTATGTACACAGAAAAAAAGATATAACTAAAATATATTAAAAAAACACATGCTTCCAATAAATTTAATTTTCTTTTATTATTTTTTATTGTTGTTATAAATGTTAGGTCTCAATTTCGTTTAAAATAAAATTATATTGAAAAAAACTGATTTTTTCTCACATTTTCTTATGAATTTAAAATTTTGTTAACTGGTTCTTATTATAATAAAATTTGACTTAGTTATGTGAATTTCGTTATTGAATCTGATATTTAATTTTTACTGTGTAAAGTAAAATATCGTTTATATATGTTGGCTGTTCCAAACATATTTAAGACACATTTTAAAATTTGATTCACTCTGAACTCACCGAATCGAAGTATTGTTCGGAACAAAATTGTGAATTCATATAGAAATTTTTTTTTATTTGTATAGGGATGTATTAAAAAATTTGTAAAAGTAAAGCTTACGATCTAGATAGTCTATTTTAAACGCTCAGAAGGATAAACGTACTATGCAGAAATTAAATTGTATTGCATTCCTGCTAAGGAAACATTATACATATAAACATCAATATCATTCCACTAATATGTCCAGCAAAAAAAAAAAAAGACCGCATAAAACAGTCACATGTTTTAAATATATTTGATTTTTTTGAATTTCAAGTGGATTTACTAAACTGTAAATGTAATAGCTTTATTTTACCAAAATGTTCTTGTTTATAATTATTTTTCTAAAAAAAAAGGTGGTCATTTTCCTTGCTCTACTTATTTTGAAATCTTTCTTTAAAGATGCTCTAATGTTAAAGTCAGTAAAGAAGATAGAATATAGGACCATATATTACAAAATGTTAGTAGAAATTATTTTACCATACCTACTTTAACGCCCACTTCTCACATAAGTAGTCTACAATCAATGAAATTTTAAACTTCACACATCACACTTAGATGAACGATGGTGAAACTTTGCAAAGTTACAGCTCTGGTAAATGCTTTTAATGATGATAAATGCCTTCCTCCAAGATATGGCATAATCTACTTTTATTAAAATTTAAGAAGTCATTAAACCTCATACATATACGAAACTAAGGTTTCATCAGTGTGGTTCTCTAGCTACTTTAAGCACAAAACCAAAAAATACTATAGCTTGCCTACTTTATCACCCTCCTTCCCGATAAGCCATTTGCTTATGGTGATTTCTTCTCTAACAAACAATGCTACCTTTTTATTTTAAAACACTTTTCAAAGGTCACCTGCACCCTACCTTTATAATCAGCATAATAGAACAGAAAATTTCTGCTTTTTTACATGAACGTATTTATAACATTTAATCAATTTGGCGATTTTGTCATTAAATATATATGTTTTAGAACAATGAAATGTTTGTTTAATTAACTTTTATTTTTTTTTAAACATTGATAATGTTATCGAAAAAAAGGGCAGTAGTCTTAACCCTTGATTTAATTCAGGGTACAACATATAAAATTTTTTCTCATTTGTATGGCAAAATTTATACAAAAAAAATTGTCAACTGTTTATCTGTGGCTTGGAGCTAGAAGGGCTAATGTTTCTTTTTTGCTTCTTTGAGTTAATCATTGGATTAGATTTGTTTTCTTGCTCTATTTCATTATGGTAAAACAGCTAAAGTCATACTCAATCACGCAAAAACGGCTGAATGGAACTAAATGAAGTTCGGCACATAGATAGATAACAGCCTAGACTAACACATAGGCTACTTTTTATCGCGATGATAACGCGAAGTTGTTGGCAAACTCAACAAACCACATCGTAAACGGGTTGTTTGTATTCTAAAATTTTTATTTTTGTTAAAAGTTTCGAGTTTTCTTTTATATTTTTCTACTATTAGGTATAATAAATGTGAAAGTTTGTGTGCTTGGATAAATTTGACAAAAATATAAATAACAATTTAGGTTATCACCAAGTCTACCTTGTCGGTAAAGTGACAAAAATACTAGGGTGTGAACCAAATCTAGGGAAACCAAAGGAAATTCTAAGATTAAGTAGACCAACAGTTAGGAGACTAACCGGTGTGATCACAGGTCATACGGAGTTGAGAACCCATCTAGGTCACATGAAATTGTCTGAGGAAACGACATGTAGAGCATGCGAGGAAGAAGAAGAGACTTTAGTATACTACCTCTATCATTATCCTGCGTTTGGGCATATAAGACGCGAGAATTTTACAGTGGATACTATGCCGAATTTGGAGTACCTGGGGAACTCGAACTGGAAATCCATAAGGAATTACATTGAGGGGACTGAGTTCTTCAGCTTGTCCGATATTTATTGGAAAATTTTGAAAATGGTTTTTTGGTTGGGAGTTCCATTTCCCACATGGAGCGCACAATATGACAACTGGGCATAAGTGTATACCTGTCATAGGTTTTGGCTTTTAATGCCCCTCCATTCCAACCTAACCTAACCTAAGTCTACCTTTTATCCTTATAACTACGCAGACGAAGTCGTGGGCACAAGCTAGTATTGCATATTTTTAAGAAAAGAACACAAAAAAAGACGTAGGGCAGAATTAATGTAACATTTACCTTAGAAAATAAAACACTATTAGTGGCCACCACCCACACAATATTATTATTAATATCTATATAACTCTTCCTAACGATACTAGACTTCACTTTTTGTAGAAGTATAATATTATTATAAAAAGTTGAGAGTATCATTTATATTGTAGAAATATAGATTTCATTTTTAAAGTAAATATATAAAAATAATTTAATGGCAACCCGAACTAAAACCAAGAAGTTAATAAATGTTTAAACTTAAAGAGAATTTTGTGATATGAAAATATTCCGCATACATTTAAATTTAGCTGAATATCGTAAAAAATGCCAACAAATTTTTAAAACTTGTGTTAAGTAGTTTCTTTCTTTGCACGTAATAATTATGGAAGCTATGCTGGGCAATTTTCATGCACATATTTTATATGATTTATCATATAATCATATCTATCATATAAATTAACTGCCTTATTAATTTAAAATAACAAAGTTTTTACAAAAGTGATTTTATATGGAAACATTAATATAAGTCTTTTATAAAATTTTTTTAAATTTAATGAGTTAAACTGTAAGGCTGGAGTAATAAAAAATTGTTGTGAGTGACCTTTGACTTACAGCATTTTTATGTTGTTAGCTGAAGTAGGTTGTTTGTCTCTGCTACTGAGTGTATTTATGTTTACTGATTTCATAAACTCTTATTATTTTATTTGCTTAACCATTTCTCTGTACGTTAAATTAAATTATCTACAATAATTAAAACGCACCACCTTACAAACAAAAAAACAAGTAGGAGCACTATCTTCGGCTGTGCTGAAATTTTTATACCCACCACTAAATATGTATCACTTTCTTTGTAGAACTTCGATATGCAATTAAAACATTTTCACAAATTTAGTCTTTCAATGAAAGTAGGCGTTTATATGTATATAGTTTCTGCTAATAAATACAACTAAGATATTTCAATAAATTCCTTTTTTATACCCTTCACACAGTGAAAAAGGGTATATATAGGTTTGTCATTCCGTGTGAAATTTCTACAATTTTCATTTCCGACCCCATAAAGTATATATTTTCTGAAAGCTTATGAATAGGGGAGTCGATTAAGCTCTGTCAGTCTGTCAGTCTGTCCGTCTGTCCGTCTGTCCGTCTGACCGTCTGTCCGTGTGTATGTTGAAATCAACTTTTTGAAGCCCCCCGACATAGGTTGGACCCGGGTAAGGTATTAGAATATCAGAAATATTCGGGAGTAGATCGGTATTGAAAATCAGAAACATCGGTACATAAACAACTGAGATATAAGCAAAAACCCACGACCACCTCGATTTTTTTTCACAAAAACAACATTACAACAACAACATACATACATACAAACATGTATACTGGTTAGAGAAAACGTGGCATCGAATCCCAGCTGAGCCAAAAAATTTTTTTTTTTTAATTTTTTTTTAAATTTTTTTTTATTTTTTTTTTATTTTTTATTTAATATATTATTTTAATTTTTATTATTTTTTTTTTTAATTTTTTTTTTTAATTTTTTTTGTATTTTTTTTTGTTTTTTATACATTATATATATAATAATTTTTTTTTTAATTTTTTTTTTAAATTTTTTAAAAAAATTTTTTTTTTTAAATTTTTTTTAAAAATTTTTTTTTTAAATTTTTTTTTAAATTTTTTTTTGGTTTTTTAACATACATACGTGAATTTATAATTTTACAATGGGATGTTTTTATATATGTATGTTTTTATATGTATGTACGTATTTCATATGGGATGAATGGTGACACAAACTACTGTTGTGAAGGGTATATAAGATTCGGCACGGCCGAATATAACGCTCTTACTTGTTTTCAAAAGATTTTTCCATTAATTTAAGCGTTATATGGGAGGTAGGCGTTAAAGTGGGTGTGTCATATTCATTTTCTGGCATAACAATAAAATTGACTAGAATATAAAATGTACGAAATTTCATTATCATACCTCTAATTTTGTCGGTTTTACGAGTTTTTTAATTTTATTAACAGTAGCTTACGTGTAAACTGGGCGTTATAGTAGGCTTGTCGAAGTAATTTCTGCTAATAAAATCAACTCAGATATTTCAATTTCTAAGTCAAATTTTTTTTCGTTAGTGCACAGCCTTTGACTAAAAAGCAATGTTCACTTAATTTCAGAAACATACATCTAATTTGGTAGCTTTATTACGTTTTAAATTTTAAATATAGCAAAAAAATACACTGTGCGGTATAAATTTGTTTAAAATTTTGATCTATATCTCCTTCTCTAATGCATAGATTTCAGCAATTTTTAGGGAAAAATATTTTTTTACTCAGGAAGTATACATTCGAAATATCAATGCTTTACGTTTATGTGTTTGGAAACAATTGTATTTTATTCGATGTTGGAACGACATGGTTTTTTTTACCAACTCTTGCATTATGAGTAGGGTTTGGGAACCGGGAATTCCCATCCGGGAATTCCCGCCCGGGAATAAATATAAATAAATAAATATAATCGTATGTACAAATTGTTTTTAAAAGTGGTCACAGAATTTGTAAGTATAATTTTTTTTATTTATGATTGAATTTTTTTAATAATACTTTTTTATAAAATTCACTTTGTTTAGAAGCAAAATGTCTGAAGTCTGGAACTATTTTTAAAAATTAGACAACGCAGCACAATGTAATATTTTCCCGAAAAGGTTAATGTCCAAGGGCGGCAGTACTAGTGGTCTCTTACGGCACCTTCTTTTGGTTCATAAAATAAAATTTGAAAACGATTCTTCAACACCTGCACCAAGTAAAAAAATAATTCCACCATTAAAAGTTTTTTAGACACCCAAACATTATCAGAAATTGTTTCAAAATTGGCAGCAGTCGATGGAATATCTATTTGAACAATTACACAAAGTTCTTTTATTAGTGAAAATTTTTCAGTAAAAATATGACATTACCAAAATTAAACTGATGTTAAAAACATTGTAATAAAATACTACAACGCCATTAAAAATACGATGGTTTGCTCTTGTATTAGACGAGTGGAGTAGTGTTGCCCAAAAAAAGTATCTGTTTACATGGCAATAATTATTTTTATAATTTGGGTTAAGTTTATATTTCCGGAAGATGTAATGCTGACTCAATAAGGACTCTAATGGAAAATAAACTAATACTAAAACAATGAGTTATTAACCAAATCATGATGTTAAAGTTAACACATATTATCTATTTTAAAAGAATTATTATTTTCGGGAATCCCGGGAATTCCCGAGAAGACGATTTTTTAATTCCCGTTTCCCGGGAAAGTAAAAAGACCGGGAAATCCCAAACCCTTATTATGAGCTATACCTCTTCCTAATATTTTGATTTAGCCCAAAACAAAACAAATCTTGTGTATAGAAATAATTCTGGCAAAATTTAAGGCCCCTAGCTTTTTCGGTTCGACCCCTATCGTGCTTTCAACTGACGGACAGACGGACGGACATAGCTAGATCGTCATTAAATGAAATACCGACTCAGAAAATTTATAATTTACGGGGTCTAAAATGGGTATTTCGATGTGTTACAAACCGAATGACAAAATGTATATACCCCCACCATTATTTGGTGTCGGGTATAAAAACAGTATTAAAATTTTATATTCGGGTTGTTGTTTGTTTGTAGATTATTTTAATAAAAGAAACTGTTTTGTAATATCAACGAAACTTTTAATTATGTTAAAAACACAACTTAATTGTTCCCATACAAAAAATTTGTTCTGGCGTACGTCCACAGTAATAATCTCGGCAAAATAACGGGCATGCGATAACTTTTTAACGTTCTGTGCAATACATATACATAATTCATTAAATTGTTATTATTCGTTACTAATTATTAAGTTTTTTTTTGTTGAATATTGTTAGCAATAATAAAAAAATTAATTTTTGCTATTATCGTGGGCCGGCAGTGCATCCATCATAGCAGAATTTAGCTGTCAGTATCAATTTGTTAAGTCAAAAGTCCACACTACGCATTCAACGCTTTTTCGCATCGTACGTCTCCTATCAAAAAAGTTAAATCAATGTATTTGAAAGTTTCAAGTTACAGAACACAAAGCATAGAACGATCTGACGCATACAATGCAAAAAGAAGGTTTAAGCTGAAAGTTCACACCACGCATTATACGCTTCTTAGAGTCTTACGCCTATCTCAAAAAGGTTTAATAAAAAAATGTTAACGTTCCTGATTACAGAGCACAAAGCGTAGGAAGCTCTAACGAACGCAACACATAAATTAGGTTTACTTTATATTTTTGAAGCGTCATGAGCTGCGAGAGACCAACTCAACCAAGTTTAAATGACAGATGTTTGTTTTTACTTGCCAATAATTTAAGATTTTACTACAAAATCATTTTCTTCTTTTAAAAACTTTTTTTCGGGGTTAAATCAAACCAAACATTTTATCAAATATATTAATAAATTTCGATTTTGTGATATTTTTGTCTGTTTAATAACAAAAAATTAAATTTGTTGCAGAGAAACAAAACGTTAGTCATTTCGAGACAAAAACAAGTAACAGCACTATATTCGGCTGTGCCGAATCTTTTATACCCACCACCAATTTTGTGTACATTTTAAGCACAATATTTATTATTTTGTTACCCGCTATGGAATAATCTCTTTATAATAAAATATGTATCACTTTCTTTGTAGAAGGTGGTTAAATTTTAAGGGCCTATGTTGAAGGTAAACCACACCTAAACTTCAACTTTTTTCTTGCATTTCATTTGACATTTCTCAATCTCAGACTAACTTAATTTGAACCATGGAAAGATACGCAATCGAGCAACGCTTCTAAATATTAAAGATTTTTATAAAAATGGGCGTTCAAATCAACATGCATTTTGTGCACTTCGTGATTATTTTGGTCAACATAATCGTTCGAATTCGTCCACAATCGTGAGAATTGTAAATAATATTTAAATGTCTGCAAAGCAGGTCTGTATGAAATGTGAAAACATCTGTGAATGCCATCTTAGTTCGTTGAATGAGAAACATGGTTGTTTTTAACGATAACGTGGCAAAAGAGCAAGCAACCTCGACTCATCATCGTGCCCAACAATTGAGCATTAACAGTGTCATTGAAAATTTGGACTATCGGATCGTGGTGTGCTGCCGAGGGTGGGGGGGGCCATTTGGCCGATATTTTGTTTTATTTACATAATTGAAGCATACAAATATTATCATTATAAAAATAAATGATAATAATTTCATAATAATTTTATTCAAAATCAACATAGTCCCTTAAAATTAAACCACCCATTATAACTTCGGTATGCTAGTAAAATGTTTTCGTAAATTTAGTCTTTCAATGAAAGTGGCCGTTAAAATACGCGTGTCAATAAAGTTTCTGCTAATAAACATAACTTAGATATTTCAATATAGTCCTTTAGTATTCCAAAATCTTTATTCATAGAGAAATTACATGAATTTAAGAGGAACGTTTTTTCTACGAAATAGTGCTAATTTGTTTTTGTTATCTTATGTTCTCCTGAAGTTATGCTCTATTAAAAATGGGAACTTAGGAAAATTTTGACCTAAAAAAAAAGAAAAATTATTTCTAAACATTGTAAACAATTTATTTCCATGTACAAATGGCTAACATATTTTAAAATTGTACGAAATTTATTTCGTTTGAAAATCTTTTAAAAATCAAAATGTTACTAATAAATTTTCCTTTTTAGCAAAATGCTAAGAATGTCTATTTTGAATCATCCTGTTCTCTGTAATATATGTGAAATAAAGTTTTGAATTTTGTCTCACGAGGTACACTAGTGTCTACATTCGAATGAACTTTAACGTTTTTCAAACGATGACCACAAAAAAAAATTAGTTTCTGGCCGCCTTCTCGTAGAATGGTCCACTGTGCGGCGAACATTTGCCCGATATTTTATTTCATACAAATATTATCATTATAAAAAGATATGATAATAATTTCCTAAATAATTTGTGTTTTATTCAAAGTCACCATCAGTCCTTAAAATTTAACCACCCTTTGCAAAAGAATAGATAGATAAAAATATAGTTTGACTAAAAAATGTATTTTAAATGTTCAAATACATATTTTAAATCTACTGATGCACATATTTTTTATATTTTTAAATCTTTAACCTAATAAAACTGTGGGAACAAATATGTATGTTTAGAGTTGGGCACAAATTGTTACTCTAGCTAATTTTTTGTCAACAACCTCGGTCATTTTCGTTTTCACTAACCCTCATTAAAAATCCCTTGTGGGATAAAAAAGGTTGTTAACATGCCATCTAGTAGTTGTTAGTAGTAGAGTCATCTACTGTTTTATCTTGTA
Source organism: Phyto melanocephala (assembly GCA_941918925.1). Lineage (NCBI taxonomy): Eukaryota > Metazoa > Arthropoda > Insecta > Diptera > Rhinophoridae > Phyto > Phyto melanocephala. Next base: position 139,818,218 of record OW799233.1, on the reverse strand, counting down.
TTTATCTACAGTGCAATAAATGGCGCAGTGTAAGATGAATAAATGCCAATGAATACGACTAATATATTTTTATAAAAATTAAAAGAAAAAAGTGGGCGTGGCACATCTATTTTCCGTTATAACGAAGACTTTGACCAAAAAGCTATGTTTGCAAAATTTCAGAATCGAACATATAGTTTTGTCAGTTTTATTACGTTTTAAATTTAAAATATACACTGTGCGGTATAAATTTTCGTACATTTTGATCTATAACTCTTTTCCTAATTCATAGTTTTAAGCGATTTTCAGGGAAAAATATTCGTTTGACTCGGTAAATATACATTCGAAGTTTCATGTCTCTACGTTTATGCGTCTGGACACAATTCCATTTTATTCGATGTGCGAAGGACACGGTTTTTTTGACCTACTCTTGCTTTACGAGCTATAACTCTCTTCCTAATATTACGATTTAGCCCATTTTCAATACCAAACAAACCTTGTCTATAAGAAAGATTCTGGCAAAATTTAAGCTGCCTAGCTTTTTCGGTGCGACCTCTATCGTGCTTTCAACAGACGGACGGACATAGCTAGATCGTCATAAAATCAAACCCCGATTCAGAATATTTATACTTTATGGGGTCTAAAATGGATATTTCGATGTGTTACAAACGGAATGACAAAATGAATATACCCCTACCATTTTTTTGGTGGCGGGTATAAAAAAGATATACCGTTATATCCATTTTGCGGTTTCAAAAGTAAACATAAATAGGACACATATAAAATATTTTTTTATGATATTTCATCTATATATATAAACGTGAAACTCTGTCTGTGTGTGGGTGTGTGTGTGTGTTTTAGCTATAGACTCCAAAACTGTAAAATCGATCTGATTCAAACTTTGGCAAGTTGTTGTACACATGCCAGGGAGTGTTTATGGGTGAAAAAAGTGGGCGGGGCCACGCCCATAAAAAAGTTATAATTTTGAGGTACTTGCACTGGACTGATTTTTCTGAAACTTTTCACACATATTGAGCTGTCATGACTTTATAATTTCGTGATTAGAAGAGTGGGCAGTGCCACGCCCATCAGAAAAAAGTTATCATTTTTAGCTACTTGCAGCAGATCGATTTTCTGAAACATCGCACACACATATTGAGCTGTCATGACTATATAATTTCGTGATTGGAAAAGTAAGCAGGACCACGCCCATATAAAAGTTATAATATTGAGGTACTTGCACTGAACCGATTTTTCTGAAACTTTGCACACATATTGAACTGTTATGACTTTACAATTTCGTAATGAGAAAAGTGAGAGGGGCCACGCCTTTAAAAAAGTTATAATTTTGAGGTACTTGCACTAGACCGATTTTTCTGAAACTTTGCACACATATTGAGCTGTCATGACTATATAATTTTGTGATTAGAAAAGTAGGCAAGGCCACGCCTAAAATTATGAATGCATTTTTATTTATTAAGGGGCGTAGCAACGCGCGCCGGGCTTTTCTAGTTTCTATTATAAAGTTTGAACGTTGATATTATATGTGAAACACTACATGCTAAGTTTTGCAAGCATTGATTCTTTTGACGTAATTTCCGACCACTTTTTGACACATGTTCGGCAGTATCTCAGCCATAACTTGACGAATGTTGGTTTTTAAGTGCGCAAAAGTCAAAGGTTTACCTGCATAAACACAGTCTAATGATATCAATCGCATGGTCTTGGTGGCCAGTTGATATCGCCACGACGAGAAATTACGCGGCCAGGAAATTTCACTTGCAATAAAGCCATATCTACAACGTTGTGAATGGTCAGTTGACTTCAGTTGTTGTGTGAGTTGAACTTTATATGGATGTAGGTGTAGATCCAATAGCAAAATTCGCCATTATGTGCCGTAAGACAGTTGCAGCAGCGATAGTTTCTGTGGAACGAGGAAACGAAATTGCACAGGCCTTACAATATCTGTACCCTCTCCAGTCTCTCCAAATTTCTTCACAATTTTGCCAATTGCTTGCGTAGTTGGACGATTATGTAAACCATAATCTCCTTCTAAAGCACGATATGTGCCTGTGTCAGAATCACCATTTTTGTAGTTGGTTTTCATAATTTTTATACGTTGTGTGATAGTTAAGCGATCCATTTTCGTCAATGTCAGACTTTCAACTGAAAAAAAAAAATTGGTTTAACAATTTAGTTTGACAGATGTCGAATTCCAGTCCTATATTTAAAAACCACCAAATCGATAACCCTTTATAACAGTTTGATATCCATGTAAATAACAAATATATAAAAAAATTCTGCCAACATTCGGAAAAAAAACTCTTTCTTTTAAGATTGTTTTTACAAAATACTTATTTTATATTTAATGGTTTACAGTGAATTTTTTCCGGTATTTTATAATATACATACATACTATAAATAGATCCACGTGTCAACTGTTAAGATAAATAATCAAAATTTCACTTGTTATTTGATATTAAATATTAAATAAAGGGCAACACTAGTTTTGATTACATAATTTTCTGTCAATTTATAGTAATTACCTCAAATAAATGATTCTATAGATAAAACTCTAGCAATCTACATGTAGATCTTGAATATAATAACCATTATATTTTATGTACAAGACCTTTACTACTTTTATTTTTAGGCCTGTGGCATACAAGTAAATGATTGTACATACAAATATTTTTTAAATATTTTTAACCCTAGAGTACTAATGTTCGTCGATTCGACGAGCACTGCTCTTTTTTTACTAATTTTCTCTTTACTGACTAGGTTGATCACTCTCATATTTTGTATAGTATTAGTTGCTAAGTTACTTCCATTGTGGGTGCACGTGTTTTTTAATATTTTCGCTAGAAATTGGTTTTTTTATGTTTAGTACTCGTCGAATCGTCGATGGTTAGTAACGGCGTGACTTTTATGAAATATATTTCCGTTTTTTCTTTAACTTTATTTTACATTTATTAAGTATTACTTTTAAATTTTTTTAGTAGTCGAGTGAAAAAATGGCATATTCTAAAAAGTTAACTGATGCAGAAATAGAAAATTTTTTTGATAACTGTGATGATTCCGATAATGAAGAAGTAATTGAGAGCGATGCAAACGACAGCGATGAAGTTTTAAGTGATGATATTAATTCGAATAATTCTACTGAATCCGAAGAAGACAATGTTCCCCTAAATATATTACGAACATCTCAAAAGTCGAAAGACGTTGAAGCAGTCTTAAGTGGTTACGTTGATTCAAGTAGTTTGAATGGAATTAGAGACAATAATATTTTCAAAAATATGTTGCCAGTAGATCAAAGTTCAAATATTGTAACATTTTCAAAAAAAATATTGCGAGGCAAAAACCGTTACAAATGGTCAACCGTAAAGCCTAAATCTCATCATACCGCATGCAACATTGTGCATCAAGCTCGTGGACCAACTCGTGATTGCAAAAATATAACAGATCCACTACAGTGCTTTGAAAAGTTCATAGGTGATGATATAATAAATGAAATTGTCCAATATACGAATATTGAAATTAATTTGAGACACGATAGTACTCTGCCTGTTACTGCCACAATAAGTACTACAAATAAAAATGAAATTAGAGCTCTTATTGGTTTATTCGCCTTATCAGCTGCAAAAAAAGATAACCACCTATCTGCTTCAGAACTTTTCGATAGTACATATTCTGGATCCCGATATGTTGCCACGATGAGTAAAGACCGTTTCCTATTTTTACAAACTCGTATAAGATTTGATGACAAATGTCAACGCCTTCAAAAAAGTACTGATAAATTTGCCCCAATCAGAAAAGTGTGGGATTTGTTTATACAAAAATGTGTTGAAAACTATACTCCAGGTAGTTATTTAACAATAGATGAGCAACTTTTAGCATTTCGAGGTAGATCATCATTTCGCATGTACATACCCAACAAGCCAGCTAAGTACGGCCTAAAAATAATTATGATGTGTGACAGCGGCACCAAGTATATGGTAAATGCAATGCCATATCTTGGAAAAGAGTTAAATAGAGAAAACTTACCAGTTGCCGAATAGTATGTCAAAGAACTTACTAAAAGTGTTCATGGAACAAATAGGAATATAACCATGGATAACTGGTTTACATCGGTCCCTTTGGCTAAATCGCTTTTTAGAACGCCATATAATCTTACACTTCTGGGAACCTTGCGTAAGAACAAAAAAGAAATACCTAAAGAAATGCTCACAACAAAGGGACGTAAAAGCCAAACATCGATTTTTTGCTACGACCAAGAATTGACGTTGCTGTCATATAAACCGAAGCCAAATAAAGTTGTGTGCCTATTGTCATCTTGCAATGAACTGTAAATATTAAAACTAATAAGCCTCATATGATCGAGTTTTATAATTCAACAAAAGGAGGAGTTGATACATTGGACCAAATGTGCAGTATTATGTCATGTTCTCGGAAAACAAACAGATGGCCAATGTGTATATTTTATGGAATCCTTAATATAGCATTTATCAACAGCTATGTAATTTACACACATAATACGTTCGCTCTTAATAAAAAGCCCTTAAATCGAAGGCAATACATGAAGGAGCTTCACAAAAGTCTTGTAGAACCGAGGTTGAAAGAAAGATTAGAAGTACCTACTTTGACTTGTAAAATTAGAACAAATATTGAAAATATTATTACATTAGATGAAACGAATAGTGATTCTACTGCCCAGTTAATGAGAAAAGAAAAGAAAGAAAACAAACGGAGCATGTGTAGATTATGCCCTTACCAAAAACGCCGAATGACAAAGTCAACCTGTGATAAATGCGAAAAACCTATTTGTGGAGAGCACAAAGTTGAGCTTTGTACCTCTTGCTCAAACTGATCTTTTTTTTATTTTTTTTATAAGCTATGAATGTGTTTTTTTAAGTTTTAAATCCTTTTGATCTCTTATTTTAGTTTATAATAACTTTTTGTTCCTTTATTTTGTGATTTAAGAAAAATGTATCGCATGAAATGAATTAGTACAAATACTTAATAAATCATACTTTTATATGACGGAAAATTAAACAATTCTTTTATATTAACTAATTAGGAATCACAAGGTCAAATAATGTTAATTCGTTGATCAATTTTTGTTTCAAACTATAATTAGACCTCTTTAAAAAAGACATCGTCGAATCGACGATCATTAGTTATAACGTGGGTAAAATATGTTTAGTACTCTAGGGTTAAACATGTAAGTACATACATAAAACTAAAAAGCAGTGTGTTTGAAACCAAAAGGACAAATACCTTCATGTATTTCAACCTGACTCTGACACAGCAAAACAAAGAAAAAAATAAAATTCAAATATATCTTCAAAAAATCGGTATCATTGTGTGTAAATAATTCATCATCTACATAAACGTCATACATTTTCATTAAGTGTTATTAAATATATTGCCTTACGGTTACAATAAAATAAAAACACATACGAGTTTAGGTGTATACATGTTTGCCCATCCGACTACTTTTATTAGTTTAGCTTAAAATAAGAATAAACTAAACCTGAAAATACATAATTAAGCTAAGCAAGTATATAAATGTATTTCGGTGGCATTGTTGACCATCAGATGAAACAGCAATTTTCTTTTTATCATCATCACAATCCATCGTCAACAAGGAAAAAAATATTAAAAGTAAAAAAATGTGTGGCCAAATCTCTCTCTATTTATTTGTCCAAGATATTAATGTGCTGTGTGAAGAAAAAACGTGAAAAGGAATAAGACAAAAGAAGAAGAAAAATTAAAGACTGATAAAACTTCTTGACAGCTAATTCATGTCTATTGATGTTAGTTTTGATTTTAACATCAAACTAACCATTATTAAGAGAACAAGCATCAGACCTACTACTTATGCTCGTGCTATTCCCTATGCCACACGCTATTAGTGGTGATTGCAGAAATCATCAAAATGTAAGATGTAAAAACGGAAATTTTCCTGCCAAACTAATAATGGTACCTGTCAAAATTTTCTTAACTTATTGTGGTAAATAACAAGTAGAAAAAGAACAGAAGCACAAAATATTATTGTGATATGAGTAGGAGTAATAGTTGCTGTGAACAAATGCTGATGGTGTTTTGCCATTTGAAGTGGCAAATTTTTGATAGAGATAAATTGTTGTTGTTGTTGCTGCATTGTAAAGGAAACGGAAGGATAAACCAAATGAAATACAGACTGATTTTAAAGCAGTTTTGTCATTTCAATATTTTTAACTGATAGCCACAGCAGCACATAAAGGGAAATAACACAAAACCTTTCTTTATGACCAACAATCATGTATATATGATTACTCTCTTCTAATGTGTTTAAGGCACAGTGGTTTGTGAAAAACATATATGTATATAAGGAATACAAAAGAGTAACGTGACTGACTGATTCATCATCGCACAGCCCAAGCGCAAAGAACTAGAGATATGCAATTTAAACAATCGGTACCTCTTTCAATGTATAGCTCCACAGGTTAAAATCGGTAATCTTATTTCTGCTAAACTAAAAATGATACAAACTTATTTAAAAAAGTATTGTAATTTGCTCAAAAAATGAGCTGAGAGATGTCTAGCATTTTTTTTTATTTTCAACCCCTAAGGGGAAAAAATGTGTAAGAACTATAATATGGTAATTTTTTGTTGCCCTATGTAACTTCCAAACACATAAAGCTAGGAAAAAAGTTAAAACTATATTAGGTAATCTGCGAAAAAATGTTAATAAATTTTCAACACTCTTTTTAATTTCGTACGTTTAAGGGGTAAAGATTGTCCCTATTTTTGGTACTTTTTTTATGAACAAGTATTTAGGTAAAAATTTTGGGTACCGAAAAGGGAAAAACATCGGAAAATATGTAGTTCCTAATTACAGGACCAAGTTTCATAAAACATGCAATAGAGATTTACCAGACATACAAAATATTTTAATTTGGTATAAATTTAAGACTGAAAATGCTATGGGCGACCAGAAATGTACTTTTTTATGTTTTTTTATGGTATTTTCTGTATTTTCAACATTTGTGAAATAAGGGGCTATTGGTTCAAATTGAGAATAAAAATTATAAGGGCGAAACAAAAGTTGCTTTTTCGCATTTTTATTGTACTTTTTGATTATTACGTTTGTAAACATAGAATCTTAAAGTTAGTGATTTTTAATCCGAATTCTAACAATAAGTGTAATGGACGTCAAAAGATTCTCGATTTTATGGCATTTTTTTAGTTTTTATATTTTGTATACATATAATTCTGAAAGTAGGTACTAATAATCCAAGTTTACTTTGAAGATTATAGTGAAGCAAAAAATGTTACATAATGTAGTATTTTTTAGTCCGACATATAGAGCCTTTTTTTAACGTACAGAAATTCCGTTGGGGATATCTGCAAAATAAGCCGTCATACCAATGAAGTGCTTTTGACATGTTTTCAGTATACTTTTTCAAATCAATATTGAAAAACATATACCAGATAAATGTTTAAAATCCTGAAAATTTATTTCCAAAACTTGGTGCTCCGTTCCCAAACTTACACAGGACTGCATCAACTTCAAGGTGCTATAATAGTTTATCAGACCATGCAATACGCAATACTATGAATTGATTCATCACTCCATTTAATTCCTATAAATATTCATAAGTACAAAAAACACCATCGACGCTGCAGACGCGATTGTGACAGAGGTTTCGAATTGGTCGATTCGATGCCGCTTTCTTAAAATCGGAATATAGCCGTTCACTAGTTCTGAGGAAAGATCTAAGTCCACATAAATATAAGGTTTTACTAGCCTAACAATTAAAGCAAGCGAACCATAAATTGCGTCCTGTGATCAACGAATTCGATAATAATCATCTAATGGACAAACCAAATGCTTATCGTCAAATCATTTTCATGAATAAGACCCATTTCTGTCTCAACAGGTATGCAAACAAGCAGAACTTTAATATTTAAGAGTACATTACTCATAAGACTCTTAATACTTCATTACAATATGAAAACATAACAGTTTGGTGCAGTTTACGTGCCAAAGATGTGATGTCCCTTATGTCGAAAACCTGTTCAACATTAGCGTGAGTGCGAAAGCTACGGAAAATGATTCGTAATTTCGTCATTCCTCATTTCATTGTTGCAACAAAATGGCGCAACATATTATCTAGTTGAACCATCACATTGTTGAGCCAAACGCTTGGTAACAATAATCAGTATCAGTGAATTGGCTATCTTGTTCGGGTGAATAAAAAATTACGGAGTACTTTTTGTGGAGGTACATACATTACATATGTGGTTTTAGAAGCCAACCGGGTATGCCTTAAAAATTAGTTTAAAATTAAACAAATAGGACGACGTTTATAAGGCGCAGTTCTAAAGGCCAAGAAATCATTTTTAAATATTAACCCATTTTTCGCCGCACCAAGTTCCTGTTGACCGATTTACATAAAATTTTTTTTTGGACCTGGCTGGTTGCTAATTAAGAAAATTCCAAACTTTGAACTGAGTGGTTTTTGTAGTTTCCTAGAAAACGAGTGGTAATTTTAATTACCATCGGCGAAATATGTATACACACACAGAAAACAGATTCATTGTGGCAACCGAATTTGTTGCCAATCGAATTCATTCGGTTCCACGTACTATCTCTTAATACGTTTGTAATAACAAAAAAATTTGATTCTTAGCATTTTAGATTTAGTAGCAACAGTAGAATTTAAGTAACCCAACGTTTGTGTTAGCAGATTTTTTTAGTCGGTATTATTGATATTTTTTTTATATTTTTTATTTAATAATACAGAAATAATATACCTATAAAATAAATATCTACATGTACATACATATGTATATAAATACATCAACATTTTAATGCATAAATAAAACTTGAAATTGCAAATATTATTAGGATAAATTCATGGTTTCTTCTTAGTCTCTAAGATTGTACTGGTCTTGTTCAACACGGGCATTACGCGGCGGTGCAAACGCTGCAAAGAAGTAAGCATTAATAAGTTTATTCGGTTAGATGTGGCTCGAAGATATTATAGCCATATAAACTTACTTACTACAACTGAATAAATGTCCATATGTATGTATTTTGAGTGACTTGAAACAATTTCGCATCCCCAGTACAGCACCATCTATGACGTTAGTATTACTTGCAAATTTCCTTATTTGAAAGTTCATTTTGCTTACTGAAATACATAATAATATTTTGTAATGTAAAATCGAGTCCTTACCTTACTAAACAGTCTCTTGCAGATTTCGTTTTGTATAACAAAAAAGTGATTGAGATATTTTTTTAACTTCATATTTCTTCATTTTTAAAATTATTTTCTCAACAAAATATGTACATATATTAATTTTGATTTTGAATTTTCACAATTGACAGATAAATAAATTTTGTTTAAAAGATAATATTTGTATTAATTGTTTGTAACAAATTATTATTATATGTAACAATTTTCGTTTGTAAACACCAATTATAGCTTAATTCTAAGCATTTGTTTAATGTAATCGAATTGTATTAATACAAGTAACCAATAATTCTTTGCAATAACTAAAATTTCATTTTTATTTAAAATAAAATATTGGAATATAGGATTTTTTATTGCATGAATTAAAATTTAGTTGTGAACCCTAATACAGATAATTAAATTCGGTTGTGATAAAAGTGAATTGAATACTAATCTTATTAATAAGGCTAATTGGTTAGGAGAACTAATTTAGTTGTCCTGAGCAATAAATTTCTAATACTGTTGTATTTTTTCGTTTATAAATATATAATATCGGTTCCTTTTACAAAATTTTAATATTTGCAACACAATTTTTATTGTTTTTACCGTTTTCCTACCAATCTTTTTCCTTATTTAGTGCAGGTATGAAATTTTAAATAAGTAACTACAAAGCATTTTGTTTATTACATTTTATTTCAAGAGTATCTAGAAATATTTTTATTTATTGAATTTTACTTCAAGGGCCAAAAAGCATTTTATTTAGTGACAAAAATTTATTATGGTAAATTTTAAAGCATTTTGTATGTAGGTGCATGTCGCACTTTTTACACATAAATGGAGTGTGACTGTGGCATTGCTTACACCGTCGTTTTTTACCATCTTCGGACTTTACAATAACATGTTGTTGCAATTTGTTACATTTAGACCTTGACTCCTCTGCTCCCATTTGCTGTCCGTCTGTATCCTTGCAAACAAGAAGTGCTCTTGCGATTTCCGACTGAAATTCTAGTTGTGTTTTACCTCGAACTTTTCCTATTCTGCACACAAAAGTCTGCAACTTTTAAGCATTTACTACAGATGAGTCCACAGCATTCGAAAATGAGGACCACAACTTCTTGCCTCTAACATTTATACGGTAGTTCAATATTTCATTGTCTGCCAAATCAACACCTCCAATATGTAAGCTAGGATTTTGTATCAAATTAGGCTCTTTTACCTTTACATACTTATGAGATTTGCGGTTGTTACGTCGGGCAGTTGTAATAGGGTCGATGTCATCAAAATTAGTCGCTAAAGTCACAATCGCATTATCGTGCCAAGTTACAATAAATATTTAAACTTTTATAATTTTTAATTTCCATATTAGCTGTGCCGGTTTAAATTTTTCCGACAGCAGGCACATTAGGTAAAATAAGCTGAAAAAATTGTTAAAGTATACAAAGTGCCGTGCTGGGTGCTTGAAATTTTCCAGCAAACTCAATACCACGTGAGCTCCAAATCCAATTTATTAACTATATATTTGATTATAACCAGCGTATGGTATACATCAATACATACATATGTATATCCATTAGATAAAGCCAGAACCCACAACTTGAAGCCAAAACAAATGAGCTTATTTCTGATGTACATTTTGCTCGAATGCTTTCCAAGGTATCGTACCATTTGCTCGTCAATTGACAAATGCACACTGAAAATTCCAAAGTGTAAATACTTTTTATTCAATACATAGAGTAAAGATCTCACTTTGGCAAATCGGTCATTTGTGTCTAATTCGTTTTTATTACTGACATGCAGAAATTTCTTCATCCACCGAAATTCAAAACGTGATGGTAATTATAATCATAAATGGGTTAAGGGGCATGATATATGTTAGTTAATGGATCTAAAATTTTGGCGATTCCTTTGAATTTGTTACATTTTATAATACCCCTAACACGACAGTGTAAATGGGTGTATATATTCTATTCTGATCCCATAAAGTTTATTTTTCTGAAAGCTTGTAAATAGGAAATGATTGAGCATTATCCATCTGACCGTGTATGTATATGTAGAAATCAGTTTTCTGAAGTCCGTTGACATTGCCAAGATCCGTGAGAGGCATCAAAATATCAGAAATTTTTTGGAGCAAATGAATATTAAAAATTTCCGAGATATGAGCAAATGGATACGAGTGCCTTGGTTTTTGTTTCCGAAAAATATTTTTTTTTAAATATACATACAAAATTTTCAAACTCCTAGAAAATTTCTAGACACTTCAAAAACAGAAAATTATAAGCCATGGTCTTAAAAATTATTTCTGAGAAAATCTGACAAGCTCGTTTAAAACTAACTGAGATGTAAGCACCAAAATACCGCTGCTTTTGTATTTTTCCTAAAATTAATAAACGAAAATCTAGTATTTAGTTTTTATACCATCCAGAGGGTAAACATGGACATCAAATACAGACAGAAAACAGTTTTGTTGTGGCAACCACATTTGTTGCCAATCGAATTCATTCGGTTCCACATACTATCTCACAATTCGTTTACAGTAACTGAAAATTTGTTTTCCTAGCATGATAGATTTGATTGCAATATTAGAATTTTAGTTGTGTTAAGAGATTTTATTAGTTGGTTTTACAGATATTAAAAAAAAAAAACTGTATTTGTTTTCAAATTTATGATTGATGCAACTAAAAGAAAAAACTTTAATTGGTGTTAGTAAAAGAATAATTAATCGTAATTATCAGTTATTCATTTGACCCATGAAAATAAGAAATTAAACATATTTTTTTCAGTTATTTTAATTTTTAATCTTTTTATAATATAATTATATAAAGATATGTATATGTAAATACAAAGAAACAAATATCTACAATTATATACATATGTATATACATACATACATAGGTATATGTATTTACATACATAAGTATATATTTAATGTAAAACTAAAACTAAAAAATATCAAATATTATAAGGATAAACTGTGATTTTGAAACTGAATTCAAATCATTTTGCAACCGCGTTACAACACCATCAAGAAAGTAAGTATGTATGTACATACATACATATAAAATGCATAAAAAAATATAAAAATATACATACATATATGTATAATATACATAAATAAATAATCTATATATTACCTTTAAAAGAGTCACTTGTAGATTTTTTTCGTATCACTATAATATAGTATTTTTAAAAAAAATTTTAAAATTTTGTTCTTAATAAAAATATTGATTTTGTATTTTAGTTAATGTGAATTTTTTACAATTGACAGAAAAATCAAATGTGTTTGAAAAATAGTATTTGTATTTAATGTTTGTAACAAATAATTATTACATACGACTGTTTATCGTTTGTAAACACCAAATATAGCTTACATTGACATACATATAAATAGGAATTTTTGTAACATATATCAATATTTAGTAGGGAACCCTAATACAGATAATCAAATTCGGTTGTGATAAAAGTGATTTCCATAAAAATCTTAATAATAAGGCTATTTAATTGGGAGAACTAATTTAGTTGTCCAGAGCAATAAATTTCTAATACTGATATGTTTTTTCGTTTATAAATATATAATATCCGTTCCTTTTACAAAACTTTAATATTTGCAACACTATTTTTATAGTTTTTAACGTTTTCCTACCAATCTTTTTACACCCGCCACCAAAAAAATGGTGGGGCTATATTCATTTTGTCATTCCGTTTGTAACACATCGAAATATCCATTTTAGACCCCATAAAGTATATTTATTCTGAATCAGGGTTTGATTTGATGACGATCTAGCTATGTCCGTCCGTCTGTCCGTCTGTCTGTACGTCAGTTGAAAGCACGATAGAGGTCGCACCGAAAAAGCTAGGGGGCCACAAATTGCTTACACCTATGCATTAGGAAAGGAGTTATAGATAAATATGTAAGAAAATTTATACCGCGCGGTGTATTTTTCAGTATATTTAAAAACAAAAACGTCATAAAAGCAACAAAATTCGATGTACGATTCTGAAATTTTGCACACTTTGCTTTTTGGTGAGAATCTTTTTTGTAATTGAAAATTAATGTGCCACGCCCACTTTAACGCCAACCTCCCATATAACGTTTTATCTAAAATGCATATAATTTCTCTATTAATAAAGATTTTGGAATAACAAAGGGCTATATTTAAACACCTAAGTTGTACTCATTCGCAAAAATAACTTTGAGACGCCTACTACAATGCCCCTTTTTCACGATATCTACAGTTAATGAAATTTTAAAGCTCATAAAACCGCCAAAATTAGAGGTATGATGATATAATTTGCTACGTCTATCTTTCTAGTCAATATCGTTACTGTGCAAGAAAATTAAGGTGCCACGCCCACTTTTGCGCCCACCTACCATATAACGTTTTACCTAAAATTCCTATAATATAATAAGATTTTTTAATTATAAAGTACTACATTGAAACAACTAAGTTGTACTCATTAGCAAAAAGAACTTTGACACGCCTACTACAATGCCCCTTTTTCACGATATCTACCGTTAATGAAATTTTAAAGCTCATAAAACCGCCAAAATTAGAGGTATGATGATATAATTTGCTACGTCTATCTTTCTAGTCAATATCGTTACTGTGCATGAAAATTAAGGTGCCACGCCCACTTTTACGCCCACCTCCCATATAACGTTTTACCTAAAATTATACTATTCCTCTATTAATAAAGGTTTTGGAATAATAAAGGACTATATTGAAAAATCTAAGTTGTACTCATTAGCAAAAACAACTTTGACATGCCTACTATAACGCCCACTTTTCATGTTATCTACCGTTAATAAAATTTAAAAGCTCATAAAACCCACAAAATTAGAAGTATGATGATGAAATTTGCTACACATATCCTTCTAATCAAAGTTATTGTTGTGACAAAAAGTTTAAGTGACATGCCCACTTTAACGCCTACCTCCCATATAACGGTTTATCTTATATTCATGTAATTTCTCTATTGACAAAGTTTTTGGGAAAATAAGGGACTATATTGAAATATCAAGTTGTATTTGTTAGCAGAAACTTTATTGACATGCCTACTTAAACGCCCACTTTCACTAAAAGACTAAGTTTACGAAAACATTTTACTAGCATATCGAAGTTATTAAGAGTGGTTAAATTTAAAGGGCCGATGTTAATTTTAAATAAAACACAAATTATTTAAGAAATTATTATCATTTCGTTTTATAATGATAATATTTTTATGGTTCAATTATGTATTTAACAAAATATCGGACAAATGGCCCCACCATCCTTGGTGACACTCCTCTATCTGATGGTCCTAATTTTCAATGACAATGCTTATTTTCAATTGTTGGGCATGATGATGAGTCGAGGTTGACTGCTCTTTTGCCACACTATGGTTCCCGTTCAACGAACTAAGAAGGCATTCACAGATTTTCTAACATTTTATACAGACCTGTTTTGCAGAAATTTAAACACTTTTTTTAATTTTCCCAATTGTGGATGAATTTGAACGATTATGTTGATCAAAAGAATTACGAAAAGCACAAAATGCATTTTGACTTGAACGCCCATTTTTATAAAAAACCTGAATAACTTTAAAGCGTTGCTCATTTGCGTATCTTTCCACGGATCAAATTGAGTAAGTTTGAGATTGAGAAATGTCAAATGAAATGCAGAAAACAAATTTGACGTCTAGGTATAGTTCACCTTCAACATGAGCCCTTAAAATTTAACCACCCTCTACAAAGAAAGTGAAACATATTTCATTATAAAGAGATTATTCCATAGCGATTAACAAGATAATAAATATTTTGCTTTAAATGTACACAAAATTGGTGGTGGGTATAAAAGATTCGGCACAGCCGAATATAGTGCTTTTACTTGTTCCTTAATGTAATAGGGCTAGAATAGTAGAACACGATCAACTATGTAAAAAATTAAAAATTAAAAATTTACTTGGAAATAATAAAGCAAATTGGCTTATAACATTAACTCTGAAATCCAGGCTATGTATTGTTTGTATTGCTTGAAGAAAATCATTTTTTAGTTGTGAGTTTCTAAAGGCTGATTTCGATTAAAACAGCATCTATAGTTATATTGTGTTTTTCATGTTTATTATATATATATAGATTTTTAAAGTGCTTAGAGGAGTGATTTTGTATACAAATTTGATTAGTACAAGATCAATCAATCTTTTATAGTTTTTTTTTAATATGGCCTTAAATATATTAAATTTGTTATACAAAAGTAAAAGTTGCATTAACATATGCAGCAAATATAGATTTTTACTTTATAACTAAGAAAACAATTTTATATTGTTTTTTTATTAAACAATTTTACTAAAATCAATAATAGCACAAAATCTAAAATACTAGCTCCCATCTGATTGAAAGAATTTGATTTCGAGCACAGCGCAATTATTTCAGGGAATCACGTTTCGAAAATATTGTTTTTTTTGCATTTATGTCCCTTTTTTCTTTATATGAAAAACTTTAATTTATTTATTTAATTTTTTTGCCCAAAAATACTCATTAATATCACTGTACAATATGTCGGAGTGTTTGCATATTATATGGATGAATGACTTTAGAAACTAAAATTCTAAATAATAATTTATTAAAACACACTGACAGTCATGGGTGCCAGTGAGTAGATGAATAGGCAAACATATATACAAAGATATGGATATAAATACATATAAGTATTCTTTATGCATGTATTTACATATGTATAGTGTTATTCTTCCATTTTTAAATAAAAGACAAGAATATATATGTATATGTACACATATACATAAATATATACGTAATAAATATTTAGCACTTAAATGGCACAGAAATCATATAAATTTATAAAGTCTAATACAAACATACTTTTATATTTACATGTTTTATACAAATATATAACTATAACTGCATATGTTCGTAAACTTGCATATAAATAAAAATAGATTTGTATACACAAATACATAGATAGACATATACAAATATTTATAAATATTATTAGAAATCTACATGTGTTGTATGTTTCTAGGTGAACGCAAAGGTACACATATGCAAAAGGGTGTTCTTAAAGAGTGGTGTATGTTTTTTTTTTTGTAGTAGTTTAAGATTAGTACTTTTAATATTTTTTAACATAAGGATAATTTTACATTTATCTCTATAGAGAGAGAGAACATAGGCTGATTTTCAAATATACCAGTATAAAGTCTGAAGTATTCGATCGTGTCATTATGGTACATTCCACATAACGAAAATATATATAAATTTTTTTTAAGTTTGTCCATGCCTAAAAGAGAACATTAAGTATTGCCTTATTTTTACTTCTTCGAAGTCTAAAAGAGTACATTTAGTAGATATTATTTTTCTAATATAAATTTGTCAAGTTCTGTCTTTTTAAGAAATGGACGACCATTTCTTACTTATTACACATTATTAATTACTAACACATTGACTGCCACGTCGGACGCATATGTGGGATACTGCACTATGTGGACGCGATTTTCATTATCTCTAGCAATGTCACACAATGGTGGCTGACGATAAAAAGGATTTTATTGCAATAGTATTATGTATGGCCCCCAAGAAATTTCTGTAACAATGGTTTTGAAGCAGCTCAAAAATTAATTGGAAAAAATTGTATAAAAAAAAATTTAATTCGTTTAATTATACAGAGTATTACCAAAAATTATTAAGCAATCCATTTTTGTAATGAAAAGACACAAATTAACACTAAACATGTTTGTGGTGATTTCCAAAGCATTCTAAACACATAAAATACTCTTGCGGACAATACGTGTATGCCTTTTTTGACTTCTTTCTGGCCGTCTGTCTCTCGTCCTCTCATCTATTCTGTTTTAAAATAATATAAAGAACATGTTCGACGTACCTTTGTATTACTTGAGCTTAAATTAGTTTTTAGCGTATGCATATTGTTGAATTTCATAAAAAATATTACGTAAGTAAATATAACTAAAAGTAGCCTAAAAAAAATAATATGGTCTCCAGCATCTTATTTACTGAAAGCGCCTTGGCAGTCAATGCGTTAACTAATATTGTTACATTTAAACCTTTTAAAAATGCTGGTTAATTTCTTTTAAACGGACTGGAGATCGCTTTAAAAAAAATACTTCATATTTGCGGTATGAACAATTAGAGCACTGTGCTGGTTGAACTATTCGTTACGATCTTCTTTAAAAACTATACTATTGTATACTAGAGACAAAGGTCGTTAACGCGATATATGCATAATGGTTGCACTAGCATGTTCTTAAGTCATCAAAATAACTTCGTAATGCTGTATGTTATAACAAACAAATTTAACCATTATTCGCATGTGTGGATCTTGACAAGGGGCGTAATGCTGATTAGAGACGGATAAAATTGAAAGTCCCAAAAATTTAAAACTAATTTTTCAAGACTTATAATTTGACATCTAAACCCAATGTTTTAACATGATGATGTTATTGGAGGCAAGTACCACGCTCGATTACAAAACTACTTACTTTTTTTTTTACTTTTTTTTTAAGGGCAAAAATTCAGTTTGTTTTTTCTGCTTTACATTACTCATCATCGAAAGTCTAAAATACATGGATGATACAACTAATGAACTGCTTGGCCGCTTTTGTAAAAAGTCTTTAATACTAATACTTTATTAAACGTATTAAACGAGATATGAATTATACAAATTATCTAAAAGACTTCTAAAAAATTTCGCAATAGAAAATTTTATTGTGTATGTATTTTTACAAATGTCTGTTAAAACTTTTAAGAAATATCACTTAATACATCAAGTGATAACTAAAGTACTACTTAGGCGATATGTGGTAGTCGCTGAAAAGTATGTTGTAAGAGCAAGTCATTACACAATTATTGCAGGGAATATTTATTATAACTTCCCACCACAGATATATGTATGTTGGAGAAAAACCACACATGAGCAACTATCTGCTACTTTTTAAGAATACCCTTTATATAAATACATAGACACTTATGTATATAGAAATCTATACACATTCCTGAGCATTTATCACTATAACATTGTGCTTGAGCGGTTTACATACATACGTATGTATGTTTAAAAATACATATATAACTACAACTCCAGAAAGACAATAAAATTTATCACCCGACCACAAGTCACAATATACGAGTGCAAAACACAAACGTGACATTTAATATTGTCTGTTTGCTGAGCCAAAAAAAAAAAAAAACAACAAAACCAAAAATTAACGAAACAAACACAAGGCGCACTTTAATAACATTTCGACGTCATGAGCATGACTGAGGGGTAGGGTTAAAATTTTAGCAAAGTGGCTAATGAAATTTTTGAAAATGAATAAGAGACATTTTGTGAATTGACTCGTAGACAAACAAAAAAGCAACTGCTGTAGAGTTTCAAAAAATTCTTCGTAGAAAACAGAGCCAAATGCTTGGGTTTCTATGTATGTGTATATATATGAATGAAAGTGTATATGTCAATGTGTGCATGTATGAATAATTATCTCGGTAAAGTTTTAATGAATTGAAATAAATGTCTTATAATGAATTTAATAGAATTTAATAAATAAAGCAGTTTTGTTATGTAAACCCAAAAGCCCTCTTTTAGCATCTGAAAAATTAGTATTTGTTATATAAAAACAATTTGTTTTGTCTTAAAGTTTCGGCTTTTAATTCTATACTGAACATTTTTACTTATTTTTGCGTTTTAAACACACATTTTTAGAGTTCTACAGTTAATAAAAATTAAGTGATAATTTAAAAAAAAAAATAAAATTCTTTACCACAGTGAAATGATTTTATTCTTCCAATGAAAATTTTGTTTGTATTTATGTCTACTAACTATATGCTGGATTTACAACGCAAAACGAAATTTTTTGTCTCTAATCGTAATCATATCATTGTAACAGAATTTTGCAACGTTCTATTTCAAGACCAATTTATATCCAAAATTATAACACAACTACTGAAACGTTATAGATGAAACATATCATACAATTTAATTTGAATATAAAATACCGTACCTATTAAAAAATCTGAAAAGTGCCACGCCTCTTGCAGAAATGCTTCAAGTTCTTATTTAATTGTAAAAATCAGCTTCTCCAGAAGCTAAAAGATTTTCGTTTGTAATTTTTATTAAAACCACCGAAGCATATCTATTTCTTTTATACCTCAGTCAGATTCAAGCCCATTTCTCAGTTTTTTTCTTAAGCCTAATCTAGAATTTAGGCGTCTTAATCCTTATGTCTACAATCACCTACCAGGGTATGTTTTTGAAGTTTAATAAGAAATTCACTGCCTGGCACGATATCGACTTAAAATTTTGAGTATGCTCCTAAAATATTTTTTTTTTGTCATCCCGAAGAATAATACATGAAGTTAGTTGTAAGTCACGCCCTAACGTCAAGTTTTTTTCCCCAATTTTATCTGACATTTATTTTTTAATATTTGACAAAATCAATCGCAATTAAGCAGCGCGTAAGACTGGTGAAACCTTTTATGAAAGTGGGCGTTCAAATCAAAATGAATTTCGTGCACTTCTAGATTTATGTAATCAGCGTTGTAGACCAAAACTTCGACTCGTTGTCGTGTCCAACAATTGAACATATCAAAAGCATCACTGACTCAAATTTTAAATAAAGATTTGAATTAACATGTTTATAAGGTTAAATTGACTCAAGAGCTGCATCGTAGTGACCATTTAAAGAGTCGTAAAAATGAAAACTGTTTGGTTAAAAAGACACGTTCTAATGTAGAATAGCTGATGCATCCACAAAGAGTGACTAGTGGGCTGGCGGCGATATCAAGCCGTACTTCTCCAATAATTAGGTGGGCCAAGTAGTTACCGTGAATAGTGTTTTCAATTTAGACCTGGACGAAATGGTTCCTACAGGATGGAATCACTGGACACACAGCCAACCAGGCAATGGCTCTTTGGCGCAGGAAATTCAATAGTCGTGTTATCTCACGTCTTAGTGATATTAATTAGCCGCCACAATTATGTGTGATTTGATACCGTTGGATATATATGTTTAGGGGATATGTAAAAGAAGTTTATGTCAACAATCATTCAAGAGCTAAAAAATGAGATAATTCGGCATATTAACGACATTGAATCTTAATTATGTCTCAGTGTAATTAAAAAAATATGGATCATTAAATTGAAATTAAAATAAAATATATTAATAAAACACTTTTGTTTTAATCGTGATATTTTCTTGGATAACCCTGTACTCTAATTTATATTACAGTTAAAATATCATTTAAAAATAGTTAAATTTTGACTCAAAAATTTTCTTTATACATAAAAAAAACCAACTGAAAATTATTTCAAAAAGAAAAAGGCGTCGAAGCATAAATCCAAATTTATAGTTTTTTTCTTAAAAATTTTTCTGATTTGCTAGTTTATTTTTCAATTGAAATCACACATGCAGAAAATATTTTCTTGTCTATGCAGAAAATTCGTAAAGAAATTATAATGTCTAAAGCTAACAAATACATAGAAACAAATATGCACATACAGATATCGATGCATATTTATACAGTTAGCCCTGTAGTCCGTGGCACTAGAATTATTCCAATGGCGGATCTTTTAACAAATTTCTTATTTATATTGATTTTTAAAAATGATAGTTTTGGAAACCATAAAATAACAAATTCGTTCATAGTAATCCAAATTTACTCCTCAATTGTGTAAGCAGGATCTGCGCTTGGTTAACTGATATGTTATATCGGTTATAATGTTATCTGGTATCAACAGCCTCCCTGTAGCTATCGAACAAATTTCTTTGGTATGAAATGTTAAAATATTTGAGACAAAGAAATTATTGAATTTTATATTAACAAGTAAGAGCACTATATTCGGCTGTGCCGAATCTTTTATACCCACCACCAATTTTGTGTACATTTAAAGCACAATATTTATTATTTTGTTAATCACTATCGAATAATCTCTTTATAATAAAATATGTATCACTTTCTTTGTAGAGGGTGGTTAAATTTTAAAGGCCCATGTGGAAGGTGAACTACACCTAGTCTTTAAATTTGTTTTCTGCACTTCACTTGACATTTCTCAATCTCAAACTTACTCAATTTGATCCGTGAAAAGATATGCAAATGAGCAACACTTTAAAGTTATTCAGGTTTTTTATGAAAATGGGCGTTCAAATCAAAATGCATTTTGTGCACTTCATAATTCTTTTGGTCAACATAGTTGTTCAAATTCGTCCACAATCGGGAGAATTGTAAAAAATATTTAAATTTCTGCAAAACAGGTCTGTATAGAATGCTAGAAAATCTTTAATTGCCTTCTGAGTTCGTTGAATGGGAACTATTGCTCTTTTTTGCGATAGTGTGGCAAAAGAGCAGTCAACCTCGACTCATCATCATGCATCAACATTGTCATTGAAAATTTGGACCATCAGATAGAGGAGTGGCGCCAAGGATGGAGGGGGGGCATTTGGCCGATATTTTGTTAAATACATAATTGAACCGTACAAATATTATCATTACAAATAGAAATAATAATAGTTTCCTAAATAATTTGTTTTTTATTTAAATTCAACTAAAATGCTACTAAAAAGCTTTTGTAAATGTAGTCTTTCAATAAAAGTGGGCATTAAAGTAGGCGTGTCAATAAAGTTTCTGCTAATAAATACAACTTAGATATTTAAATATAGTCCCTTATTTTCCCAAAAGCTTTTTCAATAGAGAAATTACTTGAATTTAAGATAAAACGTTACATGGGAGGTAGGCGTTAAAGTGGGCGTATCACCTAAACTTTTTGGCACAAAAATTACATTGATTAGAAGGATATACATATGAAGCAAATTTCATCATCATACCTCTCATATTATCGGTTTTATGAGCATTTAAATTTCATTAACGGTAGATAACGTGAAAAGTGGGCGTTATAGTAGGCGTGTCAAAGTTGTTTTTGCTAATGAGTGCAACCTAGATGTTTCAATATAGTCCTTTATTATTCCAAAATCTATATTAATAGAGAATTTATATGAATTTTGGGTAAAACGTTATGTGGTAGGTGGGCGTTAAAGTAGGCGTGGCACATTGATTTTTTAAATATACCGAAAAATACACTGTGCGGTATAAATTTTCGTACATTTTGATCGATAACTCCTTTCCTAATACATAGATTTAGGTAATTTTCGGAGAATATTATTGTTTTTACTCAGGAAATATATTATCGAAGTTTCATGAGTCTACGTTAATGCGTTTGGACACAATTCCATTTAATTCGATGTTAGAAGGACACGGTTTTTTTGACCTACTCTTGCTTTTCGAGCTATAACTCTCTTCCTAATATTCCGATTTAGCCCATTTTCAATACCAAACAAACCTTGTCTATAAGAAAGATTCTGGCAAAATTTGAGCCCCCTAGCTTTTTCGGTGCGACCTCTATCGTGCTTTCAACGGACGGACAGATGGACGGACATAGCTAGATCGTCATCAAATCAAACCCTGATTCAGAATATATACCCTTTATGGGGTCTAAAATGGATATTTCGATGTGTTACAAACGGAATGACAAAATGAATATACCCCCCCATAAAAATAACTCAAAATTTTTTACAGTTAAAAATAATGCAAAACCATCTTTCAAAAGTACAGATTTGGTTAGATTTGTTTATTCTTTTGCAATTATATAATAAAAAGTTGTACTAAGAAAATAAATAAAAAATGAGGAAAAACGTGAACCCTTATCAAAGGCGATATATTATTCCGACTTCTTCTTCACCACTATAGGAAAAAATGGTCATAATAAGAGAACACAAAATTAAAATTTTTACTAAAAAAGTTTAATGAATGCATTAAACTGATTTAGAAAAATTCGTAAAATAATGAATAATTAACATATAAATTCCAAATGTAAACTAACTGTGCTCTGTTAGTTTATTTAAGTGAGGTAAAAAAACTTAAACAAATAAGAAAAACTAAAACAAATAAAAAAACTCTTTGTTGAATTTGTGCTCCCAATTTCTTCTTTTTAATTTATTTATTTTTATACCCGCCACCAAGAAAAATGGTGGCGGTATATTCATTTTGTCATTCCGTTTGTAACATATCGAAATATACATTTTAGACCCCATAAAGTATATATATTCTGAATCGGGATTTCATTTTATGAACGCACGATAGAGATCAGATTGAAAAAGCTAGGGGGCTCCAACTTTTCCAAAAAAAAAAACATTCGAAAATTTATACCGCGCAGTGTATATTTCGGTATATTCAGAATTTAAAACGTAATATAACGGAAAAAATTAGATGTATGATTCAAAAATTTCACAACCATTGCTTTTTGATCAAAGGCTTTGTACTAACGGAAAATTAATTTTACACGCCCACTTTTCGTTTACTTCCCATATATCACTTTACCTCAAATTCATATAATTTCTTAATAAATAAAGATTTTAGAAGAAGAAAGAACTATATTGAAATATATAAGTTGTATCTATTAGCAGAAACTTTATTGACACGCCTACTTAAACGTCCACCAGCACATCGAAGTTATACGAAGAAAGTAATACATATTTTAGTACAGGGTCCGTCAAATAACTTTTTTTTTTAAAATGCTTTAAAAAAAGTTTTCTTCGGCTCTGTGGCACGTAGCGTAGTCCTGTTGAAACCAAATGTTGCCAATATTCTCCTCTTCAATTTTTTTGAACAAAAATTCGTTCAACATGGCCCGATAACGATCGCCATTGACTGTAACGGCCACTCCTTGCTTTTCGAAGAAAAATGGCCCAAATATGCATCTGGACCAAAATCTGCACCAAACAGTGACTCGTTTTGGGTGTATCGGCTTTTCAATGTATGCGTGCGGGTTTTCTGTGCCTTAAATGCGACAATTTTGCTTGTTCACATACCCGCCAAGATCGAAATGGGCTTCTTCTGAAAAGACGATTTTTTTTTTGCCAAAATCTGCCAAAGTAATGTCGCAATATTTCCCAGAGTTGTTCAAGCATATACACAACCATATTCGTTCAGCGGAAGGATAAAACTAATTACCTGTCAAACCAGACATGAGCTAAGTGTTACCATTCACGAAATAAGTACTAGCTGAAAAAAATTTTAGATGGCGGACCCTATATAAAAATATATTTCCATAGCGATTACAATAATAACAAAATAATAAATGTAATGCTATAAAAGCACATGAAATTGGTCGTTTTTCTAAATACTGTTTGTCTAAATACTGTTTGTCTAAATACTGTTTTAAATTTAATTGTTAACTAGCATATTCCCGGGGCAAAGTCTGCGTACTTATCGGGATAAACGAGTAACTTGCGTGTTAATCTAGGCTGCAATCTATCTGTGTGCCAAATTTAGTTAAGTATTTTTAAGCATTTTTTGCCAAACATCTAAACATAAAGAAAAATATTAAAGAGTATAATATATTTAGTATAAATTTAATTATTTCTTTAATTCCAGCAAAAAAATAAAAAATACATTAGTTAATTGTGAATAAAATTTTTCATGACTTATAAATCTATAATGCATTCTTCATGTCATAAATGAAGTGCTTTAAAATGCATGCAGAATATGTTAAGCAATTCATGTAAGCCAACAAAATCAACTCACAAAACCTCAGTTTCTTTTCACCTAATTTGCATGCGTTCTATGCACTTATTGAAGTGAAGTGTTGTATCGTAATATATTTGTATTACCACTACCACATGATCTATAGTGACACGTTAATGTTAAAATGAATGTTTCATATAATTTTTTTAGATTGAACCATAAATTCACAATTTCTTTTATTTTTTTTTTTATTTTTTTCACATGTCAAACTTTTAATATATTAAAATGTATCTAATAAGACAAATAACAGTTGAAAGCAAAGTAATACTAAAAATAAATCGCTGTTGAGTGCTCTGTAACCGTACTTCTGTTTCACCTAGCATTTAATGGTCATTTTTATTTTTAAGTGGTTCTAAATATAGCGAAAACATCACACTTTTTTTATCATAAGTAATAATTTCTTTATGATGTACTGTATTCTAATCGTTAAACCCTTTCATATGATACCCTCTCGGTTTTCGGCAAAAAATTTTATTTTCGTTTGAAAATTTTAGGAAAATCACTGAAAAAGTAATTATTTGGTGCTTATATCTAACACAATTTCTCACAGATTTGTCAGTATCTATTAGGAACAACTTTCGAGACCACGGCTTGCAATTTGGTGTCACGACTTTGCTCAAAAACTAATTGGGAACTTAAGAACTTGATATATTAAGAAACACGTCTGAGTGCTCTAATCTGCCGTGTCGAATGTGATAATAGTACCCTTTACCGTCAGGTACACATCATAGATTAGCTTTGATTTCATTTTGCATGACATTTAGTTTATTATTTTGGACGACATATTTGATTTTGAATTTTCATCTAGTTAACCGTATTCTACAAGTCTCGCACTTTTATTTGATAACAATTTTATTCCTTTCTGTTGTCCCAAAACTGAAAAAAAACGTATTTTTTTTTGCTCTTATATCTAAATTAGTTTTGAACCGATTTTATTTTTTCTTGGTAATAATTTTTATGGCTACGGTTTATATTTTAATTTTTTCGCATGTTCAAAAATTTTTTAGGAGTTTTAATAATTTGGTATAAGAATTTAAAGAAAATGTTTACTTTTCAAAAATATTTTTGCATATAACCTTGTTCGATAGTAACCGGTTTATCTAAAATCTTGTAAAAATATCAGCAGAGGAATATCGTACATATAAATAGCAACAAAAATCTCTATAAATAAACGTGGGCCCGAAAAATTTTGATTTTTGTTGTACAAATATGGAAAAACACAATCAGTCGTGTTTGTTTGTTTGTTCATATATGAAAAACTTATAAGACGATTGTGCTGGATTTCTTAAGCGCTTTATTCCCGGGTATTTGCAAAATATTGACACCACAAAAAGATCTGACTTACATGTGCCGGCTTTTACAAGGTAATTTTAACCAACACACTGACAAATGGACAAACGAATATATGGACAGACAGACAGACATAGCCCAATCGACACCGCTAGTCACAAGCTTTAAGAAAATATATACTTTCTGGATTCAGAAATCATTACTGTAGAAATTACAAAAGTAATGACAAAGCTATATATATCCTTGGCATTACAGTTGGAGGGTGTAAAAATCATAAAATGTTTTTAATAGTTTTTTTTTTACTTATAAAGGGTTTTTCAACAGGCACGCTACAAATGTAGACCGATAGGGACAGCAAACGACGCCATATTTTTTGCCGCTCTTTTGACATTTCTCTTCAGTAAGGTTTGCTATTTCATGATGGAAAGATATACAGCCAACAAAGAGTAGAAATTATTAAAATTTACTACCGAAATTCGGAGTCAGTTAAGAGTGCTACGTCCAATTTATGGTCGTCATAATCATCCTAGCAGATCAACAATTGAGCGTCTAGTGGAAACATTTGAATCCTCAGGCACAGTACAAAATGTTCCCATGCCAGTGAGATAAAGAAGTGCCCGTAGTGTCGAGTATGTTGCTGCCGCTGAGTCTTCAGTTGAATAAAGCCCAAATGTGTCTCTCACACGTCGTTCTCAAGCGTTGGGCATCTCTGTGACGTCATTGTGACGAATTTTGCGAAAAATCTTGGCCTACATCCTTACAAGATCAAATTGACGCAAGAACTGAAGCCGATTGACCACCAGAAGCGTCGTATGTTCATGAATTGGGCTGAGCAACAACTTTAAAATTATTCGGATTTTCATCGAAATATCATCTTCAGCGATAAGGCTCATTTCTGGCTGAAGGGCTTCTTCAATAAGCAAAATATGCATTATTGGTCAGACAGTGATCCACACGTACTCCATGAGTTATGATTGCATCCCGAACAAATTACGGTTTGGTGTGGTTTTTGGGCCGGCGACGTCATTGGGTCGTACTTCTTCCGTAATGATCAAGACCTGCGCGTTACTGTAAATGGGAATCGCTACCGTTCAATGATAACAGAATATTTTTTGCCCCAATTGGATGACATGGACTTGGAGGACATGTGGTTCCAACAGGACGGCGCCACACAACGAATGTCACAATCAATTTATTGGAAACCAAGTTTGGAGAACGTGTTATTTCACGAAATGGTCCAGTCGATTGGCCGCCTCGGTCGTGAGATTTGACGCCGTTATACTATTTCCTGGGGGACTACGTCATGTCTATGGTCTATGCCAACAAGCCAGCGACGATTGATGAACTTCGTACGAATATCGAACGTGAAATTGCAGCAGTATCGCCCGATTTATGCTCGAAAACCGTCGAAAATTGGGTTCAGCGTCTGAACTTCTGCAAGCGTGCCCGTGGTGGCCATGTAAAAGAAATCGAGTTCCATACATATTGTCATTGAACGTACTTTCACAAGATAACGGATTTCATTGATATCCAAAAGCGTTTTTGTTTAATTTAAAAAAACTTTGTGGCGCTCTTATTTGCCGGCCAGTAACAAATTAGTCCAAAATTTTTTTCAAGTAGACACAGCACATTTAAAATTCATAGCAACCACGTCTATAAATTATCTGAGGACTGAAAACTGTTAACTTTTTATAGGGCGGTTATGCTAGATTTCAATAGCGATTAATTCCCCGAATATTGATAACACATGCAGCTTTGTGCAACATGCGGGGGCTGATTTTAGCCAACAGACAGATGGACAGATGAAAATAAATCAATCGAATTTCATATGTATAAGCTTTCAGAAAATGTTTTTGTATTGGAGGCCTCGTTAGAACAAAGTGTTAACAAACCACCAAAAGCATCTACCAGGACATTCGTGGGTAACTACCGCAAATTTAGAAATAAAGATTTACCGTGATGCCGATATAAGACTCAATTGGTACAAGAAAACGGCCGGACAATCAGCAACGTCTGCGTCTTGCATTTAAATTTCAGCAGCCAGAAATGAAACCAACTTTATTGAAAATCTGACTATGAGTGATGAAGTTTATGAGCAGAACGGTATATTCCTAAATTCTGAATTTCTGCAAATCCACGAGCCACTTATCAACACTAACTGCACCCCATTAGGTTTACAATATGGTATGACATTATATCTGGAAATATCATTGGTCCTTATTTCTTCGAAAATGAAGTTAGAAGTTCTGTAAACGTAAATGAAGAGCAATATCTGTTTATGATAAAACATTTTTTTCATCCTGCTCTCGAAAAGAAAACTGAGATGTAGTTTCACTAGGTTGCAGCCACTGCTTAAGACGCAAAGATACTTTTAAGTTAAATTTTTGTAAAACGAGTAATTAAGAAAAACTTGGAAATTAATTGTCCAGCTCGTTCTCCAGATTTGTCAGTTACTATTTAAAGCAGCGAGTTTATGTTAATAAGCCTGAGAAAATTTCTAAGCTCACAGTTAACATTGTTGCAGAAATTCGAGCTATGCAGCCACATATGTTGAAAGGTGTTTTGAAAAATGCTTTAGAATGTGCCATTAATAGCGATGCTGAGAACATGGTTAATTTATTTAAGTGACATTATATTCCGTGCTTTGTATGTAAAAAAAAATTCCATTCTGTATACTTTATAATTTGAAAATCTGAAACTCCATGATGACTTTTGGCCCTCCCTTGCCATGGCAACTGAAGGATATACAAACTGATGAAATTGTTTTCATAATATATTTCTGATTTTATCTTTGTTTTAGCCAATAAAAACGTGAAATATAAATTCCATATATATAACGAGAGAAAACGTCAATCAACACCAGTTGTACTCTTTACACAAGAAAATTTGTATTCTACATGACTGCGATATCTCAGTAAAGAGGCTGTACTTTTATCGCGATTCTTTAATAGAATTGCAGGGTAAATACACATTGTAAACGTGCGTAAAACACAAATTTGTGTTCAAATGTAAACAAATCGAAATAAAAAACAAAATGTTTAAATTTACTTATTTTACCGAGTGAATGTATGTGTATTAAAACGTGTTTAAGAATAATTTGGAACATGTAAATGATTGTTTTTATTAAAGTACTTTAAAGAGCAAATCTATTTAAATTTCTTCAAAGAAATTTTTCTTATGCCAACATTTGTTTATTTTTAATTCAAGGACCTTCAATAACACAAAATAGCAAAAGTTGAATAGAAATTTAACAATATTTATTTTCGGAAACTCCTACTACTAAAAAATAAAAACGACATAATCATGCATTTTTGTAAATATGTAGTATATCTTTAGCACATTATTGCCTCTAATATCAAAACTAATTTAAGGAAAAGTGTAGAATTGTTTTATTTGTATACGTACTAAGAATGAAAAACTTAAAAAATATTTTAATCTGTCTCATACTATCTGTGAGATCAAATAAAAATCTGATGTCTGTGTTAATAATGCAAATATGCCAGTCATAAAAAAGCACAGGAGAACAATGACTTGGATGAATTCCTTTATAGATGAATTCTGTTAAACTTTTCAACAATTGTAGTAAAACTTGTAAAGTAATCTAATTAGTGGCATAGATACGTTAATATAAATATTTTCGTACGCACCTAAGTTTTCATGAGCAGACTAAAATTAACTAAATTTAGACATATCATGAAGCGTGATTAGTTTTTTTTTATCAGCATAAAGAAATGAGGTACTGTACCGACAAAGAACAGAGCATTTATTTTGTAACGAAGCATTCACATTTTGAGTTGAGTAGTAATAAGATATTTACCTATAAAACGTATTTAAATTAAAAATATATAGTTAAGCTTATGGCCTTTTAACAATAAATTTAATTATTTTTTACACAATAATATTATAATTATAAAAATAACAATTAATTTACTAATTTTCTTACACAACGAAGTAGCAAAATCTTCAGATTGTTAATAAATATGAAAAAAACAAGTAAGAGCACTATATTCGGCTGTGCCGAATCTTTTATACCCACCACCAATTTTGTGTACATTTAAAGCATAATATTTATTATTTTGTTAATCGCTATAGAATAATCTCTTTATAATAAAATATGTATCACTTTCTTTGTAGAGGGTGGTTAAATTTTAAGGGCCCATGTTTAAGGTGAACCACATCTAAACTTCAACTTTTTTCTTGTATTTCATTTGACATTTCTCAATCCCAGACTAACTCAATTTGAACCGTGGAAAGATACGCAATCGAGCAACGCTTTTAAATATTAAAGATTTTTATAAAAATGGGCGTTCAAATCAAAATGCATTTTGTGCACTTCGTGATTATTTTGGTCAACAAAATCGTTCGAATTCGTCCACAATCGTGAGAATTGTAAAAAATATTTAAATGTCTGTAAAGCAGGTCTGTATGAAATGTGAAAACATCTGTGAATGCCATCTTAGTTCGTTGAATGGGAAACATTGCTGTTTTTCACGATAACGTGGCACAAGAGCAAGCAACCTCGCCTCATCATCATGCCCAACAATTGAGCATCAACATTGTCATTGAAAATTTGGACCATCAGGTAGAGGAGTGGCGCCAAGGATGGGGGGGGCCATTCGGCCGATATTTTGTTCCATACATAATTGAAGCATACAAATATTATCGTTATAAAAATAAATGATAATAATTTCATAATATTTTTTTGCAAAACTTCGGTATGCTAGAAAAATGTTTTCGTAAATTTAATCTTTCAATGAAAGTGGCCGTTAAAATACGCGTGTCAATAAAGTTTCTGCTAATAAACATAACTTAGATATTTCAATATAGTCCTTTAGTATTCCAAAATCTTTATTCATAGAGAATTTACATGAATTTAAGAGGAAAGTTTTATCTACGAAATAGTGCTAATTTATTTTTGTTATCTTATGTTCTCCTGAAGTTATGCTCTATTAAAAATGGGAATTTAGGAAAATTTTGACATAAGTAAAAAAAAATTATCTCTAAACATCATAAACAATTTATATTCATGTACTAATGGCTAACAAATTTTAAAATTATACAAAACTTATTTCGTTTGAAAATCTTTTAAAAGCAAAATGTTATCGAAGTTTAAAAATCAAAATCTTACTAATAAATTTCCCGTTTTAGCAAAATGCTGAGAATGTATATTTTGAATCACCGTGTGATAATAATATAAAAATATGTATCACTTTCTTTGTAGAGGGTGGCTAAATTGTAAGGGCCAATTTTCGAAAGTCTGTGAATACCTTCTTAGTTCATTGAATGGGAAGAACCACTGCTGCTTTTTGCGATAGTGTGGCAAAAGAGCAGTCAACCTCTACTCATCATCATGCCCAACAATTGAGCATCAACATTGTCATTGAAAATTTGGACTATCAGATAGAGGAGTGGCGCCAAGGATGGGGGGGGGGGCAATTGGACGATATTTTGTTAAATGCATAATTGAACCATACAAATATTATCATTATAAAAAGAAATGATAATAATTTCTTAAATAATTTGTGTTTTATTTAAAAACAACATCAGCCCTTAAAATTTAACCACCCTTTATAACTTCGATATGCTACTAAAATGCTTTTGTCAATGTAGTCTTTCAATGAAAGTGGGCGTTAAAGTAGGCGTGTCAATAAAGTTTCTGCTAATAATTACAACTTAAATATTTCAATGTAGTCCTTTATTTTCCCAAAAACTTTGTCATTAGAGAAATAACATGAATTTAAGATAAACCGTTATATGGGAGGTAGGCGTTAAAATAGGCGTGTCACCTAAACTTTTTGGCACAACAATTACATTGATTAGAAGGATATACGTAGCAAATTTGATCATAATACCTCTAATTTTAACGGTTTTATGAGCTTTTAAATTTCATTAACGGTAGATAACGTGAAAAGTGGGCGTTATAGTAGGCATGTCAAAAATATTTTTGCGAATGAGTACAACTTAGGTGTTTCAATATAGCCCTTTATTATTCCAAAATCTATATTAATAGAGAAATTATATGAATTTTTGGAAAAACGTTATATGGGAGGTGGGCGTAAAAGTAGGCGTGGCACATTGATTTTTTGGCACAGTAATGATATTGCCCAGAGGGATATACGTAGCAAATTTTATCATTATACCTCTAATTTTGGCGGTTTTATGAGCTTTTAAATTTCATTAACGGTAGATAACGTGAAAAGTGGGCGTTATAGTAGGCGTGTCAAAGTTATTTTTGCGAATGAATATAACTTAGATGTTTCAATATAGCCCTTTGTTATTTCTAAAATCTTTATTTATAGAGAAATTATAGGAATTTTAGGTAAAACGTTATATGCGAGGTGGGCGTAGAAGTGGGCGTGGCACATTGATTTTCCGTTACAAAAAAGCGTCTCACCAAAAACCGAAGTGTGCAAAATTTCAGAGTCGTACATCAAATTTTGGTGCTTTTACGACGTTTTTGTTTTTAAATATACCGAAAAATACACTGTGCGGTATAAATTTTCGTACATTTTGATCGATAACTCCTCTCCTAATACATAGATTTAGATTAATTTCGGGAAGCAATATTGTTTTTACTCAGGAAATATATATTCGAAGTTTCATGAGTCTACGTTAATGCATTTGGACACAATTCCGTTTTATTCGATGTTTGAAGGACACGGTTTTTTCGACCTACTCTTGCTTTTCGAGCTATAACTCTCTTCCTAATATTCCGATTTAGCCCATTTTCAATACCAAACAAACCTTGTCTATAAGAAAGATTCTGGCAAAATTTGAGCCCCCTAGCTTTTTCGGTGCGACCTCTATCGTGCTTTCAACAGACGGACAGACGGACAGACGGACGGACATAGCTAGATCGTCATCAAATCAAACCCTGATTCAGAATATATATACTTTATGGGGTCTAAAATGGATATTTCGATGTGTTACAAACGGAATGACAAAATGAATATACCCACACCATTTTTTTGGTGGCGGGTATAAAAATAAATACAATAAAATACCTTAAGCTTAAAAAATTTTTTTTCAAATTTAATATAAAAAAGGTTAAAAAATCAAAATTTTTTTTATATTTATTATAAATAATTCTAATAATTTTTGATAAATTTCCTATTTCTCTTAATATTTTTAAAATTTTTTTTTAAATTTTGTAACGCTCTGTGGTAGTTGAAGACCGCACTTAAACGCCAGTAGAATGAAGTATACTTTTATATGTCGCAATAAAAGTAATCAGAATTTATGCAATATAAAAAAAGTTTTCGAAATCTATACCTACACTTATTTAACCGATCGCAGTCCTTATTGTGAGCTTTTATTTATTCGTAATGAGTTTTTATAACTGAACAAATATTTATAGTTTTCATAGTTATTTATAAATTTCACAAGCCTTAATTAACACTCTTATATTAATACTCGTATCTATTTTAATTCATTTAAACTATAATTCTATTAATATTTAGAATATTTTTTTTATTTTTTTTTTTAAGTTTTAGTGTATCACTAATACAGGAATATTTCGTTGCATGCGTACTATTATATTTGGTTATAGAGAACTGTGTAAAAGGATATATGAGAATATAAAGAACCAATTCTTTTTTTTTTTTTTGTTTAATAACAAATGGGAAACTTTAAAGCCAGATATAACTAACAAAAGTGGTCACTGTCAAAACTACAATTATACTGAGCTCACTTTGCCACCATTATAAACAGTTTTTCTATCAAATGCTTAACATCGCTGCTAAATAATCCAAATTTACTTTTTGCTTAAATATATGAATAACATTAATCTGTGTGCGAGATGTAGTTCCATAGTTCAAAATTTAGTTAAAAATTGATTTCGAGAAATGCACCCACCTGTAAACTTGCCAACAGGCAGTACGACTTAAAAACCCTCTATTATTTCCAGTAGGACCACCTAAACTCACTCGTATATAGTTTTAAAAAAAGGTACCTGACGACTTGAATACAACATTCTGACATGCAGCCAGTAGTGCACAAAAAAGTAATGCAAAATTTAATGTCCTGAATGCCCTTCATCAACAACATGACAGCGGAAGTGATTCTTTACAATTTAAAAATCGAATGGATTAAAAATAAAATATTTTTTTCCTATAAGGAGCATAGGTTCCCAATGATTATATTGAAATTTATTTTGCCTGCCACAAGTGATTTCAGTTTTATCCACGATTTTTTATTGTTGACGCATTTATGTCCAGCTGTCCGCACTGAGTATGGCTTGAGTTTCCTTCCTTCGGTTACCTTAAGGAATCCAGTGAGTTGCATTTTTCATTATGTCGGTTTGTGTTTGCTCCAATCGCATGCAATCTACATTAAATTCAGTCTGCGTATTTCGATTTTGATTAGAATTGTTACGATTTGTGTCCAGAGTTGAGCATTGCTGATGGTAGCGGGCCAAGCAATTTTAAGGATTTTTCAAAGACATCGGTTAACGAAAATCTAGATTGTTCTGAGGTCGCAGTGAACTGAATTCCATAACTCGTATCCGTACAAGGAAACTAATTTTACATAGCTGTTGAAGATATTAAGTTTGGTGCGACTTGAGATGTTTTGTTTGTTGGATACAGGGTGCCTTGTATGTGCAGTCCTCAGTGTTTTTAGAGCCTCTGTTTGTTGTTATGGTATTGAACTGGCAGCAAATCAATTGGTTTTCAATCTGCCACTTGCCACATATCAAGTGAAACCACTTTTTGAAAGAAAGGTTTAAAAATTGCATTACTTCTAGTAAAGATAAAGGGAAATATCCGGTAATATTTAGCGATTTGTGCTTTTAAGAGGAATGCATTTTCGAAACCAGCTACGATTTCATCATCAGCACTCTCTGATCGGTGGTTTCGAAAATGCATTCCACTCGGCTAGTGTCGGTAAAAATATAATTTTTCAAGATTTATTCTTTCATTTATCACAATTAAACAAATTCTTTGTTAAAATATAGAATATTAATATGAACTCAAGCCTGATTAAAAATTTAAATAATAGTTTAAACAGAAAAGTTCGACAAAATAAAAATTCAATGATAAAAAATATTTTGAAAAATAAGACAATAATGGAACATTTGAATATTGTAGTACATATGTAATATTTTTTTGGCCACTTGTTATATTTAGAAGATCGCACTTATACTTTTAATTTTTTGTTAGTCTTGAATTTATGTGGTCAGAAATAAATTGTTGTTTTTACTTTGAAAATGTTAAGCATGATTTCGCACTAAATTTTTATTTGTAGCCATAAATATTGTTCATTCTGTATGGCCGTGTTTGTCCATACCAAAATATATTTATTTACGAATTAAATTTAGTATACTTATGTGTATTCATATAATTAAACTAATTTGTTGACAATGCATAACAAATTCTTATTGTTAAAAGAAATAATGAAATAAAAATCTAATCAATTTTCTTTATTAGTTTGCTTTATTTGTATATATTTGATGTCGACTAAAAAAGACGAGATGAGCACAAATACTTAAATAGAATGAGTCTACAATTGTATATTTTTGTTTAGTTTACTTAAATGTTATTAACGTACAACAGCAGTGCAATCTTAAATATCTTAACTATTATTTAAGTAATTGTGGGGACCTCTTTTATCATATAATAAGGAAACTATAACGAAACTAGTCACGTGATTGGTTTTTTAGTGTAAATGACCCTTTTTACCTCTAAAAAATTATGTAAAATGGTGATTTCTCACTTTAACATGCCATTTTTAATAAAGCGGGTCAATTAACACTTTTTGAAAACTCCATGACAATGACATTAAGGACATTTTGCAATCAAATTTTTATGGTTTTATTGATCAACATCTGTTACTGTGATTCATAGAACTTGTTAAGAGTGATAAACTTCCATATTTTGTTATTGAAATTTACTGTGGGTGTGATAATTTCCTTTTTGTAATTACATAACTGAAGAAGTAATGGTAA
Organism: Phyto melanocephala; assembly: GCA_941918925.1. Lineage (NCBI taxonomy): Eukaryota > Metazoa > Arthropoda > Insecta > Diptera > Rhinophoridae > Phyto > Phyto melanocephala. Next base: position 139,782,202 of record OW799233.1, on the reverse strand, counting down.
GAGTATCACAAATTTGGAAAGACTACATTTTTTGCAAACGTTGGTTCCTTTTTAATGGATTAAATAACATTAATTTAGAAACAGCGTTTAGGCATAACAAAATTTTAGATTAGTTTTTATACGATACTAGAGTAGTCCTGCTCACCAGACAATTATCTATGAGGAAAAGACATCATCAGATAAGTGGACTTATGTATAATGCATATGCGTTAATATTTTTCAATACTTTTTTCTGACCATTAGTGAAAGTATATACATATACCTTTCCAATGAGTGGTTCTCCAGGTTTAAAAAGTCGGTTGTTCAATTTATCATATTAAATATATCGTATTAAGCTACTTCAGTAAAATGATTTTGGTTTTTTATTTTATTTTAACATGCAAAAAAATTCAAACAATTGCATGTACCACAATTGAGAGAAGTGAAATACAACAAGTAAGAGCACTATATTCGGCTGTGCCGAATCTTTCATACCCACCACCAATTTTGTGTACTTTTAAAGCACAATATTTATTATTTTGTTAATCGCTTTTGAATAATCTCTTTATAATAAAATATGTATCACTTTATTTGTAGAGGGTGGTTAAATTTTAAGGGCCCATGTTGAAGGTGAACTACACCTAGTCTTTAAATTTGTTTTCTGCATTTCACTTGACATTTCTCAATTTCAAACTTACTCAATTTGATCCGTGGAAATATACGCAAATGACCAACGCTTCAAAGTTATTCAGGTTTTTTATAAAAATGGGCGTTCAAATCAAAATGCATTTTGTGCACTTCGTAATTCTTTTGATTAACATAATCGTTCAAATTCGTCCATAATCGGGAGAATTGTAAAAAATATTTAAATTTCAGAAAACAGGTCTGTATAAAATGTTAGAACATCTGTGAATGCCTTCTTAGTTCGTTAGTTCGTTGAATGGGAACCACTGCTGTTTTTTGCGATAGTGTGGCAAAAGAGCAGTAAACCTCGACTCATCATCATGCCCAACAATTGAACATCAATAATGTCATTGAAAATTTGGACCATCAGATAGTGGAGTGGCGCCAAGGATGGGGGGGGGGAGTCATTTGGCCGATATTTTGTTGAATACATAATTAAACCATACATATATTATCATTACAAAGAGAAATGATAATAATTTCTTAAATAATTTGTGTTTTATTTAAAATCAACATCGGCCCTTAAAATTTAACCACCCTTTATAACTTCGATATGCTACTAAAATGCTTTTGTAAATGTAGTCTTTCAATGAAAGTGGGCGTTAAAGTAGGCGTATCAATAAAGTTTCTGCTAATAAATACCACTTAGATATTTCCATATAGTCCTTTATTTTCCCAAAAACTTTGTCAATAGAGAAATTACATGAATTTTAGTTAAGCCGTTATATGGGAGGTAGGCGCTCAAGTGGGCGTGTAACTTAAATGTTTTTGGCATACCAATTACATTGGTTAGAAAGATATATGTAGCAAATTTGATCATCATACCTCTAATTTTGGCGGTTTTATGAGCTTTTAAATTTCATTAACGGTAGATAACGTGAAAAGTGGGCGTTATAGTAGGCGTGTCAAAGTTGTTTTTGCTAATGAGTACAACTAAGGTATTTCAATATAGTCCTTTTTTATTCCAAAATCTTTATTAATAGAGAAGTTATATGAATTTCAGTTAAACCGTTATATGGGAGGTGGGCGTCAAAGTGGGCGTGGCACATTGATTTTCCGTTACAAAAAAGCATCTCAACAAACAGCAAAGGGTGCAAAATGGCAAGGTCGTACATCCAATTTTGTTGCTTTTATGGAGTTTTTGTTTTTAAATATACCGAAAAATACACTGTGCGTTATAAATTTTCGTACATTTTGATCGATAACTCCTATGCTAATTCATAGATTTAGATAACTTTCAAGAAAAAATATTGTTTTTACTCAGGAAATATATATTCGAAGTTTCATGAGTCTACGTTAATGCGTTTCGACACAATTCCATTTTATTCGATGTTCGAAGGACACGGTTTTTTCGACCTACTCTTGCTTTTCGAGCTATAACTCTCTTCCTAATATTCCGATTTAGATCATTTTCAATATCAAACAAACCTTGTCTATAAGAAAGATTCTGGCAATGCTTGAGCCCCCTAGCTTTTTCGGTGCGACCTCTATCGTGCTTTCAACAGACGGACAGACTGACAGACGGACGGACATAGCTAGATCGTCATCAAATCAAACTCTGATTCAGAATATATATACTTTGTGGGGTATAAAATGGATATTTCGATGTGTTACAAACGGAATGACAAAATGAATATAAACCCCACCATTTTTTTGGTGGCGGGTATAAAAACAATAATATTAAATGTTTTTACATATTTACGGTTTTGAGAAATTGTTTGTTATTGTCAATTCATTAGATAGAACAATTTTTAAATATTAATGTAAATTTAACTTAACCTACGAATTTGCAGTTCTCTGCTATTTATGCATTCATGTACGTATTTAAAGATTTTTCAATGAGAGTGATATGATTTCTTAAAAAAAACACATTTATTTTTAAGGAACTTTAAAAGTTTTTTATTTTATGTGAAGTACAATCGATACAATGAAGTTCTAAAAAAAACGTCATTCAAATGGCCTCTACGATTTCTTCTTCAGGAAAGAATTTGTTGAACCCAATTTCCGATCACTTTTTCCTTTTTAAATTTAAATATATTGAAAACGAAATTAGTTTTTTATATTTTTATCATCACACGATAGCAAGCACCACTCACGGTAACTGCTCATTTTCGAACACGATAGCAAGCACCACTCACGGTAACTGCTCATTTTCGAAGAAGTACATTCCGATGACGCCGCCGTCCCATAAACCACACCGAATAGTCTTTTGTAGATGTATCGGCTTTTCAACAATCACTAGAAGATTATAATGTGGCAATTCTGCTTGTTAACAAATCCACTGGTGTGAAAGTGTGCCTGTTCGGTGAAAATTATTTTTTTCGTAAAGTCACTATGTATTTCTGTCTGTTCAGCTAATCATTCGGCAAGTTGACGATGCGTGAAATGGTTAGTAGGCTTCAGCTCTTTACTAAACTAGTCCTTGTTAGTGTGTTGTTTTGAATCTGTGTTCAAAATTCGCATCAGTGATATCTGTGAAATGTTCAATTTGTGGGTACTGCATTTTTCTACTAGATGATACTGATAAAGTCAGAAGACTTTAGCGGCATTACATACTTGACCTACCGTTTCTTTAAAAATAATGTATATCTTATTGAATATATTCATTAGAAACAATTATTTGCATTATATACCTAAGTATATATGTATGTACATAAATAAATGTTCTTTTTAATTTTTGATTTTATTGTAACAATATCTTTTTGTTTATATGTTGTTTCCCTCATGAATGAATTGCATTATATCAAATTTGCTCATTATCCTTAAATAGATACATTGTGAATAAAGCAGATAAAAAACAAAGTTACAGTAATAAATTAAATATATAAAATATCTAAAAGCATACTTCTTTAAGCTGAAATATAATCGACTTTAATTATAGCATGCACACTTTAAAGCATTTATTATCCTTTCATTTAATACAATAGTCCAATAAAAAAAGTATAGCCATGTATACTTTTACACTTTATTCGCACTTTTTTATTTTAATCATATGTAAAGCAATTACTTTATTTTTTATATTTTAATCTGCGCTTATGTTTTAATCCCCCCTTGCAAAAACATGACCGAAACAAACAAATTGCTTAGAAATTCAAAGTGACAAGCTTACAAGCGTTGACTGGCATTAAGTGGTGGCGAAATGTGCACGTCAGCTACACTCATACAGTTAGAGACACTATTGTAAACATACATCGAAACACTCACATACGAAACCAGACTAAATTCACTGTAAATTTTGTACTAAAACGAAATTCAAAAACTCAGCAAAATATCTAAGTTAAAAGTTAGAGTGGGTAGAGTAGTGTGAAGTAGGTGAGCTAGAGAACTGAGTATCTTTTAAATGTTATTTCACGCAATGCTAGCAAGTGTCAACGGAAGGAAACATATATGCTTTCAGCTTAAAACATGAGTGATAAGTTAACAAAGAACTAACTTTTTTTCTTCCTTAGTTCTATTCTTGTTTTAAGTCTTTACTAACAACAAGTGGAAACAGTACTAGACGTATATACACAAATACATTTACGCACATACATAGAAATATACATCAAAGTCACTAATACACTTTCACATACGATTGTTCTGTGCATAGAGCTTTGGGAGTGTTTACTTTTACTTGTAGCTAATTGTCATGACAGCGTAATATGAAAATTGTGTAACTATATAAATAAGTATGTATAAAAGGAACTATAATAGTATTCGTACATACTATATTAACATATGTATGGGAGTATTAAGGTGGTCCATTAATTGTTTATATGTATTTATTTTTAACAATTTTTATAAAAAAAATCATGATACCAATATATGGGGGTTGAAAGGGTTACATTTTAAAATACCAGATTTGGTTCATTTATAAATTTCTTGTCCGCTATTTTGTAGTGGCGGCCAACATTAATTTTTATATTTTTATAGTGCTTATATTGCGCTAGTCAACTCTTTTCAGATGATACCAATATTCGGTTGTATAGAAGCTGAAAAAATTGGTTTCCATTTGTAAATTTTTGGAACATATATTTTAAAAAGAATTTTTGCCTATAACTTTACCGATTAGTGTCCGCTTTATCCAAAATTTTGCACTAACATCTCTTAAGGCATATTATATCTACAAATAGTAGCAAAGATACCTATATATATTCTATGGCTGAAAAATTTTAATTTTGGTGGAGTAAATAATGGAAAAAACAGAGCTAGCGAAATCTTGAGTAAATTTAAAAAAATTAAATAAACTACTTAGTTAAGCCAAACCGCTCAGCTTATCCACGTTAAGTTTTACGTTACTGCTAAAATTTGCTAGATCAGAAAATTCACCAAATTTTTATCAGAAATAAATTGAACAAAAAAATATTTTTATCTGCAGTTTAATTTGTTACACTCTCTCTGTTTTTCTTTTGTTTTACAACACACAAAAATTACTTGTTTACTGTGTTTAGTTTTTATTTTTTCGTATAGACTTGTGGTTTGTTTATATTTTAACAGCAACTTACGGGCTAATAACTCCTAAAATATAAAAAATATAAAATATTAAAACGACTTAGATCCTGCACACCGTACAGTAGTACAAATACTCAGCTTAAATGAAAACATGTAAGAGCACTATATTCGGCTGCGACGAATTTTTTATAACCACCACCAATTTGATGTACTTTTATAGATCAGAATATATTATTTTGTTATTAACAGTAATTGCTATGGAATAATATCTTTATACTAAAATATGTATCACTTACTTTGTACAGGGTGGACCAAAAGTCACGCCTGCGTGTAAAAATTGGATAACTTTTTTGTTTATTAATATTTTTTTTTTTTTTTTTCAGATTTTATTCATCGATTCGTGTTACACCACCATGCAAAATTTAAAGACTGAGCAACGAACGAAAGTGGTAGAATTTTACTTTTCCAATGGGCGCTCAATTTTACTGACGCAACGAGCATATCGAAATTATTTCAACACCAGAAATGAACCTAACCAAACCACAATTAATCGTTTAATTGCACGGTTTCGACAACAAGGTGCAGTGTCAGATTTGCCACGATCAGGAAGACCAAGAATAATACAGAATCAAGTGAACATTGATCGTGTACGGGTCAGTGTTGCAGAATATTCAGGAACTTCAACTCGAAGACGTTCTGGACAACTGGGGACAGATATCGCGCTATGATTAATAATTTTGTACGCCCTGAGGCAGCCAACAAGTGGTTTCAGCAGGACGGAGCAACAGCACACACAGCCCGTGCCACAATGACGCTTTTTAATGAAATTTTTGACGACCGAATTATCTCGAAAAATTCAGAATTTAATTGGCCAGCACGTTCACCGGATTTAACTGCCCCTGATTATTTTCTATGGGGTTATCTCAAAGAACGAGTGCATGTAAACAAGCCTCAAACTATAGAGCAACTAAAGAACAACATTTAAGCTGAGATGAGGGCAATAGAGCCTGAAACCTTGCGTGCAGTTATGCAAAACGCCTGTTTAAGAGCCCAATTGTGCATCGATGAAAGTGGTGGTCATCTCTCTGACATTATTTTTCATAATTAAAATTCAGGTTATACAAAGATAATATTATAATTAAAGAAAAAATTTAATAAAAAATAATAATAAACAAAACTTTACACGCAGGCGCGACTTTTGGTCCACCCTGTATAACTTTGATATGCTAGTAAGATATTTTCGTGAATTAAGTCTTTCAATGAAAGCTGCCGTTAAAGTAGGCGTATCGATATAGTTTCGCTAATAACAACTTATACATTTCAATATAGACCTTTATTCTTCCAAAAACTTTGTCCATAAATAAATTATATGAATTTCAGACAAAGCGTTATATGACATGGACTAGAAAGCTATATGTACGAAATTTCATCATCATACCTATAGTTTTGTCTGTCTTATGGCTTTTAAACTTCATGAACAATAGACTTCTTGAAAAGTGGGCGTTATACTTAGTAGGCACGTCGAAGTAGTTTTTGTTAATAAATTCAACTCAGATATTTCAAAATATAGAGTTTTTTATTCTTCCAAAATCATCATTCATAGAGAAATTATATGAATTTGAGATAAAGCGTTATATGGGAGGTGGGCTTAATAGTGGACATGTAAAATTTATTTTCCGAAAGTACAAAGCCTTTGAACAAAAAGCAATGTTTGCAAAATTACAGAATCATACATCAAACTTTGTCAGTTTTATTACGTCTTATATTTTCAACAATTTTCAGGGAAAAATATCTTTTACTCAGGAAGTATACATTCAAAATTTCATGGCTCTACTATAATGTGTTTAGACACAATTGCAACTTATTCGATGTTAAAGAACAAAGTTTTTTTACCTACTTTTGTATGACGAGCTATAAATCCCTTCCTCATAATTTGCCCATTTTCAATACTAAACAAATCTTGTGTATAAGAAATATTCTGGCAAAATTTGAGCCCCCTTACTTTTTTGGTTCGAACTCAAACTGATATAGCTAGGTTGTCATAAAATTAAACCCCTACTCAGAATATATCTACTATATGGGGTCTTAAATGAATATTTCGATGAAATTCAAACAAAACAACAAAATATATATATATTGGTGGCAAGCATAGAAAGTCAAAACTGAATTTTTCCCAGGCGAAGCGACATTAAACTTATGTTTGTATGTTTTTAAATTATCATTATAAACAGTTATAAAAGAAAATAGTGGGTATGACTGATTTCTTGTTCGATCAATTGAAACAAACGACTTATCTCATACAGAATTTATATTTAAAAAATGTCTTTATTTGTTTTTGGTTAGCTAATTTATATGCCTGCATTTCATTAGGCACTAATGACAACTCATCAGTATATCTTTAACTATCATGTTTAAAAAGTTACACACTCTCAAATAAGAAGAGATAATTATGTCTTCAAATTCTTTAAATTATTTCGAATGCCCACTGCTACCGTCATATCCGTATATATATTACAATATATGTAAGTTCAGAAGTTTTAAACTGTTAAACAATTTTGTTTTGCGGTTTTAAAAGCCTTTTTTGCAGCGTGATCAAACACAATTTGCCTAGCTAGTTTAGCCGATATATTACACATTGTTATATCAATATTTGGATAGCATTCCGTTTTAGCAGTCATGAGGTTGATAGTTATTCTAAAATATGGGCTACCTTATTATATATACATACGTAAGTGTGATTGTATGTGTGATTTTACTGTTAAATATTAAGGTTTATTTGATAGAACTGCGTTTAGCTTTATTTCATTAGTTCTATTTTATTTTCTATAATTGTAAAATAACGTCAAGCTTTTATCCTATCATCGTTGTCATTTATATATTTGATTCAATTTGTTAAAAGTTACATAGTTACGTCTGTTCCAATGTCAGACACAATTGTTTGTGATAGTTTGTCATGCTAGAGCTATTCGTATTATATTTTGCCACCAAACTCTTTCATGTTAATGAGTTGTAAACATATAAGTAATAAATTAGCTTGAAATTTCTGTGAAAAATATATGAAGACAGTCATCAATATTTGACTATGAAGTTGACAGTTTGTTGCATGAATTGAACATATTTCTACTAACTACTGCCCTTATGTTTATCGTAGACAATCGTAGAAATAATCAGATGGTTAAAATCATACAAATTAGGGTTAATTTTTAACAAAGTGATTATATAATAAATTAAATGTATAATTCGTTATATAAGTTATTTCTATAAAATTTACATACAAGCAAAGATACCCAAATATCCTATTTACCTACATACATACATTAACATAAATGCATATATTTATATACATTAAAGCTTTACTTTCTTCTTTTGCTTCCTGTTAAATTATTGTTTTTTTTTCTCTATTCTTCTCTTTGAAATATTTCTTCTTTTTTCTTTAGTATATTGTCAATTTGAAAATGGTGTCGATTTTGACAAATGCAAATAAAAATTTATTGCACGCGAAGACAATGAACACCATCAATAAGTCAGAAGCAGGAATTTCATTGCCTTGCCTATAGAATGTAATCATGTAAATATGTACATTCGTATGTATCATGTGTAAACGTATATATTCACTATACATACATAGTATACATAAAGTTACTTCTCCATTTTCAGGACCAGTGAAGTATTTGTTCGAAACAAGTAAGAGCACTATATTCGGCTGTGCCGAATCTTTTATATCCACTACCAATTTTGTGTACGTTTAAAGCACAATATTTATTATTTTGTTAATCGCTATGGAATAATCTCTTTATAAAAAAATATGTTTCACTTTCTTTGTAGAGAGTGGTTAAATTTTAAGGGCCCATGTTGAAGGTCAACCACACCTAAACTTCAACTTTTTTCTTGCATTTCATTTGATATTTCTCAATCTCAGACTAAGTCAATTTGAACTGTGGAAAGATACGCAATCGAGCAACGCTTTTAAATATTAAAGACTTTTACAAAAATGGGCTTTCAAATCAAAATGCATTTTGTGCACTTCGTGATTCTTTTGGTCAACATAATCGTTCGAATTCGTCCTCAATCGTGAGAATTGTAAAAAATATTTAAATGTCTGCAAAGCAGGTTTGTATGAAATGTGAAAACATCTGTGAATGCCATCTTAGTTCGTTGAATGGGAAACATTGCTGTTTTTCACGATAACGTGGCAAAAGAGCAAACAACCTCAACTCATCATCGTGCCCAACAATTGAGCATCAACAGTGTCATTGAAAATTTGGATTATCGGATCGAGGTGTGCCGCCGAGGTTGGGGGGGCCATTTAGCCGATATTTTGTTCCATACATAATTGAAGCATACAAATATTATCATAATAAAAATAAATGATAATAATTTCCTAAATAATTGGTGTTTTATTCAAAATCCACATAGTCGCTTAAAATTAAACCACCCATTATAACTTCGACATGCTAGTAAAATGTTTTCGTAAATTTAGTCTTTCAATGAAAGTGGCCGTTAAAATACGCGTGTCAATAAAGTTTCTGCTAATAAACATAACTTAGATATTTCAATATAGTCCTTTGGTATTCCAAAATCTTTATTCATAGAGAAATTACATGAATTTAAGAGGAAAGTTTTATCAACGAAATAGTGCTAATTAATTTTTGTTATCTTATGTTCTACTGAAGTTATGCTCTATTAAAAATGGGAATTTAGGAAAATTTTGACCTAAAAAAAAAAAGAAAAATTATATCTAAACATTGTAAACAATTTATTTCCATGTACTAATGGCTAACAAATTTTAAAATTATACAAAACTTATTTCGTTTAAAAATCTTTTAAAAGCAAAATGTTATAGAAGTTTAAAAATCAAAATCTTACTAATAAATTTCCCGTTTTAGCAAAATGCTGAGAATGTATGTTTTGAATCACCCTGTTCTCTGTAATATATGTGAAATAAAGTTTTGATTTTTGTCTCACGAGGTACACTAGTGACTACATTTGAATGAACTTTAACGTTTTTCAATCGATGACCACAAAAAAAAATGAGTTTTTGGCCGCCTTGGCGTAGAATGGTCCACTGTGTGGCGAACAGTTGGCCGATATTTTATTTCATACAAATATTTTCATTATAACCACCCTTTACAAAAGAAGAGATAGGTAAAAATATATTTTGGCTAAAAAATGTATCTTAAATATTCAAATACATATTTTAAATCTACTAATGCACATTTTTTTTATATTTTTAAATCTATAACCTCATAAAACTGTGGGAACAAATATGTATGTTTAGAGTTGGGCACAAATTGTTACTCTAGCTAATTTTTTGTCAACAACCTCGGTCATTTTCGTTTTCACGAACCCTCATTAAAAATCCCTTGTGGGATGAAATAGGTTGTTAGCATGCCATCTAGTAGTTGTTAGTAGAGTCATCTATTGTTTTATCTTGTATTTAGCTACAGTACAATAAATGGCGCAGTGTAAGATGAATAAATACCAATGAATATGACTAATATATTTTTATAAAAATTTAAAGAAAAAAGTGAGCGTGGCACATCTATTTTCCGTTATAACGAAGACTTTGACTAAAAAGCCGTGTTTGCAAAATTTCAGAATCGCTTATATAGTTTTGTCAGTTTTATTACGTTTTAAATTTGAAATATACACTGTGCGGTATAAATTTTCGTACATTTTGATCTATAACTCTTTTCCTAATTCATAGATTTAAGCAAGTTTTAGGGAGAAATATTCTTTTGAGAAATATATATTAAAAGTTTCATGACTATACGTTAATGCGTTTGGACACAATTGCATTTTATTCGATTTGCGAAGGACACTGGTTTTTCAACCTTCTCTTGCATTTGGCGCTATAACTCTCTTCCTAATATTCCGATTCAGCCTATTTTCAATACCAAACAAAAGATTCTGGCAAAATTTGAGACCCCTAGCTTTTTCGGTGCGACCTCTATCGTGCTTTCAACAGACGGACAGACGGACGGACAGACGGATGGACATAGCTAGATCGTCATTAAATCAAACCGTGATTCAGAATGTATATACTTTATGGGGTCTAAAATGGATATTTCGATGTGTTACAAACGGATGACCAAATGAATATACCCCCACCATTTTTTTTGGTGGCGGGTATAAAAAACATGATATTTTAATGTTTTTGTTATTTGCCTACATACAACTAGAAAAGCTTTTACTGTGTGGTTTTAAAACTTAGAATAAAATGGAAAATTTTTATAGGAGCCACAAATACTGGTACCAATGCTATGTCCTCATACATATTCATATACATACACATGTAAATATATATTCAAACAAACAAAAAACTTTTTAACGTGTTAGTCATAGAACAAATCCAAACAATAAATATTTGCACTTCTAGACATTTGGAGTGTAACCAATGTTGCCAATTTCAGACATTTTTTGTTTGTTCTTGGGTAACGTTAAAAAAATTAATAAACTGGATAAAAGTTTTTTATATGAAACAAAATATGTCTTTAACTTCAAAGAAACTCACTGTTAAAAAAAAACATGATGCATAAACACGGTAATAACCAGCTATGTCCGTCCGTCTGTCCGTCTATTGAAAGCACGATAGAGGTCGCACCGAAAAAGCTAGGGGGCTCAAATTTTGCCAGAATCTTTCTTATAGACAAGGTTTGTTTGGTATTGAAAGTGGGCTAAATCGGAATATTAGGAAGAGAGTTATAGCTCGTAAAGCAAGAGTAGGTCGAAAAAACCGTGTCCTTCGTACATCGAATAAAATTGAATTTTGTTCAGACGCATAAACGTAGAGTCATGACACTTCGAATATATATTTATCGAGTCAAAAGAATAGTTTTCCCTGAAAATCGACTAAATCTATGAATTAGGAAAAGAGTTATAGATAAAAATGTACGAAAATTTATACCGCACAGTGTATATTTTAAAATTAAAACGTAATAAAACTGACAAAACTATATGTACGATTCTGAAATTTTGCAAACATGGCTTTTTGGTCGAAGTCTTCGTTATAACGATATAAAGATGATAAGATAGATGACTCTACTAGCAACTACTAGATGTCATGCCAACAACCTTATTCGTTCCACATGAAATTTTTAATGGGGGTCGTGGAAACGAAAATGACCGAGGTTGTTGACAAAAAATTAGCTAGAGTAACAATTTGTGCCCAACTCTAAACATACATATTGGTTCCCACAGTTTTGTGAGGTTATAGATTTAAAAATATAAAAATGTGCATCAGTAGATTTAAAATATGTGTTTGAATATTTAAAATACATTTTTTAGTCAAATTATATTTTTATCTATCTATTCTTTTGTAAAGGGTGGTTAAATTTTAAGGGCCACAGGGTGATTCAAAATAAACATTCTCAGCATTTTTCTAAAACGGGAAATTTATTAGAAAGATTTTGATTTTTAAACTTCTATAACATTTTGCTTTTAAAAGATTTTTAAACGAAATAAGTTTTGTATAATTTTAAAATTTGTTAGCCATTAGTACGTGATAATAAATTGCTTATAATGTTGAGATAATTTTTTTTTACTTAGGTCAAAATTTTCCTAAATTCCCATTTTTAATAGAGCATAACTTCAGGAGAACATAAGATAACAAAAATAAATTAGCACTATTTCGTAGATAAAACTTTCTTCTTAAATTCATGTAAATTCTCTATGAATAAAGATTTTGGAATACTAAAGGACTATATTGAAATATCTTAGTTATGTTTATTAGCAGAAACTTTATTGACATGCGTATTTTAACGGCCACTTTCATTGAAAGACTAAATTTACGAAAACATTTTACTAGCATGTCGAAGTTATAATGGGTGGTTTAATTTTAAGGGACTATGTTGATTTTGAATAAAATAATTTTTAAATTATTATCATTTATTTTTATAATGATAATATTTGTATGCTTCAATTATGTATGGAACAAAATATTGGCCAAATGCCCCCCCAAACTAGGCGGCACACTTCGGTCCGATAGTCCATATTATCAATGACACTGTTGATGCTCAATTGTTGGGCACGATGACGAGTCGAGGTTGCTTGCTCTTTTGCCAGGTTATCGTGAAAAATAGCAATGTTTCCCATTCAACGAACGAAGATGGCATTCACAGGTGTTTTCACATTTCATACAAACCTGCTTTGCAGACATTTAAATATTTTTTACAATTCTCACGATTGTGGACGTATTCGAACGATTATGTTGACCAAAAGAATCACGAAGTGCACAAAATGCATTTTGATTTGAACGCCCATTTTTATAAAAGTCTTTAATATTTAAAAGCGTTGCTCGATTGCGTATCTTTCCACAGTTCAAATTGACTTAGTCTGAAATTGAGAAATGTCAAATGAAATGCAAGAAAAAAGTTGAAGTTTAGGTGTGGTTGACCTTCAACATGGCCCTTAAAATTTAACCACTCTCTACAAAGAAAGTGATACATATTTTATTATAAAGAGATTATTCCATAGCGATTAACAAAATAATAAATATTGTGCTTTAAATGTACACAAAATTGGTGGTGGGTATAAAAGATTCGGCACAGCCGAATATAGTGCTCTTACTTGTTTTTCCTCCTTTATTGTCATTTTGCTAAAATAAGAGAAAAAACCAAAAAAGAGAACTATTTTTTTTTAATCAAAAAAGGATTCAAAAAGACATAAAAATAGTTTTTAGATTTACTTATATCATTGACAGCAATAGCCTTTTCTTTCAGTTGACGATGATTTTGTCGACAAATATTGAAAATTATAAAAATAGGATTTTAAAGTACTATAATGTTGATTGTAATGATGAAATATGTGAAGATGATAGCATTTACTTTTGATTTCAACGAATGTTATAACAAATAAAGACCAAAAAGGAGTTCAAAAATAGGTGTTAGTTTTGGTAAAGTTAATTGTTATTCTTGTAAAGGAAATAAAGAAACAAAATTTAACCCTATTCAGGCTAAGTTGACAACAACATCATTAAAGAAGTTTGGTTTCTTAAAAGGCTTAAATTTTTGCTTAATAATTTACTCTTGAAAGTTCTCTTTTTTTACTGCCTCTTGTTAGACCCTTTATATTAGAGTTAGACTGAAAGTATATGAAGTTAATATCTACACTGAAAATTATAACAAAATACTCTTCTACAAATCTGCCACCTAGTACAAAATATTTTTTATATTTATATTAAATTGTGAACTAGTGAACATTTCTTGCTAAATGATCCTGTTGTCGTATTATGTGATTTTTCAAAACTAGAGTACAAAATTAAATTCTTGTTTCGCACGTCATTTGAATTTGACATTGAAACTGCTGATAGCATTTAATTTCATTTGTGGCATCAAATAACGACAACGTACAGCAACACATCATCATCTCTTTAGCTGAATATTCTACTACCAATACATCTAATATTATTGCTTCTACATACCAGTCGAACTTCAACAGTTTTTCTATTGCTCTTACAAGTTCTAGTCAGGATTCACCACAACTATTAGCTTGGTTGCATGGCTTTCCTTGTCTCGTCTCTTTATATCACTCTCTTCCAATAAATGTATTTTAAACACACACACTTACATACATTCACTCATGGGACACAAGTTCATTCATTCGACATCATCAAATGTCTACGACAATGATGATGGAAATGAAGAATAATGTTTAACATTAAAAAGGAGATAAGTGCACAAAACTAAACATAAGAGTCAACATGAAAATGAATGAATGAGGACGAAAAGTGGTGCAAGGAGCAATAGGAAAAAAATGAATAAAAGCACTGTATTCGGCCGTGCCGAATTTTTGATACCCACTACAAATTTTTTATACTTTTTTAGCTTAAATTTATTATTTTGTTATTATCAGTAATAGCTTAAGAACCCCTTATACTAAAATATGTGTCACTTTCTTTTTGTGTCTTCGATTTGCTGATGATTTATTTTCTTAAATCTAGTCTTGCGATATAATCTTAAGTATTTCAGCATTAGCAAGGATACCGCGTTGTAATTTTACGGAAACTGAAGAGCAGAATTAGGTAGCCAATTGTATTAAAAAAAAATATTTGCCTTGTGTAGGAATGACAGCTTTGAATGTTATATATGCGACATTTCATCACTATATCTCTAATTCTGTCGGTTTTATGAGCTTTTAAATTTCGTAAACAGTAGGTTGCATAAGAAAATAGGCATGTCAAAGTTTCTGCTAATTAATCCCAATTAGATATTTAAATATTGAGTCCTTTATTCCTCTTAAATCTTTGTCCATAGAGAAATGATGTTATTATAAAATAAAACATTATATGGAAAGTGGACGTGTCACTTTTATTTTCCGTTAATGCAAATCTATTGACCAAAAAGCAAGGCCTGAAAATTTTCAGAATCATACATCTAATTTTGTCAGTTTTAATACGTACTCTGAGTTATAGATTTTCGTTAATTTTTTTTACATATTTTTTTATGTAATGTCTAGGTTTGAGCAATTTTTTTTACTCAGGAAATATACTTTCGAAATTATATCGCTTTATGTCAATGCGTTTGGACATAGTCGAATTTTACTCGATGTTGGAAGAAAATTTGTTCTACCTACTCTTGCATTATGATCAATAACTTTTTTCTTAATATACGGATTTACTTCATCTTCAGTACCAAACAAACCTTATGTATCATAAATATGCTGACAAAATTTGATCCCCCTAGTTTTTCCGGTTCGAGCTCTTTCGTGCTTTAAAAAGACGAATACACAGATCGTCATGAAACTAAACACCGATTCAGAAAATATATACTCTATGGGGTCTAAAATGAATATTTCGATGTGCTACAAACGAAATGACAAAATGAATATACACCCAAAAAAATTTTTTTTGGTGCTGGGTATAAAAATGTAACCAAGAAAAGTATATGAATGTCTAAATGAATAAAGTACTGAATGAATGAAATAATGTTCAAACGGATATAAACAATTTTCATGTTGATATTAGAAAACGGATTTGACATTATTGTATCAAGAGGGTGGTTATGCTATTCAATGTACTTTTTGGATTGACAATAATAACATCTTAAAGTATTTGTGACATTTTTTCCTCAAAGTAGAGAATGTTCTAAATGCTTTTCTTGTAAGAGGAAGGATAATAATTATTAGATGAAAAGGACTGATATAAAATATTTGCTTAAATTGATTAAATCAATAGATTTAGTTTAGTAATGGGAAGTTTGTAAAAGAGCATTTAAATAAAAAAATTAAAACTAAATAGCTAATGTGTTTGAAAATAAAGGCCGTTTTAGATAATTGATATTTAATAAAAAAGGACAACATAAAAGAGAGTTATTATATATATATATATATATATATGTGATTTTGTGTGATTCATAGGTTGCAGCTTATTTTATTTTTGCAAAACATTTCCATAAAAAAAATCAAAGAACATCTCGAAAAGTGGATCTATGAAATTATAATAGCTATTCAAATTTAAGGTGATCTAGGAAGTATTTCCAGGCTATGCTGTGGCATCATTTGTTAAAAAAAAGCAACTCAGCGATATCTAGAGACAAAAGTCGGCACGGAACAAACACTTTTTCCGATACAGTGGTCCATCAGTGATATTGTTTCTTGTTGACGTAACCTCCGATTTTTAGTTAATGGCAAAATCTCAGCTGAGATTACGGTTCTGAAAAGTAATTTTGTTCTTCGGTTGAATATGAGTATATACTGGTGGTTGGTGGAAGTAATTTATGAAACTAAAGCAGTTAAAGGATGTTTCGGGAAGAATTCATTTTTTTGTTTTAAAACAAAAGCACGCTTGTTTTAAAAAAAGCTATGATTTTGTATTTACTTATTTGTTAAGAAGACATGCTTGGAATAAGTATGGAATAAAATATAAGTCAAATGGCCCCACGGCTCTTATTACAACCCATTAAAAAATAATTAAATTGCATTATCTTGGTGGCCAGCTGGCATTAGAAGTTCTTAACAAAATTCGTCTACAGGAAAGTCAGTTCCGACCTTGGTCCGCACCAGGTAGAATTTCTGAAAACAAAATGCGGCAATTTTGTGTATTCACGAAGCCACTTAGATGAAAATACGCTTAATTGAAAAAAAAATAATTTTTTTGAATAACTTGCATTGACATCACTTTTAGTATTACCCATTGAACGAATTGCCGGCGTTTTAGATGTTCTGCTAGATTGATCTGCTGAGTAATTTGAATTTTGTACCCATAAAGTTGGTGGAATGTCAATATTGATGGGGTTTAAGTGGGTACATATTTAATTACTAGTTTTGACACATGTAGAAATTAATTTTACGCCATTTTGTGGTGGCGGCTTTCCTGGATTTAAAATTTTTTATAGTGTGTTATATTGTATATATCAAGTCCTTTATTTTAATGTATATATCATTATTCTCTGTTATCCAAAAGCAGAAAAAAATCGATTTTCATTTGTAAGTTTTAGGAAAAGCACCGAAGTATTTGTACTTATACCTCAATTAGCTTCAAACATATTTGCCTGTTTCCTCTAATATAATTTCCGTGGCTGCGGTTTGTTTTCAATAGTCTTTAGAATGTTCAATGCCTTAAAATATGCCGGTTAGTAACCGATTTATTCAAAATTTTATAACAATATCTCTAGGGGCATATAAATAGTAACAAACGTCAATGTAAATTAACCTGGGTCTAAAAAATATTGTTTGCTTGATAAAAGTATGGACCTAATAACTATTCATTTTCGGATTTTAGCAAAATATTGACACAACATACAAGTAACATGTGATTTCAACCAACAGACGGGCAGTCGGATAGATAGGCAGACGGACTAGTGGAAATTAATATTTTAGAAATTACAAACGAAATAACAATACTTCAAAGCACCAAAGAAATAAAACCATTTGTTACATCATTGAAAGTGTGCAAAAAAGATTTCTTCTTCAAAATGAGAGCAAAATGTGTTCATATATTTTTGACTCGATTTGGCACCATGTCACTATAGCAAGAAAGAACTTAAATGGTACAAAAATAATAACATAGTTTTTGTACCAAAAGAGATAAGATAAAAGATTTTGGGTTCTTGCGAAAAAATAATTAAAGAGCACAAAAAAATCGTCCCATAATAAGCAAGACTTTGAAAGGGATGATTAAACTATGATTGAAAACTGTTGAAACAACTATCAAATCTCTATTGGAAGGGTTAAAAATAAAGATCCGACAAATTTACAAATGGTGCTTATAATTATTAATATACTCTTTAGTGATCTGTAGTAATAATAATATCAATTTAACAAGAATAGAGTAAAACTTTTGAATTAAGGGTTTCCAAATTAATAGATTTTTAAAATGTTGAGTTTCAACGGATTTTTCGAACTCATAAATAATTAATGAGTAAAGTTGACATTCGCTAGATGTCTCAAGTTGCACTTGGTAGAGGATTTTTAAGCATCGCCCATTTATATTTCTATTTCTCTAAACTTTTATACTTTACCTTTATTATTTAGATTAAATAATATCTAATTCCTTCGCTTTTAAGCGGTACAATGTTTGTTTAAAGTAACAGATAGGTAGCGGACTCTTCGTTACTTCTGGGCCTGGATGTCTGAGGGCCACTATAAGAGTTTTAACAGGGCACTTCCCTGTGAGTTAGTATTAAATAGGATCGCAGCACTTCGGATTTTTGTAGGAAGTGTGAGGATAAGGAGAACCTCGAGACTGTGGAACATATTGTCTGTCATTGCCCGAGGCTTTAGAATCACAGGCTTAAGTGGTTAGGTAGGCGAATCCACAATAAGTTGGGAAATGTTTCGAAGTGCAAAGTGGGGAATATTATCGGATTAACTATGGGGGTCGGGCGGCTGATGAACATGCCATGGAGCTCGTGGAAATTCGGTATTTCTTTCTTCTATTCTATTACCCACTAACTGTCCCATATTTTTATTTATTATATCTTCAGCAACCCTCTCTCTCTCTTTTATAATCAATTCTCTTTCTTTCTTATATAAAGAGAAACATAATTACCCATATTGGTCTGCAAGTGTGGGTGTTGTAGGCGGCTCTTGATTTCTGCATCCCCCTTTCCTACCTACCTAACAGACAGGTAACAATATTTAAACTTACCTTGTTAAAAGGTATTCAAATAATGGGCCTTACAATGCTTCCCCCTTTTAAATACAAACATATCTTATTCGTCAGATACACTATATACACAAATATACTTCTGTTCTCAAGAAGCAACTAAGTAACGAGAATTTATATAATAAATTAATTTAAAAATAATATTTACTCATATTGTCGTATTGATACTTTTGCCATAAGCTGATTTCCTTTTATTACCGATTTTAGATGTATAGGTACTCAAAAGATATATTTTAAATAAAACTTATGTTACAATAAACGGATAGATCAAAAAGGAATAACATATATCACTTAAGAAAATGTGTAAAATATATACAACAAATCTGTAAAAATTTCATCACCTTCTTGATGCAATATACTAATCGTTTATGGTTTAAATACTTTAGCAATTCTCCCATTATTGCAAGTTTTAATTTGCACAATACTGCTACAAATAATGCTACAATATAAGCTGTACATAAGTGAACTTATTTTCTATAAACGAATTTGTTTAGTTTAACCTAAATTTACAAAAATGCTCATTAAAATGAATAAACAAAATAAAAAAAAACATAGCCTTAAGGTTACTCCTTTTCTTAAAATGTGTGTTAATACTAAACTGTTTTTTACGCTCATTGTAATGGATTCATTTTAACGCTTTAAGACAGCTGGAAACACTCAACGCAAGTGACAACATCAAAAAGTCACATTATCACCCGCTGAGCATTCAGAACCGTATTAGCCACTTCTCATTTCTACGAGTAGTAAAACAAATACAATAAAATAAAAATACACGCAGCGTTACATTCTACATTTAAAAGTGCAAAAAGGGATAACTGGTGCGTATACTTGACGTAATGCATACAAAAAAATGTCAATGCATACACATCTACATATACAAAATGAGTAGACAGACCCATCTTTACATGCCAATACTAACAACATTCAGACATTATAAAGATACAAACAAAGACACTTATACATATAAATTTGGACAATATGTCCGTGGATTGTTAGGGAAATTCGTTAGAAAAATATTTATTTACAAACTTTTTTTATAAACTCTTTTTAATAATAGGAAATTTTTTATGAACTCAAAATGGTCATTTAGGTATGGAGTGGGCTAAAATTCATCATGGGGCTTATTACATTTAATACCTTTTTTGTTAATATATATTTTTTTAGAATATATAGGTAACACCTTAAGAAAAAATAGGATTCGCCACTGAACAAAGATCGGTCCAAAAGGCAAAAAAAAAAATTTAACTAATAAAGTAATAATCAGTAATAACAAAGATTTAATTATAGAAAATTATAACCTTTTTTTTGGATTACTATAATAATATTTTTTATTGTAGTAGAAGGATCTATAATAATGCTATATGTGTGAAACAAAATATCGACCAAATGCTCGCCACGGCTTTGGTGGCATACTTCTCTGTGGTAGTCAGTAATTTTAATTACAATGTTGGTTGTTGTTCAATTGATGGGTACGATGAACAGTATCAGTGTTTTCAACAGAACGAATCAGGCCAGCATACACAGGTGTTCTTACATTTCCTTCACACCCGGCTTGCTGAAATTTGAATAATTCTCCCTATCATGCTGACCAGAAAAATCATGAAGTGCACGAAATACTGAATTGAAAATGATTTAAATGAATTGCAAATGAAGTTGGGCAAAAAACTTGGCGTTAAGGTGTGACTTACAATTAATATCACCATTTGGAATATTTTAGAAAATTTTCTTCCTTCTAAAAATTTTTAAAATATCCAATTTTAATAAAATGAACTTTAAAAATTATAAAATATTTAAATTAGAAAAAAAAATACAAAAATAAAATTTGAAGCGAAAACGGTGATATTTACACCTCACCAAAATATTTTTCGAGTTTTGAAAGCAGTGCAGGCTTTATTCCCTTATCGTTTTGCATTCTTGGAAGAGCTTAAATGGTTTGCATATGCAAGCACAAGAAAAAATGTCTTCTGTACTAATTATTTTAATTTATTTTAAAAGTAATTTTTTTATATTTGTCCAGAAGGACAAATAAGAAAGGCATGCTTAGCCATGTTCTTGATAGGAATGAAATAAGTGCAAAAAAAAACCTACGAAGTGGAAAATCGCATTTAAAAATCGTGCACTCTATAAGCGCTCTTGGCAGCAGGTAAGCACTAAGAAAACATTTTAAGATGCGCTTTTTGGTAATGAAGGTTTTTGGTGAGATTAAACATTTGTAGTTCTGAAAAAAATATAACGATTTGAGAATTCACGAGTAAGGTAACTAAATTTCTATAGTTTTTTTTATTCCAAAAATCTTTAAAAAAAAAATTTCCTAAAGTTTTCCTAAATATCTTTTAAAGATTTTGTATAACATAGGCGCGATTTGACTTGCCAGCAAATTCAGTTTTATTTCATAACTTAAACAAATAACCCTCGAATTTACTTTTGTTGTATATGTGTATGTATGGCTGTGTTTGTGGGTCTTTGTTTTAGCAAGTAATGTCAACAACAGGCGACACAAGATGATGAATTTAAAGAAATAAAGTCGTAAAAATTATTTCGTGACAAATCGTCAACATACGTGACTAACATGTTTATATTTTTTGTATTTTACTATTATTCTTCAACTACTTTTTTTTTTGTTTATATTGCTGTTGTTGTTATTTAAATTATATGCGTTTAAAAGTCAAGTTATAAAAATACTAAAACACATACTCTTCAACACATTATTTTTTCATTTATATTATGCGTATTTCAGCAGTTTATTTTAAGAATATAAACATTTCGTTTTTTTCTTTCTTTTTTTTGCTTAGTTTATATTTCTGTTATCATTCTTGGCAACCGACATTATCGATGTCATTGTTGTTGTTAAAGAAATACATCAAATGTTAAACGAAAAGCTAAACACAAAGAGGGTCAAGTAGTTAGGTCCCTTTTAGACAGTTAAAATTTTTTTAACAACATGTCGGGGGACGTTTTTCTTTTTTTTTATTATATTCTTTCTCGTACTTAAACCATTTATTGGATAAATTCACAATTTCTATTACTGTAAGTTCTGTTCAGAGTTTTTACGGTTTTCGTTTACTTTTAATTGAAGTATTTGACATTTTAGCACGCAACTGCCACGCATATCTAATGAATGTTCACATTTCTATGGTAAACAAACAACAACACAACAAACACATAGCCACACTTACCCACACATACCCACACATATTTTCCTATTTCTATGACTAAATCTGAAGGTTTTAAAATGACAAATGGCGGGGTGGTATTGGGGGATGAAATGCATAAAAGGGGCCTGTTTTGCTGTGCACTCCTGCTTGGAAAGTAACTAAAAACCGAAAGGAAAACAAAAGTTTAATAAATTAGTAATAACAATTTTGTATGAAACTTTAAAACCTATTATCACCTTGGTCGTAAATAAATCGATCACCTGATTAGTTTAATGTCCTACACCTTAATAGTTGAAAAAGGAGTTCCAATAGCCTCTATTGGGAGTCCGATAGTAGTTTGCCATTTAACCTATATATGGCCATTATGTAGAATAGAAAGTCGAATTCCAAGGTAAAACTGTTAAGATATTTTGACTCTATATTGTATTGTGTGATATTAACGGCTGGGCAATAAAAGAGTGAAGAAGGATGGTGAGGGCTAACACAGTTTCATTTTTACAGTCCTGTAATTGTGCACTATAAGTTTTTAATTGAAACAAAGTGTTTGGGGCTGCTTTTGTAAACATATTAATTGAAAATTTTTTTTGGAAAGACGGTTTGTTCTTGTTATACTTTGCTAACGATTTTATTGCTAGGACACTAAGATAAATGTTTTTATTTAAAATATCTTTGATAACGATTGGGTTGTGAATTCATGCTATTGTTACCTAGACACGGGTCAAGCGCAAGATAACCATTTGAAACAACGATAATAGAGACTTGCTTTCAGCTCTGAACTCTCATTGTCACAACAGCCAGGATATCTAAGGATTACTACATTATCTGCAGCCAGTTTTTTTTTTTTTTTTTTTTTTTTCATTCATTATCATTTATTTTCATTCTATTCCATACAAATAATTGCCTCGCGCCTTAAAGGCATTGTAGAGGCGAGTTGGCCAATAAAACAAAAGAAATTAAAATAAAAAATTTACATGAAATATATATGTATACATATTATGTATATGAAAATACTAAGAGTTATTATGTTATATGTAGGCAATTTATAATAATAATAAAAAAAAGAAAAGATTTTTTAATTATTTAAAATAAATGTTCATTAATATTATGCAAAATATATTCTTTTAACAATTTTTTAAAAACTGATATTCTTGACTCATTTTTTAAGTTTTGTGGCAAGTTATTGTACTCGCGACAACCCATAAATTCAATCCGCTGTTTAGTTAGTTCCAATCTGCACAACACTATTCTTAAATTTCCATTATTTCTCGTACTTATATAATGATGACTCCTTGGAAACCGTAATGTGTGATGTCCAATATTATTCATACACTTAAAAACATACAATAAGAGTTGTAATTTATAAATGCCATGTATAGGCAAAATTGTTTGACATATATCAGTATATAAAGAAATCGTTGGATAAAATACCGGAAGATTATACACTACTTTAAGAGCTTTGTTTTGCATTCGTTGGAGAGACTTTAAACTACTACTTTTCTTATGACCATAAGCAATTGCCAAATAATTAAGGTGACTTTGAATTGTAGCATTGTAAATTAAAAGTTTTGTTACCACATCAAATTTATTTTTAAATTTGTATAAAACACCAGTAGTTTGAGCAATTTTCATTTTCAAATATTGTATATGATTATCCCAAGAAAGATTGTTTTGAATATTTATTCCCAAGTATTTTAACGAACTTACTTCAAAAATTTCTTTACCATCTACAAAAATGGAAAAGATATCATTAGAACGACTCGGCCTAAATCTAATTAATTGTGTTTTATTAGCATTTAATATGAGTTTATTAATTCGAGCAAACTCACATATTAAGGCAGCATCACGTTCCATATAAGCTTTGACAACTTTCTCATGCTTGTATGGATAGAACAAGCAAATATCATCAGCATACATAAAAATTTTCCCAGCAAGACCAAGATTATGCAAATCATTAATAAAAATTGTAACTATTAATAAACCAATAACACTACCTTGAGGCACTCCAAATAAAACAGGACATAGAGAGCTTTTATTACTACCAATCTGCACAAACTGTTTCCTGTTCGTTAAATAACTTCCTAACAGATCATTACTTTTTCCAAGAATACCATAGAACTTCAGCTTACTTAGCAAAATATCGTGATCTATAAGATCAAACGCCTTACTCAAATCATAAAACATAGCAGCCACACCACTGTGTCCATCATCTAAACTTTTGCAAATAAAATTTATAACATTAACTACAGCTTCTCTTAAGTTTTTTATTTAAAACATGGCTAAATAGGAAATATTGCTCAGTGTGAAATAGTAAAAGAAACAGATTGAAATTTTTATTTACGATGCCATAAAGTTTATTAAACGTGTTTTCTATAGAGGAATATAACTTTTAAATGTAACAAAATAAAGATGATTTTTAAAATTGATATTAAATTTATTTTATTCAAAAGATAATTTTCTGACCCTACAGTTTAAATAGGACTTCTGATATAAAACTGCAATGGCTGATTTGAACGTAGTCTAATCTGAAGTTCCAATTTTGACGACCTTTTTCTACATTTGTGGCCGTAAATCGCTAATAACGCGGTGAACGTTGTCCTTCAAGTTTCGGGCTTATTGGTATAGACTAACCACATATCCCCACTGAATATAGTACAACGGCGTTACATCGCACTATCTAGGGGGCAATTCACAATTTTCCGAAACATGAAACTCTCTCAAACCTTCAATTCAATAAATCAATCGTAGCACAAATTGTGTGCCACCGTATTCTTTAAAGAAAAGCTTCTGCACATATTCGTTGTTCAATTGATGAAAACAAAAGTAAGTAATCATGGCTCTATAGCTGTAACCATTAAATCTTGCGTCCGGACCAGCGTAGCTTTTAAAAATGATGAAACCTATTTCACCAGTCACTAAAGCCCACAAGTTTTTTGGATGTACCGGCGTCTCAATGTATGTACACTTGAGCATTATCATTACACAAAATATGGTAGTTTTGTTCAATGACTTGCCCATTAAAAAAGAATTAGCTTCATCCCTAAACAAAACTGGCTTATGACAATCGGGAACAATAGCAATCTTGTTTTGCACCCATTTACTGAAACTACGCCTTTATAAGTCATGCGTCAGAATAGTCATGTTGAAATGCCAAACCAAATTAATCAGTTAAGAAAGTGTTGATAATTTAAAGTTTTATACCTCTACAAAAAACAGCCTTAGCTTCTGTGTTCTGATTTCATTTAAAGACAATCTACCATGGGCTGTCTGTCTGTCGGTCTGTTGAAAGCACGATATAAGTTAAACAGAAAAATATTTGTTAGAATATTTTCTTTTTATCAGAAATGTTTGGTACTGGAAATGGGCTCAATTTGTATATAAGGAAGAGAGTTATAGGATTACAGCAAGAGTAGGTCTTACAAAATGTATTTCTTACATCGAAAAAAATAGAATTGCATCTAAGCGCAAAAACCTGGTGAGAAAAAACATACAATTAATAATGATATTTAATAATTTTTTACAATATAATAACAGTTTTCTGGTCAATGTGTGTGCGAGAAAACGAAGCGAGTGTATCATACTGACGTTCTAAGATTCATATGAATCCTAAACGGACAGAGATTTTAAAGGAATAATAGATTCCATATTAAACTATTTACATTTATCAATTAGCAGAATTTTCCACAACATATCTATTTCAACGCCACCTTTAATATTCGGCATAATCTGCTACTAGAACTAAAAATTTTTATGCATTTTTTGTACCCTTTATTAATTATATAATTTTAAAAAAATTTAAAACAAATCCACACAAAGTTATTATTAATTTTTAATTTCTTTTAGCCAATAAGTCAGCTTCCATAAAGAAAAACGTTGTGTTAAAGAGAGTGAGCATTATCACTACTATTTTAAAAGTACCTAGGTTTCCATGGTAAGACTAAATTAAAGTTAATAAATTATAAGTAAATCGAACTAACTCAATTAATATAATACATATTTTGGCATTAAGTGATTATTGTATGGTGATCACTGTTAATAACAAAATAATACAATTTTTGGTATAAAAGTACTTTACAAATTGGTGGTGAATATCAAAATTCGGCTCAGCCGAACGGTGGAATATCAAGTTAATTTTTTTTTCATTAAAAAAACAAGTAAGAGCACTATATTCGGCTGTGCCGAATCTTATATACCCACCACCAATTTTGTGTACATTTAAAGCACAATATTTATTATTTTGTTAATCGCTATGGAATAATCTCTTTATAATAAAATATGTTTCACTTTCTTTGTAGAGGGTGGTTAAATTTTAAGGGCCCATGTTGAAGGTGAACTACATCTAGTCTTTAAATTTGTTTTCTGCATTTCATTTGACATTTCTCAATCTCAAACTTACTTAATTTGATCCGTGGAAAGATACGCAAATGAGCAACGCTTTAAAGTTATTCAGATTTTCTATAAAAAAGGGCGTTCAAGTCAAAATGCATTTTGTGCACTTCGTAATTCTTTTGATCAACATAATCGTTCAAATTCGGCCACAATCGGGAAAATTGTAAAAAATGTTTAAATTTCTGCAAAACAGGTCTGTATAAAATGTTAGAAAATCTGTGAATGCCTTCTTAGTTCGTTGAATGGGAACCACTGCTGGTTTTTGCGATAGTGTGGCAAAAAAAAGTCAACCTCGACTCATCATCATGCCCAACAATTGAACATCAATAATGTCATTGAAAATTTGAACCATCAGATAGAGGAGTGGCGCCAAGGATGGGGGGGGGTCATTTGGCCGATATTTTGTTGAAAACATAATTGAACCATACATATATTATCATTATAAAAAGAAATGATAATTATTTCTTAAATAATTTGTGTTTTATTTAAAATCAACATCGGCCCTTAAAATTTAACCACCCTTAATAACCTCGATTTGATAGTAAAATGATTTCGTAAATTTAGTCTCTTAGTGAGTGTGGACGTTTAAGTAGGCGTGTCAATAAAGTTTCTGCTAATAAATACAACTTAGATATTTCAATATAGTCCTTTATTTTTCAAAAAACTTTGTCAATAGAGAAATTACATGAATTTAAGTAAACCTTTATATTAGAAGTAGGCGTTAAAGTGGGCGTGTCACCTAAATTTTTTGGCACAACAATGACATTGACTAGAAGGATACATGTAGCAAATTTCATCATCATACCTCTAATTTGGTCGGTTTTATGAGCTTTTAAATTTCATTAACGGTAGATAACGTGAAGAGTGGGCGTTATAGTAGGCGTGTCAAAGCTGTTCTTGCTTATGAGTACAACTAAGGTGTTTCAATATAGTCCTTTATAATTTCAAAATCTTTATTAATAGAGAAATTATGTGAATGTTAGGTTAAACGTTATATGGGATGTGGGCGTAAAATTGAGCGTGGCACACTGGTTTGCAGTTACAGAAAAGCCTCTCGCCAAAAAGCGAATTGTGCAAAATTTCAGAATCATACTTATAGTTTTGTCCGTTTTATTAGGTTTTTAATTTAAAATATACTGAAAAATACACTGCGCGGTATAAATTTTCGTACATTTTTATCTATAACTCCTTTCCTAATACATAGATGTAAGCAAGTTTTGGGGAGAGATATTGTTTTGACTCGAGAAATATATTTTCGACTTTTCATGACTGTACGTTTCATGACTGTACGTTAATGCGTTTGGACACAATTCCGTTTTATTTGATGTTCGAAGGACACGGTTTTTTCGACCTACTCTTGCATTACGAGCTATTACTCACTTCCTAATATTCCGATTTAGCCCCGATCAATACCAAACAAACCTTGTCTATAAGAAAGATTCTGCCAAAATTTGAGCTCCCTATTCTTTTCAGTGTTACCTCTATCGTGCTTTCAACAGACGGTCAGACATAGCTAGATCGTCATCAAATCAAACCCTGATTCAGAATATATATACTTTATGGGGTCTAAAAGGGATATTTCGATGTGTTACAAACGGAATGATAAAATGAATATACCCCCACCATTTTTTTGGTGGCGGGTATAAAAAAGCAAACTATTGAACTTTTTGGCTAGTGGCTTTTTGTAAATAATTATAGTTTTTTCTTACTTAGTTATAATTTTTCATAAAATAATAAGAAATTTTGATGCTTTCAACTTTTGTTAAAAATTTCCTCCTAAAGGGTGATTTTTTATGAATTAAGTTTATCAGGCTGGCACCTCTGGTTGGTAATTGTGCCCAAACTACATCTGTGAAAGTAAAAAGGTATTCAGTATACTCTTCTATTCCATCGTGGAGAAACTCACAAACGAGCAACGACTGAAAATTTATTATTTTAAAAAATATTTGTGTTCAGCGATAAGGGTCATTTCTAGCTAAATGGATACGTAAACAAGCGAAACTGTCGCATCTGGGTTGAAAAAAAAGGTACAAGAGTTACCGATGCATCCCGAAAAAACGACAGTTTGGTGTGATTTTTTGGATGGTGGCATCATCGGTCCATTTTTCTTTCAAAACCTCCGTGGAAGAAACGTTACCGTCAACGGTGAACGATATCAAGCCATGATACGCGACTTTTTTATGTCCCAATTGGCTGACTTGGACTTGGTTGATATGTGGTTCCTACAAGACGGTGCCACATGCCACACAGCTCGTGAAACAATGGACATATTGAAGGATGAATTTTATGAGCAATTTATCTCTCGAATTGGCCCTGTGAGTTGGCCGCCAAGATCATGTGATTTGACACCTCTTGACTATTTCTTGTAGAGTTATGTGAAGTCGTTGGTTTATGTGGACCAGCCAAACACGATTGAAGCCTTAGAGTATAACATAACACATGTTATTCATGGAATACAGGCCGAAATGCTCAAAAAAGTGGTTGAAAATTGGACCTTGCGAAGATGCCATTTGAACCGCAGCCACAGGCAACATTTACATGAAGTTATTTTTAAAAAGTAAACGGCAAGGACCACTTTATCGATTCCAATAAAAATTTTGAATATATGATGAATATTTGAGTGTTTTATTAGATTTTAAAATTAACTACGCTTAAAAAATTACGCTTTCTTTAAAGATTTTCGATTTATCAAAAATTTTTAAAAGTCATTTTTGTACAAGTTCTTTAGTTTATCTGCCGTATTCATAAAAAAATATTTTAGGTTTATTGAAGGCCTATTTGACAAATTTCTGTGCAACATCTGTCAAATAAGCTAAAAACCTAAAATATTTTTTATGAATACAGCAGTATATGTTTAACTAAAACTTCCAATAAAAATTTTTTTTAAGCAATAAAATTTTTAAATAAATTTTTTTTTTAAATCTCTTTATATATTAAAATTATTTTTAATAAAACAAAAAATTACTTACAACTCTTGTAAAGCTATGTACTTTGTGTAAATTTTCTGTTTTATTTATTTATTTCTTTTTTACTGACAGTGCCCGTTTTTAGGCGTGACAATTTAGTGTATCGTACTACGCGGCAATGGTTATGAGTTTTAAAACATATGCAGAAAGTTAGGAAAACCATTTCAACTGCAAAATTGCGTGTCCATAGTTGTTATAGAAAATTGTGCGTAAAATAAACATAAAGTGGAACGTCATCAAGTACCCTATTAAACAATTGACCTCCCTGTCTTCCTTTTTTTTTCTTTCTACTTTTCTTCCACCTCACATCACACAACAATCATAATATTTTAACAAACTACTATACGCAAACGACAGAGTGTACGGTACAAACACAAACACGTACACATATTAACACCAACTGGTTTATTTTATTCGACAATCTACCGGAAACATACTAAATGTGCGTGTTTATAAAACTTTAACTGATACATCATTTCAAACATACATACATACCTATGTATACGTACATATCCATGTATATGTTAATAATCAAAAACAGGCATACCAGGCGTAAACGTTAAACAAAAATCAAACGAGGGAAAGGTGAAGAAAAAGAAACATATAACAGGCATTTTATAAACAAAAACAGCAAACTACAACTACCACCACAATAGCGACAAAAACAAGTGAATATGTGTTAACTTTAAGAGATATGACAGTGCAGTATTTTTTATTTTTTTTGTTGCTATTTTATAGTTGATCAACTTAAAATAACTGCTAAAGCAAACTATCCCCATTGCTTTTAAATACATGCCACATAAGTAGATACATGTATACTTATTTGCTATATAGTTCTTATAACGATTTTTTTATAACCTTTTTTACATTTCATTCGTCGTCCATCATATTCTAATACATAAAAACAGTTTGGTTACCAGAATACTTATACAAATATTCTTTGATATGTATGTATAGCCACACATACATATATTGCATGTGTTTTAATGCGTGTGTGTGTATATATGTATGTGTGAATTTGTATCATGTCAAATGTGCCTTTTAAATAAATTAAGCATAAAAGCATGCTGTACACTGGACGCCATTATGTCGCTGCAAGACTACTATGTTGAAAAACATTATACTTATACGCACACAAATACGACAATTCGCGCTTTACGCTATAAAAGTTCTAATTTATTTATGGTTTGTCCATAAACGCAAAGCTTTTAGTTTGATAACATGTTTAGTAGGGATGTTCATCAAAATTACTTTTATTATTTTCCATTACGTACATACATAAATATTCCAATCACAAAAATTAACTAATTTTGAAATCCTATGTGAGAACAAAACAAAATAAAAAAAACCACACCCAGCTTTAAATATTACCAATATCTTAACTAAATAATTAATGGCTTATAAGAGTGTATATCTTTCTATCTATTCATCTATCTATCTATCTATCTATCTATCTATCTATCTATCTATCTATCTATCTATCTATCTATCTATCTATCTATCTATCTATTTATCTATCTATCTATCTATCTATCTATCTATCTATCTATCTATCTATCTATCTATCTATCTATATATCTATCTATCTATCTATCTATCTATCTATCTATCTATCTATCTATCTATCTATCTATCTATCTTTCTATAATCTAATTTGAGGTTAGTAAATAATGATTGAAAAGAGATTAGGATATATCGATTCCGCATGAGAAATTCTTTTAAAATATAAAGTACTATACTCTATGTCTATTATTCAACTGTGTTTTCTGCACAAAGGCAATATAGATTCTATTAGAATTAAAAATATTATATATAATATATATCATAAGTTTTTCTTACTTCAGTCAATAAACCACGTCATTGGTGTACGGCCTCCTCTAATGAATTTTTTTTTATAATTTTCAATAAATTTACTCATTTCATCCTCTAATTACAAAGTTTTGGGTTCGCAATGATTTTTACCAAAATTTTATAAAATTCAAATATTATGTAAATTTCTTCGATCTTTTTATATTAATATATTGTTTTTATTTATTCGAGCTTAAGATCTTAAGCTCGAATAAATAAAAACAATATATTTTTATAAAATTCGTTAAATAAAGGAGAAGCAGAAAAATATTGACTTGAGTGAACAAGATTGTTATTTTGCAAGGCAGAAACAACATTATTAAAAGCCTTAAGATTTCTATCTTTAGCTTAAAGTTAAATTGTTTTCTTCATATCCATATTCTTTTCAGAAGAACATAAGAAGCCTTTAAAACTTGAAAGGTGACCACATAGTTTGCAGTTATTACAAAAAGGTCAATTGTCAATATTTGAAACAACTTTACATTCTTCCGGAGCATGATATTCATGGCATTTAACACAAACAAAACGTCTGTTACAATTTTTTTAAATGTTACCCCATTGTTTGTATCTCTTTCGAATTTTTCTTAAAGGATTTCCACATGATACTCTAATTTAATAAATATTTAATTCTTATTAGTTCTTATACAGATTTTCCAGGAAATAATGTAACCAAAACCATTCTTACTTGAAAAGACAGTAGAGAACTTTTTTAACGGAATCCACTATATTTGAAATTAGAAGATCAATTTCATTCTTAATTATTTGTATGTCCGTTTTATAATATAATTCTCCTAAAACTATACTTTAACGCTTTTGCGCAATCGGTGTGTATGAGTGTGATTCTACATTTATAACCCCAAGTAGTTGAATCATTTCAAAATAAACTGGGGAATCTTTCAGAAATTGTTTGCTTTTGTGTCTATATTTATGATTGCAAATTTAATTTTAAGTCAATAAACAGATTCTAGTAGAGGAATATTGGTGGACAAAACGAATTTACTATATTAGAAAACTTTTTTGTTTCCTCAACGGAGCTGATGTTCCTAACATTATCTCTTTATATTTGAATGTCTAACTCTCCTAATATAGCGAGTCTGTTTTGAGAATTTTGTATCTTAACTAACAATGACTTTATTTTATAATTTTTGTTTTGAAAAGTTAAATTACATACATACATATTTATATACCTTATCTTTGCTGCTACGTTTACGTTTTTAAGGAAGTTAAAAATTGTTGCTTTTGAAGGATGAGAAAGGGCTAAGTCATATCATTCCATAGGATTGCCAAAAAGATCAATTTGTTAAAGTGAATTTTTTCTACTTGTAATGTCTTGAATTAAGAAATTTTTCATGTGTAAAGTACATCAGAATTAATTGAATTATAGTTATTTCCAACCGATTTATCACTTAAATTCGGCAAAGATTTTGATCTTGAATTTTTTCTTTTTTTGAATTATTAGAACTCAAAAGGTAGCTGTTCTTCAATGATGAATTTGAAATAATTCTTTTTATTGCTTAAATCGGGTTTTTGTTTCGTATTATCTGGAGGTAATTTGTCGGGCGGCACATTTACTTTCAAAAAAGTTGAGGAGGAATCCATTTTCCAAAAAGTATAATAAGAATAAGAAAATTATTTTATCTTTAAATTTTTAAAATTTTTTTTATATTATTTTATTTATTTTTTTTTTTTTTTTTGAAGTTACATATAGTTAATTTTTTTGATATTATTTTCTTTAAGTCAACGACTACTCACTACCAAGTTAAAATTTAAATTTCAAGTAATCTTTGTATGTATGTTTGATTTGATATTAATTTATTTCCTTAAATTTATCTTACAAGGCAACCTTGAGTATTTCTACATTAGAAGTGATACTACTAACTATTATTTACTCCAATATTGTATTTTTACGGAAACTGAAAAGCATAATCTTGGAGCTGAAGGTAGTTAAATGGCCATAGAATCTTCTGCTTTTAAAATATTGAAATTAGTATTTAAATTCAACTTAGATAATTAATTATAGATTTATCTTTTTCCTAAATTTTTGTTCAAATATAAATAATATAAATATAAAAGAAATCACCATATAGGAGGTGAACATTAAAGTGCTTTTCTCCCCTATATTTTTGGCGTAATTAAATTTACCAGACATTTTCAAATTACCTACAACAGAACGTAGCTTTTGTGAAATGGATGGCCACAAAGACAGTGATAGTTGCGTCAAGTAATAAGGCAAAATTATTTTAGGATAAATTAATAAGTGTAAGTAGATGTCAACATTTTTTTCCATCTACTTGACTTGGAATGTGAATGATTTAAAAATTTCGGGTTGCCAAATTCAACAGTTAGGTAATTTTTAGCTTTGAACTGGGAACTGTATTAGCTTCATTTAAATCACAACGTGGGAACATTACTGATGATTTTTGCGAAACAAAACATCACCCACAGTGCGTTCGTGATAAGCCAAAAAAAATATGACTGTTGTGACAACTAGTCTATATTTTCTGACAATCTGCCACGATTATGCCAAAAAAATTGCGAAAGTGGTACAAAAGGACGATGCAAAAAGTTTAAAGATGCTTTGTTTTGCTAAAAACAAAGATCATATTCTAATATACCATCCCAAGTAAAAATAATCACAAATATCTACCAGTCTGAATTTTAATTATATTTGAATTTATTTGTATGTTATTATATTAATTTTAAAGGGAAATGAGGTACCAGCATTTTTCACTTTAATAAATGTTGAAAAAAACTAATTTCAATTTATGTTTTATATGTTGAAAATTTTTTGCAGCTCCAAACCGAGATCACATCGTTGTTTACAAAAAACAACCCTGTAGAAATATTTTATGTGATTGTCTTATGCAAAATAAATATAATTTCTATAATTAAAGAT
Organism: Phyto melanocephala; assembly: GCA_941918925.1. Classification (NCBI taxonomy): domain Eukaryota; kingdom Metazoa; phylum Arthropoda; class Insecta; order Diptera; family Rhinophoridae; genus Phyto; species Phyto melanocephala. The sequence goes on along the minus strand of OW799233.1, from coordinate 139,747,753 downwards.
TAATTGCAACCAATATTAGGTCTGAAAGGATTAGACAGAAAAATTTTAATTAACCTTTAGCCGTTTCGAGCCGCTTTTAAATACTTTTAGACAATTTTAAATACAACAAAATAGATGCCACCGAAAAGTATTTTAAACACAGATTTTTGTAGGTCTTTTTTATACCCGCCACCAAAAAAATGGTGGGGGTATATTCATTTTGTCATTTCGTTTGTAACACATCGAAATATCCATTTTAGACCCCATAAAGTATATATATTCTGAATCGGGGTTTGATTTTATGACGGTATAGCTATGTCCGTCTGTTGAAAGCACAATAGAGGTCGCACCAAAAAAGCTATAAGGCTAGAATCTTTCTTATAGACAAAATTTGTTTGGTATTGAAAATGGGCTAAATCGGAATATTAGGAAGAGAGTTATAGCTCGTAAAGCAAGAGTAGGTCGAAAAAACCGTGTCCTTCGAACATCGAATAAAATGGAATTGTGTCCAAACGCATAAACGTAGAGTCATGAAACTTCGAATACATATTTCCTGAGTAAAACCAATATTTTTCTCCGAAAACTGCTTAAATTTATGCATTAAGAAAGGAGTTATAGATCAAAATGTACGAAAACTTATACCGCACAGTGTATTTTTCGGTAGATTTAAAAACAAAAACGTCATAAAAGCAACAAAATTGGATGTAAGACTCTGAAATTTTGCACACATATCTTCTTGGTCAAAATATTTGTTCTAACGGAAAATAAATGTGACACGTCCACTTTTACGCCCACCTCCAGCATAATATCTAAACTTAAATTCATATAATTTCTATACGAATAAAGATCTTAGAATAATAAAGGACTATATTGAAACATCTAAGTTGAATTCATTATTAAAAATAATTTCGACACGCCTACTATTACGCCATAAAACCCACACAATTAGAGCTACGATAATGAAATTCGCTACAGATATCCTTCTATTCAATGTCATTATTATGATGGAAAATTTAGGAGACACGCCCACTTTAACGCCTACCTCCCATATGACGGTTTATCTCAAATTCCTACTTTAACGCACACTCCCACTTTCATTGAAAGACTAAATTTACGAAAACATTTTACTAGCATATCGAAGTCATACAAATAAAGTGATACATATTTTAGTATAAAGAGATTATTGCATAGCGATTACTGTTAATAACAATCAAATACATTTTGTGCTATAAATTCGGTTATTTGAGTTATTTAATCTTCCCGATTTCCCGGGATAATTTTTCGGGATCCCGGGAAATAAAAAAGGTGGCTACGATTCGAAAGCAGATGTTTATATTGTTTATATTGAAATTGAATCCTAATGATTTTATTTTTGATCTCATAGCTGAAGTACCTGTATTTTTGTGCTCATAGATCTCGTATCGAGAGAGTAATATTTTTTTTTAATAAAAAATATTTTTACTCAATTTATATTTTAAATTCAAGTTTCGTTATTAATTTTTATAGTTTTAAAGTGTTTATTTTACATTATAAACTATTTAATGCTTTTTAATAAAAAGTTTTTTTTATAAAAAACAAATTTACTTTTTATTTGTTTTGCTGCGGGATCCCGGCATATTAAAAAATAAATCTAGCATTTACAGAAACAAAAATTTTTGGGAAAAAACCCTGGCTACAAAAGAACGGAAAACTGGTGGTGGGTGTATAAGATTTGGCACAGCCGAATATAGTACTCTTACTTGTTTTTTTTTTGCTTTACATAAAATTAAAAATATGACAAATTAAAAAAAAATATTTATGAAAACGACGGCACATATCAAGCTGTCATTATTATAATTTAGAAATCTTGAGAAAAACAGTTTAAAAAAAAATGTATTCTTAATTTTAGTAATTAATTTAAAAGAGTAATATTACACCTAAACCTTCCCACTAAAAACAATTATTCATTAAACTTAATTTTGTGTCATTTTTATATAAACAGGCATAAATTGGCAACACCGATTTTTACTTTCCAAAATTTTTTTTCAACTAAATATTTCGTTAATTTGTGCATTCATACATACATATATGTATGTACAATAGAATGCGATTGTAATCTAAGATTTAGGTGCATGTATTTTAATTTCAGTATAGCGGCTGCTGTTTATGTAAAACATTCTTGTTGTTCTTTTTTTATTTTTGCCTCATATTTGAACGGCACTTGCATAATGCTGACGTTTTTAGGAACCCAATTTATTGTTGATAAACTATCATTTAATCATCCTGTATTGTATGTACATGATTTTAATTAAAGCACCATTTAAGTTTAAGTAACTATGTATGTATAGAGTATTCCAAAATGGTTAAAGATTAAAATTTACCACCATTGCACAGTAGCTTAAAATTTTTGATTTTGAGATTTTGCCGAGTAAGAGCCGAGGTGCACATAAATTGCTTTAGAATTGTATCACCCACTGGTAAAAATAGAAGTCAGCGGACGTGACTCCAGCATATATTAAAAAAAAATACTTTTGAATAAACTATTCAGCACTAAATTTTAGGGTAAATATGTATCAAACATATCTATATAACTATTGGAGTTAGCTTACACGTTAATGCACATTTTTTAAAAATATTTTAAATTACTTTCTTAATGTGAAACTATTTTTAAGTTTTGATTAAAATTTAATTTTAGTATTTAAAATTGAGATGGTCTTTAAACCAACATCTTCTTCTTTACTCACACTTTTGCCAGTGGCTCATAAGAATCTTAAGCAAATCAGTGCATTTTGGCTCTTACTCTGCTAAATGTTATTAAAATATATTTTATGATTCGCATATTACCGAATTATTTCCAAAACAAGGCTTCCAAACTATGGTACATTGTGAGGCAATGTATTAAAAATATTTTAACGTTGTTGCTACACTGTTGCAATATGAATTATATTTGTTTAACATGAATGTGTATATGCCAGCAATGCAGTGGACGATATACATATGTACAAATGACTGGCCATAAATAACGGGTGTTTTTTTCAGTGGTATAGAACTTCGAATTGAAATGAAACACAAGAAAATCGTTTTAATGACCATCAATTTGGCTTTATTAAAAGGATAATTTTATGCCATTAATGTTTAAATATGATTTCAGGCATGTGGCCGCCGTGGCTTGTTCGAATAAAGCCAATTCTACAGGTCCAATATTTAACCACTTTTTCGAGCATATGGGGCCGTATGTCGGCAATAACGCCACGAATGTTGGCTTCCAATTCCCCTAACGTTTCTGGTTTGTTGGCGTAGACGAGCGACTTCACATATCTCCAAAGAAAATAATCCAATGGTGTCAAATCACACGATCTTGGTGGCCAATTGACAGGTCCATTCCGCGAAATTATGCGCTCATCGAATGTTTCCTTCAATAAATCGATTGTTGCGTGCGCTGTGTGGCATGTAGCGCCGTTTTGTTGGAACCACAACTCATCCACATTCATGCCATCCAATTCGGGAACAAAATAGTCGTTTATCATGGCTCTATACCGGTATCCATTAACGGTAACTGCCTCTCCAGCATTATTTCGGAAGAAGTATGGCCCAATGACTCCACCAGCCCATAGAGCACACCAAACAGTTAGTTTTTGTGGATGTAATGGCGTCTCAAGGGTCGCATGTGGATTCTCTTCACTCCATATGCGGCAATTTTGCTTGTTGACGTAGCCATTCAACCAAAAATGAGCCTCATCACTGAACAAAATTTTGCAATGAAAATCAGCATCGAGATCAATCTCAATTTTCGAAATAAATTTGCACGATTTGCAAGCGTTGTTCTTTTGTCAACCTGTTCATGATGAAATGGCAAACCAAACTGAACATAAATGACATTAGAGTTGCCAGATTTGACCACAAAATGCCAGTTTTATCTCTATTCGAAAAACAAACCTGTAAAAAAAACACCCTGTATTTAGATAAGAAAAAATCAGACTTAAACCTGAGTTTTTCGTTCAAATTGAGATTCTGCCCATAAACTGAGACACTCTGTACACTTATTTTAGACAAGAGCTACAAATACTTAATATTCAATAAAATTCACAGTGTTGTATTAGAAGGTATTTAGTATGGTATTATATTTTAGGCTTGAATACATTGTATGTCGATTTAATTAAATTTTGTTTGATATATCAGTGAAGCCTTTGTTGTTATTGACATTTTCGTCCAATGTGTTATAATAATGTAAACAGGAAAGTAATAAACAATTTATCTTTATACTTTTTTGTTGATACATACATGCATATCCATATCTTGTGTAAGAAGTGTTTTTACTGATATTACGTTATAAGTCAAATTCAATAAAATGCCATTTTAGTTACCGTATTGCGCAAATTAAATCATTAGGTTTATGCATCGCGACAACAAACATACAAATTTTAAATAACACAAGCATATAGTTTTTGTATATAAGTATGCCTGCTCATATCACACAGACATACTCAAATTTACGTCACATTTTTATCTTTTTCTCTAATTTTAATAATTTTTTCTAAAATTTCAATGTTAAAACATTATTTTCTCGGTTTAGTATTTTGTTAAATATTTTAAATCACAGTTGCATTTTATTTATTGTGGAAAAATATATAAAAATAATTTTGACAGATTTAGACAAATTATTAAAAAAAAAATTGACACAACTTGCCAATGCTTTAAAAAACAAATCAGTTCAGTTGATACTAATACCTTATTAATATATCTTGATATAAAAAAACAAATTTTCATAACCAACTGGCTATTAAGTCATTCAATTGTTTGTTAACCATTAAGTTGTACACAAAGATTTTTGCCGAGTTTCCCTAAAGACATTAATCTCTTAAATACCATAACAAATAAAATAAACTTCATTAAATTGTAGTTATCTTTATTAAAAACTTCCAGATACTCTATAAATATATCTTGGTCAAAAAATATTTAAATTTGTTTATTACATTTTAGGTGTTGATTTATAAGTCTTTTGATTATTATAAATATTTTGGTATTATTAAATTAAAAATTATTGCAGAAACTAAATACGCAAAATTATAGCTGCAACTATAGATGTTTTGCTCACAAAACATATGATTTACAACTACTACTACTACTAAATGCCAATTGCCCTTAGAATAGATTCAAAAGTTTATGCACTTCATTGTTAGTGTAAAATTGTGTGTAAAGCTTCGTACACACGGTTGTCAGATCGTACAATATTGTGTGAAAAATTGGTAGCAAATACCTTACAACCGTGTGAACTGGCAATGTTTGCATAACAATGTTGGCAGAAAAGTCATTGTCATACCATTGATAGACGGCAACCTGACAACAATATTGTCAGATATATTGCAATCGTCTGAACAACCTTCATCGTTATTGTCAGACCATTGAAACATGTTGTCAGATAATTTTATATTGGCAGATGTACAAGTTTTGTGCATATGACAATGGCGTCATTGTCATACAAGTTAGTGATGTCAGATGTATAAAATGCTGCTTTTAGTATTGTTGAATAGAATGTTGTTTTTAGGAATTTTCTTGTACTTTCTATTATATTTATACATAAAAACAATTAAGAACGTTATATTCGACCATGACTAATCTACTATGTATGTCACCAGCACTCGCTTGAATTATGCAGATATTAACTTTATCATAATTTACAAAGAAAAGTTGATAGCAAAAATATACATACATATGTTTGTAGTATATGCATAAATATATATAAACACTATAATCATAGACGTCTATACATACATATACAAACTACATAATTTTGGACTTCTATACGTTCATACATACTTGCATATACAAAATAATACATGCTAACTATGCCTTTTCATTTGATACCAATATTGTAGAGAGTAAAATTTTAATTATCAAAATATAATTATATTTATTGATTTATAGCGTAATCTATTTTACTATTCAAGCCCTTTTATTTAATACCCATATTGAATTACAAATATGTAATTCGCCCTTTTGTGTTGGACGCCATCTTAAATAAATAATTTTTGTTAAGCCTACTGTATTTTACAGGTCAAGCCCTTTCATTTGATACCACTATTGATGGCGGTAAGTTTTTAATTACAAAAATCATCTTATGTATACAAATTTGTTCGATATTTTGTCATGGCGTTCATCTTGATTTTTATAGGTTATACATGATATTCTGTATTCTACTTGGCAGTTCCTTTAATTTGATCCCAATATTGCAGGGGGTAAATTAGATAAATTTTTAATAACTAAAATTCACTCATTATACAAATTTGTTCGCCATTCTGTCATGACGGCCATCTTGAATTTGAACCTTTTTCATAATTTTTTTACATAAATTGTATACTAGGAAAAATTTAGGAGATTTTTTTAAAAACGTGGGAATTTTAAGTATGTATCTTCATATGGCATCACTGCAAAACGCTCTTTCAATGCAACAGCTGTTGTGCAAAAAAAAATTGTTAATTTTCTTGCGTGTTTCTTGTTTCAGTTTAGATTTGTGTCAATAAGTGGAGAACAAAATGAAAATAATAAAAATTATTGTAAATATGAAGAGGACGGTACAGAGTATTCCATTTTTAAATTTGTGAAAGCTTTTCTAGATCCCCAGACGCTATCGGAATCTAAGATTATAAAAAAAACATGACCAAAGCAATTTCTGACAACAGATCTGCCAATTTTTTTTATACCGTCATCTGACAACCGTCTAAACTTACAATTTTTTGTCGGACAACATCGTCAGATACTGTTATTGTCAGAACAACATCTGCCAATGAAATTGTCAGCTTTTCTGACAAAAGTCTTACAACCGTCAGAACTGACAATTTACCTTATGGAAGCAATTCTTCATTGTCATTCCATTGTTAGCATATGTTTAGGTGTAGCAATTAAGTAAAATCTGACAACCGTCTGTACAGAGCTTAACTGTTTGAATGTGTGTATGTGAAAGAAGCGTGCAGAAAACAAGATGCCCCAATGTAAAAATATAGTCAAGTTAACAGAAAAAAATTAGATAGCAAGACTAACAGGAATGAAAGTAAAATACATACATACGAACGTTACAAAAAAAATTGGGGGATTCACAATAGTGTCATAAAATCATATGTCCTATAATAATAGCATGAAAAATCAAGACTATTGTGAACAACCCCTCATAATTAAGTGTGCTGATGTAAAACAATTATACAAACAAATATTTTCTTTCATAATGCCAAAAAACAAGTGAAAAAACAAAATAATAGCCAATTTGTGCGAAAAGTACATTTCAGATGTTGTAATGGCAGACTCAAGTAAATTAACAACATTTTTTTTATTTGTTTTTGTATAAAATCGTCTTTTTTTAGCCGATGAAGATGAGGAAGAAGAAACTAATGAAATGTTTTTATTGAACATTACTAACTTACTTAGCAACCACAGAAGTGTCCATTTCCAATATTTTCCATTTTGCTGTTTTGCCGCAAATCACAAATAAATTTAATTTTGTTTGATAAACAAAAACAGCAGAGTCCTTAGCCGATCCTTTTTGACTCTGCCAGTGATTTGTTGTCAAAAATTAGCAACTGTGCTTAAATTTGGATGTCGGCCCGATAAAATTATAAAATGAATGGCGACGGCTTTCAAAAACTATTAAGGATTGACTTAGCCGGCTTAGCTGTTTAGCACAAGTTCCCGCTTATTAAATACGACAGCACAATAAACATAGCGTACAAAGTTGTATCATTATAAGACACTTTTTGTTTGAAAAGCAACAACAACATTTTTAAACCATTGTAAGATTTTAGAACAATATGACATGATAAGACACCTTGTGAATCACCCAAATATGAAGATGATAGAAATCAACTACAAAAATAATATTAGGCAAAAAAAAATTGCAGCAACAACAAAAACAATTATAAGTACAAAAAAATAAAACTATCTTGGCAATGTCTTCAAAAAATCTTCACGGCGAGTAAAAACCTTAGTAAGTTCTAAAAAGTGATCGTTGTAGACCTTTAAAAAAATATCCTTAAAAATCACAACATCAAATGAACGATATTGTTACTTATTTTGTTTCAACGATTATATAATAGACTATCCCAGTAAAAACTCTCATTACAAAATAATGAGTTGAATGTAATAAAAAACAGTTCTTCACTAATTACAATTACAACCCATTATTTTAACACAGCAATGCAGTGTTGCCATTTTTGAAATGAAGAAAAACGTCAAGTGTTTAGTAAGAAAGGGCAAAATGGGTAAAATCTCTACCTAAAATTAATACTTGAAAACATATTAAACTTTTATTAAATTGATTTATTTTATCAACTTTTTTTATTTAGGAGTAAACAACAAATTAAAAAAAAAATTAAATTAAAATAATGATAACGTTTTATAGAAAAAAAATTTAATTTTAAAACATATCTGTTTCATCATCTTCATATTCGGGCTACAAAACAATAATAAAATACAAAAAATGTTGCAATGAATTGACTAATATCCGCTTGTAAGAATTAATACAAACAAGTATATTTTAACTAAGTCCATTACTTGAAATTAAGTTATCGCCAAATTTTTATTGCAAAAAATTTATAATTGTAGTCATCGTTTGGCACTTAGTGCAATCCTGAAGAAACCACCGGATCAATGCCATCCATATGTTCAAATAAAAAATAATTTCTCAAGGGTGGTAATGATTTTCATTGACTATAACGCAAGCTCCACCAAGCGTCAATTTCATGATGATTTGCTATAGTTTCTGCTTATAAATATAAACAAGTACGAAAGTTGGTTTGATAGTTAAACCTTTAAAGGAATTATCGGAATTAAAAAAAACAGTCTACACAATTATTGTTTTCGTCTTTTTTTATTTATTTTAATATTGTAAATGAAAGCTGCTTGTGCACTTTTGGGTGCTTATTATTTGTCACTACATTCCAGTTAAAAAAAATAAAATAATTAAACAAAATTAAATCACATAGTTTTAACAAACAGCACCAAAAGCGTCACAAAAAATGGCAAAAAGCGTCACAAAAAATGGCAAATAGCGTCACAAAATACCCTTTTTAAAAGAAGGATATTAAAAAAATTCCAAATAGTTACGAGAACCAAAAAGCGTCACCAAAATGCGAAAAGCGTCAAAATTCACAACACGCAGCGATGTCATTGAAGGCAAGTTCTTACTACGCTCGCTTACAAATTGGAACTCGAATAACTACTAATAATGCTCGCTTATAAATAGAAACTTAAAAGAGTACTTACTTTTATTACAATAATTGATTTTGATTTTTGATTTTATTATCCTAAATAACTCATTTTTATATGGACTTATAGAAGTCTTTAAGTTCTTTTAAGGACGAAAATTCGGTTTAATTATTCTGCGTTACCTTAATTTGAAATCCAACAAGTAAGAGCACTATATTCGGCTGTGCCGAATCTTGTATACCCACCACCAATTTTGTGTATATTTAAATCACAATAATTATTATTTTGTTAATCGCTATGGAATAATCTCTTTATAATAAAATATGTATCACTTTCTTTGTAGAGGGTGGTTAAATTTTAAGGGCCCATGTTGAAGGTGAACCACATCTAGTCTTTAAATTTGTTTTCTGCATTTCATTTAACATTTCTCAATCTCAAACTTACTCAATTTGATCCGTGGAAAGATACGCAAATAAGCAACGCTTTAAAGTTATTCAGGTTTTATATAAAAATGGGCGTTCAAATCAAAATGCATTTTGTGCACTTGCCTTCTTAGTTCGTTGAATGGAAACCATTGTTGTTTTTTGCGATAGTGTGGCAAAAGAGCAGTCAACCTCGACTCATCATCATGCCCAGCATCAACATTTTCATTGAAAATTTGGACCATCAGATAGAGGAGTGGCGCCAAGAATGGGGGGGGCCATTTGGCCGATATTTTGTTAAATACATAATTGAACCATACAAATATTATCATTATAAAAATAAATGATAATAATTTCAAAAACAACTTGTGTTTTATTTAAATTCCACATCGGCCCTTAAAATTTAACCACCCTTTATAACTTGGATATGCTACTAAAATGCTTTTGTAAATGTAGTCTTTTAATAAAAGTGGGCGTTAAAGCAGACGTGTCAATAAAGTTTCTGCTAATAAATACAACTTAGATATTTCAATATAGTCCTTTATTTTCCCAAAAACTTTGTAAATAGAGAAATTACATGAATTTAATATAAACCGTTATATGGGAGGTAGGCGTTAAAGTGGGCACAACAATGACATTGATTAGAAGGATATATGTAGCAAATTTTATCATCATACCTCTAATTTTGTCGGTTTTATGAGCTTTTAAATTTCATTAACGGTAGATAACGTGAAAAGTGGGCGTTATAGTAGGCGTGTCAAAGTTGTTTTTGCTAATAAGTACAACTAAGGTATTTCAATATAGTCCTTTCTTATACCAAAATCTTTATTAATAGTGAAATTATATGAATTTCAGTTAAACCGTTATATGGAAGGTGGGCGTAAAATTGGGCGTGGCACCTTAATTTTTTGGCACAATAATAACATTGTCTAGGGGGATATACCTAGCAAATTTGATCATCATACCTCTTATTTTTGGCGGTTTTATGAGCTTTTAAATTTCATTAACGGTAGATAACGTGAAAAGTGGGCGTTATAGTAGGCGTGTCAAAGTTATTTTTGCGAATGAGTATAACTTAGATGTTTCAATATAGCCCTTTATTATTCCAAAATCTATATTAATAGAGAAATTATATGAATTTTGGGTAAAACGTTATATGGGAGGTGGGCGTAAAAGTGGGCGTGGCACACTGATTTTCCGTTAGAAGAAAGCATTTGACCAAAAAGCTATGTGTGCGAAATTTCATAGTCGTACATCCAATTTGGTTGCTTTTATGACGTTTTTGTTTTTAAATCTACCGAAAAATACACTGTGCGGTATAAATTTTCGTACATTTTGATCGATAACTCCTTTCCTAATTCATAGATGTAAGCAATTTTTGGGAAGAGATATTATTTTGACTCGATAAATATATATTCGAAGTTTCATGAGTCTACGTTAATGTGTTTGGACATAATTCCATTTTATTCGATGTTCGAAGGACACGGTTTTTTCGACCTACTCTTGCTTTTCGAGCTATAACTCTCTTCCTAATATTCTGATTTAGCCCATTTTCAATACCAAACAAGCCTTGTCTATAAGAAAGTTTCTGGCAAAATTTGAGCCCCCAAGCTTTTTCGGTGCGACCTCTATCGTGCTTTCAACAGACGGACAGACGGACGGACATAGCTAGATCGTCATCAAATCAAACCTTGATTCAGAATATATATACTTTATGGGGTCTAAAATGGATATTTCGATGTGTTACAAACGGAATGACAAAATGAATATACCCCCACCATTTTTTTGGTGGCGGGTATAAAAAGAAATAAAATATTATCATATGTAATATATTAGATAAGAGCTATTTGTTCCACGTAATATCTGCATGCTACTATGTTAAGAACCAATTGTCAACAATATTCCCGAATATTATATTTGAGTCTAAACTTTAAACTAGCTAAATAAACAATAATTTTTCATTTTTTCAACAGTGGTTTAAATGTGATAGATTTTGTTTTTTAACCCATTATTGCCTGACACTTGCATTCGTTATTCGATGTTGCTCTGCCCTCAATATATATTTAAAAGATTTCGTTCCCTCCTATTACAGAGTAGTTGCTAATAAAAAATGTTTATTCTTAAAATATACTAATTCTCTAATCGATAGAGCCGTTTCCTTTAAAAATTGCTTATCTTCAAATTATCTTAATTTTCTAATCTACTTATCTCCCTCAAAAAAAAAAAATAAAATAAATTAATAAATAAAAAAATTCTTCTATTGGGTACTTTTGTACTCATTCGTCATTAATCATCAGTAAATTGGAAAACAAATGTGATTTAAAAGTAGACAAATATTTAAAAAAAAAGGATTTTAGGAATCTTTTTCACATAATATATAAAATAAATAATGAAAATTATCTATTATGAAATTATCTAAGAAATATTATATAAAGAAGAAATATATCGATTATATACTAATGGAGTGTTTACTAAAACATATTTTTTTAAATAAACAAAAATATGATTTATGAAATTTTGATAATTCTGTTACCCCTTAAACTAAACGTTGTCTTTTGTACCACTGTCGTTTTATTAAGCAAAACTGAAAAGGGTCGCATAGCAATATTGAGATTTCATGCAACAAGGTCCAAAAAAGTTTATTCAGCAACATAACAAAGTATACGAATTAACTATGTATAAGTGTATTTGTGCATTTAGATAGTTCCTAGCTATGAAAAGTAAGTGAAAAGTGGGCCTTATAAAAGGCCTTTTTAAAACTTATTTAGCATAAGCATTTATTTTTAACACGCGTTGGGAGAACGAGCAAGAGGATAAGAAAACGGAGCTTCTAGAAGAGCTACTGGTAAAAGCACCTTTTTAACCGTTAAGACTTCGAGGTTTTTCCATTTTAACAAAAGTTTTGTTTTTTCCTATTTATATTCTTTATACATTTTGCATAAGTAGGTACATATTTTGTTTTTTTTTTCCTTGCTGTTTTAAATTCAGCACTGTAAAACTCACTCTTTAGAAGCATTTAAATATTTAAATAAATTCTTGTTTATTTTAAAATGCCTTTTCTTTTATTTATTTATTGGTTGGTCGGTTTTAAGTTTATTTTAGTTAAAAAATACGCACTATAATGTAAACCTTTATTTTATTCTTGAAGAATAAGGGTTGGAATGGCTATTGGATCTTTGCATCGGAGTTCAGTGGTCTCCTTAAAACGCTTTTAAGGACACGCTTCCAGAAGGCCCTGCTGACTTTTGCTGCTGGGTTGCTTGAATATTTTTATGAATCTGTGTGCGTGAATGAGTGTTTTTTGTTCTTTTTTAATACAAGTGAGCTGTCCAATTTTCTTATACTTTTTAAAAAAAAAAAATTTAATTGCAAAATATGCAAAATTCTCAAATGTTGTCATAGAGAAAAAATATATATTTTTGTGTTTTTTGTTTTTTTTTTTAGTTTTATATTTTATTTCTTCATCTATCTGTGTCATTTTCAAATGAATGTTTTTGTCAATACCAAAATTAAACCAATTTGGGCTTCCTACTAACACAACTGGACATACAGACTGCAAAATAATGAAAGAAAGAACACATATATAACTATGACTGTGTGTGTTTCTATATGTATATGGTTGCTTTTATTTGTGCATTGGTAGTCATATTCATTAAATTATATTTATTTTGTTTTATGTTATAAAGTTTTTGGTATCAACCATCATGAGGAGCAGCACTTATCTCAATTGTAATGAAATGAAGGAGGCTCATAAATTCTTAAAAAATGAATTATGATTTGGATGATCACATTCATAGAAACGAAAATAACATTTTAATAAAATTGTGCAGTTTTAGGAAATAGAATTGTCATAAGAGATTAAATGGAATTTATTGTAGATACGAAATGTGCATACATAGTTAATGTATAAAAATAATAGAAATTGAAGAAATTTGAAATAATTTTAATAAGAGGAGGTATTTATATACATAAACTTATTAACTAAATGGCTTTACTAATGACTTGTTAGCAAGAAATACTACTTCCATCCGAGCAGTAAGGAATAGTTCATTACTCTCGGCCTAACCTGCCGCCTAAGGAAGCCATGTTTTCTTAATGCCCCATTTGGCAGATCTTTTTTAAACTTTTTTTTAATACTGTCCATTTTACGTGCTTTTTCCGAAGCAGCCCTTATGTTATTTCGGATGCGCTTTTATTATGTCTCTATAATATTCTTTATCTAAAAATTACAACTACAGACTAATGTTTATTTTAACTTTTTACTTAAATTTTGTGTAAATCGTTTTATTCTTTGTTTCTGTGCCATGCTTTCCATTTTCTAATTTCACTAAGTTATAACAAAAATAGTAGTTTCAAATTACGCATGAGTACACCGATAAAGAATGCTGATTATAAAATCGTTCTTGGCTTTAAAAATTTGTTCAATGGAATGCTGTTGTTATCTTAATCTAAGGAAACATCGATATTGCTGTAATAAACGCAATCCTATAATATAAATATCCAACTATTTTTTTAGTTTCGAAAGCAGTACAAATTTATTAACTTATTTTATAACGCTCGAATTTTTTTATTAAGTATGTCGTCCTTACAAGTTATTATACCAGCAGTAGAAAAAAGACAAACTTATTTCAATAGCATTTTTTATATTGTATATTTCTCCTTTACTCGCTGCTACTTTTTTCAGCAGCACTTAAGCGATAAGCACGATAATGCTACGAAATTAGCGTGTGTTTAGTGCAAAATAGAGATCTACAAATAGCGATATAACCTATAAAACTCTCGCCTTCTACAAGTTAGTAAGAAAAGGTAAAGATAAGAGCCAATATTTCATGAGCTAATGATATAAGTTTACATGATTTATTTAAGATATTTTGTTTAAGTTTTATATTAACTTTAAAGCCCATCATTTATGACCAATTAAATCGTATTTAGGAAGTTATTTAGCGAAAACGCTCACTTTGTTCTACTTTTAAATTTTATTGATGGGAAGTAATAGCATAGATTACCAACAGTTTATAAAATAAGTTTGTTCACCATACGTATACAACACGAACATTGTACGAATTAGAAGTCAGATGAGTCAGACACGTAAATACTAGAGAAAAAGTGAAATTGAAAGATCGAAGAAAACAATATTTACAACAAATTTATGTGATGTAAGTAATATGACTTATCGAGTCTTATTTTTAAGACGAGCAAATTAAAAAGTCAAAATTATTTGTAAATTTCGAAAAAAAAACTTACTAAAGTTGTGTCCAAGAGAATTTTTTTTGCCATAGGAGATTACCTTCATAGGGAAGCGATTGTGATGTTTTTAAGGACGTTACCGCAAACAGCTAATAGTGACCATCTAAAGCGAACATCTACGCTTAAGAAAAGTATCTGTAATGGGAAATTTTAATTTTATAATGGTACTCGTTTTTAAGCTAATTACCACTTAAATTTTTGAAGATTTAGCTATTTCGGATTTAGTTTAGAGTTTAGATTTTGTACCATAGAAAACGAAATCTTTTTATCGTTTACTGTATAAAATTAGCGTTCGTTAGGTGATAAATTATATACATAGCACTAATGTCAATGCCCATTTCGTTTAATTTCTATATGGAATTGAGGAGAATTCGTTTTTAGAGTGAACATACATTAGTTTATTTTTTACAGCGAATTGCAGGAATAACCGGTTTGTGTTGTAAATAAAGTCGATATAGCTAAAAATGCTGCAGTGAAAAAGTCGTGAATATCAGAACTAATATAATAAAAACAGAAAGAAACAAACCGCTCACATGTTGCTGCTAGATTTATTGTAGTCGAATTAGTTAAGAATTGAACGAGTAAAGATGTTAGCGGCCCATAAGACTTAGAAAATAATAAATTTATTAACGCTTTTACGTAGTGACAATATTAAACAAATGTATGGTAATATTTACTAGCTTTTGGATCACGTCTTGAAAGTGTTATTATGGCATAAGTTTTTTTATTGTTGATAAAATGATAAACTATCTAAGCACAAATAGATCTGATAACACCATGGCAGTTTAAGCCTAAAAAACAGGATATATATGCAACTCTATAAACATTTAAAAAATAATAATAAACAGTAAAACACGCACACATACAAACATCATTTGGACTTTTTCCTTATTCAACAGTTAATTACCCTTTAACCTAAATTCTCCCATGTCAATTTGTCTAATTATTTTCTAAAAAAAAATAAAAAATAAAATGAAATGAAATATAAAACAAACGCACTAATGTTTTTTATTATCAAATAGCTAAATTAAAGCCCCACCCTTTGAACGCAAAAAATATACAAAATAACAAGCCTTTTTGCGTAAAACCTTATAATTATCTTGGAAAAAAAAATTAATATCATTATACTGCCGTTTGCTCTAGTTACATACGGTTTACAAATAGCATTAAATGTGAAACGTTAGAAGTTACGCAATAAACTAAAAATTATTTTTTTTCTTTTCATAAATGTGAAATAGTTATATATAATTTTTATGTCCGTTTTTATATGTTACACCTGAGAAATGACAAGTTGTGTGACAACATTTATAAATATTTTTTAACGAATTGTATAAATAGCAATTCAATTTATGGCAATTTTATAGCTGTCACAGTTGTTAGCACACTAAAAGTTATTGCTTTAATATATATGTAGATATATTATATAAATATGAACAAACTAAATAGATACCGATTTATTGAATTGTGTGTCTACATATTAATTCGTTTAGTATAGCAACTGATAAGTGCTTATAGACATTGCTCTATATAAATATGTATGACATGTCGGCACATCAGCTATGTATGTGTTTAAATTTATATGATTATAGTTTTACAACCGTGATATGAATCCTCGTAGTGCAAAGATTTATAATCTAAAATCAAATTATGAATTAAGAAAAGATACATACATCATCCTTTTAGTTAAAAAAGTTCTAACTATTTCTTCGATATTCGAATTCTATTGTCTCTCTCTTGTTTTCTTGTCTTGTTTTCTCTCTTGTTAGCTTTATGTACACAGAACAAAATAAATATGAATTTCAATTACGAAATGAATATTATTAATTTAATAATTGTTTAATTTTGCTGCAGTCATCAAAATGATATTTTTAAATTAATGAAAATTAAAACTTTTAATTAAAAAAATATTGAGGAAAAATAAGGTATTAAAAACTTAATTAAAATTTCCATAATTTTTAAAAATGGTTTTAATTAATTTAATCATGTTTATATTTAAGACTCGGGATTTACAAAATTGAAACATTATTGTGTTAGTAAAATAAATTCTTTTGATTTGTAATTATTTTTAATAAAGATTTTTAGTATATATAAAAATTAATGATAAGAAGTTAGATTCCACACACATACTCATACTATACCATATCAAAAGCCGGAATTCAAAAATAAATTTTAGCATCAACGACCTAAATATAAAGGAATAATCAACGGTAGAATGGCTTGATCAGGCGGAGTGAAGAAATTCAACTAACTTACCTTATACCCTGTTCAGACAGATATTTTTAAATGTTTCAATTTTGTGTTGATTGAGCAATTAAAATAAGTGTTCAGACATACTCAATTTATTTTACTCCATTAGCATTTGATAGCTGTAAAAATACGATGTATTTATACCAAATCAAATCTTTTCAGTGTTTTTCCTGTTGATAAAATATATTTACAATTATATTTATACATATATATACTTTTATGTATGTATTTGAATGTATTCAAACATTTTTTTAAAATTTTCTTAAAAAATTTTTCATTTTCTTAAAAAATTTTTCATTTTCTTAATTTTTATTTTTTGTATATTTATTTGTTTGACATTAGAAATGCCACCTATAGAATTTTCTTCTCACTGAATATACTTTTCAAGAGTTGTATTTCGAGTTTTAGACAATAATTGAAACAATTAAGTATATATTGCTCAATTTAAAAATAATTTTTAGTATGGCAAATTGAGCTCAATAAGGCCTTTAATTGCGACAATATTATAAATTGACAAATAAGGTGCCTGTGTGAACATAGTATTACAATAAAATAAATATTAATTTATTCATTCGAGATCGTTACAGACTTTTAGACAGTTATTCAAGATAAAAATTATTTTAGACTTCACAATATTAACGTTTAAAGAAAAATCAACATATTGATAAAATTTATTAAATTCAGTACAAGTGTTTAAAAAGGAATCAGAGTTGGCATAATTTCTTCTGAAAACTTTAACAGATAGTGGATAAAAACAACATGTAGAATGAATAGAAATCAAGAAATCAGAGCATAAATTTCTCCTTTATTAAGTTGAGAACAAACGTGACATTTTGCATCGTTCTTCGAATATTAATCGTTTTATCATTCCGCTCCTTGAGTAACAATTATAGTAAATTTATTTTTTAAATTAAATTTTTAAGAAAATTTCGTTTAGAATATTTTTTATTTTTTTAATTTTTTTGTTCAACTGACAGAAATCTCTTTCTTTTTTGAAAATATGTATTTATTTAATATTTATATTCAGCATAACAATTGATTTCAATGGCGCCCATTTAAGATAGACCAGCGGTGTCAAATCGTAACTTCTTTTCAGTCAATTACATCACCATTCTGTCTAATTAAGCGGTCATCAAATGTTGTACGTAATATATTGTTTGCAGCTTAAGATATGTGGCAAGTTGCACCATCCTGTTGAAACCATACATCGTTCACATTAATACTATGAATGGCCGTCCTCATCAAAGAAATATGGGTCCCCTCCACCCAAACAGTCACTCATAATGAGTGCATTGGCTTCTGTAAGACCTTGTTTTGGATTTCTGTGTTCCAAATATGGCAATTTTGATTATTAACGTACCCAACAAGATGAATGTGAGCTTCATTCGAAAACATGATTTTTCCAATTTTTGACCAATTGTTTTTGATTCGGAAATTAATTTCCAATAAACCACAACATTGTTCAATCGTAAACCGATTCATTTCGTTCAACGCAGATAATATATTAAAACTTTTCACAAAATAATATGGCATTAGTATACAAGATTCAAAATAACCGCTGCTACAAATTTAAATCCATAGATGTTCCCATTAATAACCTAAATCTTGAGAAATCGAAGTTTATTCTCATCTAGCTCGCATAGGATTGTCAAATGAAGCGTTATGTGAAGCACGAAAAATATAGGTTGAGGCTTTGGATCACTACAGGCTTGAAGATTATATGCATATAAAAAAAGACAGGGAATCTATCAGCTTAATGTTTAAACTAAATTACGATTTAAGTTTTTACACATGTTCGTTATGCATAAATCATAGAGTTTAAAATTATTTATGCGTTAAGTTTTGATTTTGCAACTTTTAAAATTTACAGATTTTTTCATTATTCCCCAGCATATATTGAAATCGTATAAAAACTCTGCATGCTTCAGTATCGTAAAACCGTCTTTTTTAATAAGATGATGGTATTTACATCTTGCACTTCTCGAAATACTAAATCATTTTGAAAAGTTCAATTCACACACAGAAGTAGAGAATAACAATTCAAGATGCTATCATGCTAACTACAGGGTGTCCACCGGGAAGGTATAATACATTGTATATTTATAATTTTTAATTTAATGAAAGATAATGGATCTTCTATTGATAAATGTTTTATTTAATGTCGACAAGTATGTATGAAATACAATATCAGATAAATGTCCACATCTGTTAGCCTCACAAATGCGAGCCCTTTTTAGAACATTTTTTATTACATTCTCACACATTTTACGCGGTATTTTATTAATTTAATCACGAATATTCTGTTTGAGTTGCTTCAGAGTTTCTGGTTTGTTTGCATAAACCATGCTTTTCAGATATCCCCACAAACAGAAGTCCGGATCAGTCAAATCAGGTGACCGTAGAGGCCAAATAACATCAACATTCCTTGAAATAACTTGTTGTGGAAAGAGGTCTTGCAGTAATTCCATTGTAGTCCTGGCTGTATGCGATGTGGCACTGTCTTGTTGAAACCACATGTTAGTCTAGCCCGAAGCATGCAGTTATAGCGTTCGAAAGGTTTTCAATTATATCACTATATCGCTCCCCGTTGACAGTTACTGTTACGCCGTTTTAAGTTTTAAAGAAGAAAGGTCCAATTATTCCTCCTGACCAAAGTGCACATCAGACTGTCACTTTTAATTCATGCAAAGGTGGCTGATGAATAATTTGAGAGTTTTTAATTGCACAGAACTGAATATTCTGTTTATTCACATATCCATTCAAATGAAAATGTGTCTCGTCATTCATTATGATTTATTTTTTGTTTATCCAAAAAATTTCACGTGACGTTCTCAACGTCACAAATCGATGATTGATTTTGATAAAATGTTTTATCGATTAAAATACGTTGGTTTACCGAATATATTCCCATAATAAATTAGCCACGTCTCTACTTCACGACTGTCAAATATGAACTGTCAAGGGCTAATATATACCAAAATAGTGGCAAAACAAAGTAGTTTACCTTCCCAGCGGACACCCTGTACTAATTCATTTCAATTTTAAATTAAATCTAATACAATTTCTAACTAAACAAGTAAGAGCACTATATTCGGCTGTGCCGAATCTTTTATACCCACCACCAATTTTGTGTACATTTAAAGCACAATATTTATTATTTTGTTAATCGCTATAGAATAATCTCTTTATAATAAAATATCTATCACTTTCTTTGTAGAGGGTGGTTAAATTTTAAGGGCCCATGTTTAAGGTGAACCACATCTAAACTTCAACTTTTTTCTTGTATTTCATTTGACATTTCTCAATCTCAGACTAACTCAATTTGAACCGTGAAAGATACGCAATCGAGCAACGCTTTTAAATATTAAAGATTTTTATAAAAATGGGCGTTCAAATCAGAATGCATTTTGTGCACTTCGTGATTCTTTTGGTCAACATAATCGTTCGAATTCGTCCACAATCGTGAGAATTGTAAAAAATATTTAAATGTCTGCAAAGCAGGCCTGTATGAAATGTGAAAGCATCTGTGAATGCCATCTTAGTTCGTTGAATGGGAAACATTGCTGTTTTTCACGATAACGTGTCAAAAGAGCAAGCAACCTCGACTCATCATCATGTCCAACAATCGAGCATCAACAGTGTCATTGAAAATTCGGACTATCGGATCGTGGTGTGCCGCCTAGGTTGGGGGGCCATTTGGCCGATATTTTGTTCCGTACATAATTGAAGCATACAAATATTATCATTATAAAAATAAATGATAATAATTTCATAATAATTTTATTCAAAATCAACATAGTCCCTTAAAATTAAACCACCCATTATAACTTCGGTATGCTAGTAAAATGTTTTCGTAAATTTAGTCTTTCAATGAAAGTGGCCGTTAAAATACGCGTGTCAATAAAGTTTCTGCTAATAAACATAACTTAGATATTTCAATATAGTCCTTTAGTATTCCAAAATCTTTATTCATAGAGAATTTACATGAATTTAAGAGGAAGAAAGTGAATTTAAGGTTAAATTTTAAGGGCCACAGGCTGATTTAAAATATACATTCTCTGCATTTTTCTATAACATTTTGCTTTTAAAAGATTTTCAAACGAAATAAGTTTTGTATAATTTTAAAATTTGTTAGCTATTAGTACATGAAAAAAAATTGTTTATAATGTTTAGAGATAATTTTTTTTTTACTTAAGTCAAAATTTTCCTAAATTCCCATTTTTAATAGAGCATAACTTCAGGAGAACATAAGCATAAGTTGTTAGCATGCCATCTAGTAGTTGCTAGTAGAGTCATCTATCTTATCATCTTTATCTTATATTTACCTACAGTACAATAAATGGTGCAGTGTAAGATGAATAAATGCTAATATATATGACTAATATATTTTTATAAAAATTTAAGGAAAAAAGTGTGCGTGGCACATCTATTTTCCGTTATAGCGAAGACTTTGACCAAAAAGCCATGTTTGCAAAATTTCAGAATCGTACATATAGTTTTGTCAGTTTTATTACGATTTAAATTTGAAATATACACTGTGCGGTATAAATTTTCGTACATTTTATCTATAACTCTTTTCCTAATTCATAGATTTAAGCGATTTTCAGGGAAAAATATTCTTTTGACTCGATAAATATATATTCGAAATTTCATGGCTACGTTTATGCGTCTGGCCACAATTCAAAAGTGAAAGTGGGCGTTATAGTAGGCGTGTCAAAGTTGTTTTTGCTAATGAGTACAACTTAGGTGTTTCAATATAGTCCTTTATTATTCCAAAATCTTTATTAATAGAGAAATTATATGAATTTTAGGTAAAACGTTATGTGGGAAGTGGGCGTAAAAGTGGGCGTGGCACCTTAATTTTTTGGCATAGTAATGAAATTTCCTAGGGGGATAGACGTAGCAAAATTTATCATCATACCTCTAATTTTAGCGGTTTTATGAGCTTTTAAATTTCATTGACGGTAGATAACGTGAAAAGTGGGCGTTATAGTAGGCGTGTCAAAGTTATTTTTGCGAATGAGCACAACTGAGGAGTTTCAATATAGGCCTTTATTATTCCAAATATTTATTAATAGAGAAATTATATGAATTTTAGTTAAAACGTTATATGGGAGGTGGGCGTAAAAGTGGGCGTGGCACATTGATTTGCCGTTACAAGAAAGCGAGTCACCAAAAAACAAAGTGTGCAAAATTTCAGAGTCGTACATCCAATTTTGTTGCTTTTATGACGTTTTTGTTTTTAAATATACCGAAAAATACACTGTGCGGTATAAATTTTCGTACATTTTGATCGATAACTCCTCTCCTAATGCATGGATTTAGACAATTTTCGGGGGAAAATATTGTCTTTACCCAGGAAATATATATTCGAAGTTTCATGAGTCCACGTTTATCCGTTTGGACACAATTCCATTTTATTCGATGTTAGCAGGACACGGTTTTTTCGACCTACTCTTGCTTTTCGAGCTATAACTCGCTTCCTAATATTCCGATTTAGCCCATTTTCAATACCAAACAAACCTTGTCTATAAGAAAGATTCTGGCAAAATTTGAGCCCCCTAGCTTTTTCGGTGCGACCTCTATCGTGCTTTCAACAGACGGACAGACAGACGGACAGACGGACGGACATAGCTAGATCGTCATAAAATCAAACCCCGATTCAGAATATATATACTTTATGGGGTCTAAAATGGATATTTCGATGTGTTACAAACGGAATGACAAAATGAATATACCCCCACCATTTTTTTGGTGGCGGGTATAAAAAGGCAAAGATATAATTAAAAGAACTATTAAATGGAACCTTGATGTGGTTTCATGTGCTTTATTTATTTAAAAAAAAAAACATATCTGCATTACGTCTAGTAATTTCCAATCTAACTACGTAAATAAAATATATTTACAAATTCCAATGAAAATCATAAATAATATAATTAAATTTATTGTTAAACAAATATTGTACAAATTCACAAAACAGTACACAAGACTATGATAGACAATTTAACGAAATTTAACAATATATATGGAAACATATAGGGCGTGTATAAATAAAATTAAATTTATTTCCAAAATGAACATTTATTGGCAGTAATCAGCCATATATAAAAGTAAAACTCTGCCATAAAAAATTCGTGAAAAATTTAACTACGAAAAATATAAAACATATTTCAGCAGCTATAAATTTGTGTCACTGTAATCATTAAATATGTAGTGCGTGTAAATTATGATCAACTTATGTTGCCGCAACTAAGTAACCGGGTGCAAATATTCCTGTGCTGTTGCTTGGTGGTCCTTTTTAACTAGCTGACTCCCTCCCTTAGAGAGAGAAAAACTAAATAAAAACAAATAAAATAAAACTAAACAAACACCTTAAATACCCACTTTCATCAAGTCAATTTAGCAATGTTCATGTTCATTTAATTTCTTTAACACGAATT
Source organism: Phyto melanocephala (assembly GCA_941918925.1). NCBI lineage: Eukaryota > Metazoa > Arthropoda > Insecta > Diptera > Rhinophoridae > Phyto > Phyto melanocephala. The sequence goes on along the minus strand of OW799233.1, from coordinate 139,724,244 downwards.
ACTACAACCAAACCAACATTAGCTCGTTGCCATTTTTTGATATCGTGGTAAATGTCTATTAACCACTAAGTTTTGTATGGTTTTTATTTTATTTATTTTTTTCATTTCACTATTTCACGAGTCTGTCTTTTCAGTCAAACTCATGTTAACACCACGCATTTTTATGGCCAATTTTTTTTTTTCTTTTGATTGTTGTTAAATTGTAAATGGTGTTACATTCTTTATACGTATTCATTGACAAATTAAGGTAATGTTTTTCATTGATTGTTCTCTCATTTAAAGAAAAGCAAAAAAGTAAAAAATCATTGTTTGTAAAAGAACAGAGATAATTTAATAGATAGATATCACAGCTAATCGGCCACCCAGCTTGTGACCCACTCAACCGAGACGCCTGAATGAGCATTTAGCTAGCATTGATTAGTTTAGTTTGTATTTTGTCGCGACAAATTATTGCCATTTAACATTTTCTTTAATGTCATAAATTGCTGTCAATACGTTTTGCACTCCCTCTCTTTCTCGGGCACGACAACTATTGCGACACTAAGGATATGATAAAACAAAACTCATAAAAATAATAAAAACGGAAATGTGCGACACGCTTTTATTTTTATCCATGAAAGATATATCGTGAGGGTTAAATACTATTTATTTATATTTAAATAAAGATACACAGCAGGATACAACATTTTCTCAGACTCAATATAATTTTTATTATTTAAATTTATATTAAATTATTATTCAAGTATTTATAGAGGTTGTGCCCAATACGTACAGATTTATTTATTATTATATGTTCCGTTTGTAAATCTTATCTATTTACTGCTTTAACAATCTTAAAAAAACCTTCAAATAATACCGATGGTAACAAGTAGAAAGGCCCTTACTCAAATAATTATTACTTTACAGAATAAGATTAAAACCTTTTCTAAAATTATTTATAAACTATTAGTTTTTGTATAAAAAAAAACTACACAAAAGATATATATACACACATCTGCTATTTTCCGAAACCCTTAACACGTCATTACGATGCTTTTTATAACCACCAAAAAAAATGGCGATATTTATTTTGTTATTCTGTTTGTAAAACATCGAAATATTCATTTAATAACCTTACAAGTATTAATTTTCTGAGTCCTGGTTTATTTTAAGTCAACCTAATAATTCTCATCCGTCTGTTGAAGGCACGATAGAACTCGAACAGAAAATATTGGGGATGTTAAATTTTGAAAGAGCTTTATACTTTGTAATGCAAAAAAAATTCAGTTAAAAGCAATAAAGGCAAGCGGTCGCTGCTGCATACTTATATACATCATTGACCAAAAGACACTATGGGGTATAAATGTTTATTAATTTAATTTATTGCTAAGAATAATAAATTTTAATATACAAAATAAAAATATTTACATTATGGAATAAATTGTGTGGATTCTTGTTTTCGTAGCTCTTAAATGTTTTATGTTTATTTGCTCAAATTAAGAAGTTTATCCACTGTGCGTCACACGAACATCATTACCATAGTACGCAAATCAATCGAATAGATATTAATCATGAATGATATTAATTTGAATGAATTAAATTTTCCACATTGTGACGAATAATTTGTTTTGTTTTCCGAATTTTAAAAATAAAAGTTGCGAGACAAATGATATTTTAAAAAAATTGAAAATAAATTTCTCACCACAATTTAAATATAAAATTCCTTACATGAATCATTCATTCAAAGAACATAATCGAAAAATTAAAAAATCGATTCACAAATACAATTTTTATTTTCCTTGAAGAAAAGTTAGCAGCGTTGCCATTGTAGTTTATCATTTTTGTTGTGTTAATGGGAACAATTTTACCATTTTAGGAATTAAAGAATATATATTATAATTTTTAGTTAATATATTTTATGCATGTATGTACGTATGAATCTATGCATGTAAAATATTAAGTGATCAACTAAAAATACAAATAGGGCTTAGGTATAATAAAACAAAAACTATGAATCTGATTTATCTGATTTTTTCTATTATATTTGTGGAATTTTTACTTGAATAGTAGATTAGTTTTATAAATAAATGTACATACAATTTTCGTTCTTTTTTATCCCTAAAAGTTTTTGTTATAAAAACATGTATATTCAAAATTATATAGGCGCCACCGCCAAATGTATCCGTGCAGCTATGATGGCGTCAAACATCGTATGTATTTCAATTTGGACAGATTTAAGTCGCCAACCTGCTGTTATTTAATGCTTCAAGCAACTTAGAAAGCATTGTGATAGGCTTTGTAAAAAATGTGATTGTATGTGTTACACCGATAATGATTGATATAAAAAGAGACACAACAATGCGACGGTATATTACATACAAACACATTTTTACAAATACTACGAAAGGCTTGACAAGTAGTTTGATCGTATCTTCAAAATATATCAGCCATGAAAAATTCCTTCAGTTTATTGTTTGTATGAGTTTAGTAGAGAATGGGTCGCAAAAGAGAATTTGAACTAGAAAAATATGTTGTATTTGATAAGGAAAATAATACATCGAAATGTATTATTTGTAAAAAAATGCTTAAAGGACGGATATCTGGAAATATAAAACGCCATTACGAGGTCATGCATAATATTAAAATACAACACACTGATAGCTGCTTACAGGATTTATCAGTAAATAAACGAATTAAAAATGCAAAAATTTCGTTAGAAAAAAATGAATTTTTATTATGTTGTGTTGGTTTAGTAACAGTCAAAAATTTTCCATTTAGAATATTCGACGATAAAGAATATTTTAAAAAAATTTTGCGACCTTATGAAGATATTCACGGAACAAATTTATCCTCTAAAAATATTGTGTGTATAATGAACAGTGTTGCAAATGAAATAAAGCTAAACATTTCAAAATCTATCAACAAAAAATTAATCTGCTTAAAAATTGATGTTGCTACGCGTATGGAAAAAAGTATACTGGGTATTAATATACAATATATCAAAGACTCAAAAATTATAATTCATACCATTGGCATGATTCAGTTGAAAAAACGACATACAGCTCAGTTCCTAAAGCAAGAAATAATAAATTCTTTAAATGAGTTTAAAATTGACATCTCTCAGATTTACGCTTGTACTTCTGACAATGGAGCGAATGTTATTAAAACGTCAAAATTATTACAAGAACTACAGGAGGAGGTATTGGCGCAAGAAAATGATGATAATGACAAAAACTTCGATGAAATTCATTCGTCTCTTTCCTCCGTTATGGCAGTTGTTAGATGTGCTGCGCATACGATTCAACTAGCTGCTCATGATGTTTTAAAAACTGTTCAGCCAGAAATAGATGAATGCCGTAAAATATCAAAAGAAATAAGAAATATAGTTCGGAATAATAATTCAGCCAACTAACAAATGCCTTAACTTGATAATACTACGAGGTGGAATTCTACATATAAAATGATAAAATCGCTAGAGAATTTAAAAGAATATATTGAAAGTACTAATAATATAAACACTTTTGAATTAGATTGGAATTTTATAAACAAGTTTATAAAGGCCTTTATGCCTTTATCGGAGTGCACTAATAAATTCCAACTCGAACAATATATAATCGGTGATTTCTTCAGAGATTGGTTATGTTGTGAAGTTCAACTCAAACAGACGGCGAATGAAAATATTTACGCCAAAAACTTATTAAATTCTATGAACAGAAGAAAACAAAACCTGTTAGTAAATGAGGCGTTTATTTCAGCAATTTATTTAGATCCCCGATTTAATTTCACCCTTACACCATTTTTATCAGAAGAACAAAAAAAAATCGCAGTGGTAAGTAAGTCGTTATATATTAAAAATTACATAGGTATTTACTCTTAAACATGTTTTATAGAATAATTAAATTCGAGAAAACATCATTAAATGCTTGTTTCTCTTTCAGAGTCATCTGCTAAAAACTCAAGAAATTATTAAACGTTTGGCAGGTCAAAATACAGACATTCAAAACGGTTTGATTAAGAACAACTGTCAACCCTCAAGTTCTGAAAAATTTGCTTTATTAGAAGCTGAAATGAATTTGCTTATTGAACAAACTCCGCCTACGGATCGAACAGCGAAACAAAAATTAGAAAATTTATGCAACGGAGAAAGAGTTCCTTTTGAAACAAATATTTTGGAGTATTGGAAAAACACAAAACTAGCAGATGCAGAAATAGGCTCATTGTTAGATGTAGTGTTGTCTGTCCCGGCAACACAAGTTTCTGTCGAAAGAGCTTTTAGTGCTCTCTCAATAATATTAACAAAAATGAGATCAAAGCTATCAAAAGATACTATAAACAATTTGCTTTTAGTAAAACTTAATAAGAATTTAATTGAATATGTAACAATAAAAAACGAAACCACGGAACAATTACATATGATATAATATTTATTTTTATATATTTTGTTTTTATTAAGACTCATATATATATCTTTTTTGAATTACTGTCCGATGAATAAATAAAAATTAAACTAATTCAAATCAATAAATTTGTTAAAATTTTATTATGAGAATTTTTGTAAAGAATCTTAGGTTAATACTTGTGGCAACTTGTTTTTTAATTTTTTGCGACATACATACCTAAATGCATACACAATTTTTTTACTAATATTTGGTGCCGGCAGAAACAATGTTTCATATGTAGGTTTTGGTTTTGTATTTCTTTCATTCATAAACGGAATACTTTGTTATAGTGTGTTGGTTTTTTAAACTGCTAAGCGGTACACAAACATCATACTTACAAACATTACACGTATACAGTCGGATTCGGGTAAGGGAACTTGATAATTGAAGGATTTATTTTTTTGGCTTATGCAAGATTTTCATTAATAAAAAACTTTGGATAAATTGAAACCATTTTGGTTAAATAGATTTACTACTTTTTATATTGTTTTAAACAAAAAAAGAGAAAATGTTGCACTACAGTGCAACAAATTAGCTGTAGCATTGTATTTCGTCGTGTATTAATAAGAAATTTTTTCTACTAAGCAGTGTTTGCTTTATTGAAGTTTGTAGCTTTAAAAACATAAAAGCTGTAAAACTGATTTTCCCTTAAGCGAACTCATTTTCTTTAAAATATAGTAAAAATATTTAATTGTAGTTAAGTGATTTCTTCAATTAAACGGCGGCAGCTTAACCGAATCCGACTGTATTACATATTTTTCTATACACACATTTTTTTTATGTGGCGCCGAAAAAAATTTTTGTGTTGTATTCCTTGCAAGGGATGATTTTCACATATACCTTTTTATTGATGTCGTTTGTTTTTTAGGTATTGTTGTTGTTAAAAGAGGCATTGGGTACAGTGTGACACACAACTTTTTACCTATACACACATATCGATGCCTTACTTCCTCAACCTCGTATCTTAAAAAATAAAATTTTTCAGGAGAAAAAAAACGGTTAATCTTTTTATACTTCGGTGTTTGGTAAAAAGTTTAAATGCAATTATTAAGGAATTGATTGTATTTATGTATATTAGTAGTAATAATATACTAAGCATTTTTAGTTAAAGCATAAAACAATCGTTTGATATGAAAAACTCAAAACCGTATTTTTAAGTTACGAGGTTGAGGAATTAAGGCATCGATATGCTTATATATAAAGTAGCTTTTATACCGAGTTACAATTTAAGACAAACAAGGATTTTTAATTTACTGAGTAAAAAAAATTAGGAATGTAATGAATTTTCTGTTTACATTTTCAGGTATATATGTGTTTTGCTAATACGCATATCCTTTTAAGACTTTACCTTTTTATATAAATGCCTAATTATTTTATTAGACCTATAAAGTTGTTTTTCTTGTCCGTATCTTTAAATCAATTATAATTAAATTTATGAGGATACAAATATTATGTATGTATGTATGGATATATAAAATATAATATTTATACACGATACAGCTATTTATATACATATAAGCAAAATCCAATCTGTTAAGTACGCATTGTGTTGTTTAAATTATTATGATTGCTACTGTACATTATTTAATGTTAAGATTTTTTTCATACCACAAACAACAACAAATAAAAAGAGGAAATTTTTAAAACAAATTATTCGTTTTTGATTAATTTTGCTTTGAATGAAATATATTAAATTTGTGAGAAGAATGAAACACGACGAATTTTAAAAATAAAAATTGTATTGCAAACGAAATCAATAAAAAAAAATATTTTTATATTATTTGCGAAAAGAATGAAAAAAAATAAAAATACTAAATAGAATTTGACTCACAACTTTTATCGTTTTTAATTCAGAGCATAATCCAAAAAACAAGCGAAAAAAATGAAATTGTGTTCACAAACATAATTTTTTGCGTACTATGATCATTACACACAAAAAGTGAAAATTGAATCACGGAAAATTTAAGGAAAATCTGTTTCACAAACAACTTTATCAAACAACTGATAATTATGTTGGCATATCCTCTCTTTTGCGAAGGTAGATATTCAGCGCAGCCAAAACATATAGCGCTCTTCCTTGTTACAAAAATAATTTCTTTCATGATCTTAAAATAATTCCTTGTTCCCAACAGTTGATTTTTACTTAAACTTAATTTTATTGTCGTTCCCTTGTGCCCTAAATAAGAATGTCTAAGTTAAAACTTCATATATTATATTTTAAGTATCTCCTCATTTCTTCTATTCTCGTTTCAAAATATTACAAATGCTTTTTTAGTAGTTTCTATTAACTGAAATATTTCTTCTATAATTTTTCACTTTGTCACAAATATGAAAAAATTTTTATTATTTTACCACTGCGAGAAAAGGAGCCTTATATATTGTGATTTAATGTTTTCATAAAACAAATTTTCCAATTAAATAACTGCTACTCACACCAAAAACGACGAAAACAGTAACAAGAAACAAAGCAAAAACAATGTTAAGAATTTTTCACAATATACGACGACAATGAAAAAGTTAAAAGTGAACAACGAAACACAAAATAACAAAAACAAGGTAAAATAAAACAAAAATAATTGAAATAGAAGTCACTGTAAATTAAACAAGAAAAAATAATAAATTTTCATAAAATTTTTGCAAACATACATACAGCGATACACATATTTACACACACAGTATTTATATGCATGAGTAAAATACAATATTATTATCAATTGAGAAACAAAATAATAAAAGAAAACGCGACATGGGTATACAAAACGGGACTCTTTTTTTTAAGTAAAAAATACTACACTTCACATAAATGCATGTGCACATTTGTGAATAAATACTCGCATACAGTATCGTAGCTCGCTTTTGGTTTGTGGGGAACACTGGCTTAGAGGTCGTTGGTTTTAAAACATCTAAGAATTATATAAATATCAAAAATAGTGTGACAATGAATAAATTAAACAAAATTAATTTGCAAATGCCATCCAATACTTTTGTAAATACAAGATGATAATTACAGAGTGGGCCAAATTAAGATGACTTATTTTTAAAGGCCAATGTTGAATGTGAAACACACCTAAAGTCTTTTCTGCATTTCATTAGACATTTCTCAATTTCAGACCAACTCAATCTGAACCATCGCAAGATGCACAATCAAGCAACGCGTTAAAGTAACTCAGGCTTATTATGAAAATTGGTGTTCAAATCAAAGTGCATATTATGCAATTCGTGATTTTTTCGGTCAATTTGATCATCCAAATGTGCGTACAATCAAAAAAATCGTGAAAAAAATTGAGCCAGCCGTGTCTGTAGGAGATGTACAAATGCAAGTCCAAGCTCGTTCAGCTCGTACTGCCTAAAATATCGCTGCTGTTCGTGATAGTGCGACTAAAAAGCAGTCCTCGTCATGCCCAAAAATTGCACCTCCCACGCTCGTCGTTGATGAACACTTTCAATAAAGACTTGCATTTACACGCTTACAAGATGCAACTGACTCAAGGACTAAAGAAAAAACAATAGACTTTGACTAAAGCCTTTTGATCATTCCAAACGTCGTCAATGGTCAGAATGATGGCAAGGAGTGGCAACCGTGGAAGATAAATTTTCGAAGAAAATAATCTTCAGTGATGAGCAGAATTGCCACATTTGGGCGAATGATAATCCAAGAGTATTTGACGACAATTCAATGCACCCACAAAGACCTACTGTTTGGTGCGGTTTATGGGCTGGCGGCATCACTGGGCCGTATTTTTTTCAAAAATAAGGCCGGTCAGGCAGTTACTGTGAATGGCGTTCGCAATTATAAGATGATAACGAACTTTTTAAGGCCCAAATTGGAAGATATGAACGTGGACGATATGTAGTTTTAACTAACACATGGACAGAATTAAAGAATTCTATCATTTAAGATTTTACACTTTTTTTTTTATCAAAAATGTCTTTTAAACTAAAAAAAATTTTGATGTTTCGTTTGGTATCACTTTTCATTTTTCACCCTGTTATCAACTACCTATTGCTATAAATTTAGGGGGCTTAAATGTATGCATGTGTTTGTATTGTTTTAATATATATCTACACGTATTTGTATAATTTAGTACTGGTTGCGGTGGTGCATTTATAATAATTAATTGTTCGCAAATATATGTGTGTGTAAGTATATTCTTATTACATGTTTGCATGTGTAAAGAAAAGTATAAAATTGTGTTAGTTTTAATAATGGTCAACAACCAAGAGACTACTAAATGGCATCATACCACAGTTTTTGAAGAAAAAAAAATTAAAATTAAATGAAAAAACATGGCACCCAAACTCGAAGGCTTTCGTGTAGAATTATATAAAAGTGAGAATATGTAAGTGTTTAATTTTTTGTATATGTGTCTGTTTACTTCTGTAACAAATGACACATTTCACACAATAACTTGTCGTCTCTTATTTCTGTTATAAATCTTTGTACATTCGTATATTAATATAAACGTATGTAAGTGTGCATAGTGGATTGCACTGTTGAAGAGGTGAACTAGTAACCAAAAAGATATTTTAAGGATCACACGTACATTTGTGTATACTAAAATACATATAAAGTTATGGACGTACATATGTACAATAGAAATAATAACATTCAACACAAACCCATATGTTTTAGATAAAACGTGTGCTTATATGATATGGCCATGTATATGTATGTATATGAAATGGACATACACACACTCTAAATAAAGAAAAAAAAATCAACACAAAATGGACCCTTTTCCTGTAAAAAAACAAACACTTTGTCGCCACTTTTATGGAGTTGGTTTCCTTTCCGGTGTGTACAAAACCAACAAATTACAATATTTATTTCCAAGATGAATGGTTTGACAATTTATGTATGTAAGTAAAGCGTGAGAAAGCGTGAGGGAAAGAAACAAGCACTGCGGTTCCATTACATTTAAAATTATAAAACAGTTCAAACTCAGTAAAACAGAAGTAGAACCAAATACTCTGACCTCAAATTAAAGCAAAAACCTATAAGAACAACATAAAAACTACATGGAAAAATGCATACATTTCTACTCTCAGAAAGGGCTAAATATAATAAATGAGCGTCACACAAAGGAATTTACAATTAAAATATAAAACCGAAATATTCATTCACTATATGAATGAAAATTGTTTCATTCTGGTTTTTCTCAACATTTTATTTATCGCTCATATAAAAAAACGGTTTTTTTTGTATTTTACAGATAATGTGTAATCGTTTACCAAGTCATATAGTTTTATGTATATATTTAGAGAAATTACAGCGTAGAAATACGATTTCTGTTTTATAAACTAACTGCGAAAAAGTTTTGCCTGAATAGTTCTTTAAAGAAATTTTATTTAAGTTTCTTGATTGTTTTAAAATATAAAGATGATTAGGTAATTAATAGGTTATTTCTAACACTATTTTATTTAAATACTGTACTCACCACAAAAAAAAAATGGTGTCAGCGCACATCGACATATTATGTAAGACCTAATAAAGTATATATGTTCTGTGACCCTTTTTGTTTCAGTATGGAATAATCTCGTATATTGAAATATGTATCGCTTTCTTTGTGTAACTTCGATATGCTATTAATTTATTTTCCAAAATTTAGTCTGCCAATGGAACCTTAAGTACTTCCACAATAAAAGTGATACCACTCACAATACTACACCACAATGTTGTATTTATACGGATACTGGAGAGAATGAATTGATACCTAGAGGTTGTTAACATTGTGTTTACTAGCGTTATAAAAAAAAATCAACCAGAAAGCTATATATTCTAAAATTCATCACAATACTTCTAATTTTATCAGTTTTTTTGAACTTCTGAGTTTTATTGATATTGGTGTATGTAAGAAGTGGACGTTAAATTAGACCCATCGAAATACTTTTTGCTTATAAATTCAACTAAGATATTTCAATAAAAAGTCCTACATTCTTCCAATATCTTTGTCGATAGAAAATTATATGAGAATTTAACGCCTAATTCTTATATAATAGTGGACTAAAACTAAAGTTTGAATACTTTGAGAATTATGCATTTTATTTTGTCAGCATTACGTTTTAAATTTTGAATAGGCCGAAAAAGACAATTTGTGGCATAAATAATGGTACATTTTGATCCAAATACCCTTTCGTTACGTTTATGTAGATTCGAGCAATTTTCAGACTACGATATTTTGTTTACTTTATAAAGGGTCCGCCATCTAACGTTTTTTTCAACTAGTACTTATTTCGTGAATGGTAACACTCAGCTCATGACCGATTCGACAGATAATTAGTTTTGTCCTTCTGCTGAACGAATATGGTTGTGTATACGCTTGAACAACTCTGGAAAATATTGCGACATTACTTTGGCCGATTTTGCGAAAAAATCATCTTTTCCGATGAAGCTCATTTTGATCTCGGCGGGTATGTAAACAAGCAAAATTGTCGCATTTGGGGCACAGAAAAAACGCTCAAAACGAGTCACTGTTTGGTGCAGATTTTGGTTCAGAGGCATATTTGGTCCATTTTTCTTCGAAAATGAGCAAGGAGTGGACGTAGTTAATGGCGATCATTATCGGGCCATGTTGAACAAATTTTTGTTGACAAAAATTGAAGAGGAGGATATTGGCAACATTTGGTTTCAACAGGCTACGCACCACACAGCCGAAGCTACACTTTTTTTATAGCATTTTCAAAAAGAAAAGTTATTGGGCGGACCCTTTATATACTTAAGAAATTTTATCGCTATACGTTAATGCGTTTAAACACAATTGGATTTTGTTGGATTTAAGAAGGACATTGTTTATATATAGATATATATATATATGCTATATTGTCCTAAAATGAAACTAGGGATCAATAAGTATATACTTTATAGGATTTTTAATTGATATTTCGATGCGTTATAAACGGATTAATAGAATCAGTATACCCTAAGGTGGGTCGGCCTTCACACAAAAAAAGTTGTGCCAGTCACCCCTAAAATCAGATATATGTCAACAAAGTTTCTAAAACAAAAAAAAAAATTTTTTGCCACTACCCAACATACAGCACTTTTTGTTTTTATACTTGCCACCAAAAAAATGGTGGGGGTATATTCATTTTGTCATTCCGTTTGTAACACATCGAAATATCCATTTTAGACCCCATAAAGTATATATATTCTGAATCGGGGTTTGATTTTATGACGATCTAGCTATGTCCGTCCGTCTGTCCGTCTGTTGAAAGCACGATAGAGGTCGCACCGAAAAAGCTAGAGGGCTCAATTTTCGCCAGAATCTTTCCTATAGACAAGGTTTGTTTGGTATTGAAAATGGGCTAAATCGGAAAATTAGGAAGAGAGTTATAGCTCAAAAAGCAAGAGTAGGTCGAAAAAACCGTGTCCTTCGTACATCGAAAAAAATGGAATTGTGTCCAAACGCCTTAACGTAGACTCATGAAACTTCGAATATATATTTCCTGAGTAAAAACAATATCTTTCTTCGAAAATTGTCTATATCTATGCATTAGGAGAGGAGTTATCGATCAAAATGTACGAAAATTTATACCGCACAGTGTATTTTTCGGTATATTTAAAAACAAAAACGTCATAAAAGCAACAAAATTGGATATCCGACTCTGAAATTTTGCACACTTTGCTCTATGGTGACACGCTTTCTTGTAACGGAAAATCAATGTGCCACGCCCACTTTTACGCCCACCTCCCATATAACGTTTTAACTAAAATTCATATAATTTCTCTATTAATAAAGATTTTGGAATAATAAAGGACTATATTGAAACACCTAAGCTGTACTCATTAGCAAAAACAACTTTGACGCGCCTACTATAACGCCCACTTTCACTTTTGAATTGTGTCCAGACGCATAAACGTAGTCATGAAACTTCGAATATATATTTATCGAGTCAAAAGAATATTTTTCCCTGAAAATCGCTTAAATCTATGAATTAGGAAAAGAGTTATAGATAAAAATGTACGAAAATTTAAAACCGCACAGTGTATATTTAAAATTTAAAACGTAATAAAACTGACAAAACTATATGTACGATTCTGAAATTTTGCAAACATGGCTTTTTGGTCAAAGTCTTCGTTATAACGGAAAATAGATGTGCCACGCACACTTTTTTCCTTAAATTTTTATAAAAATATATTAGTCATATATATTAGCATTTATTCTTCTTACACTGCACCATTTATTGTACTGTAGCTAAATGTAAGATAAAGATGATAAGATAGATGACTCTACTAGCAACTACTAGATGGCATGCTAACAACTTATGCTTATGTTCTCCTGAATTTATGCTCTATTAAAAATGGGAATTTAGGAAAATTTTGACCTAAGTAAAAAAAATTATCTCTAAACATTATAAACAATTTATTTTCATGTACTAATGGCTAACAAATTTTAAAATTATACAAAACTTATTTCGTTTGAAAATCTTTTAAAAGCAAAATGTTATAGAAGTTTAAAAATCAAAGTCTTACTAATAAATTTCCCGTTTTAGAAAAATGCAGAGAATGTATATTTTAAATCACCCTGTGGCCCTTAAAATTTAAACTTAAATTCACTTTCTTCCCCTTAAATTCATGTAAATTCTCTATGAATAAAGATTTTGGAATACTAAAGGACTATATTGAAATATCTAAGTTATGTTTATTAGCAGAAACTTTATTGACACGCGTATTTTAACGGCCACTTTCATTAAAAGACTAAATTTACGAAAACATTTAACTAGCATGTCGAAGTTATAATGGGTGGTTTAATTTTACGGGACTATGTTGATTTTGAATAAAATTATTATGAAATTATTATCATTTATTTTTATAATGATAATATTTGTATGCTTCAATTATGTATGGAACAAAATATCGGCTAAATGGCCCCCCCAACCTCGGCGGCACACCTCGATCCGATAGTCCAAATTTTCAATGACACTGTTGATGCTCAATTGTTGGGCACGATGATGAGTCGAGGTTGTTTGCTCTTTTGCCACGTTATAGTGAAAAACAGCAATGTTTCCCATTCAACGAACTAAGGTGGCATTCACAGATGTTTTCACATTTCATACAAACCTGCTTTGCAGACATTTAAATATTTTTTACAATTCTCACGATTGTGGACGAATTCGAACGATTATGTTGACCAAAAGAATTACGAAGTGCACATAATGCATTTTGATTTGAACGCCCATTTTTATAAAAATCTTTAATATTTAAAAGCGTTGCTCGATTGCGTATCTTTCCACGGTTCAAATTGAGTTAGTCTGAGATTGAGAAATGTCAAATGAAATGCAAGAAAAAAGTTGAAGTTTAGGTGTGGTTGACCTTCAACATGGGCCCTTAAAATTTAACCACCCTCTACAAAGAAAGTGATACATATTTTATTATAAACAGATTATTCTATAGCGATTAACAAAATAATAAATATTGTGCTTTAAATGTACATGTATAAAAGATTCGGCACAGCCGAATATAATGCTCTTACTTGTTTATATATAGCACTGCCATTTAAAGGCCGATCTTATCATATTTCATATCGTTGTTTATGGCTTGAATATGTATTCATACTATCTGGGATCCTTCCCCCTTTATTTAAATTTTTTTGCACGTGGCGGGAAAGTTCTTTAAAAGCTTAGTATGTCAACCTTTTTATATACACCTGACGCCTATAGATAAAGTCGGTTGAGGTCTTCATTTTTTTATGTTATACAATTTAGCGACATCATTCAATACAAACTAAGTGTTACTTCCCAGCAAAAACTAGGTACTTGCTCTTACTAAACAAAATACTTTTCAATGACTATTACATATCGTCTGTCTTACTAAGAAGTATTTTGGTAATGACTTAATATTTTGCTTATATACACACACAATGAAATTTCTTGTTCCTAAATTTGCTAGAAGCTATTCAAATACATACATTTTTACAATTCTCATTTAGTTTGACACGCTTAGGGTATAAGTAATAAATTTTTTGACAACAGCGCAAAGCATTTCATTAACAAAGTGGCAAGTACTTGCCTCCAATTACATCGCCGTGTTACAATAATCGCTTTAAATGCCAAATTGTAAGTAGTTAAGAACTGTTAAAAGTACTAGAACTTTTAACTCATGTTTTTGTAATGTGTTATTTTGCTGGGTTATAGTGAAACGCAAATAAAATCATCAAATTTACAACGTCATTAATCAATTACAGCAAGGAAAGATACCCTGGTGCTATTGTCAATAAAAAGTCTACACAAATTACACTTTAAAAAAAAAATTTGTCAGTAAATTTGTTTTATATGATAAACTGTTGTTTACTTTTTAATTTAATAATAAATAAGAATTAGAACTACTAAAATGAGCTGGTGAATACCTGATTTCAATGTCGCCATATGATCCCAAAAGAACTACCTAATCAGTAGTTCTTATGTTCAATAGTGACTCAGTATTGTTTTACTACAGTAATTTCCTGCAAGGTAGAGAGTATTGGTTGCCCCCATAAATAAAAAACAGTGACAGTATAAATAAAAACATCTTTTGTTATTAATATTTCTTAAAACTTCCCTATTATTCCTTATTTCAAATAAATTATTCATTTAATTTAAAAATTGCTTTTAAAATGAGACAAAACAAAAGGTAGCTGTTTTACAATTTTTTGACATCAATTCCATAAGGACAAATAAAATTTTATAAATTTTTGAAAAAGCGTAAAAAAAATTATCTCAACATTGTATCGAATATACACATATTTCAATAGAGCAACAAATATTATGGATTATTAAGACAAAAATAGACTTTGTATAAAACTTTTTGTTAGTAGTGAATAAAAAACCATTTTTTTATAAAAAAAACTTTTCTTTCAATTGCTTTTTACTTTGTAAGAATAGAAGGCGTAGTATGTCTTTTATCAAATATATTTCAGAGTAACACATATTATATAACTTTTGGTCCATGTGTGGATGTAGAAATAGAGTATTAATAAATTTTGTATGTATCCATTTATTTATAATATGTATTAATAAATTAATATTGTTTATAACGCTAAAGCCCTAAATAGTTTATAGTGAACATAGAGTGTTCGTAAATTTTAAACATTTGAAACGATCATTCTTGAGAACTTTAATTTGGATCCAAGACATGTTGTAGCTTTCGACTGCGCTTTTTACCATCCTATCCCTAGTGTTTCGTGGACCACCAGGCAGATCTTGACTTTGAGGATTCCAATCGAATGAATCTCTACTGATTTCATAGCATGGCCAGAATATGACAAAAATTGGTTTAAGGCAGCAATTTAGAAATGTTTGCAACTTTTCCAAATGGAGTAAAAATTATATTTTTTGTAGGGAAAGGAATATTTTTCGCTAACCATACTTTATTTAGCAAATGAAATAAGGCTCTGGCTTTATTGATGCGTTCCGCTGTGTCCGTAGCAGAAACGCCATCCTTCGAAATACTACTACCCAGAAGGCAAAAAGAGTCAAAGAGGAGTTGAGTTGATAGTACTAATCCGCATGGTTTTTTCATTTTTGTTGTTCTAAAGACTAGCTTTTCTTGCGTTATTATCAAGGCATATGCATTTTAATTGTATATCATCGAATCGGTTTGCAGATAGGCATTCCTGCCACCAAAATTTTTTTTTGCTGTGAAAAACACCGTGCATGTTGCCAATACTTGCTGTTTGTTCTGCTTCCTATTAATGCTGTTATACTGAAGCTCATGGCCAGAACGTACTAGAGACCAATATTTTATCATCTGCTGTTCCTGTTTGCGTTACACTATAGCTAAGGCGTTTGAGGCTTCAGCCCAAGACTCTTCGCTAGTCCGTCGTTTATAATTTGTCTTTTTTACTCCGCGAATCGTTTTACACAGACATCTTTTAATATTCGGAGTGAAACCAACAGGACAATAACGTGCTCTTGTCACAGGCTGCCTTAGAATTAAAGTCTCCTAGAAAAATTTGATTGTCGTCCTTCGAGATCGCTTGCATACAAGTTTAAAGTTTATTAAAAAGAACTCTATATCATAGAGCTTTTGCAAGATTGTGTGTGGAAACCATGAGAGATTAGTATATGAATGATTTGTCCGCCATTGTGAAGAGTATTAAACCAATACCGTTTATACGTTTCTCACTATTACTTAGAACTGCCGTTGAACCATCTAATTTTACATATTCAAGAAATATCGATACCATAGTTATTATTCTGGAAACTTGTTCAAGCCTGGAAGGACGATTAAATGTTTTAACTTTCCATGTCTTAATATTGCATCGTTGGTTAAAACCTTTTTCTGTTATCGTGGTAAGAGATCGTGTGGAATTCATTATTGTCTTTTGGGTAAAAAAAATCTTTTCCGAGAGAAGGATATTAACACGCAGCTCGCACTTCTTGAATGCAAGGGCCTTGGATCAAACAAATTCTTTGGCATTCGTTTTTGAAAGTCAGTCTATACTATATAGTAGGAGAGACTGTCTATACTATATGGTAGGATTCTCCGCTAACCGCAGTCGGCGAAGGCGTCCCTTAGTGCATCAGCTGTATTATCTTAAAACGCAATTTTACATTAACAATTACGTGGGAATTTATCGGGATTTCGATAGAGAAGGAAAATAAAATAAAAACCGGAGAGACTGAATGACGCACAGACCCGTAACACAACTTGTTGTTTTTAAAGATGACTTTTTAAGGCATATTATATATATATGTGGTATCTTCAATACCAGAAATATTCTTTTAGTTACCTGGTAAACTTAAGCAATTAAAAGATACATATACGCAAGCTGTGATCATAACTTATATGTTTTTTAAATATTTTAATAGTATTTAAATAATTTATTATTATTATAGAAATTTAAAAATATATATTGATTCAAAATATTATAAATAAACATAACTTATATAAAATTATAATTAAAAAAACAACAAGTGTAGAAAATATAACTTATAAAAACCATTTAGTGTATTAAAGTGTATTTAAAGAAATTTCTATAGCCATATACGTATACATAATTATTTTAGAAAAAAATAAGGTATAATCTGTGGTATAAAATTATATTTCTGCTTAACCCTTAAATGCCCCTGGTATCTTTAAAGATACAACCATAAAAAAAAATTCCTAAAATTTAGGTTCCGGCTTAAATTGTTTCAAAATCATTTTATAGCGCTAACAATACTATAGGCCTTTATTGAAAATAAACTTTTCAGCCCTATCTGAAACAGATGAAGAAAAAATTATAGAAATGTTAAAAATTAAAAAAATTTAAAAATAATCTCCTCGGACTTTTCTCAGTGAAAAATCTAACAATTGGTAAATAATTTGGAATAAGAAAAAATACTAGTTATTGCTGGAATTACTTCTTAATTGATATTTTACTATTTAAAAGATTTCCTGACTTTAGGATATTCCCGGATCATCATTATTCGGTAGTATCTTTTAAGATACACTGGGCACTAATTGCATGAGTTCAAATATCGTTACGTATCACATTTTTGCTGACTGCTTGTGTTTATTTGGAAGTTTATTTGGTTTAGACTTTGCGTACATTTGAATGATTTTATGTTATACATATATATAGAATTAATTCAATTGATTTGACCCGAATTCGAACATATACTTTTGTAAAAAGTTGGTTGAAGAATGATGGCTGATGACGAAGTTTGTGATATACTTTTTAATTGCGAAAATAAAGGTGATGACAGCATTGATGACATAGATGACGAAAGTGATTATTATGAGAAAGTAAGTGGGGTTCAGGTTTAATCGCAAAAGGAGGAGACTATATAGCTGATTGCGAATGAAGACGAGAAAATGAATCCAAGTGATATCGACCTTAATTTATCCGTTTAATTATATTTTCTTGATACGACGAATGATGACACAAACACAGGAGATTTTATCGACGCAGAAGAAAATCACTTAGAATGCCTTAAACCTGTGTCTTCTGTATTCGTCAGTCCAACTTGTTCCGAAAATGTCCCATCTACTTCACTTATAAAAGCTTTGGAGGCTTTTCCCTCTGAATTTCGTAACGTAGGAAAAAATTGTAAAGCCATACTGAAGAAAGGGTATTTACAGTTTTATGACCAACAGCTAAAATTTATAGGATACAATAGATTACCAGACAACGTAATAAATCTAACAACACCATATCAAATTTGGAATCATATGTTTCCTGAAACTCTAGTGCAACATATAGTTGAGGAAACTATTATATATGCTGGCATTGAATTGTGAGTTTGGTATCAAGCTATTTTGGCTTAAAACCTTCATTAAACGGTGTTAAAAGCAAAACAATGCAATTACGAACTGCATTTGATAAAAAGAACGAAATTAACGAACGAACGAAGACGATTCCGTGTCCTCAAATTCGTAATAAAAATAATATATGTTCGTACGTCATTTATATTGTTTTTGTTCTCTATTAATGCATAAATTAAATAAATTTTGATTAAATATTTATTTTTAATGTCGTTATTTCTTTTTTTTTCAAGTAGTAATATAATATTAAGTATTAATGCGTTTAAAAAATAAATTTTTGTTTCGAACTTTTCATAGACTTTTTTGTTAGGCAGTAACGCCCAGTGTATCTTTTAGGATACAACCACTTTTTTGTAAATAACTTTATAAAAAAAATTTAATAAAAAAAATTAAAAACGCAGTTGCCATTTTTATAATATTTTACATAACCTGTATTTTTTTCAACAAAATAGGAGATTTTGGGCATTTAAGGGTTAAAGATTAGTTACTTTATTTTATTCAATTATATATATTTATATGTTACATACCCAGCAAAAACTTTACTTACAAAATAAGTATAATAGTAATGCAAATTTATTGGAAGTACTACTTACAATTTGACTAGAATAACTGCTTATTTTTGTTTGCGATGTCCCAAAACGAATCCATTACAACTTGTTTAAATACGTCATAAAAAATAAGTACTTCTCTTTATGCTAAAATAACTCATAAAAAAAAATTAGTAACAAAAAGGAAAAAAATAACTGGATTCGAATTTTTTTTTATAAATTTTAAGTTCTACAAAAATGTTTAATTTGTATAAAGTATTCTATGTACTTAGTAGCTGAAGCCAGACCGCATTGCTGGTCCCAACATAAATATTGAATAATAAAATTAAAAATTAAATTAGTGAAATTTTTATACATACATACACATATGTACATGGAAAAATTCGACTACAGTACCGCATATAGGGGCCAATATATTAGGTTTTCTTCATTGATATCAAAGCTACCTATATATGTTGTAAATATGAGTCGTTTTGTTTCATGAATTTAAAAGTTTTTTAATAATTCGGCTATAGCGCCATCTTTTTTGAATTTTATTTTTTCTACCCCTTTTTCGTTTCGGAGGAGTTTCGTTATAAATAATGTGACACGAGAATTTTATATATAAGATTTGCAATATTCTTTTTATACTTAAATTAATAAAGTCATTATTTTGTAATTTGAAATGATCAGTTACAAAACACATTAAGAATGACTTATTATTTAATAGATAATGAGTAATGCAAATACTAGACAATTGAGCTACAAAATAATGCATGTTTTAAGCTATTACAGTTTAAATTGTAAGTAAAATTTTTGCTGGGTATATTTAGCAATTGTAAATATGAAATATTTGAATGGCACAAGTTTAATTGAAAATAAGTTACACTTTCTGTGTTTGTATTTTTATTTCTGATAGATTTAATGTTAAAGTACAATAGATAGTAAGTATTTAAACATATTTACTGTAATTAAATAGCACGGGCAATGATCATGGTTCAAAAAATTTCACTACTAATTTAGCTGGCAGATATTATAATTGCATTTTAATGGGTGACTATTTAACTAGATTGTATAATGTATAAAATATTATTGTAAACTCTAGATTATATTATCATGATAACTCTTAGTATTATGAAACATAAAGTAATTAATTAATAAAGGTTGGTTTCGTACGCAAACATAATGGTAACAACGTGCGCTAAGTTCTGACCTTTCTATCATTGCTTTATTAAATACATATCAATGAGTGTGGTAAATATAAGGTGGTAGATACACTAAATGGAAATCAATTCAAATATAATCTTTTGACAAAACACATACAAAAATCTTGAATAATATTGTGCAATGGCTTTAAATAATATATTCTGCTAAAAAATAATTTTCTCTTCGAAAAAAGTATTGTTGAAAGTTTAAAATAAAGAACAGCATGTTCAATACTGGAAAGAGGCTTTTTCTCTTCATTTGTAATTTCTGCAGTTTTACTTTTCATCTCAATAAATTATATCTATATTTTTTAAAAGCTTATGAGCTAGATAAAGAAATGTCGGTGTTTATGAGAAAATAAAGAGGATCGCCTCTGTTACTTCCCATGTTTTTACCATAAAAATCAAACATTTTCAGTCCAAGGATATTCTATAGGTGCGCTTCCTACTACTTTGAGATATGCCTCTAGTGACAGTAATTATTAAATTTTGGACAAATTGGTCACTAATCGGCCATTTTATAGTCTAAAACATAAAATATAATAATATATATATATTTTTTTTTATATAAATACATATGTAAGTAAGCTTCTTATTAGTTATTGGACACGCTTAAGACACCAAAAGGCAACCAGTGGTATCAAAAATTATTATGCAGCAAAACTGATAAATCGGTTTGAAACTAACTGAGATATAAGCGCAAAAATACAAATGTTTAGGATTTTTTCTAAAATTTACAAACGAAAATAACTCTTTTTCTAGCTGCTAGATAACAGAGAGGTGCGATATGGTTATCAAAAGAAAATGCTTGGCTCTTAAAATATAAAAGAACTTTAACAAACAAGATTGTTAAATATAAAACAGAGTAAATTTGTATGCGAGTTAAAACTAGATATTAAAAATGTACCCACTTTACGCCTTCAATATTGATATCAAATAAAAGGGCTTGACCAGTGAAATACAGTAAAATATAAGAAAGTTAAAAACAAAGATGTCGTCTAAAACAAAATGGCGTGATTTTTTTAGAGCTATAGGAAAATTTAAAAAAAAAACACATAAAATTCAGAAAAATTCATGAAATTTTTATTTGAATCGATAGTACGGTCCCTGTAATTTGATGTTTGAAGATTATTTCATGCAAAGATTGACCGTGACTGCGCCTCAAATGGTCCATCTGCTTAGTCCAATTTTGGCATACTCTTTCCAGCATTTCGGCCGGTATCTCACGAATAAATGCTTCAATGTTGTCTTCCAATGCGTCAATTAAAGCGGGCATGTGTGTATAAACTTGAGCTTTAACATAGCTCCACAAAAAATAGTCTAAAGGCGTTAAATCGCACGATCTAGGCTGCCAATTGACCTGTCCCGAACGTGAAATAAAATGTTCACCGAACTCCCCTCTCAATAAGTTCATAGTTAAGCGTGCTGTGTGGCATGTGGCACCGTCTTGTTAAAATCACATGTCGTGCAAGTCAAGCTCTTGCATTTTGGGTAAAAAAAAGTTGGATATCATCTCACGGTAGCGCTCACCATTCAAAGTTACGTTACGATTCGCATCATCTTTGAAGAAGTACGGTTCAATGATGCCACCAGCCTATAAACCGCACCAAACTGTGATTTTTTCTGGATGCATTGGTAGCTCTTGCAGTGTTTCTGGCTGATCTTCACTCCAAAATCGACAATTCTGCTTATTATCGTACCCATTGAACCAAAAATGAGCTTCGTCGCTGAACACAATTTTTCGATATGAAGCGCGCGATGAACTTTCTTAACAGAGCACGCATTTTGAAAATAAAATTCTATAATTTGCAAGCGTTTTTCGTTTGTAAGACGATTCATGGTTAAATAATAGATCAAACTGAAGATGTTTGACAGTGAAACAAAACACGAAACATGCGTCAGCTGTTTAAACCAGTGTTGCCATTTATGCAAAAGTAATAATGTACGACACTTTAGTAATTATCAAACGTAACATTGTAGATTTGTTTCGCAAATTGAGATATACTTCTATGTCTTTTAATACCTAATACATATCTGGCAATGTTGTTATATCTTACGTTAAGCCTTCGCCTGCTTACAGCGCCAAAACAAGCAAACATCTCACAACCATACATAAAAGTTGGCAATAAAAATGTGTTGGCTAATAGCATTCTAATATGAATCGGCGTGAAATGTTGTGACATCCAGAGATTTCGTAGCATAGCAAATGTTTTCCCACAGGTCGTTTTAATATGATCCGACGAATTTAATTCCTTGTTAAATGTAATACCAAGATTTTTTGCAGATGCGACAAAATTGATTGTGTTATTATTAATCGGTATTGGTGGAAGATATGTGATAAAGTTTCTTGGTGATCCAATGGTTAATGCGGCAAATTTTTTAAGGGTTTAAACTTAAACCATTCGTAGATGCCTATAGATCTATAGATGTAAGTCCTGGTTTATCAATCGTATATAATTTGATGCATCTACTATACTTCGACTTCAAAGTTTTACATCATCTGCATACATTTGTATTTGGCAATGTTTTACATAAATTGTAAGGTCATTAGCATTTACAGAGTACAATGGTGGACCAAGTATAGAGCCCTGTGGCGCACCTCTTGGCATTGAGATTTAAAATCCCTGAGATTTTCGATTCATAATAAACGCTTTGACTTCTATTGCGTAGATACGATGACAAAAATTTTAATGCAGTTGAAGAAAATTCAGAAGATAGAACAGAGTGGTGTACAGTGTCAATGCCTTAGAATGGTCAAGTAATATGAGAAACGACATCGTTTGTCGTTTAACAATTTTGCACCTTATTTCTTCAGAAACATCCAATAGAGTACTAACACAGCTTTGTGTTGGTCTGAAACCAGATTGCCTCACATTTAACAGAGAATCGGTATGTAAGTAATTTACTTCATTTTTAAAAAATTAAACATTTTCTGGATTTTGCAAGAAACGTAAATTTTACTAGTGTACTGTGTGTGTGTGTGTGTATGTGTGTAGGGATAAAAAGAGCTCATTAACTCCAAAATAGAGGCTTACGAAGTGGAAGATCCCATATAAAAATAATACTTTCTGCAAGCGCTTTTTGAAGCAAGTAGGCTCTTAGTAAGCGACTCATAAGGCGATTTTTTTGTAACAAACTTATTTTTGTGGGTTGTTTTACATTACAAATGGTTCTTTCTTATTACTGTTATTTGCTTTTTTAAAATTAAGTTATTAGAATGATAATGCAATATTTGGTATGATAGAGAAATAAAGCAAATAGTCTATGAGCTTTACAATACTAATATATACTTTATTTTTTTTTTACTCTACAACAAAGGTTTTTTAGTTTTAAACGCTGATTCATCGTACGATATTTGTAGTCAACTCACATTGCTAATTCACGATTGTCATTGAGCATTTATTGTATGAACAAAGTTTTAGTTTTTGGTCATGCTAATTTATCGCATAAATTACGATTTAATTTCGCATCAGTTACTGAGTATACAAAAAAACAGCTTCACCGTGGTAATTTGTCAACTTATATCCCGTATTATAAGATAAAAATTTTAGGATATGATATGCTTTCTTTACAGAAGTTGAACTACAGTACAGTTGAAAGGCAATGCTGGTAATGCTATTGCTATTTTTGTAATGTCTTGTTTAATGTCTTAGGAAATTTTGCAGACTTACTTCTAACAACAGCGCACAACATGCCAACATACCTGTCATGGGTTTGGGCTTTTAATGTCCCTCCTTTTCAACCCTACTTCTAACAATCGGTTTTTCGAGTGACTAATTCCTTTTACGACAAATTGTTATTTTATAACGTATGTCATATATAACTGTACGAGCCGAACAGTCCAGAATTTCTGTAGGTTAAATTTATTGAAAATTGTTTTCAGGGTTTTTAGTTTTCAACTATTATTTCAGCATAAGTTTTCTAGAGAAAACAGTGATAATTACAGTAATTTTTCTATATACAAATATAACTAAATTCAATATAAGTAATAATTTTAAATTTGTTTAACAAGTAATGTCAATCCTAAACACAACAAAAACCTAAAGCAGTTGCTCCAATGACACTAATTTCATATTCTTACTTTTTGTAATTCTTTTTTTTTCATTCCTACATAGTTAACAATCACATGTGTGAGAAGAATGAAGTACGAACATCTATTTTTATACCCGCCACCAAAAAAATGGTGGGGGTATATTCATTTTGTCATTCCGTTTGTAACACATCGAAATATCCATTTTAGACCCCATAAAGTATATATATTCTGAATCGGGGTTTGATTTGATGACGATCTAGCTATGTCCGTCCGTCTGTCCGTCTGTCCGTCTGTCCGTCTGTCCGTCTGTCCGTCTGTCCGTCTGTTGAAAGCACGATAGAGGTCGCACCGAAAAAGCTAGGGGGCTCAAATTTTGCCAGAATCTTTCTTATAGACAAGGTTTGTTTGGTATTGAAAATGGGCTAAATCGGAATATTAGGAAGAGAGTTATAGCTCGAAAAGCAAGAGTAGGTCGAAAAAACCGTGTCCTTCTAACATCGAATAAAATGGAATTGTGTCCAAACGGATAAACGTAGAGTCATGAAACTTCGGATATATATTTCTCGAGTCAAAAGAATATTTCTCCCCAAAAATTGCTTAAATCTATGCATTAGAAAAGGAGTTATAGGTCAAAATGTACGAAAATTTATACCGATCAGTGTATATTTGAAATTTAAAACGTAATAAAACTGACAAAACTATATGTACGGTTCTGAAATTTTGCAAACATGGTTTTTTGGTCAAAGTCTTCGTTACAACGGAAAATAAATGTGCCACGCCCACTTTTTTTTTTTAAATTTTTATAAAAATATATTAGTCATATTCATTAGCATTTATTCATTGCAGATGGCGACATCTGTTGAAGGCGCCACTACATTTTGCAAACACTGAGGATGATGTCTTTGCTAAACATCACGTAGAACACTAGATGACTCTAGTAACATTTTTTTGCCCAAACTACAAAGGAATTTTATAGGGGTTTGTGAAAACGAAAATGACCGAAGTTTGTTGACAAAAATTAACTAGAGTAATGATTTGTGCCCAACTTTACATATAGTTGTACACACAGTCTTATGAGGTTTAAGATTTAAAAATATTAAAAAAACTGTGCATCAGTAGATTTAAAATAAGTATTTGAATATTTAAAATACATATTTTAACTAAATTTTTTTTATTTATCTATTTTTTTGTAAAGGGTGGTTAAATTTTAAGGGCCACAGGGTGATTCAAAATAGACATGCTCAGCATTTTGCTAAAACGGGAAACTTATTAGTAAGATTTTGATTTTTAAAGTTCTATAACATTTTACTTTTAAAAGATTTTCAAACGAAATAAGTTTTGTATAATTTTAAAATTTGTTAGCCATTAGTACATGAAAATAAATTGTTTATAATGTTTAGAAATAATTTTTTTTTTTATCTTTAGGTCTAAATTTTCCTAAATTCCTTTTTTTAATACACCATAACTTCTAGAAAACATAAGATAACAAAAAGAAATTAGCATCATTTAGTAGATAAAACTCTCCTCTATACCCCTATACCCCACTGTATACCCGGGACGATCCGAGCGTGATCACCAGACCAATTTTTGTGACACAAGGTCAAATATTTTTTGCAAAATTTTAGTAAAAGAGCTAAACAAATTTTTTTGTAAAGTGTTTTTTTTTAAGTATTTTAGTTTTTATACCCGCAACCAAAAAAATGGTAAATATATATTCTTAATCGGGGTTTTATTTTATGACAATCTAGCTATGTCGTCCGTCTGTCCGTCTGTTTAAAGCACGATAGAGGTCCCATCGAAAAAGCTAGGAGGCTCAAATTTTGCCAGAATCTTTCTTATAGACAAGGTTTGTTTGGTATTTAAAATGGGCTATATCGGAATATTAGGAAGAAAGTTATAGCTCGTAATGCAAGAGTAGGTCGAAAGAACCATGTCCTTCCAACATCGAATAAAATGGAGTTGTGTCCACCAGCATCTACGTGTGAGTCATGAAACTCCAAATATAAACTACCTGAGCAAAAACAATATATCTACCTAAAAATTGCCTAAATGCATGCATTAGGAAGGGAGTTAGAGATCAAAATGTACGAAAATTTAAACCGCGCAGTGTATTTTGCAGTATGTTCAAAATTTTAAACCTAATAAGAGTGGCAAAATTAGATCTACGATTCTGAAATTTTGCAGGAATTGCTTTTTGGTCAAAGGCTTTCTTTTGACGGAAAATAAATATGACACGCCAACCTCCTATACAACGTTTACTCTCAAATTCTTATAATTTCTCTACAAATCGAATAATAAAGGACTTTATTGATATTTATAAGTTGTATTTATTAGCATAAATAACTTCGACACACCTACTGTAACGCCCACTTTTCACGTTATCTACTGTTAATGAAATTTAAATTTATAAAACCGACAAAATTAGAGGTATGATGATAAAATTTGCTACGGAAATCCTTCTAGTCAATGTTATTGTTATGCCAGAAAATTTAGGTGACACGCCGACTCTTACGCCCACATCCTATACAATGCCTTATCTCAAATTCATATAATTTCTCAATGAATAAATATTTTGGAAGAATTACGGACTATATTGAAATATCTAAGTTGTATTTATTAGCAGAAATTTTATAAACACGCTTACTTTAACGCCCATTTTCACTGAAACACTTAATTTACGAAAACATTTTACCAGCATATCGAAGTTATAAAGGGTGGGTTAATTTTAAGGGCCGATTGATGATTTTGAATAAAACACAAATTATTTAGGAAATAATTATCATTTCTTTTTTAATGATAATGTTTGTATGGTTCAATTATGTGTGGAACAAAATATCGGCCAAATGGCCCCCGCGACCTCAACGGCACACCTCGATCCGATAGTCCAAATTTTCAATAACATTGCTGATGCTCAATTGTTTGGCACGATGATGAGTCGAAGTTGACTGTTTTTTTGCCACACTATCGTGAAAAACAGGAATGCTTCTCATTTCACGAATTAAGAAGGCATTCATAGATATTCTAACATTTTATACAGACCTGTTTTAAATTTAAAATTTAACCACCTTCTACAAAGAAAGTGATGTTTATTTTAGAGATTATTCCAAGCGATTAACAAAATAATAAATATTGTGCTTTAAATATACACAGAATTGGTGGTGGGTATAAAAGATTCGGCACAGCCGAATATAGTGCTCTTACTTGTTATATACTTACTTACAAAAAACTTCGTTGCGTATGAGTCTGAATATGTATCTATACAAGGCTGTTATTTTTGATTAACATATGAAATAACATTGTAAAAAAACTTGTTACAAAGAGTTGATTACATTTTCTATTAGGGTTTTTACGCAATAAATTACCTGTAAAGAAATAACTGGTTGTACTTTTTTGTAACTAAAACAGATTTTCTCTAGCTTCGGGTTGAGAAAAGAAAGTACTAGTTATAAATTGTGGTTAGAAGTAAAGACAATGTATTTAAAGGTACAAGGCTCATATAAATACATACTGCTGTATATGTGTATTGTATGTTAAGAAAAGGAAAAAAATTAAATGTACAGTATAGTGAAATTTAGAAGCAGAGCCTTTAGTTTTCCTTTTTGGGAAATGTTTTAAGTGATCAGATAAACTAACTATTTTTAGTCAGTAAATGCATCATTTGTTTACAAAATATGACCAATGTTGCTTAACTATTATTAAGGTGAGTATTTTGTGTTAATCATTTTACTACAGGGCACAAGCTAATATAAATCTATGTATTTTTTTTTTTTTTTGTTAGGATGTAATACTGAGAAGTATAACTAATTTTATTTACTTCCTTTACAAAGAAGTTGTATCCTGGAATAATAGGTTTTTTACACAAAGAAGATTGGGACTTAATATAACATCGATAGCATTTCTTGTCAAAATAATAATACACAATTTTTTTGTGTTTTAAAAATTACATCATAATATTTTTTATTTTTTATACCCGCCACCAAAAAAATGGTGGGGGTATATTCATTTTGTCATTCCGTTTGTAACACATCGAAAGATCTATTCTAGACCCCATAAAGTATATATATTCTGAATTAGGGTTTGATTTGATGACGATCTAGCTATGTCCGTCCGTCTGTCCGTCTGTTGAAAGCACGATAGAGGTCGCACCGAAAAAGCTAGAAGGCTCAAATTTCGCCAGAATCTTTCTTATAGACAAGGTTTGTTTGGTATTGAAAATGGTCTAAATCGGATTATCAGGAAGAGAGTTATAGCACGTAAAGCGAGAGTAGGTCGAAAAAACCGTGTCCTTCGAACATCGAATAAAATAAAATTGTGTCCAAACGCATTGACGTAGACTCATGAAACTTCGAACATATATTTCCTGAGAAAAAAAAATATTTTTTCTTAAAAATTATCTAAATCTATTCATTAGGAAAGGAGTTATCGATCAAAATGTACGAAAATTTATACCGCACAGTGTATTTTTCGGTATATTTAAAAACAAAAACGTCATAAAAGCAACAAAATTGCATGTACGACTCTGAAATTTTGCACACTTTGCTTTTTGCTGAAGGGCTTTTATGTAACGGAAAATTAATGTGCCACGCCCACTTTTACGCCCACCTCCCATATAACGTTTTACCTAAAATTCATATAATTTCTCTATTAATAAAGATTTTGGAATAACAAAAGGGCTATATTGAAAGACCTAAGTCGTACTCATTCGCAAAAATAACTTTGACACGCCTACTATAACGCCCACTTTTCACGTTATCTACCGTTAATGAAATTTAAAAGCTCATAAAACCGCAAAAATTTGAGGTATGATGATAAAATTTGCTACGTATATCCCCCTAGGCAATATCATTACTGTGCCAGAAAATAAAGGTGCCACGCCCACTGTTACGCCCACCTCCCATATAACGTTTTAACTAAAATTCATATAATTTCTCTATTAATAAAGATTTTGGAACAATAAAGGGCTATATTGAAACACCTAAGTTGTACTTATTCGCAATAACAACTTTGACACGCCTACTATAACGCCCACTTTTCACGTTATTTACCGTTCATGAAATTAAAAAGCTAATAAAACCGTCAAAATTAGAGGTACGATGATGAAATGTGCTACATATATCCTTCTAATCAATGTATTTGTTGTGCCAAAAAGTTTAGGTGACACGCCCACTTTAACGCCTACCTCCCATATAACGGTTTATCTGAAATTAATGTAATTTCTCTATTGACAAAGTTTTTGGGAAAATAAAGGACTATATTGAAATATCTAAGTTGTATTTATTAGCAGAAACTTTACTGACATGCCAAGAACAGCAATGGTTCCCATTCAACGAACTAAGTAGGCATTCACAGATTTTTTAACATTATATACAGACCTGTTTTGCAGAAATTTAAATATTTTTTACAATTCTTCCGATTGTGGACGAATTTGAACGATTATGTTGATCAAAAGAATTACGAAGTGCACAAAATGCATTTTAACTTGAACGCCCATTTTTATAAAAAACCTCAATAACTTTAAGGCGTTGCTTATTTGCGTATCTTTCTACGGATCAAATTGAGTAAGTTTGAGATTGAGAAATGTCAAGTGAAGTGCAAAAAACAAGTTTAAAGACTAGGTGTAGTTCACCTTCAACATAAGCCCTTAAAATTTAACCACCCTCTACAAAGAAAGTGATACATATTTTATTATAAAGAGATTATTCCATAATGATTAACAAAATAATAAATATTGTGCTTTAAATGTACACAAAATTGGTGGTGGGTATAAAAGATTCGGCACAGCCGAATATGGTGCTCTTACTTGTTTTTATTTTTTTTAATTTAAAGCAATGTGATAAATAATAACAGAATATCTAGGAAAGGTTAGTTATTCGACACGAGCTGACTGGAATGCATTTTCGAAACCAGCTACGGTTTCATGCTCCGCACTCTTTTGATCCGAACTACAAGTGTTGTGTGCTAATATCAACTACTTATCAGTATTGTATTGAAAATTAAAACATAGAATTTTATTTATATTATTTTTTTTATACAAAGTACCAAAGCATTCAAAACACAACTGATCTTTGCACATTTAACAGATATAATACATGAGATTTTAATTTTTTTAATTGCATCTGTTGGTGGTATAGTAAGACCTTCTTTAATGAATTATTTAAAATTTATTGGTTCAATTTACAATTAGAACTGGAGTGCATATGATTATAACAGGGCACTTGACATGACAATACACATTTAAAAATTTTTTTTTCAGAGTCACTTTATGTCTTATTTGTGAAATTAGCAGTAGTTGTTAAGACCGCTCGATTTGGAGTTTTTTATTCTCTCAGTATTTTATACAATTTTATAGGCTTAAAAACTTATAAATAGACGAAAAGAGTGGAAGATCTTATCGACTGAAATTTTTGCTCTGTTAAATGGTTTAACATAAAAAATATTTCACATTATCACAGTAATAATGAGTCGTGGATAGTTAAAACTTTAAACAAGTAAGAGCGCTATATTTGGCCGTGCCGAATCTTATATACCCTTCACAACGTGTAGTCATGCAATAATAGTAGTTTGTATCACCATTCATCTCATATGAAAAACGTACATACATATAAAAAACATACATATATAAAAACAACCCATTGTAAAATTATAAATTTACGTATGTATGTATGTTAAAAAAAAAAATAAAAAAAAAAATAGAAAAAAAAAATTTAAAAAAAATAATTAAAATATATATAATAAATATAAAACAAAAAAAAAATAAAAAAAAAATTAAAAAAAAATATTAAAAAAAATAATAATTAAAATATAAATAATATATTAAATAAAATAAATATAAGACTCAGCTGGGATTCGATGCCACGTTTTCTCTAACCAGTATACACGTTTGTATGTATGTATGTTGTTGTTGTAATGTTGTTTTTGTGAAAAAAAAAATCGAGGTGGCCGTGGGTTTTTGCTCATATCTCAGTTGTTTATCTACCGATGTTTCTCATTTTCAGTACCGATCTACTCCCGAATATTTCTGATATTTTATTACCTCACCCGGGTCCAAGCGATATTGGGGGGCTTCAAAAAATTGATTTCAACATACACACGGACAGACGGTCAGACGGACAGACTGACAGAGCTTAATCGACTCCCCTATTCATAAGCTTTCAGAAAATATATACTTTATGGGGTCGGAAATGAAAATTGTAGAAATTTCACACGGAATGACAAACCTATATATACCCTTTTTCACTGTGTGAAGGGTATAAAAAAGTATTTATTTTAAAATAATGATACTGTAGACTTTTCGAATGCCATTTTCTTAGTCATCACCAAATGACGAATTATAAATTATTTTTATTTCAACTATTTTTGTAATGGATAAAGAAGCATATTTGAAAATTATTGTAAATACACATTTAAATTAAGTGAACAATAATTGAAGCGATATATTAGTTAAAATTATTTAATGGTTGTCACAACTATAATTAAAATAAAAATTTTATAGAAATTTTCGATTACACATGTTTTATATTCAAAATAAATATACATTCCTTATTAGATGCAAAATAAAGTATATTTCCTTTTCAAAAAAGGCTTTAAAAAATTAATATATCTTATGTATTTACACCTTTAATTTAAATTTAAAAAATAAATTTTTGAAAAGCTTTTGAATATATCAAAAATATTATTTTCTTTTTTTGTTGCTGTTGCTGTTAAAATAATTAAATCAATTGATTTTTAATTGCACAGTACTGTATATTCATTTTATTGTCATTTTTTATACTTTTGTTTAGTATGTGATATAACAATGAATACTTATTCATATTAAAAAATGTCTACAAATTTAAGTAAGATACGTATGTGAAGGCAATGGTTGAGCGAGAAGTTTAGCAAAAAATTCTAAAAAATGTTTTAAAAACATTTATAGTTAAGATAGAACTTGATGTTAAATTTAGAATGAAAAAAATCGTTAGTATGTCAAATCGACAACAACCATGTATCCTTAGAAAGCAAAATTCAAAATATTGCCGCTTACGATGTACTTTAATACACTAAGGAAAAACTTTACATACGACCCACGTATGCATATGTATATTGGGCTGTATAAAATATTGTCTAAAGTGCGTATATATATTTACAAATATCTCTTTTCTTATATGGTTGTAGATATTATTGCAGAACAGAAAATATAACATCTTGCTGCTGTATGTAAATGTATTTTTCACATTTTTTTGACTGTAATGGAAGTGTATGTCATTATTTTTAATTAAAACAATGACATTTGTAAAGAATGAGATGTCCTCTACCAAAGAAATATTTTAATATGTATATATAATTACATACCCAGTAAACACAAAACTATGAAGATAAATTAATATTGATTAAAAAACATATATGATATGTTATTTTTTTTGGCTCCAACTCTTTTGAAGATACGTTATGGTGATTTAAAACTTGTAAGATTTTCCATAGTCAAGAATAGTCTAAAAGTACTAAAAAGGTAATTTTATTTTTATGGATTTTTTTTCCTTATATACTCTATAACATTAATAAGTTCAGCCAGGTAGTATTTGCTGGATTTAACTATTAGATATGTAGACATTGGCTTGTGTATAAGTTATTCAAAAACTTTAGATCGACTTCGTTTTGGAAATCGGTGTAATCTTGACTTAAAACTGAAATTAATACTAATTAATATTAATAAAAAATTTAGCTACTGTAGTACATTCTAGCTATAGCAAGACAGAAATATAAAAAAAATATTATTCAAATAAATTGGTTGGTTGTCTTTAGCTAATTCGAATAACTTTTTCACTTGCTTTGTAAAGTAAAAGTTTGTTGCTTAATTATTAAATGCTCCAGTATACCTTACTTAGATTTTAACTAAACTAATAAACATGCTAAAAAGTATTTTAAAAAATGACACATTTTCAAGAAAAAAAAAAAGAACAATAGAAAAAATTATATGAAAACATATAAAAATGACCTGTAGCTTTATTAGAAATAATTTCCTGTTGAATGGAGCTAATTAAGCTTTATTACTCGAGCTGAAATTTCTCTGTCTGAAAGTGGTGGAAGCCTTTTGCAGAGAGTTTGGACCTAAGAACAATTGAAGATATTTGATGTAAAAGGAAATAATAATAAAGAATATCTCTGTAAGCCAAATAGAGATAGCAACAATAATAATGTGCATTTAATATAATAGGTCTTAGAGAGACATCTGGTAATTTCTTATTTTAACAAGATTTTTTTGTTTTTTTGAGAAGAATGATAATATATCATTCCCAGTTTGCAAGATTATTTATCTACATTGGATCTGAATGATCGTCGTCTTGTACTGAATTTTAATCAACTTTAATTTAAATTGTTGGATTTTAATTGTTAATGGATTTGACTCTCTGACTACGTTGGATATTTAAATAAATTTATTTATTTAAAACCCATAAAAACTATCAGTAATTTTTAATAACAAATAAATAAACATTACCTTATTGCAAGATTATTTTTTTTGTTAATATTATTTTTATAAAATTTATATAAAATATAAAATTTTGACGCTTTAATTACATACCAATGGTCACTAATTCTTACTGAAAACAATTTTATATTAAAATATTTTATTTCTTCTATATATACATATAAAAATCAATGTGTGTTTGTATGTTTGTATGTTTGTTTGTGCTTTATAGACGGTTAAACGGCTGGACCGATTTCCTTGAAATTTTCACAGAATCTTTCTGTATGTCTGCAAGAACTATAGGCTATACTTTGGTTTGAAATTGTAAGTGGACGGGGTGCCACGCCCTATTAAAGAATAAGTTTTAAATATTATATATCACGAAAGTTAATGCAGCTAGAGTCTTCAAATAAGGTACGGTAAATTTTGACATCCGCACGATCATTTGGGTAAAAACTGGGCGGACTTTTAATAGTAGGCGTGGCCACATGAATTAAATACTAAATTTCGTATATTTGGAAAACGATATCGATTAGAGTACTAAAATTTTGCAAGAGCAACTTTGACACCCAAATAAACATTTCTGGAAAAAATGGGTAGATTAGAAATAGTGGGCGTGGCAGCTCTCATAGCAATTGCATACTAAAATTCGTATATTCGGGAAGCGATAACAGTCAGAGTATCCAAATTTTGCACGAGAAACTTTGACATCTATATGACTATTTTTATAAGAAATGGATGCTTTAGTAATAGTGGGCGTGGCACCTTTCATATGAATTAAATACAAAAATTCGTATATCTGGGAAGCGATAACAGTTAGAGTACCCAAATTTTGCACGAGAAGCTTTGACGTCTATATGATTATTTGAATAAGAAATGATTGATTTAGTAAAAGTAGGCATGGCACTTGCAAAATAAATATATTTTTGAACTATAAAATTTTTATTTCATTACGATGGGGGTGGCGAAGCATACCGGGTATTAGCTAGTATTATATAAATATGTAGATTTTAAATTTTGTAAATAAATAAATATTCCATCAATTTTTTTTTGTTATTAGTTTTTATAATATGAAAGCTTGAATGTTAAAATTAAAATACAAAAGGTGAAGTAGAAAGGTATGGAGGTAATTAGATAATTTTTTTTCTCTTTTAACTGGGCTGACAGTCAACAATTCAATATTTGTCAGCAGGAAGGGTTGGCATGGGAAAAGTGTGGCGAAATCATTTGAATCAACAACCCTCATATTCATTCAATCTACTAACGTGTATAATGCGAAGTTTTTTTAAAAAAGTTAAGAAACTTTGTAATAGATAAAACACATTGTACCGACGACGACGGTGACGACAGCAACAAACGTCGGCAGAGGGGCAGCGCAACAATTTTCAAACGACTACAGCCGGAATAGAAAGTAGATTCGTTCCCAAAGTATAACATCGACTCGAAAAATCATTACAGTCCCGGACAGTATGGGAAGTGACTAAATGCTGCTAAACCACATCTTAGATCTGCATTTGAATACAGGACGAGATCCAAAGATATTTTCAGATGTAATGCCAAACAAAAAAATGTACTTTTAATTGAGTTATTCATTATTGGCTCTTGGATTTTCAAAAATTCGAAACCTACAGTTCTGCTCAATATTTAAGCGATTGAAATATTAATGATCTTTAACCCTCGTAATAAGATTTTAAAATATGTTAAGGTTATTTCTTGTAACTGTTGAAATTGAATTGAAGAATCTAGATGATGGCGATGATCCGTGGGTTTTAGTTCTTGCACCAAATGTAACTTATATGGGAATAATAGTAAATCAGTTTTTTAAATCGGCGCACTGAGCAGAATGCCTACTGGTAGATGCCTCTGTTGTTTCGTTAGCACCGAATTACAAATTTAAGGTGATCTAGCGGTTCAATGAAAATTTCTTACTGTGCAATGTTGGTGGCGACGATGAACAAATCAACGAATCATTGCTTTAAATGGTGTAATTTTAATGTTTATATATTGACGACATGCTCTTTAATTTGAAGTATTTTATCGCTGATAAAAATAATAAAATTCTATAATTCTAGTTCTTTGTTCAGGTAAAGAGTAACTTCATTTTTCATCCTTCAGGTGTTATATGTAAAATCTGAAAAAGATTAATAAAAAAAAATTAAAACAAAAAACTTATTTAATTTCTAAACCTATAAGTGGTGTTTGGCTCACTCTGTATATCAAATTTCACTGTAAGTCACCAGACACAAGAAGGTTCTAGAAATAATGTAAAATATGTGTGTACGTTGTGTATTTTAACAAAATCATCAAAACCCATTAAATATTCATAGAAAAAGTTTTTTGTTTTGTTTTTTTTTTTTATCGAAACGCGAGCAATAAAAATAAATAAAACATGTGTGGGTTTTTCAAGTTAAATAGAGAAAGTATTTCTGGCAATGATTGGTGGTGATATTTTAAAAAATGTAACAAAATAAAATCGTGTTAAATCAATTGTTAACAAAGTATCAGCACGTAATCAATATATATTTAATAAGTAAATATTGTAAAAGGAGAACAAAATTTTACAAATGTGTTTATACAAACCAACATACATATATGAATCTAGATATGAATCTAGAGGACTTAAGATAAGCTTTTGCTTACTTTGAAAATGTAAATTTTAAGTATCGTATGTATCTAACTATGAAAAGATTTAGAATAAAAGAAATCTATAATGTAGATTTTAATATGGATTTATCTTGCGAAGATAAAT
The DNA here is from genome assembly GCA_941918925.1 of Phyto melanocephala. Classification (NCBI taxonomy): domain Eukaryota; kingdom Metazoa; phylum Arthropoda; class Insecta; order Diptera; family Rhinophoridae; genus Phyto; species Phyto melanocephala. The sequence goes on along the minus strand of OW799233.1, from coordinate 139,687,640 downwards.
ACCTACTTTTGCTCGTCACTATGTACTGAGATATCTATGTGCAAAAGCACATTTAACACATAATAAAAATATATCGGTATTGATAAGCAGTAATCATAATGTTATTTTGATTTGTTTGTTTGGTTGATTATATGGCTGTGTATGTACAAATACACATACACTTCCAGATACTGTTGCAAAATGGTATACCCTGCTCCAACATTTATGATGACATTGGGTATAGATAATTTTAATATTTCGTTTGTAACAATATGCAATTTTCATGAAACGAATTATATATGTGTATTTTTGTAGACCTCGTGAACTGCAAGTTGACAAATCTAATTGTGTCTGTAAGCATCCTAAGTAACGAAAAAAACTGACAATGAAATAAATAAAAATTTGCGGTATGTATTAGATGAAGGGTATTAAAAAATTAGCACCGCCGAGTATACTATAGCACTTGTTTATCTTTAAAAAGAGTTTTTCTTTTTGCTCATACTGTTAACAGAGATGGCACAAGAATATTTTAATATAGTACCATGAAGTACTATTAATTTAACTTTTCAACACAGTTGTTTCCTATTTATTGTATTGGTTGTGCTTATATCTCTTTAATTACAATGTCACTTTATATATGTATTTATATATTTATCAATATAGTTTAGAAATTTGATTTGAAAACGCTGTTTCCTGTGACAACTTTATTTTACATTTTTTTCAAGATTAAACTACTCTCAAATGAAATGTTACGAAGAGTGCGATGCAATCAATTTACCAAGAGAACCGTTAAGGAAGGAATAGCTTTAATATGTGGACCTACTTACTGGCCAACTCGTTTATCTAATAGATTATTTTTCTAGGCAGATGTAAAGTGCAGACAAACTAGAAACGATCAAGGACTTGGAAGCAAATTTTCGACGTCCGTCCGATTTATTATGTAAAGGATGTTTTTTATAAAGGTATATAGACGTACATACATTTGAAATGTAATAAAACAATGTTGATTTTTTTAAAAATAACATAAAATTGACATTATTTGAAATTTTCTGGCATTATAATTAAAATATGTTTTTTTACGGAATGGCTGGTTCAAACGTAAAGCAATCTGGAGGTCCAATTTTGTATGACTCTTTTCAATACTTGTGGCCGCATATTGGCAATATTGTGACGAATATTGTTCTTTAAGTGGTGTTGACGTAGACTAGCGACTTTACATATTCCCAAAGAAAATAATCTAGCGGCGTCCAATCGCCAATTCAAGGGTCTAAAACGTGAAACTATGCATTTACCAAATGAACGAAAAATTTTGTATTCACGGCTCTATAGCGGTGACAGTTTACTGCAACGTTTTGACCAGCATCATTTTTAAAAAGGTTCGGACTTATGATTTTATAAGCCCATATAGCGATGTGGTCAGTTTTCTGGATGTAACAGTATTTAGGTAGTAAATAAGGGTGAAACGAGAGGCACTTCCAACACCCACACTCGGACACCAATATAGTTCATTGTGTTGGATGTAACGCTATCTCAACATACACTTAAATATTATTAAAGCTCAAAATATGGCAGATTTTTTTTATTAAAGTATCAATTCAAATAAAAGTAGGCTTTAACGATTAACAAAATTCGCTTATGAAATTCCTGATCAACGACACTCTTCCTTTGGGCCTATTTACCTAATATACGCCTTGCTATTAATGCGTCTGTCCATTAATATTAAAATACCTAGCCAAACTAAACATAAATCACTTGACAGCTAACGAAATGTCGCTAATCAAAAAAGTGTTTTAACTTAAAATCCTATACCTCTGTAAAAAGAACACAAGTTATATTTAAACAGTAATGCCAAAAAATTATATAATTAATAAAGCCATCTGGACGGATTTTAAATTGTACCTAAAAAAACAATTTTGTACCAGATTGTTAATGTACTAGAGAAAAGAAGATTGTAACAACATTGTTATTCTAGTTGTACAAACATGCTTAAACTTAAGAGGTAAAATGTGCTTGTTTATTGCTTTCATATACACATTAACTTATCATATTACCTTTACAATGCTCGTTACATGGCAGAGCTTGATTCGTTTACAGTATGTGTTAACGTATGAGTTATTTAAACATTAAATTACTTTGTTACACAGTTTTCTCATATTTCATAACAGTATTGCTTTTTTTCTTGTTTCGTATTTTATAAGAAGCCGAAAGAGTACTTAAACTTTTGATCGGTATTACTTTTTATTTTTTTTTACGATTTGTATTTTTAAGTGATTTTTTTAAACCATAGTAGGCATGGGGATTATTTGTTGATTTGATTTGATTTCTTTTTATGTGGTAAGTAGATATTTTAATGTGAAAATATGTTCAACGGTAAGAGGATTTTCATGTGATAATATTTATTTTTTCACAGCTGAACTTCGGCTGTCTGATTTGAAGTGTCTTTATTGCTTTTTTTATTTTTATTTAGAGGTGGTCCAATCAAAACGAACGATGTAAGTCTTATATATAACCAAAAGTTTTCTAAGAAATATCCTAATATTTTTATACCCTTCACACAGTGAAAAAGAGTATATATAGGTTTGTCATTCCGTGTGAAATTTCTACAATTTTCATTTCCGACCCCATAAAGTATATATTTTCTGAAAGCTTATGAATAGGGGAGTCGATTAAGCTTTGTCAGTCTGTTCGTCTGTCCGTGTGTATCTTGAAATCAACTTTTTGAAGCCCCCCGAAATCGCTTGCCCCGGATGAGGTATGAAAATATCAGAAATATTTGGGAGTAGATCGGTATTGAAAATTAGAAACATCAGTTCATAAACAACTGAGATATGAGCAAAAACCCACGACCACCTCGATTTTTTTTTCACAAAAACAACATTACAACAACAACATACATACATACAAACTTGTATATTGGTTAAAGTAAACGTGGGATCGAATCCCAGCTGAGCCAAAAAATTTTTGTTTTTTATTTTTTTATATTTTATTTTAAATTTTTTTTTTTATATTTTTATTTTTATTTTTTATTTAATATATTATTTATATTACTTTTTTTTTATTTTTTTTTTTTTGTTTTATATTTATTATTTATATTTTAATTATTTTTAAAAAAAATTTTTTTTTAATTTTTTTTAAAATTTTTTTTAAATTTTTTTTTTTAACATACATACGTAAATTTTTAATTTTACAATGGGATGTTTTTGTATATGTATGTTTTTTATATACGTATTTCATATGAGATGAATGGTGATACAAACTACTGTTATTGCATGACTACACGTTGTGAAGGGTATATAAGATTCGGCATGGCCGAATATAGCACTCTTACTTGTTTATTATTATTTATTTATAGGAATCTTTGACAGTTATGTGTAAAAGAAAATATAGGTCAAATGCTCGCCATGGCTCTGGTTGCATTCTTCTATCTGGCCATACACGTCTCTAATGACACTAAGATATAATTGAAGTTCAAAGTCGTTAATGTGATTTATTGACATACTCTTTTTTAAATATCCCCAAAATAAGAAATACAACGATGTCAAATCAGATGAATGAAGATGCCAGTTAGCAACGCCATGACATGTGAAAACAATGCGATAAAATTTTTCTCAAAAAAAAAACCATTATTTCAGTGACCACATGGCAAGTGGCACCATTATATTGGAACCACATGTCGTTCAGGTCTATATCTTTGATAGCGAACACCAGAAAAACCTTCCATTGTTTTAGCAATAATTTAGAGATCAGAGGAAACCAACTAGGAAGTGCTAAGCTTTTAGTTACATTTGACTAAATTTATTATAATTATATAAATTTTATATAAACAGTTGTTTTTTGTATCAAGCTTGAGATCACTTTTTTTATTAAAAATAGTTTTAATTTTTTCTCCGATATTTCGCTACCACATTGGTTAGCTTCTCTAGGGAAAGTTTTTACAATTTTCAACAATTAACAATTAAAATATTAAATTGTTCAAAAAAAATTCGGGAAATTTTTTTGTTTACATTTAAAATAACAAACGAAAATTTAAATACATACATACATATGTAAATCACAAAAAATATTTTTGTCAACAATATAAAATTTTTTTTTTGTTTTATAATTAATTCTTTGTGTATATGGTACTTTTATAATTTGTAAAATTTCCAATAAATATCTACGTCTGTAATTATTCTCTATATTAAAAATTGTTGTATATTTAAAATCGGGATAATGATTAGAATTAGTGCAGTGTAATGATTTATGCAGTTGCAGTTTTTTATGCAGTTGTTGTGTTCCAATTTTTTTGCTCTGACTTATGTCCAGCTAACCGGGTTTTAAGTTTATTTTTTGTTGTACCTACATATACCTTATCTCAATTTTCATTATTATTACCACTACATGGTATTTTATAAACTAAATTAGACCTTTCTAATTTATCTAATTTATCTTTCGTCTTACTAAATAATCTACCGTATGTGTTATACATTTTGTGGGCTATTATATATGTCCTATTGTCATAAATTTTAGATTTTTCCAGTCTTTCAGATAAAAAAGAAACATAAGTTACTGATTTATGAATTTTAGGTTCGATAACAGTTCTTGTGTCCAAATTTTTCTGTTTCCTATATTGACCTAAAATTAAAATTAATTAAATTATTATTCTAAGCACCCGAAAAGAATGATTATTAATCCGATCCAGTTTAGTCACACTAAACTAGTACAATGCAATTTTTACTGTGTATTGATTGGTATATTACATTGCTATTTTAATATTTAAAACTAAATTTTTATTAAATTTTAATGTGAATCATTTTTATCTTGGCTTAAGTTCATTATTTTTTTATTTAATTTTATTATTCAAATTAAATTAAATTGCAACCATTTTTAGGAATATTCTTTCTAAAATTATTTCCGCTATTAGCCGAGTGGAATGCATTTTCAAAACCAGCTAAGATTTCATCTAAAATTATTTCCGAAAAAATTAATTCACATTAAAATTTAATATATAGAAAAGTTCGAAGAAAATATAAATATACTAAATTTTTACTTTACTTTTGGTTTTAAATAAGACACGATTGTAAAAAAACTAAAAATAAACAAGCAAGAGCACTTTGTTCGACCCACCACCAATTTTTGGTACTTTTATAGCTAGGTTTTTTTCCGCAATTTTTTGTTTTTTATTGAACAAAAATACAGGTAAGCTATGAGATCAATAATAAAATCATAAGAATTTAATTTTAAAAACATAAAAATACAATGTATAATTAAAAAAATATAACGTAAAAATTTTTAAAAACTTAGAAAATAATCTTTTGAAATGCTCAAAGTCTATTTTTGATTTTATTAATAAATTGCCCTGTTACAGAAAACACTCGTTTACTTTATATCGATGTCGGACGAATAGTTAAAAGTGTTTTTAACAAATAAACAATATTTTGAGTTTTTTGAACACTTCCCTCAAAAAATTTTAACTCTTTCTTTATAGAAATTTTGAAGTATTTAAAATTATTTTAAAAATATTTTTAAATGTAAAGTTAAAAAAAACCTTGAAAAAAAATTTGTATGAAAAAGAAATGTCACAATATAAACAAAGATTAAATAACTGAAATTTCCAGGAAAATAGCCTATTTATAGCACAAAATGTATTATTTTGTTAGTAACAGTACTCGCAATGGAATAATCTCTTTATGCTTAAATATGTGTCACTTCGATATGCTAGTAAAATATTTTCACGAATTTAGTCTTTCAATGAAAGTGGTACGTCAAGTAGGCGTGTCAATGTAGGTAAAACGATATTTGGGAGGTGGGCGTAAAAGTAGGCGTGTCACCTTAATTTTGTGTCATAGCAATGATATTGACTAGAAGGATATCTGTAGCAAATTTCATCATCATACCTCTAACTTTTTCGGGTTTATGAGCTTTTTAATTTCATTAACATTTTATAACGTGAAAAGTGGGAGTTATAGTAGTTGTGTCGACGTTGTTTCTGCTAATAAACAAAACTAAGATATTTCAGCGTAGTCCTTTATTATTCTTAAATCTTTTTTCATAGATAAGTTATATGAATTTGAGATAAAACGTTATATGGGAGGTGGGCGTAAAAGCTTTGACCAAACGGCAATTCCTGCAAAATTTCAGATTTGTTCATCTAATTTTGTCAGTTTTATTTGGCTTTAAATTTTTAATATACCGAAAAATACACTGTGTTGTATACATTTTCGTACATTTTGATCTATTACTCCTTTCCTAATGCATTGATTTGAGAAATTTTCGGTGAAAATATTGTTTTTTCGTTTTATATTTGAAGTTTCATGACTCTACGTTAATGCGTTTGGAGACAATTCCATTTTATTCGATGTTCGAAGGACACGGTTTTTTCGACCTACTCTTGCATTACGAGCTATAACTCTCTTCCCAATATTCCGATTTAGCCCATTTGCAATACCAAACAAACCTTGTGTTCTGGCAAAATTTGAGCCCACCAGCTTTTTCTGTGCGACCTCTATCGTGCTTCCAACAGACGGACAGACATAGGTAGATCGTCATAAAATTAAACCCCGATTTAGAATATATACACTTTATGGGGTTTAGAATGGATATTTCGATGTGTTACAAACGGAATGACACCATTTTTTTGGTGGCGGGTATAAAAATAAAAATTGTTTATGTATTAACTGGGATTCGAACCTCGTTCATCCGGTTTGTATTGGTGTCAAAAGGCGAGGTTGTCAAGGTGTTTTCATCATATCTCAGTTGTTTATGGAACGATTTTTCAATACCGATCTGCTCCGAATATTTCTAATATTGTGGTGCCTTTCACGGGTCTTACAAATTTCTGGGTCTTCAAAAAGTTGATTTCAACATACACACGGACATATTGACAGAGCTTTATTTACTACCCTGTTCATAAGCTTTCAGAAAATAAATACTTTATGGGGTCGAATATGATATTTGTAGAAATTTTACAAGGAATTATAAACCTATACCCTTACACTCACTGTGAAGGGTAGCTTACTAAGTCTCTTCTGAGAAAGAAACCATAACTAGTAATCTATAATTATTTTAAATTTAATTATTGTTAATATCATAAAGTTATTTTTTATATGTTAAAAAAATTAATATAAATATTTTACCAAATCCCTGATATATGTATAATGTAGTAAAATTTAACATTTACTTCTTAGCATCAGCATAAGAAAACACGATAACATTATATAATAAGTACCACATCTATTATCAGCACAAAAACAACTATGCTTAGAAAATTATGTAAATAAAAAGGTAAATTAAGTATTTTATAATGATCTATGCAAAAGATAACTTTAACAAAAATACATGTACTAAATAAAATTCCATTATTTATCTCAATGGACCATTTTGTATTACAATTTCTACAAACAAATTTACATTTTTATGACTATAAAGGTAATACTCGTAATAAAGTCACATATTTACAATTCTGAAATAAAATTAAATTAAATTTCTTTCAAATCGTAGTATATGTTCATTTAACTATTTACGCACACATGCTTTCTTAGGCAATAAATGATGCCCCTGACATTAAATTGTGTATTTATTTATATATGAGCATAATAAGTATTGTCTTATAATGTTAAAACACCACATCATTATCTACGCACAAAATGAAAACTTATTTATATATGAAGGTCAGAATTACAAAAAAAAAAAAAATACAAATAAAGTCTGTTTATACTTAAACAGTTTAATAAAATGTCGTATATTTTGTTATTGTCCCTTTAAGTCTGCCTAAATAAAACACATACTAAAATATATGCTTTTATAGACTAAAAACGCACATACAATATACGGATAACAGCAAGAAAAAGGCTGTAACCCCAATATATTCCCTTTAGTGTACTACTTCTATTAACAGCATCAAATATGTTACACTTAGATAAAATATTGTGGTAAATTGCTTGGACCAAAAGAAATAATTTTTTTTTTGTAGGATTATATACTTGGAATAGAAAGTGTCAGCTTTTTTTTTTTGTATAAATATTACTTATAAATCCCCTTCTTAAGAAATACTATAATCTGTGTTTAACTCCCCTGTTAAGACGTAAAGACGTAAATAAGTTTTTGTTAGGTATATTAGGTATTTTAAAATATGCGCTTAATCTGGAAGCCCTGTATATTTTAAGAACTAAATATATAAATTGGCAAATAAAATATTAATGAGATTTTTATACACCACATATGATGTAAATTGATTTATTACTTTTTAATAAAACTTTTTCTTTCTGTACATGTGCAAAAGGAAATTTAACAAATTTTAAGAAAATACTCGTCAGCAACATGAATAACACTTTCACACAATGAAAAATATAGAAGACAGTAAAGAGGGCAATATAACAATAACCACAGATACACTACTAGTATTCCTTTACAGTGTCTAAAATAACAACATTAACTGCAGCAGCAATATGTCCTCATTCATCTTCAACAATCTAAACTTATCTTGACTGTTGCGACTAAGTAGTAGCAGTATTACCACTACTACCAGCAACACAACTTTGGGTATTTCTTTCACTATTGATACTGCTGCTGTTGCCATTGGTGGTAGTGTTGGTGGTGTTGCTTTTGTTACATTTTTTCTCAAATCAATTAATTATTTATCGCTTAAATTCTTTTCCACTTGTCATTATGTCATTGTTTACTCGTTGTCCCTCAGGCAACTTTTTAACAAAGTACAAGTAATAGCAACAAGAAACAAAAATGGCACGAGTAAGAAAATACTAAATAAGTAAATGGTAAAAACAACTAATATAAAAGAATCGAATATGAAGAAAAACACAACTGGCTCTAAGAAAATAGCATCCGGAAGACAAAGACACTGGCAACAACGAATAAGAAAAACCAATTCAACTTTATCAATTCTCAATTGAGCCTTGGTGTTCGAAAAGGAAAAATTAAATAAAATACTCAAACAACAACAATAACACAACACGTTGTTTGTAAGATTGTGGCAAGGAAAAAAACAGCATATTCCTGTAGCATTGACACGAGCAATGGCATCAGCTCATATTGACCCTTAATGATAACTTAAGCTTAACATTTCAGACCACAAATATTCTGGCTTTGTTTTCTATTACCCGCCATGTCATGCATATAGGTCATAGATTTGGTTTATTTTTCTAGAATGTTTACAATGTTGTAGTTCTTTCTTATTTGTTACTTTGTTACTTTCTGCAGTGAAAATTACATAGAAAAAGAAAATAATCAATAAGAGTTTGTGTTGTTTTCTTAACATTCGCAACAATTGAAATTCCCAATTGCCGTAGAAATAAGAAAACCAATTTAATAAACAGCGACGACATCTTTGAACATACGCCAAATAAATTCATCAGGTGAATACCTCTTGGTAAAAGAAAGTTAACACCAATATTATCATGAACTTATACACAATTACTCAAATGCTAACAAAGACATACTGTGAGAGATGTGAAAATGGTAGATGTAAGGAATTCGCACAACAAATCCAATATTTGCTTTGAAAAATTTTTATGGGCTTGAATATCATGAGATTTGCAATATAATATAAGATAAGACACATACAATTGAAAATGAACTTAAAAATCATAATATCGACCTAGAAAATAATTTATGGTATTTATTGTTTTACAAGGATATCATGTAAATTTTGACTATGACTACGCCTAAGGTGGTTCATTTGGAAGGTTTATTTTTGGACGACCCGTTTGAGCATAGCTACACGTATCTCGCAAATAACACGAATAATGTCAGCTTCGCAGCATTATTCATTACTGGCTTATTTCTGAAGACCAGACACTTTACATATTCCGATAGAAAATAGTAAAAAGGTTATGTGGGCCAAATTATTTTCCAGTAAGTCAATTGTTCAACGCCCTGTATAAATTGTAGCGCTGTCTTGTTGGTACCAAAACTCACCATTACCATGCGCCTGAATTACAGGCAGCACATAGTCCGATAACATGGAGCGATAATGGTTACCATTGACGGTAACATTCTTATTTTCCACATTTTTTAAAATATGATTCCATCCCCAACAAGTTGGTGACGATTTTGTAGTTTGAGTTACTTCATGATAATTTTAAAAGCGATACTGAACAAAAACCACAAAGCCGTTTAATTAGAGTCACGTGGGTTCTGTCGAAAATGAATAAAAAAAAAACAAACTTCACGATGAATTCTCCCATGTAAAAATCATAAAATGTTAGTGCAAAAAATATTTTACCGAAACCTGATATATGACTGATTGATGTTTACAGCAACCTTGTTACTATTTTTATTATTTTTTTAATAACGAGGAAATCAAGTTGTTAAAACTTAAACTTCACTACAAGTAGCGAGTTCTGAGGTGGTTTTAACCAATTTTTTATAGCAAAATTGTACCAGTAATTTCTTAAGAATCATTTATGTTTTTACAACTTACGGAAGAAATTCACTCTTTACAGAAGGAGCACGTTTACGTTAGGTTGAAAAGATGGGCACTAAAAAACCGAAACACATGTCAGGTGGCAACTATTTCGTCTTTTTTTTTTTCATCTTACAATTATTTTGTCTTAAGTTTAAAAAAAGTACCTTGCTCCTCTTTTGCTCTATTATAGACTCAAGGGGTTTTTGTGAGTAGGTGAAAGACATATTTCTCTTTCTGCTTTTTTAAACATATTAAATATTATAACCTAAGGTTCTGAGTAATAACTTAGAAAACATTTTGTATTTCATTAATTAACTTGTCTAAATGTATTGATTGATGTTCAAGACCACATATTTAATAGTTTTTTGGTACACCCAGAAAACAGAGAATCGCATTCATTGCCAAGCGAATGGTTCAGTTCCTGCAATCGAACTTTTCAATTTGTGATTATAAAATTTCTATTGCAAGAATCATAATTAAAAAAGAAATTATGTAAATATAACCGTAAAATTCTACTATCACAACTAAGCTATGCGATTGGCAACCATTGCGGTAGTCACATACTGTTTCCTCTTTGTAGTTAGTCAGTTTTTAAGTCAGAAATTACATTTCTTGTTTAAAATTGCCTAGTAAACATTACACAGGGTAGGCAATTTAAAAGTTTACGGTTTGAAATTTTGCCAAATATATTTCTTTGTTAAGAACAATTGTTTCGGTTAGTTATTAAATATTTTGCCATTTATGTGGCTGCCTTGGCTGGCCTCGTCTAGCCTTATTATACCCATTCGAACGGACAAATTTTCAAGCTCTTTTTCGAGTGTATGGGATTATATCTCGGCAATGGCATGCCAAATGTTTGCCTTCAAATGCTTAGTTATCTCTAGGTTGTCTGCATAACTCATGTCTTTAAAAGCGCCCCCCTAAAAAATTGTAAAACGGTGTCAAGTCGCAGCTTGTTAGCGGTCAATTTACATCACCAATTCGGCTAATTAAACGGCCATCAAAGTTGGACGCAATAAATCGATTGTGGCATAAGAAAATATAGTTGCACCATCTTGTTAAAATCAAACATTGTTCACATTAATACCATGAAGAGCAGGCAAAGAAATCAGCTATCATGGTGCGGTAGGTGTCACTATTGACCGTAATAGTAACGTCGTCCTCATTTTCAGAGAAATATGGGCCAATGATACCTCTGCTTCACAAGTCGCTACAAACAACAACGTTTGGGTTTTCTAAAACCCAAATATAGTAATTTTGCTGATTAACGTACCTACAAAGAAAAAATGAGTTTCATCCGAAAAGGTGATTTTTTTGGGCATCTGCATTTTTGTAAAGGTTTGTACTGTTTGGTTTGGTTTGGTTTTGTTTTGCGTTAGTAAACCTAAACACGTATGCAAACATATTATAATCTTCCATCTGCTTTTAATCATTTATAGATCTTGTGATTGCATTTTTAATAGTTCTAAATCGATCTTGAAATCTGGGTGGAGGTAAAGGGATCACAAATAATTCATAAAATTATTGCTAAAAATGTCTTAAATTATCATCCAACTAATCTCAAGTCATAATTTCACTTACAGTCCATACAAATATTGCCCCTCTTGTTTTCTACATACTAGGGTCTATTGACCGATTTTAGCCGGTATAATATTAACTCATGCTCAAAAGTAATTATCTTGCAAATCAGATTTTTGAGCTTAAATAGCCAGCAGCTTTGCTTTGGTAGGAGTTAAAGAAAAACACATACATATATATACCGGCTTTAATAAAATTCTTTGCACTCATTAAGTATAATAGACAAGATCATTATATGCTTGATAGAATCGGATGCTTATCGCTTTCCATAAATAGTCATTGTATGTAAATATTAACAAAAGCTAAGTTTTATCATTTTATCTAAATAAATTAACATAAATTCAGAGCGGAGTATCATAGACTTTATTCGTTTTCGTGTAATGCAATAGAGTCTGCAATGGAAAAGGAACCCGCAACTCCTAGATTGACAGACTACAACTGTACTAAAACTTTATCGGAAGAACCTACAAAATATTTTCCGAACTTATTTATACTAACGTTTCAGAAACATAATATCAGGAAATAAGTTACTAAACATTTTTGAAAGTTAACTAGTTTTTCCTTACTCAAATGATACAGATTTATCACTGGTAGAAACCACATAGCCAAGTGGTGTCTCCGAAAAACCGCATTTTAAATTCCAAAGATGTAACCCCAAATATGTGTATGGCCTTCGTGTTAGATCAAATAACAATTGAATATACTTCATTTAAGTTGTATAAGTAATTGTGGCCGACAGCTAAACACAATATGAAGAAATATACTTTAAATAATAAAAAGTTATTGTACCTTTAAATTTATTTAATTACTCTTTGGTATATTTCGAAATGTTTGTAGAAGAGGTGTTTGGTTTAAATTGAAACAAATTGAGCCCATGTGGTTATAAGAAATCCAATAATAGCTTAATGTTTTGTTTAAACTTGCTAAAGAAATTGAATGTTTCAAAGTTAATTTAAAAACAAAGCATTAACTTTTTGTCTACTTAATAAGTACTTTTAAAACGCGATTTTAGTCGAGTAGGGAAATGAATAAATTATATGCTTTTATAATCATTATTTGTATATTATTATATACGAATTTAAGGTGATAATAGGGATGAAACAAAAGGGTGTCTTTATATGCCAAAAATTAATTCACCTATGCTACCAAGCATATACAAAGCTTATTCATTTCGTATGTAATTTTTACAATAATTATTTCCGGCCCCATAACGAATATATTTTTTAAAGCTAATAACTAGAGGAGTCGATTAAGCTATTTTTCTTTTCAATCTGTGTGTGTCTTGATTGAAATCAAATATTGCCTAGATCTCTCTGTAGTGTAAATATTTTAAAAATATTTGGGAATAAATCGTTATTGAAATCTTGGAAAACCCATCATTAGTTTTGCGAGTTTTGCAAGTAAACAAGACTGCCTTTGTTTTTGCCCATGTATCAACCACAAAAATTAATATTTCTTCAGCCCAAGATCATTTATAAATAAGCATGTTATCATTTACATATGTATACAATATGCATTTAGAGATATTGGTACACAATTTTATACCAATTGGTTGCTATTCGGCAAGTTATAGAAAAAACTTATTTAGAAATATATATATTTTTTTATATATCAAGTTTCCCAAGCTTCTAAAAATAATTATAAACTAAACTATCAAATAACAAGCCACGATATAAACAATTATTTCGGAGAAAAGCTTCGATGTTTTTCCTAAAATTTAACAACGAAAGTAAGTTTTTTCAGTTTTCAGACAACCAAAAAAGTCAGTCTATTTGTCTAATTAATGGAATATAATCTGCTATACAACAGAATTTAAAATCTATAATGACTGCCACTATAAAATGGCGTGCAATAAATTTATATTTATACACTCTCCTCTATTAAAAAAAAAAAATAGATCTATAATACAAACTCTTCTTGATGATGCCATTTCACATTATATTAATAAAATTAAGTATTTTCTTAATTGAAAGCAAATTAACACACTTACATAGTGATTTTTTTTTGTAAAAGACATGCATACATATCTTGTATACAGAAGAAAACTGAGGGTTTATTTAAAATCAGCGACTTCGAATTGGTTAACGTCACGTGATAAAAGTAAGTCATCAAACAAAAGTTGACATACCGTTGTGCAGTGTTATATTTTCAGGAGATCTATTGTTATAAGGTAAAGAAAATACCGGTAATTAATTAATACCAATACTATTCCCAGTATTGACTTAATGACCTATTTTAAGAATATGAGCGCTGTTCGCGTTAAACAAGATGTGAAGAAAGCTATGCAGGGATGTGTTTACACGAATCTTAATTTGCCTACTATTCCTCATAATAACAAGTCATGTTCCTCTATTAAAAACTGTTAGCTAGGGATGCCTCACAATGGCTAAAATATGCAAATTTCAGTGATGAAGAAAATTCTTATTAAAGTGAATATGTAAAAGAGATTAATTACTAAATATTCCAAGAGTAGTGCATCGGTGACAATTACATAACATAAGATGCACTGTTTGGGGTGGGATTTTGGCCAATAAGTCCATATGGTCTCAAAAGTGACTTTAGACTGACGAAACATGTCTGTGCGATTTGGAAACTTTTTAAGTGCGGTAGTTCCAACGTCACATAGTTAGAACAAGGTTCATTTACATCTAAGTCCCCAAATTTAGATTGTTGGAAAGATTGGGTTGATGCACACAAGTAACAAAATTTTTAGAGAAAGGCACGTCGAAACCGCTGGAGCCAAAAATATTGTTCCATAATTTTAAAAATATCATTGTTCTAAAAAAGCTTAAAAAATATTAAAAATTTTTTCTTTTTATGAAAAGACAGCAGAAAAAAATATTTTTTTCCGATTATCCTAAAGAAAATGTAACAGTTTCCGTCCTTAATCGACTAAAGAAAAGAGTATAACTTCTACTTTAAAATTATCTCCATTAATGTTTCTCAAGAATCAACAACTATCATCAAAATCTTCTACTTAATCTCCTGCTGTATTCTTTGTTAATATTATAAAAGTCAGTACAGCACATATACATTTTTGCTTAAGAAATTTATTGATTTAAAGTTAGCGAATGTCCATAAATTTTTATTTAGTTGAATTCCCTAAAAAAAACGGGACATTTATACTAAAACGAATTCAATTATGTTTAGACAATCTAAAATATATTATGTTTATTTATCTTATTTGATTTAATTAAATTTTGTATTTAAAAAATCAAATTAACTTTATAGTTTTATTTGGTTTAATAAATTTTTTTAATATATTTTTAATATATTTTTATTAAAAGTATTTACTTTCATTTAGTTAAGTTTATTGTCGTGCTCGTAGGAAAAACATCAGATAAACATTTTTATGTGACTCTCTGTTGTTAAAATATTTAATAAGTATTAATATTATTAATTAAGAGGCAGTAATAATTTATTCAACATTATTATGGCTTCTTTTATAGCTTCCTGTAATGCAATATTTACAATATGAAGCTACTTCGATGAAGCGGTAATGAAATTCGTATAAAAACTTATTGATCCACCGAATTTATGCGAATGTGATGTGAAACCAATTAAAAATACATTTTGTAATTTAGATAATCTAAAGCATTTACTGAAATTTTGCGCTTCCAAAATGTTATTAAATGATTTTTACTTTCGATTTTAATTTATATAGCTCATATGGGAAGCTATTATGGAAGCCATTAGAAAAGCTAAGAAAATATATATCAAATAAATAAGAGTTTCCTAATCTTAAGCGTTTACAAATGACTTTAAAAAGTGTATTTTCTTACTTTTTTGATTTTGAGGTTACGGTCATGAGAAGTTTAAAACACATGGTATACATTTTTGGTGCACGTTGCCGCTTTCAGCACTAATGAAAACTGAGCGGAGAGATTAATGTTGGCACAGGAAGGAGTACGGTAAGTTTGTGTGATGACACTTTTATTTAACATTGTGTTGGATATTGTCATGATTCATGTCATATCGGGTAATAAAGATATTTGCTGCGGACTTCGAAATCGGTTTAATGATCTTAAATATACTAATGATATCTCACGAACACACAATTGTAATGTCTCACAGAGCTGGCTACAAACGCTGGTCTTAAGATAAATATTGACAAAACTAAAGTGATGTGAATAAACACGTAAAACTCAAACATATTTACAATTTACATTGTGCTTCTAATGGACGTAAATTTGCTTTTTTACCTCGGAGCTATCATCACAACATGAGGTGCTTCCGATGCAGATATTGCTAATCGACTAAAAAAGGCGACTCAAGTTTTTGGCCTACTTAATTCGATATGGAAATCTATTTTGCAGTGTTAAACCAATGCACATTATTATACGGATGCAAAACATGGAACGCTGCTCCTAGTAATATGTACGTCCTGGAAGTTTTTATAAACCAATTCCCTAGAAGAATCTTTCGAACTATTTGGTCACAATACATATCAAACAGCAGGTTATGGCATTAAACGACCAAGTCATCTATAACTGTGGAAATATGAAGGCAAATCTGGAACTGGATTGATTGAACAATACTAAAACTGGTCAAAGATATTGTCAGAACAGCGATCGAGTGGAATCCTTAAGATAGCCGTAGACATTATCGCCCATCTCACACATGGCGAAGACAAATTGAAAACGAAGCGTCAAATATGCAACCTAGCTAAAATTAAGTAAAAAACATCGCAATAACAGATTCAGATGAAAAGATTTTGTTGGGGCTCTATGCTCCTTATAGTGACGAGGGGAATATATTATTTAGATATACATACACATACATATTATTTAGGTATACATACATATACATTATACAAATTTTTATGTAAAAAAATATATTGCTATTTAATATTTGCTGAGCTACTACGTCAATAAATATAATTACACAAAACATTCTTCATATATTGCTTAAGCCTCTTTTTTGGAATTATTCGTTCATTTATTTTTCTTATACCAAAAAGTTTTACATTATTCGCATATTTATATAGATTTATTTTTAAGTTTAAATGTCACTTATTCTGTGATATCCTAAAACAGCATTATTTAATATAATTGCACGCTCTAAAACTGTTATGGGTCTATTTGTAAAGCATTTATTTTCAAAGCCCACTTCATTGTCTATCATTAATTTATTGCAAGGCTAAGTACGTTCAAGTTGTTTATGTGTATCTGTAAATGTATGTGTAACTATATTAAGAGGTAAACTAATATGTATAAACAACCATAGATACAAAATACATTTATAAGTTCCAACCATATGGAAGGGCCACGTGTTTATCTAACGTTAGAATAACAAGAACAATATACAAGGATACATTTTAGGTTTATGTAGCAGAAATATGTACATTTCTCAGTTCAAAACAAGATACCAAACACATCGTAAAATATGTTAAAAACTAAAATAAAATAATACAAACAAAATATATGGGAGGAGAAGATAAAGAAAACTAGTACTGGAAATAAAGATAAATTCATACATATTGATCAAAAGTTCATTTGTGGCAATATGTCTACTTAATGGTCGTCACACATTCCTGCATCGAACATTAGTTCTCTTCATACACGTACCTACATTGTTGTATTTGCGTCTATGGTCATTGAGATATTTTGTCGGTGTTGTATGTATGTGTAATTTTGTGTGTCTTTCCTTGTATTTATTTGTTTGTATTTAATTTGATCATATTACTTTTTTTTTATTCTACTTAGTTTACTGGCCTTTGGTTTTGGTTTGTTCGTTCAATTAATGTCAATTTAGTTGTTGTCTAAGTTTCGTTTTGCCAACCAACGGTATGTTTTTTTTAATAAAATAACATGAAGCCATCAATAGTCAACTGCTATCTAAACCTATTTAAGTTATTTGTCAAGTAATTTGTTGTTGCTTTTATTATAAGACTGGTTGTTATGAAAAAAAAAAACGAAATTTGATATTATTCAACGGCAAAATAGAAAACAATTTGGTGATATATTTAATAAAGGTGAGTGGTATTGGTTTAATTTATTAAGGTGAACAGATATGTTGACATTAAAAATACTATTAATTGGAATCACTTTGGTTTATTTAAGCTTGAAAAACAACAGCTTGTAAAGTAAAGTTTGTGTATGATATTCTATACTAATTGGAAAACCTGTACAAGTTGTGTAATAAAAATATTATACAAACAATTTTAAGATTTAAAATTAACAGATTTTTTTTTGTTTTTTTTTTAGAACTAAATTTATAATTGGATTTTCCCCTTAACTGTACAGTTTCAAAAGGCATGTTATTAGGATGAATATTAATTATTGTATTGGATTTTCTCCATATTTCAATAATAATTATAATATTTCATACAATATCGAATTCTAAAAGCATCTAATGATGTCACTGTTTATTATTTTTTTTTTTTTTATTAAGCAGGAAGATTAGTACAACAATTAAAATTATTATAGCACAAGCTTAGCAGCATTCATTTGAGTATCCTTATTTTTATAAAAAATAAGGAAGAGCACTACATTTGGCTGTAACGAGGCTTATAAAGCCTTTATAGGGTGTGTACTATCATGTAAGAATCAAATATTATTTCTGTGAATAAAAAAAGAGAATACACATGTATATCCTCATTGTAATATTAGCCAATATATTGACAGTTAAGGCTGAGAAAAAATTACAGAAGTTCTATTGGTATTTTGCTTAAGTCTCAGATTTTTTTATATGGAAATTTTAAAATTTTTTAGCATTAAGATTTTTAATTTTCGCCAATAAATCGACCGTGTGACCATTTATTTGAATTTTTATTTTTCAAAAACTTTTTACTTAAATATCTTTGTCAGTAAATTTCTATAAGAAAGGTATAAAGTTTTTATACAGGTTTCCAATTTCTAAAGAGGTTCCACAGGAGCTAAAATATATGATTTTTTTTGTGTAAAAAACAGAGACCGACATATTTTTTCGGTCATTTCTCAGTACGTAATATTCCCACATAGCTGATTTTTAATAGCAAAATTTTCGATAGAAAATCTAATAAACTAATATCATATAAGGGTCTAATGTATAAGTGGGGGCTTAAAAAAGTTGATTTCAACATACACTCGGACAGGCGGGCTTAGAAAAATCAATTGTTTATATAAGACAACATTAAATATACGTACTAATATAGAACGGTTGTGTGCTTCTTTTGTTTTCACATACCTTTGTAGGCTTGAAAATATTTGTAGTTTATAAGGCCCTCAATGAATATTGTAGAAATTACAAATGAATACTAAAACTGATATATTATCTACAGTAGCAAAGTGAAATTGAAAATTTGAACTGATTTCGATTAGTTACTTTAGCTACCTTTTCCCGAAGCCACATTTAAATACCATTGTGATTCGTGGAAAAATTTAACTAGGAATCCACTCTATACGAAACAAGGTGCGTTTTTAAAATGAGCACTCTTTGATTACCGGTTAAGAGTTTAATATTGTTACAGAAAAGTTTTTTTTTTGATTTGTATCATGTGTGTTTTGTACTAGACGATTTTTGCAGTTTGACTAAATCCAAGTAGCTTAAGTTCACTAGTAATCTTCATAACTCCTTACTCAGCTTTTATTCAACAAACATCATTTAAAATAGATTGATGATAAATGCTGAGACACAGGAAGAAGTTTGTAGATAGCAAAACTGAAACTGAACACTGGTGATGTTGCATTCTCTGAACCAGTAATAACTAAATTTAATTTAATAAAAGTCTATAAAAGGGATGTCTAATTTTATACCCACCTCCAAAAATTAGTGTGTTAATTTTCTCATTTTGTTAGTAATATACCCAAATATCTATTTAAGACCTCATAAAATATATGTTTTTTGAGTTCGGGTTTCATTTCAGAATGATAAAGTTATGTTCGTCCGTCTGTCTGTGAAAAGCACGATAGATCTCGAACCGAAAAAGTTAGGGAGATAAAATTTTGCAAGAATATTTCTTATACTTTATTTTGAATTAAAAATAAACTAAATCCGTCAGGAAGAAAGTTATATCTTGTAATGCAACAGTAGGTAAAAGAAACATGTCCTTCCAACATCGAATAAAATGCAATTTTGTCTAAGCGCATAAAAGCAGAGAAATAAAATCTCGCAAGTATATTGCCTGAGTAAAAAAAAATAACCCTTAATGAAAATTTCTCAAATCTATACATTTTGAAAGCAGTTATAGATCAAAATGTACGAAAATATATACCGCACAGTGCCTTTTTCGGTCTATTTAAAATGTAATAAAACGGACAAAATTAGATGTTTGATTTTAAAATTTTGCAAACATTGCTTTTTGATCAATAGATTTTTAATAACGGAAAATTAAGGTAACACGCCCACCTCCCATATAGCGCTTTATTTTAAATTCATATTAAGTATTTCTGTATGTACAAAAATTTAAGAAAAAAAAAGTGTTATGGATTATCTAAGTTGAACTCAAATATTAATTATATAACAAATACAAAGCTAATATTATTTTTCGACTGCCTCTGGCTAACAAATTATGCTTTTTAGCTTCCCAAAAAATACAATATTTTATTTAGTAACAAAGAACATACATTATTAGCAAATCGAAGTTACAAAAAGAAAGTGACACATATTTTAGTATAAAGAGATTATTCCAAGAGATTACCGTAACCAACAAAAAAAAAATTGTGTTATAAAAGTACACAAAATTGGTGGTGGATATCAAAAATTCAGCACAGGTTTTCTTATATTTTGTTTGTCATATTTCGACTTCAGCTGCTAAAGTAACTCTAGTACTGTAGGGCAATTAATACTAAAAATAAAGATTCAATTACTTGAGTTTATTTCAGAAATGCTTAACCTAGCAGTACTTAATGGTGTCAATTACTCATATACTGATTACTTTGCATATAAACACATTAGCACTGCAGGCTAACCAAACCAAATATAAAGAGGATCATATTACTCGGGTTTGTTATTGTCCAACAATAACAATAATATACAACGCGGCACTATTAGTGAGCAGTATGTGTTGCAGTATAAGCACGCCTCATATAACTTTAACTTTTATTTTTTCCCACGACATACATATCAGTGTGGAACTAGTAACTAGTACTAACAAATACTGAACCAATTTAAAATTAACTTAGAATAAGTACTAACCAACATTATAGGATTACTATATAGTATTTAATTTAGTATTTAAGTAGTTAAGTATTAAGTTAAGTAGTTTAGAGAATTATATAAATTATTGTTGTTAAACCTAACGAATAAGTAAGAGCTACAAAGATGAGCTCTTTACCTAAGTAAAGAAAACTCAGAGCTCCCGTGATGAGCTACAGCATCAGATATAACAGTACTAATTCGAATAAATTTTTGTTAATTTCCTTATTGAATCTGAAGTTTATGTTTTCTGTTAAGCTGCAAAATCACAGCAATCTAAAAAGTAAAATTTACCAACATGATACAATATGGTCCAAACCTAACAGCAGGATTAAGTTATGTGAAACACTGGAAGCGGTGGCCATTTTCAGCTTCGCACATTCGTGCTCTTTTGAGTACATTTTGCATAACTTTTCTTAAAATTTCCGGTTTTATGGCTTCAATATAAATTATTGTGTTACGTTACCATAAAAAATAAAATAAAACCAACATAATTTTATGTTAACGTATATACAATAATTTTTGAAATTCTTGTTAATACTTTTAACAATTATGTAACTTTTTGTTATAAAACTTTTCTAATATTACACATATTTTTATACTACAACAAGCTGACCCGGCAAAAGTTGTTCTGCCATATAAATTATTTCTAGAAAAAATTTCTTACTTAAAAAAAGGTATGCAGTTTCATCGAAGTCGTTACGTTATTTAGGTGAGGCATAAATTGTCCCTTGGGGTGAGTCACCCTAAATACTTAGGAGTATGAAAAATTTATGTTGACCTTTTCTTAAACAATTATTTCTGCATTGGCTGGACTATAACTTGTGTACAATTTGAAGAAAAATACGAAAAACTATATAGATGCAAATACATAATTAAAAAAAAGTAGGCGTGGTCAAAAGTGTCCTCTTAACCATACCAGAGTCCTAATTATATTATGTGAAAATATCAAGAAGATCGGTCTGGCAGTCTGAATTATCTGAGGGGCTGTAAAAAAGGCGTGGCGTTAAAGAGTATGAAAGATAGATGTTGGCCGATTCTCAGACCCACCCGATATGCACACAAAGTTTCATGAAAATCGGTTGAGCCATTTCGGAGGAATTAAATCACAAATACCACGACACGAGAATTTTATATTTTAGATGTTTTGTAAATCTAATAATAATGAGCAAAAATGTAGATAATAATGTCGAAACTAGACTTAAAACTTAAGGGAGATAAAACTATAAAAATTTGTTAACTATTTTATTCCAGCATTTAGAATTTAGAATTCATTCCTTAGAAGAAAAATCGTTTTCTAAAACAACAAATTTTCTTTATATTATTCTTTTTTGGTACCTAAAGTGCTTGTATTATTAAAATCCAAACAAATATTTTAACAATAAAGTTAAAAAAGGAAAAAAGTAAACTTTTATCAAAATTTTTGGTAATCTTAATTTAAGCAACGTTTCATGTTGTCCTTTAAATATACAGAAACTCTAAATTGTGTTAATTATATAATTAGGTATCGAACGAATATATTTCCTGACACCGGTAGAAGTCGCCGTTTTGGTTGTGCGTGTGAAGCAAACTCGGTGCGCCATTCATTACAAAAATGATTTTATCAAAATAGGAAACACGCGTTCAACGACATTAGCTAAATTACTGTTAAAAATCTTGTGCAGCTAAAAATTTATACTAAATTAACCAAGCAATAGTTCTGACCTTTCATAAACGCAACACTGTTTTTGGCATTTTAATTAGTTAGAAATAATGGAAACATTAATATACTAAAATATTTTTATTTGTTTCTATAACTAATTTAATGAAGTAATTATGTGGCATTGTAGTCTTTATTACCATTCCTGAGAAATTGTTAGTTTTTTTTTGATCTATTACTAAATCGCTTTTTATACCCGCCACCAAAAAAATGGTGGGGGTATATTCATTTTGTCATTCCGTTTGTAACACATCGAAATATCCATTTTAGACCCCATAAAGTATATATATATTCTGAATCAGGGTTTGATTTGATGACGATCTAGCTATGTCCGTCCGTCTGTCCGTCTGTTGAAAGCACGATAGAGGTCGCACCAAAAAAGCTAGGGGGCTCAAATTTTGCAAGAATCTTTCTTATAGACAAGGTTTGTTTGGTATTGAAAATGGGCTAAATCGGAATATTAGGAAGAGAGTTATAGCTCGAAAAGCAAGAGTAGGTCGAAAAAACCGTGTCCTTCGAACATCGAATAAAATGCAATTGTGTCCAAACGCCCTAACGTAGACTCATAAAGCTTCGAATATATATTTCCTGGGTGAAGACAATATTTTTCCTCGAAAATTGTCAAAATCTATGCATTAGGAGAGGAGCTATCGATCAAAATGTACGAAAATTTATACCGCACAGTGTATTTTTCGGTATATTTAAAAACAAAAACGTCATAAAAGCAACAAAATTAGATGTACGACTCTGAAATTTTGCACACTTTGCTTTTTGGTGACACCCTTTCTTGCAACGGCAAATCAATGTGCCACGCCCACGTTTACGCCCACCTCCCATATAACGTTTTACCTAAAATTCATATAATTTCTCTATTAATAAAGATTTTGGAATAATAAAGGCCTATATTGAAACACCTCAGTTGTACTCATTCGCAAAAATAACTTTGACACGCCTACTATAACGCCCACTTTCCACGTTATCTACCGTTAATAAAATTTAAAAGCTCATAAAACCGCTCAAATTAGAGGTATGATGATAAATTTTGCTACGTCTATCCGCCAAGGCAGTTTCATTATTGTGCCAAAAACTTAAGGTGCTACGCCCACTTTTACGCCCACCTCCCATATAAGGTTTTACCTAAAATTCATATAATTTCTCTATTAATAAAGATTTTGGAATAATAAAAAGCTATATTGAAACATCTAAACTGTACTCATTTGCAAAAACAACTTTGACACGCCCACTATAACGCCCACTTTTCACGTTATCTACCGTTAATGAAATTTAAAAGCTCATAAAACCGCCAAAATTAGAGGTATGATGATCAAATTTGCTACGTATATCCTTCTAGGCAATGTCATTACTATGCCAGAGGAAGACAATATTTTTCCTCGAAAATTGTCAAAATCTATGCATTAGGAGAGGAGCTATCGATCAAAATGTACGAAAATTTATACCGCACAGTGTATTTTTCGGTATATTTAAAAACAAAAACGTCATAAAAGCAACAAAATTAGATGTACGACTTTGAAATTTTGCACACTTTGCTTTTTGGTGACACCCTTTCTTGCAACGGCAAATCAATGTGCCACGCCCACTTTTACGCCCACCTCCCATATAACGTTTTACCTAAAATTCATATAATTTCTCTATTAATAAAGATTTTGGAATAATAAAGGCCTATATTGAAACACCTCAGTTGTACTCATTCGCAAAAATAACTTTGACACGCCTACTATAACGCCCACTTTCCACGTTATCTACCGTTAATAAAATTTAAAAGCTCATAAAACCGCTCAAATTAGAGGTATGATGATAAATTTTGCTACGTCTATCCGCCAAGGCAGTTTCATTATTGTGCCAAAAACTTAAGGTGCTACGCCCACTTTTACGCCCACCTCCCATATAAGGTTTTACCTAAAATTCATATAATTTCTCTATTAATAAAGATTTTGGAATAATAAAAAGCTATATTGAAACATCTAAACTGTACTCATTTGCAAAAACAACTTTGACACGCCCACTATAACGCCCACTTTTCACGTTATCTACCGTTAATGAAATTTAAAAGCTCATAAAACCGCCAAAATTAGAGGTATGATGATCAAATTTGCTACGTATATCCTTCTAGGCAATGTCATTACTATGCCAGAAAATTATTGTGCCACGCCCTCTTGTACGCCCACCTCCCATATAACGTTTTAACTGAAATTCATATAATTTCTCTCTTAATAAAGATTTTGGGAAAATAAAGGACTATATTGAAATATCTAAGTTGTATTTATTAGCAGAAACTTTATTGACGCGCCTGCTTTAACGCCCACTTTCATTGAAAGACTACATTTACAAAAGCATTTTGGAAGCATATCGAAGTTATAAAGCGTGGTTAAATTTAAGGACCGATATTGAATTTAAATAAAACACAAATTATTTAGGATATTATTACTATTTCTTTTTGTAATTATAATATTTGTATGGTTCAATTATGTATTTAACAAAATATCGGTCAAATGGAGCCCCATCCTTGGCGGCACTCCTCTACCTGATGGTCCAAATTTTCAATGACAATGTTGATGATCAATTGTTGGGCATGATGATGAGTCGAGTTTGACTCCTCTTTTGCCACACTATCGCAAAAACCAGCAATAGTTCCCATTCAACGAACTAAGAAGGCATTCACAGCTTTTCTAACATTTTATACAGACCTGTTTTGCAGAAATTTAAATATTTTTTACAATTCTCCCGATTGTGGATGAATTTGAACGATTATGTTAATCAAAAGAATTACGAGGTGCAAAAAATGCATTTTGATTTAAACGCCCATTTTAATAAAAAAACCTGAATAACTTTACCGCGTTGCTCATTTGCGTATCTTTTCACGGATCAAATTGAGTAAGTTTGAGATTGAGAAATTTCAAGTAAAATGCAGAAAACAAATTTAAAGACTAGGTGTAGTTCACCTTCAACATGGGCCCTTAAAATTTAACCACCCTCTACAAAGAAAGTGATACATGTTTTATTATAAAGAGATTATTCCATAATGATTAACAAAATAATAAATATTGTGCTTTAAATGTACACAAAATTGGTGGTGGGTATAAAAGATTCGGCACAGCCGAATATAGTGCTCTTACTTGTTTCTATTTTAGCAGTGATTTTCTGGTACTAAAAATTAAAAAAAATTTAACAAAAATCTTGCTAAAGCTGTCTCAATAACATTTTTAAGCACACGCTTTATCTGATGTTCAGCATAGCATTATACCCTGTTCAGACAGATATTTTTAATTGTTTCAATTTAGTGTTGATTGAGCAATTAAAATAAGTGTTCAGACATACTCAATTTATCTTACTTTATTAGCATTTGATAGCTGTAAAATACGATGTACTTGAACCAAATCAAATAATGCCTTCTTTTCAGTGTTTTTCCTGTTAATAAAATGTATTTACAATTATATTTATACATATATATACTTATATGTATGTATTTGAATTTATTCAAAAATTTTTTAAAATTTTCTTTAAAAAATTTTCTTCTCACTGAACATACTTCTCATGAGTTGTATTTTGAGTTTTGGACAATAAGTGAAACAATTAAGTATATATTGCTCAATTTAAAAATAATTTTTAGTATGGTAAATTGAGCTCAATAAGGCCTTTAATTGCGATAATATAATAAATTGACAATTAAGGCGCCTGTGTGAACATAGTATTAGAGAAATTATTTTATTGTTCTGCGCAATTTTAGCTATTACGCTTAGCAGTCGGAGCTACTTTTTGTCTAGCTCTTACTGTTATATTGTCAAAGGTAAAAAAGAAATTCATTTACACGCTAAAAGAATATTGTTACGGCATGCTAACGACGATTATATAATACTCTCTATAACAATATTTGGTTGTAGGAAACGAGTAATAGTTGTTTTAATTTTTATTCACCATATTGTATATTTTGTCATAACAATCAATCGTTGGTCTGAATTTTATTATTTGATGTTTCATTTATGAAGAATTTCGATATGGTTTTCGTTTGAAACTAGTATAAAAATTACAAAAAAAAAATCATTAAATAATAGTTGAGACAATACTATGATTATAAAGCAATCACGCAATATATGATTTATCTCTTCTTTTTCTTCCTGAATAAATTTGTATACCTTTATAAGTTTGAAATATCAGCAAAATACTAAAAATTTTGAAAAAATTAAGAAATTTTAGAATAAACGAGAAAAGGTAAACAATGTTGGTATAAAAACAGCATTCGAAAAGGTAAGTATTATCAATATATTTATGTAATTAATAGACAAAAGCAAAGATTGTCGATTTTGACTGAGATCATACATACGATTATTCCATGTTTTTTTTTATTAAACATACTTATATATAATTTTTTTTTGCGTGTATAAATAGCATCTGGAGAATAAATTATGATGAGATTCACTGCAAAGATCCTGACTAATATAATTGAATCACTTTAATCACCGATTAATTATTTCAACGCACATCTTAACTCAGAATATCGCTCTCTGAAGCAAGGATTCGTTGCATATTTCATTGTCCTCACCAATATTGCAAAGTAAATCTGGTGTTATATAACATGCATTCTATCCGTTGTTTCTTTTAATGCATCTGTCAAAGAGTAGAATCAGTGTAATTGTATGTGAAAAGTAAAACGGCAAAAGGCAAAGAATGCATATACGTATCAACTCAGCAAAGTAGGTATACTCTGTAGTGTTATGAAAACTGTCAGTTGTTGTCGATAGCCATTGAGGGCAAATAATTTTTTTTTTTTCAATATTATCGGTAAATCTGTTTTTGTGATGGATTTATTTTTTCTATTTTTTTTTTGTGTTGCATTTGAAATAAAGTTCGCAATCACTTTTAAGGAAAATACATAAAAACTAATTTTAAACACAATTTTTTCATAACTAATTACTGATATGTGATGCGTGTCATTTCTGTTTATTTGTTATTAAAAGAAAAATAGTGCAATGGAGGAGAAGCTAATTGATGTAAATTTGTCTCTTGTTATTAAAGACTGTAGACCAATTAGTGTACTAAATGCTAGTTCTAAGGTTTTGGAAGTGTTGTTAAGAAAGCAAATTGAGGATTATCTCAGTACGGAAAATTTAATAAATATTTTTCAGTCGGGTTTTAGGAAAAATTATAACACTACTGGTTTGGTATTAGATACTACTGAAAACCTTAGGAAAGCTATGGATAACTCTTATAGTTCATTGCTTGTGTTTCTTGATTTAAGTAAAGCCTTTGATTCTATAAGTCATGAGATTTTATGTCATAAACTTCAAAGGAATTTTGGTTTTGATAGTTCTGCTTGACGTTTACTTTGGTCCTTTTTAACTAATAGATTTCAGTACGTTGAAATAAATCTTCTATTTTGGAATGTTTTAGAGGTGTTCCCCAAGGGTCAATATTAGGACCACTCTTGTTTATAATGTACATAAACGATTTGTATCGAGAAATTACATACTGCAGATGCTATGCGTATGCAGATAATATTCAACTTTTAGCGGATGATTCTGGTTTTGGCGTAACTTTTTTGGAAAATAATGTGAACAATGATTTGGAGCGGGTTGCAGAGTGGTGTAAATCGAATTATATGAGTTTGAATCTCTCAAAGTCTAAAGCCATGTATTTTTCTAATGATGTACTTTTGCCTAATGTATCGATAATGGGTGAAACCATTGAATTTATATCTCACTACAAGTCGTTAGGAATATACATTGATACAAAATTGGATTTCAGTTTCCATATAAACAACATAATATCTAGAATCTCATTTATATTTATTAAAACCTCTTTACTGTCTTGGTTCTTTTCTGCCATTCAATGTTAAACAAGTAACAGTGCTATATTCGGCCGTGCCGAATCTTATATACCCTTCACAACGTGTAGTCATGCAATAATAATTGTTTGTATCACCATTCATCTCATATAAAATACGTGCATACGTACACGTTAGAATAAATGTGGCATCGAATCCCAGCTGAGCCAAAAAAAAATTTATTTTATTTTATTTAATATATTATTTATATTTTATTATTTTTTTTATATTTTTTTTAAATTTTTTTTAAATTTTTCTAAAAAAATTTTTTTAAATTTTTTTTTAAATTTTTTTTGTAGTTTTTTTTTATTTTTTTTTTTCTTATTTTTAATATTTTTTTTTTGTAATTTTTTTTGTTTGGTATGTTTTTTACATGTATGTATGTATATATGTTGTTGTTGTAATTGTGAAAAAAACGAGGTGGTCGTGGTTTGTTGCTCATATCTCAGAAAGTTATGGGGCGATTGTGCTGAATTTCAATAGCGATTAATTCCTGGATATTTCCAAGAGATTGATTCCATATACAAATCTGAGGGACATATTGTTGCTTCTAAAAGTTGATTTCAACCAACACACGGACATACGGACAGACGGTCAGAGCTTAATCGACTCCTCTATTCATAAGCTTTCAGAAAATATATACTTTATGGGGTCGGAAATGAAAATTGTAGAAATTACAAACGGAATGACAAAGCTATATATACCCTTGTGCACCACAGGTGAAGGGTATAAAAACGGGTAGCATTGTCTCTGTGTTTACCTGTGTTTCTGTATGGGATTGAGATATTTTCTGGTACGTCCCAACAGAATATGATTAAGTTGCGATTAGCTTTTAACCGCGTTGTTCGATACATTTGCAATGTTAAGTATAATGAGCATGTTTCTGAACATGTTGTTGGAATATTAGGTTCAGATTTTCACAGCTTTATAAATCAACGTCTTTTATTGCAATTCTTCAAAATTATGAAGTATGGTAAACCTCCTTATCTTGTAGATAAATTTAGCATTGGAAAATCTACAAGAACAAATCCTATTATTTGTCCAAAACATTCTTCCCTATGTATGACTAGATCATTCGTTGTAAGAGTAGCTCGAATTTGGAATCACTATATTCCGTATAATGAACGAAATTTCAATAAGTCAGTTTCGGCTTTTAGAAATATTTCTAGAAAATTTTTGTGAATAAAACTGGTGCTGTTACGTAAAAGTACTTAAACAAGTTGTATGATAAAATAGTTTATATACATATTTCTGGCTTTAGTGTCTGTGCAAAGAAAAGGGGGGTTTTTTTTTAATAATGTATTTTATACATATATGTAAGTGTAACATAGTAACGTAGTATTATAAAACTAATTATTTTTAATTTGTTTAAAAACCATGTTATTTCTTGATTAATTAGACCTATAGGCTTGTAATCTATTGAATTAAATAAATAAATAAATAAATAAAGCTTTAAAGCTTTTCATGGGCCCATGTACACATAGAAAACAGTATCGGTTGTGAGTACCACAATTGTTGCAAATCGCAAAGTTTAGTTGTGATTGTAAGCTTTTACGATTGCATCTACAGAATTTCGGTTCGGAATATCAATTTGTGTAAAGTCTGCACCAAGGCATATTTATTAATCAGATCAGAATTTGTTTGTTTTTATTTTTTATATGAAGAAATAAATGAAAGTGAAGAGACACATTTTTTATCTATAGATTTTGACAGCTGAAATTTAAAATAAGTAAAGAAAAAAATAATCAGCTTTAGAAGAAAAGACTACCTGATGAATAAATTTGACTTAGTCTGCACTATGAAATTATAATTCTTGCAATAGAAATTTTATAAGCACAAAAGAAAAATTAATTTTAAATAACTGAATCATTCAATTAGCAATGAATTTTAGTTTTCGTTTTTTGGGTGTAGCACACAAAATAGCATGTACATAAACTCAATGAATTCCATAAATTCTTTTAATTTAATACAAAATTATGTTAATTTCGCTTTTCAGTTTGTCAAAATTATTTTTAGTTGATAAAAAAATAAACACTACAGCTGATCAAAAGAAAAAAGTTAATGCATAAAACGCGTTGTGTGTAACTTGAATTTAGAAACGTTTAAAATGGTAAAAAAGTATTAACCGCAACAACGCATGAACGAATGGTATGTAACTCCAGCCTTAAAGATTCACCATGAACCGGTGGCCACGTTTAATTCGCACTGCGGAAATTCTGGAAATCGTTAACGAAATGTAAGAAACATTAAGCAGAAGGCGCTCGTCTCAGCTAGAGATAGCTCGCACGTCACTGCAAAGCATTTCAAAAGAAGATTTACACATATAAGGTGAAAATAGTGAAGATTTTGCAGGTAAATTAAAACTATTTGCCTAAAACGAAATAAACTTTATTAAAAAGCTGATTGTCAATTGAATAGGTTACAAAAAAAAAAAAAAAAAAACAGAAGCGATGAAGTGGTTATAATTTTAAGCCCCATAGTGATTTCAGCCCCACACTGTTGAAAAATTATAAAAAAGGTACCTAAATAACTCTTAAAAATGTTTACAATAAAACAGTTATAGCAAGTCGTTATCCAGTTTTTGCTAGGAAAATATCCAAATAGTATAAAAATTCCCTCATACTTCTTTCAATCAAAGCGGCTGATTTATTCTTAGCTAAGGTTAGGTTAAGTTAAAAAGGAGGGACACCAAAAGCCCAAACCCATGACAGATATACACTTATGCCCAATTGGCATGTTTAGAGCTCCATACGAATAGAATAGTTAGATTAGAAAGAGAATAGAAGAGCAAGAGAAGCACACCAGTCCAGAGTCTCAGGCGGAAATCGAATCCACAACCCTCAAATTAGCAGTCCAGCACACTACTGACTAGTTCACCGGGGCATCCTTGGAATGAACTATTCGCAAGCAAAAATATTACTATGATAAATTAATATGCCACTGTAATTAAGGGTTTCTTTTTCCCAAGTATAATAAATTTAAATTAATTTCTTTTTTATTATATATTTACGCCATATATTCCTTAGAAAATAATTCGCTTAACCTACTTACTTTATTACTAACTTCCTTACTTACTTGAAATTAATTGTTTTTAACTCTATGCGAATACACAAATATATAATTAAATTATTGCACAATAATTTTAGAATATTTTACATTGTGGCCATTTTCATTATTTTGCCAAAATCTTGGTTTTGAAGTTTGTTTTTTTTGTTTTACTGCAATTTCATGTTGATTTAAATCATCTGTGGCACACAGCTTGATATTATTTGGTAATTCTAAAATGTCAGTAAATTATGAACTTAGCTTTCGTTTGTTTCTCATTTTAATTTAACAAGCTGCATAAAGAGGCGGCAACACACACGCCATACACTATACATTTTTAATGATAATAATGAAATGATAAGTTTCACGATTTTTAAAGTCACTTGCATAAATATGCTCATATTAGTTCACATACTGTGCTCACCATACTTCTGCACGCAACAGAAAGGAAATACATACACAGTGGTTGACATGTAACAAAGTACAGCGCAAAATAAATATTACGCGGCTCTGATATTGGCTAATGGGAGAGGAGTTAAAAAAGTACGGTGTTAATGTTTTAAAATATCACACTGGAATGTTGTTTTAGGGAAAGTAAAATATCCGTATATATAACTATGAGTGCTTTGCATCTTAGCTGTAGGGTATGTTTTGCAACTTTGTAGATTGTTCACATAAGGAAGCAAAAACTAAATCCAAACTTTATCGTGCAATCATCAGTTCTTGCTATTTTTGTTAAGTTTTAGAATTTAACGTGTGTTGTAATAAAACATAAATAAAACTGCATGGCCAAAATTTTTAGAAAATATCAGACTTTTACCAGCTTTTTTATACCAGCAAAAAAATCTATGCCAAAAAAGTGATTTTGCAGGGGTTCAACTGGTGACGAAGTGATTAAATTTAGGTGAAAACACTAATGATTTTAACATAAGCGTATCATTAGAGATCATGTGTTTACATGAATATTTTAATGAACTGCACTCCATTCTAATAAGTGCATGGAACTCATGCATATTTGGTGACAAGTATCGGATATTTTATGAGTTAAATTTGTTTGTTTACATGAATTCTTTAAGATATTTTGCATGATGTTGCATTTATTTTTTAAGCACATCACTTATGCCAAATTATTTTGCAGTTAAGCAGTCTTTTAGAATTAATGCTTTTACACAATTGATTTAGAAGTCTTGTAAATGTAATTCGCTTTGCACTACTTCCAATTTTTTTTGCTGGGATAGAGTCAAAAATACCCGTTATGTAGGGGATTTTCCTAAATATTTTCTATCAGATTGCTGAAAATTCCCTATGCATCAGATGAAAGCTGCAAAGAACCACATCCGATTAATAGATACGTTTTCTCACAACTACAGCGGCAATAGCGCCTCATATACATATGGTCATGTGGTCATTAGTTGATCCAGTATTGCGTACTACACACTCAGATAGATAACTATATACACCGTAAACATAACTTGCTTTTTAAGTTTGGGGAGTAGAGCATGAATTTTAAAAGTTTTCATAATTGGTAAACATTATTCTGGTTTAAGTCTTTGCATGGTGTAGAGTATAAGTTATCATAAAGCTTTAAAAAAGAGAGTTTAAGTTCTCCTTCAGAAAATAAAATTCAAGATTATTACTAATTCTTTTAATATGTTGTTCTTATTATTTACATTTAAGATAGCTTTTCATATAAAAAACAATTAAAAATGCTATACTCGGCCCAGCGGAATCTGACAATTTTTTTTTGCCACAATGTATATAGATATGTAGGTTGTCTGTTTCGTTAAATAAAACGCGTTTGTTCTAGTGAACAATTTTTATTTAAATATTTTTTTTTTATTTGAATATTATTTGTACCGATAACTATATTTTCTTTTTTCTTCTTTTTTTTCATTATCATGACCGTTCTTGATGAACTCTTTTCTTCAACTAATTCTACTCTACTTCTCCCAGTTAGAATAAACCCTAACGTCAACTGTAAGTTCGAACAAGATAACAGTGTCATATCTTCCTAACCCTCTAGCCTACAGATATAATAATCAAATCGTAGTTTAGCCTATTCCATTTTCTTTATTATTTTTGACGCCATCTTTAATATAGTTAACTCTATTATACTAGTCAAGCATTTTTATTTGCTACCCATACTTATGTGGCTTAAAATTTTGTTTCAGGTGCCATCTTTAAGCCCTCTCATTTGATGTCAATGTTGGTACTCTCGCGATGGTATAGAGATGGAAAAAATTTGATTTTCGTTTGTAAATTTGAGGAAAAACACCAAAGGAAATGTTGTAAGGTTTTTAATTTAATGTCTTTGTAATGTACAAAAATATTGGGGAGCTTGTAGGTAGGTAGGTAGGTAAGTAAGGCCGGTATGAAGCAATCTTCACACCCTCACCCAGAGACCAATACGGTCCATGTGACGCCTTAAAAGTAATAAAAGAGATCAAAAATTAGAGTTAAAACACGAAAAGAAGAGAATTGAAGAAGAAAAAAGAGGAGCTTGTAAAAATGTATATATTTAGAAAACTGTATATTTGTTCAAAATTTGTTTCTCCATAACTTTGCCGATTAGTGACTGATTTTTCCAAACCACTTTTACGAATACCTTTTAAAACTTTATCTTTAAATAGTCTCAAACGTGTCCACAATATAATGTAGGGCTGAAAATTTTAAACTTTTTGTTGGAAAAATAGAGGATAAGACAGTGGTGAACTAAAAAAAGTTATGGGGGGATTGTGAGGCTTTTTAATGCTGATATGCCAATAAATATTTACTATATATTTGTCGACGGGCTTCAAAAAGCTGATTTTAACATACACACGAACAGATGAACAGACTGGCAATGGTCCATCAACTCCGCCATCAATAATTTTTCAGATAATATATACTTTATGAGGCCGGATATTTATATTAAAGAAATTTTACACAGAATGACAAACCTATATATATTACTATGAAGGCTTTAATTATATACCGCCTTATTCATAAAAACTATTAACGGTTTATAAGCGGTTCATACAACTATATTTCTATTGAAATTATAAAGCTGTTTTAATTTTTATGAATTAGACCCATAATATTTGGTTGTCTTATTTAATTTAGAAATATAAAGAAATATATAAAGCATGGTAGAGTATTTAATTTTTTTTTTTTTGTGTCATGAAAGCTTTCAGAGCTGCCTGGCAGGTAGATATGGTTAAATTTGTGGTGCAATAATGAATTATTAAACCGAGACGTAAAGGTTTAATGACAATAACTTGCAAATTTGCTGAAGTCTAAAAACACCTATTTGGAAGTAATCTCTCTAAAGAAAAATCACATAGCGTGATGATATTTAAGCCCAATATTTTATTATTAGTTGGCAATAGATATAACTAGGATGTTAGCCAACAGATAACTAGCTTTCCGTTATTAAACGACATTTTAAATTAAAAGTGACCATTAAGCTAAGAAGCTCATATTACCTACGGCTTTGAAAAAAGCATGTTTGTAAGAGAAAAATATTTAAGTATTACTTAAAAACTAGATTTGGAAAGAAATGAAACTTGCATAGCCAGTTTTTGCTTTGAACTATTTCTTTTAGCATATAATGTATTTTTTCAAAACCTACAATAGTATAAAAAACAAGTAAGAGCACTATAATCGGCTGTTCCGAATCTTTTGTACCCATTAGTTTTTAATATTCCAGGATCCCGCAGTAAAACAAATAAAAAGTAAATTTGTTTTAATTAAAAAAAAGCTTTTTATTAAAAAGCATAAAATAGTTTATAATGTAAAAAAAAAAACTTGAAAACTATAAAAACCAATAACGAAACTTGAATTTAAAATATAAATTGAGTAAAAATATTTTTTATTGAAAAAAATATTATTCTCTAGATACGAGATCAAATATGAGCACAAAAAAACAATAATACAATTTACTTCAGCTATGAGATCAAAAATAAAGTCATTGAATTCAATTTCAATATAAACAATATAAACATCTGCTTTCGAATCGTAGCCATATTTTTTATTTCCCTGGATACCGAAAAATAATCCCGGGAAATCGGGAAGATTTAGTAACTCAAATTCCCGGGAAATAACCCAATTTATAGCACAAAATGTATTTGTTTGTTATTAACAGTAATCGCTATGCAATAATCTCTTTATACTAAAATATGTATCACTTTCTTTGTATAAGTTCGATATGCTAGTAAAATGTTTTCGTTAATTTAGTCTCTCAATTAAAGTGGGCGGTAAAGTAGGCGTGTTGAAGTTATTTCTACTAATGAATGCAACTTAGATGCTTCACTACAATTCTTC
The DNA here is from genome assembly GCA_941918925.1 of Phyto melanocephala. Taxonomy (NCBI): domain Eukaryota; kingdom Metazoa; phylum Arthropoda; class Insecta; order Diptera; family Rhinophoridae; genus Phyto; species Phyto melanocephala. Next base: position 139,651,679 of record OW799233.1, on the reverse strand, counting down.
ATTGTTCCAAAATCTTTATTCGTATACGAATTATATGAATTTGAGATAAGCCGTTATATGGCAGGTAGGCGTCAAAGTAGGCGTGTCACCTAAATTTTCTGGCGTAACAATGACATTGACTAGAAAGATATCCGCAGCAAATTATCGTAGCTCTAATTTGGTCGGTTTTATGAGCTCTTAAATTTCATTAACAGTAGATATCGTGAAAAGTGGGCGTAATAGTAGGCGTGACGAAATTATTTTTAATGATGAACGCAACTTAGATGTTTCAATATAGTCCTTTATTATTCTAAAATCTTATTCGTAGAGAAATTATATGAATTTAAGGTTATACGTTCTGTGGGAGGTGGACGTAAAATTGGGCGTGTCTTATTTATTTTTCGTTAGAACAAAGCCAAGAAGCCATGTGTGCGAAATTTCAGAGTCGTACATCCAATTTTGTTGCTTTTATGACGTTTTAGTTTTTAAATATACCGAAAAATACACTGTGCGGTATACATTTTCGTACATTTTGATCGATAACTCCTTTCCTAATGCATAGATTAAGGTAAGTTTCGGGGAAGTATATATTCGAAGTTTCATGAGTCCACGTTAATGCGTTTGGAAACAATTCCGTTTTATTCGATGTTAAAAGGACACGGTTTTTTTGACCTACTCTTGCTTTACGAGCTATAACTCTCTTCCTAATATTCCAATTTAGCCCATTTTCAATACCAAACAAACCTTGTCTATAAGAAAGATTCAACAGACGGACAGACGGACGGACATGCTAGATCGTCCTAAAATCAACCCCCGATTCAGAATATATATACTTTATGGGGTTTTAAATGGATATTTCGATGTGTTACAAACGGAATGACAAAATGAATATACCCCCACCATTTTTTTGGTGGCGGGTATAAAAACAGGATTACGCAGAGAGTGTTCATAATTTTCTCCCCTATAAATCTGCGTCTTAGTAAGAGAAGGTTGCATGTATTATTAATTGATTGAATTGCATAAATTTTCATCATTAGTCACTTCCAGTACCACAACAAAGTAATGATTTGTGATGAACTAAACTGGCTTTTATCTTAAAACTTAATAATAGTGCTTCGAAAAACTCGACTTTCTTACTGGGGTGTAAGAGAATGTTGCAACTAAATTGAGATCGATAATTCTTTCTATTCTATGGCAATACTTTACCTCTTATAGTTTAAGTTTAAAAATTTTTTACAAAGAATTATAAAGTAAAATACCAAAAATAATTATTTTTCGTTGCCACTAAGTATTTTTATTTGCTAAAAGTACTGTCATTTAAAAAAAAAAAAAACATTTTACAAGGCGGTTTAAATAACACAAACTATTTAAAGCTCCCTTTATTACTCACGTTAGTAAAAGTAACATTTTACTATCACTAACTTTATGGGAAAGTTGTAACAATAGCCTGCATTAAAATATTAAATTCGTTTCTAAGTTCGAAGAATGAAATAAATTTTAATCGTTGCTTTAAATATATTATTAATTCAGTCACCACTGTATATACATACATGCATCGGAACGAAATCTAATAATTAAAAAAGAAAAACGTACATTTTAGTTTAAAGTTGCCAAAAAAAAAGTTCAAAAACAGCAAATGCAAAGAGATGATGACAATAACGATATTAATGATATGTAAAAATGTTTGTGTACGTTAAGTCAACAAAAAAATATATAAGTTTATAGTTTAAGATAAAAATGTAGAATACTTATGTGAAGTTAAATAGTCAAATAATATTTTCATAATTTATTAAGTTATAGATAATTTTTATTTAATTTGAAATTTATTAAAAAAAAATTCGATAAGTTGTTTAATGGTTTTTTTTCATATCCAAATAAAGGTAAATTCCAACTGTAAATTATACTTTAATTAAAAACTTTTGATGTGATTATTTACATAGAATAAAATATATGAAAACTTTTTGTTTAAACTGTACTTGATAAGTAAATGTTGATGATATATCATGCATAGTTATGGATGTCATTGAGCCAGAGTAAAGGCGCCAAAAATTTGAGCATTTTGGCAATTGTTTTTTTTTCTGACTTTATTTAACATTTTTTTTTATTGTTTTATCCTCTTTTATAGTGGCATAAAATTATGAAGCTGCGGAAACGGATATGTTTTGGCAGTGCAGAAGTACGGGACAGGCATATACAAACACATTGAAAAATAGTCAGACAGCTGGCTTGCAAAAATAATATATAACAAAAACTATATATGGATTATGACAGTCGTTAATTTTATGCAGATTATTCAATATAATAATGGCAAAGAAGATGAATAAGAAGAACAAATATATAAGTAATAGAACAAAATAGTTGAAAATATAAAAATAGTCAAGCTTGGGCATTTATTAAAGTGTATTAAATTTAATTTTAGTTCTCCTTTATTTATATTGTGCTTCTTTTTTCTTTTTGGTTTTATGCCAACTAACTTTTAATATTGAAAAAAAACCAATAGACATTTAAACGATGTTTGTTGAAGTTTAGTTAAAGTACGCAATTATGCCGCGTCTTAAATGAAGTCAACTAAATAAGAGCTTAGTATTCATATGTATATATTTCTAATATGTACTAAATACACTTAGAAATTTACAGTCTAGCGGCCACCGCCGTGCACTACACAATGATGTATACGCATAAAAATATTGCCAGTTATTATCCGAATGTAATTAAACTTGACACATAAACTAAAAGTGGTTTATCGGTTTTTTCGTGGTAGTAGCATAATTCTTCAACACTAAAGCTGTAACAATAATTCTCTTCTCACAAAGAGTTTGTTAATTAATATTACTCATACGCTGGCAAAATTCTAGTACTTAAAAAAAGTGTTTTAAAAACTTAACTTTTTCTAAGCAGGTTAAAGATTTGTCTAAGCCTAATTATATCAGCAAAACAAGATAACGTTTTTAATATTTTAAGTAACTGAAATATCGGTGAACCGTCACCAAATAACCACAATATGAATAAATTTTTCATATTATAAAGTATTTGAAACGAAACGCTTTTAAAAAAGTAAAACAATTTTAATTAAAATGGTAAAATTTTTCGAAATTCAGAAAAATTTAAGATAATGAATTTGATAACTTTCAAAGCCTAAAAAAAACTTAATTGATATTTTGCAAGATTAAAGTTACATACGTATAAGTAGCCAACTCGTCTACCGCTTTATTACCATAATGACCACTATGCGCAGAGACCAAACTAAGAGAAATGTCAGACAGGTGCCCTAGACTAGACAATTCTACTACGTTGTAGTGTATGATATGAGTGACAGAAAATCCGCCTGACTATTAAAAAATAGCAATAATAATCAACAATAATCTTACCAATATTTCTGTATTAGGATAACTAAAAAACCTTATAAATGGCAAATACTTCAGCCTGAAATACACTGCATTCATTTGGTGGGCCGGCTATAAAAATTCTGGCGTCATAATCGTTTTTGAACATTTTCAAAGCAATTTATTTCTTAAATCTTGAATCTTTTGATCAACTTCTTATATCAATGGAAAATATCTACAGCGACTACATTACTTCTTCGTGAATCTTACAGTGATAATATCATGTGCAGTAATCTATTTAATTTAATTAAACCTTTTTTTAAATAGACTATTTTTATACCCGCCACCAAAAAATGGTGGGGGTATATTCATTTTGTCATTCCGTTTGTAACACATCGAAATATCCATTTTAGACCCCATAAAGTATATATATTCTGAATCGTGGTTTGATTTTATGACGATCTAGCTATGTCCGTCCGTCTGTCCGTCTGTACGTCTGTTGAAAGCACGATAGAGGTCGCACCGAAAAAGCTAGGGGGCTCAAATTTTGCCAGAATCTTTCGTATAGACAAGATTTGTTTGGTATTGAAAATGGGCTAAATCGGAATATTAGGAAGAGAGTTATAGCTCGAAAAGCAAGAGTAGGTCGAAAAAACCGTGTCCTTCGAACATCAAATAAAATGGAATTGTGTCCAAACGCCTTAAGGTAGACTCATGAAACTTCGAATATATATTTCCTGGGTAAGGACAATATTTTTTCCCGAAAATTGTCTCAATATATGCATTAGGAGAGGAGTTAACGATCAAAATGTACGAAAATTTATACCGCACAGTGTATTTTTTGGTATATTTAAAAACAAAAACGTCATAAAAGCAACAAAATTGGATATACGACTCTGAAATTTTGCACACTTTGCTTTTTGGTGACATGGTTTCTTGTAACGGCAAATCAATGTGCCACGCCCACTTTTACGCCCACCTCCCATATAACGTTTTAACTAAAATTCATATAATTTCTCTATTAATAAAGATTTTGGAATAATAAAGGCCTATATTGAAACACCTCATTGTAGTCATTCGCAAAAATAACTTTGACACGCCTACTATAACGCCCACTTTTCACGTTATCTACCGTTAATGAAATTTAAAAGCTCATAAAACCGCTAAAATTAGAGGTATATTGAAAAATTTTGCTACGTCTATCCTTCTATGCAATTTCATTACTATGCCAAAAAATTAAGGTGCCACGCCCACTTTTACGCCGACCTCCCATATAACGTTTTACCTAAAATTCATATAATTTCTCTATTAATAAAGATTTTGGAATAATAAAGGACTATATTGAAACACCTAAGTTGTACTCATTAGCAAAAACAACTTTGACACGCCTACTATAACGCCCACTTTCACTTTTGAATTGTGTCCAGACGCATAAACGTAGTCATGAAACTTCGAATATATATTTATCGAGTCAAAAGAATATTTTTCCCTGAAAATCGCTTAAATCTATGAATTAGGAAAAGAGTTATAGATAAAAATGTACGAAAATTTATACCGCACAGTGTATATATGTACGATTCTGAAATTTTGCAAACATGACTTTTTGGTCAAAGTCTTCATTATAACGGAAAATAGATGTGCCACGCACACTTTTTTCCTTAAATTTTTATAAAAATATATTAGTCATATATATTAGCATTTATTCATCTTACACTGCGCCATTTATTGTACTGTAGCTAAATATAAGATAATGATGATAAGATAGATGGCTCTACTAGCAACTACTAGATGGCATGCTATCAACTTATGCTTATGTTCTCCTGAAGTTATGCTCTAGGAAAATTTTGACCTAAGTCAAAAAAAATTATCTCTAAACATTATAAACAATTTATTTTCATGTACTAGTGGCTAAAAAATTTTAAAATTATAAAAAACTTATTTCGTTTGAAAATCTTTTAAAAACAAAATGTTATAGAAGTTTTAAAATCAAAATCTTACAAATAAATTTCCCGTTTTGGAAAAATGCAGAGAATGTATATTTTAAATCACCCTGTGGCCCTTAAAATTTAACCTTAAATTCACTTTCTTCCTCTTAAATTCATGTAAATTCTCTATGAATAAAGATTTTGGAATACTAAAGGACTATATTAAAATATCTAAGTTATGTTTATTAGCAGAAACTTTATTGACACGCGTATTTTAACGGCCACTTTCATTGAAAGACTAAATTTACGAAAACATTTTACTAACATACCGAAGTTATAATGGGTGGTTTTATTTTAAGGGACTATGTTGATTTTGAATAAAATTATTATGAAATTATTATCATTTATTTTTATAATGATAATATTTGTATGCTTCAATTATGTATGGAACAAAATATCGGCCAAATGGCCCCCCAACCTAGGCGGCACACCACGATCCGATAGTCCAAATTTTCAATGACACTGTTGATGCTCAATTGTTGGGCACGATGATGAGTCGAGGTTGCTTGCTCTTTTGCCACGTTATCGTGAAAAACAGCAATGTTTCCCATTCAACGTACTAAGTTGGCATTCACAGATGTTTTCACATTTCATACAGACCTGCTTTGCAGAAATTTAAATATTTTTTACAATTCTCACGATTGTGGACGAATTCGAACGATTATGTTGACCAAAAGAATCACGAAGTGCACAAAATGCATTTTGATTTGAACGCCCATTTTTATAAAAATCTTTAATATTTAAAAGCGTTGCTCGATTGCGTATCTTTCCACGGTTCAAATTGAGTTAGTCTGAGATTGAGAAATGTCAAATGAAATACAAGAAAAAAGTTGAAGTTTAGATGTGGTTCACCTTAAACATGGGCCCTTAAAATTTAACCACCCTCTACAAAGAAAGTGATACATATTTTATTATAAAGAGATTATTCTATAGCGATTAACAAAATAATAAATATTTTGCTTTAAATGTACACAAAATTGGTGGTGGGTATAAAAGATTCGGCACAGCCGAATATAGTGCTCTTACTTGTTTATTTTCCTTTACTAAAAATGACTAAATTTTAATGAAGGCAGCAGTCTTCGATGACTCCAAAGTTCGGTTTAAAAAATCGAATATGCTTGTATTATCTTTGTGTTAGTTAAATTTAAAGTTAAGAGCTCTTCACGCCTGTGTATGATATTAATATTGTGAAAATATTTGGAAATAAATCGATTTTGAAATAAACACGACTCCCTCTGTTTTTCCCATATTTAAAACCAGATAATTAAAATTTTTCAGTCTTCGGATAATTTTTAGGCACATTTGCTATAAGTTATAATAATCTGTGGCTGTTCGAAATTAATTTTTGACAAATCGGTATTTAATCTGAAGTGTTATTGAAATATATATTTTTATATAAGTTAGAATTTTTAAGCTACTTAATAATTTTTCGACATGCTAGTGAAACCAAATTACAAACTGCTGTCAAAAAAAATACGCCCCTGACTAAGCCAGTTGAAACCAACGGAGATCTAAAAATAAAAAAAACCAATGCTTCGATATTTTTCGTAAAATTTACAAACTATTTTTTTCAGTTTTAGACAACGAAAATGGTAAATATTTGTATTAAATAAAAGTGCTTGAATAACAAAATTTAAGAAGGCCGCCCTACTAAGGACATACAATAAATGTATGTATTAAACAACTCTAGTATGTGGGGGGTTGAAAGCCCCACAATATTCGTATCACATGAAGGGGCTTTAGTGGTACAATACAGTAAACTTTAAAAAAGTTAAAATTCAAGATGGCGTCCTTAATAAAATGGCGAATATATAAGTTATATATAGAAGATACGGCTCTCTCTATTAACACCTACAATATTGGTATAAAGTGAATGGGTTCGACTTGAAGAATTGAAATAACTTTTTCAAAATTCTGTGATGTGCATAATAGCGAAAGTAGAATCAGATTTGGCACAACCAAAGATAGCACTATTACTTGGTTGGTTGTTAGGTTTTGCGCTCTACTATTTAGTTTCTATTCACTATTGTAACGTCCAACTATTGCAATGCTACTTGGTGGTGCTACGCCTTGTTATTCACATTAGATTAGACTTGCCATTTACATTTTTTTAAGCGGATAATACTAAAGATATTATTGTAGTGATTATAAAAATAAATTTTTGAGAAATCTTATTATAACTTTGACGCGTTTGGAACAAAAAATTTTCTAATGGGCGCAAGAAAACATTATTCTAAATATTTTCTAATGGTTTATACGACAATGCGATATATACAAAAACAAATAAGAGCACTATATTCGACTGTGCTGATTTTTTTATACCCACCACAATTTTATGTACATCTATAGCACAAAAATTTACTATTTTAATAGCAACAGTAATCACTATTGAATAATATTTTTATACTAAAACATGTATCATTTTCTTTGTGTAACTTCGATTTGCCATTAAAATATTTTCGTAAATTTAGTCTTGCAATTAAAGTAGGTGTTAACGTATACCTACAATAAAGCTTCTGCTAATAAATTCAATTTAGATATTCCAATCATAAAGAAATTATATGAATTAAGGATAAAGCGTTATATAAAAGGTAAGAGTTTAAATGGACGCATCACCTTTATTTTCGGGCATTACAATGGCGTTGACTAGAAAGTTATATAGTGAAATTTCGTCATCATAGCTCTAAAAATGTCGGTTTTATGAGCATTTTAATTTCATTAGCAGTAGATTACTTGAAAAGTGGACATTAAAGTAGGCGTGTCACTTAAATTTTCCGTTAGTACAAATTTATTTACCAAAAAGCAAAATTTCTGCAGCGTAAATCTAATTTTGTGGGTTCTATGACGTTTCAATTTTTAAATATACCGAAAAAGACACTGTGCGTTATAAGTACACATTTTGATCTATAACTTCTTTCGTTATGCCTAGACTTGGGCAATTTTTAAGGAAAGAAATTGTTTTTCTCAGGTAATTTACTTTCGAAGTTACATCGCTCTACGTTAATGCGTTTGGAAGGACATTGATTTTTTTACCTATTCTTGCATTACGATCCTAATATTCCTATTTAGCCTATTCTTACTACCAAACAAACCTTGCATAAAAAATATACTGGCAAAATTTGGGCCCCTAAATTTTTCGGTTTGAGCTTTTATCGTGCTTTCAACAAACGGACAGATGGATGGACATATCTAAGTCGTCATAAATTAAAACCAGAGCTCAAAAATTATATACTTTTTGAGGTTTCAAATGGATATTTCAATGTGTTACAAACGATATGACAAAATGAATATATCCCCAATATTTTTTTGGTGGCGGGTATAAAAAGCAAAATTTTATAACCCTTATAACCATATACGTACACAAACTAATGTTATTTAATAAAAGTATTTTAATATTTCCATTTCCTTATCAAATGCAACTTAAAAGTTCCCATCTGACTTCATATCCTTAAATTAGAAATTATTAAGAATTTCATCGTCATCGCCATCTCCGTTTATCAGTTTCAATTGCCCAATTATTAACATTTAGAATTCATGTTTAGTTAGCTTAATTTTCTCTCTAGATTAGCTTAATCTCATGTGAAAATTAAATATCTTATGTTAAAATAGATACACATACATACATATTTATACGCATACACAGTGCTAAACAGCACAATGACAGAGAAAAGCAACAAACCTATGTTAAACAGGCGTAACATGTCCCTGATGAATAATTACGCTGCTAACGGTATGTAGATATTTATGATTGTGTAGTATAATAAACAGCGACAAAATATTATCCGCATTAAAATAAAACGAAAAAATTATGCAAGAAACAGCTTGTTTCCCTTGAATATTACAGTTACTTGATATGCATATGTATGTATGTTTAAGTGTTTGTATTCTTAGCTATTCAAAGGTAAAGGGAAAATATAACAGTAATAACTAACATCAACAATAATTACAAATACAACAAAATTTATATTCGGGATTAAGAAAGTAAAGTCAATAGGGATTGCAAAAAGCTGTTGTAGTAGATACTAGGTTCGTCAGGTAAAGTTTCTTCTTCTTTGCAAATACATATTTTGAAGGTACTACTATGTAGCTTTCTAAGAAAAAAATGCCAAAAATAAATAACAGCAAATTACTCTCCTGCCATTTGCAATGAAACATAATTGAATATTTTTGTACAACTTTTAATAAACGTAAAAATATAATATTAAAATAAAGTATTATATAACTTAGCATAGAAACTTAATGCATTACAACTTTAATTGTTTTTAAAGAAGAAACAACCAAAACAAATATGAAAAACATTTGTTGTAGAATATATTTTAAAACATATTTTGCACAAACAAAACATATCGTATACTGAAGCTTTATAATTCTGTTGACAGAAAACTCATTGTTTTTACCAAAATAAAATTTAATATTTTTTTATAAGAGAGAACCCCACAACCAATAAAACAAAAATAGAGAATATTTCAATTAGAAGTTAAATTTTTATGTGTAAAAAATAAAATTTTATTAAAACAAACGATATGTATTTGTAAAACACATTATAAATGGAGCAAAAGCAACAAATATACATAAATTTGGTACATTTATTATTAAAAAAGTACATTTAATTTAATTGTTTAATATCGAAACCAAAATCTCATTTTCCATTCCTGCTTTATCAAATGCTTTCAAGGTGAATTCAACAAATTTTGACAAAATTCTTCCACATCGTTAATATGTTTTAACTATGTACAGCTAAAGAGCCAGAATTTTATAAGAATTTTTTTAAATAGCTTAATTTACATTTTTATTTATTTTAGTTGTAGTAGTTTAAGTTACTGTAGTTTTGTTTGTATTAGTTTATTTCGCTGGTTGTTCGAACATGATGTTAAGTTGTTGTTATGTGCAGCATACTCTTAGGCACTTTTATTATTCCTGCATATTAAGTAAAAACTCCATTTCTAACAGACAGGACCAAATAAAAATTATAAGATTAAGACTCGGTCACACAAAAATTACCCACGGACATTTTTTAAACCTACAAACCATCCAACCATGCACCTGTCTGATACTGCACCATACCGACCCAACTCATTTTCTAATGGATTGTCCGCTGTATCAAACCCAAAGATCCCAATATTTCAATAACAAGAACCCAATCGATATACTTGGTGAACCAACAGAAGAGAATATCTCTATAATATCTAACTACCTGAAATCAACAAGGTTATACAACTCAATTTAGTAAATAAAACACCTACACACTCGTCTGTAGTTATTTTATTTTTATATGAAAAAATTATCTAGTATTATTATACAAGCTATAACATATTGAGACTAATTTTTTATATTAATCAGTATATATATATACATTTGTAATTTAAGCTGAAGGCCTATGTTGCTATTGCTTGTATTATTAAATTAGCTTATATATTTTAATTGTAAGTTAATTGTCAATAAACAAATAAATAACATTACGTCTTAATTTAAATGTAACGGTTTTCGAATGAACTAGTGTGTACATACGAGAACTTTGTCGAATGTTACCGAGCACCACTATGTCACTATAAATAGCCGAACAATACAGCTAACATGATCAGTATAACAGTAGAGCTTGTTAATGAGTTTGACAATAAAGGTGTATAATAATAACTAAAGTGATATAAAAACAATATCTGAGTGTATTTAAATAAATAAAGTTCTCTTAATATTATAACTAATTTTAACTGTTTTTGATTGCAATAAAAGAACTCAAAGTTTGTTTAACCCTGCTGGCAGGTATGCACATAGACGCGCGTTTTGACTATTTATAATAATCTGCAAACAAAAAGAGGTAAGTTTCATTTAAAATAGGGTTTAGCTTAAAAAATAACTAAAATATAATAACGGTCAAGCTTTGACCACTGGATGACATACTGTAATAATAATTTTATTTATAAGCCTGTTTTAACATTCTGATATATTTTTGTGATTCCTCCAAATTCTGTTGCTTTGCCATGATGTCGATTTGCCGCTTCATATTGAGTTTGCATTATTTCTGTGTTTTTGTAATCTAACTCGCCATATAACTAGTGCATATTAGTTTTATTTTAGTTTGTGTTCAGTGTTTAATATGTTTGCTTTGATAAAAAAATGGAAAATCGGCGATATTTAGGATAAAAATTTTAGATGTGAAAGCACTCTGACAAATAATTCAGAGTCAGAAAACGAAGAATATGCTGCAGAAGTCACTGATATAGATTTACTGTATATTGCTAAAAATAAAATGCAATGGAGCGCAGCTCATTTAGACCGCCGCGTTGGAACTTTAGCTGAGAATGTCATTTCCATACAACTAGGGCCAACTCGATTTGCCGTATCCAAATGCCACGATATTTTTTGTTATTTTTTCAGCCAGTGTTAGAAAAAATAATAGTTGAAAACACAAACAAGTATGGATGAATACATTTATATTACTTTCAGAAATCGATGTTTTGTTGGCACCAATTGATCTATATCGTAGGAGACCAGAATTTTTACGCCAGCTGAATTTATCTTTGGCTCAAGAACACATGATAAAACGATCCCACTTACCTTTAAACAAATCATCCACAGAGCTTCAGACTGAAATTAGAACATCAACTTCTAATTGTGTAGCATCTATGAGCGGTGTAACAAAAATCTCATCTACGATAAAACGTGGTATCTGCGGCTGCTGTAGATCCAAATGTGATAATAGTGCATCATGTGCAGTAAATTTATTTGCAAACTACAACGAAAAATAATTTGCTCATCCTGTACTGAGAATTTTAAATGATTTATCCACCATTTCTGTAAATTTTTTGATAAGAATAAAACAATAAATATGGGTGGACCAAAATGGTCCCAAACCTAAGATTTGTAACTTTTTATTTTTTTCGGTTTTTACTTATCATAGATAATTGAAAATTTGTTAGAAACAATGCAATAAAAAAATACCACGTGAGCTAAAGTTTTATGTTGATATCTTGAGTTTAAGCAAAAAGAAAAAAAAATTGACCAAAATGGGGCAAACCTACCAGCAGGGTTAAAGGAAATAAGCCAACGTTTATAAAAGGTATAAACGTAACAATATAAAACTTTTTAAATATTTATATACTTGTTATACTATGTTCACACACGCGCCTTAATTGTCAATTTATAATATTCTCGCAATTAAAGGCCTTTATTGAGCTCAATTTATCATACTAAAAAATTGAGTAATATATACTTTATTGTTTCACTTATTGTCCAAAACACGAAACAAAAATCTTGAGAAGTATGATCAGTGAGAATAAAATTCTATAGGTGGCATTTCTAATGTCAAACAAATAAATGTACAAAAAACAAAAAGTAAGAAAATAGACAATGTTTGAAGAAAACTTAAAAAAATGTTTAAATAAATTCAAATACATACATATAAGTATATAAATATAATTGTAAATATATTTTATGAACAAGAAAAAATTTAAGAGAAGGCATTATTTGATTTGGTATAAATACATCTTATTTCAACAGCTATCGCATGCTAATGGAGTAAGATAAATTGAGTATGTCTGAACACTTATTTTAATTGCTCAATCAACACTAAACTGAAACAATTAAAACTATCTGTCTGAACAGGGTATAAGTTAGTTTAGTTTCTTATGCATGCAATTTAAATAAAACTTTCTATAATAAGAGGGTTCATAAAATTTTTTTCTGCAAAAGGAAAACGTATAAAATATACAAAAGGAAAATTTTTTAAATGCTTCCTTAGTGAGAAAACTAGTCAAAAAGAAAATTTTTTTTTTTGGAATTTAAAATATTGGTTATGGTTATCATAATAGAAGAGCATCATTTTATGATTGAATTTTATGATTGTAGTTCCAACACATACTGGTTGTCAGTAAGCATTATTGTGTTTAATTAAAGTCTCATGAAGTAATCATTTGATGACTACAAATAATATGAACAATCTTTGCACTTTTTAGAGGCGAATTATTTGCTTTTGATTTTATTTATTTTGATTCTACTTACATTTTAAATTACAGAAATAAAACTTGTACATTATATCATTCGATAACACCACTATTAATCACAGTAATTCTATAGTTGCATTTGATATTTAGGTAAATATAGTTTTTATATAAATATTTTCTTAATTTTATGATTTATTTTCAAGATTTCTTGAATTTTAAAAAAGAAAAAATATCATTGAAAACAAATTATTATTACTAGATATCATTGCATGACTGCCTTGTAATCATACTGTTGTTACCAAAACATTTAATGACTTTTTTTAATTTTAAATGCTTTTGAATATAATGTTTTTTTTTGCGAAGACATCATACTATTTTTGTCAGAATAATTTTGTAAATCATACTATTTTTGCAGCTCAACCATATTTAAGTTTTCATAAAAAGTAAATGCTAAATTAAAAAATCCATACAAACGCTTGATTGTTGTGACGAAACAAATGATAAAAACAAAATAAAAATAACTAGTACTTGATTTTGATAACCAAATATTGTTAAAATTACAGTCTTGATCATGTCGTTAACATGATTTTTCCTTGCGTGTACTAAGCTCTCTATTATAAAATTTTTTAATATAAAATCAAATCATAGTCCAAAATTTGCAAACAAATTCGTGTTTTATTTAAATAAAAAATTGTTTTTATCATTTGGGGGTAAATATTAAAAAGCGGCATAAGCATGTGCAGAATGGCTTACAAAAAATCTCATAAAATTTAGAATAATGTGTGTATATTTCTATCTAATTATAATATATGTGCGTTGCTTCACGATCAAGATATTGAGAAAAAGAGCAAAACTAATATAAAACATCTTTAAAATAAGATTAAGTTGAATTGAACCAAATAAGAAATAAAACATTAATACTGAAACAGAACTTTTAAATGTTGTTTTATTAGTTTGAAGGTAAGAATAAAAACTTGCATAGAAATATCTGGTTTTTGTTATCAATTTGTAGTTAAAGTATATTAAAATATCACATATATGAAATTATTTCCCCTTTAAACTGCCCTAAAGCTAACTATTTAGTAACACTGCTGCTTAATATTTTTTATATATTTTTTTTAATGTTTTCTTTTTGCACTATGTTTTTGTTTTTATCTACGGTTTCTTTGTTTCATTATCGCATTTTGTTTTAATCTTCTACTCAAATAAAATAGTAACAAATTCAAATAGTAACAAATCTCAGAAAAACATTTCAAGTCTTGATTGATATGTTTTAGTGAGTGTAAGGTTTCGTTATGTTATGGTGTTTTGTTATTTATATTTCCACTAAAATATAGTTATTGGAAGTAGTATGAATAGAATGCATAACATTTAGAACTTTTTTCGTAGCTCTATAGTAAATACATATTTAAAAAAAGTAAAAAGAATTTCGAAAAAATTAAAGTTTTTGTTGCGTATGTTTACTTTAAGAAAACAAAAATTAAATATTACTTATACGCAGTGACTTCACTTTAAACAATTCATTATAACTCATACGTCCGCGGTCATGTAAGAAAGTAAAAACGATTTAAGAAAACATACACAAACAAACATAAAACATTCATACAGGTACATCTATGCAACGAAACATGCTACAACAAAGCAAAACCTGTATTGATCTTTTTTCATTTAGCAGAGCTGGAAATTTGCATTTAGTTTAATTTTATACATCATGTTAAAGGATATAAAAAAAAATAAAATATAATTTTCCACCTCTGCACAAATAATTCAAATCATGGTGAGTTGAACAACTTTTGATATTATGTAAATCATTTTTATAAATTGCACTAAATACATTCATGAAATCAAGGCATATTCAACATAATTTGACAATATGCTTCTTTATCAACTGTGAGTGCGAATTTGAATGTCGTAAATGTACCTTGAGTTTGGAAAAATAATCTGTTTATATTTATCTGTATGAATTCTCCTTGAAATATAATAAAAAATTGATAATAGAAAAGAATATCAGCCAAATCGCCGCACAGTGTGAACGAATCCACTATTTTCACTATTTTACTGTCATAGGTCGGCAGGTTGTATGGTTACGGTTACCAATCATACAAATTAATTATTATTTTTCTTATATTTGTAGAAATAGTGAGTGACACAAAATTTGATGTAACTTTTAGGACGAACCTGATGTTCTAACAAAATCTTTGAGGTAAAAAAGCCTGTATCTGCAAAATTTTAATATATTGAACTAAAACAAATAAAAACTAAAGATGTGCATGTGCTTACGTCAACAGTATTCTCGATCACGTACACTACTTTTTAAACTCTTTTTATTATATTTTATGTAAGTTAAACTCCAATAACTCGTGACTTATGCGTAATGAATCACGATACTTCAAAACCTCTAAATACAAAAATAAATTTATTACAACAACAGCAATAAAGGTGTTAGCAGATATTGTGACACGATTTTTGTTGGTAAACTCAACGCGTGAGGCAATAGTTAATACGTATACAACTTCTAAGGCGCATTGATGTGCAGCGTAAATTATTTTAAAACAATGCTTATTCATTCAATGTTTAAAATTTAAATCTCTGTGAAATTGAGCCAAATTAACAACTTAATGTCCACTTTAACCAAGAAAATAATGATTTTTTTTTTGGTTTCCATTATAAATATAAAAAAAGCCAGCACTTTTATATATCGTTTTAATTACAAATCTAAACAAAACACTTTAATCCTACATCGAGTTAATTGCAATTATGTCTGGGCGCAATGATGTTGGGCGATAAAATTTAATTTCTTCTACACGCAAAAAAAATATGGTTGTGGTAATCATAATTTAAGAACAACATACTATAATTGATTTGTATGATTATCGTTAAAACATATAATGGTTGCCAATTATAATTATTATTTTTAATTAAAGCATCATGCAATGACCATATATACGACTATAGTTAAAATTTGAAATTTTTTTCTTTTTAACGGCAAATTATTGCATTTTGCTTCAAGTTACTAATTGAATATACCATTTTAATTGAAATTGTTATACCAACAGTTTTTTACAGCCAGCAAGCCGAATGCAGAGCTCTTCCTTTTTCAGTTTTCTCTCACAATGTTGAATTTCAACGCCTCAAAAAAATTTTAATTTTAAGCAGACGTGTACTATGATACGGATGTCATTTTTTTCTGTAAGTGAGAATCTTAATGAAAATTGTTGTGTTGATTTTTTAGTGTACCTCTAATCATTCATACTAATTAACATAAAAAATTTACAGTGTCATATTTACAAACTACACGCAAAGAAAAAATATGGTTGTGGTAACCATAATCGAAGAGCAACATACTATGATTGAATTGTATGATTATGTTTAAAATAATAATTGTTACCAGTTATCATTATTATGTTAAAATTAATCATCATTCAATAATCATATGTATGACTACAATTGAAATCGACAATCTTTGCTTTTTTACGGCAAATTATTGTCTTTTGCTGTAACATACACATATTGCTTGTACTCACCAATTTAATTGCAAATTTTTTTTACATTTTCTCCTTTATTTTTAAATTTTCTTTAATTTTTAAAAATTTTTGTTTCTGTTTTTGACATCTCAAACTTTTAAAATAATAAAAATTTATTCAGCAAGAAGAAGAACAATTGAAATCAAATTATTATTAAAAAGAAATCATACTGTTGTCTCACTTATTATTTAATGATTATTTTTCATTTTTAATGATTTTGAATATAATGTTATTTTTGTCAAGTTAATTTTTTTTTAATCATACTATTTTTAAATGATAACCATTTTGAAATTTTTACGAAAAGTAATCATTAAATGATACAATTTAAACAAATGCTTGATTATCATAACAAAATTTATGATGAAATGAAACAAAAATAACTATTTATTGTTTTCGACAACCAAATATTGTTTTAGAAAAAATAATATGACCGTCGTGATCATGTCGTAACCATGGTTTTTCTTTGCGTGTACCCTACAGATAACGCGACTGATTCACATTCGCATAGATTTAGAGAATAACACTAGTTGAAAGGTAAAAAAAGTGTATTGGTACATGGTATCCTTAGGCTGTACTAGCTACTCATGCTATAATTCAATGCTCTGTATTATATAGTAGTAATCTCAAAGCTACGCCCTGAAGTTAATCGATGGAATTAGTCGCTGAACAACAAATCTTGGTTTCAAATGATACGGTTTCTGAATACTTTATAACTGTCCTTTTTGAAAATAAACCATTTCAGCCACACTAGACTGTGCAGTCCAATATTGTCTGCATGGTAACAATAACATATTGTTATTGAGTGCGTGTATCTGTTGCTATGTGCCAACAAAAATACACACGGTAAATGAACCTACCGTGCCTCAAATTATTACTTTTTTATATTTTGTCACCATTAACAGCAAAAAGTCATTTAGTTAAAAACCTTAATTTTTTTATTAACATTGCGGTACTTTACATTTACTACTAAAAAGCAACCGCATACAATACATGATGTCGGCGTGTTAGTATCAGAAAATGGGTTAGTATGCAATAAGCTTTTGTGTACTTGTTGCTGTTCTTACTTTCATTTGATATTTACACAAAATTGCTCTTATAAAAATTAATAAATTTCACTTTTGCCTTTTAATATTTTTGTTGTTGCTGCTGTTTTGTTACTGCTATGTTGTTTTTGTAGCTGTTTGTTGTTTTTTTTAGTATTTAATAAACTTAATTGAAAATGTAAAAACGTGTTGACTACAATTTTAACTGCTGTTGTGCTGTTTTTTTTTTTTGATTCTTTGAATGACAACGTTTGTTCCAAATTATTTTTATTTTAAGAATAATAATGATAATTTCGTTGATAATAATCCCTAAAGTAATTAAGCAAATGAATATTACAAGGAATATGTATAACATACAAATACACGCGTATATACATATGTGCAAATTTACTGTATTTCCCTGCTAACAATTCTTATCCAAAAAAAGCAATTAAGCGTGACGAACGGAACTCATCGATGTTTTGACAAATACGAACAAGCAAGAAGACGGTCTTCTGTTGAATTTATATGTGTTTGAGAATAAGCTTTAAACTTCGTAATCCATTTTGAATTCTAATTGCACGTATTGCAATAGTGACCGAATTAGAAAAAAGATTATAATTATTATACGGCCTTATTCATAACAAAAAGTTAGTCACAGATTATACAGTACGTACAACGAGATTCTAACTAGAATTCCGATTAAGCTTGGCAGCTCTTTAGCACAGAGTTTATACATAACAAACTTTTATCCGTCTGCCAAATTCTTATAAATTAACTCTGAAATTTCATGATACTCCTCAAAAATACAACCACTTTTTGTATATCATCCGTGATTTTGACATTTGTTTGTTTTTCCATCCATACTAACAATTTTTAAAAATTAAAAATAAATTAAAAAAATAAACGAACAACATATTTTTCGTGCACACAAATTTTCACTATTTTCTTTATAAAATTTTCTGACATAGAGCAGCTGTTTTTCAGTCGGCAAACGCTTGGCAGCTCGTTATCAAGAGGTTAGAAAACCGTTAGCCAGTGTTTGTCATGTGTGTTATGAATAAACTTTAGGCTACCTTTAAGCCAACTTTTTGTTCTGAATAAGGCCGATAGTTTTTTATAAGTAAAGCTTATTAACATTAGGCAAATAAGCGTAGCCCCTATTCAGGATATTAACAATTAAAATTTTTTGTCATTTCTCTTCCACCATATTCATATATAATAAACAGATTAAAATAAATTGATATTTCAATTGGTTAATATTAATAAATGTGTTCTTAAATATACATTTTTCTACTTGAACAGAACCTAATACATATTATGTCAAATATTTGCATAATGTGAACACATGTACTTTCTATTTACATATAAAATGTATTACATTATTTATTTATTTATTACGATTGGTTCAATAGTACAGTAATTTCCTCAATTGTCATCGTTATAGACTGCGGGAAATAGCAACGTAAATAGCAACAGCGTAAACTTATCTTAAATCTTGGGAAATCAAAGGAGATTCTGAGACTAAGTAGACCTACACTTAGGAAATTAACCGGTGTAATTACAGATCATACGGAGTTGAGAACTCATCTAGCTCGCACGAGATTATCTGAGGAGACAACATGTAGAGCTTGCGAGGAAGAGGATGAGACTCTGGTACACTACCTCTGTCATTGTCCTGCGTTTGGGCATATTAGGCGCGAAAATTTTACAGTGGATACAATGCCGAACTTGAGGAACTCGAACTGGAGATCCATAAGGCGTTACATGGAGAGGACTGGGTTCTTGGAATAGTCCGTTATTTATGGGAAATTATGCTTATGGTTTTTGTTTGGGAATTCCGTTTTCCATATGGAGCGCACAACATGCCAACTGGGCATAAGTGCATACCTGTCACGGATTTGGGCTTTTATACCCCTCCTTTTCAACCTAACCTAACCTAACCTAACTTGAAATTTTTGATACGCTTGTAAGACTATTCGTTCATTATTAAAAAAAAAGTATTTATGTGATAGATAAACACAAGCCCTAGTTAGAAGCTTTTTCACTTATACAAAACACTTTCATTTTATATTATAAATCCACCTGTAACCCATTTCCACTTTATCAAACTTTTATACCTAACAATGAATTTCCTAAACTATTTAGTATCAAAAACTTATTGCGAATATCTGCATATCTTTTATAAAAAAAATCGTACGTTGGGTTAACCCTAATCATACCGACATAAAATATAACAAGTTCTTAAAACAAATACGTGAGTATTTGAAAAAAAAAGCTTTGTTTATTTTAAATAAAGTTAATTTAGAGAAACATTTTTATTAAGCACATTGTTTACATAGAATATTTTGTATACCAAGTTATTTACAGACATCATTACATATAAAATTTTTGGCTATTTTAATCACATAAATACCATCTTCTGCGTTTATTTGTTGCACAATTATTTATATTTGGTAAAGCTTCTTCCAAAAAAACCTCCAGCATTCACTGTTAAAATTTATTTCGTGATCTTTGGTGCTTCAACAACTTCTCCTAAAAATAAAGTCAAGAAGTTTGGTTGCGATATGCCGAATATTTTCATTATTACATTAAATTAAACAAGAAAATATGTCCCACAGACACATGTTGGTTAGATTAGGGTTGAAGAAGAATTTAAGTTTAAACATAGAATTTAAATGTATAAGATGAATTATTTACAGTAATCGGTGTTTTTTCAAGAACATTACTTAAGAGATAAAACGTTAAAAATGAATGGAACTAATTTAATATATTTTTATAACCATCACAGAGAGTGACGTGTTTATATGGGTTTATAACTCCGAGTAAAATTTCTACAGTATTCATTTTTGACACAATAAAGTGTATATTTTTGGAATGCTTTTGAATAGGGGGATTATACACTGTCCATCAGTCCGTGTATATGCTGAAATCAATTTTTGAAGGCTTCGCTTTAGGCAAAACTCTTATGTAGTATTAAAATAGCAGAAATATTTGTAATCAGAACCGCACCAATAATCAGTATAATAAACTCATAACTTATTTTACCAAAAAAGTTATCACTCTTCAGCACTAGGGAAATATATAGACACATCTGTAACTATTTATAAAATACTAGCGTATTAGTGATAGTAATGTGCTTGAATAAACAAGTAATATTTTTGATTACTAAATATTTTTTGGTTAAATTTATGAAAACTTTTAACTCTTATTTATTTTATTTGGAAAAAAGTTACAGTAAGGATATTGTAGGGATGTATTTCCTTTCTGAAACCAAGATCAATGCTACTGAGTTTCAAACGTTAATGACTATAGAAATAATAAAAGTAACATTTTTTACTTCAAAAAATTTTCAAAGTCAACATTATTATTATTATTATTATTATTATTATTATTATTATTATTATTATTATTGGTATTATTATTACTATTATTAGTACCTACTTTTAGAATTCTATGAATCTAAAATATACAAAAATAAAAATTAGAAAAAGGATTTTTTTGGTCGTCCATAATATTTAAAGTTAGACCTCTGATCATTAATCAATCACAAACGTAAAAAAGGTGCATTAAAAACGCAAAAAGGCACAAGTCATGTCACCAATACCATTTTCATGCTCAATTTCCTTATTCGCTTATTTCTAAACCTTTTTTTCACAAGTCTAGCTTCATACGCGTAGAACTTACACAAAGACCATAAAAATTCGAAAAAGTACCTTTTTAGTCGGCCACAACATTTTCAGTTTCACGCGGAATCAATAATCCATTATTTCACAATTTTAGCTTCATAAACATAGATAATAAAAAAGTACCATAAAATTCAAAAAAGCACCTTTTTGGTCGCTCATAGTATTTTTAATATATAAATTCTTAGTTTAAAATGTTTACATATCTATCTAACCAAAAATATTTTAATAGACATGATTTAAAGTCAGTAAATCTACTGTATTTTGCATAAAAATAATTATATTCTTTAAAGTACCGAATTGATTTCTCGAATTTTCGCCTTTCTACCCAGTCATGAATGTGTTTAAATTTTCACTAAATTACTTAATTGTTATGTAAAATCCCAATTATAAATTTTATGCAAATTATTCCTGTAATTAGGAATTACACAAAAAAGTTTCCAAAAATTTAACCTAAATAATGGTCAATATTCTTTTATATGTATTATTAATAATTTTTCACTTTATGTGTTTGGAAGTTACAAGGGGTAACAAAAAAATAACAAATTTTTTTTACCAATTTTTTGTGTAAATTGCAATTTCTTTTGAAGTTAGTTTGTGCCGTGTTAAGTTAAGTGATATAAGGTTCCTGATTTTACCCGTTTTTGCCCTCTTTGCTCCTTAAAATACGGATTTTCAAAAGTCGCTTCTTAGTGGAGCTATAGACATCAAAAGAGGAACCAACCTTTTGTCAAAATTTTATGTCTATAGTTATTTGAGTTTGGGCAGTGAAATGTATCAGTCAGTCACGTTACTCTTTTATATATACAAATACGTCTAGATATATTTTTGGAAAAATTTTGGAAAAATCGGTCAATAATCGGCGAAGTTACAGGCACAAATTATTTAAAAAAATATATATATTTTCACACCCTTCACAGCGAGTGTTGAAATCAGTTTTTTGAAGCCCTTCTTCATTGCTTAGACTAGGCGAAAAAATTTATAGACAGATTGGTATTAAAAATCAGCACAATTGCGTAATAATTTTCTTAGATATAAACAACTAAATACGACTGCCTCTGTTTTTTCTTATATTTTTCCCATAAAGATCAATAATTTTCAGCCTTAGAAAAACTCATAGACTCTGCTGTGACAATTTATATCTATAAAATATTTTTAGAGTTAATTGTGGAAAATGTAGGACAAATTGGTCACTAATCGGCAAAGTTAGCGGGAAAAATTATATGGAAAAAATTTTTTTTTAAATATATAAAAATTTGTTCACAAACCATATAAAAAAATTTTTCAAGCTCATAAACAATTTTTAGACATGCTAAAGACACCAAATTGTAAGACGTAATATAAAAAAATATATCTAAGAAACAATAACAAATCGGTTTAAAACTAGCTCAGATATCAGCACCAAAATACAACTGTTTTGGCGTTTATATAAAAATTATAAATGAAAATCGATTTTTTTCATTTTCTATACAACAAGAGCCAACATGAATATAAAATAAAATGTCTTTGATGGCGTAATACAACATATTTTAAAATCATTTAAGTACGTGATAGCTACCACAAAAATATGGCGTTCAATAAATTTATATATGGGTCATATCAGGTTTTACAAAATATCAGCTGATCATCAAATGAAAGCCTATAACCAATAAAATACTATGAAAAAGTAAAAATCCAAGACGGCATCCTATATTAAATGTAAGTTTTATAAGTCAAATAAGGTAGTTGCAGCTTTGACCCCTTTAACCTCCACAATATTGTTATCCAAAGAAAAGGCTTGACAATAAGAATATAATAAACTAAGATAAAAGTGTAAAATTATAAATGGCGAATGTTTTTTCAACCCCATCATTGTGATTATCAAATGAAAGATCTGAACCAGTAGAATACAGTATTCCTTTAAAAAAAAGCCAAATTAAAAATGGCGTCTAAAACAAAATGGTGGGAAATTTTTTTTAACTCTTATAATATGGGATTAAACGAAAAGGCTTGCCCAATAGAATACTGGTAACGGTGTAAAAATTCAAAATCAAATATGCCTTTGGAAATAATAAAAGAAATTAATTTCAACTTGATATTTAAAATCAATGATGAGCTTCGACTTGGTCATTATACCTTTCTTCGTTATGGTGAAGCATATTATCAGATTCGGCAAGCCACATATAGCACTTTTACTTATTGCACTCATTTTCGTTATTCTACCTTCGCGATAAATTTCAATATTGAATTAAAATTATTTGTCAAAAATCCACAAATTTCAATTCAATAAATGTAATACTTTTAAGTTAAATTCTTAAATAATGAGAACAAGATGCGGTTATGAAAGTCAAAATTATTTTAAGTGTATTTATAAATAAAGTCAAAATAACATTATTGAGATTCAAAATAGTGACAAGTTAGTAATTTGCATTAAAATTAAAATTTTGATTTGTTGACGGGTTAGCATTTTTATATGCAATTAAATGTCTACAGTAATTCCTTATATGTGTATGTTTTTTTTAATTAAGTGCGTAATGTGGTGAAATATTATAAATGACAAACAGTGACATTCAGGCTACCAAAAACATTCATTTAAATACACTGTGCTACAAAATGTTACCTTTTTATATACTCAAAAACAGTTTCCGCAGTAAAACGTTACATTACAAAATAATGAGCTAAAAATACTAAGAAACAAACTCTCCCTACTTACGTCTTGGCATCTAAATCATTTATTTTAATGTGGCGATGTCATTGGAGACATGTCTTTACCACGCTCTCTTATAAATAGGCGCACCAATAAGTATTTTCTTCTACAGCAATTTATAATTAATTCATTTTAATAACCTAAATAACGCAATTACATTATAGACTTACACAAGCCATTTAGTCATTTTAAGGGAGAAAATTCGGTTCTTATTATACCCGATACCAAAAAACTAGTTGAAATATATTCATTTTGTCATTACATTTGTAACACATCGAAGTACCCATTTTGGACCGCATTAAGTATTTATTTTCTAAGTCTTGATTTTATTTTATGACAATCCTGCTATGTACGTCCGTCTGTCTGTCTGTTGCAAGCACGAAAATAAAAGCTAGAAGACTCAAGTTTCGCCAGAATCTTTCTTATACGCAAGATTTGTTTAGTATTGAAAATGGACTAAATCGTAATTTTAGGAAGAGAGTTATAGCTCGCAAGAGTAGGTCAAAAAACCATGTCGTTCCAACAAATAATATGCAATTGTGTCCAAACGCATTACTGTAGAGCTATGAAACTTTTAATATATATTTTTTAGTTAAAAAAAATATCTTTCCCTAAAATAAGTGTGACACTTCCACCTCCCATATAATGCCTTATCTCAAATTTATATAATTTCTCTATAAATAAAGGTTTTGAAAGATCTGAGTTGAATTTATTGCCACGCCTACCTTCATTGAAAGATTAAATTTACGAAAATATTTTACTAGCATATCGAAGTTATACAAAGAAAGTGATACATATTTTAGTATAAGGATATTATTCCATAGCGATTACTGTTAATAACAAAATAATAAATTTTGTGCTATAGAAGTATATCAAATTGGTGGTGGGTAGAAAAAATTCGGCACAGCCGAATATAGTGGTCTTACTTGTTCTATTCTACGATAAGTTAATTTTAAATTAAAAAGTCAGTGATAATCTATAAGACATCAGTTTATTAGCGCACTGCACGGCCCCTATTGGCATAAACATTATCGCATTAACGGCTTAACTCATTTAGATTAAAACACCTTTATAAGAGGTTTATAAATCAAATTTCCATAGAAAATCAGTTTTGTAAAGCTCTTTAAGCCTTTTATATTTTTGTTGGCAAAAGGCAATTGACTGGCTTCTAACATATTTCGCAATAAGTAATTGTATTCTGTGTGTTACTTTAATTTTCCTTTAAGACGTGAACTTTCCTTTTGCTCGTGGCATATTTATTTTATATGATGGGAATCTCTTCCATACTTCGTTCGTTAGTGTAACACCGTGTCATTTTGTAAAATCTGTATGTGAAAAGTAACAGGTGCTTATGTTATCATAAAGGTGTAAAATAATTAATGATATAAAATATTATAAAAAGTAAAAATTATACTAAAGCTCAGAATGTACTATTGCGACTCCTTTTCATTTAGAACCTTATGTTGCTCTTAAATTCATTAATTATAACTATTTTTGTAAAAAAGCACCATAAGGACATAAATATAACTTCACAGAAATACAAATATTTAAAGTAGACAATGCTGAAGAATAAAACCTTTTTACCGCAATATTGTATTTTTTCGAAACTATAAAGTTTCGTGAGTCTTGGTAACTTAAAGTAGTTAAAGAATAATATGACATTTTGTAGGCGTTGCACTTCCTACTTTTATTACATTATAAAATTTTCTTTTAAAAATTTGCAATCATAAAGAAGTTGTGTTTGGAGTGGTTGAAAATAAAAACTTAACTTAATTAAAACAAATATACCAGTACTTTTTTACTTAGTGGGCGTGAACACATATGAGCTGTCAAATTTTTTCAAGTATATGATAAACCTACAGATTATCGTGATGATTTAAATAATATACAAAATAGTAGAGAACACCCTTATTATGTTGGTAAACCAGGTCGTGTAAGATAATATTGCTAAATGGTTATTTCAAAAACTTTATAAATTTCTAAAAGTTATTGCAGTGAACCGTTCGTTCACCAGGTATAAATTACCAATTACCAATAACTTGATTTAAAGTCAGTATATACCAGGATAATTTCTTTATCTGCAAGAGATATTTTACAATCTCTTTTAAAACCGTTTGCTTCAAATTACTTTTTTCCCCTTAAATTTTGATTCTTCATTTTTATTTCGTTTTTATTGTGTTTAAAATAACTTTTGTCCCGAATGAAACTTTACATTCGAAACTAATTAATGATGACAAATACTTTGCAAGTTAAGTACTTAAAATTTAATTTTCTTTATAATGCTAAATACCGCTAAAAATTAAATTATTTTTATTACCTACTCCCTATTCCCCAAAGTTAATTGTTAGACAAGTTCAAAATAGGATGTCAGTAAACGTAGATGTAGGTCTAACAAGAATGATTGAAGTTTTTCAATTGCTATGTTTGTTTGTGACATCAACCTTCATAAAAAATAACATCGACATTGTAAAAGTCAGAACTAAATCCCCAGACACTCACAAAGAAAGAAAAAACAAACTTTTAAGTTTAATGAATATCTTCTAAGTGAACTCCTTATAAAAAACGTACAGTGAAGGCAATTTATACGGCTATGACAGGTCTTATGGATACACCATCTTTCTTTAGTTTTATTAAATTTTTTAAACAGCAATTTCAGTTATTATGTACATGAATTTTATCAGTTTAGGATTTCATCCTATATTTAGTAGCTTAAATTGCATTGGGTCGTTGTTGGCCCTATATACGATTTTTTTTTGAAATTCTTATGATGAACATGTTGATTTGTAGTGCTTAGTTAATTAAACATTTTAATAAATCTTTCCGGTTATAGGAATGACTACACGTTTACGAAATCTCTTAAAATATGTCAAGCTTAAATAATTAATCTTTTGATTTAAATATTATTTGGCACCCAATTTCACTAACACTGTAAAGGAAATACTTGGCTTCGAAGGAAACTTTCAAGTTTTTGAAGAATAAAATAAGATTCTTCAGAAATATTAGAAAGTTAGATTTAAAAGTAATGAGATATCATACCCATTAAAATACCTTATTATAAAAACCCGCTTCTTGAATGGCTTACTTCCATGAGCGCTTTTAGAAGAATAAATTTTACATGCGATGCCCATTTTACAGATATCTTTTTTTTTTTCAATGAATAATCGCTTTTTCATTCCTGCCAGGACCAGATTAATCATGCGTTTCCGTTACGAAAATGGTGGCAGTAAGTAGGAGAGAAAAATAGAAGACATTAATTTCACATTTGCAATATTAAATTTGTTGTGGTTTCATGTTTAAACAGCATTTCAATGAATGCACGCCTTACAAAATTCAAAAAGTTTTTTGGTGTTAAATTCCAATGATTATGCTACTTCGCTCTTCAAGTTGTCCCTACTTTTAACTTAAATTGTTAAAAGCGATAACTTTTACTTATTACTTTTCTGATTATAAAAAATTATTAAATATTTAGAATAAATATATTAGATATCGGCCTACAATTTATTTTTAGAAATTTTTTACTACACTGATTTATTGCAGGCTTATCTTCTAAAAAGCCATTCAATTGGTTAAGTCTGATTCATACTGATTTTTTTCATTCTTAACAAGGCTACACATTTTGCATATTGCACCAAGCCCAATTCTGCTTTAATATTTGAGAAAGAAACAAATACAAAACATTTTTTTTAAACAGAATTGAAATATTTGTCTACAATTGCAATAATTTAAGTTTCTTAAGAAATGGTTACGACCAAGGCATATTTATTCATCCGGTAATCGTAGTTTGAAGACAATTTCCATGTCTAGGTTTTTTATTTGTAAAGTTTGACACTTGAAATAAATGAGAGCAGAGAGACAATTGTTTTTTATCTATAGACTTTAACGGCTGTAGTTTAAAATAAGTGAAGATAAAATAATCAGCTGTCGGATCTAGACTACCTGATGAATAGATTTTTCCTTGGCTACGAATTTCAAATTTTTACTTATTTTTTAGTTAAACTATGTACAGTATATCAAGAATATGTCAGGTACTTAAGTCAAAAATAAATCTGAATTTTTACGATACTTCGAAAAAATTTCACATCATGTTTAAAAATTTTTATGACTTATTACAGTTATAATCGATGTATATTGTCTACAAAGATATGTGCCAAAAAATATTTAAGATTAAGTAAGATTTAGTAATAATTACACCGTGCAAGAAATTTACACTTTTTTTCGTGACAAGCTAGGCACCTGGCGTTTTAGCATAATTCGGGTGCGCTGAATTCAGTGGTGCCCGCGGTTTTCTAAGATTGGCTCTGGTTTTTGAGATATATCGTTATTTCGAAAATGGAGGAGGTTGCACAACATATGTTCGCGTAACTCAAAAACGCTTTAGCTTATTGAAAAAACTTAAAAAACCGAAATTCTGCAATAAAATTTCCTTTAAGAAAAATAAAACGTTTTTCTAATATCCGTTTTTAGAAACATAATTTTTTTTTTGAAAAAAAAATTAATTTTTTTATCAAAATTTCGAAATTTTTGTTTTTTAAAAATTCATAAAAACTTAAAAAATGCAGCTAGGCTTCTAATTTTTTGCAGACATATAAAAAAACAAAGCTGATAACAAAACAAGCCATAAATGTTTATAATCTGTTAGCAACTTTTGATTCTATTCACAAAAGTCGACAAATTTTAGTTAATTTAAGAATTTCATAAAACGATATATTTGTATGGGAGCCCCCCTAAGAAGTGAAGTTACCGATTAAAAAATTCTTAGAATTAAGAAATAAAGTCATAATTGCTTGCATCTTTGTATTTTATTGTGCTTACAAAACCACACAAATCGGTCTTTTATTGTGCAGCCAAAACCGCACTAATCGGTCTTGTAAAAAACTTAAATAACATATTCTATTGTTATACCTGGAACAGGTAGAAGTATTATTCGTCCTGTTTTTTTTTTACAAAACATGGTCATGAAGGTCTCGACAGGTACTTTGGTTAAAACAATTACAGTATAAATAAGAGTTCCTCAACCCCTTCACTGTCATATGGAAAGTGCTTGCGAAAGTGATTAGTGAAGTTTAAAGCCTTTGACAGTCTTGTATCCAATCAGTTATATTGAAATATCTAAGATGGTGGCATGTAAAAAGTTTAATTACTTTTGCTATGTGTGTGGGAAATATAAAAATATGCCAAGTCTCCGTAAAATCACTACTGAAACAAGTACCTAGTATGAATCATATTTTTCTTTAAGTGTTATATATGGTAAGAGTTGGACACCATCAATAGTGTGTACACACTGCATTTACCATTTAAATAAGTGGGGAAAAAATGAAGACGCCATGCCATTTGGTGTTCCAATGATTTGGAGAGATCCCATAGTTCATGTTGAAAATGAGTGTTATGCGTGCATAAATTATACAGCGGGTATAAACAGAAGAAAAAATACTTATATATCTTATACTGAAACAGCATATTCTCGATTTCCGCTGCCACATTCTGATGAAATGCCTGTTCTAGATAGCCATATACCAACAGAACATATTCCCTCAATAATTAATTCTGTTGAAGCGGGTGGACCAGCTACTTCAATGTATCAACCGTCATGTATCACGGTTCCATGCAGTCACAATGAAATCATGCAATATCGTCTGGATATAATGGTACGGCGTCTAAAATTATCTCAAAGACAGAGCATTCTCTTGACAAAAGAGTTAAAACGAGCTAATATTTTAGCACCAGGTGTAAAAATATACGGGGCTATCAATCGCCATAGACGATTTACGACTTTTTTTTAAATCTATTGCGAATAATTCTATCGCATATTGTACTGACATCCGCGGCTTGGTTTTAACAATGCAAAATGAATATAATCCTGGAGATTGGCGCTTATTTATTGATTCTTCCAAAAGTAGCTTAAAAGCAGTTTTGCTACATGTCACTAATTTAAAAAGTCCTATTCCGATAGCACTAAGCACAACTACTAAAGAGACATACGCATCAATGAAAAAAATAATGCAGTTAATTAAATATAAAGACCACAAGTGAAAAATATGCGCAGATTTAAAAGTGGTAGCACTTTTAAGAGGCATGCAATTAGTCTATACTAAAAATATATGCTTCATGTGCTTATGGAATACGCGTTTCGATGGCGGCCAGTAAAAAAAACGGGATTGTGCTTTACATGAGGAAATCAGATTGCATAGAAACAATGTTATTGAATTCCCACTTGTGCCGATGGAAAAGATTTTGCTTCTTCCACTCCACATTAAATTGGGTATTGTAAAAATTTTTATAAAAGCAATGAGCCCAGATGGTGTTGCTTTTACCGAATCGCACCGAATTTTTCCACGATTATAGGCATGAAAGTAAAAGAAGGTATGAACTCTAACTACTTTATTAAATTAAACTTATATTTCATATCATAATGTTTTTATTTTACAGGAACTATTATTGGATCGGACATTCGTCGTCTTATGAAGGACCATGAATTTGAGGTTGCATTGAATGATATCGAGCTATTGGCCTGGAATTGTGTGAAATCAGTTATAGAAAATGTATTAGGAAATCATCGGTCTGAAAACTGGCGAATTGTAATCAAAAATATGCTAACCGCATTTAAAAACTTAAACATTAGAATGCCATTCAAAATAAATTTTTTGCATTACCATGCCGAAAAATTTAATAAAAAATCACCAGCTGAGTCTGATGAACATGGCGAGAGATTTCACCAAGTAACAGCCAGGCTCGAACACTGGTATAGCGGCAAACAACTTGATTCGCTATTAGGGGATATTTGTTGGAATCTGCAGAAGGAAGAAGAATAAATTTCTAAATAAAAACTTTAACTTTAGCTACTTAGCAACAAAAATTTTTTAATTTGGTTATTATAAAAAATTACAAAATTTCATTTTTCTGGAAAAATAAAAAGTTGTAGACGGACTTTAATCACTAATAGCTTATTTTGTTTGGAACTTTGTTTTTTATACGCGTAGAACTCTATCCTTAAATTTTGCACCTGCAGCGCCTGAGATACCCCTAGACGGGCCAAATGACCAGCGCAACTTTATTTTTCATTCCCATCATTTGTTTCTAAGGCCTAGGATTCACTCCTAGGGGGATAAAATGTATGACCGACCTCCAATGTTTTTTGTTCTTAACATATTCTCAAATTATACTTTCCCTTTATCACCATCCCTTAGGGGGGTTGCGTTTTATGACATTCTTAAATTAATTAAAATTTGTCGACTTTTGTGAATAAAAACAAAAGTTGCTAACAGATTTTATACCTTTATGGCTTGTTTTGTTATCAGCAGTTTTGTTATCGTTTTCTATATGTCTGCAAAAAATTAGAAGCCTAGCTGCATTTTTTAATTTTTTGTGAATTTTTAAAAAACAAAAATTTCGAAATTTTGATAAAAAATCAATTTTTTTTTTCCAAAAAAAATTATGTTTCAAAAACGACTGCGGATATTAAAAAGAAGTCTTATTTTTCTCAAAGGAAATTTTATTGCGGAATTTCGGTTTTTTAAGTTTTTTCAATAAGCTAAAGCGTTTTTGAGTTACGCGAACATATGTTGTGCAACCTCCTCCATTTTCGAAATAACGGTATATCTCGAAAACCAGAGCCAATCTTAAAAAACCGCGGGCACCACTGGATTCAGCGTACCCAAATTATGTTAAAACGGCAGGTGCCCGGCTTGTCTGTTTTTTCAACTAGCATAGTGTTATTAAACAGTTTTATAAGTGTCACATTTACACGCTTTCGGTTTACGATTTTTTGAACTCACAACAAAGTTAATATGCATTTTCCATTATATTTTATATATGTATTTTTCAAATTACTTATCAAAAAGTTTCTCTTTTGCGCGCCTAGATTAAGTAAAATTTCATAAGATTTAAAATGCCAGGAAAAAGCTTATCCTCTAAAGTCATTCAGCTCATTTATATATTATAATTACCACTTAGAAGAAAGCGTGAGCGAACTGTCAAAAATATTTTTAGTATGTCGTAAGACTAATATAATATTATAAATTAATTGATAGATTGGAACTTAAGAAAGATGGTGACCCAAACACAAGATAAATTGGTGCATGCAGCGCACAATTATTACAAAATTACAACATGGGAATTCTATGGCTATACAAACTAAGACCACCGAATAAAGATACGTTGATAAAATAATACTGGCCTCTGTAGTGCAGTCGTAAATGATTTAAAATTTAATTTTTTTACTGAAAAATACAGATTTATGGAACCGATGTATTAAAAAAATTAAAAGTCTTTGTGGTGGAAGCTTTCCTTTTGGCTGAGAGGAAAGAAACTACGAATGATGATGTCAACGATAAGATGTAAAACATATGCAGTGTATTAGCTTCTTTAACGAGAAATAATTATATAATTTTAAAGTCTTTTACCTCAAGCTTTAGTGCAATTTAGAACAAAAATTAACCAAAACAATTTTATATATAGGATAATGTTGGTTTTTTAGGTTTTAATGCATTCATTTGTTTCTAATTATGTATCTGTAACTATATATTGAAAATTGAAAATACGTTTAAATTTGAAAAACGAGAAAAGGTCTTTAAAAAAATATTCAATGTTATCAGCATATTTACTAAATTGCTTGGTAAGGAGCGTGATATGGAATATTGAAAATAAAACAGAACTTAGGCATGGCATACAAATTCTTGAGAATCACTTAATAGTACATATTAATTTTCGACAACATTTGGGGTGTTTTGTATACAGAACCCAATTAATCATTTCGCCACATAAACACTTTGCTTTGTGCTCGTTTGACCCTATTAAGCATCGCGGTATTTGCGCATTGTATTTCACTTAAGTTACATTTATTTCTAAAGCATACATAAGTCCATGTCTATTGGTGTGTCGCAGTTGTGTTTATTTCAATATTTTAGCACGTGTTCATGTGTGCGAATATTTGCTTTACTATTTATTATTGTTTACTGCATGCTAGTACATGAGTAAATTTAAATTAACTATAGTAAATTATTTAGGCCAATGTAAACAAACAACGCATATGCTCACACATACATGTACTCGTTCTAATAACTGAATGTGCGGTTAATATGCTATTTGGTATCGTGTTTTATCATCTGGTCTACTTTTGTACACTACTAATTAAATAAAAATCAACAACAAGCACATATGACATGATTTTAATGGAAAGCAAACAATATTTAAAAGTATTAAAAATTCATTAGAAAATCTTAAAAGTAAATATGCAATTTCGAACGCATATACATATTTGGGTGGACAAACTTTAATAATAAAATATTTGAATTTGCGAGCAAACAATGAATTTTTTTAACAAATTTCAAACACTTTATGTTAAAAGTTAACGTTAGCTGATTCCGTTAAGTGACTAGTGGCAATCATATGCAAAAAAAAAAATATAGAATAAACACACACATAGCATTAAGATCTCCAACAAGTAAGAGCACTATATTCACCTGTGCCGCATCTTTTATACCCACCACCCATTAGATGTACTTTTATAGCACAAAATGTATTTATTTGTTATTAACCGTAATCGCTATAGAATAATCTCTTTATACTAAAATATGTATCACTTTCTTTGTATAACTTCGATATGTTAGTAAAATATTTTCGTAATTTTAGTCTTTCAATGAAAGTGGACGTTAAAGTAGGCATGTCAATTAAGTTTCTGTTAATAAATACAACTTACATATTTCAATATAATCCTTTATTCTTCCAAAACCTTTATTCATTGAGATATTATATGAATTTTAGATAAAACTTTATATGGGAGGTGGACGTATTTTCCGTTAAAACAAAGCATTTGACCAAAAAGTAATGTTTGCAAAAGTTTAGAATCGTACATCTAATTTTGTCAGTTTTATTATGTTTTAAATTTTAAATATACTGAAAAATACACTGCGTGGTACAAATTTTTTTACATTTTGATCTATAACTCCCTTCCTAATGCATATATTTAAGCAATTTTTGGGGGTCTATATTTTGGTGGCGGGTATGAAAATTAAACGACAAATAACATTTACTTATTCTTATTGTGAAAAAAAATTTTACCTTATCGATTAAGCTCTTCTGGCGATAGACTTTCAGTACGCAAAGTAGCTTACCTCTTTAGTGCAGGTGACGACGGCACAATTCAAAATGTTACAAAACGTGTTTTAAAAGTTATGTTGAAGTTAAAAGACATATTTGTAAACTAAGCTAATGAGAGATAACCGCAAGAAATTTTATTCGCAACTAAGGAAGGAATGGGAGGCTGCCTTGGGTTATAGATGGCTCGGAAATGAGATTATCTGAAGCACCTGTCCAACACCTCGAGCTATTTTTTTGCGAAAAAACGTCAATTCGTGACTACAAGTTACGAATAAGACAACTACCAATAGAATAAGACAAACTGACAAACATATTGCACACATATATCATATACTAATGCTCGAATAAATAATTTCGGCCGTTCGGCTCAGATTTGATATTAAAGATTATGACAAAACAATAAACATAGAATTGAAAGTCTTAAACTTTTAAACCATTTTTTTTTGAAATACAACAACAAATTTTCAAAACTAGTATAAAATATTTATAAGCATATTATGACAACATGACTTGAAAGGATACCGTTCGGAACCCCCAAATATAAAACTCTTGTATAAAATTCCTTTATATATGTATTTTAAAAAATTATTTTATAAGAATAAAATTGTTTTGATATCTAATTCAAACTAAATGTCAATAACATCCACTAGACTATAACAACACTGTTAAAAAGAAAAAGCATTAAAAAAAGTCGCGTATCTTAAATATTCTGTAACATAATTGTAAAAAAAACTATTTAAATTATTTATGTATATTAAGTTGTTCAAAGAGGAAATAAAATTAAAAAAATATTCTAAATTCTATTTGCGACATTTTTCGATGCCAACAATGTCATAGGTGATGTCACACAAGGCGTTACCAATAGAATATCTGAAACATTAGAACACAAAAAAAAGCGACTAAAATAGCTACAATAACAGCAAAAGCTGCTGAAACAATTACAACAAAAACAACAGCAGCAATACTAGCAGCAATATTAAAACAACCTTCGTAACTTAGTGCTTTAATCTTAATCTAAATGATTTTATCTAGTTCAAATTGATTTTAGTTTTGGCATTAGCTGCCTAAATGCTGGCAAAAAATTTAACACACATAAATATTTATACCCTCAAACCACTTAAAACATTCTGAAAAACATTGTTTAAAATACAATGTAACGTACAAAACCAGAATGTTCTTTTTTTTTTAATTTACAATCATACAAACATATTTTGATGTTTTATACAGTGGCAAGGCAAAAAGTTTTATTTTAGGGTTCATATGAAAGAGGAGTTTTAAGGGTTTTTGTAAATACGTATCTTATTGATTATAAATTTAAGCTCTGACTTGCAATAATATTTAATTTTAATTTAAATTTTTTTGATTGTTTTTAAAGATTTAAAATCCTGGGCCAAATGTTACATTGCATTTAATTCTGAACGAAACTTTTTAGATTTATATTAAAATTTTTTTCAAAATATATACCGCTTACAAGTTTGCTTTTTTAAAGGTTGCACAATTTTGTTTCATCTAAGGCTATTATTTACAAAATGATGTTGGACGTTTTTTACACACTGCGGCTCCATATGTCATAAACCTTTATAAACAAATTTAAACAATAACTTACTAAAGCACGTCATAAATGTATTGGAAGTAGTCCAAATTGAATTATATTTTCATCGGTCCTTAAAATTTAACCACCCTTTATAACTTCGATATGCTACTAAAATGCTTTTGTCA
Source organism: Phyto melanocephala (assembly GCA_941918925.1). Classification (NCBI taxonomy): domain Eukaryota; kingdom Metazoa; phylum Arthropoda; class Insecta; order Diptera; family Rhinophoridae; genus Phyto; species Phyto melanocephala. The sequence continues at coordinate 139,615,720 of OW799233.1, read as the reverse complement.
ATGTAATCTTTCAATGAAAGTGGGCGTTAAAGTAGGCGTGTCAATAAAGTTTCTGCTAACAAATAAAAGTTAGATATTTCAATATTATCCTTTATTTTCCTAAAAAGTTTGTCAATAGAGAAATTACATGAATTTAAGATAAACCGTTATATGGGAGGTAGGCGATAAAGTGGGCGTGTCACCTTAACTTTCTGGCGCAGTAATGACATTGCCTAGAAGGATATACGTAGCAAATTTGATCATCATACCTCTAATTTTGGCGTTTTTATGAGCATTTAAATTTCATTAACGGTATATAACGTGAAAAGTGGGCGTTATAGTAGGCGTGTCAAGGTTATTTTTGCGAATGAGTACAACTTAAGTGTTTCAATATAGCCCCTTATAATTCCAAAATCTTTATTAATAGAGAAATTATATAAATTTTGAATAAGACGTTACATGGGAGGTGGGCGTAAAAGTGGGCGTGGCACATTGATTTTCCGTTACAAAGCGTCTCACCAAAAAGCAAAGTGTGCAAAATTTCAGAGTCGTTCATCCAATTTTGTTGCTTTTTTTTTGTCGTTTTTGTTTTTAAATATACCGAAAAATACACTGTGCGGTATAAATTTTCGTACATTTTGATCGATAACTCCTCTCCTAATGCATAGATTTAAATAATTTTCGGGGAAAAATATTGCTTTTACTCAGGAAGTATATATTCGAAGTTTCATGAGTCTACGTTAATGCGTTTGGACACAATTCCATTTTATGCGATGTTTGAAGGACACGGTTTTTTCGACCTACTCTTGCTTTTCGAGCTATAACTCTGTTCCTAATAATCCGATTTTTCAATACCAAACAAACCTTGTCTATAAAAAAGAGTCTGGCAAAATTTGAGCCCATTAGCTTTTTCGGTGCGACCTCTATCGTGCTTTCAACAGACGGACAGACTGACAGACGGACGGACATAGCTAGATCGTCATCAAATCAAACCCTGATTCAGAATATATATACTTTATGGGGTCTAAAATGGATATTTCGATGTGTTACAAACGGAATGACAAAATTAATATACCCCCACCATTTTTTTGGTGGCGGGTATAAAAACATCATGAACTCATGAAATATAGGTTGCTATTCACCAAATATGCATGAGATCTATCCACATTTAGAAGAGAGTGCAGATCATTAAGATATTCATATGAACACATGCTCTCTAATGACAAGTAAAAAAATTATTGCGTTCTTACATACACAGAGCTAGTTTATTATCACTTATACTTCTGCAAAATCACTTTTTCGTCATGTTTCTTTTTCAGCTGCGTTTAGAGGATTTACTGAATTCTTCTTTCTTGTCAATTAAATTTATTGGTTTTGTACCAAAAAGAGCTTTCGAACAAAAGGGTTTATCATTAAAAAAGTAGAAACTATTAAATCCTCGAATTTAAAACAGCAAATATAAAATATTTTTAAAATAGTTTGAAACTGGGAACAACAAAAAATTATTTTTCATAAACCACTATGTGTTTATTGCTACTTTCCCTTAAGACCTTCCCTTAAGAGTATACCTATAAATTAATGACAAATTTTAGCGACTATAAAGAGATTTTACTTTATTGTAAGTAAGCCTTATGGTAACTTGCTCTAACAAAAAAAGAAACAAGTAAAAGTGCTATATTCGGCCGTGCCGAACCTTATATACCCTTCACAACGTGTAGTCATGCAATAACAATTGTTTGTTTTACAATTCATCTCATATGAAATACGTACATACATATACAATACATCCCATTGCAGAATTATAAATTGAGTTTACGTATGTATTTTTCCAAAAAAAAAAAAAAAAATACAAAAAAAATAAAAAAAAATTTATTAAAAACAATAAAAAAATTAAAAAAAAAATTTGAAATAAATTAAAAAAAATATATATAAAAAAAATAATAGAAATAATACATAAAATAAAAAATTTTTTTTTGGCTCAGCTGGTATTCGATGCCACGTTTACTCAAAGATATATTTATCTATATGTATGCTGTTGTTGTAATTTTGGAAAAAAAACTAGGTGGTCGTGGTTTTTCACTCATATCTCAGAACGTTATGGGGCGATTGTGCTGAATTTCAATAGCAGTTCATTCCTGGATATTTCCAAAAGATTGATACCATACTCAGATCTGAGGAACATATAGTTGCTTCTAAAAATTGATTTCGACTCCTCTATTCATAAGCTTTCAGAATATATGTACTTTATGGGGTCGGAAATGAAAATTGTGGAAATTACAAACGGTATGACAAAGCTATATATACCCTTGTGCACTACAGGTGAAGGGTAAAAATAGGTGATTTCCGAAAAAATTAAAACAATATTAGAACGTTTCTTCAAGCTAAGGCTAAGCATAGTCAGTATATATGTCCCCGTTTACACAGGGAAACATTGGGAAGGGAAACATCTGGAATTCTCTTTTGTATTTTCCTTCGCGGTCATACAGAGAAACAATGTTGTCGGAAACATTTCAGTTTATATATCTTTTTTTGACATTTTATTTAGTACATTATTTGTTTTTTTATTTTTATTCAAACAAAGTCATATATAAAACATAAAGAACAAAGCTCGCCGAAAAGAAATAAAGCAAATGTCAAAAAGCATAGCAAATGTAAACAATAAGAATGAAAGCACAAAGCGTACCTCCGAGAACGGGAATTAAACTTCATACTCTCTTCACCACCCATCCCTCCCTTACAAACAAAATGTTTTCCCTCCAAATGTTTCCCTATCTAAATGGTGACTATATAGTATAAATTCCTTGTATTTTTCCTAACCATTTTTTTTATGTTTCTTATTAAAGCATTGTTTTTTTAAAATACGCCTTAATATATGGTAATAACTAGTATGTTGTGGTTTGCCATGGTTAACGATAATTATTCTGAGTTTGTCTATAGTCTAGTTTTAAAATTAGGGTGTCTAATTTTGAAGCTTCATATTAATTTTTGCTGCCGCTACAAGGAGATGATACAAGATTCTTTGCAGCGGAAAATTAATGACTTAGACATAGAGATTCAAAAAAAAAAATGGTTCGAGCATCACATTATTTCAAGTAGAAGACAAGTGCATTGACTACCAAGTTCATGCGATTTGACGCCTTTCGACTATTTTTCGAGCGGTCTTTTGAAATCAAAATTGTACAGCAATAATTATATAATAGCTTATGAGCTTAAAAAGAACATTATATAGGAGAAATTAACCAATGAACACAGTTAGAAAAATGTGTTTGAGAATTTTGGTAAAAGATAGCAGCCTGCCGTGACAGTAAAGGGAAGGAGTTGGCGAAAGTTTTGACTTTTTTAAATATACCTATTTGTAATAAACTGAAGGTAGCAAAAAAAACTCTTATTTTTATTAAAATAAAAATGATAGCTTTAACTTAAAGCATTAAAATTCTTGTTTAAGAACTTAATTTTGCCGTGTATATGATATGGGAAGTTTACCTTCCAGACATTCATATCTACGAAAGCTTCGATATTATTTCATAATCAACCTAACGAGTGACTCAGAAAAAGTTTATACACAATATTCCAGCTGGTCCAATCAATTATTCATTTTTAAAATGATGTATATCAGATATCTGTTCAAAATCATTTAAAAAATTATTTGAAAAAAATTCAATATGAACTTTTACAAAAATAGCAAACGATTTGAAGATTTATCGTAACGCAGTTTTAAAAGCCTGTAAGCATTATAAGAAAGAATTGAACATTGAAAAATAACTGGATCAGCAAGAATAAAAGGACGCAAAAGATAGTTTAAACGTAAAAGAAGTTGAACAGCTTTTTCAAAGAGCACCGAACAATTTTTTTCGAAAAGCGACCAGTAATAACAAATGATCTTTCTTTTATACGCAGAGTCAAAGCTGATGCCGGGTTGAAGTCTTTAAAAGTTCACAAAATTCTGGATCGAAAAGCGCTAAAGAAATTAGAAGCAAAAATATGAGCAAAAAATTTAAGAAAAAAATTAACCTGCTGTACTGTGGATGATGAAACTTTTGTACTGGCAACCTTTTACAACTTTCGGGTCAAGAAAAAAAAACATGTCATATGGGACATCACGAGTGTAAAAAACCGAAATATAAACGGCTTTTACCATTTTTTCGCATCATGCCACTATGGGAAAAGGGCTTTTGAGTAGTATTCAAACAATGATGTAAATTTTGTACCACGTGAGGCAAGTCTATCAAACTGTCCACAAATTCGAACTGTGAAAAGTTATTGGGCTCTTGTAAAAATATAACTGAAAAACACCCTGGACATGTCCAAGTGTAAGTAGACGACCTCATCCAAAAAGGAAACAGAAGCAAATATAAAATATTTAATGGTATGATTTCCTGAAAAGGTAGATAAATGTATAAATGTATAATAAATTTTGAGAATTTTTTAATAAATTTATATATTTTTGAAAATTTTTATGTTGAACGGTTTAAACTTTATTTAACTTAATACGAGTATAAGTTTTTTCTGGTTCAGTCTTTATTTATTAATTAAATAAAGGGTGTTTTTTTAAGCCCGATAGAACTTGAAATTGTAAAAAATAACACAAAAAATTAAATTGTAATAAAATTTTTTTTTTTATTTGAAAGATCAATACGTGACATTTACATTTGAAAATGATTTCGGGCATATGGGCACCGCGGCTGTTCTTGACGAAGCGCATTCTGGACGTCCAATTTTATCGCAAAATTGTGTTCAGCGATGAGGCGCATTTTTGGCTTAACGGGTTTGTTAATAAGCAAAATTGCCGCATATGGAGCGAGACCAATCCACAAGAGACCCTACAGACTCCATTACATCCAGAAAAATGCACCGTTTGGTGCCGTTTTCACGCTGGTGGCATCATCGGACCTTATTTCTTCAAAAATGAGGCCGGAGCTCGCGTTACGGTCAATGGAGATCGTTACCGCACCATGATCAATGATTTTTTGTTTGAAAATATGGATGACATTGATCCGGAGGAGATGTGGTTTCAACAGGATGGCGCTACGTGCCATACGGCGAACGCAACCATCGACTTATTGAAATCAAAATTTGGCGATAAGTTGATTTCGAGAAATGGACCTGTCAATTGGCCTCCAAGGTCGTGCGATTTGACACCTCTCGATTATTTCCTGTGGGGCTACGTGGAGTCACTGGTTTATACTGATAAACCAGCAACAATTGACGCCTTGGAGGCCAGCATTGTTCGTGTTATTCGTGACATACGGCCAGCAGTGCTCGAAAAAGTGGCCCAAAATTGGACGTCCAGAATGCGCTTCGTCAAGAACAGCCGCGGTGCCCATATGCCCGAAATCATTTTCAAATGTTAATATCACGTATTGATCTTTCGAATAAAAAAAAAATTTTGATTACAATTTAATTTTTTGTGTTATTTTTTACAATTTCAAGTTCTATCGGGCTTAAAAAAACACCCTTTACTATATACATCATTTACACAGATTCAAAGAGGATCTGATTTTTTATAAATATGAGATTTTTTAATGCAGCGGTATTAAAAAACAAACAAAGAATAAAAATATATAAATGGAAGTAGATTTGACTAATATTTCATATTTTTAATCAATTATTAAAAACTGTGTTAAATAAAAAACTGTGTTAAAGATAATTTTGTACTTCACTGTATTGTCATCAATATAGACATACATATGCTAACTAGACATAGTAATATATTCGTATATGAGTGTTAATTTTACATACGTAAAAGTAAAAAAAAAAAAACTTTAATGTATGAGAAATTCTAGACCTCCCTTTTTAAAATGAAACACAGTGAAAAAAAGTTTATAGTGGCAACTGTGTGTGAATTATGACAGTGACTCGACTCAATTGAAGTGCTAAACTTATTCTTTTTCTTGCTCTCTATTTCTTTATTTTGGATCACGGCCAAAAATAATAATAAAACGGTAATTCGTTTATAGTTGAAAATTCTTTAAATTTTTTTCTCACAATTTGAAATGGTACAAAAGCTAAATAAAAAAAAAAGAATTATGTTTTTATGCACAACTTAAAGAGAAAATGTATAATTATGTTTGTGTATGAGAATGTGTATGAATTTATATGAATTTGCTGGTGCTTTATTTTAGTTTTAGTCCATTTCTTTTCCTCATTATTAAAAATATTTGAAAAATTTACAATTAATTATTTTAATTAAAATTAGTTCATTATATACCTTGTTCATGTTTTTAGTAAAGTTGTTGCTATTGTATTATATTCACTTTATATACTCATTAATGTTTATGCATATGTACATACTTATAGAGCTTAGCTGGTTCAGTTGATGTTATGAACATCCTGCACCTGTTAAGGTTCGTTTGTATAAAGTATTTAATGCCTCGATTATAGATTTTTTTTTTAAGTTTTTTTATTGTTATTATTTTCTAGTGCTCCTCTCTCCATTTTACAGAATTATTATAATTCTTTTTTTCTTCATTTGAAACGAGCATTGGGTAATTATGTATAAAAATCGATGTGTATCCTTCAAACAAAGTATTGCCGTACAAGGAGTAAGAAAAATTCATCAGAAGGAAGAATAATTTTTTTTTCAGTTGATTCTAACCCCCTCTTGTTTGCCATTGTTGTGATTATATACACATTAATATTTACAATTATAATAACAGTGATTGCTGTGGTGACATGTTTTTAGTCAAACAACGAAAGTGCCTGTTCAGATAAAAAATTGTGTTATAGTACTTTCACATTTACAACAAATAATAATTTAACTGTTTGTTATAAATAATAAAAGTCAAAACAATCGTGTTAAAAAAGTGATATCTGTTAATCTACCCGTTAAGGTAAAAGCGTAAACATGTACACTCAAAGAAATCGCAACGGTCACAAAGATCCAATTCAGAGAAATTGTCTTAGGCGACAAATTCTTTAAATTAATTTTCATATGGGATTCGAACCTCGTTTATGCAGTTTGTATTGGTGTAAAAAGACGAGGTGGTCTAGGCTTTTTCATCATATCTCAGTTGATTTATAAAGCCCTTATCCTGATTTGCTCCCGAATATTTCTGATATTTTGGTACCTTTCACTGGTCTGGGGTCTTCAAAAAGTTTATTTCAACATTCACACGGACAGACGAACAATGTTTAATTGACACTCCTATTCATAAGCTTTTAGAAAATATCAGCTTTTGTACATTAATATGCATACCCTTACACACACTGTGAAGGGTATAATTAGTAATAATGGGTCTTTCTGAGAGAGGTATACAATTTTGAAATGGAATTAGATAAAGATGGATTTTTTAAAGTAACATGAAATTTAGTTTGTATGAAAGATAATCTTCTGGAATTAAAATTTAAGTATGACTTCAGGTATATGCCGCCATTGCTGGATCGGGCGAAGTCTAATTATGGAGGTCCAATTTTCGATGAAAATTTCCAACATTAGTGACCAGCGACATTGCATATCCCAACAAATTATAATCTAGCGTCATATGATCGCACGATCTTGGAAACAAATTCGTAAATCCGAAACTTGATACTATGCGGTTACCAAGCATTTCCTTTAATAAATTAATTGTGGCACAAGCTGTGTGACATGTTGTCCGATTTGGTAGAAACCACAGTTTCTAAACATCATGGTTATTCAATTGATAAACGAAAAAGTCAGTAATCATGTCTCTATAGCGGTGTCACTTATAATTTACTACGAGCATAATAGGTGGACCACCCCTTATCATTTTAAAAGTATATTAAAAAAACTTTCTAAAAGATATAATAAATAACAAATATAAACGCTAAAATAAAAAAAAAATATTTCTCTAAAGAATCGTAATTAAAATTTAGAAGATACTGTCAATAAAAATAAGAGCAAAAATCAATAACTTGCATAAAAAAGATTAATTAATTAAACCTGATAACGATAAATAGCAATTATCTTATGTTTTGGCAACAATTATACAACTTAATCATATTCTCTTAGATTAGATAACCACCACCATGTCGTTTCTTCGCGTGTACACATATGTTTTTGCATTTATGTGTGTTTAGTATCGTTTTAGGTTTGTGTATGTGCAAAAGCATGTATTTATAACAACAAAAATAATAATAAAACAACTACGCTTAAGTTATCTATTGAAGCGTTCATAATATTTCCATTTGGCTGACTTTCAATTGAAACTTTGCTTCGTTGCAATGGAAATCGTTTAAAAAGCTTAAAAAATGTTTAGAAAACAGCAACAATAACAGCAAATCTCAAACTTATTTCAAACATAACTGTACGTTTAAGCAATTCTGTTTGTTTTGATCAAGCTTTGTTCTTGTTCTTCTTATAGCCCACCACAAATATATATATTCTTTTAGCAAAAGTACATTTGTATCACTTCAAACATGTGAGAAAATTTATTTTATTTTTCTTACAAATTTTTGATAACAATTTGTAAAAAATTTATTAAGATCTGTTTCTTAATTGGTAGAGATTGAATTACTAAAAAATAGGCCTAAAGAAGAGTATAAACGTTATATTTATTATTGCTTATATTTTTATATATTTTAATGTCTTGTAAGTAACAGATAAGCATAAACAAGTAAAAGCACTATATTCGGCTGTGCCGAATCTTTTATACCCACCACCAATTTTGTGTACATTTAAAGCACAATATTAATTATTTTGTTAATCGCTATAGAATAATCTCTTTATAATAAAATATGTATCACTTTCTTTGTAGAGGGTGGTTAAATTTGAAGGGCCCATGTTTAAGGTGAACCACATCTAAACTTCAACTTTTTTCTTGTATTTCATTTGACATTTCTCAATCTCAGTCTAACTCAATTTAAACCGTGGAAAGATACGCAATCGAGCAACGCTTTTAAATATTAAAGATTTTTATAAAAATGGGCGTTCAAATCAAAATGCATTTCGTGCACTTCGTGATTCTTTTGGTCAACATAATCGTTTGAATTCGTCCACAATCGTGAGAATTGTAAAAAATATTTAAATGTCTGCAAAGCAGGTCTGTATGAAATGTGAAAACATCTGTGAATGCCATCTCAGTTCGTTGAATGGGAAACATTGCTGTTTTTCACGATAACGTGGCAAAAGAGCAAGCAACCTTGACTCATCATCGTGCCCAACAATTGAGCATCAACAGTGTCATTGAAAATTTGGACTATCGGATCGTGGTGTGCCGCCTAGGTTGGGGGGCCATTTGGCCGATATTTTGTCCCATACATAATTGAAGCATACAAATATTATCATTATAAAAATAAATGATAATAATTTCATAATAATTTTATTCAAAATCAACATAGTCCCTTAAAATTAAACCACCCATTATAACTTTGGTATGCTAGTAAAATGTTTTCGTAAATTTAGTCTTTCAATGAAAGTGGCCGTTAAAATACGCGTGTAAATAAAGTTTCTGCTAATAAACATAACTTAGATATTTCAATATAGTCCTTTAGTATTCCAAAATCTTTATTCATAGAGAATTTACATGAATTTAAGAGGAAGAAAGTGAATTTAAGGTTAAATTTTAAGGGCCACAGGGTGATTTAAAATATACATTCTCTGCATTTTTCTAAAACGGGAAATTTATTAGTAAGATTTTGATTTTTAAACTGCTATAACATTTTGCTTTTAAAAGATTTTCAAACGAAATAAGTTTTGTATAATTTTAAAATTTGTTAGCCATTAGTACATGAATATAAATTGTTTATGATGTTTAGAAATAATTTTTTTTGACATAGGTCAAAAATTTCATAAATTTCCATTTTTAATAGAGCATAACTTCAGGAGAACATAAGCATAAGTTGTTAGCATGCCATCTAGTAGTTGCTAGTAGAGTCATCTATCTTATCATCTTTATCTTATATTTAGCTACAGTACAATAAATGGCGCAGTGTAAGATGAAAAAAATGCTAATATATTTTTATAAAAATTTAAAGAAAAAAGTGTGCGTGGCACATCTATTTTCCGTTATAACGAAGACTTTGACCAAAAAGCCATGTTCGCAAAATTTCAGAATCGTACATATAGTTTTGTCAGTTTTATTACGTTTTAAATTTGAAATATGCACTGTGCGGTATAAATTTTCGTACATTTTTATCTGTAACTCTTTTCCTAATTCATAGATTTAAGCGATTTTCAGGGAAAAATATTCTTTTGACTCGATAAATATATATTCGAAGTTTCATGACTACGTTTATGCGTCTGGACACAATTAAAAAGTTGTTTTTGCTAATGAGTAGAACTTAGGTGTTTCAATATAGTCCTTTATTATTCAAAAATCTTTATTAATAGAGAAATTATATGAATTTTAGTTAAAACGTTATATGGGAGGTGGGCGTAAAAGTGGGCGTGGCACCTTAATTTTTTTGGCATAGTAATGAAATTGCCTAGGGGGATAGACGTAGCAAAATCTATCATCATACCTCTAATTTTAGCGGTTTTATGAGCTTTTAAATTTCATTAACGGTAGATAACGTAAAAAGTGGGCGTTATAGTAGGCGTGTCAAAGTTATTTTTTAGAATGAGTACAACTGAGGTGTTTCAATATAGGCCATTATTATTCCAAAATCTTTATTAATAGAGAAATTATATGAATTTTAGTTAAAACGTTATATGGGAGGTGGGCGTAAAAGTGGGCGTGGCACATTGATTTGCCGGTACAAGAAAGCGTGTCACCAAAAAGCAAAGTGTGCAAAATTTCAGAGTCGTACATCCAATTTTGTTGCTTTTATGACGTTTTTGTTTTTAAATATATCGAAAAATACACTGTGCGGTATAAATTTTCGTACATTTTGATCGATAACTCCTCTCCTAATGCATAAATTTAGACAATTTTCGGGGAAGAATATTGTCTTTATTCAGGAAATATATATTCGAAGTTTCATGAGTCTACGTTAACGTTACGTTGGCTCATGATTTAGTGCTACTTGTGTAAATATGCAATACAATTAAATATTAACGAAAAATACTAAAATATGTTTGTGGTTTTACAAATTTTAAGGCAGCGTCAAAATTTTACAGTTCAAAATAATTAGCAAGTAAGAGCACTATATTCCATCACCAATTTGATGTACTTTTATATCACAAAATTTATTATTTTGCTATTAACAGTAATCGCTATGGAATAATCTCTTTATGTATTACTTTCTTTAAATAAATTTGGTATGTTATTAAAATATTTCGTGAATTTAGTCTTTCAATGAAAATGTACGTTAAAGTTGGCGTGTCAATGTAGTTCTTAATAATAAATTCAACTTAGATATTTTAATTTAGGCCTTTCTTCTCCAAAAAACTTTGCTGATAGAGAAATTTTATGAATTTAAAATAAAGTGGACGAGCTTTTAAATATCATTGACAGTACACAATGACAGTACACTGTGCATAATTAATTTTCGTACATTTTGATCTATAACTTTCTTCCTGTTGCATAGGTTTTATCAATTTCCAGGAAAAAATATTATTTATACTCAGGATATACATTCGAAATATCATGGCTCTAAGTTAATGCGTTTGGACACAATTCGATGTTGGAAGGACATTGTTTTCTTTACCTACTCTTGCATTATGAACTATAACTCTCATCCTAATATTTCGATTTAGCCCAAATCTTGTGTATAAGAAATTTTCTGGCAAAATTTAAGCTCCCTAGCTTTTTCGGTCCGACCTCTATCGTGCTTTCAACAGACGGACAGATGTACATACAAAGCTAGATCGTCATCAAATCAAACCCCGATTCAGAAAATATATACTTTATAGAGTCCTAAATGGATATTTTGATGTGTTACAAGCGGAATGACAAAATAAATATATATCCCCACCACAACATTTAAAAAGTTAAGCGTGTGGAATTTTATTAAAAATTGCGCACGATTTGTGGCGTATAAAGGTAAGAAAATATAAAAAATTTTAAAAATAATCTATATAGAGTTTTTATACTATATAAGTACATAAAAATAATATATGTATAAGTAAATTATTTTTAATTAAGTATTTAAAATTTAAATATTTAAGATTTTAAGATTTGAGTTTTCAACAAAATTTATCCTTACAAATTTTGGGGTTGAAAAGCTGCGTTTGTATGCTGCAGCACAGCATATTCTGCACATTATGTAAATTGAATACTAAAGAAATGTAACTCCTTAAGTTTGAAATTCATAAGAAAAGGAAATCTTAAAGGAATTCAAATATAAAAAAATAAATTGTATGCGAGCATTAGAACCGTTTAGAAATTAAAACTTTTAAACCACATTGTGTTCAGAGCTTTAGTGTTACTTTAAATACCACTAATTTTTACGCATAGTTTAGCAAACATGCATGAGAATCTATCCATAGAACTTACTTGAAGATTTGTAAGTATATGTATTTCAGTGATGCCATAGAGTACTTAGTCTTGAAAATCCCGAGACTGAAGATTTAAATTTATTATACAATCACATATGTTATGTTGAAGGACGATTCTTCAAAGAACATAAACTTAAACGTAAAATTAGTATACCATACAAAAGTAAATGAAAAGAGTTCAGGAGGAAGCGATCTACTTCAAGCTGGGTTAATAAACAGCTTATTTTCTTTATTTTAAGTAACTTCAAGCAGACTTAAGATAATATACTTGCATACGTAAAGATTAATTTAGAATTTTAATATAAATTTTTGAATATTGCTGATTTATTCTTAGACCTACCAATGCGAGTTGGTTAAATTTTGAAATCCTAGAATTACGCCAGTAAATTTATTTTAATTTTTAATTTAAAATTTGTTTTAACAAAAATTTAATTTTTTTCTTGCAATGCTTCATAAGTCCGTCCATATTCTTTGTTTTAATTAAGCGTATTTTAATAAATAATTCCGCATTCATAAGAAATATTTTAGGTTTATTAATGGATTGTTTGCCAAATTTTTGTCAAATGAGCCTTTAATAAACCGTTAATAAAAGTATAAACGTTACAACATCTATTACTGTTGTTTAAGTGTGAAACAATAGGTTCATTATAAACACATTAGATTCAGATTTATTAAAATATGATTTAATTTTATTCTGGGACTCTGGGACTTATTCGTTTCGTTTTTCTGCATCTTCTGTCAAAAGGGTTCCATATATATGCAGCAGGTTCTCAGAGGGTTTGAGTACGGTATAGTCAAGTGAGTTCCATTTTATTCTCCGTTCTTTAAGGGGGCTTGCTATATGGAGGCACACAGCGTTATCTACAGTATGCGGCCAAAGAAATTTTTATTATTCTCCTCATAAATCGAGACATTGCGTTGAAGTTGAATATTTTTAGTTAAGTTCTTTTTAATATATGGGGGGCTTACTACATGGATTATAAAAGGCCGAAGGCTCACCGGGCTTTGTCGATCCGATTGGAAATATCAGAACTTGATCCACCGTTGATGGTGCTGCTTTAGAGTAAAATTTCTTGTAGCATTTAGCTGCGTGTGCTTATGTATAAGGAGGCAGATATCATCTGCAAATTCTAAATCTGGCTTAAACAATCAAAGGCGAATACTTCTAAAAGGATTTCCTTATGTAAACTTTATCACAACATAGAGACCAATGTTGGACAATAAGAAATTTAAAACAAAACAATCCTGTACGACATTTTTCACTTTAATTCCACTCTTTAGTTAATTTTCTTGAATTACTATGCCAATTGAATAAGTTTATGGACCTATTGTAAGACTGATTAATTTAAGTGGTAGCATTTTGCACTCTAAGGCTTTTCATATGTTTGTACTAAACCTTGTCGAAATCAGCGAAAACTAAATAGACAGGGTTTTTCGTTTTCCACAGGTTGTTCAACAATGACCCTCATTTATATGATCTACGCAATATTTTTAACTCCGAAAACCACCTTACTATGGTTGAAGCTCCTATATAGAGCAGAATTGAGCCAACGTGAAATTATGTCCGACATAAACTTATTCCCCATGATTAACAGTGATAATTATCTCCTACTAGAGCAGTCCGGGATATTTTCTTTTTATACCCACCACCAAATTTTGTTTGGTATACCAAATATATATTTTCTGACTCACAATTTAATTTCAGGATGCTCTAAGAATGTCCGTCCGTGTGTCCTTCTGTTGAAAGCACATTAGACCTTGAACAAAGGCATTTATAGGGACAAATTTTTTGCAGAATATTTCTAATGTTTGGTATTTAAAATGGGATAAATTTTTTTATAAAAACAACAACTAGCGATACAATTGTGCAAGTATATTTCTTGAGTAAAAAGAAATATGTTTCCCCGAAAACTGTTTAAATCCATACACTAAAAGAGAAGTTATGGATCAAAATGTACGAATTTTGATTTTATTATAATGCCAGTAAATAAAAGTAGAAAGCACACTTTAAGGCCAACCATATAAATACCACATCATAGCTAAGCCTAGATTTTAGATTTCATGTATTTCGCCATTTTCTTTATTAATTTCGACGGCATCTTTGATTTTGAATTTATATATAGTTACTGAATTCTATAAATTTATATTTTTTTAAATAGTTTTTGCCTATAACTTTGCAGATTAGTGACTAATTTGTCAAAACTTTTTCATAAATATCTCCAAATGCATACTAAATTTATAAATAGTAACAAACGTGTCTATAAATTATCCTAGGGCTGGAAAATTTTAAGTTATATTGTAAAGATAAGCAAAAACAAAGGCAGTCGTGCTTATTTACTTTTATCTCAGAAAGTTTTGGTGCGATTATGCTGATTTCCAATACCAATCTGCCTCTGATATTTTTTGACTATACAGAGGTCTTACCGATGTCGGGCTGCTTCAAAAATTTGTTTTCAACACACACACGGACAGACGGTTAATGCTTGATCGACTCCTCTTTTCATGAGCTCAGAAAATATATACTTTATGGGATCCAAACTAAATATTGTAGAAATTTCACTCGGAATTGCAAGCCTTAAACCCTTAGAAATATTTAAGGTTTCATTGTAAGACTAAATTTATGACAATGTATTAATAGAAAATTTAAATAACAGTTCTTGTTATTTAAGTATAAAGATATTTTCCATAGTGATTGGTGGTGGTTATCAAAAATTCATCACAGCCGAGTTTTATCCTCTTACTTGTTATTTTGTTACTTTAACAATCATGCCGTCTTTCTTGTATTCTGTACTCCAGAAATATGAAATACATGTGGTAAATTCACAAGGTGTTGTAAGTGTCATAAAGTCATAATCATTTTGAAAAATTTTAAAAAGGTTTAAAAATTTGGCAATAAAAAATAAAATACTTTTAATTCATAATTATATATGGTACAAAGTTATAACAATATAGCACTAACGGTTTCTTGTGAGTACATAAAATGTTTATTGGGCAAGAAAATTCTGCATAATATATAGAAAATTATATTATTCTTTCTAGTTATTTAGAGTTTACTTATTCATGTGGGCATTTCCTAATAAGTTTAGGGTATCTCTATACCCGTTTAATTGTAAAAACGTTCCATGATTCGGTATTTAAAAACCTTTTGATTTTCACCACTGGCATCTTCAATAAATACATTTACATGCATTTACAAATTTACATACATTTTACAAATATTTGTTACTATGTGCTATTTTGTATGTATGTGTTCAGTTGTAGCAATGTTTGTAAAAAGCTAAAAGTTCTTAACTATTTGCAAAAGAAAAATGAAAAAAGAGAAAAAATTAAAAGATACTTGTTCGTTTAATTATCGCAACCGCATGAATGTAATTTCCGCACCAAATAACCTCAAAAAGAAAACAAAAATTATAAAATTAAATTTACACAATTATCAAGGGTTTATTTTTTATACTTTGTGTGTTTTCTAATCACTGTTGCCAACTTTTTTTATCGCTAAAATAAGGAGAAAAGTAGCTTGAAAATTGCTAAAAATTATATATTATCAAAATTTTAGCTATAAATTGCTATTTATTTATTTTTTTCAAATTTTGGCATAAATTTAACAAAAAATAGCCAAGTTTTCGTAGATTTTTTTTACTGCGCGGAAAATTTAGCGTTTTTTCGCTAAAGTTTTTCTGAAATAATGAATACGGTTTTCATTCGTTCCATTGAAATCTTTTTTACATAATTCATAGAGGTGATCAAATTAATTGATTGACGTATGTTTAGGTATAAAATCCAATATCCTTTTGTATTGTCTTTTTTTAATCTTGTATTACCCAGGACTTAAACTTTTAATGGCTTAACCATGTACAAATTGTTAATTATAATAGATTTTTCAAAATTCTTGCAAGAAAATTTTAAATAAATTTTTTGTTATAATTCACAAACTCATCTAAAGAAAGAATTTAATTTTTATTTAACATCTACTTTTTGCAATAAAATTATTCGAGCTGTAAACTTTGCAAGATAAAATTGATTTTTAAATTTTAATGTATGTGCTTTTTGGCTTTTAAGATGCTAAAATCTGTATTAAAATATAAAAAGCATTCGCCTTACAAATAAATTGGTAGCTACTCCTTAAAATGTTAACAAAAAATGTACTTAAAACGCGTTAAAAACCATTATCGCGAAAATCACTACATTTCCCTCTTATAGCTAGATCATATTTTTTCCCGCAAAAAATGTTTAAAAATCGCTAAATTTGACGAGAAAATAGCTGAAATGGCAACAGTGTTTCTAATATTATCTTTTTGTTTTTTACTTTTGTATTTGAAATTTCAATGGGCTTTAGCGTGCTAATTGTATACTCATTTTTCCAAATACAACTAAAAATTCTTAAATCTATGCGTATTGGCTTTTTTAAATAAACTTGTTAGCAAGCTACATATTAACAGAAGAATGTAAAAACGATTACAAATTGAAATGTGTATATTTCGACGGATGTAGAAACTATTTTATTTTTGACGATTTTGCATTATGAAATAAAAAACACTGTTTACAACCCGAAATGTTGTTATTATTTTAACTCAAACATTTTCCGTACTGAACATCTAAAATTCTAAAGACTTTTTAAATTATTTTTTTTTAAGAGGCAGCTTCCTAAGTTCTGTCACAATTAGTGAACGATTGTACAAATTTTGTTGTTAGGTGCATCAAAATGTTGCGATTTTGGTTTGGTTGTTTCTGTGTTATATTAACAATATTTTTTAATACCTCCAACGACAATATTTTTTTTTCTTTTCCTCATGCATAATTTTAAAATTTTTATTTTAAAAAAATTCACAAAATATTTTTAAATGAAAAATATGTAGTTCCAATTGTAAATATTTTACATATTGATATAAAAATCAATGCCACCTTTCGTTGTAATTTTTTAACTCAAGAACGGGCTCACCCAAGGCGAATTCATTATCAGGTGAAGTTATTAAAGCAGCTGTTTATCAGCTGAGCACTCTTTTTAATATTGAAATTTTGTTTGTGTTTTTATGTGTGCTTCTACTTTTCTATTGTTTACATTTGTGGGCGCCATTAGTTGAAAAATTTTTTAAATTGTGAAAAATTGTGCAAATTCTCTTAAAAATAAATAATAAGAATAAATAAATAAGATAAAAAAATTGTGAATTGTGAAAAATTTAATAAAACGTTAAAAAAATAAAATTAAATTAAATAAAACAGAGTATTTTTATTTGTGAATAATTCGTGTGTGCTCTTTGTGCAAAAAGAAATATTTGAAGGGCAATGGAACTTTGTTCTATGTGCCCAGAGATCAAGCCACCAGAAATAGGTAGAGCGAAATTTGTGGAGTGAATTTCTTGTCAACAGTGTGGTACTGGAGCTACATGCAACACAGTAAATAATCATCGTGCCGTTTGTAAATGTCCTAAGGGTTACATTGGTAGTCCGTATACTGAATGTCGTCCAGAATGTTATGGTGATTCGGATTGTCCAGCTGGTAGACCAGCTTGTTTCTATGGTTTTTAGGGTGAATGCCTTAGCAATGGTGAATGTCAAAAAAATAAGGCTTGTATTCATTACCAATGTATTAATATATGCATAGGTAAATGTGGTTCCGGAGCCGAATGTGAGCCAAAAGCTCATTTGGCTGTCTGCAAGTGTCCTCACGGAACATCAGATGATGCTCTACTTTATTGCCGTCAATCTCGTACTTATCCTGTTGCCAAGTATAATGGTTCATCATCTGGTTCTTGTAATTTTTATTTAATTGCACCTTTTTAATATTTTATTTTATACAAATTATGTATATGTAAACAAACGTGTTTTTTATTTTTGATTTCGTAAACAACTTTTTGACAGTTCAAGTTAGTTTACACTAATAAAATACACGTTGTATTTTTTCACTTTGTAGTTGTTTTAGCGACGAGTTCACCTTATTGAATTCGCCTTGGGCTCACCTATCCAAACCAAATGCTTTGTTCAGACTATTAAGAAGATAGTTTATGTGAAGTTTGCAGATAATTTGTAACACAATCGAAAAAAAAATTATTGTTTATCTAAGTGTTTTAGATTAAGTTTGAAAACATCTAGCAATTAATAAAATATTATTTTTTTTTGTTTAATTAATGAATTTGATGTTCCAATAATTTGTTTTTATTATTTCACTTGATACGTAGCTAAGCACGTACCGGGCGGCTAGTATATCATAAATATAATTTTAATGAAGAGTGTTTTTTTTTAGAAGTGAAGGACTAAAAAATTAATTCAATCTTAATATATTTTTTTTGCGTTACTGTCATGGCTACCGCGTACATGGCGTAATTAAAGGTTAGAATTTTTAAATTACGGACTATTGACTTAAGTCGAGAATGAAAGCGATAAGGGAGAAACTTAATGTGCCTTTTCGCATTTTCATTGTACTTTTTGTATTATTACGTTTGGAAACAGAGATTCCTAAAATTAGTGAGATCTAACTCTAAATATTATGGACGACCAGAAAATTATTATTTTAATTATTTTATAGTCATTTTTGCAAGTCTGAATTTATGAATCTAAAAGTAGCATTGAACTTGGTTCAGATAGGAAATATATCCCCGAGTTATCCTTATTGAACTTTTTTCTAAATAAAATGAATCACAGAAACAAGTTTTCATAAATTTAACCAAAAACCCATTAGTAAATAAAAAAGAACTTGAGTAAATATTTAGTAAATGGTACGAACTGCGCTATCAAAGTTGCGAATAATATGCTAGTAAATTAATATATACTTTAAATTTTAAGATTAATTTTTATTATTTGCAATCAAAATAATACCTGCCTAAACAAATTAAGCGTACGTTTAGAAAAGGACTTAGATAAAAAATTATCGTAAAAGGTCTTTGTATATACCAAGACTTTATTTAAATATAATAACAGTAAAATCTGTTTTTATTTAAATTTCTACTTGACTATGTCACATGTAAGCTGATTGATATGTTTTCATAATACACTTAAAATTTCATTAGCAATGCTTTTACAGTGACATATCTGATATAGATTCTTAGATTATATTTTCAGTGGAGTTGCTTTTTATCTCAATATTTCTGCGTGCTTTAATGTTTGATTTATTTGTCTGTAAAAAAATGTTTCTTGAAAATGCTGATGAAAGTGTATATAGTCAAGGATCCAGAACACAAAATACAATTTTTTTAAAATGCTTGTCAGTTCATATCTTTTCCTGAACTCAATTGCCTCAAGCACTTCTGGATTTTTATAAAATTTTGTATGGTGGTACCTCAATACCGAAAATAACATAAATGGTACTTTATATAATAAATATAATATCCTATTTCTTATAGAAAATGGAAAAATATTTCATATATTTAAATAACAACAAACTTTTATTTTGCACTAACAAAGAAAAATATTTGTGTAGCCAGCAATGCACCTTGTTTGATTAGTATTAATATAAATGTAATGTGAACGAGTAAGAGTGTTATATTCGGCCGTGCCGAATCTGATAATACCCTTCACCATCATGTACATAGGTATAATCTCACATCATAGCTTAACCTATATTTCATGTTATACCCCTTTTTTCTTTATTATTTCCGACGCCATCCTCGATTTTGAATTTTTAAGGTAGTTAAGTGTATTCAACTAGTCAAGCCCTTTAATTTGATACCCATATTGATGGGGTTAAAAAAATTTTATCTGCCATTTTATTTTAGACGCCATCTGGGATTTTACATTTTAGAATAATTTACTGTATTCTACTGCTCAAGCCCTTTAATTTGATACCAATATTGAGGGGGTTCAAGATGCTACATTTTAAAACACCAGATTTAACCCATATATAAATTTATTGTCCGCCATTTTGTAGTGGCGGCCAACTTAAATTTAAAGTCTTTTATAGTTGACTCTCTCCGTTATCCAGAAGCTGAAAAAAAATTGATTTTCGTTTGTAAGTTTTTAGAATATATATTTAAAAAAAATTTTTTGCCTATAACTTTACCGATAAGAGCCCGATTTATCCAAAAATGTACACGAATATCTCTAGAAGCATATTATATCTACAAATAGTAGCAAAGTTACCTATAAAAATATAGGAAAAAACAGAGGCAGTCGTGTTTTTTTGCTCATATCTCAGAAAGTTATTCAGCGATATAGCTATTCATTCCCGGATATTTCCAAAATATTGATACCATACACAGATCTGAGGAACATATGGTTGCTTCTAAAAGTTGATTTCAACCAACATACGGACGGTCAGACGGATAGACGATCAGGGCTTAATCGACTCCTCTATTCATAAGCTTTCATAAAATATATACTTTATGGGGTCGGAAATGAAAATTGTAGAAATTACAAACGGAATGAAAAAGCTATATATACCCTTGTGCACCACAGGTGAAGGGTATAAAAAGAAGCTTTTGCCAAAAAACTATTGGTTACATCAACACCACTTCTGGTTAGATCAGTAATTAATGAACCATACTATTTTCCGGAAATTGAGATATAATATGTTTGTTATCATTTATATGGTCTGGCGACCTTAAAAATAATTTGCTGCAGCTTAACTTGATTAAAGATTAATTTACAAAATTTAAAATTCGTCCTTGAAAATGTTAAACTATAAGAATTAAAACTTATTACAAAATACATCACCAATATACGTTTTTTTTGTAATTAAATAAAAATAGTTTTGGAAGTCACTGTACAACTAAATATGATAATAAATACGTAATAGCAGATGTATAATTGTTAATGTAAGATTATAATAAAATCTATTCAAACCAAACTGTTATATTTTCACATAAACACCTACTGACAGACGAAAAGAGTACACACTTATATACTTTAACGTACATTAAAATATCTAATCACAATACACATGTGTGTGTGTGTACATATTTGCAAGGAAACCCCCCCACTTACAGACGCCCACTTTTTACTGCATTTAATTCTCGTGAGAAGTATTTAATTTTATGACATGTCCTTGTGTTTTTATTCATTCATATTCTACAATCATTTGTTCCACTCACAGCTCTTTTAATGTATTAGCGAGTGTGTGTGTGTTTAATAGCATTTGTATGGCTGAGTATAATGAGCATGAAAGTAACTGGGTATTTCTGAGTATTTGTTTACACTTCGTTTCGTTATTAATGAATAAACATGTATCCATGTGTTAGTGTACTTACTTTTTATGCTTTTTTGCTGTTTTGCTTTATTTTATTTTATTTTGTTTGAAGACTTAAAATTATCCAACAACCTTTTTAATGCACGCACAAACACACACATTAACACGTATTTGTATGAGTGTATAAATGAAGCTAAACAGCAATAACAATGCTTTATAGAGAAGAGCAGGCACAAAAAAATGTTCTGTCATTTTTTGCATTAAAGGGGCACTTAAGGGAGTTACTTAATCGCAAAACAGAAAAAGAAATAAATAAATCCTTGGATAGCAGTATTGGAATATGTAAAGAGTAATTGTGTGAAGGGTTAAATATATATAATGTAGGGAATGACATAAGTCAAAGTACTATGACATAATTGATCTATTCAAAAAATTTATTTTTAAAGAAATTAAAGCAAAACAGAAAATAGCAATAAATAAAATTATAGTTTTATTTATTTTATCGCTCCCATATTTTTGCATACTCACTGCAGTTTATTACATGGAACTTAAGTTAATTGGTTTATTTATTTTTTATTTCAAAACGTTATGTAATAGTCAAATAAATATTATCGTTTATATTTTGTTTAAATCTATTTCTATATTTCATTTCTACTTAATTTTGTTTGAATTTTAAGATAGAAGTCATTATCAACATTATCATCTTTATTGCCAACATAGTCAAAGTGTATTTATAATTATGGAAATGAAAATATATTTATACATATTTGTGCCAAAAAGAAAAATTAGCTTAAGTTGACATAAGCTAAATTTAATGTAATCACATCATTGCGATCCCGGAATTCAAGACTAACCTCAGGAAAATTATTTCCTTTATTTTTTCAAGTATCAATATCATTTAGATTAAAAACTGAATTCAACTCACAATTTGGATTATTTAACTTAAATCAATACGCTCAAAACAATTTTTGAAAATTAACTCAATAATTGAAAAGTGCTTTACTGAAAAACAGTAAAAGCATACATAAGCAGGTTTTCCTTATTGCCGCAGATATATTGTCTATATCCATAAGTACATGACACTCATATACATATATATATATATGTTCGTATATACACTTTGTTTCATTGCTATAAATACAAAATACAAAAAATTGCTATAAATAAAAATAGAAATAGAATTTAAATAGAAACAAAAAGGCAAACTTACTTAAAAACGTATAAATTTAAGATTTTATTAATTTTTCAATATCCGAATAAACCAAAATTTTACATGTACTCTCTGACTATTGCATTATTTAGCAGAATGCTGTTAACTATTAAAAATTGCAAAATCCTAGATGATATTAAAAAAAATCCTGGATAATTTTTTTCTTAACCTCATCTAAGAATACAATGTTTAAATTTTCTATGTATCTTTAAAAAATATGTCTGTTATTATTTCGATCAAAATGAGTGACATCAAAGAAGTAAGTGCTAAACTTAATTAAAATTAGAAAAAAAAAATGAATTGATTCTTTAGAAAATATGCCAAAGAAAATAATCTTTCGTCAAACTGTTTTCAATGTTATTGAACAGTGTCAGGAGAAATTGGCCATAGATAGTAATTTTGGTTTAGGAAGAAAAATGGTAATGCCAAGAATTTTGTAAGCATTTTGAACAGAACTGCAAGCAAATCTGATAAATATGCAGCCCATTTATCTCAATTATCAATAACATAACTGGAACACTGGGTATTGTCCATGGTTTACCCCAACCCCCGGTTTTTAAAAAAATTAACTATTTAAATTAAATATACAAATAAATTTAACTCAAGATATTTTTAAGACATTTTTTTAAGCTTTAAGCTTTTAAGAAAAATATTTTGGATACGCCAATGTCAATGCTTTTATTATTTTTTGCAAAAAGATAAAGCCAATGTAGGCTTGAAAACAAAGTCCAAAAGACTGCAAAAAACATACAAAAGTACACTTGTTGTATAATGGACAACGTAACGTATATAGTGTCAGATTTTTTGCATCTTTCGGGTAAAAATTTTTATGTTGCTAATGCTGGCGAAAATACTATATATAAGTTAGGGAGTGAAAAGCAGAAAGAAGTTCCTAAAAAAATCTTGGTACGGCAAGCTTTATGCAGTTGCGGCAAAAGAAGCAAGTCTGTTTTTACAGTCGGCTCTAAAAATTTTAGTTAAATTTGTATGTACATCAATATAACAATTATTTTCTTAGAAAAGTTCGAAGATTGCTTGTTTTATTTGTAAGTAGAAACATATTGTTACAGATTTATTTTAAATAGCTAAATTTTCATTATAATTTCATTTTAGTTATATTTACAGTAGTTTAAGTTACAGTAGTTTTGTTTGTATAAGTTTATGTACATTTAACATCGTTTGGTTCGCTGGTTGTTCGAACATGATGTAAAGTTGCGTGCAGCCGAGGTGAGTTATTATGTACAGCATACTCTTAGCCACTTTTATTATTCCTGCATATAACTTAATATTACGTCTTAATTTAAATGTAACTGCTTTCGAATAATTTACAGAATGAGCTGGTGCGTACATACAAGAACTTTGTCGAATGTTACGGACCACCACTATGTTACAATAAATAGCCGAACAATACAGCTAATATGATCACTATAACAGTAGAGCTTATTAAGTGTGAGCAAACAGTGTTTCAGTGTTTATTAAAAGTGTATAACAATAAGTGAAATAAGTAAAGTGCTATAAAGCAATATCTGAGTGTGTAAATAAAGTGTTCTTAATTTTATTATGAATTTCTAGTGTTTTTGATTGCAATAAAAGAACTCACAGTGTATTTAAAGGAAATAAGGCAACATTTATAAAAGGTACAAACGTAACAATATAGTTTTTATGATACTTTAATTCAACATATTACTTTTTTGTTATGAAATGTAATTTGCAACCAAATTATGTCTTATTCACAGTTAAATCTCAGAATATTTTTCTTCAAATATCAATTCCACAACTGTTTTTATTTTTTTTTTTGTTTAAAAGTTGTTACAAAATGCCTGAAACCAAAACCAAACAAAGGGAATATTGTAACTATTGTAATGTACAGCAGTGCATGTGGCGTAATATAGAGTATACACGCAAATATTTAACTACTTAAAAGTAAATAATGTATGAAGAGACAACAAAGCCATTAACCGTAATGTTTAATGTACCTTAATGTTATTTTTTAATTATACTCGTTCCCATTTTACGTATATATGTATGTAAATTTTTCCACGTGTTACATACATACTTACCTATGTAGTTATGTAAAATTTTATAATATTTCTTACGTTATTATATAATTACATAAAGCGAAGTTGTATATTTCTAATTTAATTTGAAGATATGATTGTAAAATTATTTTCTATTTTTTTTATAACATTAACTAATTTTATTGAAAACCAAAAAAACGTTAAATTTTATATATTAAGTAGGAAACAATTTTCATACCAAAAATTAGTGATTGCAATTCGCTTTATAAAAGTGACTTGCATTTAATTATATTAAACATGCACCTAAAAATGTGTTTATGCAGAAATTAACGTTTTTTGGTTCCAGATAATTATCACATAAATATACCTTATGAAAAAATAACACTCTCTGGTTTTTAAATACAACATTGTTTCTATTATTGAGTATAGTATTCCGTTCCATTTTGATTATTAAAAATGTTATTTTCGGTTTGATTAGAAATTAATTAATTTATAGCTAATAAATACTAAGAATACTGATTAAGGTAGAGATACTTTTTTCAATAGCCTTTTTTGTAAGCTCACGTATGAGTCGTGTCATGCTGTCATGTTATTTTTGTTTAGTATTGTTTAGCATAATGGAAAAACTTACGCCTGAACAAAGTTTATAAATCGTTCAACTTTGTTACGAAAATTCATGTTCTGTGAGGAATGTGTTTCGTGAACTTTGCTCAATTTATGGTCAATATAATCGGCCTACCGAGCGTACTATTCACAACACCATCATCCATTTTTAAAACCAGCATTCATTAGTGTATAATATTCGACCGAATAGACCACGTCCAGCACGCTGTGAAGAAAATATAGCGGCCGTAGTTGAGAGTGTACACGAAGACCGTTGGAGAGTCGATTCGGCGCCGTTCGCAGCAACTCGGACTGACATATGGAATGACTTGGCGCATTTAACGTCAAGACCTTAAACTGAAAGCGTACAAAAAAAACTTGTGCAACAACAGAATCCACTCGACCTTTCCAAACGACATCGTCTCGCTCTATGGGCTCTTGAAATGTTCTAAGAAGATCCGACGTCTTCGGGGCAAATTTTGTTCAGCGATGAGGCCAATTTCTGGCTCAATGGGTATGTAAACAAACAAAAATTGCCACATTTGGGACGAAGAGCAACCTGAAGAGATTCAAGAACTGCCACTTCATCTAGAAAAAACAATGCTTTGGTGTGGTTTGGGGGCCGGTGAAATTAAAAATTTGTTCTTAAAGAAAGAGTGATCAAAGTATAATGCGCGATGTTAATTGTAAATCGCACCTCAAGAGACTGAGACTGTGGTAGACTGAGGATTACTGGTATGCATAAATATATTTTTAAGATCTTTAGTCTAATGAAGATACTAGGATACTAGCGATTACAAAAAACTATACGACGATAAATGTCGGCAATCACCGACCAGAGCAAATATCTGTATTAGCGCGGGGCTCAGTTAAGCAAAGAATGTAATTGGTAACCATGAAATCAATGGGAAGGGAAGGGGTTCGAAATGGGACCAGAAATAGCAATGGTTTTCTTCGATACTCCCCCAGCACATATATAAAATACATGTAAATAAAATAAAAGAAGGAATGCAACAATCTTAACGAAAAAAATTTAAAAAAATGTATTAAAATTTTAAAATTTAAACGTTTTACAAACTAAATACTGTACATATTCTTTTTTAAATTCCTCTTCGCTGAGCTCATATTTCGGAACGAAAATCTCATTGTGAATTGCCGAGGAAAAAAAATTGTATGTGCTAAACAAAAAAATAGTTATTTTTTTATGGAATGTTAAATGGTGTTTACATAACAAAGTGTTATACAAAAAAAAACAAGTAAGAGCGCTATATTCGGCCGTGCCGAATCTTATATACCCTTCACAACGTGTAGTCATGCAATAACAGTAGTTTGTATCACCATTCATCCCATATAAAATACGTACATACATATAAAAAACATACATATATAAAACATCTCATTGTAAAATTATAAATTTACGTATATATGTTTAAAAAAAAAATAAAAAAAAATAAAAAAAAAAAAAAAAAAATTTAAAAAAAAATTAAACAAAAAAATTAAAAAAAAAAATTTAAAAAAAATAATTAAAATATATATAATAAATATAAAACAAAAAAATAAATAAAAAAAAAATTTTAAAAAATAATAAAAATATAAATAATATATATTAAATAAAAAATAAAAAATAAAAAAAAAAATAAAAAAAAAATTAAAAAAAAAATATATAAAAAAAATTTTTTTTTGGCTTAGCTGGGATTCGATGCCACGTTTTCTCTAACCAGTATACACGTTTGTATGTATGTATGTTGTTGTTGTAATGTTGTTTTTGTGAATAAAAAATCGAGGTGGTCGTGGGTTTTTGCTCATATCTCAGTTGTTTATGTACCGATGTTTGTGATTTTTAATACCGTTCTACTCCCGAATATTTCTAATATTTTAGTACCTCACCCGGGTCCAAGCGATATCGGGGGGCTTCAAAAAGTTGATTTCAACATATACACGGACAGACGGTCAGACGGACAGACGGACAGAGCTTAGTCGACTCCCCTATTCATAAGCTTTCAGAAAATATATACTTTATGGGGTCGGAAATGAAAATTGTAGAATTTCACACGGAATGACAAACCTATATATACCCTTTTTCACTGTGTGAAGGGTATAAAAAAAAGAAAGAACACACATACACCGCTATGAATATAAGTTATATTTATTTACACAAAAATAAGTATACAAACAAACTAAAAGCTGATTCTACCCTGTAGGATATGAAAATAGTGACACTTTACTGATTTGTTATTGAATTTGTCACCACTACTACTGACTATCTAAAACCCTAGATAATGCTTTGTATAATAGCCATTTATCATATGTTTGTCATTGAAAATGCACTCTTGACCTTAAAATTATTGACTAGATAGTTCTTATGGAACCATACGGAGATATGCTTGTATATTTTAATAGTTCAATCCTACACTATTGTAATTTACTTGATTTACTCAGTAGTATAGATAAAAACATATTTCATACGCGTGCATAAAAATATTTTTTTTCATTAAGTATATAAAATGTTAATAGTAGTTGCATAGTATTAAGTCTCATAATTACATCCGACCGAATTCCAGATGTATGTTGCATTCGGCATTACTATACACCAAGTACTGGTTGGATTTGCCTCATATATAGCTTATAAAATAGAATTTTTAAACTATTCACTGATATCGTTTCGCGGTAATATCTCCAAAATTTTAATTTTCACTAAAAATGTTTCATCCTTCTTCATATTTAAATTTTAAATCATAAATTTTATGATCTTTTTTGAAAATAATAATCATATATAAATATATATTTGGGTTTCCTCTGTAAGTTTGTTATGTGTAAAAAAATCGAGATGTGTGGCAGCACCAAAAGTGCTCACTAACTTTTGCATTTTTGCCATGAATAGGCTAAAATAAAAAAATTTAGTTTTTTAAATTTTTACTTTGTGATAAGTAAGTCCACCTTATGTCTTTTATAATTAACTCACCAACCAGGCTATTTAAGTTAGTGTGAGCAAATTTCATACCAGTTTCACTTCATTGAATATTTAGCCATTAACACGTATGCGATGAGGGCGTACCGAAGAGATTATTTCTGCTGTATCGGCCATTGTCTATGATGATATTACTTTCTAAGGAATCACTAAAAACACAATGTTAAATCATTGATCAAAATAAGATAGCGTTCGATGATTATCGACTTTTTTTATCCCAAAATAGAAGGATTCTATTTGATTGATACGTAGTTTTAACAAGATGGTGTCACGTGCGACACGGCAGTCGATAACATGAATCTATTTAAATAAGAGTTTGGTAAGCAATTAGACTCATGTTTTCGATGTTGGCCTTCAAGATCAAGCGATTCGACTCCACATTTGAAGACATACTTGAAGTAATTCATGCACAGGGTAAAGCCAGCCGCAATTACATCCTGGAAGACATTATTGCAGCTACTATATCACGCGGATGAATGCAGCTACGACAACATTTACATGAACTAATCTTTAACAACTAAAGAGAAGGCAGCCATTTATAAAAAAAAACGAAATGATAATAAATTATACGGTACATGCTTAAATTTTGTTTAAATACGTATTACCTTTCAAATTAAAATATTTTAAATACATAAAAAAACTTTTATTTTGCTTATGTATATTAAACAACACAAAAGAAAGCATTTAAAACATTGTTTTCTAGCTTTTAAAAATTTCTCTGCCTATCAAAGGCAAAACAGAAAGCGCACAATTTTATTCTCAATATTTTTATCAAGTCGCCACAATAGTTTATAAAAAAGTTTGATTTGGAGACACATAACTTCTGGTTTTCTGCAGGGTAGATACAAATCTTAACAGATATTTACATACATATTTATGTAAATTTATATGTAACTGTATGTAAATTTAAACAAGTAACTGTCACTACGCTTACATACGTATATTTACATATGTATGAATGTTCATAAACGTGCCAAATATATGCGATTTGGTCTATGTGTTTATTTTTATTTGTGTATATGTGTAATGATTTTACTATGTAAACATGTTCATTCATATACACACTATATGAAATCATGTACATATCCATGTCGACTGGTTTAACAAGCCTTGTTATGCGAATCTTAAAAATTGACAAAAAGAAAGGAATCTTCGCGTTTTACTGAAGTGACAATGTGTACTTACAGTTTAACTGGCGTGTCATACTTTATTTACATTCATATCATAGCAAATGGTGGAACTAACATCGCGGTATCCGGTTTCTCATTTGTAAACAAACATATTAATGCATGTAGATACGTATACGTTTACATATACCTAAACTCTTACACACCTTAGTCACACTTCCGTTGACTTAAGAAAGTGACATATAAAATTTCTTTTTTTTTATTATTTGTTTAACTATATTTTTAATAAATTATTTTATAATTACAATAAAAGGGTAATGTGACAAAAATTTTTGTCGGTAGGAGTGCAAAGGGCTCATAATTGAACAGAGTTTTGACATCTATGTGCATACTTGTTGTATATGTATACACACATGTCTAATGGTTTTTTTTTATTTCAGTTATAATGTAAAAAATTATTATTCTAAAACATTTGCTAACATTTTTAAATAACGGGCTGTGTATGTTTGCTTAAAGAATGTTTATGTTAACGTCTTAAGCTAAATTACATTTTTAAAATTTTTCTTCTTTATTTCACATCTTAAAACCAACTAATTGCTTATATTGGCTGCTGGGTTCTAGACTTGAAGAAATTTTATACCCAAGTAATCATATACAAGACTGTACTTAAGCCGATGTGGACTTACGGCATTGTGCAGTGTGGAACTGCAAACAACTTTAAGACTAATCGTGAATGCTCTAGAGTTTGTGTCTTACAAAACTACACATAATCGTATATTTATTCCCGAAATTAAATATAAGATTAAAAGAGTTAGCGCAACTTATTTGCAACGGTTTAGTTGTCACTGTAATCCATTGGTAATCTGCTTACTAGTAGAAATCAGAAGACTTAAGAGGCATCACATACCTGACCTACCGTTCCATTAATAAAATGATTATCTTATTGAAAATACTCACAATTAATTATTAATTGTAATATATACATACATGTATCTTTTAGTTCATATGGTGTTGCCCACGCGGGAGACCAACAATGAATGATATGCATGATTAAATCAAATTTGCTTATTATCCTTTATACTAAGATTGTAAATAAGGCCGAAAGTTTGATTTTACTTGTAGTACAACCATGTTGCATATGGATTGCGTAGGAAAATGTAAGGCTAAAACAAAATTGTGACTAGATAGGAATTTTGAAACATAATGTTTGAAAATTTAAATATGTATTTATGTCAAAAAGTCATCTATTAAGCTAATTTATATTTCATTGATGTTTAAGTTGTTGGTTAATTTGTTTCCATAACGAGATTTTTTAAAAAAGTATTCTTCTGGCTTGAAAAAAGGTTATGAACTAGCCAAAAAATCAAACACATGTGACACGACTATGAAATGGTAACTGCAATTAGCGGAATTTAAATAAACTTGACCAGAATAGTTTCTGCTATAATAAGTTGATTCAAAGTAAATCTTTTAGGGAGAAAACTTGTTCTAAAATTATAAGGCAGAATACAGGATCACAGATTTAATTGAATTTACTTTCAACACTTATTTAACTTCAAATCCCTCTTTTATAAAATAACTAGCCGCCCGGTACGTGCTTCGCTACGTATTAAGTGAAATAATAAAAAAAAACTACATGCATTGGGTCCAAAGATAAAAAATTGCCGATTTTACCCGTTTTTATCCCTTTTTTCCCTAAAATCTAAAATATCGAAAAAGTACAAAAATTCATTATAGATTGTTTTAAGGATAAACTGCGTATTTACTTTTTTCCTATTGCTATCCCTCTCAAAGATAAATGCTGTTCAAAAAAGTACCAAAATTCAGTTTTTTCCCGTTTTGTGATATATTTATTAACCCCGGAGATACTGTGTTACCAATTTTACCTTTTTTTACCCGTAAATCGCTCGACGGATTTTGTGCAAACTTCACATAAACCATCTACTAAATAGTCTGAACAAAGCCTTAACATTTGGTTCGGATGAGTGAGCGCGTTCTTGAGTTATAAAGTCACAACGCACTTGCAACAATTTTTTATATATATAGATGTATTTAATGTATAATACTTAACTGGCTATACTTTCATAATATTTAATCTTGTCAAGCAATGATCACTTCTACGAAATATCTCTCTGTGTATGCTAAACCAATTCTGCTTTACGTATTTCTTGAAAAACTCATTTGCTACAGTTGGTAAAATCATTGTGAAGTTTTACAAATCTTCGAAACAAATAATAAACATCGACGCATTAAAGGGATATCAAAGTTACACTTACTTAAACTCTCGGGGATACCGCCATAAGTTTGGTGAGTGTCCACTATATTATGGAATGTGGCTATTGGGTTTTTTTAAAGTGGGTTCCGTTATTGCAATGGTCGTCTGCTGACTCTTTTCTCAGCCCTAGTCAATATGTTAGTAGATCTTTGTTTTTCTCTTTCACTACATAAGATTTTGACATTGGTAAACCATGTAGGTAGTATATTTTTCCTCTACGGCTCTCTGTTTTACCTATGCATTACACAACTTGTACAGAAAAAAATATAACATATACATACATACGTAAATGTATGTATGTACATACATACATACATACATACATACATACATACATACATACATACATACATACATACATACATACATACATAAATAAGACATACATACATATGTATCTGCAAAAATTCTGATACTTTTAATTATGTTTAAAATATAAAATGTTTCTATAAATTTACTACCCTGGCCTGACTTCGTTAAAGTGGGTATCGGAATGAATGCAGTTTGTATTAATCCGTATTACATTATCTACATATGTATAACCGTGACAAATTTGATTTACATACATACATACATACATACATACATACATACATACATACATACATACATACATACATATGTACATATCTATGTAACTCCGATCAGACGTTTTTATGCGATTGAGAAAAATAGCTCTTAATATCTCAACATTTTATAGCATAAGTAGGACGTACATATTTACATACATACATATTCATATACTTACTACAAATTTTTCCTGCGTATCGGTCACTATTTTTCTGTATTTTCATATTTAACACAAATTTTGATTAGGTTCATATGTACATACAGACATATGTATGTATGTACATATATTACAAAAATATATTTTTTTAATTTTCTTGAATATTTATTTATTTTATTATTTTAACTGACACGAAATTCTACGTTTTTTTTTAAAACATTTAATATAAATTAAAACAAGTGAGAGTACTATATTCGGCTGCGTCGAATTTGCTAAAATATGTACTAAAATATGTATCACTTTATTTGTGTAACTTCGATTTGCTATTAAAAGATTTTGGTAAATTTAGTATTGAAATGATAGTGGGCGTTAAAGTAGGCATGCCAGTATAGTTTTTATAATAAATTCAACTTATATATTTCAGTATAGTCCTTTATTCTTCCAAAAAGCTTGCCCATAGAGAAAGAATGTGAAATTAAGATAAAGTTTTTCAATTTCATTCATAGTAAAATTATCGGCAATATATTCAATATATTAATGTAGTTCTTTTATTCTGAAAAAAAATTTAGCCCTAGAGAAATTATATGAATTTAAGATAAGATTAAGGTAGGAGGTGGGCGTAAAAGTGGGTGTGTTAATTTTTCGTTAGTACAAATCCATTGACCAAAAAGCAATGTTTGCAAAATTTCAGAATCGTACATCTAATTTTGTAGGTTTTATGACGTTTTAAATATTAAGTATACCGAAAAACACACTGTGTGGTAAAACTTCTCGCTTTCGTAATGTTTTTTTTTACTCAAGGCATATTTATTCATCAGGTACTCTTGATTCGCCAGCTGATTATTTTTTTCAACACTTATTTTAAATTACAGCTGTCAAAATGCATAAATAAAAAACAATTTTCTCTCTTTTCTAATTTATTTCAAATGTCAAACTTCATATATAACAAGTAAGAGCACTATATTCGGCTGTGCCGAATCTTTTATACCCACCACCAATTTTGTGTACATTTAAAGCACAATATTTGTTATTTTCTTAATCGCTATGGAATAATCTCTTTATAATAAAATATGTATCACTTTCTTTGTAGAGAGTGGTTAAATTTTAAGAGCCCATGTTGAAGGTGAACTAAACATAGTCTTTAAATTTGTTTTCTGCATTTCCCTTGACATTTCTCAATTTCAAACTTACTCAAATTGATCCGTGGAAAGATACGCAAATGAGCAACGCTTTAAAGTTATTCAGGTTTTTTATAAAAATGGGCGTTCAAATCAAAATGCATTTTGTGAACTTCGTAATTCTTTTGATCAACATAATCGCTCAAATTCGTCAACAATCGGGAGAATTGTAAAAAATATTTAAATTTCTGCAAAACAGGTCTGTATAAAATGCTAGAAAATCTGTGAATGCGTTCTTAGTTTGTTGAATGGGAACCATTGCTGTTTTTTGCGATAGTGTGGCAAAAGAGCAGTCAACCTCGCTTCATCATCATGTCCAACAATTGAGCATCAACATTGTCATTGAAAATTTGGACCATCAGATAAAGGAGTGGCGCCAAGGATGGGGGGGCATTTGGCCGTTATTTTGTTAAATACATAATTGAACCATAAAAATATTATAATTACAAAAAGAAATACTATTAATATCCTAAATAATTTGTGTTTTATTTAAATTCAACATCGGTCCTTAAAATTTAACCACCCTTTACAACTTCGATATGCTACTTAAATGCTTTTGTCAATGTAGTCTTCCAATGAAAGTGAACGTTAAAGTAGGCATGTCAATAAAGTTTCTGCTAATAAATACAACTTAGATTTTTCAATATAGTCCTTTATTTTCCCAAAAACTTTTTCAATAGAGAAATTACATGAATTTAAGATAAACCGTTATATGGGAGGTAGGCGTTAAAGTGGGCGTGTCACCTAAACTTTTTGGCACAACAATAACATTGATTAGAAGGATATACGTAGCAAATTTGATCATCATACCTCTAATTTTAGCGGTTTTATGAGCTTTTAAATTTAATTAACGGTAGATTACGTGAAAAGTGGGCGTTATAGTAGGCTTGTCAAAGTTGTTTTCGCGAATGAGTACAACTTTGGTGTTTCAATATTGCCCTTTATTATTCCAAAATCATTATTAGTAGAGAAATTATATGAATTTTAGGTAAGACGTTATATGAGAGGTGGGCGTAAAAGTGGGCGTGGCACCTTAATTTTCTGGCGCAGCAATGACAATGCCTAGGGGGATATACGTAGCAAATTTTATCATCATACCTCTAATTTTTGCGGTTTTATGAGCTTTTAAATTTCATTAACGGTAGATAACGTGATAAGTGGGCGTTATAGTAGGCGTGTCAAAGTTATTTTTGCGAATGAGTATAACTTAGGTGTTTCAATATAGCCCTTTATAATTCCAAAATCTTTATTAATAGAGAAATTATATGAATTTTGAGTAAAGCGTTATATGGGAGGTGGGCGTAAAAGTGGGCGTGGCACATTGATTTTCCGTTACAAAAAAGCGTTTCACCAAAAAGCAAAGTGTGCAGAATTTCAGGGTCGTACATCCAATTTTGTTGCTTTTATGACGTTTTTGTTTTGAAATATACCGAAAAATACACTGTGCGGTATAAATTTTCGTACATTTTGATCGATAACTCCTCTCCTAATGCATAAATTTAGATAATTTTCAAGGAAAAATATTGTTTTTACTCAGGAAATATATGTTCGAAGTTTCATGAGTCTGCGTTAATGTGTTTGGCCACAATTCCATTTTATTCGATGCTTGAAGGACACGGTTTTTTCGACCTACTCTTGCTTTTCGAGCTATAACTCTCTTCCTAATATTGCGATTTAGCCCATTTTCAATACCAAACAAACCTTGTCTATAAGAAAGATTCTGGCAAAATTTGAGCCCCCTAGCTTTTTCGGTGCGACCTCTATCGTGCTTTCAACAGATGGACAGACGGATGGACATAACTAGATCGTCATCAAATCAAACCCTGATTCAGAATATATATACTTTATGGGGTCTAAAATGGATATTTCGATGTGTTACAAACGGAATGACAAAATGAATATACCCCCACCATTTTTTTGGTGGCGGGTATAAAAATATTTATTAGACCAGCTAGAAAAAAACTTTTGCTAATAATGTATAGCGGTTTAATTTAAGAAGCCTGAAATTACCAACAACGACATTGTTTTTTTAAATAAATGCATTTATTTTCACAATCTTCTTCAAATTAAAAATTATTATTTACAAATATACATACGTACTTTGAAAAAGTTGTCTAATATCTTTTTTGTGGTAAAGATCACTTTATATAGAACTGAATTTACCTTTGTGTTTCAAAAAAATTGTTTTCGATGAAACTTTCGACATGTATCTTTTTGAGAGAGAGAGAGAAATAAATTTCTTCTAATAATACTTAACTTGAATAAATGTTTCTTTAACTACAAATTTTCATAAATTAAACCAATAGCAATAAAATCTTTTGTTATATGTCAAGTTTACATAGTTAAATACAATTACCTGTATATTCGTGGTAGGTATACAGCAACTTAATACCCAAAAAAATAAAAAAAATATACCAATCTATCTTTAACATTAATGCTCGGCGCACAATTGGGACGAACGCCGAATTTCGCCCAACATGACGAATTCGTCGGTAAAAATTCGCTGTGTAATTGGGTAGGTGCAGTAAACAATAATTGAAATTTTTCTTTTGTATAGCAGCTAATAGTGTGACCGTTTGAAAAAAATTCACTAAATAAACTACATATAAAAACAAATTTTTGTAGTTAACTATTTTATATTTATTTTAAATGTTATAAAATAAAATAATAACAAAAATTAAAGTAAAAACTAGCTTGAATTTCCTGAAAAGTTGAAAAGTAAAATAAAATATAAAAAATGGTCACCTTGTACCAATTTGTTCGTCGTTCGCCGGCGTAAGAAATAAATATAAATAAATCTATTGCAGAGTTCGCCGCGTATAGCGAATTTCGACTGACGCCACATTTGTATGCATTCTCATATACACAGATGTGTTTTATTTTTGATGACGAATATTCGCGACGAATAATTCATTTATGCGCCTAGCATAATATGTATGTGTATTTGCATTCATATTTGAAGATGAACGATTAATCAAATGTGTTAGAATTTACAACATAAAAGGTTTAATTAAATTAAACGATATCTATTTCTTCTTTCTCTATTATTACTTACTAACAAAAAAAATATATTTTGTATTCTTTAATCTACTTACTGATGTGTGCAAGAATGTGTGAGTTCTTTCACATCTGAATTTTCAAAAAACATACATAAGTGCATTTATGTAATTGTCGCATATATACATCAAAAACCAAGTGTGTGAAAAGAGGTTTTATAATGTACCCAGGGCGAAAAATATGCAGAAGTAAGTTCAATAAAAAACAAATTATTTATTTACACAACATGCCATAGCATGTTAAGTTTTGGTTATTCAGTCATACTTTATCGCAATATTTTATCCCGTATCAAAGAGAGACTAATAAGGATGGGATACTTAAAAAGAATTTACTCTAGGGAATAAGGATGTAAGGGGACAAATCGAAAATAACTGCTGCGTTTTGGAAAATGTAATAAAAAAAAGGTTTTAGCCCAAGTTTCGTTTTTCATTACATCTTCATATTTTTATTTGATTTCAATACTACAAGATATTAAATCTTATAATTATAGTGAATGTTTATTACATTGAAATAAATAGCAATTAAAAAATAATATTTTAAGTACAATGTAAAAATACAACAAAAATATAATTAGTTTATAATTACAGGGAGGGCGAACAAATTCCCATAATGTTATATGCAAATAAAACAAAAGTTTTAAAGGAATTATTATTATTATTATATTTTTTTATTATAATAGAAGAATAATAATCTCATCATTTAGCTTTTGCATTATTTTTGGGTTATTGACGTACGCTTTTTCTTTTAAACATATCCAAAGAAAAAAGTCCAATGGTGTCAAATCACATGATTGTGTCAGCCAATTAATATCGCCATTACGTAAGATAATACGGCGTTTGAGTTTTTCGAGCAAATGACCACATATCGTCTAGGTCTATATTCTACATTTATGACCACAAGAAGAAGTACGGTCCGATGACGGTGCGAGCCCATTAAGCGCAACCGTCACTGTTTGTGAATGCATCGGCTTTACA
Source organism: Phyto melanocephala (assembly GCA_941918925.1). Lineage (NCBI taxonomy): Eukaryota > Metazoa > Arthropoda > Insecta > Diptera > Rhinophoridae > Phyto > Phyto melanocephala. The sequence goes on along the minus strand of OW799233.1, from coordinate 139,578,149 downwards.
ACAATCACTCGTGGATTCTCATTTGCCTAAATGTGGCAAAACAAATCCCGTGAGATGAAAGTGTGTCTCGTCGCTGAAAATTATTTTTTTGTAAAGTCATCGTCAAGATGATGCTTGAAAATGTAAGTTGGCTTCACCTCTTTAGTCAATTAAACCTTGTACTGAACCTTGTATCCATGTAGATCTTTATTCAAAATTTCCATCAATAATAATTGTTAGATGTTCAGCTATTGTGTATGACGACGAGTCAAAGTTGACGGCTATTCTACCACACTATGACCAACAATGACAATGTGTTCAATAGAACAAAAGGGGCGAGCATACAGGTTTGTGAACAATTTTTCCGATTGTAGACAGTCACGAAGTGCACTGAACGTATTTTGATTTGAACGCCTTTTATCTTAAAAAGTTTCAACAATTTTAACGAGCCTCTTCCGGGATGAATTTTTCAAACACTTAAAAAAACATAGATATGTCAATTATGATTGAATTTTATGATTGTGCTTTAATTATATAAATATTGATTGTAACATTAATCAACTCAATTTAGATAAATCAAACATTTACTAAATTATTTAGGATATGCTCCCATAATTTTTCAATTATATTTATTTGGTTGTTGGGTTTAAGCTGGTTTATATTCATTTCACTGGTGCTTATGCCAGATCATCAGTAAACCTTTACCCAAATTCTTGAAAAAGTTTAAAATTTGTATAAGTTATATTTTTAAATTCTCATTAACAAAATGAGAATTCAAAAATAAAACAAAAAACTATAAAAAACTTTTTCAAAAACCCAAAAAAATAAAATAAATTAAAATTGAAAAATTGTTGGTTGGGTATTTGAAAAAGTTTTTTGTTTTATTTTTGAATTCTCATTTTGTTAATGAGAATTTAAAAATATAACTTATACAAATTTTAAACTTTTTCAAGAATTTGGGTAAAGGTTTACTGATGATCTGGCATAAGCACCAGTGAAATGCATATAAACCAGCTTAAACCCAACAACCAAATAAATATAAATCAAACATTTTAAATAAAAAAAAACTTTATGGCTCACCATAACAAATGCTTTTAAATGATCAAGAAGTATTAGAAATAACACATCAACAATAACAATTCGCTGAGATCGATTAAATATGTTATCCAAGTCTATGAAAACTATACTTACCGGTCTAGTAAAGCATTGTAATTAACGTGTTTATTTACTTATTGACAAAGCAGTAGCTCAAATAAGTTTGACATAAATGACGGAATTGCAATTGCTCAAAATACATTATTTGACTTTAGAGCTGGTATTAACTCAACAGCTTCTCAATTTTAGGCATATAAAATGAGACTCCAAACAATGGAAATATATTTTCTTAAAACAAAATAGACTGCAACTTTGCCCAGCCTCAGATGTTTTTTTAATTAATTTAAAATCCAGGGGCACTAATTATTATCAGAATTTCAACAACTCGTAATTTTTCCTTTGAGGTATTTGTACACCTATAATACTTGTTTGGATGTATATTTTTAACCGAAAATATTATATAACAATATGAAATACAACACATTTTAACAAACACATACATGTGCAGATTTACTTATATACATACGAAATTCACTTGACTGCAGTACAATGCATGTGTAGTAGAGTGATCGAATATTCGACATTTTTAAGAAACCGGTTTTCAAATAGTTTGAAATTTAGAATTTGAAAAAAACCGGGTGCTCTTTTGAAAATTTAGAAAAAACCGGTTAACCGGTCTAATACATAAAATATAATTTTTTCTTATACCCATGACAGAGATACATATATAGGTATAAACTAGTTTGTTCTATGGTTTAATTGCATTTTAAGTTGACACACATTCAATGGCATTATTATAAAATGCCGTTATTAAAAATAAAGATGTTACTTTTTACCTAAAAGTGACCGAAAAGTTATGTTTATGCTTTAATTACTTTTAACTTTTAAGGTTAGGTTTATAAATAAAAAAATGCCATTGTCTCTCTACATGAAACAAAATATGGCAACTTAATTGTTATTTATATTTTTTTCTACTTCGACCCTTTTATTATTTTTTATTTTAAGTTTTAATTTTTTAATATTAGTGACACAAACCAGTAAATAAATCATCAAACATTTTATTCGTTTTGTAAATAAAATGTATAAATTAACATTGTTGCCACTACACTTTTTAAGAACCAAAATTATTTGTTAAAAGTAATCGGTATTTGCTCTGGTACTACCATATTAAAAAAAAAAAAAACTTTGTTACAAGGAGGTTGTTATAATGAAAAATATTAAAAAGTCACTTTACTGCTCACGGTAGGTAAAGTTACATTTTATTAACATTAACTTTATAGGCAAGTTGTAATAATGACCCTCTGTGTGTCAAACTATTTTAGTAAACAAGTCATATGCTATCAGATATATTAGTTAAGCTATAGGTAGTCTTTAGTGCAAGTCGCTAGATTTCGTAGAAGCAAAATATTATGAAATCCGATAATGAGATCAAAAAGTATTGCAAAGTACAATAATTTGGTCAAAAAACTTAACGGAAAAGCTGATTATCACAGCAAACTATAAGCGCAAAAACGTAGAAAATACCTGCTCTTCATTAAAAATAAGTAATATTTAACCCTAATTATTTTTCTTATTTCACATGTGTTTTTACAACAACAAATAAATTTCTTCTAATATTATGGAAGAGTATTTTATAAATTTTCTGATTTTTTTAAATTTTTTGAGTAATAAATAAAGTATGGTACGTTTGGTTTACAAAGATAAATGAACATAAAACTAACAATGAAAAAAACCGCCTTCTGTGAGTAAAAAAACCGGTGTATTCGACATTCGAAAAATTAACATTTGGAAAAAACCGCCAGGTGAAAGAGTAAAAAACCGGGTTTTCCACCGGTTGTAAAACCGAATAGATCACCCTAATGTGTAGTCATTTTGAGTAAAAAAAAATATTCTACACAAATAAAAAGCTAAAAGCGTAAATGTGTAAATGTATTAACAAAGATATACTGGCTATGTAGAAAATACACAAGCAAACATTAAAATTATTACACATATTTTAAAAATAAGAGTAGAAGTATTAAATCTTGGAATATACCATTTATTACTTTAAATTAAAAAAAAAAATATTTTTAAAAATGTTCTACGATCCTATAATATAGCAAAATATTTGGCTGTAAATAGAAAATTTTGTTTGAAAAAGTAAATCATTATATTAAGAAAAGAGTAATAGATTGTAAATAAGAGTAGGTAGAAAATAAGTACTTATGTCTTTCTTACACGCCTTTCTCACTAGGCAAGTCACTTGCGCAAGTAACTTGCGCAAGTGTTGTGTTTATAGCAAAAGGGGTAAGGTCGGGTTAAGAGGAAGAAACTTGCTCATTTTTGAGTACACACTTGCCTGTACTCGGCAAGTACGAGCAAGTTTTTGTTGAGAAACCAAAAACAAAAGAGTAATAAAAACAAACAAGAGTGCTATATTCGGCCATGCCGAATCTTATATACCCTTCACAACGTGTAGTCATGCAACAACAATTGTTTATGTCACCATTTATCTCATATGAAATACGTACATACAAAACATACATATAAATATATATACATATAAAAACATACCATTGTAATAGTATACATTTAGTTTTCTTATGTGCTTAAAAAAAATAAATTAAAAGAAAAATTAAAAATAAAACAATAAAAATTTGAATAATATATAAAATAAAAAAAATTTTTTGGGTCACTCTAACCAGTATACCACGTTTGTATATGTGTAGATAATTAAAAATTATAGAAATTTCAAACGGAATGACAAACCTATATATACCCTTTTTCACTGTGTAAAGAGTATAATAAGTAAAAGAGAACGAAACTTGGGCAAGTCAGTTGCTGAGTCTGAACATGAAAGAAAGGTCAAAGAAAAATAAAAGAAAATAAAAAACTAACTTGAGCAAGTGACTTGCCTAGTGAGAAAGGGGTGTTACATCGATCGCATGCAATTTCGTCTAAACGCATTGACGTAGAGTGATGAAATTTCGCATGTATATTTTTTATGTAAAAAAATATTTTTCCAGGAAAGTTTTTCAAATCTATACATTACGAAAGGATTTAAAGATCAAAAGGTACGAAAATTTATACGGCTCAGTGTCTTTTTCGGTAACATTGGCTTTTGGTCAATTTATTTATACTAACGGAAAATTACCGTTAGCATTTTAAAGCCCACCTCCTATATAACACTTTATACTAAATTCTTATAATTGCTCTATGTACGCAGATGTCGGATGAATGAAGGGCTCTAACAACATCTAAATTAAGTCCATTGGCAGAAATTTGTCCGAAACACCTTTTATAGTATCACTTCTAAAATTATATACATATATAAGATGACTTTTAGATGAATTTTAGAATATATATCTTTCTAGTTGATTTTATTATAATGCCAGAAAATCGAAGTGAGAGGTGCATTTTATTTCTATATAGACAATAATTTTGAAAAAGAGAAATTTATAATGAATTTAATTTTATATTTAAACATTAATTATATTATTTAAAAATTAGGAGGTGCCATACCCACACAAAGCTAATATTAATTTTCAACTACCTCTAGCTACCAATTATACTTTTTAGTTTCCGTAAAAATACAATATTGTAGTTAAAAACAGTCAATAGTGTAATTTTTAATGTACCAAAATTTAAGGCTTAATCATAGAACTAAATTAAAAAAAAATAAATTAATAGAAAATCTAAGTTACACAAAGGAAGTCATATTCGTACATATTTTGGTATAAAGCTAGGCATATCCATAAGGTACTCGTATCCAATCAGCTGAATGTTTTTATTTTTTCTATATAGATTTTTTAAGCGTTTCCAAGGCATATTTATACAGGTATATGCAACGGCGAGTTGATACAACAAAGCAACTTTTTAGGGGATTTTTTCTGTCAAGGCCAATTTGTATAACAAAGATGGAACAGTTGTTTTTGTATGTTTATTTCAATAAAATTTTATTAAAAAAAGGATATGTGCTTGTGAAGCACATTATAAGTGGTGCAAGAACAACAAATATACCTAAAGTTGGTAAATATATCATCAAAGAAGCACAATTAAGTTAGATGTTTAATTCGCAATCCAAAATCTTATTTTCCATTCCTGCATTAATAAATAGAATCAAGGAGAATTCGCCTTGAGCGTTACCAAGTTTTTTAAAAGTCTTGCCTGCAGTTGTCAAACTTAATTTTTTTAATTTTATTATACAATAAATAATTCGCAATTTCAGTTGGTTTAAAACGTTTTAAAAAATACAAAACAATGAATAAAAAGTTTTTGCTTTGAAGTTTTTAAAAAAAAAACTCAAATTAAAGAAGAAAATAAAAAAATTGTGTGACATATGCCGGCATATATACAAAAACAAAATACATGTGTTTTTTATTGTTGTATTTGTTTCCGCGATGCATATACCTTATGGATTTGCCTTGGTATAAAGAAAATATAAAATTTTAAAAATACTAAACATAATTAGAAAAGAATAAAGTTTAGTTCGAAAGGTCTAATTATAGGTCGTTATAGGTTATTAATTTTTCCACTCCATTTCTAAAACATTCGTAAAATTGTATAATAAGAACGTAGTTCAGCAGAATCATTTGAAAGTTATAAATTTTAAAGAGACCATACTAAAAACTTTAAAAATATACATAAAGAACGATGTTATTCTTAATTGTTGTGACAAATTGCAATGCGAGACTATTTCTAGACCCACAAATACATATATGGTATACGAAATGTCGCAAAATTTGGAGTAGGTAAGGTATACTCCTTTGTTGATGGGACATGGAATTACCCGTATGTAGTTTATTAAAAGTTTCCTAAAATTTATAAAGCACCATTCATCCCAAAATATTTCTTTTCGGAGAATATTTTGCACATTTAAACAATCTATCGATTTCTTTAAAGCAGTGTGTTGTTGGTGTTAAATATTTTCAGCAATTATTCTATTTTATTTATTTTACAACAACACTAAATGAGATTTCCTTAGGGATTTTCGATTTTTAGTCCTTAGGTATTTTAAGATCGTTAAAGTTCGTGTGTGGAAAAAGACCAAAAAATAATATTGACAAAGGTAGTCTCAAAATCTCATCCTCCTCTTCGCATGCCGTAAATATTGTTTCATCTGATTGCCCCACGCAAGCTAGATGAGTAATCCTCATCTCAATGTGGCCTGTTATTACACTAGTTAATCTCCTTAGTGTTGACCTTTTTAGTTTTAGAATCTCCTTCGATTTCTAAAGATTTGTTTCAACCTATTTGTCACTTTTTGACGTATTATCTTGTAACCGAAATATTTTTCCATCCTTTCCGGGCTGACCTTGAGCACCAGCTCCTTTCAAGATTAGGATTTTTCCCCTGATCTGTATCTCTGAAAAAATTGGTATTGTACTAATAATGTAGACTATCGACATTTAATTCACAAGATTCTTATGACAGGCGCCTGTAACGTAGTATGTCTAAATAAAAAAAATAATCGAAATAAAACTAACGAAATAAAATACATTTCTTCATGCGTTTGTAATAACCACATTTTAAGTAACTTGAATAGAAAAGCACAGAGACGAACTCTTACACTTTTTCAATTTTTGATGAAGAAAACAACCAAAAAAATAAGAAATGAATAAAACCACAATACAAAACCAAATGTAAAGAATTTTCACACAACAGCTGTTCATCTAAAAAACACGAACACACACAAACACAAATATTCGTAAGTATAAATGGTACTGTAAGTTTGCTTATGCCTAAATATGTCAGTTTGTCTGTGTGTATGTTTGCATGCAAGAATGGTAGAAATAGCAACCAACAGTATGTTAAGCTTTTGATAGCTGACTAGCTGTAGTTGCCATTGTTGCATTTTGTTGTTTCTTGTAACAATAATAAGTTGGTGCTGCTGCTGGCTGCAGCCACGTGCAAGGAGCAAAAGGGAAAAATATTTATACGCAACAAGAAACGAATACAATAAAGCCTCCAACTTTGATGCTTTATATTTATGCACACTGCCATTTTTCCTCGTTATGTTATTATTTTTTATTTTCTTTTTACAAAATTTTACATCAGGTTTATCCAACATCCTGTAGATCTATGGCATTTAAAAAAGTCGAGTTTTATTGAAAGTTTTACTTATTTTAATGAACAAGGAACTTAGAAAGCATATAGTTTGAAATTTTCAAAAAATAAATGATTTATTTTTGTGCCACATTGAATGCATTCAAATAAGTAAATATGAAAGATGAAAAAATTAATCATTACCCAGTTAAGATGATTTAAACGCCATTCATATAATTTGAGATGTTTAAAACCATTTTCCTCAAATTAATTCCTTAGAAATAAATAGGTTCAAATCATATTTTGTGAAGAGAAAAAATTTTTATGGAACAGTAGATACCGAGAAAATAATATCTGGAGACGATCTGGATGGTTGCTAAAACTTTAAGGCTATTTTGTTGAATGACTTTTGACTGGAGCTGACTAACGTTTTAAGGTTTAATACCAAGATATGTGTGTCAATCAAAAACTAAAACAAATAAAAAATTGTTTTGAAATTTACACTCAGAAGTCGGATCTGAACAAAAAAAGATTAAGGCTAGTTTTATTGCATCAAACAAATTCATCATTAGTGAATTTAAATAGATATGAAATTCTCTATAAGTAAATATGAAACTAGGAATTTTAATGAGATAATTAATTTATATTTTAAAGCTTTAAATATTTTTCAAAAGTTACGTCAAATGGCATCTAAAATATACTATAATTTAAATAAACATTTATACTTTCGCGCAAGTTTACTTACTTTACTTTCTTTTTCTACCCGCCAACAAAAAAATGGTGGGGGTATATTCATTTTGTCATTCCGTTTGTAACACATCGAAATATCCATTTTAGACCCCATAAAGTATATATATTCTGAATCAGGGTTTGATTTGATGACGATCTAGCTATGTCCGTCCGTCTGTTGAAAGCACGATAGAGGTCGCACCGAAAAAGCTAGGGGGCTCAAATTTTGCCAGAATCTTTCTTATAGACATGGTTTGTTTGGTATTGAAAATGGGCTATATCGGAATATTAGGAAGAGAGTTATAGCTCGTAAAGCAAGAGTAGGTCGAAAAACCGTGTCCTTCGAACATCGAATAAAATGGAATTGTGTCCAAAGGCATTAACGTAGACTCATGAAACTTCGAATATATATTTTCTGCGTAAAAAAAAAATTTTCCCCGAAAATTGTCTAAATCTATGCATTAGGAGAGGAGTTATCGATCAAAATGTACGAAAATTTATACCGCACAGTGTATTTTTCGGTATATTTAAAAACAAAAACGTCATAAAAGCAGCAAACTTGAACGAACGACTCTGAAATTTTGCACACTTTGCTTTTGGGTGAGACGCTTTTTTGTGACGGAAAATCAATGTGCCACGCCCACTTTTACGCCCACCTCCCATATAACGTTTTACCTAAAATTCACATCATTTCTCTATAAATAAAGATTTTGGAATAATAAAGGGCTATATTGAAACACCTCAGTTGTACTCATTCGCAAAAGCATATTTGACACGCCTACTATAACGCCCACTTTTCACGTTATCTACCGTTAATGAAATTTAAAAGCTCATAAAACCGCCAAAATTAGAGGAATGATGGAAAAATTTGCTGGGTATATCCCCCTAGGCAATATCATTACTGTGCCAGAAAATAAGGGTGCCACGCCCACTTTTACGCCCACCTCCCATATAACGTTTTAACTAAAATTCATATAATTTCTCTATTAATAAAGATTTTGGAATAATAAAAAGCTATATTGAAACACCTAAGTTGTACTCATTCGCAAAAACAACTTTGACACGCCTACTATAACGCCCACTTTTCACGTTATTTACCGTTCATGAAATTAAAAAGCTCATAAAACCGTCAAAATTAGAGGTACGATGATGAAATGGGCTACATATATCCTTCTAATCAATGTATTTGTTGTGCCAAAAAGTTTAGGTGACACGCCCACTTTAACGCCTACCTCCCATATAACGGTTTATCTGAAATTCATGTAATTTCTCTATTGACAAAGTTTTTGGGAAAATAAAGGACTATATTGAAATATCTAAGTTGTATTTATTAGCAGAAACTTTACTGACATGCCTACTTTAACGCCCACTTTCACTAAAAGACTAAATTTACGAAAACATTTTACTATCATGTCGAAGTAATTAAGGGTGGTTAAATTTTAAGGACCGATGTTGAATTTAAATAAAACACAAATTATTTAGGATATTATTATTATTTCTTTTTGTAATTATAATATTTGTATGGTTCAATTATGTATTTAATAAAATATCTGCCAAATGCCCCCCCCCCCCATCCTTGGCACCACTCCTCCATCTGATGGTCCAAATTTTCAATGACAATGTTGATGCTCAATTGTTGGGCATGATGATGAGTCGAGGTTGACTGCTCTTTTGCCACACTATCGCAAAAACCAGCAGTGGTTCCCATTCAACGCACTAAGAAGGCATTCACAGATTTTCTAACATTTATACAGACCTGTTTTGCAGAAATTTAAATATTTGTTACAATTCTCCCGATTGTGGACGAATTTGAACGATTATGTTGATCAAAAGAATTACGAAGTGCACAAAATGCATTTTGATTTGAACGCCCATTTTTATAAAAAACCTGAATAACTTTAAAGCGTTGCTCATTTGCGTATCTTTCCACGGATCAAATTGAGTAAGTTTGAGATTGAGAAATGTCAAGTGAAATGCAGAAAAAAAATTTTAAGACTAGGTGTAGTTCACCTTCAACATGGGCCCTTAAAACTTAACCACCCTCTACAAAGAAAGTGATACATATTTTATTATAAAGAGATTATTTCATAGCGATTAACAAAATAATAAATATTGTGCTTTAAATGTACACAAAAATGGTGGTGGGTATAAAAGATTCGGCACAGCCGAATATAGTGCTCTTATTTGTGTTTTATGTAAAATCAACATCGGCCCTCAAAATTTAACCACCCTTAATTACTTCGATATGATAGTAAAATGTTTTCGTAAATTTGGTCTTTTAGTGAAATTGGGCGTTAAAGTAGGCGTGTCAATAAAGTTTCTGCTAAAAAATACAACTAAGATATTTCAATATAGTCCTTTATTTTACTAAAAACTTTGTCAATAGAGAAATTACATGAATTTAAGATAAACCGTTATATGAAAGGTAGGCGCTAAAGTGGGCGTATCACCTTAATTTTTTGGTAGAGTAATGACATTGACTAGAAGGATATACATGGCAAATTTCATCATCATACCTCTAATTTTGTCGGTTTTATGAGCTTTTAAATATCATTAACGGTAGATAACGTGAAAAGTGGGCGTTATAGTAGGCGTGTCAAAGTTGTTTTTGCTAATGAGTACAACCTAGATGTTTCAATATAGTCCTTTATTATTCCAAAATATTTATTAATATAGAAATTATATTAATTTAAGTTAAAACATTATATGGGAGGTGGGCGTAAAAGTGGGTCTGGCACATTGATTTTCCGTTACAAAAAAGCTTCTTACCAAAAAGCAAAGTGTGCAAAATTTCAGAGTCGTACATTTAATTTTGTCCGTTTTATTAGGTTTTAAATTTTAAATATATTGAAAAATACACTGCGCGGTATAAATTTTCGTATATTTTTATCTATAACTCCTTTCCTAATGCATAGATGTAAGCAATTTTTGGGGAAAGATATTGTTTTGACAAAAAAAATATATATTCGAAGTTTCATGACTGTACGTTAATGCGTTTGGACACAATTGCATTTTATTCGATGTTCGAAGGACACGTTTTTTTCGACATACTCTCGCTTTACGAGCTATAACTCTCTTAATAATATTCTGATTTAGACCATTTTCAATACCGAACAAACTTTGTCTATAAGAAAGATTCTGGCAAAATTTGAGCTCCCTAGCTTTTTCGGTGCGACCTCTATCGTGCTTTCAACAGACGGACAGATGGACGGACATAGCTAGATCGTCATCAAATCAAACCCTGATTCAGAATATATATACTTTATGGGGTCTTAAATGGATATTTCGATGTGTTACAAACGGAATGACAAAATGAATATACCCCCACCATTTTTTTGGTGGCGGGTATAAAAAGAGAAGAAGTACCTTTTTGGGTTTTCTATATCAATGCACTAGTTCTAAGATAAAAATGTTCTATTTAGCAATAAAATATTTTAAAAGGGATGATTTATAGTGAATAAATGTACTCTATTTTGCATAAAAAAAAAAATATGTTATAAAAAGTACCAAATCGTTTACTCGAATATTTCCATTTCAACCCTGTTATAAATGTGTTTTGTTATGAATAGGGTAAAATTGTTCCATAAGGATTAAATATAATTATATTAATACCTAAATAGACTTAAGAACTTTATTCAATAGAACTGTATATTTAAAACATGTAGCACATAAGTTTATTAGAAATTCTAATCTATTAATAATAATAATAATAATAATAATAATAATAATAATATTGTTAAGAATGATTTTAAAATCAACCAAATAATTGTAAGATCATTCTATTAAAAAAGGAGGTGTTATGAATGCATGTGTCGATCATATTCCATTGCATTGTACTTTAAATAACAAAAATTCCATTGAGTGCATTTCCTCATACGATGAGTAATTCAATTTGCAAGTATTCATTATTATAAATAATTTTATAAACGTTGACCTAGATATCTTAAATTTCATAAATATTTAGACATTCTTTTTGCTGCAAGTAAAAAAATATTAATCGGCATACTAATAATAATTAATAATTTGATGACACCTGCATACATGACGGTTTACTCTAGTATAAGTTTTAGTTTTTAAGAACGAAGAAAAGCAGTTAATAAAGAGAATCTAACAGACTAACAACACTATTGTTTGAATTTATTAAATAACCGGGAGTCATTTACAAATGTATTACAGTTTAAATAATTACAAAATTGCATCAATTTTTAAAGTCGGTGAAATGCCTATAACAAATTTTATGCGAATTGACCCTGTTATTTAAATTTTTACACATTTTCCCGTATTTTTCCCTTCTTGATACTTATTTTTATACGGCAGAAAGATTCCAAAAACGTCGCCTTAGCATTTTATTAGTTGATAATAGTTATTAAATAAAGTCCTTTTGAATAATATAAGATATTTTTTTTTAAAGTACCAAATATTGGGATAATTTTTACTCTTTATACAAACGAATTTAAAAAAATTGGATAATACTAACTAATACAATTTAAATTTTTTCTAGCTTTATGTGTTTGGAAGTTACAGAGGGTACCAAAAAATTAACAAATTATCCGTTTTTGCGACTTAGGTGTTGATAATTAAAAAAAAGGTGCCAGGCATCTGTCAGCTTTACTTTTAAGTAGATTTCAATGTCTTTTCGATTTGTATTGTTGTTAGCTTAGAAAATAGATGGTTACCGATTTTTCCACTTTTTACCCTTTTTTAACCCCTATAAAGTACAAATTTAATTTTTTATTGGATATATACATCAAAAGAGGAACCCACAGCGCAAATTTCTTGTCTGTCGTTTTTTGCGTTCAGGCTGTGCGATGACGAATCTTTCAGTTACTCTTTTATATAAATAGATTGTCGCTTTTGGTTTTGATATGCTACTTTGTTTTAAAATACAAAAACTAACAGAGCTATCGAAATCAATATTTAGACTCTATAAAAACATATAAAAAGACACATATAAAAAGCTTCTTACGAATTTTTTTAAAAATTCAAGCCCTTAGTAAAATAATAGACACAATCTGCGTCATTCTCGATTAAAAGGTTTGCCATCAATGCAGCAACTTGTTAGTGCATTATGTTATTTTTGTTGTGCCATGTTCTCTGTTGTTGTAACATTGTGTTGCATATCCTTGGGTAAATACAAGTTAAGTTATAAAAGTAACAAATTCCAATTTACGTTTTTTTATTTTATAATTCTGTATGCTTTTGTATACATCTACATATAAGTCACACATAAACACGAACCATAGAATAATAGTTATAGAGCCCTTCGTCTTTTATGCGGTTTTTATGTGTTAGAACTAAATTTTTTTTTCAGATTTTCATCTTTTGTTTTTTTGTTTTCGTTTATTCTATTTGAAATGTTATTTCTACATTTTCTAAGTTGTAATAATAGAGTGCAACATGCGTTTATTGCGGTTATATTATACACATTTAAGATAAACTTTTTTATCACACATTTTAGAGCAACAATAATTTGAAACAATTTAGTATTGTTTCACGTTGTTTTTCTCAAACCAACATTAATTGAAATTTTTATAAGTCTTCATAAGACCTATAAATTGCAAGATTAAAAAAATATCTTATAAATTTAAAAGAACTTTTTTAAAAAAAAGAAGTTTATTTACACTGTTTTGGTTTTTTCTAAACCTCTTTAATGATGAAACAAATTATTATTTATGATTAAATATCTCACAGTTTCTTTTATTTTTGTAACTTTTCTTCTTTAGCTCCTAATGATTGCTTCTTCAAATGCTTATGGGAATTTCGTCTGTATATAAGTTAAATCCGATTGTTTTTCTTAACATACTTATTTATGCATTAATTTCTTTTAAATCTTTCTTTTATCCGACTTTTCCGAAACGAACATTTTCACTATTATGTAAATAATAGAAGAATCATTCGAACATGTTAAACAGAATGGAAAAGGAGAACTACAAATACAAGTATTTTCACATTTGAAATGTTATCAAAACTTTAGTAATGTCTTGGCAAAAAGTGAACTCTTGTTGCTTTTCTCGAAGAAAAAAGAAAACAGTTTATTCTGTTTGTTTCTTTTAAGAAACGTACATAAAAATACATTAAAAAAAACTTAAAACTGCAAAAATAAAACGTTACCGTCTCTTATATTTTCACAGTTATTCATTTTGCTTACAATCGCTTTAAGCCAAAAAGTTTGTTGTCGTATCAAAAACGAACTTCGAGCATTGTATGTTTCTTTTGTGCTAATTTTTTTCGTGTTTTTAGTTTGGCTTTTTTGAAGTGTTTTTCATTGTTTAAATGTGTCTTTCTTATTTTCGATTTGAACTAAAATATAAAAGAATTAAGTTTCGTAACTAGTAATTTAAACAAAAAAAATGTTTTGGGATTTAATAAATTTGTCATTTCATTTGTAACACATTCATTTAAGTCTCCATAAGGTATACATGTATTTTCAGGTCCTGGTTTAATTTTTGGACGATCTAGCTAGGTTTGTCATCATTTGAAAGCACAATTAAGCTCGAACAGAGAGAGCATAGTGTAAGATATTTTGCCAAAATATTTCCAATATATCAGAAAGCTTTGTGCAAACTCTGTTTACTGGGAAGAGAGTTATATCTTGCAACGCAAAAGCATGAGAAGCTCATAAAAAATGTCTTACTGATATATAATAAAATATAATTGCGGCTTAACGCAATGATGTTAAGTGATGAAAAATCTCTAGTACAATATATTTCTCGAGAAAAAGCATTATATTTCTCTGAAAATTGCTCAAATCTGTTAAGGGAAAGGAGCTACAGCTCAAAGTGTTTGAAAATTGTTTTATGCATAGAGTCTCTTTAAATCCATTTGAAATTAAACAAGTAAGAGAACTATATATTTGGCTGTGCCGATTTTTTTATACCCACTCCCGATTTTGTGTACTTTTATACCACAGCCCATTTTTATTTCCAAGCAAACGTTGTGTATAATAAGTATTCTGAATAACTTTAAGCCCCCTAGCTTTTTCGGTCTAACCTCTATCGGGCTTTCCACAGACGGACAGACGGACGGACATAGCTAGATCGTCATAAAATCAAACACCCATTTAGAATATATATACTTTATCGGGACTTAAATGGGTATTTCGATGTGTTACAAACGCAGTGACAAAATGAATATACCCACACCATTTTTTTGTTGACGGGTTAAAAATGTCAGAACCGGTTACTAAATAATTCTAAAAAACGGGTATTTTTACAGTTTTTTTACCCTTCACCTGTGGTGCACAAGGGTATATATAGCTTTGTCATTTGACGGACCGTTTGTCCGTCTGTCCGTATGTTGGTTAAAATCAACTTTTAGGAACAACTATATGTTCCTCAGTTCTGAGTATGGTATCAATCTTTTGGAAATATCCGGGAATGAATCGCTATTGAAATTCAGCACAGTGGCCCCGTAACTTTCTGAGATATGAGTGAAAAACCACGACCACCTCGTTTTTTTTCACAATTACAACAACAACATACATATAGATACATATATCTTTGAGTAAACGTGGTATCGAATCCCAGCTGAGCCAAAAAAAAAAAAATTATTTTATTTTATTTATTATTTATATTTTTATTATTTGTTTTTTATATTTTTTTTTAATTTTTTAAAAAATTTTTTTTAATTTTTTTTGTATTTTTTTTTTTTTTTTTGGAAACACTCAATTTAATTCACCAATGGGTTGTTTTGTATATGTATGTACGTATTTCATATAAGATGAATGGTGATACAAACAATTGTTATTGCATGACTACACGGTGTGAAGGGTATACATATAAGATTCAGCACTGCCGAATATAGCACTTTTACTTGTTTTAAATTTGTTGGTTTTAAGTTAATTCCAGAGACCGGTTTTTATGTCCTGAATTATTTTATTACCTGAATACATTGTCCTTGTCCATATTAACAACTTTTGCACTCTCTTTAGAAATTACTATCCAACACACTTAAAAATTATACAACTTTTCCCTCATAGTGTGTGCAGAGTGTATTTTCTTTTTACTCCCCAAGAAGAAGAGCCTCAGACCAGGGGACCAGGGGAGTCGCAACGCCAAAAAAATTTAAAAAAAAAAATATTTTAGGTACAGACACATTTTTTACGGGCTTATAACAAATGCAAGGGGGTATTACATCTCCTTTTCTGAACCTTACTTTAAGCTAAAACTTGCAACAATAGCAATTAACGAAATAACACCAAAAGTATTTTTTTTTGGTATCAGTGCACCGCGTTAAATTACCGGATCTTATTGATTTTTCAATCGACAAAGTAGAGCATTGAGTTACTTATTTTTTTTTTTTAATAAAATGCAAGGATTAAAAGCCTATAAGTTACTAAGCCCTAAAGTGATTTTTTTTTTCGTTTTAGGGATATCACTTTCCTGCCCCGACCTTATCGATTTTTGTCAGTAAAAAAACAAATGAGTTAGAAATTTAGCACATGAAGTTAAAAGACTATAAGTGTAAAAGTTTTCGAGTTATTTAATATATTGAATTTTCTTTTTTTTCTTTTCTAGCTAACAAGTATAATTTTCCAGCTGCAAGGTTTCATCATAATACCCAAGACGCATTACGAATATTTAAAAAAAAAAATTAGATATAGTATTTGTAAAGCGCTTAGATCTATTAACAAAAAATTTACGTTAAATTGAACAAAAATTGAGTTATGACAAACCTTAAGTAAGCGAAATCGGTGCAGCTGATTTCAAGTGATGAAATTACAATTGAACGACATTTGATTTTTATTGATATTTTCAAAAGCATTTTTTAAATTGTATTAAACGAATTTTCGATTCTTGCACCTAAAATCTGCTTTTGTATATTGTCTTTTATTCTGTTTCTTTTTTAATTATTATAAGAACATAAAAGTTTAAATTACAAATACACTTAACATACAAAATGTCGTACACAATTTTCCTTTTCTCTTTTCGAATAAATATTTCGTAGTGGAAAACACCAGCATCTTAGTTCGTCAACCAGTATCATGTGCTTTTATGTTTTTTACGAAATGCCACAAAAAACAATGACAAAAACCTATCCGGAAAGCAATGAGAAAAGGTAATTGAAGATACTTCTTTGGAGTAGAAAAAATAGCAATTACATTAGAAATTATATGGAGCGAAGTAAATGGTAAAAGTAGCAAACTCAACATGTATTTCAACGACAATAATGACTTTATATACGAACATATAATTTTTTATCTTCAATAAGTTATAGGTGATTTTCAAACGAGGTGTATGCAATATTCAGCCTGTCAAAGATATATATTAACTTTGCGTTCACAAATTAGCAGGACTATATAAAGCAAATCTTTTAGTAATTAGTTAAGCCAATTTGGCATTTCAAATAAAGTGCATACAGATTTAAACTTTACACATCTTTTTAAACTCTCTTTTCTATTGCATTTGTGTGTAGGTTTTTCTTTTTAAGATGCAATTCTGTCGTATTTCATACGTATTTGAAGAAAGTGTGTCTTTCAAATGTTCATTAAATGGAATTTTTAGTGTTTATCATAAAAAAGGCGACTGCTTTACCCCTTTAGTTTATTTTATGATTTTTATTATATAGATTTTTAGTGCCCATCAATTGAGAAAATAATACCAGTCTGTGAGAAAATAAACGAAGTTTTATTAGTTGCCTTTTATTCCGGAAATTCTTTATTTTTTTTATTAAACGTTTTAAATTTTTTGTGACTTTGGCAATTCATACTCTATGGACTATAAAGTTTGGCATTGTACTCAAACAGTAAGTACATGGACAACTTCATGGTATTTGTTTGAATGTTGTTGTAATTGTTGTTAAAAATATTTGAACTCAGCGTGATCTCATATAGTACGAAAACGATTTGTTGTATAGTTTACTACTATACCATCGTAGTGCTCTCTTTTTCGATTTTGTTATTTTGGTTGTTGTTTTATTTTGGAAAAAAAAACTTATACCCAAAATACTTGTAAAATACTTAAATATATTTTATTTGAAAAAAGATATACACATTTAAGGTTAAGAGGGCCGACGAACAAAGTTTTTGCCAGCGAATGCTTTTATAAGTCATTAAAATCAAATATTCTAGATTATAAAAACTATTTTAAATAAATTAAACAAATTGTTATAACATGTGACAAGTAAGAGAAGATATGTTATGTCCTCTCTGGTAGTATAAATAGACAAACTCGAGGTTGGCTGGTTTTTTGATGTTTATATTAAGTATTTGCCATTGTATATCGATCTAATAATATAACAATACTTTGACGAATATAAGAAATTTGGGAAATATATAAATAAAATTATATAATATAAATATAAATCTCGTTTAGTCCAGTCCAGAACCTCTGGCGGGAGTTGAACCCGCAACTCCCAAACTAGCAGACCAGCACACTACTGACAAGTCCACCGGGGCACCCCTTTCAGAGAGTATATCATTATGATTTTTAAAAATTGAGGTCCTTTTCTTCCTTTTTGCGTGCTGAAAGTCATGGTGCATGATTTAGTAGCCCTATCTTATGTTGCTTACATGATGAAACACTTGCCGTTTTCCATCTTTTGTTCAAATGTGTCTGAATTTAACAATTATGGCCGTTCAGCCTCTAAAGAGCTTTAAAGTACTGCTTGCAATAAATATATATAAAATATTTTCAGCAATAAAACAAAAAGTTTTTAGAGAACAATCCTATTATTTTTATTATGAAGGATCTATGAAAATTATTTGTCAATCAAATTAAAAGATAAATTATTGCCACGGCTTCGGTGGCAGATCTATATCTGTTCGTTAGAATTTTTAATGTCGTTTTTGTGCTGAGATATCTCATTTTCTCAAAGAATTAAGTCCAACGGTGTCAAATCATATGACGGTGGCGGAAAATTAACATCGCCACAAAGTGAGATTACACGGCTATTTAATTTCTCGCGCAAAGAACCCATCGTTTCATACCTGTGCAATAAGTATCAGGTGCACCTTCCAGAGGAAATCGCATATCTTCTAGGTCTATAACCTTAATTTAAGGCCAAAATAGGTTCGTTACCATATTGGCATTGAACACCATTTACGGTAACTGCTTGGCCGACCTCATTTCCGAAGAAGTACGGCCCAATGACATTGCCTGTCTATAAACCCCATCAAACAATTACTCATTGTAGATGCATCGGCTATTCAACAAGCACTGGTGGATTCTTATTTTTCCAAATGCGAAACTTTTGCTTGTTATAGAAGTCACAGAGGTGAAAGTTTGCTTCATGAATTTCTTTGTAAAGTCCCTACTTATTAATGTATTTTTAACCAACCGTTCAGCGTATTGACTTAAAATACTAATAAGCTTCAGCTCTTATGTCATTTGAACTTCCTAAGCGTGTAGCTTTTAATATTTATTGAAAATTAACATCTGTGATGTTTGTGAGATTTTCAATTGTTAAGCACAGCAACGAATCGAAATTGACTGCTCTTCTGCCACACTATCACGAACAACAGCAATGTTTCCAGCAGAACGAACTGGACGAAAATGTTAAGCGTTTTTACATTTCCCACACATCCGGTATGCTAAAATTTATGAACAATTTTCCTATTGTGGACATATTTGATCGATTATACGGACCAAAAAAACACGAAGTTCATAAAATTTATTTTGATTTTAACGCCCATTTTTGTAAAAGGCTTTTACAATCTTAACCCGTTGCTAAATTCCGTTTCTCTTCATGACTATTTTTGTCAAATACTGTAACAAATAAATGTCAAATTAACTTGGGAAAAAAAAACTTGACGTTTAGGTGTGACTTTCAGTCGACATCGGACATTATGTTTGCACTATCCTTTACAAAGTGGTTATCTTCTCCACTTGTTTTAATTGCCTAAGTCAAAAGATCTTTAATTTTAACACCTTCGGAATTATTTTGCATCCACATCTAAGAAGCTTCGTATTTTTAATGTTAGGAAAACCTTACAAAAATTCATTTATTTTAAAAAATTTGCAATAATCGTAGAAAATATTTTAAAAAATAATATTCCATGGACTATTTTTGGATTTTTGTTTTTGAGGCGGAGAATTCTTCGAACTGTTTCACCAAACACCTTAAATGCCCAGCTCACACTAAATTTAAATTTTTGACGAATGTGCAGTGGTGTAGTCTAACTTATGGCCAACATTTTTGTGAAACATTTGAATAGAAACTATCCTCTTTTAAATGTACAGCATTATTACTTTCATTGTTATAAAGACAATTAAAGACAAAAATTGTTTCTAATAACCAAAAATGTCTTTTTTTTAAGAAAACCGGTACCCAACTAAATCAAAAACCTTTACTAAAACGCCATCATGTGCATTTTCAAATTCAACTAATAAATCAAACTTTATTTTACCGTGTTTTTATCATTTGCGCTAAAAAAGAATAATTCTATAAAAAAACAATAATTTTACTTCATTTACAAAAAAATAGGAAAAAAATCTGGTACCTTTTCAAAATTGGCAAAAATCAAAAAATTAAAAACTAAAGAGACAAAAAAAACTTGTTTTAATTTAAAAAATTTACCACAAGAACAATAAAATTTACTTTTTTACATGAAAAGATCATAAAGAGATATTTTTTTCATAACACAAATAATTAAAAAACCACCCACGTTTTTAAGAAAAAGCATATTATACTTCATGTGTATTTACAAACATATACGTATGTATATGTGTACTTAAAGGCAAACCCATACAAACTCATGCAAACTAGGAACTTAAAATTGTCAAAATTTTTCGTTCATTGGAATGCCAAAAAGTTCTTCTTCTTCTTCATATTGTTCAATAATGAAACAAAAATATATATGTACATATATTTTTTTGTTTTTACTTAAAAAACTTTTTAACTTCAGCTTTATTGTTCTATTTTTAAGTAATGTCTTCAGCAATATTTGCTCTAATATTTATATAAATTTAAGATCAACATACAGTTGTTGGTAATGCGACTGCTGATGCTGGTATTGCTAAAATCGAATTCATGCTGCAGCAGTTGAATTTAACAATTTTCTGCAGCATTAATATTATGTGTCCACATTGAAAGCCATATATGTCGTAAGTTATTGTTCAATTTCACTTTAAGCAAAAGCCATAATCATTTCGACTTTAAAAGCTTAAAGCAGACATTAAATAAACAATAGTTTAACTACCAAAATCCTGCATCTCTTTCCCAAACGGCACTAAATATTCATTTTACCAGGCACATGGACGGGTCCGATATAATAAAAGAAAAAAAAAAACAACAACAATGACACTGAAATAAATAAACAACTACAAAAATAAAAACTTCATTTATATGAAAGAATAGAAAAAATAAATAAAAAAACTAAAATTGTTGTCAAAAAAAGTATAAAAAAACTCGGACGTTATGACCACAGTGTCGTTATTTTATGCGCTATACAAAATTGCTTTTACACTTATTTTTTATTTGTTTTTTTTTTTTCTTTAAAAACATATTTACATATTCATCTAAACAAAACGTCAACTTCCGCAAATAAAAGAACACCCAAAAAGGGGCAACAAAAAAAAAATGAACAACAAAGAAAGACCTTACAAAAAAATAAAAAAGGATGACAAAATAGTGTACGAAATGGCCGTGACCACAACGGTGAAGCATTAGTCGCCTCTATCATCTTCTTTTGTGACCAAGCACCAAACCAAATTAGACTCTAACCATAAAGTATATACACCCAAACGTACTCAATCGTAGTCGTTACCAATTCTGTAGCCATAAAATATCAGCAAAAATAAAAAATAAAAGTAACAAGTATTAGTTGGTTTCTTTTATTTCAACAGAAAAAAGCGCACCGAAAAAATTGTTTATAATTGGCAGAAGTGTCATTTAGAGAATAATTGTCCTATCACTTGCAGTGACGCGTTCAAAACATTTTTGAAGATGATTTGAACCGAATTTTTTTTCCTAACTTGTTTGTATTGTTTTACTACCTTTTTTTATTTTCTAAATTCTACTTCAAACAGAAAGTATTTAATTTTTATTTTATTTAAAATTCTAGTAACGTGTGTAGGAAAATATTTCTGGGCTATGAATAAAAAAATGCTTATTACAGCCCATAGAGTCCTTTAGGGACCTTTGAATAACAATAATGCGACGACCTTCTCTTAAAAAAAATTGTATATATTTACGTTTCTGATGTTGTTTTTAAAGTATATAAAATACATCGAATTTAAAATATAGGGTCTGCCAAAAAATTTTTTTTTTAAAATGCTATAAAAAAAGTGTAGCTTCGGTTGTGTGGCAAGTAGCGCCGTCCTGTTGAAACCAAATGTTGCCAATATTCTCCTCTTCAATTTTTGTGAACAAAATTCGTTCAACATGGCCCGATAACGATCGCCATTGACTATAACGTCCACTCCTTGCTCATTTTCGAAGCAGAATGGCCCAAATATGCCTCTGGACCAAAATCCACACCAAACAGTGACTCGTTTTGTGTGTTTCGGCTTTTCAATGTATGCGTGTTGGTTTTCTGTGCCCCAAATGCACAATTTTGCTTGTTTACATACCCGCAAAGATCAAAATGATCTTCATCTGAAAAGATGATTTTTTTGGCAAAATCGGTCAAAGTAATATCACAATATTTCCTAGCGTTGTTCAAGCGTATACACAACCATATTCGTTTAGCGGAAGAATAAAACTAATTATCTGTCAACTCAGACATGAGCTTAGTGTTACCATGGCGGACCCTTTATTTCATTATTTTGTATGGTGTTATAATTTCAAAAAAGTTTTAAGTTTATTTAAAACAAAATACATGACAAATACATATTGAACACAATGTTTTGTATTTGAAATTCAAAATAAAACAATATAAAAAGATTATATATGAAATTAATTTAAATGAGCATTATGAAATATTTCCTAGACTTTATAAAAAACGATTCCTTTAGAAACTAATTCGTTGTGATCCAAACTGATTTATCAACCATATGTAACAAAATTCTCGCCATGATCAAATGGAAAATTTTTTCTATTGTAATAGAAATATCTACGACAATTACGTATTAATCAAAAAATTCGCCAAAAGCTCATCGCGGCTTCGGTGGCATACATTTTTAATATTTTCAATGACACTGAAATAAAGGTGAGGTTATATATCCCTAAGGGTTCCCCGAGAGATTAGTCAGTAGTGTTCGGGTCTGCTAGTTTGGAGGTTGCGGGTTCGATTCCCGCCAGAGACTCTGGACTGGTCTGCTTTTCTTTCTATTCTTACTATTTCTATCCTTATTCTATTCTTATCTTTATTTCTATATTAAGGCGTCACAATGAACCGTAATGGTCTCCGGGTGAAGGTTTGAGGGTAGCTTTGCACCAGCCTTACCTTCGTACCTACCTACCTACCTATAAATCCCTAATGAGCCGAATTTTTTCATCCTATAGCTCTTCAGTTATTTTTGGTAATTTTTTCATATAAATATCCCCAAAAACAGAAGTCCAACAGTGTCGAATCACATTACGGCGACGGTCAATTAACATCACCACGAAGTGATATAATACGGTCATTAAATTTCTTACGCAAAACACGCCTTGTTTCGTTACCTGTGCAGCAAGTAGCATCATCCCGTTAGAAATACATACTCTCTAGATTCATATCCTTAATTTGTGGCCATAAAACGTACGTTACTATCTCGCAATAGCGAATAGCATTCAACGTTACTGGTTTCAACGTACCCGATTACGGCGCCTGCCCATAAACCGCACCAAACATTGTTTGTAGATTAATCGGCTTTTAGGCAATCACACGTAGATTATTATTTGCCCAAATTCGGAAATTCTGCTTATTAGCAAATCTACTGAGATGTGCCTCGTCGCTGAAGACTATTTTTTTTGCAAAGTCACATCTTTCTATGCTACCAAACATTCGGCGTATTAGCAACGCTTAAGATGATCAGTAGGCCTCAGCTCTTGAGTCAGTGAACCTAATTCAAATCTTTATTCAAAATTTGCTTCATTAATGTTCGTGAGATGTACAATTGTTGAATACAACAGCCAGTAGAGGTTAATGGCTCTTTTGGCACATTGCAGCAAACAAGGGTAAGATTTTAACAGAACAAACTGAACTAGCATTAATAGGTGTTTTCACTTGATTTTGGACACATTGGATCTGATCAAACAATCACGAAGTGTATGAAATGTAAATGTAAAAGACTTTAAGAATCTTAACATGCTGCTCAATTGTTTACATCTCCTTGGTTGAATTCGTGAAAAACTGAAACAAAGAAATGTCGAATTAAAATTGGAAAAAAAAACTTGACCTTAAGGTGTGACTCACAATTAACATCGTGCATTGTGCAGGGACCAGCCTTGATTAGGACATTTTGCCACCCTGACCAAGAATATGCTATTACTTGTATTATACATATGGGTAATTCTGTGTTAAATTTATGTCACACTTAACCTAAAAAAAGAATACCATCTTGTACATTAAATTAATGGCAAGATTTTTCCAGATTTTAAAATCTCATTTTTTTTATCCAGATGAGCTAGCGATCTCAAATTATGAATTTTTCATAGTTCTGTGATACTCTTTATACCTATTACAATATAACATATTTGGAAACAGTGATGCCAAAAGCAAATATTTTTATACCCGCCACCAAAAAAATGGTGGGGGTATATTCATTTTGTCATTCCGTTTGTAACACATCGAAATATCCATTTTAGACCCCATAAAGTATATATATTCTGAATCGGGGTTTGATTTTATGACGATCTAGCTATGTCCGTCCGTCTGGCCGTCTGTCCGTCTGTCCGTCTGTTCGTCTGTTGAAAGCACGATAGAGGTCGCACCGAAAAAGCTAGGGGGCTCAAATTTTGCCAGAATCTTTCTTATAGACAAGGTTTGTTTGGTATTGAAAATGGGCTAAATCGGAATATTAGGAAGAGAGTTATAGCTCGAAAAGCAAGAGTAGGTCGAAAAAACCGTGTCCTTCAAACATCGAATAAAATGGAATTGTGTCTAAACGCATTAACGTACACTTATGAAACTTCGAATATATATTTTCTGGGTAAAAACAATATTTTTCCCCAAAAATTATCTAAATCTATGGATTAGGAGAGGAGTTATCGATCAAAATGTACGAAAATTTATACCGCACAGTGTATTTTTCGGTATATTTAAAAACAAAAACGTCAACGAAATTTTGCACACTTTGTTTTTTGGTGAGACGCTTTTTTGTAACGGAAAATCAATGTGCCACGCCCACTTTTACGCCCACCTCCCATATAACGTTTTACCTAAAATTCATATAATTTCTCTATTAATAAAGATTTTGGAACAATAAAGGGCTATATTGAAACACCTAAGTTGTACTCACTCGTAAAAATAACTTTGACACGCCTACTATAACGCCCACTTTTCACGTTATCTACCGTTAATGAAATTTAAAAGCTCATAAAACCGCCAAAATTAGAGGTATGATGATAAAATTCGCTACGTCTATCCCGGTAGGCAATGTCATTACTGTGCCAGAAAATTAAGGTGCCACGCCCACTTTTACGCCCACCTCCCATATAACGTTTTATCTAAAATTCATATAATTTTTCTATTAATAAAGATTTTGGAATAATAAAGGGCTATATTGAAACGCCTAAGTTAAACTCATTTGCAAAAATAGCTTTGCCACGCCTACTATAACGCCCACTTTTCACGTTATATACCGTTAATGAAATTTAAAAGCTCATAAAACCGCCAAAATGAGAGCTATGATGATAAAATTTGCCACGTATACCCCCTAGGCAATGTCATTACTGTGCCAGAAAATTGAGGTGCCACGCCTACTTTTACGCCCACCTCCCATATAACGTTGTACCTAAAATTCATATAATATCTCTATTAATAAAAATGTTGGAATAATAAACGGCTATAATGAAACATCTAAGTTGTACTCATTCGCAAAAATAACTTTGACACGCCTACTATAACGCCCACATTTCACGTTATCTACCGTTAATGATATTTAAAAGCTCATAAACACGCCTACTATAACGCCCACTTTTCACGTTATCTACCGTTAATGAAATTTAAAAGCTCATAAAACCGCCAAAACTAGAGTTATGATGATAAAATTTGCTACGTATATCCTTCTAATCAATGTAATTGTTGTGCCAAAAAGCTAAGGTGACGCGCTCACTTTAACGCCTACCTCCCAACGGTTTATCTTAAATTCATGTAGTTTCTCTATTGACAAAGTTTTTGGGAAAATAAAGGACTATATTGAAATATCTAAGTTGTATTTATTAGCAGAAACTTTATTGACACGCCTACTTTAACCCCCACTTTCATTGAAAGACTACATTTACAAACGCTTTTTAGTAGCATATCGAAGTTATAAAGGGTGGTTAAATTTTAAGGATCGATGTTGAATTTAAATAAAACACAAATTATTTAGGATATTATTATTATTTCTTTTTGTAATGATAATATTTGTATGGTTCAATTATGTATTTAACAAAATATCCGCCAAATGGCCCCCGATCCTTCTATCTGATGGTCCAAATTTTCAATGACAATGTTGATGCTCAATTGTTAGGCATGATGATGAGGCGAGGTTGACTGCTCTTTTGCCACACTATCGCAAAAAACAGCAATGGTGCGCATTCAACGAACTAAGAAGGCATTCACAGATTTTCTAGCATTTTATACAGACCTGTTTTGCAGAAATTTAAATATTTTTTAAAATTTTCCCGATTGTGGAAGAATTTGAACGATTATGTTGATCAAAAGAATTATGCACAAAATGCATTTTGACTTGAACGCCCATTTTTATAAAAAACCTGAATAACTTTAAAGCGTTGCTCATTTGCGTATCTTTCCACGGATCAAATTGAGTAAGTTTGAGATTGAGAAATGTCAAGTGAAATGCAGAAAACAAATTTAAAGACTAGGTGTAGTTCACCTTCAACATGGGCCCTTTAAATTTAACCACCCTCTACAAAGAAAGTGATACATATTATATTATAAAAAAATTATTCTATAATGATTAACAAAATAATAAATATTGTGCTTTAAATGTACACAAAATTGGTGGTGGGTATAAAAAATTCGGCACAGCCGAATATAGTGCTCTTACTTGTTTAAGTTCGTTTGAGATGCTTATACCCATATGACTACAGTTTTCTAAACACCATATATAATAGTAAAATACTCTGAGTTCTTAAATTTTCATAATGGGAGGTACAATTACATCTATAATAGCAAAACAGCTTATAAAACTTTGAGGGGTACCATCTTGTGATTTCGTAAACATTTTTGATATTGAAAATATATGTTTAATGAGAAAACTCGATTACGATTTTTTACGATTTCAGTACTTTTCACTTAAAGAAAGTTTGTAGTATAACCGAAACGTATTAACAAAATTTTTAAAAACCAAACTATTTTGGAAAATTATTTTGTTAACTTGTACCTTTTCAAGGCAATGGGAATTGATGCAAGAAAGCAACTTTTTGGGGATGATTTCTGCTAAGGAGAACTCGTATATCAGGAATGCAAAGCTTGTTATTATCTGCTTATTAAAAATTATTAATAAAAGTTATAAAAAAGTTAATTGTTTAGTGCAGAAACCTAAATCTCTTTTTACCGTTTGGCACAAATTGACCTTTATCACCCTACAAGAACGGTGACGGTCATTTGACCGGTTATATGACTGGTATTAGTAACTGATATATCAGTTATTGCGTAGAACAAAATTTCTACTAGTTTCTTAAGGGCAATGTGAAAAAAAAATACTGAAACTTTTGGGTACATGTGATAATGCATCTTTCTCTAACTTATTAGTTCTGTCGACTGCAAAACATATATGTATCTGGACTACTTACACTACAGCTGTTTCTAATCAAATATAATAAAAATAGTAGTCACACTTAACGTATAAATCAGTCACAGCTAACCAGGTACATATATATATTACTCGTACCATAAAACAAAATTTATTATCTTTTATATTATTTATTATTATATATTTCATTACATTAACTTAATTATTACCATTAATACGTAATTTCACAGCTTCCTTGAGGGGCTCATTTTAATCGTTATTCTTGGTATTAGCATTATCGACATAAGGGCTAGAAAAAAGTAAAAATTATGAAAATATGCAAAGGCATATATATACATATGTTTGTTTGGCTGCTACCTTTCTGACTTGCCTATTATATCTTGAGTATTTTATATAAAACCTTTCGTTATTTAACCGTAGAATGCGTAACCAAAAAATACCACTCAAACACATAACCAGGGTACCCGTGTACCCCATTGCATAAATTTTAAATATTTAATTTTAAATACCGTTAAATAAACATATTAACAGATTAATTTTTATTTAATAACATAATATTTATATTAATTATTTATTACAACAAAAAATTATGTCAATAAATAGAAATGAAAGAAAATCCAACCCAAACGAACGACGCTCGCCAAGCACTCGTGCAAAATATAGTGCGACAACGTTGTGAGGCGTCAAAGCACACTGAAATGATATCAATGGAACAAATATATAAATGTTTTACGAGTTCGGAAATGGTAGATATTATTATGCGTCACACCAATAAAAAGGCAATAAACTCTTATAAGGAATGGAACGAAAGCCACCCCAATTCAACTCCAAAGGTATGGGAAGAAGTTACAGTAGCAGAGTTATATGCTTTTTTTGGAATACTAATTATGGCAAACACGAACCACAGCAGCACCTAAAGCGTCAGAGACTTATGGAGCGGCAGAAATTTTCCATATTGCGCAGTAATGGGAAACAATCGCTTTTGTGCACTATTGCGTTTCATAAGATTTGATGATGCAAACACTAGGTCTATACGTATTCAAACAGATAAAGCTGCACCGATAATAGATATATGGACCATGATGAATGACAATCGAGCTTCCTACTAAAAACCGAGTGAAAATTTCACAATCGATGAACAACTTTTTCCTTATCGTGGCCGCACGCGTTTCACGCAGGTCAAAACCTGCAAAATACGGAATAAAGGTTTGGTGGATTTGTGACGCCACGAATTCTTTTCCACTGCATGGGTAAATATAAATCGGCCAAGCCTCATCTGGAAGAGAAACTAAACAGGGCGAACGAGTGGTGAGGGATCTAGCTGCCAAATTCAAAGGTACCGGCCAAAACAAAACAATGGAAACAAAACGGAGAAGGAAAACACGAAAAGTATGCAGCCTTTGCTAATTGCGTCTGCATTTCTTGTGACCGGAATCATTAACTAATTTTTATATACTATTGTTTTCTTGTAATCATATTTCTTAATGTATATTTAAAATTTTTCCAAAAAAATTTTATGATAAAATCTTTGAACAGCCTCTTGTTTGCTCATTTTTTTATATAAAAACTGTTGGGTACACGGGTACCCCGGTTATGTGTTTACGTAGGTGTCATCTTATAGCTAAGGAAACAATGAACCTAGGGTCATAAATGGTCCAAAAAATGTCTCCAAAAGACTTGAGTTTCCTAGAACCAAAGTTTCAATACTCTACTACCATTTGTTTTGCAGTTAGCAACGTTTAAAGTTGCAAGTGGACACACGGGTTTCCGGTTATGCATTCTACGGTTAATAAAAATTAGTTTTTATTACACTGACTTAAATTTTACGCAATAGTTTTACAAAAATTTTGTTTTTGAACGTCACTCTCACTCTTGCATACGCATTATTTTTCCTGAAGCAGCAATCATATATATATAATTGCTACAAAAGTGTTAGTACAAACATTTGTATGTGTTAATTTAAGTTACTCATTTATTGTAGGGCAAATTGACGAGTCAGCATCTTTCTTTTGAATAAAAAACTTTTATTTTTATAATTTACCCTATAAGAACAGTGACGGCCATTTGACCGGTTATTTGACTGGTATAAGTGACTTATTTATCGGTTATATCATGGTACAATCATCAGGTAGCCTCAGTTCTGCAACAACAAAATTCTACATGTATTTTGTTGTTGGAAAACGACGACTTAAATGTCAAAAAGCAAATGTGTGTGCGTGTTTTTTTTGCGGTAGAATATATACGTACACAATATATACACATACATAAACAAAATTTGACATTTTAGTTAAATCTTAAGGTAGAGAAAAAAAAATCAGCTGTTTTAGTGAGGCTACCTGATAATTGTACCATGGGTTATATCGTAAAACAAAGTTTCTATTAGTTTCTTAAAGGCAATATAAAAAAAATGACTCAAATTTTTGAGTAAATGTGATTTTGCGTCTTTCTCTTACTTACTAGTTCTGTTGACTGTAAAACATATATCTGGTCCACTTACTCTATAGCTCTTTACTAAGCAAAGATAATATAAATAATAGTCACACTTAACGTATATATCGGTCAAAGCTAACCAGGTATATATATTACTCGTAAAATAAAACAACAGTTATTATCTTTTACATATTATTTTTATACCCGCCACCAAAAAAATGGTGGGGGTATATTCATTTTGTCATTCCGTTTGTAACACATCGAAATATCCATTTTAGACCCCATAAAGTATATATATTCTGAATCAGGGTTTGATTTTATGACGATCTAGCTATGTCCGTCCGTCTGTCCGTCTGTCCGTCTGTCCGTCTGTTGAAAGCACGATAGAGGTCGCACCGAAAAAGCTAGGGGGCTCAAATTTTGCCAGAATCTTTCTTATAGACAAGGTTTGTTTGGTATTGAAAATGGGCTAAATCGGAATATTAGGAAGAGAGTTATAGCTCGAAAAGCAAGAGTAGGTCGAAAAAACCGTGTCCTTCAAACATCGAATAAAATGGAATTGTGTCCAAACGCATTAACGTAGACTCATGAAACTTCGAATATATATTTCCTGAGTAAAAACAATATTTTTCCCCGAAAATTATTTAAATCTATGCATTAGGAGAGGAGTTATCGATCAAAATGTACGAAAATTTATACCGCACAGTGTATTTTTCGGTATATTTAAAAACAAAATCGTCATAAAAGCAACAAAATTGGATGTACGACTCTGAAATTTTGCACACTTTGTTTATTGGTGAGACGCTTTTTTGTAACGGAAAATCAATGTGCCACGCCCACTTTTACGCCCACCTCCCATATAACGTTTTACCCAAAATTCATATAATTTCTCAATTTATGTAGATTTTGGAATAATAAAGGGCTATATTGAAACATCTCAGTTGTACCCATTCGAAAATACAACTTTGACACGCCCACTATAACGCCCACTTTTCACGTTATATACCGTTAATGAAATTTAAAAGCTCATAAAACCGCCAAAATTAGAGGTATGATGATCAAATTCGCTACGTATATCCTTTTAGGCAATGTCATTACTGCGCCAGAAAATTCAGGCGCCACGCCCACTTTTACGCCCACCTCCCATATAACGTTTTACTTAAAATTCATATAATTCCTCTATTAATAAAGATTTTGGAATAATAAAGGACTATATTGAAACACCTAAGTTGTACTCATTCGCAAAAATAACTTTGACACGCCTACTATAACGCCCACTTTTCACGTTATATACCGTTAATGAAATTTAAAAGCTCATAAAACCGCCAAAATAAGAGGTATGATGATAAAATTTGCTACGTATATCCCCCTAGGCAATGTCATTACTGTGCTAGAAAATTGAGTTGCCACGCCCACTTTTACGCCCACCTCCCATATAACGTTTTACTCAAAATTCCTCTAATTTCTCTATTAATAATGATTTTGGATTAATAAAGGGCTATATTGAAACACCTAAGTTGTACTCATTCGCAAAAATAACTTTGACACGCCTACTATAACGCCAACTTTTCACGTTATATACCGTTAATGAAATTTAAAAGCTCGTAAAACCGCCAAAATCAGAGGTATGATGATCAAATTTGCTGTGCATATCCTTCTAATCAATGTTATTGTTGTGCCAAAAAGTTTAGGTGACACGGCCACTTTAACGCCTACCTCCCATATAACTGTTTGTCTTAAATTCATGTAATTTCTCTATTGACAAAGTTTTTGGGAAAATAAAGGGCTATATTGAAATATTTAAGTTGTATTTATTAGTAGAAACTTTATTGATACAGCTACTTTAACACACTTTCATTGAATTTAATTTCATTTAAGGACCGATGTTGAATTTAAATAAAACACAAATTATTTAGGAAATTATTATCATTTCTTTTTATAATGATAATATTTGTATGGTTCAATTATGTATTTAACACAATATCGGCCAAATGGCCCCCCCATCCTTGGCGCCACTCCTCTATCTGATGGTCCAAATTTTCAATGACAATGTTGATGCTCAATTATTGGGCATGATGATGAGTCGAGGTTGACTGCTCTTTTGCCACACTATCGCAAAAAGCAGCAATAGTTCCCATTCAACGAACTAAGAAGGCACTCACAGATTTTCTAACATTTTATGCAGACCTGTTTTGCAGAAATTTAAATATTTTTTACAATTCTCCCGATTGTGGACGAATTTGAACGATTATGTTGATCAAAAGAATTACGAAGTGCACAAAATGCATTTTGATTTGAACGCCCATTTTTATAAAAAACCTGAATAACTTTAAAGCGTTGCTCATTTGCGTATCTTTCCACGGATCAAATTGAGTAAGTTTGAGATTGAGAAATGTCAAGTGCAATGCAGAAAACTAATTTAAAGACTAGGTGTAGTTCACCTTCAACATAGGCCCTTAAAATTTAATCACCCTCTACAAAGAAAGTGATATTTGATTGAAAAAAGATTATTCCATAGCGATTAACAAAATAATAAATATTGTGCTTTAAATGTACACAAAATTGGTGGTGGGTATAAAAGATTCGGCACAGCCGAATATAGTGCTCTTACTTGTTATTGTTGTGTTTTTTATTACATTTTTTATCACTATTTATAACGTTTCACTACTTCTTTATTTTAATACTTATTCTTGATATAATTGTCATTCATATTATGACTGGAATTGCTAAAAAGTAAAAGTTACGAAAATATGAAAATGCATATACATATGCATGCATGTTTGGCTGCGATCGTTCTTACTTACCTTTATTTCTTGAGAATTTTATATAACACCTCGTCAAAAAAAACTACAAATTATTTAATAAAATGTAAAATTACTTTTTATTATACGGAATTAAAAATTGTACACAATAATATAAAAAAATTTTGCTTTTGAACGTCAGTTAGTTGTCTCACTCTTGCATACGCATTATTTTTCCTGTAGCGGCAATTATATATTAAATTGCTACAAATATGTTAGTACAAACATTGTGTATGTATTAATTTCAGTCTTTCATTTCTTGTAGGGTTGGGCAGCATGTTATTTATTTCATTGACAAAATCCCGAAAACATACATATACCTGGTCAAATTCAGTACCAAACGAATGCTTATTTTTTTCAACCCCCTTAACATTGGTATCAATTAATAAGGCTTAAATAGTAAATCGGTTTTAAAAATACCGATTAATCTATATATATAAAAGTGAAACTCTGTGTGTGTGTGTTAGCTACAGACTCCGAAACTGTAAAACCGATTAGACTCAAACTTTGGCAAGTTGTTGTACACATTCCAGGGAGTGTTTATGGGTGGCAAAAAGTGGGCGAGGCCACGCCCATAAAAAATTAGTTATCATTTTTAGCTACTTGCACTTGACTGATTTCTCTAAAACTTTGCACACATATTGAGCTGTCATGACTATATAACTTCGTGATAAGAAAAGTGGGCAGGGCCACGCCCATAAAAAAAATTATAATTTTGAGGTACTTGCACTGGACCGATTCTTTTGAAGCTTTGCACACATATTGAGCTGTTATGACTTTACGATTTCGTGATTAGAGAAGTGGACAGTGCCACGCCCATAAAAAAATTTTAATTTTTAGGTTTTTGCACTTGATATTCAATTAAAATTCAGAATGCATTTTGATTCATTAAGAGGCGTAGCAACGCGCGCCGGGTTTGGCTAGTATATATTAAGTATTACAAAAACGCACACAGTTCGTACCATCATGAACACATATAAGTATATATAGGTACAAAAGTATATGTTAGTAACCACTTACTGTTATTATTGTTGTTTTAGTCAAATTTTGTTATTTCAATTTTAACAAAATGGAAATATTTTTTCAATATCTTTGCCGGTAATCGATCGATTGGACCAATGAATTTCATTAGTGTTCTCATAGTGACACTCAAAAAACGGATCTGCAAAAATTTACTTTTTTTTTAGTAAAATAAAGGTACATGTAGTTTTTTTCCCCATATATCAACTGTTAATGGGTCGAAATTCAAAACAAAAATCTCGAAAGCTTTTATGATAAACTGATATCTCATATTAGTCCATGGGAATATATGGCAGCTTCAAAAAGTTGATTTTAAATATATCAGGATTTCAGATTTCTATATATCAGGAGTTGGACGGCATATACTTCATGGAGTCGCAATTCCATACTGAAGATTAACAAACGGAACGTTAAACTATTAAATCCTCTCTACGCCTAGGTTGAAGGGCTTAAAAATTTTAACTGTTAAAAATTTTTTCTTCTATATCACAATTTAACATTCTAATAAACTATTTCATAACTGTTTTTTTACCACCAAAGCAAGAACATTTTGTGTTCATTCCAAAACTATACATCCGTATAATATGGTAATTTTAAACATTGAACAAAATTTACCAATATTATCTTACGAAATGGCTAACATTTGTATACATACTCTTACATGTAACTAGTTAGTATGTAACTTGTTATTTAGATGCTCAGTATAAAGATACTACATTTGGTTGGTTGTTTTATAGCTTCTTCTACTATTTTCAACATATTTTTCCATTCCATTTGTGCGAGTACACAAATGAACTAACTTATACACATAGATATAGATATGGCCAAAATTAATTACTGGAAACATTTTGGTATCGTGTACTGTATATTCAGATCTTTTTAGGAGGGTGACGTTCTAGTTATACACTACCGCTTCGTTTATTATTATTCATTCGATGCTATTCATTATAAATGAAGGCAATTTGAAAGGAGTTTAAATGTTTTCATACTATACCCAAACACGCACACACCCTGCTAAACGTTATTTTACTTACACATATACACAGTTCGTTAACAAACCAAACAAATTCTTAAATATTTTTAAAGTTTCCTTGCAATTAGATTTCTGCAGATACCATTTCCTTGTGTTATCCGGACAAGTGTGCAACCACTGGTGATTATAATAGTGTCACTTTTAGTTTTTTAACAAAAAAAAAAAAAGAAAAAAACTATAAAAATAACTTTATTTATAAACTCTGGCTAGAGAGAAAAGCCAATGACAATCACAGCACAAAGAAAAAAAATTAAAGAATTATTAAGAAACTTCCTTATGTTCTTAACTTAAAACCAAGTCAGTTTCAACAGCTGTCACTTTATTTACGTTAAAACCCAAACCCTTATCCGTTATCTTGTATTATTTAAAGTGTTTCTTTCAAACACATGTGGTCAGTTGAGTGGTTTTATGTTAAAGACAAAGAAATAATAAAATAGTTGAGAAAATAATAGAGAAATATTAGGTGTTGAATTAAGTTTCAAAGTATTTGTAAATTAAGGAATAAAAACTAATCGCAAAATATTTGTAAACTATTTTAACAGTGCCAGTTGCAAAATAGAAATTTATCAGGCACGACTTAAACTAACTTTGGTTGGATTTCCGTTATTTAATAATCATTGAAACCACCAACTGAATTTTGATCAATACTATGAATCTTTTTCGCTCAGAGACTATTTTTTTATTAATATCAAAATCTAGATCTTGTTTTTTTTACCCGCCACCAAAAAAATGGTGGGGGTATATTCATTTTGTCATTCCGTTTGTAACACATCGAAATATCCATTTTAGACCCCATAAAGTATATATATTCTGAATCAGGGTTTGATTTGATGACGATCTAGCTATGTCCGTCCGTCTGTCTGTCTGTCCGTCTGTTGAAAGCACGATAGAGGTCGCACCGAAAAAGGTAGGGGGCTCAAATTTTGCCAGAATCTTTCTTATAGACAAGGTTTGTTTGGTATTGAAAATGGGCTAAATCGGAATATTAGGAAGAGAGTTATAGCTCGAAAAGCAAGAGTAGGTCGAAAAAACCGTGTCCTTCAAACATCGAATAAAATGGAATTGTGTCTAAACGCATTAACGTACACTTATGAAACTTCGAATATATATTTCCTAGGTAAAAACAATATTTTTCCCTAAAAATTATCTAAATCTATGCATTAGAAGAGGAGTTATCGATCAAAATGTACGAAAATTTATACCGCACAGTGTATTTTTCGGTATATTTAAAAACAAAAACGTCATAAAAGCAACAAAATTGGATGTACGACTCTGAAATTTTGCACATTTTGTTTTTTGGTGAGACGCTCAATGTGCCACGCCCACTTTTACGCCCACCTCCCATATAACGTTTTACCTAAAATTCATATAATTTCTCTATTAATAAAGATTTTGGAACAATAAAGGGCTATATTGAAACACCTAAGTTGTACTCACTCGTAGAAATAACTTTGACACGCCTACTATAACGCCCACTTTTCACGTTATCTACCGTTAATGAAATTTAAAAGCTCATAAAACCGCCAAAATTAGGGTATGATGATAAAATTCGCTACGTCTATCCCGGTAGGCAATGTCATTACTGTGCCAGAAAATTAAGGTGCCACGCCCACTTTTACGCCCACCTCCCATATAACGTTTTATCTAAAATTCATATAATTTTTCTATTAATAAAGATTTTGGAATAATAAAGGGCTATATTGAAACGCCTAAGTTAAACTCATTTGCAAAAATAGCTTTGCCACGCCTACTATAACGCCCACTTTTCACGTTATATACCGTTAATGAAATTTAAAAGCTCATAAAACCGCCAAAATGAGAGCTATGATGATAAAATTCGCTACGTCTATCCCGGTAGGCAATGTCATTACTGTGCCAGAAAATTAAGGTGCCACGCCCACTTTTACGCCCACCTCTCATATAACGTTTTATCTAAAATTCATATAATTTTTCTATTAATAAACATTTTGGAATAATAAAGGGCTATATTTAAACGCCTAAGTTAAACTCATTTGCAAAAATAGCTTTGCCACGCCTACTATAACGCCCACTTTTCACGTTATATACCGTTAATGAAATTTAAAAGCTCATAAAACCGCCAAAATGAGAGCTATGATGATAAAATTTGCCACGTATACCCCCTAGGCAATGTCATTACTGTGCCAGAAAATTAAGGTGCCACGCCTACTTTTACGCCCACCTCCCATATAACGTTGTACCTAAAATTCATATAATATCTCTATTAATAAAAATGTTGGAAT
This sequence comes from Phyto melanocephala, assembly GCA_941918925.1. Lineage (NCBI taxonomy): Eukaryota > Metazoa > Arthropoda > Insecta > Diptera > Rhinophoridae > Phyto > Phyto melanocephala. The sequence continues at coordinate 139,540,993 of OW799233.1, read as the reverse complement.
AATAAACGGCTATAATGAAACATCTAAGTTGTACTCATTCGCAAAAATAACTTTGACACGCCTACTATAACGCCCACATTTCACGTTATCTACCGTTAATGATATTTAAAAGCTCATAAACACGCCTACTATAACGCCCACTTTTCACGTTATCTACCGTTAATGAAATTTAAAAGCTCATAAAACCGCCAAAACTAGAGTTATGATGATAAAATTTGCTACGTATATCCTTCTAATCAATGTAATTGTTGTGCCAAAAAGCTAAGGTGACGCGCTCACTTCAACGCCTACCTCCCAACGGTTTATCTTAAATTCATGTAGTTTCTCTATTGACAAAGTTTTTGGGAAAATAAAGGACTATATTGAAATATCTAAGTTGTATTTATTAGCAGAAACTTTATTGACACGCCTACTTTAACCCCCACTTTCATTGAAAGACTACATTTACAAATGCATTTTAGTAGCATATCGAAGTTATAAAGGGTGGTTAAATTTTAAGGATCGATGTTGAATTTAAATAAAACACAAATTATTTAGGATATTATTATTATTTCTTTTTGTAATGATAATATTTGTATGGTTCAATTATGTATTTAACAAAATATCCGCCAAATGGCCCCCGATCCTTCTATCTGATGGTCCAAATTTTCAATGACAATGTTGATGCTCAATTGTTAGGCATGATGATGAGGCGAGGTTGACTGCTCTTTTGCCACACTATCGCAAAAAACAGCAATGGTGCGCATTCAACGAACTAAGAAGGCATTCACAGATTTTCTAGCATTTTATACAGACCTGTTTTGCAGAAATTTAAATATTTTTTAAAATTTTCCCGATTGTGGACGAATTTGAACGATTATGTTGATCAAAAGAATTATGCACAAAATGCATTTTGACTTGAACGCCCATTTTTATAAAAAACCTGAATAACTTTAAAGCGTTGCTCATTTGCGTATCTTTCCACGGATCAAATTGAGTAAGTTTGAGATTGAGAAATGTCAAGTGAAATGCAGAAAACAAATTTAAAGACTAGGTGTAGTTCACCTTCAACATGGGCCCTTTAAATTTAACCAAAAGTGAAAGAAAGTGATACATATTATATTATAAAGAGATTATTCTATAATGATTAACAAAATAATAAATATTGTGCTTTAAATGTACACAAAATTGGTGGTGGGTATAAAAGATTCGGCACAGCCGAATATAGTGCTCTTACTTGTTTTTTTTTATTTTTTTAAGCTTTTACATTTTTATGTCGTGGCATAATTTTGGATTTCTGTAGATAAATAACAAACAAAAAATATTTAAAAAAAACATTTTTTTTAGTGGTTTGATCCATAAAAAATTTTAACACCTTGTTTGGAGGAAGGTAGGCACATACGGCATCTACTAGTCTTTTGAATGTGATCTAAAATTGTCTTATATTTCTAAAATTGTTTACAGTACAATCGAATCTACGATTTGTTTTTTTTATACCCGCCACCAAAAAAATGGTGGGGGTATATTCATTTTGTCTTCCGTTTGTAACACATCGAAATATCCATTTTAGACCCCATAAAGAATATATATTCTGAATCAGGGTTTGATTTGATGACGATCTAGCTGTGTCCGTCCGTCTGTCCGTCTGTTGAAAGCACGATAGAGGTCGCACTAAAAAAGCTAGGGGACTCAAATTTTGCCAGAGTCTTTCTTGTAGACAAGGTTTGTTTGGTATTGAAAATGGGCTAAATCGGAATATTAGGAAGAGAGTTATAGCTCGAAAAGCAAGACTAGGTCGAAAAAACCGTGTCCTTCAAACATCGAATAAAATGAAATTGTGTCCAAACGCATTAACGTAGGCTCATGAAACTTCGAATATATATTTCCTTAGTAAAAACAATATTTTTTCCCGAAAATTATCGAAATTTATGTATTAGGAGAGGAGTTATCTATCAAAATGTAAGAAAATTTATACCGCACAGTGTATTTTTCGGTATAATTAAAAACAAAAACATCATAAAAGCAACAAAATTGGATGTACGACTCTGAAATTTTGCACACTGTGTTTCTTGGTGACACGCTTTTTTGTAACGGAAAATCAATATGCCACGCCCACTTTTACGCCCACCTCCCATATAACGTTTTACCTAAAATTCATATAATTTCTCTATTAATAAAGATTTTGGAATAATAAAGGGCTATATTGAAACACCTGAGTTGTACTCATTCGCCCACTTTTCACGTTATCTACCGTTAATAAAATTTAAAAGCTCATAAAAAATTAGACGTATGATGATCAAATTTGCCACGTATATCCTTCTAATCAATGTAATTGTTGTGCCAAAAAGTGTAGGTGACACGCCCACTTTAACGCCTACTTCTCATATAACGGTTTTATCTTAAATTCATGTAATTTCTCTATTGACAAAGTTTTTGGGAAAATAAAGGACTATATTGAAATATCTTAGTTGTATTTATCATCAGAAACTTTATTGACACGCCTACTTTAACGCCCACTTTCATTGTAAGACTACATTTACAAAAGCATTTTAGTAGCATATCGAAGTTATAAAGGGTGGTTAAATTTTAAGGACCGATGTTTAATTTAAATAAAACACAAATTATTTAGGATATTATTATTATTTCTTTTTGTAATTGTAATATTTATATGGTTCAATTATGTATGGAACAAAATATCGACCAAATGCCCCCGCCCCATCCCCATTGATGCTCAATTGTTGGGCATGAGTCGAGGTTGGCTGCTCTTTTGTCACACTATCGCAAAAAACAGCAATGGTTCCCATTCAACGAACTAAGAAGGCATTTACACATTTTCTAACATTTTATACAGACCTGTTTTGCAGAAATTTAAATATTTTTTACAATTCTCCCGATTGTGGACGAATTTGAACGATTATGTTGATCAAAAGAATTACGAAGTGCACAAAATGCATTTTGATTTGAACGCCCATTTTCATAAAAAACCTGAATATTAAACCTGAAAATTAATCAACAAATAATTAATTAATTAATAATTAATAATAATTAATTTTCCTGAAGATGCTACACGAATGAGTAGCGAAATATTGAGAAATGAAATATTGTTTAATTTGTGTTGCTTTTTATATAAAAAAATAATAAAAATTGTTGTATGACCTTAGGCTTAGATAATTAAATATAAAAATTTAAAAAAAAGGTAAAATAAAATAAATAATTAAATCTGAATAGCTTTAACGCGTTGCTTATTTGCGTATCTTTCCACTGTTCAAATTAAGTTAGTCTGAGATTGAGAAACGTCAAATGAAATGCAAAAAAAACTTGTTGTTTACGTGTGGTTCACCTTCAACAGGGGCCCTTAAAAATTAACCACCCTCTACAAAGAAAGTAATACATATTTTATTTTAAAGAGATTATTCCATAACGATTAACAAAATAATAAATAATGTGCTTTAAATGTACACAAAATTGGTGGTGGGTATAAAAGATTCGGCATAGCCGAATATAGTGCTCTTACTTGTTTCTTCTGAAACAGCAGCAGTAGAAAGATAAGAAAGCTATTTTTCACTCAATACTTTTTATCGAAAAACCCTTTTTTAATACCCTTGTAAGATTTTAAAATAATAAATGATGATATTGACTACACTGAACCAAAAAGTACATAAATTCAAAGAAAAGATTCGTTGTTTCAAAGCAAAAGTGCAATAATTTGGACCTTAGACACAGGTACGTTGAATTAATGAATTGCCATACATTAACTTTTATAAAAATGTAAAGTTTAACGTAAAATTTAATCGATTTAAAGTATTATTTCATTAATTTAATGAGAACATACATTGAATCATAAACGGTAAAAATTAACAGTTTAGCGTTGAATTTAATAAAAAAATATTAATTAACTGCCGTATTCATAAAAAATATTTATGGCATATTAAGGACATAATTTGTCAAATAAGCCTTCTATAAAACCAATATATTTTTTATGAATACGGTAGTTAAACTACAAGTTTCTTGAATCAAAGTACGTGTTCATTAAGTACAACTTTTTTTTCTTAACCGTAAAATGCATAACCGGGTACCCGTGTGTCCACCTGCAACTTTAAACGTTGCTATCTGCAAAAATAATAGTAATAGAGTAATGAAACTTTGGTTCTAGGAAGCCCAAGTCTTTTTGAGTTGTTTTATGGAGCACTTGTGACACTAGGTTCATTGGTTCCTTAGCTCTAAGCTTCTAAAGATGACACCTACGTAAACACATAACCGGGGTACCCGTGTACCCAACAGTTTTTATATAAAAAAATTAGCAAACACGAGGCTGTTCAAAGATTTTATCATAAATTCTTTTTTTAAATTTTTGAATATACATTAAAAAATATAATTACAAGAAAACAATATTATTTAAAAATTAATTAATGATTCCGGTCACAAGAAATGCAGACGCAATTCGTTATTGAGTGTTCCAGGCACATTGGTTTCTTGCAAAGGCTGCTTACTTTCCGTGTTTTCCTTATCCGTTTTGTTTTCTGTATGTAGCACAAATAGTAAGATCCAGTTACTGGCTTTGTCGATCCTACTGCTGTCGATTTTAATAGACGGCTTTCGCAAATAGCTTCTAGTGGTTGATTCAGACAACTTTCTATAGCTTTTTTTGTTGTGAAGTGCCTAGTTATTTGATAGTTGAGTGCACGTTGCTCATTTTTTCAGCCATTTTCCGCAGAAAAAGCTTTCGTCTATTTGCAGAGATTGGAATTATGTCGTTGTTCACATAGTACAATTTATACGCAGCCAATGCTATTATATCTAAAACGTTGAAAAATAATGACAGTGGCCATCGCTTTGTAATGTACTCTGAGAATAACTGGTCCATGACATCGACGCCACCTTTGTTTTTATTGTAAAATTCTATAATTTGTGGTTTTTCACTCTGCTACCTTTCCATCATATTTAGTGCATCATCGAAAGCAACAACACAACTTTGTTTTTTGTGAGGAACATAAGAACATATTGTAACATTTTTTCGGAAACCAAACGTCGTTGATCCAATAGATCTAGCCCTCTGCCTATTAATTCTGCCGGAATACATGATTTACTTTTCCTAAGCGTGCCCTCTAATGTTAAATTCCAGGATAGTAAATGCTCTGCAAGCCCCAACGTTGTTACAAAATTGTCCATTGTTATATTTCGGCCGGTTCCTTTGAATTTGGCAGCTAGATCCTTCACTACTCTTTCGCCCTGTTTAGTTTCTCTTCCAGATGCGGCTTGGCCGGTATATATTTGCCCATGCAGTGGAAAAGAATTCGTGGCGTCACAAATCCACCAAACCTTTATTCCGTATTTTGCACGTTTCGACATACTGTTTAAAACGCGTGCGGCCACGATAAGGAAAAAGTTGTTCATCAATGGTTGTTCACTTGGCTTGTAGTAGGAAACACGATTGTCATTCATCATGGTCCATATATACATATATTATCGGTGCAGCTTTATCTGTTTGAATACGTATAGCCCGAGTGTTTGCATCATCAAACCTTATGAAACGCAATAGTGCACAAAAGCGATTGTTTCCCATTACTGCGCGATGCAATGAAAAATTTCTGGCGCTCCACAAGTTTCTGACACTTTTAATACTGCTGCGGTTCGTGCTTGCCATAATAAGTATTCCAAAAAAAGCATATAACTCTGTCACTGTAACTTCTTCCCATACCTTTGGAGTTGAATTTGGGTGGCTTTCGTTCCATTCCTTATAAGAGTTTATTGCTTTTTTATTGGTGTGACGCATAATAATATCTACCATTTCCGAACTGATAAAACATTTCTATGTTTGTTCCATTGACATCCTTTCAGTGTGCTTTGACGCCCCACAACTTTATCGCACTATATTTTTCACGAGTGCTTGCCGAGCGTCGTTTGGTTGGCTTGGATTTTCTTTAATTTATATAAGTATATTGAAATATTTTTTTTTAATAATTAATATAAATATTATATTATTAAATAAAAATTAATTTGTTAATATATTAATTTAACGGTATTTAAAATTAAATATTATAAATTTATACAATGGGGTACACGGGTACCCTGGTTATGTGTTTGTGTGGTATTTTTTGGTTATGCATTCTACGGTTAAATCAAAGTACTAGTACTTTGAATCAATGTACCATTACTTTAAAAAAATTTATGTAATTAAGTTATGAACATAGTCATTTAAATAAACAAATGAATACGTTAAATTAAAGAGCAGGATTACTTATTTTTTTTAAGAAAAATTTTAAGGAATGGTTTTAAAGTACTGTTCATATGTACGTTAACTCATGTTCCGAATTTTAGTGAATATTTTCCTTGAAACAACGTATTTTTACGTTAAGTCAAATAGTTTTTGCAAAAAAATCAATGAAATTAAGTCAATGAATGGGGTTCATTGATTTTATGTTAAATAATTTTTTCAGTGTGAAATGGTTTTGTTTTTAATAAATTAATTGTAAAACGGGAAATCACCTAAAAGTTGTTTTATGTCTCGTAAGAGAAGAGTTATATTTTTAAATTTGAAAACCAACAAATAGTTCGTCTAAATCAAATTACTGAATAGATATGCCAAAATTGTTTTGTTTTTAAATACTTTTCACCCCTTTTTCATTAACCAATTATAAATTTTTGGTGTTAACACCACCACCACACGAACAATAGTTTTGGAAAATATAGCCACAGTAACTGTCAAATTCATTGCACGAGATATTAAAACACGGACCGCATTACAACACTGTACTGGAACATATAGTTAGTAATAAATGTTATAATACATTGCTGAGCATTAATCCTTTTATACGCGCCATCAAATTCAAATGGATTTTGGCGGACATTTTTTATTTTAAAGAAAAAATACATAAAAGTAGACGAACGTACGTATTAAAGAACTCTGCAATATAAAATAAAAAAGAAAAAGATTTTAATGTTTTTTATAACTTTTATTATAAAAAGAATTGATTTTATTTGGTTTAAAAGATACAAAATCTTGTTTTTAGCACCCATATTTTAATATTGTTTTCACAATTAATAAAAATGGCGCACAATACTTTACAGTAAAATTTGATATTTTAACTATTAACGTGTTCACCAACTAGAGATATAAAATTGAATATTGACAATTTAACGTCGCCATTCTGTCGAAGTTATATTAAACGCAATGAAGCGTTCGTGTAGTCAGCGGGTAATGCATTTTTAAAATTAAATATCATATTTAAGTTTTTAAGCATCATTAATCTAATTAACAAGATAAGATAAGATCACTTTAGGCACCTGTCCCAGACCATTTTTAAGTTATTTATTACTTACCTCTAATTCCAACTAATTCCTATTATATAAAATTAACTAGAAATAATCTCTAGCAATTGGAAATCAAAGTAGTACAGAATACTGTTTTTGAATCCTTCTGGTTGCCATCCCGGTCGACTGATGTTAATATTAACTAATGGATTGATTATTAAAATACTACTAGCTATCACAATATGCTATGAGCTTGTTTCTAATATATTTTTCTTTTTTTCTTTTTATTCAAAAACAAAAATTTATTCCGACACCTAATAAGACGAATATATTGTCAGCAGCTTGTTTTAATTGTTTTTAAGAAGATACTAACAATTATTCTAGTTTAGAAATTTGCATTTGTTGGTAAATTAAGACAATTAACTGAATCGTTATTATTTCAGATTATTAAAGATATTTAGGAAAAATAGATTCAAGTTAATTTTTTACATACGAAGAATTTAAATGACGCTAGTGGAATGTTTGTTTAAACAAAGTTTAAAATTCACCACGACAATTTTTTTTTAACGTTCAATATAACATGCCAGTGCAGCAAAAATATAATACAAGTTTAGACACAAATAAATCTCGGTGTAGAGAGTTAAATAAGGAAATGTGCTTCATGTTTGAGAAATAGGTCAATGTTTAAAGAAAAAAGGATGGGAAGGATTATCGAAAGCTAAAAAATTAAAATGTCTCAAAACTGGCCTACATTGAGTCACTCGCTACCACTGATGAATATCGTTTCTTCTAAGATATTTTCAGGATTAATGAGGAATCGAAACTATAATATTTTGCAGGAAGTTGCTATAAAATGGTTTAAAGAAAACTGCAGTGTCTTTCGGTCTAAAATTTAGCATCCAAAATGTCACAAATTGTGCATTAATAAGGGCCCATGTTGAAGGTGCACTACACCTAGACGTCAAATTTGTTTTCAGCATTTCATTTGACATTTCTCAATCTCAGACTAACTCAATTTGAACAGTAGAAAGATACGCAAATGAGCAACGCGTTAAAGGTCTTCAGGTTTTTTATGAAAATGGGCGTTCAAATCAAATGCATTTTGTGCACTAAAAGATTCTGTGTATATTTGGCCGATATTTTGTTCCATACATAATTGAGTCATACAAATATTATCATTATAAAAAGAAATGATAATAATTTCCTAAATAATTTGTGTGCTATTCAAAATCAACATCGGCCCTTAAAATTTAACCACCCTTTATAACTTCGATATGCTAGTAAAATGCTTTTGTAAATGTAGTCTTTCAATCAAAGTGGGCGTTAAAATAGGCGTGTCAATAAAGTTTCTGCTAATAAATACAACTTGGATATTTCAATATAGTCCTTTATTCTTTCAAAACTTTGTCAACAGAGAAATTACATGAATTTATGTTAAGCCGTTATATGGGAGGTAGGCGTTAAAGTGGGCGTGTATCTTAAATGTTTTTGGCATAACAATTACATTGGTTAGAAGGATATATGTAGCAAATTTCATCATCATACCTCTAATTTTGTCAGTTTTATGAGCTTTCAGATTTCATTAATGGTAGATGACATGAAAAGTGGGCGTTATAGTAGGCGTGTCAAAGTTGTTTTTGCTAATAAGTGCAACTAAGGTATTTCAATATAGTCCTTCATTATTATAAAATCTTTGTTCATTGAGAAATTATATGATTTTTAGGTAAAGCATTATATGGGAGGTGGGCGTAAAAGTGGGCGTGTCACCTAAATTTTGAGGCACAACAATAACATTGATCAAAAATATATACGTAGCAAATTTCATCATCATACCTCTACTATTATCGATTTTATGAGCTTTTAAATTTTATGAACGGTAGATAACGTGAAAAGTGGGCGTTATTGTAGGCGTGTCAAAGTTATTTCAGCTAATGAATACAACTTAGATATTCAATATAGGCGTGTCAAAGTTATTTCAGCTAATGAATACAACTTAGATATTTCAATATAGTCGTTAATTATTCCAAAATCTTTATGAATAGAAAAATTATATGAATTTTAGTTAAAACGTTATATGGGAGGTGGGCGTAAAAGTGGGCGTGGCACATTGATTTTCCGTTACAACAAAGCCTCTTACCAAAAAGCAAAGTGTGCAAAATTGCAGGATCGAACATATATTGCGGAATTCCGGGATATAAAAAAAGATGGCTACGATTCGAAAGCAGATATTTATGTTGTTTATATTAAAATTGAATTCTAATGATTTTATATTTGATCTCATAGCTAAAGTACCTGTATTTTTATTTTTTGGCTCATATGTATTTAATTTTGTATCTAGAGAATAATATTTTTTTCAATAAAAAATATTTTTTTAATTATTTTATATTTTAAATTCAAGTTTCTTTATTGATTTTTATAGTTTTGAAGTATTTCTTTTACATTATAAACTATTTTATGCATTTTAATAAAATGTTTTTTTTTATTAAAAACAAATTTACTTTTTATTTGTTTTGCTGCGGGATCCCGGGATATTAAAAAATAAATCTCGCATTTCCGGGAATTAAAAATTTTCGGGAAAAACCCTAGCTACAAAAGAACGGAAAACTGGTGGTGGGTATAAAAGATTTGGCACAGCCAAATATAGTGCTCTTACTTGTATTTGTTTTTGTTTGATAGAGTTTAGTCGGCAGCCTGTTGTTGCTATTGTGTATGTGTTTAGTGCTTAAGTTCATTTTCTTAATCTTCGAAACTGGAATCTACTATTAACGTTACAATTTAATCAAATTAGGAAACGAGAAGCATATAATTTTATTTCAAAATTTTCCTTTATTTATTATATTTTCTCATGTTCTTCATACATTTTTGATAATTTTGTTATGCTTTCTTTACCCATCCTTCGGCTGGTAGTATTAAGTTCAACTATGTAAATTGTTATTACAATTTCCGATTGGCCAGCATTTTATTTTTGAAGCTGTTCTGGGTTAAGTATGACTTTAGCTGTTTTACCATAATGAAATAGAGCAAGAAAAAAATCTAATAAAATGATTAACTCAAAAGAGCAAACAAGTGACATTGGCTCTTTTAGCTCCAAGCCACAGATATGTAGATGCATAAGGAATAAATTGGTAAATTTTCGTAAAGCTAAATTACGGTTTTGTTTGTAAATTAAAAAAATAAAAAAGAAATTGCATTTGAGTAATAATGTACATATATGTCATTATCACATTTTTTGACTGTTTAGTTTTTGTCTTACTTTTCAATGACTACTCTGGGGAAACAAATATTGCTGTTAGTATTCCGAAAGAAATGTTTAACTCCAGAAAAGAAAAGTGTGATTTTAAAAATAATTTCAGAATATTATTTTATTCAATATATGGTTGTTTGATATGTAAAAATTGAAAATCTTAAGTCAAGAATCCCTAAGATACATACTAAGAATAGTTATAAACTACTGCAGAAATTATAAACAATATGAAAAATTTATGTTACTAAAATTTACCAACACTAATGCACACACTATATATCTTTATCTAAGTACTACATACGCATCGGCAAGTTTTATAGTAAAAATAAAAAGAAAGAAACATTTATTAACTATTCCAGATACAAAAATATAAATACACATGTGTGCATTTTTACAAGTACGTATATAATTGCAAAACAGATGTTTCTCATACTGTTGTACTGTTACATTTCATAAACTTTTGTAAATAGGTACAAACAGATGAAGTAAAATATACAACTTAAAATCGTAGTGATCTATAGGGTATTGTATTTCCCTGTTATTTTATGGTAAGAACAATAAAGCAATATCTAGAAATATATTTTAACTTTCTTTAAACTATCTAATTTCTCATCTAAGATAACCTATTATACATTAGTTTAAAGATCAGCTGGCATTGTTGTAAAATTTATTAGAATTAAGCTTTTCAAAATTAAAAGAGAATCTTAAATTTTTGTATATGTCTGGACGTTGTTAAGCTTAGATGAAAATTCAGATAATGCAGAAATAAAATTAATAAAATAAGGGTACTCACAAAGGGTAGTGAAAACTCTGCAGAAGATGCAAATAATTGCAAAAATGCTCTATTTTCTAACACAACAAAAAATGTATGCATTTGCAACTAGCTTTACTTCACTTCATTTGCGCTATAAAAAGCTTGAGCAAATTTGGCTGTGTATATATGCTCAGAAGCAAATAAGTGACAACTGCTGTTTTTGACATTTCGACCGCCATTAATTTGTTGTGTTTTTTAGTGACAATAATTCTAAAAAAAATAGCTTCTTTTAAAAAACATATATATTCAAGAAATTCAGTAAGAAGTAGCCAGATTTTTCCAGTCGGTTACTCTGACAACACCGGCAGAAATAAATATGTTTTGCGGATAAAAAAAAAAGGACGCTCACGATCTGTCGTAATATGCAAATCAAATTTGCTTTGTGCAAATTTGTACAGGTTCCATCGTGAGTACACTTAATAATTTTTTAATCTCAGAATATTAAAATCCATTCGTATTTTTGTTTTGAAGTACATAACAGTATGCACATACATTTGCCATAACATAGGACTGGTAGTTGTATTGTAAGTGTTTTTTTTAACTTTTTCAGCAGTTTAAATTTATCTTAGAAAAGATATATACTTTGCTAAATCAGGGGTAAATTCTTTTAGGATCCTCAAAGAGAAACACATAAATAAATATTTTACAACAAGACTATCTATTAGGATTAATTTTTAGCTATCCATTATTTGACATGTCATGTCTGCGATAACTCGATCATACTAAAATATAATGTCACCAGCATCACGGCCCACAATTCTAGTAAACAAAAATATATTTTTCTGGAACAGAAGTACTGTATATTGATGAGTTTTAACTGAGCTCCAGCCTTATTTCTAAAGTAATACGAATTCCACTATCCCTTAAACTATGTCAGACTGTGTACACCTAATATAAATGTAATTATTACATCTCAATGTATAACCTTTGAGCTCAAGTGTGACAGAAATGTATTCCATCATTGAAATATATTGGATTTGTATAGTCAGAAAATCTTCTATTACTCGTCACTTTTATGTACAATCATTTAAATATGTTAAAATAAAAATATCTCATGAGATGAATTCGATATGATCCTTCATTGTAGTAAAGAAAATAATTAATAAAAACGGTAATCTTCATTCAGATAAGGGCCACAGGCTGATTTAAAATTTACATTCTCTGCATTTTTCTAAAACGGGAAATTTATTAGTAAGATTTTGATTTTTAAACTTCTATAACATTTTGCTTTTAAAAGATTTTCAAACGAAATAAGTTTTGTATAATTTTAAAATTTGTTAGCCATTAGTCCATGAAAACAAATTGTTTACAATGTTGAGATAATTTTTTTTTACTTAGGTCAAAATTTTCCTAAATTCCCATTTTTAATAGAGCATAACTTCAGGAGAACATAAGCATAAGTTGTTAGCATGCCATCTAGTAGTTGCTAGTAGAGTCATCTATCTTATCATCTTTATCTTATACTAGCCAAACCCGGCGCGCGTTGCTACGCCCCTTAATGAATCGAAATGCATTCTGAATTTTAATTAAATATCAAGTGCAAAAACCTAAAAATTATAATTTTTGATGGGAGGGGCATTGCACACTTTTCTTATCACGAAATTGTAAAGTCATAACAGCTCAATATGTGTGCAAAGTTTCAGAATAATCGGTCCAGTGCAAGTACTTCAAAATTATACCTTTTTTTTATGGGCGTGGCACTGCCCACTTTCCTAATCACGAAATTATTTAGTCATGACAGCTCAATATGTGTGCAAAGTTTCAGAAAAATCAGTCTGGTGCAAGTACCTCAAAATAATAGCCTTTTTTATGGGCGTGGCCCCGCCCACTTTTTTAATCACAAAATTATAAAGTCACGACAGCTTAATATGTGTGAAAAGTTTCAGAAAAATCGGTCCAGTGCAAGTACCTCAAAATTAAAACTTTTTTAGGGGCGTGGCCCCGCCCACTTTTCTTATCACGAAATTATTTAGTGATGACAGCTCGATATGTGTGCAAAGTTTCAGAAAAATCGGTCAGGTGCAAGTAGCTAAAACTGATAACTAATTTTTTATGGGCGTGGCCCCGCCCACTTTTTTTCATCCACAAACACTCCCCGGTATGTGTACAACAACTTACCAAAGTTTGAGCCCGATCGGTTTTACAGTTTCAGAGTCTATAGCTAACACACACACACACACACACACACAGAGTTTCACTTTTATATATATAGATTTAGCTACAGTACAACAAATGGCGCAGTGTTAGATGTATAAATGCTAATATATATGACTAATATATTTTTATAAAAATTTAAGGAAAAAAGTGTGCGTGGCACATCTATTTTCCGTTATAACGAAGACTTTGACCAAAAAGCCATGTTTGCAAAATTTCAGAATCGTAGATATAGTTTTGTCAGTTTTATTACGTTTTAAATTTGAAATATACACTGTGCGGTATAAATTTTCGTACATTTTTATCTATAACTCTTCATAGATTTAAGCGATTTTCAGGGAAAAATATTCTTTTGACTCGATAAATATATATCCGAAGTTTCATGACTACGTTTATGCGTCTGGCCACAATTCAAAAGTGAAAGTGGGCGTTATAGTAGGCGTGTCAAAGTTGTTTTTGCTAATGAGTACAACTTAGGTGTTTCAATATAGTCCTTTATTATTCCAAAATCTTTATTAAAAGAGAAATTATATGAATTTTAGGTATAACGTTATATGGGAGGTGGGCGTAAAAGTGGGCGTGGCACCTTAATTTTTTGGCATAGTAATTAAATTTCCTAGGGGGATAGACGTAGCAAAACTTATCATCATACCTCTAATTTTAGCGGTTTTATAAGCTTTTAAATTTCATTAACGGTAGATAACGTGAAAAGTGGGCGTTATAGTAGGCGTGTCAAAGTTATTTTTGCGAATGAGTACAACTGAGGTGTTTCAATATAGGCCTTTATTATTCCAAAATCTTTATTAATAGAGAAATTATATGAATTTTAGTTAAAACGTTATATGGGAGGTGGGCGTAAAAATAATCGAAAGATGTTGACAGGAATAACATTGAGATAGGAACATCTTTAAAAGATGTAAAAAAATGTTGACACACAAACCTGTACAAATTTTATAGAAAGATGTTAACATCTTTGCGAATTGATGGTAAATGCTAAATGTTGATCAGTGTAAAAAGGCTATTAGGTGTAACAAAAAAACATTTTAAGTGATGATTAATTTGTTTTAGTGTGAGTTATGTTTTTGTTATAATTTACACTATATATATTAATTGAAAGAAATATTTTATAGGATACAAAACTTTTAAAACATTTTAAGCAGGTTTTTAATATGCACATAGCTGCACAAGAGAGTTTCTGTGCATATGGGTGTACTTTTTTTATCAATAAATACAATATGGTTATATGTATGTGTAGATGTATGTTTTTAAACACGTAAAATGCCATAAAAAAAATTTGGTACATTTAAAAATTTATTGGAATTAGCGTACTCATACTAACGCGTTTGCACTATGGTTGTAAAGGAACAATTTATTTTACTATAGAACCGAATTAATTTATCCCTGTGTTTGTTATATAATTAACTTACTAGAAATTAATACTTAAACAATCAGAGGTAGAAGAAACTATTTCCGCTGAAAACAAGAAAACAAAATTTTTCTATTATAGTTGCAAAACTGATGATACTCTCGAGAAAATTAATAGTTATGTTTTTATTGAACTATTGATATTTATTTTTCCAGCAAGTGATACTATTAAAAAAAAGAAGAAAATAATAGCGAAATCAGTAACATGGGCCAACTAATAAGTCAAAACTCGTTTCAGAATTATTTAAGTTGATGAAAAAATTTCCATATTAGCTTTATAAAGAACTAGCTGAACCGGTCCGTGTTGCTGGCCCAACGCAAACATTAGTGTTGTATTACCACACGATTTAAATTGAGCTTTTAACGAAATTTACGGCCTTCAAATAAAAATCAGTGGAATACGTATCATAAAGTTTTTTAAAGAATAACTTACATATCGTGTAGGTCTGGGCTCAATCCAAAAAGAAACGCATGTATTTAAGGCAAATTGGAAATTATATTTATTTATTACATCATCTTAAGGCCAGCGAAGGGAAAATGTTTTTTGCCGTGTGAAAAACATGAATTTACCAGCGATAGTCAATGATTGGCTTTGTACTTTGTTGATAGTAGTAGCAAAGGCAAGACGCAAAGAGAATTGGAAATCGTTGGAAATAATCAATCTGGTTCCGTTGAATTACCGGTGATCCAACCTTTAATGTTAGTACATGCAGTGGCATTCCGGGTGGTTGCAATGAATTAAAAAATTCAGTGTAAAAATTTTCGGCTTGTTCTTTATTCATTACTGTGTCGATTGATTTGTATTTGATTAATTTGTCGGGCAGTATCAATTGAATTTGCTCATTGAGCTGTAAATATTTTTTGTAAATAAACCAAAAACTCAGATTTTTGAATGCAACATTTCGAAAGTTTTAAAATTTTGATATTGGATCATTATTAGCATAGGTTTATTGTAAATATCTTCGGAACTATCTAACCGATTTAAGAGTTTAATATCTCGTTTTGAAAAACATGACAACAGCTTTCAAAATGAGGTAAAAAAGCAAACAAAATATATATGTGTATATGTCATTGGTGGTGCATTATTAAAATTGGATTTTACCACTCCCCTCCGCCCACAGACCGAAAAAAAAATCTGACGTCACAGTGTCACCCGTCCAAACTTTTTTAAGATTCTCTGAAAATTTCATCAAAATGGGTCCAGCCGTTTTGGAGTCCATACGTTACATACATATATACATCCTATTTTATATTTATAGAAGAAGAAGAAGATAGAAGATTAAAGAAACAATCGAATGGACTAACTATCAATAGTGTTGAAGTTCTACTCCCTATGCCGCCAATTTGTAAAATACTCGTAATATTGGAAGCAATAGCTTTGTTATCAATTTGCTGTTATTAACATATTTTATATTTTTCTATTAAGTGAAAGTTCTTTTTCGACAGGACAAAAACGTATACAGAGACAATCGAGCCACACCCCAGGCCCGGAAAAAAACATTGCAGCTTCCGTTGGTGCAATACCAACCCAAATGTAGGAACAATTTTAATATATTTTTTTAATTTTTAAAACCCACACAGTGAATAATCAGTTCATATGAAGCAACAACTTTTCCTACCTATGTACGCAAAACCGATTTCATTAAAATGGCAATAATGCGAGGATAGTTCTTAACTAGCTACATTTGGTGTACTAATAAGGTCAATTTTCAACTTTTTATCTACAAAAAATATGTGTATCAAATCGTCGGTGTTGCTAAAGTTCGTTCTCAAAAAAGTTTCCCGACAAAAAAGATTTTGTACATAGTGCATACGTTGTTCTCTAACCGTATTGTGTTGGGTATGTCTTCTGTGCTGCTTATTTCTACAGCGGTGGAAAGAATTGGCTTTTTTATTTTAATAGTAATTTTCTTTACTTGCTACTAGCTTTCATAGCAGTGCTTAAGGGGAAGTCATGATTAAGCTGTTTATGGTGGGGATAAAATTAGCGCTTCCTAACTACAAAAAAGGAATCTACAAAATGGGACATCGAATATAAAAATTTTGTATTCTAGAGGCGCTCTTAGAAGCAAAGAAATGCTTTTTGAAGTTTTATGTCGCTTAGAGTTTTTAAGCTAAAATATTTATCACTTATTTGAGCAGATTCTCTGGTGTTGAACTAAAAAAATGTATGTATAAGTAAACGATGAGAGAGTCTAATTATATAATGTACATTTATAAAAATCTTCTATAAAAATCTTTCTCTTTCGCATGTTTATTCAGGGATCTATTTGGAAATGTAATCCGGGCTCAACTAATATAAAATAAAATCTGAACAATTAAAATTTATTTTTAGTTTTTATAAAAATCAGAAATCATATAGAGAAAAACTAAAAATTACAATTGTTTAAAGTTTATTAATAAAATATTTTAAAAGATATAAAATTAACCATATTAATTCTTGTGAACGCAGATCTCTTAATCAAATTTTCGATGTACTATGTAATCTGGTGGTGGTGATGATAATGTTAAGTTTGCTTTGACTCATTATATCCTGTTTTGCTCTTTAGTTCACTTTGTTAACTGACCGAAAATATTCACAAACGTTTTAAGCTTGGTTTTCACTATGTCATTTTTGTTGTTGTTGCCCAAATTGCCCAAATTGTTGGCAATTGTATGAAAACGGGTTGTCATATGGCGTCATCTATGTTTGCAGTCAGTTATGCACACAAACTGCAATAATCTCTTTATAATAAAATATGTATCACTTTCTTTGTAGAGGGTGGTTAAATTTTAAGATCCCATGTTGAAGGTGTACTACACCTAGTCTTTTAATTTGTTTTCTGCATTTCACTTGACATTTCCCAATCTCAAACTTACTCAATTTGATCCGTGGAAAGATACGCAAATGAGCAACGCTTTAAAGTTATTCAGGTTTTTTAAAAAAATGGGCGTTCAAATCAAAATGCATTTTCTGCACTTCGTAATTCTTTTGATCAGCAAAATCGTTCAAATTCGTCCACAAACGGGAGAATTGTAACAAATATTTTAATTTCTGCAAAACAGGTCTGTATAAAATGTTAGAGAATCTGTGAATGCCTTCTTAGTGCGTTGAATGGGAACCACTGCTGGTTTTTGCGATAGTGTGGCAAAACAGCAGTCAACCTCGACTCATCATCATGCCCAACAATTGTCAACATTGTCATTGAAAATTTGGACCATCAGATAAAGGAGTGGTGCCAAGGATGGGGGGGGGGGCATTTGGCCGATATTTTGTTAAGTACATAACTGAACCATACAAATATTATAATTACAAAAAGAAATAATAATATCCTAAATAATTTGTGTTTTATTTAAATTCAACATCGGTCCTTAAAATTTAACCACCCTTTATAACTTCAATATGCTACTAAAATGATTTTCTAAATGTAGTCTTTCAATGAAAGTGGGCGTTAAAGTAGGCGTGTCAATAAAGTTTCTGCTAATAAATACAACTTAAATATTTCAATATAGTCCTTTATTTTCCCAAAAACTTTGTCAATAGAGAAATTACATGAATTTTAGATAAACCGTTATATGGGAGGTAGGCGTTAAAGTGGGCGTATCACCTAAACTTTTTGGCACAACAACTACATTGATTAACAGGATATACGTAGCAAATTTGATCATCATACATCTAATTTTGGCGGTTTTATGAGCTTTTAATTTTCATTAACGGTAGATAACGTGAAAAGTGGGCGTTATAGTAAGCGTATTAAAGTTATTTTTGCGAATGAGTACAACTTAGGTGTTTCGATATAGCCCTTTATTATTCCAAAATCTTTATTAATAGAGAAATTATATGAATTTTAAGTAAAACGTAATATGAGAGGTGGACGTAAAAGTATGCGTGGCACCTTAATTTTCTGGCACAGTAATGGCACTTTCTAGGGGGATATACGTAGAAAATTTTATCATCATACCTCTAATTTTGGCGGTTTTATGAGCTTTTAAATTTCATTTACGGTAGATAACGTGAAAAGTGGGCGTTATAGTAGGCGTGTCAAAGTTATTTTTGTGAATGAACACAACTTAGGTGTTTCAATATAGCCCTTTATTATTCCAAAATCTTTATTAATAGAGAAATTATATGAATTTTCGTTAAAACCTTATATGGGAGGTGGGCCTAAAAGTGGGCGTGGCACCTTAATTTTCTGGATGAGTAATGATATTGCCTAGGGGGATATACGTAGCAAATTTTATCATCATACCTCTAATTTTGGCGGTTTTATGAGCTTTTAAATTTCATTAACGGTACATAACGTGAAAAGTGGGCGTTATAGTAGGCGTGTCAAACTTATTTTTGCGAATGGGTACAACTTAGGTGTTTCAATATAACTTTTTATTATTCCAAAATCTTTATTAATAGGAAATTATATAAATTTTAAATAAAACCTTATATGGGAGGTGGGCCTAAAAGTGGGCGTGGCACCTTAATTTTCTGGATGAGTAATGATATTGCCTAGGGGGATATACGTAGCAAATTTTATCATCATACCTCTAATTTTGGCGATTTTATGAGCTTTTAAATTTCATTAACGGTAGATAACGTGACAAGTGGGCGTTGTAGTAGGCGTGTCAAAGTTATTTTTGCGAATGAGTACAACTTAGGTGTTTCAATATAGCCATTTATTATTCCAAAATCTTTATTTATAGAGAAATTATATGAATTTTAGGAAAAACGTTATATGGGAGGTGGGCGTAAAAGTGGGCGTGGCACATTGATTTTCCGTCACAAAAAAGCGTCTCGCCGAAAAGCAAAGTGTGCAAAATTTCAGAGTCGTAAATTCAATTTTGTTGCTTTTATGACGTTTTAGTTTTTAAATATACCGAAAAATACACTGTGCGGTATAAATTTTCGTACATTTTGATCGATAACTTTTTTTCCTAATTCATAGATTTAAGCGATTTTCAGGGAAAAATATCCTTTTGACTCGATAAATATATATTCGAAGTTTCATGACTCTACGTTTATGCGTCTGGACACAATTCCATTTTATTCGATGTGCGAAGGACACGGTTTTTTCGACCTACTCTTGCTTTACGAGCTATAACTCTCTTCCTTATATCCCGATATAGCCCATTTTCAATACCAAACAAACCTTGTCTATTAGAAAGATTCTGGCAAAATTTGAGCCCTCTAGCTTTTTCGGTGCGACCTCTATCGTGCTTTCAACAGACGGACAGACGGACAAACGGATAGACGGACGGACATAGCTAGATCGTCATCAAATCAAACCCTGATTCAGAATATATATACTTTATGGGGTCTAAAATGGATATTTCGATGTGTTACAAACGGAATGACAAAATGAATATACCCCCACCATTTTTTTGGTGGCGGGTATAAAAAAAAACTTGACTAAAAATTAAATAAACTTATGTTTAAGAGTTAACTAGAGTTGAACAATGTTAACTCACTCAAAGACATAGAATGCAACACACTTCCATTGATAATTATGTAGTTGTTGTTGCTTTTGTTTCTATTTCTTTAAAACAATGACCATTGACACATATAGTAAGCACAAACTGTAAAGCTGGAGTTAAGCTGGAGTTACATACCATGCGTTCTATCCGTTGTTCCGTTTTATGCATCAGTCAAAAAGTAGAATCAGTGTAATTGTATGTGACAAGTTACACGGCAAAACGCATAGAATGCATAAACGTATCAACGCAGCAAAGTAGGTTTACTTTCTACTTTTGTATCCGTCGCATAAAAGGTGAATAAATGTCAGCTGTTGTTGATAGCCATGGATGACAAATAACATTTTTTTGTCGATGTTATCGATAAATCTGATTGTGTGGTGGATTTATTTTTTTAATTTTTTTGTATTAAAAAATGTTTTTAATAAAAGAAAAAGCATTCGAAATAAAGTTTACAATTACTTTTAAGAAAAACATTCATAAAAACTAATTTTAAACACAATTTTTTCATTACCAAAATTTTTATTCCACTTATCGATAATTATTATGTGCTGAGTGTCATCTCTGTTTATTATTAAAAGAAAACAAGTGCAATAAAGGAGATGCTTATTGATGCTTGTGTTATTTTTGAACTTTTTGTAGCACAAAATATCATGTACATAAACTAAATTAATTCCATAAATGCCCTTAAATTGTCAATTTTACTTTCCATTTTGGCAAAATTGTTTTTAGTTAATAAAAATATAAACACAACATAGGGTTGCCATATTTGTAAAGTGAAAAAAGTACATTGAGGGGGAAAAACAGTAATTTAAAAAAAAAAAAAGAAAAACAGTACATTTTGATTTTGATAACATAACTTTTACTTCAATACATCACATTTTTATTTAAAAATAGTTAAGAAGAAACATAAAAACATGTAAACACGTCGTCAAAAACATAAATTTAACGCGGTTTTTAAATTTTAATATTGATACTAGTTTGAATAAACGAAATACCAATGCTTTAACATTTTTGACTATATTTCAGAATTATGCACTATATTTTCAAACTTTATTTTGAAAATGATCTAATGTATTTCAAAAGTTATTAATTATATTTAAAAAATAGTAAATAGAATTTCGAAATTGGTAATTGAATTTCAAAAACTACGAGTTGAATTTTAAAATTATCTATAATATGTAAATTCAATTGATTTGTTTCTTCAAATTACAATAATATTCCATTAATACTTTTGGAATACTATTTATAACTTAAAAAATATCAATTGTAATTGACAAATTATCAATTTTTAAGTAGACTTAGGGCCATTATTACAACTTGCCGTTAGCTAAAGGCAGAATTTTGTTTGGCAGATAAATGGCTTTGCATTATAAACCCTTAATTTATTATTTTTTATTCATTAAATATTATTAAATTTAATAATAATAACAATAAAAAATGGAAGATGTAATAATGCAAAGCTATTTATCGAACAGACAAAATCCTACCTTTAACTAAAGACAAGTTGTAATAATGACACTTAATCTATCACGCATAGAAATTGTTATTGAACTTAAAATCAATATTTAACAATATTTAAGAAAATAATATTTAGGCTCAACAAAAAGAAAACATTTCTTGTTAAAGTCGAAAATTGATAATTTGTCATTTAAAATTGATATTTTTTAAATTATATATAGTAATCCAAAAGTACTAATTAAATATTGTTAAAAAAAATTCTAAAAAAAGTCAATTGAATTTTTAAAATGAATACATTTGATAATTTTTAAAATTCAATAAATAATTATACAACACAAATAGAGGTGGTATAGTTATATAAAAGAAAATAATTTATGCTTAAAAAAAAAGTTAATTCAAAAATAAATTATAAATATTTATCCCTTTTTTGTACACATTTAACAATACAATTTTTTCCTATTTCATTCTAAAAAAAATTACAAAATTCAATACATTTCGTACTGTTTTAGGTATTGTGAATATAACAGTACACATTACAAAAAACAGTACATGTACTGTTTAAAACAGTACGAATGGCAACCCTAACACAACAGCTGATTAAAACATAAGAGTTGATGCATAAAACGCATCGTGTGTAACTTGAGTTTAGAAACGTATAAAAAGGTGAAAAAGTATCAAACGCAACAACGCATGAACGGATGGTATGTAACTCCACCTTTACATACCATGCGTTCTATCCGTTGTTCCGTTTTATGCATCAGTCAAAAAGTAGAATCAGTGTAATTGTATGTGACAAGTTACACGGCAAAACGCATAGAATGCATAAACGTATCAACGCAGCAAAGTAGGTTTACTTTCTACTTTTGTATCCGTCGCATAAAAGGTGAATAAATGTCAGCTGTTGTTGATAGCCATGGATGACAAATAATATTTTTTTGTCGATATTATCGATAAATCTGATTGTGTGGTGGATTTATTTTTTTAATTTTTTTGTATTAAAAAATGTTTTTAATAAAAGAAAAAGCATTCGAAATTAAGTTTACAATTACTTTTAAGAAAAACATTCATAAAAACTAATTTTAAACACAATTTTTTCATTACCAAAATTTTTATTCCACTTATCGATAATTATTATGTGCTGAGTGTCATCTCTGTTTATTATTAAAAGAAAACAAGTGCAATGGAGGAGATGCTTATTGATGCTTGTGTTATTTTTGAACTTTTTGTAGCACAAAATATCATGTACATAAACTAAATGAATTCCATAAATGCCCTTAAATTGTCAATTTTACTTTCCATTTTGGCAAAATTGTTTTTAGTTAATAAAAATATAAACACAACATAGGGTTGCCATATTTGAAAAGTGAAAAAAAGTACATTGAGGGGGAAAAACAGTAATTTAAAAAAAAAAGAAAAACAGTACATTTTGATTTTGATAACATAACTTTTACTTCAATACACCACATTTTTATTTAAAAATAATTAAGAAGAAACATAAAAACATGTAAACACGTGGTCAAAAACACAAATTTAACGTCGTTTTTCAATTTTAATATTGATACTAGTTTGAATAAACGAAATACCAATGCTTTAACATTTTCGACTATATTTCAGAATTATGCACTATATTTTCAAACTTTATTTTGAAAATGATCTAATGTATTTCAAAAGTTATTAATTATATTTAAAAAATAGTAAATAGAATTTCGAAATTGGTAATTGAATTTCAAAAACTACGAGTTGAATTTTGAAATTATCTATAATATGCAAATTCAATTAATTTGTTTCTTAAAATTACAATAATATTCCATTAATACTTTTGGAATACTATTTATAACGTAAAAAATATCACTTGTAATTGACAAATTATCAATTCTTAAGTAGACTTAGGGCCATTATTACAACTTGCCGTTAGCTAAAGGCAGAATTTTGTTTGGCAGATAAATGGCTTTGCATTATAAACCCTTAATTTATTATTTTTTATTCATTAAATATTATTAAATTTAATAATAATAACAATAAAAAATGGAAGATGTAATAATGCAAAGCTATTTATCGAACAGACAAAATCCTACCTTTAACTAAAGACAAGCTGTAATAATGGCACTTAATCTATCACGCATAGAAATTGTTATTGAACTTAAAATCAATATTTAACAATATTTAAGAAAATAATGTTTAGGCTCAACAAAAAGAAAACATTTCTTGTTAAAGTCGACTATAATATTACTTTTAATAATTTTTTTGAAGTTTATTTTAAAGACAATAACAATTTTTATGAACAATAAAGTAAAGTCTACTTTAAAATTGATAATTTGTCATTTAAAATTGATATTTTTTAAATTATATATAGTAATCCAAAAGTACTAATTAAATATTGTTAAAAAAATTCTAAAAAAAGTCAATTGAATTTTTAAAATGAATACATTTGATAATTTTTAAAATTCAATAAATAATTATACAACACAAATAGAGGTGGTATAGTTATATAAAAGAAAATAATTTATGCTTACAAAAAAAGTTAATTCAAAAATAAATTATAAATATTTATCCCTTTTTTGTACACATTTAACAATACAATTTTTTCCTATTTCATTCTTCAAAAAATTACAAAATTCAATACATGTGTATCCAAAAACAGTACAAATATAAAAAACAGTACTTTTTCGTACTGTTTTAGGTATTGTGAATATAACAGTACACATTACAAAAAACAGTACATGTACTGTTTAAAACAGTACGAATGGCAATCCTAACACAACAGCTGATTAAAACATAAGAGTTGATGCATAAAACGCATTGTGTGTAACTTGAGTTTAGAAACGTATAAAAAGGTGAAAAAGTATCAAACGCAACAACGCATGAACGGATGGTATGTAACTCCACCTTAAAGCATTACACCGTAGACACATATACATACATATCTTTGTTTATAGTTACATATACAGCAAGAAAATAGCTACACCATATTTCTTTTTATAAAATTTTTTTCGCAAATAATAAAAGTGTACTAATACTAACATATGTTCACAGCAGCGCAAATATCCTTATCAAGGCTATTTTCTGCGCGTGGGTGAAAATATTTACAAAATATTGTTTGCATCATAAAATGTTTGAATTTATTGCATACGAATTTTATTTCATATTTCTTTAGTGAAAGATGGCTTGTATGTTATACTTAAAATTGCTTTGAATTTATTGTATTTATAAAATAATATGTCTTTAGACATAAAATATATAAAATTGAGTTATAAATTATTAACTAAAATAAGATGGTATTTATTTAATAGATAAAACGGGTTATCGCAAAAAATATGTAACGATATAAAGAGTTTTCCAATAAAGAGTTGAAAACTTTTTAAAATAAAATGCAAACCATTTGAAATATTTCCAAAACTTTATGATCGGATTGAAATACAATCAAGACATATATGACTCGACTTCATTCATATGGCCATCACGGGAACATTGGCAGCGGTCGAATAATTGGACCCAGTTTTTGATGACTCAGTCATAGAATTCGGTCTTAACAGCCGCTATTTCGCGTTTTGAGTTAGCCCAAAATAGAAAATTCTACCGGCCTTAACTCGAACAAACGAGGTGGCCAATTGACTAGTCCAAACACGCTCACCAAACTTACTGTTTAATAAATCGATTGTAACGTGAGCTGTGTGGCTTATGGCACCGTCCTATTGAAACTGCGGGTCAAAAAAATTGGTAATCATGGCGCGATAACGGACTAATGACCGAAAATTGGAGTTAACTCTCTTAAAAAGCGGTCACTTCGGAGTCGGTTCTATAATTTGTATTCGTTGTTCGTTTGTCTACTTTTACATGATTAAAATGTTGAATTTAATGAAAAAAGGAAAGTAACAGATGATCAGTGAAATAGTGCATTCACAGATTAAATTCAAAATTGTCAAGTATCTATTCGAAAACCCTTTACATATATTTTAGCGCTAAAAGATGTTTAATTAGAAAAAAATATTAACTATAAGAATTAAAAAAGAAAGAACGCGATGATGTTAGTAAGGACTTTAAGGATATAAGCGTTCTACTTTTCCATATATAAGTAGGTTATGCTATAATAAAAAAATATAAAACTCCATATTCGGGTGTTCCGAAATTTCGATATTCACCAACAATTTTGTGTAGTTCTTTTATACCAGAAAATTTATGATTTTGTTAGTAACTGTAAACACTACAGAATAATCTCTTTGTACTCAGATATGAACTACTTTTTTTGTTCAAGCTCAATTCACTATTAATTATTTTCTCATGTTAAGTCGCAAGATAAAACCTAAAGTACAAAAGGACTCATATTGCCCTAATGTCGCATTCGTACGGACACTAAAGGGTATGAATCGAAAGGCAGAGGAAAATAGAAAATAATATTAACTTTTTTTTGGGCATGGCAGTTCCTACTTTTGTAATAACATAATTGATAAAAAAAATAGATAAATTGTATAAAATTGTAAATACTATAGTGGACATGTTTGATAATATATGGGGGTAGAAGTAGAAGTGATTTAAAAACAAGTAAGGGCGCTATATTCGGCCTTGCCAAATCTGATATTACCCTTCTAGAGTGTCATATTAATTTTTTTTCTTTTCATATCTAACTTTATTTTAATACTCAAGCCCTCTCAGTAGATACCCATTTTGGATCTCTTGGTTATATAGACACTGAATAATATCTATTTTTGTTTGTAAATTTTTTATAAAAACATATATATTTTTTCAATACAGTTTTGTCTATAATTTTGCCGATTAGTAACTAATTTGTCCAAAATTTTTCATGAGTATCTCCAGAGGCATACCAATTTTATGAATTAATTTTTGAGGTAAAAACAAGCGAAAAAACAAAGAAAGTCGTGTATATTTGCTCATATCTCAGATAAAAATTAAGCAATTATGCTGATTTCTAATACCAATCTGCTCCCGATTATATTTATATCTTACACGAGTCTTGGCGATCTCTGGGGACTTCAAAAAGTTGATTTCAACATACACACAGACAGACGGACATAAGCTTTCAGAAAATAAATACTTTATGGGGTCGGAAATAAATATTGTAGAAATTTCACACAGAATGACAAACCTATATATGTATACCATTTTACACTGTCGTGTGAAGGGTATAATAATATATATTGTACGCACTTTTGAATCATAGCATTTTGTTGTATTTGTAAATTTCTGTTGCAAGTTGAGTTGCAAGTTCTACTAAATTGACACAATCATACCAGGAAAATTTTAGTAAGTGGGCATGT
Organism: Phyto melanocephala; assembly: GCA_941918925.1. Taxonomy (NCBI): domain Eukaryota; kingdom Metazoa; phylum Arthropoda; class Insecta; order Diptera; family Rhinophoridae; genus Phyto; species Phyto melanocephala. The sequence continues at coordinate 139,513,950 of OW799233.1, read as the reverse complement.
TACACATATAATTCATTGATTTATTTTAAGTATTACATCCAAGTACAGATAAAATATGCATCCAGGTATAAGGCTTATCTGGTAAGAGGATGGTTACATATTACTAATACTGATCAAAAAACTTTATTCACCTTATATCAGTGCCGTACGAATAATGATGCTATCTTTATAAGCTTTCAAATTCCATTATTATTTGAGGAGTGGGCGATAAAGTAATTTAAAAGTTAATTAAAGTAATTTCTGCAAATGAATTTAATTAAGATATTGCAATATAAAGTGTTTATTCATCGACTTAAATATGCTGAGCAAGTTTAGTTATTTCACGAGAAACATTTGACACAAAAAAATAATTATCAAATTGAGAAAACAAAAGGTAATGTATCAGCTCTTACTTTGTATTTTGTATGAAATAAATATTGTTCAAATTATTAAATATAAAATATTGATGGAGTGTTGACAGAAACATCTCGTATGTTTTTGAATTATTAATAAAGTACGGATTAGGTAACATTTTTCCATAACTCATTCTTACGAATTTTCTTATATGGAGTTTAGGAATCGTTCGCAAATATTGAACAGATAACCAGTCTGAAAGCATTAAATGGGATAAATATTAGCTTTAAAGTCAGCGTGCTACATTAATTTTTTGGTGTTACTATTATATGAACCAAAATGTAGTATTTACAATAATTCAGCATTTTAAATATAATTTTGTTGCTTTAATTAGCTTTTAAATTGTATCAGTAGACGTTTGTGTATTTAGTAGGGGTCAAAGCAGACTTGTGAAAGTAATTTATGCTAATGTATTTAATTAAGATAATACTTTATAGAAATAAGAAAGCCGATCTTCCAAATTTCCATCATGGTTCTTCTATTGCTATCGGTTTTATGTGCTATTTTACTAAGATTATCATATATGTGAGATAAGGTCGTGAAAATAGGCGTATCAAGGTGATTTTTGATAATAACTTCTAAGTAGATATGAACACGCGGCGATGATTAGTTTTTCAAAATCATTATAGAGAAATTATATAAAAGTATGACAATCGTTACATGGAAGGTGGGCGTTAAAGAAGTAACAATAATATTTATCTAAAAGTTTTATTTAAAAAAGTTTAGAATGGTACATATAATTCTGCCGATTTGATGAGTTTTTAAGTTTTATATAGAATAAATACCTGTGCGAGGTAAATTTTCGTAAATTTTACATAGTGCTCTGATTTGAGAAATTTTTACTCCAAAAAAATGGTGGGGGTATAAATATTCATTTTGTCATTTCGTTTGTAACACATCTAAATATTCATTTTAGACCCCATTAAGTATATATATTCGATTTGGGGATTCATTTTATTTAGATCCATATATGTCCGTCCGTCTGGCCGCCTGTTGAAAATACGATAGGAGTCGGACCGAAAAAGCTAGGGGGCTAAAATTTTGCCAAAATATTTCTTATATACAAGGCTTGTTTGGTAATTAAAATATGCTAAATCGGAAACGGAATGCAAGATAAGGTTAAAAAAAACCATGTCCTTCAATCACCGAATAAAATAGAATTGCGTCTAAACGTAGAGCTATGAAGTTTCGAATGTATATTTCCGAAGTAAAAAATTTTCTTCCTTGAAAACTGCTCAAATCTATGCATTAGTAAAGGAGTTATAGATCAAAATGTATTTTTCGGTATATTCAAAATTTAAAACGTAATAAAACTTACAAAGGCTTTGTTTTAACGGAAAATAAATATGGTGATGGGTATAATAGATTCGGCACACCCGAATATAGTGCTCTTACTTGTTATAACAATTTAAAAAAAATCTTTAATTTTTGTAGTTTTAAACTATAAAATATTCGTTTACAGAGTATTTATAAGAAATTACTAGAACGACATAATATCTGTTATACTAACAAAATACTAACAAACACAAATATATACATTTTTAGATTTTTAAGAAAATGTATTTTTAATAATAAAAATATTCAAAAAAATCTAATTAACTAAAAGTTCTTGAAAATTTTCTAACAAAAAAAATTCAATTTATTTAAAGGTGAACTTATTAGATCAGCTGATCATCAGCTGCTGCCTACTTGTAGGGACCACTTGTCAAATTTTAGTGTATTTTTGACATATCGTTTTGTTTTACACTAACAAAATACACGTTTGTATTTTTTCACTTTGTAGTTGTTTTAGCGACGAGTTCACCTTAAGGAGCTAATACACGGCATGTTTTTTACATTTGTCTTGTCAAGTTCTCCACTGCTAATACAAACATGTCGTGTGTTACCTTTAAAACATTACTTCTGTAAAAAACCATGTGTTGAGACATCTGACAAAATTTTAATTAGAGTGCGCTCTATTTTCTTCTGTCAAAACATGTGACATCAGCCGTAGGCAGAAATCTCTGCTGCTGCAAAGCAGTCAGCGTAAAAGTACAATTTTGACAGACATGTAGATTTACATATGTCTCACAAATTTTAAAGTCAGATGTAAAAAACATGCCGTGATTATAGTCTTTATTTAATTCGCCTTGATATAATGAATACTGAAATTATCCAATTATCCCATATATTCAAAGCCTTGCAGTGTAAACCGAATAAGTATTGAAGACTATTTTTGATTGCATTGCCGAGAACGACAAGCATACCCAAATTCTGTAATTAAAAAAAATTAAAAGATGTTTTCCAAAATTTTGAATAAAATGAAACATTTGTTGGTTAAAAATTGTTTTCTTATTTTTTCAGTTGGCTGTTGACGTTGTCATACAAATATTTGCTCACACAAAAACAATGCAAATTTTGTAGCCCAGAAATTTTTTGATGTAAAATTTTTGTTTTTTTTTTGAATTTTTTTTTTAAAAAACATTTTTTTGTTTACTTATCGTATAATTCTTTATCGAAAATAACAAATTTTGTATTAAAAAGGCAAGATTAGCGAAAAACTAAAAGTGATGAAATTTCTAAAACAGGAAAAAAATTTACGTCTTACCTTAAGCTTTGTACACACGGTTGTCAGATCGTACAATATTGCCTGAAAAATTGGTAATAAATGCCTTACAACCGTGTGAACTGGCAATTTTTGCCTAACAATGTTGGGTGAAAAATCATTGTCAGACCATTGACAGGCGGTAACCTGGCAACAATATTGTCAGATATATGACAATTGTCTGAACACCCTTTGTCGCTATTCTCAGAACTTTGACACATATTGTTATATAATTTTAAATTGGCAGATGTACAAGTTTTGTGCATTTGACAATGGCGTCATTGTCATACAAGTCAGTGATGTCAGATGTATAAAATTTTGCTTTTAGTATTGTTGAATAGAATGCTGTTTCTAGGAATTTTTTTGTACTTTCTATATTGTTACTTAAATATGTTCAAATAAAACATATAAATAAAAACAACTAAGAGCGTTATATTCGACTGTGCCGAATCTAATATACACTTCACCAGCATTTGTTTTGTTTTTAGGCACTCGCTTAAATTCTGCAAAAATAACTTAATCCTAATTTACAAAGAAAAACTAAAAGCAAAAAAAATATACATACATCTACATACTATAATCAAAGACATCTATACATACATATACTATATAATCGTGAACTTCTACATACATACATACTTACATATATGAATTTTTATATGTGACAGCGCATAAAGGGACCTAAGGGTAAAAAAAAAAACAATTTTCACTTTTTTTTTACGTGGACAACATCTGAGCATCGAATAAGACCTATCCCTTGCCCCAAAAGTGTTCCCTCCCAGAGATATGCGCGTTTTATAAAAGTGAAGTCGACGGTTCTAAGCGCAAATAGAAAGGGACGTAACGGTAAAATTTATTTATTTTAATTTTTTCCACTACTAAATTAACAAAATAACCTGATTTTACGAACTACAACAAATTTTTTTTCTCTTATGAACAATTTAAAAAAATCATTTAATCTTCAAAATGGCTCTTCTGAACAAAACCTGTTTTTACCCTTAGGTCCCTTTCTCTATGCGCTGTCACATATGCTTAATATAGGATTGGCTTATACTGTTGTACGTCATTTTGCAGTAGGGTTGGAAAAAATATGTAATTCGCCATTTTGTTTTGTACGCCATCTTAGATCAAGAATTTTCAAGCCCTTTCATTAGATAACAACACTATTAAGGGTGGTGTTCATTACAAAAATTTTCTCATATATACAGATCTGTCCGCTATTTTGTTGGCGGCCATCTTGAATTTATAGGTTATACATAATGTTCTTTAATCTATTTGTCAGTTTCTTTATTTTGTGTACTAGAACATGTTTGGGAGAATTTTTTAGAAACGTAGGAATTATAAGTATGTTTTTTCATATGGCATCACTTTAAAAGGTTATTTCAATGCAACAGCTGTTTTGCAAAACAAAATTATTAATTTTCTTGTATGTTTCTTGTTTTTTTTAGTTTTGTGTCAATAATTGGAGAATAAAATGATAATTAATAAAAAAAATTATTGTGAATTTAAAGAGGGCGGTACAAAGTATTCCATTTTTAAAATCATTGGAAGATTTCAGATTCCCAGACGCCATAGAAATCTCAAATTGTAAAAAACAACAAGACCAAAGCAATTCTGACAACTCATCTAACAATTTTTTGTTTATCGTCATCTGACAACCGTCTAAACTTAAAATTTTTTGCCGGACAACATCGCCAGATAAAGTTATTGTTAGAACAATGTCTGCCAATGAAATTGTTAGCTTTTTTGATGAAAGTCTGACAACTGTCTGAACTGACAATTTACCTTATGAAAGAAATTCTTCATTGTCATTCCATTGTTAGCATATGGTTAGGTAAAGCAATTATGTCAGATCTAACAACCGTCTGTACAGAGCTTTACGGTATAGAGAGTAATGTCAGATTGTTATTGTTGTAATCTTTATTTCATTGATTATGAGGAAACGGCGAGATAACTTTTTTTAAAAATTTTTTTGTAGGTAAATGAAGATGTTATCTTTCGTTTGATATACATTTCATATTGGGTGATATCTTCATAATATTTAAATTTCTCAAATGAAAATTGTTTAAACTCATACACTCAAACATATGTTTGGTGTTTGGTTGAGTGTTTGAGTTTGTAGCGTGAACACAAACTATGCTGCTGTTTCAGTGTGGACACAAACCTTCGGCTGTTGTTTTGATTGATGAAATATTAAAATTTCGTATATTTGCTTATGTATTTAAGTGAAACAAAATGTTAAACGTGAATTTGAATTTAACATGGATATATAATTATAAAAAATATATGAAAAAACTAATTCATACATTTTTATGTTAAATGAAAGTGCTGCCAAGTAAGCAAAATAACAATGCTGCTTGACAGCAGTAACTATCAAATAAATAAAATCATTCGCTTATATTATTTATCATTTATTGTTATATATGTTTTCTGTCTTATCGGATGGCGTATTCTACGTTAAACTTAATGGCCGTGTCTCTAACATAGCCTGACAGTGGCTGAAGGCCTCGGACAATTGTTTGCTGTTTTTTTTTTGCCACGCCCCAAAATACAGCACTTTTTGTTTTTTATATATGGCGCCACCATATAAAGTCCAATCTCATCATATCACATATAGTTGTTCATGGCTTGATTTTTGTTCTGGGTGACTTTTTACTCTAACGTCAAATTTACGATGTCATTTATGATATCTTAGATCGTTAATAATGTAAAATTTTTGGCATCTTTTTTGACTGTATTTTGGGGCGTGCCACAATTTTTTTTGTTTCTATTTTAGAAACTTCATTGACATATCTTTGATTCTAGGGGGTGACTGGCCCGCCTTAATACAGAAGTAACTTGTTGGTACATAAAAACATTTCTATTGGCATACTTTTAAGCACATGCGAAATTTTAAATTTTATATAAAGCTTACAGCAACATATGAACACGATGAAAATTGTGCTGGAGGGCAAAGAGATTTCAAATAAGTGCATAGCATTCGTACTTGGCCGACTGAACTGGATCAGTGAAAAAATTATACTAAATTCAATCAGGTCATAGCTCACTAAGATTTTTAATGAAGATCAGCTAGTTCTACTATATGACTCACAATGGCAGAAAGGATTGTCCTCATAAATATTGTATTTTGTAGAATCCAGAAACATAATAGCCCAACATCTAAATTGAGGTTCGTACATCTCAAACGACAAGACAAATACGGCAAAAGTAAATTTTTGTAATCGTAACAATATTAACAGATCACAAGACTTTTTTCTATGGCGTTTTTATTTATATATTTTTCATTCTTAAAAATCTTCAACGAAAAAATACATAACAATTTTTTTATTTGATCACTATTTCACAGTAATTTAGCTGTGTTTTGTTAATAACGCAACAATCACCATACAACTACGATTAAGCATATCCGAAGGGAAACATTTCAAAATCTTACATTGAGATAATATAATCAGAAAATATTTTCGTTATTGTGCTCATACGACAGATAGCACCGACCTTTTTGTTTTTAGTTTCCAACATATTCAATTTTATTTAGTAAGTCTTTAACAAAATTCCAATTTACTTGTGTAACGTTTTCCATATGTTCCTCATATCTGTGTATGGTATCAATCTTTTGGAAATATCCCGGAATGAATTGCTATTGAAATTCAGCACAATCGCTTCATAACTTTCTGAGATATGAGCAAATAAACACGACTGTTTTTTCCCATATTTTTACCACCCAAAATAAAAATTTTTCAGCCATAGAATAATTTATAGGTACCTTTACAACTATTTGTAGATATAATATGTCTCTAGAGATATTCGTGAAAAATTTTGGATAAGGCGTGCTCTAATCGGTAAAGTTATAGGGAAAATTTTTTGTTGAAAAATATATACTCTAAAAGTTTACAAACTAAAATTAATTTTTTCAGCTTCTAGACAACCAAGTGAGTCAATGTTGGTATCATGTGAAAGGACTTGACTAGCGCAATATAAGTACTATAAAAATATTAAAATTCGTGTTGGCCATTAGTACATAATGGTGGACAATAAATTTATATATGAATTTAATCTGGTATTTTAAAATGTAACTTCTTGAACCCCCTCAATATTGGAATCAAATACAAAGGCTTAACCAGTAGAAAACAGTAAAATATTAAAAAATTTAAAATCCAAGATAGCGTCTAAAACAAAATGGAGGAACAAATTGTTTTAACCCCATCAATATGGATATCAAATGAAAAGGCTTGACTAGTAGAATTCAGATAACTACGTAAAAATTCAAAATCGAGGATGGCGTCGAAAATAATAAGGAAAAATGGCGTATAACATGAAATGTACTGCTATTAAATTGCACAGAACTATTCATAAATATATGAATACATACTGCAGCGTATATTAACAAGAATACATTCATTACAGATATTTAAACAAGGGAGCCAGCTTCACTGCTAGCACAAAAAATGGTAGGAACACAACTGGAACGAACTACGATATTCGCTTTTACTCATTTATAAACAGGGTAAACGAAACTGATCAGCTGTTCGTTGTTAAGTATGCTCTGAATAAATATAAATCAATTACAGAGTTCACTGGGTATAAAGAATTTTTCGCGATGACATGATTGTGTGTGTATGTTTTCATACATTTATATATGATTTCCTTTTATGACATGTATATATTCGTGACCAATAATTCTTTATTCGTCGCGGTTGTGTTCCTAACATAAATCGGTAGACATGCTGGACAATCAACCAAACAAACAAACGAGCGAACTGCAAAGTACATCTCATCATACTTTTGTCGCATTTAGCATTTGCTGGTTGATTTTATGGTCTGCATGGATTCATGGATAAATAAATTCATACGTTCATTTAAACTGTATTTTGTATTTGTTGACGTTGGTCTGCTGTTACAATGATGGTCATGTAAAATTTGCAATTTGTGGGTGTTGTGTGTTTAAACTTTAAACCATTCTTGTCAAAAAACTATATCAGTTTTCCTTTTGTTTTTTCTCTTTCTCCCTCGCAACACTTGTCATGTTTTTGCAGTTATTATTTTCTGTGTAATTGTGTACGTATGAAAAAAATAAAAATTTAAAAAAATATTTATTTTTATGTATTTGTTGTACCTATTTTGAGTGATTTTTTTTTAATGTGAATGTAACTAGTCGCGTGTAAAAGTAGCATGTACTAGATGTTATGGTAAATTTCGTTGCGTATGGAGACAAAGGCTTTAATATTTTAAAGAATTAAAAAGCAAAATGTTTAAAAGTAATTGAATAAGTAAATTTTTATGTATCTTATTTGTGAAAATGTGTAAAAAAGTACAACATATTTTATAAACCTCCCATTTAATATTTGTGTAATTTCTATTTGATGACATGTTAAAAAATTTTATATAACTTAAACGTGACTGTGCCTAAATTAAGCAAAATAAGTTTTTTAGACATTTGAAGAAACAATAAATAAAAATAAACAAAAAAAAATATCATCAAAACCTTAACAAAGTAGTTTAAGTTTGTTATTACAAATTGCTACACGAATTAATCATGGTCCTCCACAAATTTTTTAGACTAAGTATATCGATGCTCACAAGTAGAGAAAGGCCCTAACTCTTATTTTTTTACGAAATTGTAGTTTTTAGTGATTCTAATTTCACACAAATAATCATCCACACAAAAATTTAATGCAATGGCATCTAAAATACCAGTTTTAAAACAAATTCTACAAAAGACATACATATTGTTTGGATGTTATTAAAATGATAATACAAGTAGCTTAGTATTTAAAATAAGAGCGAAATCATACACTGCAAGATTACTTTAGTTGCACCTAATTATCGGATCTCATCAATATTATAATAAAACAAGTAAGAGCACTGTATTCGGCTCTGCTGAATCTTTTATACCCACCACCAGTTCTCCGTTCTTTTGTAGCTAGGGTTTTTTTCCCGAAAATTTTTGTTTCCCGGAAATGAGAGATTTATTTTTTAATATCCCAGGATCCCGCCGCAAAACAAATATAAAGTAAATTTGTTTTTAATTTAAAAAAATCATTTGATTAAAAAGCATAAAATAGTTTATAATGTAAACAAAAATTTAAAAACTATAAAAATCAATAAACAAACTTGAGTTTAAAATATAAATTGAGTAAAAATATTTTTTATTGAAAAAAATATTATTCTCTAGATATGAGATCAAATATGAGCACAAAAAAACAAAAATACTGGTACTTTAGCTATGAGATCAAAAATATAATCATTAGAATTCAATTGCAATATAAACAATATAAACATCTGCTTTCGAATCGTAGCCACCTATTTTATTTCCCGGGATCCCGAAAAATAATTCCGGGATATCGCGAAGATTAAATAACACAAACTCCCGGGAAATAACCCAATTTATAGCACACAATGTATTTGTTTGTTATTAACAGTAATCGCTATGTAATTATCTCTAAAATACTAAAATATGTATCACTTTCTTTGTATAACTTCGATATGCTAGTAAAATGTTTTCGGAAATTTAGTCTTTCAATGAAAGTGGGCGTTAAAGTAGGCGTGTTGAAGTTGTTTCTACTAATGAATGCAACTAAGATGTTTCACTACAGTCCTTTATTATTCCAAAATCTTTATTTATAGACGAATTATATGAAAATAAGATAAACCGTTATATAGAAGGTAGGCGTTAAAGTGGTCGTGTCACCTAAATTTTCTGGCATAACAATACTATTGAATATAAAGAAATATGCAGCAAATTTCATCACCATACCTCCAATTTTTTCGGTTTTATGAGCTTTTAAATTTCATTAACAGTAGATAATGTGAAAAGTGGTCGTAATAGTAGGCGTGTCGAGAAAGTTGGTCGTAATAGTAGGCGTGTCGAAGTTTTTGTAGCCTTTCAATGAAAGTTGGCATTAAAGAAAGCGTGTTGAAGTTGTTTCTACTAATGAATGCGACTTAGAGGTTTCAATATAGTCCTTTATTATTCTAAAATCTTTTTTCGTAGAGAAATTATATGAATTTAAGGTAAAACGTTATATGGGAGGTGGGCGTAAAAGTGGGCGTTACACATTTTTTTTCCGTTAAAACAAAGCATTTGATCAAAAAGCCATGTTTGCAAAATTTCAGAGTCGTACATCTAATTTTGTTGCTTTTATGACGTTTTTGTTTTTAAACATACCGAAAAATACACTGTGCGGTATAAATTTTCGTACATTCTGATCGAGAATGCAAATGCATAGATTTAGGTAATTTTCAAGCAAAAATATTGTTTTTACTCAGGAAATATTTATTCGAAGTTTCATGACTCTACGTTAATGCGTTTGGACACAATTCCATTTTATTCGAAGGACACGGTTTTTTCGACCTACTCTTACTTTACGGACTATAACTCTCTTCCTAATATTCCGATTTAGCCCGTTTTCAATTCTGATTTAGCCCATTTTCAATGCCAAATAAACCTTGTCTATAAGAAAGATTCTGGCAAAATTTGAGCCCCCTAGCTTTTTCAGTGCGACCTCTATCGTGTTTTCAACAGACGGACAGACGGATGGACATAGCTAGATCGTCATAAAATCAAACCCCGATTCAGACTTAATGGGGTCTAAAATGGATATTTCGATGTGTTACAAACGGAATGAAAAAATGAATATACTTCCACCATTTTTTTGGTGGCGGGTATAAAAATTTCGATCCAAGAGTACCTGTGCACTTTTTAATTTAATAAGCAAACATACTTAACAAAACAAAAAAAAATTATTTAAATGATCTCTGTCGCTCATATAATAAAATATTTATTTTAAAAAGTTAATATTCAACCCAAAAACTCGGCATCTGTCTACAAAGTCAATTTTCCATCGAAGAGATAAGTTTTGAAGAAAAATGTATAGATAAAAAAGAATTAAAAATATTCAATTCTTAAATAAAAGATCCTCATTATTAACGAGGATATATTACGCAAAATTTATAATATTACGGATAATAACATAATGTTGGAAATTTTTGTGATTCGAAAGTCTTAAAAATATGTTGAAAGTTGCCTTCTATTATTTTTTATCAAAAAATATTTTAACCTTGAAATAAAGTATATTTTATGGTCACTCAATCTAGAAATAAAATAAAAATGTTTAATTAAATTTTATTATGCATGTTTTTGATTTTCTTTGAATAGGCACTCATATCCAAAATGCTTTTGTATTAACAATAAATATATATGCAAACCTTTAAGAGCATGTCTAAGCGTGTTTAATTCTTCCGTTTCCTTTTGACTAATTTTAAAACCTCAATTTCATAATTTTAATAATCACCACAAATTTTCATATGAAATACAAAAGCACTCACTCATTTACAAGTTTAAAAGACAGATATACAAAATATTTCTCATTAACAAAAACTCTTTATGAATATCAAGTTAGAATAAATATATGTGCTTAACATATTCGAGCTTAAAATAAGATTAAAAAAATTTCAAATCGAATGCATCATAAACATTTGAATATCCTTATAAGTATAAAAGTTTATGTGAATGTGTCTGTTGTTATTTGTAGCTTTGTGTAGATTTTTTTCAGTTGAATGTGAATTGGTTGGTGAATACAAGTGTATGACATATTAAAAATATGTTTATGTGCATATAAGTGTATGTGTGTGTAAGTATATCACAAGTACAACAGTTTAAGTACTAAGGCACTCAAGGACATCAATGTACAAACACATATACAAATATATACACATATATATTCATGTATGTGCATATGACTATCGAAAGTTCCAAATGTAAGCATATGTATGTGCACATGTTCGTGCTTATAAAATAAAATCACATAAACGGCATTAAATTAAATGTATGTGCTAAAAAAAATAATTTCAAAGTAAGAAAAAACTGAAACAAAATCGAAGAAGAAGCAAAAGAGCGTAAAAAACTTGTTGAAAATGAATGAAGTACTGTCAATAGTGGGTGCATGTATAAACATATAAACACACATGGTATATGGATTGGTGAGCATGAAAATGAAATGCAAAAGCAACGCAAAGAAATGAAGAATCTTTATCATCAACGAAAATATTTGTGTAGGGAAAAGGAGATGTCCCGTTAAACATAATTTACATAATTTTCAAGGCATATAAGATAATAAAAGATATATCATAGGTTCACTTTGCGCAAAAAATTAATTTTTTCAATATCCATACAGTTGTCCTGAAAATTGTATGGAATATTAAAAAAAACAGTAAAACAATTAAGAGTGCTATATTCGGCATTGCCCAGCCAAAACACCCTTAAAGTTTAAGGAACTTCTACAGATAATTACCACATCGTATAGTGGCCTGATGTCAGATTTAATGATATATGATATTTTGTCATACTTGCGATGCCATCTATGATTTTGAATTTTTACAAAATTATTTCTAGAATTTTTTTAACATAAAACACAACAAATTCTGTGAAATGACCAACATTTTGTCCATAATAGCTCACACGTTTTATAACGATTAAAAAAGGATGTCAAAATTTGAGGTATTATTTCAATTTTTTTATTTTCAAATAATAGCTTTTTTGAGGTATTTAAAATGTTTTTTTTTCAGTTCCTGTTTAAAGTTAAAAATTGTGCCTGTCAAGAGACTCGTTCTAGTAGTTTGGCAGGCTCCCAATCTTTTACCAAAATTTTCAATCACTTTTTTCAATAAACTGTGGTAAATGGATTGATGCTATTTTTAAACTCTTGAATTGTTGTGGAATTATTGCTTTATACTTTTGATTAAAAATTTTTACAAAATATAAACTAAAGGTTTTAGCTAACACAATATTGGGTGCGTATTCACATGTCTTCTATGAGAGATAAATCGATTTTAAAACTTTTCTTTAAAAAAATACATTTTTTTTTTCTTAATGTGTTGCAAGCTTAAACTATCAATTTTCGCCACTAAAAGCTTCGCATCATCCACCCGCTGCAATTTTCATTGATACTTAAAATTGAAAACCCTTTATTCAGAAATAATAATTTCTGGCATGTGGACAGCGCCTAATAGATGTTTTTCTGACTGAACAATTTTAAGCCAATTTCTCGAGCATACCCGGTCTAATTTCGTTAATAATACGTCGAATGTCAGTTTCTATATGATTAATCGTGCATCGTTTATAAGTATATACCCGAAGTTTGACGTACATCCACAAATACACACTAATGAGGTAACCAATATACAGATACATTTGAAGAGATTATTCATTTAATAAACATTTGGCTCACCAAATTAATTGTTTTATATTCTGTATGGAAAGTTGTGCCAATTTAGTGGAATAATTAAAATAATTTGCAATGCTATGAGAAAAAAAAATCATGAATCACAAGACCCGTTTGCCGAGATATATGGCGGATAATTAAATTCAAGTACTCTCTTCCAGTTGCGCATACAGTGGTGATGTCTTCTTCTGTTCGCACGGTAGGGGCTTGGTTTAAATAATTATTATCCAAAGGTGTACATTTAGCCAAGAGTTAATCTATACTATTATGTATTACCTACTTATATATATTTATGTCCTGTATTTAACCTAAATATTATTCAAACAAAAATGCAAACTAAGATATTAGATAAAATGTTCACAGGGAACATAGGGCGTCACCTACTTAACTGAATGATTATATGCACCGTAAACTTCACGCAGTACTATTTCTGATTCGATTTTGGATATTAATTTACATGATATGTAAGTGTAGTTCTGGTGTGAGTTTTTACATATTGACTTATCAAAGTATACCGAAAAAAAGTCTAATACATTTTATTGTTTTATAGCTTTCATCTTATACTCATATAAATTTGTTAAAATAATTTTACGTCATTTTGTTAAGTACGCCATATTGTATTTCATGGCTCCAAGCACTTTAATTTAATACCAATATCGGAGGGGTTGAAGAGAATACATTTTTTAGTTACTAGATTTTTAATATACATATATAGACTCATCGTAATTTTTTGTTTTTTAAGTGAAATTTAAAAATTTTTATTTTTTATATAAATGACCTTTTTGTTAAAATTATTTTACGAATAGCCCTGCAGTTATATCATATCCTAGGGCTGAAAAAATTATTTTTGTAGTAAAAATATGGGAGAAAAATTAAGAGATGATTTTCTAAAGACTGATATCCCACAAAGATCTGTATAACATATAGGGGCTTCTAAAAGTTGATTTCAATCAACACGCGGACAGATGGACATTGTTTAATCAACATCGGTATTAATGAGCCTTCAGTTAGGGTATAATAAAGTTTAAAAACATTAAGCGACATTATAAGATTAGTATCTGTCACTTGTTAAGGGAAAATCGGTAATAACTTGTACTCTGTGCCAGGAAATTAATTATATATTTACGTAAAAACCTATTAAATTAATTTGCAAGTATATATTCTTATATACATACGTACATTAGACCGGACCACAAAATTTTATTTTAATAACAGTTGAATATTAAAATAAATTTTTAGTATCAATATGATTAATGTTTTTCTCTTACAGCTATTGACCGCTAGAAAACTGTTAAAAATATAAAAGATATTAATCATACGAGTAGTTGTCGCTTCTACCAAAACTTAAAGATTTGTCTGAGCATTAATTTCATGGTATTAGGGTAGTATATTAGCGTGGTACATTAGTAGGACGGAGTAATTAAAGCAGGTGTCCTTGAGACAAAAAACACTTTAATATCCGACCGTAATTACTAATGACTGTAAAAAGGCAAAAACATTTTTTCAAAAATATTTTACATTCAAAGTTGTATGGCAGTATTTTTTTCTTCCTTAAAAGGTGGTAAGATGTAATGTCCACACATACATGAATACGTACAATCACATATAACACTGTTAAACACACACTGACATTGGTGAATATTTATACCTACTGTGCACTATTTTGAACTGCACTCTAACACATACTTAACGTACTTCTATGTATCACATTACAAACATATCCCTACCCACCATTCTTCTTACATCATTATCTACTAAATATCTATGATACACATTCACCTATACATGAATGTTAGTGTGTTTATGTTGGAATGAGTTTAGTGTGATAATGAGGACTTTTGCTTTTAGTATTTATACACTTTATATTCTTATAACTTAATACTTGGTAGTGGTATAAACAAACAAATTCACACTCACATTCTAACTTACATGGATATATGTATGCATACATGCATATGTACACCATCTATATGTATGAACATAAACATAAACAAAATCTTAAAATCCAAGTAAACAGAGTGTGAGAAGTGACATACAAGATGAGTTGTTTTAAATAAGTTTGTTTTATTTTTATCTTAGGTTTTTTTAAAAATTCTTCCCTTCTCCTTAACTTACGAGTACGTGTAGTTGGTTGGTTGCTTAACTGGTTAAATATTTTTTTTTATAACGTGATTTTGATGTGTTATGCATGAAACAACTTTTCGCACAACATTTCTTTTTTAAATCTGTTGTTTTTTTTTTAAATTAAGCAACTTACTTAACACATTGGAGGTGCGAGTATAGGCATTCTATAAATACACCAGAAAAATATCTGAAACAAGTCAGTGTGCTTGTCCAAACAGCAATTGCGGAATGACCAAAGGTTTTTTAACGAGTTTAATGACAACAATAAGCAAACTAGTTTGACCATTCTCGGTTGTTTGGGTTTGGCTTTGTTTTGTTGTTAAGTAGACTCATTTTGAACTAAGCATCACAATTTGTAAAAATTTAATTGGAACAAGTATCAGTAAGGCTGTGAATTTTCACATAGTTAATTGTCTTTTAATAGCTAACTTCTTTCGTTTTATACCCATATTGATCGGGTTGATAAAAGAGTATCCACCATTTTGTTTAGAAGTCCGTCTTAAATTCTTACTTTTTCATAGTATACTGTATTTTACTGGTCTTTGATAGTCCTTTTGTTTGATAGTAATAGTGATAGGTTCGAGGTGGGTACAATTTTAATTACTAGATTTGGTCCCTTTATAAATATTTTGTACGCCATTTTGTAGTAGCAGCCATTACAAGATATAAATTTTTTTAGATTGTATTATATTTTTTTAGTGAAGTCCTTTCTTTGGTACTCGTATCACTGCCCTCTGTTATCCAGAAGCTGAAAAAATCGACTTTCGTTTACAATTTAAGGAGAACAACGAATGAGGAATATTTATGTGCTTATACATCAGTTGGTTCCTAGTCCATTTGATAGTTTTTGAGGCTATGAACTAAATTTTGGTGACTTAAATAAATTATTAGCTTTACAATTTTGATTTATTTAAAAGAAATTAATTTATTAATACAAATTACTTATTGTTGTATCTCGGACGATTGAGGAACGATTTGATAAATTTTTAATAGGAATAGTCCTAAAGGAATATCGTATCTAAAAATATTAGCAAACATGTTTATAAATTAACTAAACGCTGGAAATTCCTGATTTTAATGATACACTAGAAACAGACATTAGTTTTTATTTGCTCATATCTTTGCACCACAGGTGAAGCGTAAAAAAACATTATTTTAGAAGGTTTTCATAGTCGAGATTTAAAGAAGAATTCCTTGCACATATAGAACGTTTATAAATAAATTTGTTGATATGTTTATTTCAACCAAAAACAAGCTATTTATTTTTCTAATCATAATAAAAACTTATAATAATAAAAACAATGAATATTTGATTATTTTCTAAAACTCATTTCTAAAGTGGAAATATATAAAGTAGCACCACATCACTCCTCCTTCAGTGATAACGTCAGATATTAATTCGTACAGTTTTTCCGGATCGCAGTATTCGATGGTCCGCTGTATCAGGAGTTAAAGCAAACTCCTTTTGATGTTCATTATTTAAAATCGTAGCTGGCTTTAATCGATCTATTTTAAAGATAATCTCAGAAATTTTATTTTCTAAAGAAGAAATTCGTTCATCGCTATTTGTGGAAACAGCGCTAACAATGTTTGCGGCATCGGACTGATCATGAATCTTATCAGCTATAAGAGATAGTCTGTCAATTGTGTCACTGCTAACCGATAAAATAGCTTTTGTTGTAAGTCTTCAGAAACTTTTCCAGATGCCAAAGAGCGCATTTCTCTTAGCAGGGTGGAAGGTTTTTTATCACACGCACTTACGTTTTCCAAAAGCTGGCGAAGTTGTTTCTCTTCGGATTCGATAAACTCATTTAGTAAGGCCGATTTTAGAGTTTCATATTTGCTTTCTTCTGGCGGTTCCTCAACAATATGGCTTACGTGATTCAAAATGCTGCTTTCAATAGATCCAACTAATGTGTGATATTTTGTTGCATCTGAGGTTATACTTGAAGTAACGAATTGAGACTCTAATTGGCGAAACCACAATTTTGGATTTTGACGCCAAAATGGAGGAACACGCACTGAAACCCGAGATATTTCAGACAGATTTGAAGACGTTGTTGATTGAAAATCTTCCGAAGTCAATAATTATTGTACGGGGTCACCAATGTTGATATGTTTATTTCAATTAAAAACAAGCTATTTATTTTTCTAATCATAATAAAAACTTATAATAATAAAAACAATGAATATTTGATTATTTTCTAAAACTCATTTCTTAAGTGGAAATATATAAAGTAGCACCACAAATTGATTCTAAAAAATCCATAAGCAAAACAGAAATTGGTCTTCCAATTTAATTTTTAATCAAATTTTAAAACTATTTCTAAAAACTTTCTTATATGTAGATTTTCAATAAGTAAAAGGTTTATCAGGTAATCGCAGTTCGGAGAGAATTTTTTGTATATTTTTTATATAACAGTTTGGCATTTGAAATATATTTGAGAAGAGAGAGTACTGAAGGCTTTGACAGCTGATTTTTAAAATAAATGAATTCAAAAATAATCTGGTGATAAATAACGGGTACCTGATGAATAAATTTACCTTGAACAAGTGTATGATATAAAAAAGATATTATTATTAATTTTTTATGAATTAGATATAAGTACTTTCTTATTGTATACCAGTTAAGTGTTATACTGATGATGAAACCGTTACCGATCTTACAAATACTCTCATTGTCATAATTTGTCCTTGCCAGTTATAACTTTAAAAATTAACTTTAAAAGTAATAAAACTATTTTCGAATCAGAGCTATTAGGTTCATCTAGATATCCTTTGCATTACACTAAACATTGGTAATCATTGCAAGTTTGGAAAAGATTTATAAATTTAACAATATATATTTTTTTACTTTGTGTCTATACACGACTCTTTTACTAAAACATTTTTAAAAGGCCAAATGTCAAAATATTTACTTTTGAGAAAATTTGAATTGAACTTTAACTTTTATATTTGCTTTAATAGTGACATTGGCCAGCATTTTATTCATGAAGCTGTTCTGGGTTAAGTATGACTTTAGCTGTTTTATCATAATGAAAAAGAGCAAGAAAACAAATCGAATGCAATGATTAACTCAAAAGGGCAAAAAAATGACATTGGTCCTTTTAGCTCCAAGCCACAGATATATGGTATGTCTATAAAAAGTGCCAGTAGGCGAGAATTAGCGACGAATTAATCATGAGCTTAATGAGACGTGAATACAGCGAGATTCGTTAAAATGCAATGATTACGATGACAAAAAGAATAAACGTAGATAACTTAGCAAGAAAGAAACTTGAGGACTAACTTATGTAAAACAAGTAAGAGCACTATATTCGGCTGTGCCGAATCTTTTATACCCACCACCAATTTTGTGTTCATTTAAAGCACAATATTTATTATTGTGTTAATCGCTATGGAATAATCTCTTTATAATAAAATATGTATCACTTTCTTTGTAGAGGGTGGTTAAATTTCAAGTGCACATGTTGAAGGTGAACTACACCTAGTCTTTAAATTTGTTTTCTGCACTCCACTTGACATTTCTCAATCTCAAATTTACTGAATTTGTTCCGTAGAAAGATACCCAAATGAGCAACGCTTTAAAGTTATTCAGGTTTTTTATAAAAATGGGCGTTCAAATCTTCGTAATTCTTTTGATCAATATAATCGTTCAAATTCGTCCACAATCAGGAGAATTGTAAAAAATATTTAAATTTCTGAAAAACAGGTCTGTATAAAATGTTAGAAAATCTCTGAATGCTTTCTTAGTTCGTTGAATGGGAACCATTGCTGTTTTTTGCGATAGTGTGGCAAAAGAGCAGTCAACCTCGACTCATTATCATGACCAACAATTGAGCATCAATATTGTTATTAAAAATTTGGACCATCAGAAGTGGCGCCAAGGATGGGGGGGGCATTTGGCCGATATTTTGTTAAATACATAACTGAACCATACAAATATTATAATTACAAAAAGAAATGAAAATAATTTCCTAAATAATTTGTTTTTTATTTAAATTCAACATCGGCCCTTAAAATTTAACCACCCTTTATACTTCGATATGCTACTAAAATGCTTTTGTAAATGTAGTCTTTCAATGAAAGTGGGCATTAAAGTAGGCGTGTCAATAAAGTTTCTGCTAATAAATACAACTTGGATATTTCAATATAGTCCTTTATTTTCCCAAAAACTTTGTCAATAGAGAAATTACATGAATTTAAGATAAACCGTTATATGGGAGGTAGGCGTTAAAGTGGGCGTGACACCTAAACTTTTCGGCACAGCAATTACATTGATTAGAAGGATATATGTAGCAAATTTCATTATCATACCTCTAATTTTGTCGGTTTTATGAGCTTTTAAATTTAACAGTAGATAACGTCAAAAGTGGGCGTTATAGTAGGCGTGTCAAAGTTGGTTTTGCTAATAAGTACAACTAAGGTATTTCAATATAGTCCTTTATTATTCCAATATCTTTATTAGTAGAGAAATTATATGAATTTTACGTAAAACGTTATATGGGAGGTGGGCGTAAAAGTGGGCATGGCACATTGATTTTCCGTTACATAAAATGCCCTCACCAAAAAGCAAAGTGTGCAAAATTTCAGAGTCGTACATCCAATTTTGTTGCTTTTATGACGTTTTTGTTTTTAAATATACCGAAAAATAAACTGTGCGGTATAAATTTTCGTACATTTTGATCGATAACTCCTCTCCTAATGCATAGATTTAGACAATTTTCGGGAGAAAATATTTTTTTTACTCAGGAAATTTATATTCGAAGTTTCATGAGTATTCGTTAAGGCGTTTGGACACAATTCCATTTTATTCGATGTTCGAAGGACACAGTTTTTTCGACCTACTCTTGCTTTTCGAGCTATAACTCTCTTCCTAATATTCCGATTTAGCCTATTTTCAATACCAAACAAACCTTGTCTATAAGAAAGATTCTGGCAAAATTTGAGCCCCCTAGCTTTTTCGGTGCGACCTCTATCATGCTTTCAACAGACGGACAGACGGACAGACGGACGGACATAGCTAGATCGTCATCAAATCAAACCCTGATTCAGAATATATATACTTTATGGGGTCTAAAATGGATATTTCGATGTGTTACAAACGGAATGACAAAATGAATATACCCCCACCATTTTTTTGGTGGCGGGTATAAAAAGGCGTAAATGTGGAAGACCGAGGCTGCAATGGAAAGCCCAAGCGTAAGAACAACTAAAAATGTTGGAATAGCTCACAAAATGCCAAATCACATGGGGAACATTTTTTAAGCCAGCCAAGATAGGTTGTAGTGCCTGTGGAGGAACTACTCTCTATTTTGGAATTAAACACTATAAAGGAAAATATTTAGGTCGTAAAAAGAAAAAAAATCTTAAGACTAAATACCGAATATATGAACATATATATATATTATAATAATTCTGCGTAAAAAGAATTACTTGACAGCACTGCTCATAAATTTGTCTACATTTTTTAAAGACATGTACATACATATATGTAAATGTAAATAATAGTAAATACACAGAACTTTACTTATAAACAGGTATAAAGTATTTAAACTCTTTACCTGATACGATGACATGAAAAGTATAACACTAGCATAAAACATAATGCAAAAATATATGAAAGATTAAACAACATAAAATAAAATAAAACACAAAATGTGTTAAGAGGAATTCATAAATGTTAATATCATTTTTATAGCTGTTAAAACGAACATATGTGCTTTTAACAAAATGGTATTCCAAAATGAGCAACCAAATTATTTACATCGACATAGATTGCTATTGAATTTTATATTTCCATTAAATGATTTTATTGATGTTGCAGGATTTGCCATGCCAACTTTCTTTAAATAATTCTATAACAATTCTATGTGCTCAATCACATTAGAATCACGAAACGAGAGAGTGCACAAGAATATAAATGCAATAATTGAGTTATTTCAGAGGCTATATTCCATATTCGGTTTGAATCGTATTTAATCCTCATATCCGTTTAAGGCAGAACGAACTCACTTGGTGTTGCAATATCTTATCAATATTAATTAATGATCACTTCTTCATCAGTCTTATTCTAAAGAAAATATGATAAAGTTTGAACCAACGGAAATTCAGATGTTTATCTGATAAAAACTGTAGAGAACTACATGAAACCCGTAATTCTAGCCTCTGAACTGCCTACAACCTCATATATTGCTGATATTAATATTGACATTTTAAAGAAATATTTTTTTTAAACCTATGATTTTTTTTTTAGTACAAATAGAAAGCTTTATATAAGTATGTAAACGAAATATAATTACAAAAAATATGGTTTTGCAAATGAAAAAAAAAACTCTTGACCATAAAAATATTTTATCTTAACCGACACAATTTTGTTCAGTAGTTCATCAAAATGACAGCCAAAATAGCTTAACCGCCAAAAATTACTGTTATTCGGTTGATATGAGACATCAATTAGATTCACTTTATGCATTGAAACGTAATGTATCTTCATACAAAATTTTGTTGCTCTAACTCAATTTAAACAAGAAATAAATAATAAAAACCTTCTTCTGTAAAATTTTATTTTTGTCGCTTAAGCTTTTTGTGCAGTTATGGCTGGATATATTCATATTTTTTTCGAAGTTTATATTAGATTTACTGTAAATCATTTTTGTTTTGGCTCAAGTTCATTTATTTCAGTGTTTATCACCTATATGGACTTACATATTAGTGAAAACTAAAAATACAACTTTTCTTTCAATAATTCCAGCCTAAGGATGGACAGTGAAAACATAACAAAAATTAATTACGAATATAAATGAATATGAACATGTAGAAAAATGTCGTCTGATAAGAGAATGAAAAAGACAAATTTTGAAGAAAATAAGTACTATGATTCTTAATTCTAATTTCATTAAATTGTAACATAAAAACAATTTCAAATTACATATAAATGTACCGATAAAGAGTGCTGATGATGAAATCGTAGCTAGTTTCAAAACAGCATTCCATTCGGCAAATATCGGAATAGTTTTTCAAGATTATTAAGTGATTACAATTGAATTTAAATTAGAAAGTGTTTTAGGAAATTAAAATAATAGAATAAATGAACTTGAACAAAAAAAAAATGATTTACAGTAAACCTAGGATATTAACAAAAATATTCGATTTAGTCTTGCTGATTTAACCCTAATCATACCGACATACCAGCACGTGTCTAAAGCACATACATGAAAATTTGAAGAAAAAAACCTTTAGTTAATTAAAATCAAGTCAATTTAGAGATTGAATATAAATGTTCTTATGCTAACTTTATTAAACATACATATTTCTATAACATTTTTCACGGTTTGTTTAACTATACGACCCTTTAAAAATCACACATATAGCAACTTTTGCATTTTTTGTTGCATATTTAGTTACATTTGTTGATGCTTCTTTCCGTTGTTATTTATTTTGTGATCCTTGGTGTATTTGGGGAGCAATAAGTGCTTTAGCAACTTTTCTTAAAAAGAGTTTTCGAGGAATTGTGTGTATAAAACTCATGTCGGTAGTTTATGTTGCCTTGTTTTATTTTGATTAATAAAAAATAGAATAATAATTTGTTTTAATTTTTTTTTTGTTAGACTATACAAAATATAAGTATGTAAAACGACAGTCAACACGCAAAGAAAAAATATGGTTGTGGTAACCATAATCGAAGAGCAACATACTATGATTGATTTGTATGATTATGTTTAAAATAATAATGGTTACCAGTTATCATTATTATGTTTAATTAAAGTATCATTCAATAATCATATATACGACTACAATTAAAATCGGCAATCTTTGCTTTTTTACGGCAAATTAGTGTCTTTTGCTGTAACATACACATATTGCTTGTACTCACCAATTTAATTGCAATTGTTTGACCAAAATTTTTTTACATTTTTATACCCGCCACCAAAAAAATGGTGGGGGTATATTCATTTTGTCATTCCGTTTGTAACACATCGAAATATCCATTTTAGACCCCATTAAGTATATATATTCTGAATCAGGGTTTGATTTGATCACGATCTAGCTATGTCCGTCCGTCTGTCCGTCTGTCCGTCTGTCCGTCCGTCTGTCCGTCTGTTGAAAGCACGATAGAGGTCGCACCGAAAAAGCTAGGGGGCTCAAATTTTGCCAGAATCTTTCTTATAGACAAGGTTTGTTTGGTATTGAAAATGGGCTAAATCGGAATATTAGGAAGGGAGTTATAGCTCGAAAAGCAAGAGTAGGTCGAAAAAACCGTGTCCTTCAAACATCAAATAAAATGGAATTGTGTCCAAACGCATTAACGTAGACTCATGAAACTTCGAATATATATTTCCTGAGTAAAAACAATATTTTTCCCCGAAAATTATCAAAATCTATGCATTAGGAGAGGAGTTATCGATCAAAATGTACGAAAATTTATACCGCACAGTGTATTTTTCGGTATATTTAAAAACAAAAACGTCATAAAAGCAACAAAGTTGGATGTACGACTCTGAAATTTTGCACACTTTGCTTTTTGGTGAGACGCTTTTTTGTAACGGAAAATCAATGTGCCACGCCCACTTTTACGCCCACCTCCCATATAACGTTTTACCTAAAATTCATATAATTTTTCTATTAATAAAGATTTTGGAATAACAAAGGGCTATATTGAAACACCTAAATTGTACTCATTAGCAAAAACAACTTTGACACGCCTACTATAACGCCCACTTTTCACGTTATCTACCGTTAATGAAATTTAAAAGCTCATAAAACCGCCAAAATTATCAGTGTGATGATCAAATTTGCTACGTATATCCTCCTAGGCAGTATCATTAATGTGCCAGAAAATTAGGGTGCCACGCCCACTTTTACGCCCACCTCCCATATAACGTTTTACCTAAAATTCATATAATTTCTCTATTAATAAAGATTTTGGAAAAATAAAGGGCTATATTGAAACACCTAAGTTGTACTCATTAGAAAAAAAAACTTTGACACGCCTACTATAACGCCCACTTTTAACGTTATCTACCGTTAATGAAATTTAAAAGCTCATAAAACCGCCAAAATTAGAAGTGTGATGATCAAATTTGCTACGTATATCCTCCTAGGCAGTGTCATTAATGTGCCAGAAAATTAGGGTGCCACGCCCACTTTTACGCCCACCTCCCATATAACGTTTTACCTAAAATTCATATAATTTCTCTATTAATAAAGATTTTGGAATAATAAAGGACTATATTGAAACACCTAAATTGTACTTATTAGCAAGAACAACTTTGACACGCCTACTATAACGCCCACTTTTCACGTTATCTACCGTTAATGAAATTTAAAAGCTCATAAAACCGCCAAAATTAGAGGTGTGATGATCAAATTTGCTACGTATATGCCTCTAGGCAATGTAATTACTGTGCAAGAAAATTGAGGTGACACGCCATTTTTTACGCCCACCTCCCATATAACGTTTTACCTAAAATTCATATAATTTCTCTATTAATAAAGATTTTGGAATAATAAAGGACTATATTGAAACGCCTCAGTTGTACTCATTCGCAAAAACAACTTTGACACGCCTACTATAACGCCCACTTTTCACGTTATCTACCGTTAATGAAATTTAAACGCTCATAAAACCGCCAAAATTAGAGGTATGATGATCAAATTTGCTTCGTATATCCTTCTAATCAATGTAGTCGTTGTGCCAAAAAGTTTAGGTAACACGCTCACTTTAACGCCCACCTCCCATAACGCTTTATCTTAAATTCATGTAATTTCTCTATTGAAAAAGTTTTTGGGAAAATAAAGGACTATATTGAAATATCTAAGTTGTATTTATTAGCAGAAACTTTATTGACACGACTACTTTAACGCCCACTTTCATTGAAAGACTACATTTACAAAAGCATTTTAGTAGCATATCGAAGTTATAGAGGGTGGTTAAATTTTAAGGACCGATGTTGAATTTAAATAAAACACAAATTATTTAGGATATTATTATCATTTCTTTTTATAATGATAATATTTGTATGGTTCAATTATGTATTTTACAAAATATATGCCAAATGCCCCCCCCATCCTCTATCTGATAGTCCAAATTTTCAATGACAATGTTAATGCTCAATTGTTAGGCATGATGATGAGGCGAGGTTGACTGCTCTTTTGCCACACTATCGCAAAAACCAGCAGTAGTTCCCATTCAGCGAACTAAGAAGGCATTCACAGATTTTCTAACATTTTATACAGACCTGTTTTGCAGAAATTTAAATATTTTTTACAATTTTCCCGATTGTGGACGAATTTGAACGATTATGTTGACCAAAATAATCACGAAGTGCACAAAATGCATTTTGATTTGAACGCCCATTTTTATAAAAAACCTGAATAACTTTAAAGCGTTGCTCATTTGCGTATCTTTCCACGGATCAAATTGAGTAAGTTTGAGATTGAGAAATGTCAAGTGAAATGCAGAAAACAAATTTAAGGACTAGGTGTAGTTCACCTTCAACATGGACCCTTAAAATTAAACCACCCTCTACAAAGAAAGTGATACATATTTTATAATAAAGAGATTATTCCATAGCGATTAACAAAATAATAAATATTGTGCTTTAAATGTACACAAAATTGGTGGTGGGTATAAAAGATTCGGCACAGCCGAATATAGTGCTCTTACTTGTTTCGTTTATTTTTAAATTTTCTTTAATTTTTTAAAAATTTTTGTTCGTTTTTTTGACATCTCAAACTTTTAAAATAATAAAAATTTATTCAGCAAGAAGAAGAATAGTTGAAATCAAATTATTATTTAAAAATATCATTGCTTGATTAATTTGTAATCATACTGTTGTCTCACTTAATATTTAATGATTATTTTTAATTTTTAATGATTTTGAATATAATGTCATTTTTGTCAGATTAATTTTTTTAAATCATACTATTTTTAAATGATAACCATTTTGAAATTTTTACGCAAAGTAATCATTAAATAATACAATTCAAACAAATGCTTGATTATCGTGACAAAATATATGATGAAATGAAACAAAAATAACTATTACTTGTTTTCGACAACCAAATATTGTTTTAGAAAAAATAATATGACCGTCCTGATCATGTCGTAACCATGGTTTTTCTTTGCGTGAAGAAGTTTGGTTGCTATACACCGAATATTTTCGTTACTACATTGAATAAAACATCAAAATGTGTTTTACATGTCGGTAGGATCAGGATTAAAAATTGTCTCTTTGCAGACATTAAAGTAAATTAATAATTATTTGTTAATTTCTAACGCTTAAAACCTTTAAAATATTTATTAACAAAAACAAATTACAATTCACTTGTTTAATGTAAAATTTTGAATGGTTCTTTTTAAGGATGCCTACAATGCGCTGCACAAATACCAGCAAATTCATTTTTGTGGTTAATTTTTGTCCACCCATTGTAAGTAGATATATGCTTGAGTTAATGTATGTAATAAAATCTATTCGTATTCTGTTCTGACTTGTAGTTTACAGAAAATAATATAAATACTTATAAACATTTTTAAAGGAAATAAATGTGCTTTTGTATGTAATAAATGTGAATTTGGATAGTTTTTATGATTGAATTTAGCGAATAATGTTTTTATACCCTTCACACAGTGAAAAAGGGTATATATAGGTTTGTCATTCCGTGTGAAATTTCTACAATTTTCATTTCCGACCCCATAAAGTATATATTTTCTGGAAGCTTATAAATAGGGGAGTCGATTAAGCTCTGTCAATCTGTCCGTCTGTCCGTGTGTATGTTGAAATCAACTTTTTGAAGCTCCCAGACATCGCTTGGACCCAGGTGAGGTATTAAAATATCAGAAATATTTGGGAGTAGATCGGTATTGAAAATCAGAAACATCGGTTCATAAACAACTGAGATATGAGCAAAAACCCACGACCACCTCGATTTTTTTTCACAAAAACAACATTACAACAACAACATACATACATACAAACTTGTTTATTGGTTAAATAAACGTGGGATCGAATCCCTGCTGAGCCAAAAAATATTTTTTTTTGTTTTTTTATATATTTTTAAATTTCTTTTTCTTTTTTTTTTATTTTTTATTTAATATATTATTTAAATTTTTATTACATTTTTTTTTATTTTTTTTTGTTTTATATTTATTATTTATATATATTTTAATTATTTTTTTTAAATTTTTTTTTATATTTTTTTTTTTAAATTTTTTGTTTTAAATTTTTTTTTATTTTTTTTTAACATATATACGTTAATTTTTAATTTTACAATGGGATGTTTTTATATATGTATGTTTTTTATATGTATGTACGTATTTCATATGATATAAATGGAGATACAAACTACTGTTATTGCATGACTACACGTTGTGATGGGTATATAAGATTCGGCATGGCCGAATATAGCACTCTTACTTGTTTACTCTCAAGTATGTTTGCTGCATTTGAAATCATAGTTATTCCATTTGATACGCATCATAATTCTATTATTGTACCTTGTTGTTCTTTCTGTTTTAGCTCTTAAAATTCTAAGAAATAATATATAAATACATATACTAGCAAGCAGTATTTAACAACCCATATATTTTATTAATGTTGCACTTGCATTATCCTGAACATGCATTATTATGCTTCTGTTGCATTTTTGAGAAGTCGCATTGAACACTGATGGTATTTTAAGATTATTTATGGGGGAGAGATATAGAATGCTTTACACAAATATTACAATCAAAATTTGCTTTCAAAAACCCGACAATATTAATAGGTTTTTTTTTTCTAAAGTTTGAGGAATATTTTAGTTTACACACTATAAACAATTTTCAGTAAATATGCAAACCTGCTAACTTCCTTTCAGCAAATTTTACAGGAGAGACAAAAAACTACTTATATATCATATTTGTAGCTTGAGAGGAAAACTGAAAATAAAGTTGGTTTATTTTGTTGATTAAAAATCCAAATTTACATAGAAAGTGGATTTGGCAAGTTTGTTTATTAAGCCGACAATATATTAAAAGTAAAGTTAAGTTAAATACTATGCAAACATGGAATTGATTCCATTTAATGTTGATTTTCAATAGATCAAGTAAGATCAGATTATTTTTAATATTAAAGTGATAACACTTCATTATGAAAGTTCTTTCTCAATGTTTTTTAATTTTTTACGATGACCTTTTGAGGTCTATTTTAATTAGATATACATCCTTAAATAAATAATAATAAATTACTGAATATCACTGTACACTTAAATACATAACAGAAATCTATATATATAAAAGTGAAACTCTGTGTGTGTTTGTGTATGTTAGCTATAGACTCCGAAACTGTAAAGCCGATCAGACTCAAACTTAAACAAGTTGTTTTACACATTCTAGGGAGTGTTTATTGGTGGTTAAAAGCAGGCAGTGCCATAAGAAATAAGTTATAATTTTTAGCTACTTGCACTAGATACATTTTTGTAAAACCTTGCACACATATTGAGCTGTCATGCCATTATAATAACTTGATTAGAAAAGTGGGCAGTGCCACGCCCATAAAAAAAGTTATAATTTTCAGCCTTGCACGTGATATTCAATTAAAATTCAAAATTCGTTTTTATTCATTAAGGGGCGTAGCAACACGTGGGCTTCGCTAGTAGTAATTTAAAAAAGCAAAAATATCACAGCTAAACTTAAAATTAATATCATATTTTACAATAAACCATTGTAATTTGGTATTGAAATTATCAATAAGGGTAATTTTTGATATTTGGATTTCAGTGAAAATTTCGGTGTTGAAAAAGAATTGTAACATTGGGCAATGCTGAAATATTTTGCCCTAATTTGTATGTTAATAAACAGAATTTCCGAATTTAATATAAAGGGCAGGCATAGGCAGTACAACAGCTAAAAAGTAACACTGGTATTTTCGGCTGTGCCAAATCTTG
This sequence comes from Phyto melanocephala, assembly GCA_941918925.1. Taxonomy (NCBI): domain Eukaryota; kingdom Metazoa; phylum Arthropoda; class Insecta; order Diptera; family Rhinophoridae; genus Phyto; species Phyto melanocephala. The sequence continues at coordinate 139,484,703 of OW799233.1, read as the reverse complement.
ATATGCCTTTGTGAAACAAATTTACACTTGTAGGTACGTACCATCTTTTTGAGTGTGATCATATTCTTGCAACGTACAGTGAACAAACGACAAACACACAATATATACCAACTATAACAACAACCAAAAGTTTTTTTTTCATCTTTTAGAATAGCACCTGCTATTGTTGTTATTATTTTTTTAAATAGACTTTTGTTGTTGCAATCTCAATAAAAAACTGAGCCAAGCGTGATTTTTGAAAATTATTAATACTAGACACCAGTTCGTCGGATATATGTGGGCTTTAAAAAGTTGATTTCAACGCTCACATTGACGGACATACGATTGTAGCTAAATCGACTGTTTTATGTATTAGGATGTAGAAAATATACACATTATGGGATAGCAAATGATTACTTTAGAAATTATAAATGGAATGACAAACCCCTTTACGTTCACGTGTGTAAGGTATAATAAAGCACCCTAACAGATACCATTGTTGGCCGACGGTATGCTTAAATTATTCTCTACAATAACGATAAAAATTGTAGCAGCACAGTCGATTGACCAAGACGCCATAAGCCACGTGCCTTGTGCCATGTAAATATATGGAGGGTACAGTTTAAAGAGCAATTAATCACGCGTTTTTGAGGAGTGCAATCGCCGCCAAGATTATGCAATTTCAATATATTTTAAGAAAATATCTAAACAGACCACTACTATTGCGGATTCCTGTTGGGTAACTTTCCCTTCCTAGTGTTTAGTAGCTGCCAATCGACAGCTCTTTTGTCACTGAGTCCAGCGCTATTACAGGCGTTTTCTTTGAACTCTAAAACGATATAATATTGACGAAAATCCTAATCACAAATTTCTTTATATTCTGCAGCATTTTTGTTAGACTGAGTTCCCACGTAGCATTCACACTGTGAGCCTACCTGTAAACCTCAGTCTATAGTGCTTTGAATCTCTCTAATACCTTTAAGTACAAGGATATTTTTATGCCCTATGAGTGAAGACCTACCTATGCTTTCATTGTGAGTGGATCCATCCGCTATAGCGTGCAATGATGCTTCCCAACCACCTTAACTCGTTGTCGCTATCTGAGTCTTTAACCGCTATTTGCACTATTTTCAGAATTCTCTTATGCTATAATCAGACTTAAACACCATGCCAAAGCATCTTGCCAGCGAGTGAAGATTTGAGCCTACTAGATTAATTTTTAGGACAAGCCATTCAAGATTCCAATCCGGAAGTCAAAATTGTATCTGAAATTGGTGAGAATTGACATAAGTTCTGGCAGAAGCAGCGGCGTAACCCCAGGCTACATTGACATAAAATAATCATTAAATAAATAAATAAATATTTAACTTACTCTTGCAAATTTCTAGTGTTTCTTGAATTATCGAAAATCAATCGGCTAAAAAACATCATAAGAAAATCTTGTCTTCATCACTTCTATACAAATAAAAATCTTTCCAGTAAATAATATGTTATTTTATGTTTGTTATCGAAAATCAATCGGCTAAAAAACATCATAAGAAAATCTTGTCTTCATCACTTCTATACCAATAAAAATCTTTCCAGTAAATAATATGTTATTTTGTGGTATTGTAAATGCATCCCTAAATGGTATTAATTGCGCTCCACTTATTTTTCAAATACATGTACAAAACATAAACACTAACAAAATGAAACAACTTGCTATTTGAAAAGTTCAGTCGTTACGAAATTTCTCAGCATTTCCAATTCGACTGGTAATAGTATATATATTTGTGCAAATAGAAAAAAAATCCTTATTTTTGTACACTCCATCCATCAAAAAAAAATATTTCATACGTAACATTGCGTTGGATTGCATAATTTATCCTTCATTAAAACAATGTGTTGTTGTTTTATGAAACTGTTGGTTCGTTAATTGCAGATTGAATTTAAAAGAAAACACACTCACATACAAGCATTAAGTTATTTACATACACTAACGTACAAGCATATAACCATGCGAATTTTTAGTATCCCTACATTTAATGCTAACAAAATACCACTACGAAATAGTGTTGGTGTAGGTAGATTTGAACATACGAAGAGTTCATATGCACATATACTCTACATATGTATGTATGTGTGCACGAATGTGTATAGAAATACATCTTATGAAAGGTAAACAATATATATTATACGTAAAATTGTGTACAATATAAGTTGATTCAACTTGTACGTACTTTTACAAATGTTCGTACAATACATGCACACATACATACATATGTGTATTTACAAAGTGCTACTGCAGTATTCACTCATATATACAATGGTGTATGATTATTGTTTATGTTTAATATGTCCATGCATTTACAGACATATACTCAGTTAAGATGTAAGACAAGTTAAATCTGTAAAATTAGATATGAACCAAAGTTATTACTATTTATTATTAAGATAACTTTTAAACACGAGAAAATTTATTTGATTTTAAATTTGTCATTTCAAAACAAGACATATTGGTAAGGTATAGATAAAGTATGTACATATGTATAGAGGTATAATTTAGTCGGCTAGAACATTGCAGTTACTATTATTACCGGCCCAATAACACTGCTATGTACCATAATTAAGTGCTTTCAATGTCGAAGTACTGTGGTTTTAACAGAACCAGGCAGCCTGTCATAAATAGCTTACCACAATCGTTTAATCAAAAAAAAAATTTTTCGGGAACGAATAATTTATATTACAGAAATACTTAATTGGCCATCAAGATACAATTAATATCGCTGGTTCTATATCTTGTGAAACTATGTAAAGTTCCTTTTTACAGAAGCACATAAAGTTCGACAAATTATTACCATTACATGGACTGTAATGTTCCAAAAAGATTAAGACATTCCAAATTTTTTGTATGTGGCGACATACATATGTGTGTTGCTACTTAATGTAACAATGTTCTGTTTTGATTTATAGGGAACTATCTAAGCACGGCGCGCGTTCTTAATGAATAAAAATGCATTTTGAATTTTAATTGAATATATTAAAAATAATATTTTATTGATTTCTTTTAGAATGTAAGTGGGTATACAATATTTTTGGTTTTTCCATTTGCTTTTCCCACTCTGGAGCATGCGACGTACCGCAGGATTTCATTAGAAAAGTAAGCAATGCCACGCCCATAAAAAAGTTATAGTTTTGAGTTACTTGCACTGGACCAATTTTTTGGAATCTTTACACACATATTAGGCTTTCACGACTTTATAATTTCGTGATTACAGAAATGGGCAGTATCATTACAATAAAAATCAATTAAATATTATTTTTAATATATTCAATTAGAATTCAGAATGCATTTTTTTTATTAAGGGCCGTAGCAACGTGTGCCGGGCTTGGCTAGTTTTTCAATAAAGCTTGTAAAAATGTTTAACTTTTTCATAAATTTTGTGGTTTAAAGGTCTACTGATGATCTAGCATAAGCACCAGTGAAATTCATATAGGCCAACTTAAACCCAACAACCAAAAACACAACATTTTCTAATAATAATATTTAATTTTAATTTTTTGGAAACATTTAATATCATTAAAAATAATTAAATAAATTCAAAATGTAATTAGTATTTAAAAATAAACCAAAAAGTTATTTAATAAAAAAGAAAGAAATTATGTGGTCAATCAGGAGACATGTCTGAACCTTCTTGAGATTTTGCCTAGTATTTAGTTGGACGCATTTTGAAAATGTTTTCTTAAGCTGGGCTATCGAGTACTTTTTGTATGATTATACAGCTATAGAACAGGTTATTTAACATATGATTATTTTAGTCTGTTTTAGTCTAGTTATTTCCATTTAATTGTCATCTAATAAACGAAACTATCACTTCTTTAATTTAGTCAGTTTTAAGGATGCATAATGTAATGGCAAACCTAGATTGTGAAATACATTTTTACATACCAAGTTGTGTGTATCAAGTATATTAATAATGGAAAAAACTTTTGATAAAACAAAATATATCAATCGAATTTTTCTCAGTCCTTGCATGCACATAAGATGTATGTATATGTATGTTTATATATGTATATATTTAAGTAAATGTATGGGTTTTGTATGTTGATGGTTGCTTGGTTTTGCATTCTTGTTTATCTTTAATTATATTTGGACGCGTCTGAGCTTTTTGTTGTTGTCCGTTTTACTATTTTAATTTTTATCTCCATGTTTTCGTTCAGTTCTGTTATGTTTGTCTTTCATGTATGTTTTACATTTGCACATCATATCATAAATTCAATTATTCATCTATGTATATATCTACGAATTGGTAAACTGCATACAATTCGATAAAAAAATCTTACAGTGAAACAATTTTATGTCTAATGCCCCATAAGTGGTTAATGGTAATGACCTTTAGATTTTAAACGAAGTATGCAATAGAACATATTACTCTCCTTATCTTTGTTACGAAAAGTTTCATTAAATAATCAAATATAATGTACCTCAGGTGAAGTATCAGGTGCATTCATTTGTTAATTCTACATATCAAAACATATCAAAATTATCACTTAAGACCTCGTAATGAATATACCTTTTGAGTGCTGTTAGCATATCATAACGAACAACTGTCTTCTTAAAGTACGATAAGGCTAGAACAAACAATATTTTAAAAATTTTTAAATTTTAGCCCCTTTGCGATGTTGTCTACATGCAATAAAATAGAGCGAGAAAATTTCAATGGCATAAATAATTTTTTTCTCGGAAAGTAGTTTAAATCCAAGCATTATGAAAAAGATTTTTACTTAAGCCTGTAGTACACGATGTGTAAAAACCCACAGAAGCATGTGAGGCTGTGAGGTAATTTAGACGTCATCATAAAACATAAATCTATCCGCTTCGGCAACTTGTGTTTCATTTGCATATTTAGACTAAAATATATTTTCTGTAATATCAAAATCTTACCGCAGGTAGCCACTACGACTATTTAAAAACGTGTTACCAAAGTGCTGATAATTTCAGTGCCATCAGACTTACAAGTGCATGTGGCTTTTTACATTTCGTGTACCATAAGCTTTAAAATTTATCAAAATTTACTCCACACGCCGTGAATTCGGCACATGAATTTTCGTAAATGTGGCTTTTTGGTTAATTTCAGAGTAATAATGGAAAGCAAATTTAATTATATTTTAACATCCCGGTTGGTTGGTTGGTTATCGTGGTAGTTCGCTGCACGCCAACAGTCAAGTAGAGTCTGTATGACTTCGTTTTGACAGGACCACATCACTCGTCAGCTTCCAGTGTATCTCAGAATAAAATCCAAGAGTAAGGGTACTAGATCCACCCCGTGGCCCTGAGATATCTCAGTAGATAATTCAGTCCAACTTCAGATATCGCAGAGAGGCCATCTGGTATATGTTTGCCCATAAATCTGTGTCTCTTAGCCGCCAGTGCAGGACGTTCGCAGAGAAAGTGGAAAACCGATTCCTCCTTTTCTCTATCCAGACAACTGCGACAATGGTTGTTCGATGGGAGTCCGAGCCGACTTGCATGTTTGCCTAACATCCAGTGACCCGTCAATACCGCCAGCAACCTCGATATGTCCCTCCGACTTCGACTGGTAAGTTGCAATGTACGTCATGCATCAAAAGAGGGCCACGTAAGCCGTGCCACCTTACACGTGCTCAGCCTACGCCACCTGTTATCAGCCTTCCGGAGAGAGTGTCTGGAGATTCTGCCCTTAATAGTCCCCAACGGGATTGCAACTGCAATTGCATTAGAGATATCCAGAGCAGATCCTCCCCTGGCCAGCTCATCAGCACGCTCGTTACCATAGTGGCCCTTATGCGCAGGAATCCAAACTAGAGTAACGTCAGCCCGCTGACCAAGCCTTGACAGTTCCTTTCTACATTGGCCAACTAATTTAGACGTAATAATGTATGACGTGAGTGACAAGAGTGCCGCCTGACTGTATTTCAACATCCCACTCCTGTAAAAGTTTTTTATTACATAACTTCCAAATTGACAATGCTTTTTTTAATATCTAAATATAATTTAATAACAGAAAATACTTGGTGATTTTTATAGATCTTGCCGCGCCTGTAGAAAATATGTTATCATTATAAAATCCAATATTTCAATAACTAATCCAAAAAGTTTATATAAAACAATTAACAATATAAATTAAATTTCGAACAAATATTTTTCAATATTTTTCAAATAGATACGGAAAAAAAATTTGCTTAAAATTTATTATTTATGTTTTTTGGCCATTATTACAACTATAATCTTTAGTTGAATTTTGTCTAGCAAATAGAGAGTTTATCATTTTTAGAACTTTAGTTTAAGCTCTGAGGTTGAATGAGCTTGTCTTTAACTTACAGCTTAATTTTGATTAAAGAGAAGTTTTAAAAATAGATAATTGTTGATCCGTTCCACAAAGAACTAACTTTATATAATGTCAGGTTGTAAGTGTAGTAAAAATTAAGAGTAACAAGTAAGAGTATAATCCCACATCGTAGCTTATACCATAGACAAACGACAGCGTTAATTTGCATTAGAATCTCACCAATGCAAATTAAAATTTTGCTGTTACAGACGACAGTTTTTGCATTTAGTAAAAATTGTAAATGCACTAGCAATCACAAATCTGAACATTTTGCTACAAGTTGGGATGGCAGAAGGACACTCTGAAAGAAGAAAGTATCTTTTAATGGAGGTTATAATTCATATGTAGGTATATGGTATTTTTTTAAAGGACCGTAACAGCTTTTTTTGGGAGAGTGACGTGCTTACGATGGACGATACCAGTATTAAGGAAAACTTACACCTAAACAGAAAGGCATTTCAAAAAATATTTAAAAAGTTTAACATAGCGAATCTATTTTAATTTTAAATTTTTGATTTTTTAATTTTTTGAATGATTGCCGTCCGTGTTGCCATATTGAAATTGCTAAATTCAGTTTAAATTCAATATGATTTAGGGCATTTACGTGAAATCTAATACACATTGGAATGGGGATAGTTCATAAGTTAATTTGAATTAAGACTTTTAATGCAAATTAACGCTGTCGTCTGTCTATGGTATTTACCTATATTTAATGTTATACGCCATTTTTCCATATTATTTCCGACGTCATTGTTGATTTTGAATTTTTGCGTAGATAACTGTATTCTACTGGTCACGCCGCTTAAATTAATACACATATTGATGGGGTTAAAAATATTTGACCCGCCATTTTGATTTAGACGCCATGTTGGATTTTACATTTTTTGACAATTTACTGTATTCTATTTGTCAAGCCCTTTTATTTGACACCAATATTGAGGGGGTTCTAGAAGTTACATTTTAAAATACCAGATTTAACTCATATATAAGTTTATTGTCCGCCATTTTGTAGTGATGGTCAACATGAATTTTATTTTTTCTATATTGCGTATATTACACTAGTAAAGTCCTTTCAGATGATATCAATATTGACTCTCTCGGTTGAGTAGAAGCTGAAAAAAATTTATTTTCGTTTGTAAATTTTTGGTATATATATTTTAAGAAAAAAATTTTGCCTATAACTAAACCGATTAGAGCCCGCATATTATATCTACAAATAGCAGCAAAGGTACCTATAAGTTATTCTGTGGCTTAAAATTTTTAATTTTGGTGGAAAAAATAGGAGAAAAAACAGAGGCAGTCATGTTTATTTGCTCATATTTCAGAAAGTTATAGATCGATTATGCTGAGTTTTAATAGCGATTCATTCCCGGATATTTCCAAAAGACTGATATCATACACAGATCTGAGGAACATTTAGTTGCTTCTTAAAGTTGATTTCAACCAACACACGAACAGACGGTCAAGGCTTAATCGACTTCTCTATTCATAAGCTTTCAGTGGTAGGAAATAAAAATTGTAGAAATTACAAACGGAATGACAAAGCTATATATACCCTTGTACACCACAGGTGAAGGGTATAAAAATGAATAATATTTAAGAGGTGCCTATAAGATGCGTGCGTATAAGGTACCAATAAAGACCCATGTTATTAAACAGAATAATGGTATAGTATTATCACCACGCTTTAACAATATTTACGAAATAAATTAAAACTAAGCATTTCGTATTGGCGTATATGATAAGTCAGGCCAAGTTCTAAAGTTCTTATCACGGTCTAAAAACACAAAAATTGTTTTTCAAATTAACACGTTTAGTAATTTTTGAAAAGTTTTGAATTTACTCTTTGAAAACAGTTAAAGTAGTCCGGTCAAAATAGACACAAAAAAAGGCTAACCTTGCATTAACTCGCATAAAGCTGGAAATTGGCATAGACCTTCAGTTCACGAATACAAATAATATGTGAAAAGTCCCAATTGATCCGATGCTTGCTAAAAAAGATATTCGAGGTCAAAGGTCAAAAATATAGGTTTTTTGCGTTTTTTTCGTAAACGGTAAATATATTGCGAAAATGGTTAAAGTAAAAGTTGTAGATTATTAAATTTCCTACAAAAAACGTTCTTATACTTTTTTTTTATTTATTTTTATTTTATTATTAAAAAATACAATATGAAATAAAAAAAATTTTAATCTGACTGATAGTCTTCGAGCTCAACTTCAACTATAATGTCTTCGTTTTCTCCTTGGTTTTCTTCTACTTCTTCTTGTATATCTGTACATTGTTCAAATAAAAATTCATCAGATGATTCTTCGTCGATATTATTTAAATTTTCACCTGAGGCAATTAATATAGTATTTGAGCAAGACTGACCTTGACAATTAGTGCATGCTACTGAGCAAAACAATCCAACTTTTTTGCAGCCACAGTTTCCACTGCAACCTTTTTTGCAGTTGCAAAAAATGGTGTTCAGAAGTTTTTCTGGAGCAGGTGGGAGTAAAGTATGAATTGGCACCAAAGTATTATCTACTAATGTCCAACCCCAGTCTTCCGGATTCAATTCATTGCCTAGCCACACTTGGATTTGATAATACACTCGACATAAATGTTGGTAAGCAGCGGCAGATGTTGGTGGAAGGCAAGATAATTCTATTCTTTTATTATTTCGGGTATTTTTTACAAAACTTAAATATCTGTATTTATCGAGACAATCAATTTTTTTGGAGCTCCATACATTGCAAGAAGAAAGCGAATTCCATTTGAGACGATGAGTTGTGAAGAAGAATTGATGTCTTTAAATACTTCCGCGTAATTAATTAAATCATTACGTTTTTCACATAATTTGAAGACTGATGTTTTACTCCTTTTAAAAAATGCTGAAGTATTTAGTGTCGCAGCCAGTTATTGCGTTTAAAAATAAGATATTTTTTTCACATTTGGGATAGGCAGATTAACTTTTCGATGAATAATTATTTGTTTGTTGTCCAGCCTTTCCAGGTTTTAAAAAATATATAATCTCATCAAATACACATCTTCACCAACAACAATAGTTAAATTTGTTGTATTAAATTGTTCTATTGCTGTTTCAATGATTAGAACATCAGCGTCGTTATCAGCTTGTTTCACTGAAATGTTTGCAGCTTTAAATTTATCACATAAAATTGAAATAAAGTGCGACTTGTTGTGAGTATTAGCCAGGAATTTTTGTTGATTGGTTGGAACAGCCATATATTCATCAAAAACAAAATCCGCAGATGAAGATGTTTTTGTAGATCGACGGTGTTGTTCTGCAGCTTTAATATTTTTTTTATTATCAGAATAACCATCAAATACAATTGTCACTTTTTGACCAAAATGTCTATGTATATACTGAACGTATTTATCAAAAATAGAGCTAAATAATTCTCCTTGATCCCACACAACGCGGTGTAAAAGATATCCACCATCAATGATGTAATTTGTATTGGTGCTGTCAATTTCAATGATCACGGGTTGAAAGCAATCATATTTAGCTGACTTTTGTGTTTTACGCATTCCAATTGCATCGAAGAGTGATAATGGGTAAGGAGCTAATTCATATTCGAAGAATTTTTCGATTTCATCATCAAATGCCTTAGTGATACTCATACGTTGAAATAGCAATACAGGGTCTACAGGTACTTTCTCGTCATGAACTTTTATAGAGCTACTCATGCTTAAAATAGGGATTACTCTATCAGCCCTTTTTAATTTTATGTTGTTGAATGTTTGTCCTGTTATTTTAGACATAGCAACAATTCCTACTTCTCGAGCTTGATGACAATTAATTTTATTATCACCGAATACTCCACTAGCAATTGATGAGATTTTGTTAATATGAGGAAAAGGATTGTGGAATAAAAACCATTCCCAAAGTTTTTTCACGTCACTAACATCTTTTTTAACTCTTGAGTCACTTGCATCTACATGTTGATCTGTTACGTCCATTCTAACATTAGCAAGATCTTCCACTCCTTCACACACAGCATTCATCGCATGCATGCCATAAACCCATTTACTTATGACACTCTCTTTCGTGCTTCTTCCTCGAGAAATCCCTCCACTTGTCTTCATTGATTTCATCAGTGATTGCTCAATAACCATATCCGTGGAAGTTCCACAAGTTAATTTGTCGGAACGTCTTACAGTAAAAAATCCCTCTGTAAATCTCCGGTAAACACTGCTATCCATTAACTTCTCCAACTGCAGCATATCTTGCAAATATAGATGCGCCGACTTGGCATAAGGAAAGTGTCCTGATGCGTGATAATAAGGGAGCATTTCTTTGACGCTGTTTATGTGAGCTTGCCAATCTCCCATTCGCTCAGCTCTTATGAACTCTTTAGCAAGTGATACCATGCGAAAATATTGTATCCACAATTTTGTTGTAGGTCCTCGTTGTTCATATTCTTTGAGCTTGTGGTCAACCTGTTTGAGTAATACTCCGCTTATTTCATCGTCATTTTCTATATCATAATAAGTAGTGGTGTTATTTAATAAATTTTCAATTGTTGTCTTGAGATTTTCAGTTATCTCATCATCAATTACAATTTCTTTTAATATTATTGTTGCTAAAGCCAGATGAAGCAATGTATGAGCTCTAACAGCTCTCGCGTAAGCATGGCCATTGAGCATTTTCTAGTGAATTGGGTGCATAAATTAGAGACAGCACCTCTTTTAGGCCACTTCCTTGCATGATGAAACCAATTGCTCCAAAAAATGACATGAGTAAATGAAACCCTCCAAGTCTTACTATGATTTTTGATAATTCAGATCCTTCAGGTGCTGTAGAGACGATTTGTCGAGCTTTCGCATACAGAGGTTGATCAAAAGTAATAATGCATACATCGTGACCATAATGTTTTGCATTTTCCAAAGTACAGAGTAAAGTTGTGTATATTGTATTGTAGTTACTGGCTGGTTGATGAATAAATGCTAAGAATGAAATTTGTGATGTAGAAAAATTCTTAATACTACTTGTTAAACGTTCAATATATCCATTCCAACCGGGTAGCGTTACATTCTTGGTTTTGGCATATAACCATAACATATCAACTTTTTGGAGTGCATTTACGTCATTTTCATATTCAACATTTTGCACAGGTATTTTACTGTGAGCTAGTACACCATTGTTTTGATAGAATCGTATTTTCACTTCAGCTTTTGCCGCGAAATCTTCTGCTGAATGGACTTTATTCACTCGCGATATATGCTCTTCTAATATAAATGAATTTTTCGGAGTAACAATTTGAATGATACCCATTACGTGAAGCGTATTATGGCCATCTAAAGTATGTACATTTATATCAGCATTGTCTGCAACATACTGAATACATGTACCAGTTTCTGGTGGTAAAATGTGAGGTGGTTTGTGAAAAACTGCGGCCGCTTCATACAACATAGTGTCAGTGTAAGATGCACACAAACAAAGAGACGAAAAAATTTCGATAAGTCGTTTTGATCCAAACCGTCGATGAAAAAATATCGAAAGACCTAATTGCAATTTTGATTTGAATGATCTAGGCCTAATAGCAGTCATAATAATATGACTAATATTTGTATACACTAATTTAAAGTGTTCTAATTTGAATCTTTTATTTTTAAGAATAAGTTTTTCTAAAAAGTATGTCAATGATTCCGGTATAACACTGTATATATCTTCAAACATTCGATTAGGCGAGGGATAATCACTATTATCAAATGTTAAAGATTGAATATCCTCTCGAATGATTGCTGCTGCAGCTTTCAGGAATCTAAAATTTTCTTCTTTTTCATTACTTTTTTTATTTTCATACAAAGCTTTGTTAAGAGTATGATGCTGATTATCGATGAAACAAATAAATGTTACTTTTCCGGGTTTTTCAGTTAAAATAATTTTATTTCCATACTTCAACTTCAAACGCATCTTAATTGTTCTGCTATCTATAGTTGGAATTTCACAAATATTTTTTAATTCATCTAATGAAAACTGGCAATCATCACTATTTTCGATGTATGTAAATATTTTATCCATCGCAGAATTTATAGCTTAATTTTGAGGACGACAGCTTTTCACCCCAGTAGTGGGTCTCAAGAAGGAGTTGTAGCAATTAATATGGTACTTAGCCTCAGCAGCAACTAAATCATACACATACTCAATGCAAGCAATAACATTTTTTGCAGTATCATCAGAACGACTTCGAGCTATCTTCATAATAGATTCTTTAAATTCTAATGTAGACACTTTACAGATTTTACACCTACACTTTTGCGGTTGTTTTTTTTCAGCCTCTTCACTTGCATTATTGCCGCAAAAAAAGCAATAGTTTTTAAAACTAAAATCAGGTTCACTTAGCTGCGCTCTAGTACGCGGTGGACTGATTTTAGACATATTAGATGTACTAGCTTGTTCTATGTCACGCTGCCTTTTAACTGCAGCAATAGAACTCTTACGAGTATAAATTTTTCGGCATTGCGTATGAATGGTTACAGATTCACTATTACTTAGGTATTCAAAAAAAAAAAAGTTTTCATTCCACGTTCAACAACAACAATGCCACCTTCAGTCAAAGATATACTACAAATAAAACACAAATTCGACATTTTTGTCAAAAACTATTAAACAATACAAATCGTGATAAAAAGCAGCAGTAACGAGTACGTACTTTCAATGCAAAGAAACATTCAACACTAAAAATATAGATGACGCACAAATATTATATATGTATATTCTTTATATATATATTAAAACTGGTTTTCAACCACCACCGTCCGAACAATAGAGTAGAAACTAGCTGCCGCTCAAGGTTATACCAGCTGCAGACTGTACATATAGATTAAATTTTGAATGTATAACAGAAACAAACAAAAAAAATTATTTTTTTAACGTATAATTCTGTATGCAGGCGGCGTAGGCATCCAATCCAGTATTTCAAACGGGAATATCTCTGGAATGGTGGGTCGTAGCAAAAAAGTATAAGAACGTTTGTAGGAATTTTAATTTTGTTTGTAGGAAATTTAATAATCTACAACTTTTACTTTAACCATTTTCGCGATATATTTACCGTTTACGAAAAAAATGCAAAAAACCTATATTTTTGACCTTTGACCTCGAATATCTTTTTTAGCAAGCATCGGATCAACGGGGACTTTTCACATATTATTTGTATTCGTGAACTGAAGGTCTATGCCAATTTTCAGCTTTATGCGAGTTAATGCAATTTGAAATGTTTATTTTGACCGGACTAAAGTTAGATTTGATTAAAACATAATCTATACCTTAATGCGTATCCATATGTATGTATATATGTGTGTGTACAGTTTAAATACCAATATGCAATGCGTGCGTATTTCATTTTCTAAAATTAAAATACTGCTTAGTTAGTGTGTGTATATGTACTTTTTTTATTGTATCGAAGAACATTTGTTTATACAAACACTCATGTCTGCAATATGCCAGTTTTACATAAAGACGAGATACATATCTACAATATTTGAGAAAATGTTAAAAGGACTGGTTTTTTTTTAATTTTGCACTGGTGCCAATGGCGAAAATAAAATTAAATAAAAACATTTCATTTTCAGTTTTCTTTAAGTTTTACCCACAATTCGTATGAGTTCTTTGAATATAATTTTTTGTTGCTTAAAAACTTATTTGCTTGTACTCGAATTGGCCTTGCTGATGTTTTATCAATTATTTTTCTTTTCTCTTTCTGTTTCTGTTTTATTGTGTTTCTTTTAGCATCTAAGAAAAATTTTTTGTTTAATTTTGAAACAATAATTTTCCAGGAACTTTTCTTTTTTGAAAATGTAGAACTATCTGTGTTTGATTTTTGTACACTTTTGTATATTAGAAAAAACTTGCCTTCATTTTGCTTTTAACTTTTTTTTAATAAATCTTAATTATACCCGCCACCAAAAAAATGGTGGGGGTATATTCATTTTGTTATTCCGTTTGTAACACATCGAAATATCCATTTGAGACCCCATAAAGTATATATATTCTAAATCGTGGTTTGATTTTATGACGATCTAGCTATGTCCGTCCGTCTGTCCGTCTGTCCGTCTGTTGAAAGCACGATAGAGGTTGCACCGAAAAAGCTAGGGGGCTCAAATTTTGCCAGAATCTTTCTTATAGACAAGGTATTGAAAATGGGCTAAATCGGAATATTAGGAAGAGAGTTATAGCTCGAAAAGCAAGAGTAGGTCGAAAAAACCGTGTCCTTCGAACATCGAATAAAATGGAATTGTGTCCAAACGCCTTAACGTAGACTCATGAAACTTCAAATATATATTTCCCTGGTAAAGACAATATTTTTCCCTGAAAATCGCTTAAATCTACGAATTAGGAAAAGAGTTATGGATAAAAATGTACGAACATTTATACCGCACAGTGCATATTTCAAATTTAAAACGTAATAAAACTGACAAAACTATATGTACGATTCTGAAATGTTGCAAACATGGCTTTTTGGTCAAAGTCTTCGTTATAACGGAAAATAGATGTGCCACGCACACTTTTTTCCTTAAATTTTTATAAAAATATATTAGTCATATATATTAGCATTTATTCATCTTACACGGCGCCATTTATTGTACTGTAGCTAAATATAAGATAAAGATGATAAGATAGATGACTCTACTAGCAACTACTAGATAGCATGCTAACAACTTATGCTTATGTTCTCCTGAAGTTATGCTCTATTAAAAATGGGAATTTAGGAAAATTTTGAACTAAGTAAAAAAAAATTATCTCTAAACAATTCTATACTTTATTCGACCTCTTTTCAATTTTTGTATTTAATTATTCGAGCCTAAGGTCATGCAACAGTTTTATTTTTTTTTTTTTTTTTTTTTTTTTTTTTTATTTTCTTTTTATAAAAAACAATATTAAACAATCCTTTATTTTCTTCAATATTTCGCTACTCCTTCGTGTAGCATCTTCAGGAAATATTTTTTTAACAAAACAAATTAACAATTAAAATTACAATATTTTCTTTTTCTATACTAATAATAAAAATTTTTAAAGACAAATTTCAAAAATTTGTCATATAAAAAATTATACACTAAAAAAATTAATTACTTATAATCTATTACATTATAAAAATATTTCATTTCCGCTTTTTAAAATTTCTGAACTAAATATCTATAATTCTGAGCTATTCCCTCTGTATCTGATTTGTAATTAATCCTCTTTGTTACTGGTGTGTTTATTATCTGTAACATTTCTAATAAATAGCGACGTTTGTAATTATTTTCCGTATTTCCGTATTTGTACTTTCAAAGTCTGGATCATGATTAACTTTAACACAATGTGATGTTAATGCAGTTTTCTGTGAAACATTATTCCTGTATTTTTGGTCTGACTTATGTCCTGCAATTCTAGTTTTTAGTTTATTCTTAGTTGTACCTATATATACTTTATCGCAAGTTTCACTACTATTACCCTTACATGGAATTTTATATACTACATTAGATCTTTCAAAATTATCAATTTTGTCCTTTGTCTTACTAAATAAATTTCCTAATGTATTGTACGTTTTATGAGTCATTTTATATCTCTCATTTTCGAATATTTTCGATCTTTCTAATCGTTCTGACACTTTAGGTACATAAATTAATGATTTATAAATTCTCGGTTGATTAGTATTAGTTACGTCAATTCCTCTTTGACCTTTATATTGTCCAATTAAACTATAAATTATTTTTCTAGGAAAATTATTATCATCTAATATATCTATGATTTTCCTTTTATTTTCCCTATGAAAATCTAAATCACTTATAGTTAGTATCCTCTCTATAAGGTTCTTGGCTGTATTGATAATAATTCTCTTGGGATGTTTCGAATAGTAATTAATGATTCTTCCTGAGGAAGTAGGTTTTTGGTACCAATCCATTAATAACTTATTTCCCCTTCTTATTATTAATGTGTCCAGATAGGAAAGTTTTGAATCACATTCCTTTTCAATAGTAAATTTAATATCCTTATGAAAAGAATTAAAACTTATAAAAATATGGTCTATTTCATCCTCTGAAACAATACAAAATAAGTCATCAACATATTTTGTAAGAATTTTCGGTTTCTTAGCCAGTTTTTCGATACATGTATCTAATAATTTTTCCATAACGATATCCGCTATAACTGGAGATGCTGGCGAACCCATAGGAAGTCCTTTCTGTTGTATATATATTTTATTATCATATCTAAAATATCTATTGTCCGTAATACAAAATTTGAGAATACGTAAAAATAGATTTTTCTCCATTTTTGTATGTTCTCCTATCATATCCCATTTTTCCTCGATAATACAAATAGCTAAGTCTATGGGAATACTGGGAAAAAGTGATACAACATCTAATGAAATTAATTTTTCATTATTATGTATTTTTATGTGACTTAATTTATCTTTGAAATGTAATGAATCCCTTACATTATAAATAGAATTTTTAGTAATGTTTCTAAGAATGTTTGTAATATATTTACATAATCCGTAAGAAGGGGAATTAATAAAAGAACAAATTGGTCTCAAAGGAAAATTTTCCTTATGGATTTTGGGTACTCCATATAACCTAGGAGCAATAGTAACATTCGTCTTAAGATAATTCCTTTCTAAAGATGTGATCACCTTATGTTCAAAAAGTTCCTCAACTATGTCATTATTAGTCTTCTGTAATTTACTAGTAGGATCTTTCACTAAAGTTCTATATGTGGTAATATCACCCACAATATCATTCATTCTAGAAACATAATCACATTTTCCCATAGCTACTGTCGTATTGCCCTTATCAGCATTCAAAATAATTATGTCTTTGTTATTCCTTAAAAATTTCCCCGTATCTTTCACTTTGTCTAATAAAAATCTATCTCTATTTGTCAATCTCATTTTATTTATATGGTCATCAATAATTGTCGTAAATTTAGATCTAGATATTTCCTGTTCTTCCTTCTCTTCTATTGTCTGTAAAAAATCCTCTCCATCAGCTATCATTTTCAATATAGGAAACTTTTCTTTTCTAACTGGTAATGAATATTTTGGTCCTAATGAAAGAACCCACTGTGTATCTAAAGGAATATCTACATTTGATTTGTTAACAAACCACTTTCTGTTAAATTTAATACCTAATTCTTTCCTATGTAAATTACTAAGGTTATCAAACTTTCTCCTATGAATATTTTTAATTTTCTCATTAATCTTAATTGCTATTCTATCCTCATATAATAAAAACCTATTCATTTCATCACTAGTAAAATAATAACTTAAATTACGTTTTATAATATCCAATTGGTTTCTTGAATATTTCAAAATTTCATGTTTTTCCTTAATTGCCAAACTTAGAATCCTGTTGTGCATATCCTGAACATATCTTGAAATTGATTGTTTCATAGTATGTAGTCCATTTACCTCAAAAATATTTGAAACATTTTTAGTTGAGTTCCTAATAAATTTTGGAATAATACCTGAATTCCTACAACGAATCAAAAAAGTTATTGCGGATTTAATTTTGATAATTTTGTCCCTCATCGTTTTGTGTTTATTTAATAACTAATACTAATCAACCGAGAATTTATAAATCATTAATTTATGTACCTAAAGTGTCAGAACGATTAGAAAGATCGAAAATATTTGAAAATGAGAGATATAAAATGACTCATAAAACGTACAATACATTAGGAAATTTATTTAGTAAGACAAAGGACAAAATTGATAATTTTGAAAGATCTAATGTAGTATATAAAATTCCATGTAAGGGTAATAGTAGTGAAACTTGCGATAAAGTATATATAGGTACAACTAAGAATAAACTAAAAACTAGAATTGCAGGACATAAGTCAGACCAAAAATACAGGAATAATGTTTCACAGAAAACTGCATTAACATCACATTGTGTTAATGTTAATCATGATCCAGACTTTGAAAGTACAACAGTTTTAAATACGGAAAATAATTACAAACGTCGCTATTTATTAGAAATGTTACAGATAATAAACACACCAGTAACAAAGAGGATTAATTACAAATCAGATACAGAGGGAATAGCTCAGAATTATAGATATTTAGTTCAGAAATTTTAAAAAGCGGAAATGAAATATTTTTATAATGTAATAGATTATAAGTAATTAATTTTTTTAGTGTATAATTTTTTATATGACAAATTTTTGAAATTTGTCTTTAAAAATTTTTATTATTAGTATAGAAAAAGAAAATATTGTAATTTTAATTGTTAATTTGTTTTGTTAAAAAAATATTTCCTGAAGATGCTACACGAAGGAGTAGCGAAATATTGAAGAAAATAAAGGATTGTTTAATATTGTTTTTTATAAAAAGAAAATAAAAAAAAAAAAAAAAAAAAAAAAAATAAAACTGTTGCATGACCTTAGGCTCGAATAATTAAATACAAAAATTATCTCTAAACATTATAAACAATTTATTTTCATGTACTAATGGCTAACAAATTTTAAAATTATACAAAACTTATTTCGTTTGAAAATCTTTTAAAAGCAAAATGTTATAAAAGTTTAAAAATCAAAATCTTACTAATAAATTTCCCGTTTTAGAAAAATGCAGAGAATGTATATTTTAAATCACCCTGTGGCCCTTAAAATTTAACCTTAAATTCACTTTCTTTCTCTTAAATTCATGTAAATTCTCTATGAATAATGATTTTGGAATACTAAAGGACTATATTGAAATATCTAAGTTGTATTTATTAGCAGAAACTTTATTGACACGCGTATTTTAACGGCCACTTTCATTGAAAGACTAAATTTACGAAAACATTTTACTAGCACACCGAAGTTATAATGGGTGGTTAAATTTTAAGGGACTATGTTGATTTTGAATAAAATTATTATGAAATTATTATCATTTATTTTTATAATGATAATATTTGTATGCTTCAATTATGTATGGAACAAAATATCGGCCAAATGGCCCCCCAACCTAGGCGGCACACCACGATCCGATAGTCCAAATTTTCAATGACACTGTTGATGCTCGATTGTTGGGCACGATGATGAGTCGAGGTTGCTTGCTCTTTTGCCACGTTATCGTGAAAAAAAGCAATGTTTCCCATTCAACGAACTAAGATGGCATTCACAGATGTTTTCACATTTCATACAGACCTGCTTTGCAGACATTTAAATATTTTTTACAATTCGTACGATTGTGGACGAATTCGAACGATTATGTTGACCAAAAGAATCACGAAGTGCACAAAATGCATTTTGATTTGAACGCCCATTTTTATAAAAATCTTTAATATTTAAAAGCGTTGCTCGATTGCGTATCTTTCCACGGTTCAAATTGAGTTAGTCTGAGATTGAGAAATGTCAAATGAAATACAAGAAAAAAGTTGAAGTTTAGATGTGGTTCACCTTAAACATGGGCCCTTAAGATTTAACCACCCTCTACAAAGAAAGTGATACATATTTTATTATAAAGAGATTATTCTATAGCGATTAACAAAATAATAAATAATGTACTTTAAATGTACACAAAATTGGTGGTGGGTATAAAAGATTCGGCACAGCCGAATATAGTGCTCTTACTTGTTTTTATATTCGCTTTGCCTAATGTTTTCTAGAGGCTTCATTATGCCTTTCATAAACACATTTTTTTCACTTAGAAGTGATAAAAAACAAGATATTGAAGTTAATTGAGTGATAAAATATGTATAACTTAAGAAAAGTAATGTATGTATTAGACATTCGATAAACCCAAAGGTTATACTTTGACGATTTTATAATTCTTAAAATTTAATTTGTTAATCAAAAAAATACCTCCAAGAGTTCTTTCAGAAAACAAAGCCCAGCTACTGGTGATAGATTGATAGACTTTGTAAAAATAACAACTTTAAAGAAGTGGTTATTCACATAAAGTTAATTGACCAAAAATACACTGTTCAACAAAACAAATAATATGCTGCCAAACAAACCATCATTATAGCGGGTTGAATAAAATAAATCCATTTATTTATATTTTATTTAACTGAATAACTAAGTCATTTAAAAATTTCAATTATGTTTTTAATTTATTTAATAATTTTTTCAATTGATTTTTAATTTAAGTGAAAATTAAGAAAATTATTAAATTTTCAGATAAAAAAATTTTAGTAATAAAAAATCTCTTTAACAAAATATATTAAAAAACTAACAAATAATATTAACTGAACTGGCAAAAAAGGCATTTAATAATCAGTTCAAAAACCATTTGTTAAAAAGTTAAGTGTTTTCAAGAAAGGGCATTGCGATAACCTAAATCAACAGCCATTTCGTTTGGTGATTTCATAAAACCTTTTATTTATTATCAGTCACAGTACCAGTTTACTATAGGTTTCATAATTAAGCAACATAACCACATACTTAAGTTTTATTATAAACTCATTGTGTTCATTAGTACAAATGGTTGATGCTCCTATTATAAGACATATGCCGTTAGGGCTTCTTATTCCCACCACCAAAAACGTATTGTATTCATATAAATTATCTGTGATTAAAGATTTTGGCAGAATAAAGGATTATATATTGAATTATTCCAGTTAAATTCATTAGGACAAATTACATTGACATGTCGACTTTTATGTCCACTACTCACATATTCTGATATCAATGAAGTCCAAAAAATAATAAATGTGACAGAATTATGTTCATTATATGATGAAATTTCACATATGTAGCTTTCTGCTAAAATAAATTATAATGCCAGATAGTAAAGGTGAGAAGAGCACTTTAATGACCACCTCCCAATAACGTTTTATCTTAAATTCATATTATTTCCATGTAGACAAAAAATGTTAAAAAAATCTATAATGGATTATCTAAAAAAAGTAGGAGGTGCCATGCCCACACAAAACTAATATTATTAGTTATCTACCTTTGGCTGGAAAATGATAATCATAAACATACAACATTGTAAAAAAAATGCAGAATTTTTTAAAAAAGAAATACTTAAGGTTTCATTGTAAGACTAAACATAAGAAAATATATTAATAGCAAATCGAAGTTATACAAAGAAAGTAATACATATTTCAATATAAAGGGATTTTGCCACAGCGATTATAGTTCATAAAAAAAAATAATAAATTTTGGTGGTGGGTATCAAAAATTCGGCACAGCCGATTATAGTGCTCTTGTTTGTTTTGTGTTATGTATTTGTAGCAAGTTTTAATAGCTTATAACTCCTAAAACATTTTTTATTTTTATGTTTTATTTTTTAATTTAAATTTAAACTTTTTTATGTGTTTTGAATGTCATTATGTATCCTGTATCGAATGTGTCTTACTATTTTCGATTTATCCTTAAAATATATCCTGGTTTATGGTGAGTTCGAATTTCTTTTTAAATACATATATTTTTTTACGTTAATTTTCTCTTTTTAAGATTTCAAATTAATTTTTCTTTCACTCTCTGTAGCTTTCTAAATTGTTTAAATCAGTTTATTACGAAAAAAGTTATAGATCAATATTTATTTTGCGCAGTGTTTCTTTTTGTCTATTTAAAATTCAAAGCCTTATAAAACCGTAAAAAAACAGTAGTACTGAGTTTAAATTTCGTCAGTTTAGGTTCTTGTTCAATATAACCTTAAAATTAGAAAAACAATTTGATATTCTTACCATTATACCCGGGTAGTCATTGATGTTTGGTAAATAATTTCTTTTGAAATACCGTTTTCTTAATGATACTAGCTCTAATTTTACTTCCGTGTACGTAATAATAATCCTTAATTTTATGTTATAACACCGTTACATCATATGCGCTGGTGGAATCATTGGCCCGTACGTCTATAAAAACGTGCTTGTCGGAACGTTACATATTTTATATTCAGCAATTGAACAACCATGATGTGCAGGAGCTGTGGTTTTAACGAGACTGCGCAACAGGTCATACAGCTCATGCTACAAATGATTTATTTAAGGAAGCGTTTGGTAACCGCATAGTTGATTGTTTCGGACCCGTAAATTTGCCCCCAACATCGTTCAATTTAACACCGATAGACTATTTTCTGTGCGGATATATGGTGTCTGTATTCTATGCCGATAAGCCCAAAATGATTGACCACTTGGCGGGCAACATTCGCCGCCTATTGCCGATATACCACCATTAATGTTGCGAAAATTGGACCCCCAGATAAGACTTTGCCCGAGTCAGCCATGGCGGTCATATGCCAGAAGTCATATTTAAATTATGCTAGAAGATTATCTATCGAATAAAGTAAATTTAATGTCAATTTGAAAACTCATCTTTGTTTTCATACATTTCAAAATTAAATATCTCTTTAAAAACGCCCTTTATAACTATGTGGTAAAAAAAGTTGGAACATTTTCAAAATACGTTGGATTCTTGAGACTTAATATAAAAATATATAAGTGATAAAACATAGAAAATAATACATATTTTATTATTTTCTTAAAGCATAATTCCTGTTGAACTAAAAATATTTATATAGCCAATCAAAAGAAAACTTATATATAGCCCATCAAGTATTTTCACTTCTTAAATTTGTATTATTTTTATAACGAATTTTCTCATGCGCTATTTATTTTTTTCCATTTTTCTATATTTTAAATATATTTTTTTTTCTTTAAATTTATAAAAATTTTGTGCAGCACTCACGTTTTCTTAATGAAAACTTATCTGTGAAGTTTTTGGAAAAAAGGAACAAGATAGTGATTAAAATATATGTACATTATTCCATATAAAAAATAAATAGAAAAAAATCTACACAAAATCTAAAGTGGTAGCAGTTTATTTTAAAAATTATGACTAGAGTTGGACAAGAAATAATTTTTAAGTTTTCACGTGAAAAATTAATTAAATTATGGAAATCAGGCCAAAGAAAAGATACTAAGAGAGTGGACCAATTGATAATTTTTTCTAAAAAGGCATCACATATATTTTTTCTTTCCATCAAAGTATAAATATAAAAGCGTAAAGTGACTGCATGACTGATTCATCATCGTACAAACTAAAAACGATACAGATAATTTCGAAAATATATTGTATTCTAATCATTAAAATTTTTTTTTTTTAATTTTCAATCCTTTTAAATACTTTCAAAAACATAAACGTTGGGAAAAAATATTAATTGTATAAAAAAAATTGTAAATTGTAGAAAAAAATGTGGAAATATATACATGTAATTCCTTATGATTGGGCCAATTTCGATAAAAATTTCAATATGGTTTTCACTAGACATACCAGATTATGTAATGTTGGCCAACTTGAAACACTATCATAACTGGGAAAAAAGTGAAAAACAAGGGGAAACAGTTTAGTACTTTGTAGAACATATTTTAATCTATGCGAAAAATAGTAGATATATTCAATTAAGTTCATGTTTATTAAAATATTTTATTGGTAAATAGATATTTAAAGATTTTAAACTGGCAATTTATAAATTGTTATGGGAAACCCAAAAAGTACTTTATGCAATATTTATAGCACTTTGTATATTCAAAGTTTTTGAATCTTGAATTTTAAAATCAGAGAGATTTTACGCTACAGTCGTCGGCAAAATTATCTTGACAAATTGTTCTCTTGTCTATTCTCTTATCTATTGTTCTCTTGTCTTACCCATTGGCGGTTTTTTCGTTAAAGTGGATATCCTCCGTTACCAAAACAAATTGCACATCAACAACAATACTTATGTAAAATATGTTGTTCTTTGTTTTGTGCACTCCCAAGCCGATGATTATAATTATAATAGGCAGTGACTTTCGCTTCGGCATAAGCACTTTGACCAGCTCTTCATGTCAGTTTTCTTGCATGTTCTTAGCAAATGAAGGTCAACTAAAATTGTTCTAATAAATTTTTCTGACTTTAGTTATAATTATGATTCATCAATGATTTGAATATGTGGGGAAAACTGCTACGTAATCTAATATTTTTAGAGCTTCAATAGTAGCAAAGTTTAATGCCGGCTTCGAGGTAATAGACATAGCTAACGAGTTCAAGTTGTTGCGTCAAACTGTTTTTTTTATCAAATAAACAATTTTTAAAACAGGTGAACAAATATAAAAACAAAAACAATTTACAAAATATACCGCGATCCGGCGCGAAACTCAAACAACAGTCAGAGAAGACCAAATCATCATTTAAAACAGACGTTCAGGTAAAACCTAATGATGTCTTAGATAATTGGAATTAGTGTTACAGTACTTCTATAAGTAAACGGGTTTGGCGGTGCTTGCGAGAAGCATATTTTAAGACTTACATAGCAAGAGATATTCCATAAATATCATAACAAAACAAACTCAAGCGTGTAGCTTTTGCTAATGCACATGTCCAAAAGCCAGTAGAGTTTTGAAGAAAAGTTTTTTGGACTGATGATAGCTTATTCCAATACAATTTATCGAAGATTTATGTAAAACTTCCACAATCAAACTTCAATAAAACATTTTTAAATTAAAAAGGAATAAGTGATTGTTTTTTTCTTGTCAAAATAATTGTGCCGAGAAATGTGAGACCAGAAATTTTATGAGCGACCAGAAAGGTACTTTTTTGCATATAATGGTATTTTTTGTATGTTTATCGTTTATGAGTCTAGAATTATTGGTCTGAGTTAAAAATATATAATGATGTCGGCGACACAAAAGATACGTTTTTAAACTTTTATGATGGTTTTTATACTTTATATTTTCTTTAAAGTTAAATTAGGGATTATAGACTGAAAATAGTAAGACTTAAAATGGTATAGGCGAAACAAAAGGTATTTTTAGAAATTTTATGTTCCTGAATATACATAGATAGATCTCCTAACGAAACGAAAATCACGAGTGATTGTTGAAAAGCCGACGCTTATATAAAAGGCGACTGGTGTATGGTGTTTTCCATAGAGTGATGAAAACGAACGGACGAATGTGGGTAGTAATTAAGTATATGGACCTAGACGATATGTGGTTCCAACGGGATGGTGACACCTGTCACATAGTAAAATTTTAAACAAAATATGTATATACAGCTTTTGATAAATCCAACGACATACAACTCCTGCGATTGGCTTTGTGTTAAGCCGCTACATATAATATTATTAAAAATTATATACAATAAATATAAAATACTTATTTGATTTGTGTTTTCCTTTTTATAAAACTAATTTAACAATTTAGATTTTACTAAAAAAATAAATGTATCGTAAACCACATACCTCTAAATCACCTACATATCACATATACATATAATAGTATACTTTACAAGCTGCACACAATATCAACACAATAGCTTCTTTCCAACATCTTCTAAACTTAATGCAAATGAACTGAAAGTATATTAATATAAAAAAAAAAATAAAGTCTGAACTTTAACATAAATACATGGCACACAGAAAAAAAATTTGGATTAAAATAAAAAAAAAATGCTATTAATTATATGCTAAATATCTGACTACAATTCCAAATATATATTTTCCAAATATAGTCAACGAAAAGGAGTTAAAATTTATTCCTCATAACTTCAAGCTTTATCTAGAAAATTATTTTCTCTGTGTACGTACATGTTTCTTACTACATGGCAGTTAAGATGCCATGCAACACGACAGATTTTAAGCAACTTAAAAATGAAATTCATTAAAAAAACGTACTGCGAAAAATCCTAAGATACTGACTGAGAGGTGTGTAATTTTAATTAGAATATGAGCTATAATAAGAAAAGAAAACGATACTACAGGCAACTGTTAAAAGTGCTTAAAAATTCTGACTAAAATAAACGATTGCTTTTGACAGCACTGCAATATATATTTTTTTTAATTTTATATTTTTTAATATTATTAAGATGGCTTCTAGGTTATTTCGAAAATGCTTTTCGTATACGGTTTTGTTTGTTATTTTTTATTGTACAAAATTGCATCTAACAGTGTGGTGATACAAAATTTATTAAAACAAGTAAGAGCACTATATTCGGCTGTGCCGAATCTTTTATACCCACCACCAATTTTGTGTACATTTAAAGCACAATATTTATTATTTTGTTAATCGCTATGGAATAATCTCTTTATAATCTACTTTCTTTGTAGAGGGTGGTTAAATTTTAAGGGCCCATGTTGAAGGTGAACTACACCTAGTCTTTAAATTTGTTTTCTGCATTTCACTTGACATTTCTCAATCTCAAACTTACTCAATTTTATCCGTGGAAAGATACGGAAATGAGCAACGCTTTAAAGTTATTCAGGTTTTTTATAAAAATGGGCGTTCAAATCAAAATGCATTTTGTACACTTCGTAATTCTTTTGATCAACATAATCATTCAAATTCGTCCACAATCGAGAGAAATGTAACAAATATTTAAATTTCTGCAAAACAGGTCTGTAAAAAATGTTAGAAAATCTGTGAATGCCTTCTCAGTGCGTTGAATGGGAACCACTGATGGTTTTTGCGATAGTGTGGCAAAAGAGCAGTCAACCTCGACTCATCATCATGCCCAACAATTGAGCATCAACATTGTCATTGAAAATTTGGACCATCAGATAGAGGTGTGGCGCCAAGGATGGGGGGGCCACTTGGCCGATATTTTGTTAAATACATAATTGAACTATACAAATATTATTATTATAAAAAGAAATAATAATAATTTCCTAAATAATTTGTGTTTTATTTAAATTCAACATCGGTCCTTAAAATTTAACCACCCTTTATAACTTCGATATGCTACTAAACTGCTTTTGTAAATGTAGCCTTTTAGTAAAAGTGGGCGTTAAAATAGGAGTGTCAATAAAGTTTCTGCTAATAAATACAACTTAGATATTTCAATATTGTCCTTTATTTTCCCACAAACTTTGTCAATAGAAAAATTACATGAATTTAAGATAACCCGTTATATGGGAGGTAGGCGTTAAAGTGGGCGTGTCAGCTAAACTTTTTGGCACAACAATTACATTGATTAGAAGGATATCTGTAGCAAATTTGATCATCATACCTCTAATTTTGGCGGTTTTATGAGCTTTTCAATTTCATTAACGGTAGATAACGTGAAAATTGGGCGATATAGTAGGAGTGACAAAGTTGTTTTTGCGAATGAGTACAAGTCAGGTGTTTCAATATAGCCCTTTATTATTCCAAAATCTATATTAGTAGAGAAATTATATGAATTTTAGGTAAATCGTTGTATGGGAGGTGGGCGTAAAAGTGGGCCTGGTACCTTAATTTGTTGGCATAGTAATGGCATTGGCTAAAAAGATATATGTAGCAAATTTGATCATCATACCTCTAATTGTGGTGGTTTTATGAGCTTTTAAATTTCATTAACGGTAGATAACGTGAAAAGTAGGCGTTATAGTAGGCGTGTCAAAGTTGTTTTTGAAAATGAGTACAATATAGATGTTTCAATATAGTCCTTTATTATTCCAAAACCTATATTAATAGATAAATTATATGAATTTTGGTTAAAACGTTATATGGGAGGTGGGCGTAAAAGTGGGCGTTGCACATTGATTTTCCTTTACAAAAAAGCGTCTTACCAATAAGTAAAGTGTGCAAAATTTCAGAGTCGTACATCCAATTTTGTTGCTTTTATGACGTTTTTGTTTTTAAATATACCGAAAAACACACTGCGCGGTATAAATTTTCGTACATTTTGATCGATAACTCCTCTCCCAATGCACAGATTTGGATAATTTTCGGGGAAAAATATTATTTTCACTCAGGAAATATATATTCGAAGTTCCATGAGTTTACGTTAATGCGTTTGGACACAATTCCATTTTATTCGATGTTCGAAGGACACGGTTTTTTCGACCTACTCTTGCTTTTCGAGCTATAACTCTCTTCCTAATAATCCGACTTAGCCCAATACCAAACAAACCTTGTCTATAAGAAAGATTCTGGCAAAATTTGAGCCCCCTAGCTTTTTCGGTGCGACCTCTATCGTGCTTTCAACAGACGGACGGACATAGCTAGATCGTCATAAAATCAAACCCCGATTCAGAATATATATACTTTATGGGGTCTAAAATGGATATTTCGATGTGTTACAAACGGAATGACAAAATGAATATACCCCCACCATTTTTTTTGTGTCGGGTATAAAAAAAGTTATAAAATAGTATAAAAAAATAATTTTTTTTATATAAATATAAAAGTTTACATTGAAGAAATTTAATATATTGTTTTGAGGCATATTATTAAATACCTCGGTTCACTGCTTCAAAATCCCTGTGGAACTAACAAAAGGTATACATTGCATTATGATTGGGGGTGTGGTTGTTGATAAGGTACGACAATCAAACTATTATATCCCATTGCGAATCCTCTTAACCTTACGAAGTTCAATGAGCACCAATACAGCATTTTGACATACATAGTATATACTCTCAATTGCGAGGACAACATAATTAACACATACATACATTCTCTCCCTATTAAAACAAGAACGGGAAAATAATATCTATTCTAATATTTTTCTCGAAATTACTATCACAACTGGCATATTACCGAGAAGTATCATGACCAAATCTGTATTGGTATAACCGAAAACAACCATGTCCACTAAGCATTTTCGTAACATAAAAGTCTAGATCTCCATGTGACCGCTTGAGCCATGGGCCCAAGTCAGGCATAAGAGATTACGTTCATCTTCCTTTCTCGTATGTTTATATATATGCATGTATGAATGTATGTATGTACGTATGTATAGATGTATGTGTGAATAAATTACTGTAACAAGTAAGAGCAATATATTCGGCTGTGCCCAATCTTTTATACACCCCACCAATTTTGTGTACATTTAAATCAAAATATTTATTATTTTGTTAATCGCTATGGAATAATCTCTTTATAATAAAATATTTATCACATTCTCTGTAGAGGGTGGTTAAATTTTAAGGGCCCATGTTGAAGGTGAACTACACCTAGTCTTTAAATTTGTTTTCTGCATTTCTTTTGACATTTCTCAATCTCAAACTTACTTAATTTGATCCCTAAAAAGATACGCAAATGAGCAACGCTTTAAAGTTATTCAGGTTTTTTATGAAAAGGGGCGTTCAAATCAAAATGCATTTTGTGCACTTCGTTATTCTTTTGGTCAACATAATTGTTCAAATTCGGGAGAATTGTAAAAAATATTTAAATTTCTGCAAAACAGGTCTGTATAAAATGTTAGAAAATTTGTGAATGCCTTCTTAGTTCGTTGAATAGGAACCACTGCTGGTTTATGCGATAGTGTGGCAAAAGAGCAGTCAACCTCGACTCATCATCGACATAATGACATTAGCGGAACTCACTCTTTGATGCAAACTAACCTTGCAAGTCGTTCAGACCGTGCAGGTCTAGCAAACAATTTAACTTTTGCACGACTACAAAAACAAATTATATTAAAGCGCAATTTGCATCACTTGAGCAAATGTGCACAGCGAAAAACCAGTGCAAAGCTATGTCACAGAAATTTGCACAACAGATAGAGAATTTATTTACTTTCAAGATTTAAAATCTCCACAAATTCAATTTCATCCATTGTATTTTTACCAAAAAATTTATAATACTATATTTTTCCGTTATTTTAGGCTTTGTAATTTTTTTGAAATTAATTAACTTTCTTTTCGGAAAATGTTAAAACACAAAATCTTACCTATTAATTTAAAAAAAGATTTGTTGTTTCTTAAATACCTTAAAAATCAGCTCGTTGCCATAATTTTGCAACACACATGAAAAATGTACTCACGCTTGGTGTCAAGCAATTAGAGCATATTTGCACTAATTGCAAAAATGCTACCAAGACTGAATTCCGCTATTGTCTTTTTGAGAAATAATGCATTTTACGTTGTGCTATCTTACAGCATTAAAATCTTAATTTTGTAAAAAAAATTGTATTTGGGCAGTTTGCTTACAAAGCGTTATATTTTCTTCAGAATTAAAAAAAAAAACGTTTAAAGTATTTTCTAACCTTAAACAAAAACATTTCGTTTGATTTTTGGAAACATGCTTTTATAAAGATAAATATTAGATCAGCTGGCAAAAATTGGTTACACTTTATTGGATTTCTTAATTATTGATAACATTTTGATTATCTTAGAAACATTATTACTACCAATATTGAATAGTTGTTAAAACTTTATAGCAGTTGATGTACTTGCAACAAGCAATCAATGCAATTTCATTGTTTTTAAAATCACTAAATCCCTTATGTCTTCAAAAGTATAGCACATACACTCATACGCATATACGAAATATATAAAAAGACCCAGGCTTTAGATTATGTTAGTAAGTAAGTATGCATTTTATCATGATAATAATATTATGCATATTCCTTAGCTCTAATTTAATTAATCTTGTAGCATGTACAGATTTTCTTAAAAGTACACTAATACCTTAACTAAATAACAAGCAGCTTCCTTAACAAACATAATCATTTTTTATAAGAAGACATTAAAACAAAACAAAACAAAAAAAAAAAAACAACAACATAAATACAACACCCTTATACATTTACTTACATGGTTATATTGTACACACTCATACATTAAAAACTATAGATGAGTCTTAACTAACTACCAACAGCCATACAAACTTACATACATGATTGCATGCGTACTTTAAAGTTTACATAATGTACATACATACACAAAGTTGTTAGTTACCAAAAGTTTTACAAGTAAATTCAGATTATCTACATATGCATGCTCTCACAGTTGTAGGAGAAATAATAGCATTTGTAGAAAAAAAAAAACATTTATTGGAAGATCTAATTGATCAAAAGATTAAATTTTTACTTTGTATGACTAGAAAAGTGAAACATCACCTTTATACGGGCTTACTTTTGAAAAGATAACTTAAGCCTAAAAGGTTATACTGCGCATCGATAAAAAACTGAAGCAAATTTTTATGTATATTGATAAGATGTCGCAATCACTAAAGAGCTGCGTAAAATGTTCTTAGTGTTATATATTCCTACACTGCCTCTAAACACAAAAACCCTAAAATCTTGTTTTCCAAAAGTCGGCCCTTATTCCAATCGACAAAATAAACATTGCTGTATTATTTGCTTAGTATTCGTTTTGGTTATTTTATTTCACTAGTTCCATCTTATGAATGCTTTTAAAAGCCGCATGATTTTTATTTTCATGTAAATCAAATAAGCGGAGAATATACATATTGTTTTTGCTCTACATTTGATATAGAGTTGTTATATTCGTTAATCTAATCTAATCTAATCTAATCTAATTGCAATGTTTGGTTCAAACGTTATTACCCACAAGACTTAATATGGTCTAATAAATCCATAGTATTACGCATTACCTGCTCAAATGTACAAATGTAAAAGTTTTATGTATAGAGCTCGAATTTTAGAAATAAATTTTCACGATTTTAAAATGTTGTTTTGCTTAAGGGCTTTGCTTGGTGATTTGTCAAGGTACACATACTGAAAATTTTTAAAACACTTTACTAGTATGACAGCTAATTTTACAATTATACTTGCCGGAAGTTCTATAGAAAACACCCTGTATTTGAATTTATATTTCAGGAACTTTTCCAAATAAAAAATTAGGTGAGTTATGCTACATTTTCCCCCATCATTGTTTGATTCTTCTCTTTGTGATAGTGTATGAAGTAGTTTTATACTAAATTTATTTTAAACAATATTATTTCGACAACATTAAACATTTTTGGTGCTGGTTAAAACTTTACATTACATACATCGTTTTTTTCTTCTCCCTGCTAACAAACAGCCGAAATGAAGAACTTACAAAAACGGTAAAGAAATGTTCAAAAGATATATGGTATTTGTATAGGCATTGCTTGCTGTATTCTTTTAAGTCATGCCTGCAAAACAGTCATGCAGATGCGTATAATTACGCAACAACTTTTCGTGTATTTCCTGTTAGCTTTATTATGTAGTTTTTTTTTGTTTGTTACCAAATAATAAAAAAACAGAACAAGGAAAATAAAAAACATTGCAAGAATAACGGATAAACTTAAAACATATAGTGTCATGTTATAGGCATCCCGCTATTACCAACATTAAGCCATCTTTAGCATTAAAGTTTCGGAGGAAAAATTAAATTATGCATTTATGATCATATGCTAGAGTACACTGGTGGCGTCGGTAGTAAATATAGACTTATACAGCTTCACCCATTTGATTTTAAATGAATCAAGTAAAATTCCAATTGGTAAGGCAAGTTTGGCTTTTAGCTTTGAAGCGTTACTTTTTAAGCACAAAGTGCGAGTTGTTCAAAGCCTATTATACATACATTGTATATCGCATCGTATAAACTAAAGGCTTATCCATAGAGCGTTTCTAATTTTTTCCCCTACAAACATGCTTCGTAGAAGGAAAGGATTAATTAATTAATTTATATTTTATCATTTCCACTACTGCTCAAAATAAAGCTCTTATCGAAGCGCATATAAACGTTCTTCCGCCTGAAAATTTATTGAAGAACCAGAATTGTTTTTGTGCACTAAGCAATTTAAAGTTCATATTAATCGGAAAAACTTCTCGAAATACAAATATTAAAATTTTACGATTAGCCAATTATGATCAATATTTAGAAATCTAAATAGAATCCACCATTTATACTGGTGATTGTTAACGAACAGAATTATCATCTTACTACAGCTTAAAGATTTAGATAACAAGATCAATAACAACTGCCACCTCTTTTCGGTTTTTCGGACCTCTAACTTTGATTATATAATATTTTTCAAAGCAATTTTGAAAACAAAACCATAATAAAGGGTCTTTATTTTAAAATTCGTTTTATTTTTGGAACTAACAAATGGATATTAAAGTGTGAGATAAGAAGACTAACTAGTGTAACAACAGGTCACATGGAGTTGAGACTTCATTTAGATTGCATGAGATTGTCAGAGGAAAGGACATGTAGAGCATGCGAGGAAAAGGACAAAAACCTTGTAATACTACCTTTGTCATTGTTCTGCATTTGGTCGTATAAGACGCAAAAATTTTACACATGGAAACTATTCCGAACTTGGAATACCGAAGGAATTCGAACTGTAAATCCATAAGGAATTAAATTGAGAAAACTGGATTCCTGAACTTGTCGATTTTTAAAGAGAAAATGGGGTTATTATTTTTATTAGGGAAATTTCGTTTCCACATAGAGCACACAACATGATTATTGGATATACGTGTATACTTGTCATGATCATATATCGATGTTATTGTCTCAAGAAGAAAATAAAAGAGATTGTCTATATATTTTTTTTTAATTTTTTAGTTCTTTTTTAATTAAATTATATAGAAACAGAAATATTGATTTTCTGTTAAATCATAATTTATAAAATTATAAAATTCATTAACCTTAACCTTTAAAGATTTTCTACAGGTCCCTTAATGCGATTTTCCTTTCTGTCCTCAATGCCAACTTTACTACTACCTACAACACATATGCACATAAGTATAAATAAGCGTAAGTGTGCGTAGAAGTGTGCCTTTGGCAACTGTATCTGTATGTTTAATTATACCCTTCACCTGTGGTGCACAAGGGTATATATAGCTTTGTCATTCCGTTTGTAATTTCTACAATTTTCATTTCCGACCCCATAAAGTATATATTTTCTGAAAGCTTATGAATAGAGGAGTCGATTAAGCCCTGACCGTCTGTCCGTCTATCCGTCTGCCCGTCTGTCCGTGTGTTGGTTGAAATCAACTTTTAGAAGCAACTATATGTTCCTCAGATTTCTATATGGTATCAATCTCTTGGAAATATTTAGGAATGAATCGCTATTGAAATTCAGCACAATCGCCCAATAACTTTCTGAGATATGAGCAAAAAACCACGACCACCTCGTTTTTTTACACAATTACAACAACAACATACATACATAAATATATGTAAAAACCATACAAAAAAAGAAGAAATTACAAAAAGAAAAAATATTAAAAATAAAAAAAAAAATAATAAAAAAAATTACAAAAAAAAAATTTTAAAATAATTTAAAAAAAATTTTTTAAAAAAATTTTTAAAAAAATTAAAAAAAAAAATATAAAAAAATAATAACAAAATATAAATAATATATTAAATAAAATAAATTTTTTTTGGCTCAGCTGGGATTCGATGCCACATTTATTCTAACCAGTATATACATATGTACGTATTTGATATGAGATGAATGGTGATACAAACAATTGTTATTGCATGACTACACGTTGTGAAGGGTATATAAGATTCGGCATGGCCGAATATAGCACTGTTACTTGTTTTTTTGTTACTACTTTCATCGCCATCTGTCTAGTAATGCGTCTGTCTGTGCAAGTTTTTAACACAACTAATTATTTTTCGCTTGACAATGTTACGTTTTGCAAAATGTTTAATTAAATACAACTCTTTGTGCAATCTGCCAGACAACAGCCATAGTTTTCTTTTTCGTACTTTCTGAATTAAACAAAAAAATAAATGCTCGAATACTTGTGTTCATGTATGTGTGCTTAGTTTAAAAATATATACAAGCTTTTTTAATTAAATAAAAGAAGAAGAATATACTATTTTTAATCTGACTCAATTAAAGTAGCGCCATATGGATTTTGCTTATCGCTTATATTTACTCCTTAAAAATAGGCAGTGTTCAATTTATATTTATTAACACATGAAAAAAACGTAGACGATGTCTCTAATGTGGTCCATATATCTTGCAACTGGGTGTAAAATTGATCAGTTATAAAAGATTTTTTCAAGTATAGGGCAGTTGTTGGCAGCTTGTGAAGGCCATGTATTTTTATTATTTATAAGAAGATTTTTATGTACATAATTTACTTTATGATAAATATATATTTCAATCTATAAATGGCATAACAAATATGTAGTGAGCTAGATTGGCACTAATATAGGCTACTTTAAATGTGGTGTATGTTAAATTGTATTGCTTTTAACACAATTCATTGATTTATACAATTATACAACATATTTTCGCAGATAATTCAAAAGTTTATATATTCAGGGAGAATCAAAATTATTTCAATTTATTTATTACATAACCAAAAACATAGCCTATGGGACATAATTAGTTACAAACCTCTTCTTTTAAAATAATAAAGGGGTCCGTATTAATATGGAATGGCTGTTTTACGGCCATGATAGGGAATAAGGGAGACGGCAGTTCAACAAGGCGCTCCCTATGGAAAAGGAAAAAAATAAATTGGTTTCTTTCGTGGTATAGGTTAGTAAGGTTTTTGTTTTTGTGTCTCTTCGTTTTAATCTCGTTAAAATCATGTTCGAACCTCGTTCGCAATAAGGGTTGAGCACATTCCCCAGAGAGGAAACCACAAAAGCTAGGTGGGTAAACTGACCGGTTGAGAGGATGGTATCCTGTGGTTCGTATCACATTTAATGGCATGTTACATTTAATATAAATTTTCTGTACTTTAAACCAACTTTAATATATTTTTACAATGTGTGAAAGTTTGAGTCATTTAGTATAAATATAATTTCATTTAAGTTCAGCTTAGTTTTACCAAAATATCACGTTCTCAATTCCCTAAATATTGGGAAATCACCAATGATGTGAACTGTGTTTTCTGTAGTGTTCAAATAACAAAATATACAAATACCAACAAAATTATTTCTAAAGCATCTTGCCTTAAAATCTTATAAGTCACCTTTGGCCATTATTAATCTGATTGAACGAGGCTAAGAGTTGGTGATGTTCGGAGAGTATAGAGGGGAGACATTATAATCCAATTAACTATACAAATTTTGAATTTGCAAACTTGTAAAGTTATCTATATATTAATTGTTTTCTCTTATTTTTAGTTTGTGTCTTTATGAATTCCAATACCGGCTTAGTGTTAAGGATGTATCAGGTGTAAATTGCATTTTTTGACAAAGACTACGCCATGCTTTCTCCCAGTATATATTCAGATCAATGAAAATGGGTGGTCATCTATCTAAGTACATATCTATTACTTTATTCATATAGCAAAGGTAAAGACTTAGAGATAAAGATACTAAACTTTCAGTTTATAATGCCTTAATTCATAGCCATTTGAGTTATTTAACCATTTGTTATGGTTACAAGAAGAGTTATGACTTTTAGTCGCTTCAAAGTATGCAAAATAATGCCCTAAAGGTTGTATATAATCTACCAATAACATATCCCACTATTTCTTTATATATTGATAAAGGTCAAATAGTTCTACCCATACATGGTATTTACAAAATGCAACTTCTAATATAAGTTTTTTAATTGTTTGCACAATATTGGATATCATACTATAAATTTTATGAGAAGTAATCATATGATAAATACAAGATATAATAATAATTTAAGAATCTCTTGATGTAGGTTCGAAACAATAAAACAGCGCGAGGAATTTATTGGTAGTCGTGAATTCAATAATTTGCCTCAAATGTTAAAAAAAGAAAATAGAATTTCTCTTTTCAAAAGACTTCTTAAACAACACATTTTGCAACATATAAATGAAATTTTTTTATAAGGATCTCTTTTATAAGCCGATCGCATAATTTAAATTAACTTCTTGTATATATGTAAATATTTTTTTCTTATTTTGTAACATATAAATTTTAAGTAAATATATTTTTGCCAACTCGTCTCAACAATGCCTTTTCGGCGCTGAGACAAACTATTGTAATTGAATTATTTGTCAATAAAATTTATATAAATAAAAAAAAACAAGTAAGAGCACTATATTCGGCTGCGCCGAATCTTTTATACCCACCACCAATTTTGTGTACATTTAAAGCACAATATTTATTATTTTGTTAATCGCTATGGAATAATCTCTTTATAATAAAATATGAATCACTTTCTTTGTAGAGGGTGGTTACATTCGAAGGGCCCATGTTGAAGGTGAACCACACCAAAACTTCAACTTTTTTCTTGCATTTCACTTGACATTTTTCAATCTCAGACTAACTCAATTTGAACCTTGGAAAGATACGCAATCAAGCAACGCTTATAAATATTAAAGATTTTTATAAAAATGGACGTTCAAATCAAAATGCATTTTGTGCACTTCGTAATTCTTTTGATTAACATAATCGTTCAAAGTCGTCCACAATCGGGAGAATTTTAAAAAATATTTAAATTTCTGAAAACAGGTCTGTATAAAAAGTGAGAAAATCTGTGAATGACTTCTTAGTTCGTTGAATGGGAAAAATTGCTATTATTCGCGATAATATTGCCAAAAGAGCAGTCAACCTCGACTCATCATCGTACCCAACAATTGAACACCAGCATCGTCATTGAAAACTTGGACCATCTAATGGGGGTGTGCCACCGAAGTCGCGGCGAACATTTAACCGATATTTTATTCCATACATAATTGAACCATACAAATGTTATCATAATAAAAAGAAATGACGATAGTTTTCTAAATAAATTGTGTCTTATTTAAAATCAACATCGGTTATTAAAATTTAACCACCCTTTATAACTTCGATATGCTAGTAAACTTTTTTCGTAAATTTAGTCTTTTAATCAAAGTTCACGTTGAAGTAGGCGCGTCAATAAAGTTTTTGCTAATATATACAACTTAGATATTTCAATATAGTCCTTTATTTTTCCAAAATCTTTATTCATTGAGATATTATATGAATTTGAGATAAAGCATTATATAGGAGGTGGGCGTAAAAGTGGGTGTGTCACCTAAATTTTCTAATATAACAATGACATTGGCTTGAAGAACACATCTAGCAAATTTTATAATCATATCTCTAATTTTGTCGATTTTATGAGCTTTTAAATTTCATTAACAGTAGAGAACGTGAAAAGTGATCGGCATTTCAAAATTATTTTTGCTAGTGAATAAAACTTAGATATTTCAATATAATCCTTGATTATTCCAAAATCTTTATTCACAGAGATATTATATGAATTTAAGTTAAAACGTTATATGGTAGGTGGGCGTAAAAGTGGGCATGTCACTTTATTTTCCAAAGCCTTTAACCAAAAAGCAAAGTGTGCAAAATTCCAGAATCGTACATCTAATTTTGTCAGTCTTATTAGGTTTTAAATTTTGAATATACTAAAAAATACACTGCGCGGTATAAATTTTCGTACATTTTGATCTATAATCCCAGTAATTTTTGAGGGAGATATTATTTTTGCTCAGGAAATATACATTTGGAGTTTCGTGATTCTACGTTATTGCGTTTGGACACAATTCCATTTTTTTCGATGTTCGAAGGGCACGGTTTTTTCGACCTACTCTTGCATTACGCGCTATAACTCACTTCCTAATATTCCGATTATATCAAAACTAGCCAACAAGAAAGATCCTGACAAAATTTGAGCCCGCTAGCTTTTTTGGTCCGACCTCTACCCAGGTCATCATAAAATCAAACCCCGATTCAGAATATATATACTTAATGGGGTCTAAAATGGATATTTCGATGTGTTACAAACGGAGTGACAAAATGAGTATACCCCCACCTTTTTTTTGGTGGCGGTTACAAAAACAAACAAAAGGTAATTTTGGTTTGTTTCTATATACAGCATGTAGTAAGGTGTTGTACTTGGTAGGTAAAGGATATTCTCTATAAAAAATCGAAACAGTTTTCCAACTTCATAATACTTTAAAAAGCCCCATACAACATAATTGATCTGGTTGGAATACTTTAAGTGTATTATTATGTGATATTTGTGGATTGTGTATTTATTTCGAATAGGTAGAGTTGATAAACAATAGTGAATGAAGATAGTGTTTAATTAAATGTTTTTTGGAGAAAAGATTGTATGTGATGGCAACTCCGAAATATTTATAGCTGCTTACAATGTCAATATTTTTACTTCCAACGTGATAGTTATGTTATCTGTGGTTATTATTTAGTCTCTTATGCTAAATTCTCGTAAAAATTGTTACGAGAACGAATTTCCTTTGTGAGTGTTAGAGCGAGATGCTAAATTTGTAACGTTGGTTTTCCAATAAGATTCTGTTACTCAA
Source organism: Phyto melanocephala (assembly GCA_941918925.1). Taxonomy (NCBI): domain Eukaryota; kingdom Metazoa; phylum Arthropoda; class Insecta; order Diptera; family Rhinophoridae; genus Phyto; species Phyto melanocephala. The sequence continues at coordinate 139,445,531 of OW799233.1, read as the reverse complement.
GTAGGTCTCAGCTACTTTATACTTATTATCTGCCATCTTCTAACGTTAACTCGATATATCAAGCTGAGTGTAAATTAAATATCATATATCCGCGACTTCAAAAGAAACCACGGCTGTCATTTGCGTGATAATATAACCCAAACTAAAATTATCACTGTGGTTACTATGCAACTTAAAGCTATTATATGAGCTCTGAATAAGTATTAAATGCGAAACTGTCAAAATTTTGACAAATTCATGCTCACAATTTTTTTTACTAAAAAACATAACTGAGTTTTATTTTTAAAAATTGTATTTACAATACATCTGGAATAGTCTTAAGCTCCACTAGTACGTTCTTATGAAATAACACCCATGTGAGAGAAAGAAAAACTATTTAGAAAATTTTATATATATATATCCCATTATATCCATTATAATTACACTAGGTTCTTATCTCAGTCTTTAGGGGAATTAAAATTCCAAAAAAGAAAAACAATTACAAAAATCAATCCCAAGATGAAAGTATGCAATGTGGAGAGACAAAAAGAATAAAACAAAATTTTCAAAATTCTTCGTAGAAGTTTTCATTGTCACTCCGTCCACCACCTTTTAAACTTCCTGCAAGTTTGAAATGAAAATAAATCGCTTTAGTGCCTGTCCCTTTAGTTAAACATTTTACATTTAATTGCATATTTACTTAAAGTTATTTAAGTATTCCCAATTCAAAAAATGTTTCCTCACTTTCTTCTAAAACCATTAAATTTTTCAACTTTAAGGGAAAACTTTCTCTGTTTTAATCTTTGACTTAAAGATGAATACAAAACTTATAAGCCAACACATACATACATGTGTACATGTAACCTGTCAAAAGGACAATAGGAAAAGCCTCCATAAAAAAACCACAAAGAAAACTTATATGTCAGCCAAACAAGAAACAAATAATGGAGGGAAATAAAACGAAACTTTAACAAGTTCAAAAATTAACAATGTCATCAAAGGGAATTTACATGTTTGTCCTTATTCTCATGCTGCCGAAAAGAAAGGCCTCCATTATTGGGATGGTTTTCTGAGTTTCGCTTGTGACGAAATGCTAAATCGTTTTGCTAAGACTTAAAAACAAGTGGAAAAAAAACATACGCATTATAGGAATAACAAAATATCCTAAACTTGATGTGGTATACTTACACAGATACGCACTCACAAACTAACACTTTTACAAATACGCAAACACTTACAATTGAGTTGACATTTAGTATTCAAGATGGGCTATTATCATATCATTGTTGGTCGGTATGTATATGCGAGTGTTTATGGGCATTTATGTGTGTGTTATTGGTAGCTTAACTTTATTTCTTTTTGAAAATGTGCACAAAAGGAAAAAAAAAACGTTCAACCCAAATAACTGTTAAAACTATTTTAAACATTTACTTAATATTTTCACATCTTTGTGGCATCATTTAGCTTAAGTTTTTTTTATAAACAAGTATATGCCATACCTCTTGTTAAAAAAGGAAATAATACAAGTAGAAGGGTAGTACAAATTGTCGTTCGTTTGATAATCTGCAGCCCTGATAATATTTGTCTACTTCTTCGTCAGCAAATATAAGCCACGCCTCATATCTGGTGTTTTGATTGAAGGTTTTTTTTTGTATGTATAAAGGCAAGTATTTTGCATATGTGCTACTGTGTATTATATGTAGATAATTTTTACTATAAATATATTCTAGCATTATCATAATATTCTTTTTTAGAACCATAAATAAAAGCATTTTGTAATCCTTGATTATCTTGATCTTATCTAATTTTTCCTTTGCTCTCTTGTAACCAAATTTAAACACGCACTTGTTGTAACTAAAAGCTCAACTAACATTAACACGCATACCATGTGTGCACTTGAACACATACTCAATAGTTGTAGCTATACTGTGTCAAATTTATTTAAAAGCTTAAAAGAAATATTCACACTTTTTTTACCCTTCACAGGAGAGTGTAAAAGGGTTTATATAAGTTTGTTATTCCGTGTGCAATTTATGAATTATTCATTTGCAACGCAATAAAGTATATATATTCTGAATACTTAAAGGTTGTTAAGTCGATCTGGCTATTTTTGTCTATCCGTGTGAGTGATGAAACTAACTTTTTGTAGCCCCCATATATCCCACTGACCCGTTTGTAGTATTACTTACTTCATAAGCAACTTTTTCGAAAATTTGTTTGAAACATGAGCATAACATTACGTATACTTCTGTTTTACTAAACAAGGACAATTATAACAAAAAAAATATTAAATCAAGAACAAAAGCAATTGGTCGCTGATACATACTTTCATATGTACATGATGTTACAAGCTGTGGGATTTTGTGTGTTGCTGTTATATATTTGTATGATTTTACATTTAAACGCGTGCAGATTCCGCCATCCGTATTGCTGAACGTACGGCGTACCAACATAATTACACATAACAAGTATGTATTTATGTGTATGTCATGAATTAACAAACAGCAACCATTGAGTAAGTGTAACAAAGAAAATCTATTTTACAAACAACTTATGTACGCTTATATACCCTTATATTCAAGGGTATAAAATATTCTACACAGCCGAAAATAATGCTTTTACTTCTTCTATACGCTGGCATAGACGGAAATAAGGCGACAGACGAGCTAACGAGAAGAGCTGCAGCTGCTATCTGCTATTGGCGATGGGATGCTGTGGACAAGGATCTTACAATGGGTGAAATCATAAAAATTAAAGAGGTGGATGGAGACAACCACGTATATTATTTAGGAAGCCCCTTTATATGAATGCAGTTAGGGTTCTCGGATATAGTCTGATGACCCTGAGCTGGGTAATTGCTCTGGTCACAGGGCATTATGACTTAAAAGAAAATGCTGCCGATTATGAAGGATGCTATGCTGAGGATTATAGGTAATCATCAGTCTACAATATGAAGTCATAATAGTCTAAAGTAAACGCTTGTGGCGGTATGAGACTCAGTAAGGCGAATTATACCTCTAAGGGTTTCTTGTAATCGCTAAGGAATAAAGGGGGTTGAAAACAGACCTGTTTATAGAAAAGTATCCCCCCTACATGTACCTTGAACTGTTGAAACAAGGCTGTATATATCATTGTAATTTCGTTCGCAAAATTTTACCCATTTTGTATATATTTACCGAAAACTCATTATTTTTTTTATTTTGTCTTTCTGTCCAAGTGTTCCTGTATCTGCTGAAACAAACTTTTTAAGCTTTTATATGTTGCAGACACCCGTATGTGATACCAAACTTTTAGAAATATTTAGGAACAATTTTTTTCTGCATATTAACAAAATCTTATATTCTTAAATCCAAAATTAACATATTTTGGCTCTCAGATAAGTTATGGATACGTCAGTCTGTTTTCTCTTTTATATCTGGTATGCATTTAGAGTTATTTGTTGTGGACAAATTGATCATAATATATTGCATAAAGTTATAGAAAAAATTAATTTGTTTACTTAAAGAATGAGATCGATAAAACCCTAACACGAATAAAACGCAATAACTTTGAAACGAATTAATCCATTTTAATGAAAATAGCGTGGTTTAACAATAAAATAACAGTAAATTAAAATATTAATGCTTTTTGTAAAGATTCAGCTTATTTTGATGAACTGTTTCACCTTTTCCGGAATTGAGACCATGAGGGTTTTGATGGTATCCTTAGTAACTTTATTGCTGGAATAAGACCATTTCTGGGAAAAAATTTTAGTAGTATTAGCAACTTGTTTTGTATCCTTCAGCACTCTTTTGACTAAAGCCCAGTAACGTTCGATGGGCCTTAGTTCTGGACAATTAGGTGGATTTGCTTCTCTTGGCACTACCACTATATTATTTGTTTCATACCATTCTGCTGCAGATTTACTATAATGACATGACGCTAGGTCGGGCCAAAAATATGTTGACTTATTGTGTTTTCGTATGAATGGAAGCAACCTCTTCTGCAAGCACTCCTTGATGTAAATATCAGTGTTGATAGTCCCAGTAGTAATAAATTTACTGCTTCTTTCTCCGCACGTGCATATAGCTTGCCAAACTAAGTACTTCTTTGGAAACTTTGTCTTTTTTTGGAACTTAAATTAGTCATCGACATTACCTCTTCCATCGGCCACATAATAACTTCGCCCTGGGAGCTGAGAAAAGTCGGCAAGAACGTAAGTCTCATCATCCATAATACAACACTCATATTTGTTGATAAAATTTCTAAGCAGTTCTTTGGCACGACTTTTTGCATCCAAGTTTTTCTTCGAATTTCTGTCTGGCACTTTCTGAACCTTGTAGGACTTCATATCTTTTAACCTTCCTTACAAAAAAATCGGAACAGTTTGCTTTTAAGGCGGCTTTACGGTTTGAGAGGTTGGGATTTTGGTTTAGAAGGCTAACAATCTTTGAAGCTAACTGTGGGTCAGTTATACCTTTTTTAGCTCCACTTCCAGCTTTCGTTTTAATACTACGACGTTCGTTATACACTTTTATCACACGCGAAACTGTTTGTCGTGACACCTTTATCTCATTTGCAATAGATTTGTAAGTACGACTGGGATTTTTTAAAAAAATTGTTATTATTTTTTCACGCACTTTTTCTTCGGAATCCATTTTCAAACAAACTAATAATCCGATTATGCTATTATTTTGTACACATAATTTGACAAGTTTTTAAATGCAAACTTGATCATAAACAGTTATATTTTTTGTGCATGAAGAAAGGTGGAATTAAAAATGTGTGTTAAGGTTTCACTGATCTCATTCTTTATGTACTTGATAGTGAGGTGTACATTAGATGCGGAACGGCAGAATACAAGACTGAAATATATCCTTCTTTTCATTTACGTACGACATTAATTTGACGATACTTCGTCTACAAAGTATCAAATACGATATCTTCTGACTAAATTCATTATGATATCAATTATACATAAATTCGCAATAAGCCACTCAGAAGCAGTAAAAACCTTGCCTTGAAAATGAGAGTGAATTGAAACGAAAATGTCTCATAATCAACGATATGTAACAATCCTTACAAAATATATGATTTTTTTTTAAATATTTAATTTCTTTAAATAAAGAACATTAGGTTAAACAAGGATCACCCTATAGAGGTGCATTTTGATTACGAAAAAAAAATATGTGCTTTTTAATAAAAACCAGGAACATATTGTTCAACGAAAAAAAAAATTTAGAAACATAAAAAGTTTAAAAATTAAATATCTTATCAAAGACCGACTAATATATATTGCGAAAAGTTGGGTTTATTTTATACTGAAAAAAGTAAGAAGTTATCGATTAAAAAATTAACAAAATTAATAAATATATATATACATTCATTGTTTAACCGAATTTAACAAAACTTTGTTTTTGCAAACTCTTGGTGGACGCTATACTAATAGGGTTAAGAAAATAATTTATATTCAGGGTGGATCAACTAAAATGGAAAGTTTTCAGAGAATTCTCATAATATTTTTAATTGTGTTATTAAAATCTATGATAACTGTGTAAATTAAAAATGGGCGAGATGCTTGCCACAGCTTCGGTGATATACTTCTTTCCGATGGTCTATATTTTCAGTGACACGAGATCTAATTGAGTTTCAGTGTCTTTAATGTACAGAATTATCTCGTACTTTAGCTCTTCGATTGTTATTTGCTTATTAACGTCAACTTATTCAAAGAAAGAAATCTAATACATCGTGGCAGCCAATTTATATTGCCACGAGACATTGCTTATAAGAGGTATTGTAGGTGGCAAGCGGCACCGTCCTAGCAGCTATCGTCCAGGTCCACAACAACTTAAATTTCAATAATAACGGCAGGGTGTATCGTTTAACAATCTGAAGTATTTGAAAAATAGTTGTGAATTAAAAGGTATAAGATTATGTTAAGCCTAGTATTACCGGTAACTTTTTTTCCACTAAGTTCCTTTCTTGGTTTGGCCAGACCACAATAATAAAAGCTTAAAAACCCAGTGACCATATATAAATTTTATCGAGTTTAAAAAAAACTCTATTACCTCTTGCCTAGTCGTACAGTAATGTGCGACCGTATGTATGTTTGCTTAGAATATATGAATATGTAAGTATAAATGTATGTAATATGTATGCGACTAAGAATTAACAATAGTCCTTTAAAATGTATATAAGCATGTTTGTTTCTACACATATGTATGTATATGTAGATATGTACTTGCTTACGCACATATTGCATTAAATCATATTAAAATATTCAAAAGCTTTTTGGCTTGTAAGCTTCATTTTATTTTCTATTCCTTCAATTTAGTATATGACAAACTTATTCATATGTAAATACGTATATGGGCAGTTCCACAAAAATTTTTATTTTTGTTACGCAACACCAGAATCTATAAACCAGGAAAAAATGTTTTTATTTTAATTTTTTTCTATATGTTTCTTCATACGTATATAAAACGTAAGATGCTTAATATTTAATTGAAAATGACAACAAATCAATCTGCATTATCTGAAGTTATAAGGATTCGGCCTTACGGTAAATTACTATGGAAGTGCCCATAAACATATAAGGCTGCTAAGAATTTAAAAACATTAGCACGCAAACCATAAAAAACAAAGCAACAATTTAGAGAAATACAAGCTAAAGTGTAGAGAACATACACATCATCCTCTTCGTTTTTAGGTCTAAGTATGAACTCTTGTCTACATAGAAACGTTTATATTGGGAATGGGCAAACCTTTGTTAATGTCAACATGAAAAACAAAGTTAGGGCATAGATTAAAAATCAGTTAAATAATCAATTATAGTTGTTTTAATATCTATAGATTCACGCTATTTGCTTCAAATAAATTTTTAAAAATATATTTTTCTTTAGGTCGGGGAAATTGTCGCATTGTTTTTAAAAATAATGTTCTTATCGAAAAATTCATATTAATCAAAATTGTATCAAAGGTCATAAAGTAACACAGCAAAAAAATATTGCTTAAAAACGGTTAACTATTTAAAAAATAAAATTATTTTTAAATTTAATTATTCTTATATTTTAAACTAGCTAGTGCCCGCGACTGCGTAGTTATCGGGATAAAAGGTAGACTTAGTATTAACAACAAAAATAACAAGTAAGAGCACTATATTCGGCTGTGCCGAATCTTTCATACCCACCACCAATTTTGTGTACATTTAAAGCACAATATTTATTATTTTTTTAATCGCTATGGAATAATCTCTTTATAATAAAATATGTATCACTTTCTTTGTAGAGGGTGGTTAAATTTTTTAGGGCCCATGTTGAAGGTGAACTACACATAGTCTTAAATTAGTTTTCTGCATTTAATTTGACATTTCTCAATGTCAAACTTACTCAATTTGATCCGAAGAAAGATGCGCAAATGAGCAACGCTTTAAAGTTATTCAGGTTTTTTTTTTATAAAAATGGGCGTTCAAATCAAAATGCATTTTGTGCACTTCGTAATTCTTTTCATCAACATAATCGTTCAAATTCGTCCACAATTGGGAGAATTGTAAAAAATATTTAAATTTCTGCAAAACAGGTCTGTATAAAATGTTAGAAAATCTGTGAATGCCTCTTAGTTCGTTGAATGGGAACTATTGCTGTTTTTTGCGATAGTTTGGCAAAATAGCAGTAAACCTCGACTCACCATCATGCCCAACAATTGAGCATCAACATTGAAAATTTGGACCATCACATAAAGGAATTTCGCCAATGATGGGGGGGCCATTTGGCCGATATTTTCTTAAATACATAATTGAACCATACAAATATTATCATTACAAAAAGAAATGATAATAATTTCTTAAATAATTTGTGTTTTATTTAAAATCAACATCGGCCCTTAAAATTTAATCACACTTAATAACTTCGATATGATAGTAAAATGTTTTCGTAAATTTAGTCTTTATGTAAAAGTGGGCGTTACAGTAGGAGTGTCAATAAAGTTTCTACTAATAAATACAACTTAGATATTTCAATATAGTCCTTTATTTTCCCAAAAACTTTGTCAGTAGAGAAATTACATGAATTTTATATAAACCGTTATATGGAAGGTAGGCGTTAAAATGGCACAACAATTACATTGTTAAGAAGGATATATGTAGGAAATTTCATCATCATACCTCTAATTTTGTCGGTTTTATGAGTTTTTAAATTTCATTAACGGTAGATAACGTAAAAAGTGGGCGTTATAGCAGGCGTGTCAAAGTTATTTTTGCAAATGAGTACAACTCAGGTGTTTCAATGCAGCCTTTTGTTATTTTTAAAATCTTTATTAATAGAGAAATTATATGAATTTTAGGTAAAACGTTATATGGGAGGTGGGCGTAAAAGTGGGCGTGTCACCTTAATTTTTTGGGACAATAATGACACTGCCTAGGGGGATATACATACCCCTAATTTTGTCGGTTTTGTGAGCTTTTAAATTTCATTAACGGTAGATAACGTGAAAAGTGGGCGTTATAGCAGCCGTGTCAAAGCTGTTTTTGCTATTGAGTACAACTCAGATATTTCAATATTGCCCTTTATTATTCCAAAATCTTTATTAATAGAGAAATTATATGAATTTTAGTTAAGTTAAATTGGGCGTAGAAGTGGGCGTTGCATTTTAATTTTCCAGCACAGTAATGACATTGCCTAGAAGAATATACGTAGCAAAATTTTATCATCATAACTTTAATTTTGGCGGTTTTATGAGCTTTTAAATTTCATTAACGGTAGATAACGTGAAAAGTGGGCGTTAAAGTAGGCGTGTCAAAGTTGTTTTTGCTAATGAGTACAACTTAAGGTGGAGTTACATACCATCCGTTCATGCGTTGTTGCGTTTGATACTTTTTCACCTTTTTATATGTTTCTAAACTCAAGTTACATACAATGCGTTTTATGCATCAACTCTTATGTTTCAATCAGCTGTTGTGTTTATATTTTTATTCACTAAAAACAATTTTGCCAAAATGGAAAGTAAAATTGACAATTTAAGGGAATTTATGGAATTCATTTAGTTTATGTACACGATATTTTGTGCTACAAAAAGTTCAAAAATAACAAAAGCATCAATAAGCATCTCCTCCATTGCACTTGTTTTCTTTTAATAATAAACAAACAGAGATGACGCTCAGCACATAATAGTTATCGATAAGTAAAATAAAAATTTTGGTAATGAAAAAATTGTGTTTGAAATTAGTTTTTATATATTTTTTTCTTAAAAGTAATTGTAAACTTTATTTCGAATGTTTTTTCTTTTATTAAAAACATTTTTTAATACAAAAAAATGGAAAAAATAAATCCACTACACAATCAAATTTATCGATAACATCGACAACAAAATATTATTTGTCATCAATGGCTATCAACAACAGCTGACATTTTTTCACCTTTTCTGCGACGGATACAAAAGTAGAAAGTAAACCTACTTTGCTGCGTTGATACGTTTATGCATTCTTTGCGTTTTGCCGTGTAACTTGTCACATACAATTACACTGATTCTACTTTTTGACAGATGCATAAAACGGAACAACGGATAGAACGCATGGTATGTAACTCCAGCTTTAGATGTTTCAATATAGTCCTTTATTATTCCAAAATCTTTATTAATAGAGAAATCATATGAATTTTAGGAAAAACGTTATATGGGAGGTGGGCGTAAATTGGGGGTGGCACATTGATTTTCCGTTACAAAGAAGCCTCTTATTAAAGAAAAAAGTTTGTCAAATTTCAGAATCGTACATCTAATTTTGTCCGTTTTATTAGATTTTAAATATACTAAAAAATACACTGCGTGGTATAAATTTTCGTATATTTGTATCCATAACTGCTTTCCTAATGCATAGATGGAAGCAATTTTTGTGGAGGGATATTGTTTTGACTCGAGAAATATATATTCGAAGTTTCATGACTGTACGTTAATGCGTTTGGACACAATACCATTTCATTCGATGTTCGTAGGACACGGTTTTTTCGACCTACTCTTGCATTACGAGCTATAACTCACTTCCTAATATTCCGATTTAGCCCATTTACGATACTAAACAAACCTTGTCTAAAAGAAAGATTCTGGCTAAATTTGAGCCACCTAGCTTTTTCGGTGCGACCTCTATCGTGCTTTCAACAGACGGCCAGACAGACAGACGGATAGACATAGCTAGATCGTAATCAAATCAAACCCTAATTCAGAATATATATACTTTAAGGGGGCTAAAATGGATATTTCGATGTGTTACAAACGGAATGACAAAATGAATATACCCCCACCATTTTTTTGGTGGCGGGTATAAAAATATTTACAACACACACAAACCCGTTTAGGATGTGTTATGATGAGTTTGCCAAGGACTTTGCAATAAAAAGTAGCCTATGTATTAATCTAGGTTAATATTTATCTATGTGCCGAATTTCATTTAGTTCGGTTCAGCCTTTTTTGCGTGATTGAGTAACAAATGTCTAAACATCCAAACATACAAACATTCACATTTATTATATTAGTAGGATTCATTTAATAAAACATTTAATCGGTTTTGAAGGAAATAATATTATTTTCTAAAACACAAATAAATGGAAATATCAAATACAAATATGTCAAAATATATGGAAAAATTTTATTTCAAAAAAATAAATTTTGTGGTTAAAATAATATAAACTTAAGTTTATTGGACTATTTGTTGGAAGGAAAAATTATCAAATAATCAATAGCAATGACCAAATCTAAGGAAAAATATGATGGTAAATACAGACCTATTTATATAAAAAAATTTTATTACATACTCAAACATTTGAAAGCCAGATTCGAGGCGACCGGTTAGAAAAAAAATCATCCAATATTTGCTCGTCAAGAAGATGTCGTATCGACCTAAAATATTGGAACTATTCATTTAAGTATGGGGCCCAATGACTACTGACAATTCCGTTAATTTACTTAGGATAGTTTTTGTTTTCCTGATAAATCAGTTTTAATGATATCTTTTTGAATAAATATTTACGTTATATTAAAATACCACAAGCAAAGTCAATCTATTTGGAGTCACAAGAAATTGGATTGGTCGAGTCCATTTCACGATTGGAAGACGAGGTATATATTCTGTATAAAATAAAAAGCTTTACTTTACGCAGCACGCTTTAGCTTTAATTTAACAAATTTAAAAAAAAAAAGTATTTTATTTAAATGGTTTTTTTCATGGAAGTCTAATTATTTGTGATACATTTTTAAAAAACACCGTAACAAATAAAAAGTTGATTTTTAATTTTTTGCTAGTTACGCTGAGCTTTAAGACATTCATATATATTTGCCTCTAAAAAAAAATCTTCTAGATAGATCAAACACAGCGTAGTTTATTAAATTTAACCTCAACTCACATTTAAAAAAGTATAAGTTTTTACGGTTTAAATATATTTTAACATTTTTAAATTATTTCAGATATAAGTCTCCGCTGTGAAATCTGTATACTCTCGAACTTTAATCGCTATTTTAAATAAACAAGTTTCCTTTTTATGGGTAATTAGCTTGTTAAATTCTTTAAATTTTATTTTATATATATATTTCTAGATTTTCGCGGTATTTGTGCAAATTCGGAGTAAGGTAATGCTTCTAGGTCTCTGCTGTATGGTATATAGTAAATACTAATGGTTTCCAGTTCTTAGCGAAATATAAACAAGTAAGAGCACTATATTCGTCTGTGCCGAATCTTTTATACCCACCACCAGTTTTCCGTTCTTTTGTAGCTAGGGTTTTTTCCCGATGACATTGGAAGGGTGTATCCTTTTCTGATAAAATTTTATTTAGTCTTGTTCTTGAAAATATACTGGAGATGTAGTTCAAGAAGGATGGAGCCACTGCCCGAGAATGGCTCCTTTAAGTCAAGTGAGATCGCGAGTCGTGTCAATACGCGACTATTGAATATATTAGCAAGACCGCGATAATCCTTGAACTCAAGGCCAACTTTATTGCAGATATTCGAGCGCTACAGCAGTTTTAAAATTTGTAAATATTTTACGGATTATTTATTTATAAAACGAAACCATTATTGTAAAGTTCAGAATATTATGTCATTTTCTATACTTAAAAAAAATATATATAAAGTATTTAACGAAAAATTATCAAATTGTATATTCCATAGTGATTTTGCTGAGCCGTGTAGTTCGGAATAATATATTATATTATTCCAATATTTTTTATATAATTAATTTATTTCGTTTAAAATTTTAAATGCAATCATTATTACCCGAAGCATAGAAAATCGTATATGATTTCTGGCCAACAATCCTCCAGAACCAAATATGTATGACGCTACGGTATTACTCTATATTTAATGCATTTTGATATGCTAAAATATGGCTAGACCAGATATTTACAAAAAACAAATGTTAATAATGATCCAATATCAAAACCGACACAGTAATGAATAAAGAACAAGCCGTCAATTATCCCGCTGTGTTTTTGAATTCATTGCAACCACCCGGAATGCCACCGCATGTACTAACATTAAAGGTTTTTCTTATTCATAAGTTAAACACACCAAAATTATGCAACGGAACCAGATTGAGCATTAAAAACTGTTCACCAAATTTAATCGAGGAAACAATCATCGGCGGCAGATTACCATTCCAATTCAAGCGTCTTCAATTCCCTTTGCGTCTTGCCTTTGCTATTACCATCAACAAAGCACAAAGCCAATCATTGACTAATTGGCTAAATTTTGGAAAATTCATATTTTTCACACTGCCAGTTGTATGTTTCTTGCTCTCGAGTTAGCACGCCAAAAAATTTATACGTTTTTACACCAAATACAAAAACAAAAAACATTGTCTCTCCGCTGGCCTTAAGATGAAGTAATAAATAAATATAATTTCCAATTTGCCTTAAATACATTCGTTTCGTTTTAAATTGAGCCCATATCTACACGATATGTAAGTTATTCTTTAAAAAAACTTTATGATAGGTATTTCATGGTCTTTTATTTGAAAGCCGTAAATTTCGTTAAAAGCTAAATTTAAATCGTGTGGTAATACTACGCTAATGTTTGCTTATGGCCAACAATACGGACCGGGTCAGCTAGTATTTTATAAATGTTAATAAAAACCTAAAAGCTTGAAAAAACCCCACATTTTTAAGTTCTACACCCAATAGTTGTGCGTGTAGCTGTATGAATATTTTTCAAGGCTTTGAACGAAACAAACTTACCATAATTTATTTGAATTTCTTCGTGTTTGTTATGATAAATTTTATGTAGCAGTTATATCCCAGCAAAAAACAATTGGAATTTTAAGAGCAGTACTTGTTTTTTCTAACATACATATGCACATTACAGTACCGATAAAGAAATAATTTCAAATTCTGTAATGAATTCCGTCTTTAGTGACTTTAATCACGTACTGTATACATGGTATCTTCTGCAATACGAATCGAGCAAAAAGGTCAGCTTGGTAACACTGAATTTAAGAATCTCTTAAATAATACTTCGTACTCTAGTAATGTAAAGTATACATCCATACAATTGCTATTCATTCCCAACATATCTACATAAGTATGTATGTTTGTTAAGTATTTGTGAGAGAAAAGGATACTTCAAATTCATAGCATTTATTTGCAGAATGCCTCGTCAAAAATGTCAAAATGGACACACGCATACATAAATAAACGATAACGGCTACAATTACATTGCGCTGATTCATTTACTAAATATTTGCATAGGCCACTCATGTACACAGGGCTATCTACTTACACACACACTCTCACTTGTTTACACAACCACACAAAAACTGTTTTCATATAAAAACACACATACAAGTGTACACATTATAAATCGAAAGCCATTGCTGCAACTACTTCAAAGGCGTAAACGAATATGCCAGTATTTTAATCCAAGTAGTTACATGTACATATGTAAATACTGATATATGGTTACAAATATGTATAATGTCAGTAACTATTTGGTTGTATTAACTTATAAGAGCCCTGCCAACAAATGTTCATTTAATTTTGAATATTTTACGCCATTAAAAGGATAAATGTTGATATAATGTTTGGCCTTTGAGATCATATCTTTCAATAATAATTAAAACTGAATTTGACTTTAAGTACGAACAGTTTCAATTGTGAAATAATAAGCTACTATTGAAATTTAAGAAAACTAAATACTCAGGTATTGCGTTTTAAATGTCATACTCAAAAATTCTTAAAATATTCAGTATAGAGGTCCAAAATTGATATATGTATGAATACGAAACGAGCATATAGAAACTAATTAAATAAAAAAATAAATTGAAAACGTTAAGGTAGAGCCTCTCATAATTAACTAAATTTTGAATGGAGAACTGCAGATTTGTCTCGAAGCATGAAATTTGGTGACTCTGAAACCTCCGATAGGTTCGCTGATTATTTTTATTTCTCCTGTCTAAGGATTTGATTTTTGTAAATACAAAACAAAGGTGACTTAACTATCCGTAACACTCTACTTAATAAAGTGAAAAAAATAATAACCGTTATTTCATTAAACCAAACTACTATATCAACATGTTAGTTTTTGACCGAAGATATCATTTGTTGATCATGCCAATACAACACACTCAGTTTAACAGTAGAGTAATCGGTTGCATGGCTGTCTCTTTTATGTTTAATAATTATCTTTTTCTAAAAATCGTACCACACCTAATCACAAGATAATTTGAAAATCTCTTTAATGTAAAAGCGTCCCACACAAAATAATTCAACTCATTAGTAGCATGTATCAACTCATGTTGTTGGATTTTACATCAAGCCAAGTTGAGCCGACAAGTTAACGTTGGTATTATTATTTAACATTGTTCTGGATATTGTTATGACCGTTGTTATGTCGGAGAAAAGAGGCATTATATGGGGACTTTAGATCGGCAATCTCATCGGTACTTTTATACAGTCATAAAATTACAACGTTTTACGGAGCTGGCTGAGAAAGTAGATCTCACAGACAATAAAGTTAATAATGAGTTTCTAGAGAAGGTTGATTCGTTCCGGTACATTGGCGCTATAATCAGAGTATTCGATGGTTTGGGTGCAGATATTGCCAACTGTGTAATAAAGGCGACGAAAGTCTATGGTTAACTTAATAACATATGGTATTCTTCCACTCTCTGCCGTGGAGTCAAAAAAATTTTCTCAATTTTTAGTGTTCTATGGCTCTATGGAATGTAACTTCTCGCAATATGAACGCCCTGTAGGTTTTTACAAACAAATGTCTTAAATTAAAGTTAGAGTTTCCTGGCTGCAAGCCATTTCAAGCAATAAATTAAGGCAAGAAACAAAACAACTGACATTACTTATTAAAAGGCTAAGGCGAAAATGGAGAACGATAGGTTACACTTTCAGAAATCCTTTAACAGACAGGTCTAGAACCGCTACTGAGAGTAATCCCCAGGGAAGCTGCAGAAAAGGTCGATCACCTTAAATGTATCGCAGACAAATTAATATTTAGGCAACGAACATGTAAACAATCTGGAATGAAGTTTAAAACATCGCGATGAATAGATGATGACACATAAACCTACAAAATATTTAAACATCAAATGGACCTACAAATCGCTTTCACTAGAGCAGAGCTACAAATCGTTTATTAACCCAGTTGAGTTCGAAAATTATTTATAACTAGCCAAACCCGGCGCGCGTTGCTACGCCCCTTAATGAATCGAAATGCATTCTGAATTTTAATTAAATATCAAGTGGAAAAACCTAAAAATTATAATTTTTTTTATGGGCGTGGCATTGCCCACTTTTCTAATCACGAAATTGTAAAGTCATAATAGCTCAATATGTGTGCAAAGTTTCAGAAGAATCGGTCCAGTGCAAGTACTTCAAAATTATAATTGTTTTTATGGGCGTGGTCCTGCCCACTTTTTTAGTCACCGAATTGTAAAGTCATAACAGCTCAATATGTGTGCAAAGTTTAAGAATAATCGGTCCAGTGCAAGTACCTCTAAATGATACCTATTTTTTATGGGCGTGGCACTTCCCACTTTTCTAATCACGAAATTATTTAGTCATGACAGCTCGAGATGTGTGCAAAGTTTCAGAAACATCGGTCTGGTGCAAGTACCTCAAAATTACAACCTTTTTTTATGGGCGTGGCCCTGCCCACTTTTCTAATCACGAAATTATATGGTTATAAAAGCTTAGTATGTGTGCAAAGTTTCAGAAAAATCGGTCCAGTGCAAGTAAATCAAAATTAAAACTTTTTTAGGGGCGTGGCCCCGCCCACTTTTCTCATCACAAAATTATTAAGTCATGACAGCTCGATATGTGTGCAAAGTTTCAGAAAAATCGGTCAAGTGCAAATAGCTAAAACTGATAACTAATTTTTATGGGCGTGGCCCCGCCCACTTTTTTTCACCCATAAACACTCCTTGGTATGTGTCCAACAACTTACCAAAGTTTCAGCCCGATCGGTTTTACAGTTTCGGAGTCTATAGCTAACACACACACACACACAGAGTTTCACTTTTATATATATAGATATTCTATGGCACTAAATACATATTAACAGTTTCAAATCCAAATCAACATGGCTTAAGAAAATTTTGTTCAAGCCTAACAAAAAAAATTTTTATTCTAAAAATGCATGTAAATTAAGGATTCGATAAATGTCAATAAACGGATGTCATTATATACTGATTGTATTTATTGTATTAAGGCATTCGACTAAGTAAATCTCAACCCTTTATTATTTAAATTGGATAAAAATATGTTTTGCACATCATCAATTAAGATGAATTGATTTTTATTTGAAAGATAGATTATAGTGATCTAGGTTCAAAAATGTCGTCGGGTCATCCACAAGGTGTTACTTAAGGCCATTATTATTTTCACATCTTATGAATGATATCCCATCTAAAATCAAATAATAATAATATTTCGATGTCTGCGAATGACATAGAAATTTTAATGTCTCATAATGAGTTCAACAACAAAGACTTCTTCAATATAATTTAACCCTAATGCCAGCAACAGTCTACCGGGCTATGATTTTCAAGATCAATTCGATATAAGTTCACTTAATTTAAGATACGTTACTAAATTATTGTTTTATTGACATCTTGAAAAGCAATATTTTGAAAAGATGTATATTCTCCTAGATAACTTTGCATATCGGCTCGATCTTTAGTTTATTGTTATTCAGAATTATTATCGGTGTTCTTTAGACCTTGAACCTTTATGTTGTAGTAAAATGTAGAGATAAGCACTACAGACTTAAAAATATTTTTTTGTTTTTCGAAAATATGACCACATACTTATGTTGTATCTAAATACAAATATTGATGGGCCAACTTCACTTCTTTTTGGATCAGAAAAGCCAGCTGGAACAAATGTTTATCTTTGGTTAACTGAGTGTATTTAGATAAATTAAAGTCAAACATCAAAGTAGCAGCCAAATTGTAACTTGTAATAAAAAAAGTTATCACATACGATGTGTTTCGCTCACTTCCCTTAATTAAAGAATGTAATACTAAATATTTATTTCGGTATGATGATTGTATGTTTAATGAAAAATGTTCGGCTGTAGACATTAGGGTTAAATAATTCTATCACTTGGTGTAATGTAAATAAAAAGGAATTTATAAAACATTGGTCTTAGGAATTTTTATACTTCACTTTAAATTCTCAAAAGCCGTAGACCAATATTAAATGCAACACTTATTTTAACATTATTTAATAGGAATATATGTTTAGAATTTGAAAGCGTCAAAAAAAATTTCTTAAAAGCTTGATTTAGTGCACACTTTAAACATTTTTGTTGTAATTTACTAATAAATCTTCTATGACTATTACATATCGTCTGTCTTACTAAGAAGTATTTAAGTAATGATTTGATTTATAATTTGATACGTATGTAAGTACTTATTTTCAGACATTTGCTTAGATACACAAATAATACAATTTCTTATTGCGAAATTAGCTAGAAGCCATTTAAATACATAACTTTTTACAATTCTCATTTAGTTTAACACGCTTAGGGTATAAGTAATAATTATTTTAACAATAGCGGCAAACAAGTTGATTATCTGCCTGTTCAACGATGTCGAAAGAAAACCCAAGCGAAATTTCATTCGTACAAATATATTGGATACAACAACAAAAACCAAAAATTTGTTTTTGTTTTCAACTTATTTGTACGAATGAAATTTCGCTTGGGTTTTTTTTCGACATCGTTGAACAGGCAGTATATATGTATTGGTATAAAAGTAATAAGTGCCTCCAATGGCATTGCTATGTTTAAATAACTGGGTTTAGATGCCAAATTGTAAGTAGTAAAGAACTTTTCTTTAACTTCAGGAGTAAAGCTCACTTGTATGAAATTTAATCATAAGACTAAATTAAATCATGAATATCAAAATAAACTAAAAATTATTGTGGTTAAAACTCAGAATATTTTTATTGTTCTTAGAAATAATAGTACTTTTCTTTAGCGGTATAAATTAAAAACATTTATCAGATATATGGATTTTGCCTATAGGACTACCTGTTAATTATTGTGAAAGGAAAATCGTATGTACATTTAGTTTGTATACAGTTTAGCAAAATTCAACTTTCTTTTTACTGGATAGAAAAAGCTGATGTAATTATGGTTAATCTACAGACTATATGTAATATAACATTATGAATATCGGTAATAATCCGTAGAATAAATGAAAATTTTTGTAGTTCGCCAAATCAATAAAAAAGTCTTTGCAAAATTATCCTACGACATCCGTAAAACATGTCGTGTTAGCGGGGTAATTAAATATTATGCATACCTACGTATCTATCTATCTATCTATCTATCTATCTATCTATCTATCTATTTATCTATCTATCTATATATATAAAAGTGAAACTCTATGTGTGTGTGTTAGCTATAGACTCCGAAACTGTAAATCCGATCGGACTCAAACTTGGGCAAGTTGTTGTACACATTCCAGGGAGTGTTTATGGGTGGCAAAAAGTGGGCGAGGCCACGCCCATAAAAAATTAGTTATAATTTTTAGCTACTTGTACTTGACCAATTTTTCTGAAACCTTGCACACATATTGAGCTGTCATGACTATATGATTTCGTGATTAGAAAAGTGGGCAGTGCCACGCTCATAAAAAAGTTCTAATTTTGAGGTACTTGCACTGGACCGATTTTTCTAAAACTTGGCACACATATTGAGCTGTTATGACTTTACAATTTCGTGGTAAGAAAGTGGGCAGTGCCACGCCCATAAAAAAATTTATCTTTTTCAGCTACTTGAACTTCACCGATTTTTCTGAAACTTTGCATACACATATTGGAATTTGGAAAATCCATACTTTTCACATGGCCAGTTGTACGTCGCATGCTCCAGAGTGGGAACACAAAAAACTTGTTTATTTTTACATCAAATGGATAAACCAAAAATATTGTATACCAACTTGCAGTACAATAAAAATCAATAAAATATTATTTTTAATCCTTATTGCTCTTATTTGACCTTTATTTTATAAAATAAAATTTTTTTAATTGATTTTTCAAGCTCGAGGTCTTTATAAATATTTGTTGATTTATTTATTATTCAATATTTCGCTACTCCTTTGTGTAGCATCTTCAGGAAAGAAATTGTGTGTAATTACAAAATTTTTATATAATTTTTTAACATAAAAATATTTTATAAACATTTCAAAAAATAAACAGTTTCTTCTATTGAGCTTGAGATTAAAAATGTAACATAACCAAAAATTAACACAAAATATTTATTACCAAATTTAAAGCTTATGGAAATGTTATTTTTTGTGTATTAAATGCCTATAGTTCTTTCCAACATTATCTGTGTCTGCCTTAAAGTGAATTCTTTGTGTTCCTGGAATATTTATTATCTGTAGCATTTCTAACATATATCTACGTTTGTAATTATGTTCAATGTTTAGAACTGATACATTTTCAAAGTTTGGATAGTGATTCGATTTAGGCGTATAAAACCTAAAGAATTCTATTTATAAGATAATATTGTAAATATATCTACACGAACCTACTTACAAATAAGTATTTGTATCGAATACATACACGTTGAACAATTCCTTTAAGTTTTTCTTTTTTCTAGCTTATACGTTACTTACATATATATGTATGTATGTATGCCTTTGTGTGTGTGCCTATGTCTGCGTTATTTGAGTGCCATTCAAAAGGATGTTTGGTATTAAATTTTATGGCCTTTGGCCATAATGCGAACGATGTTCTAAGTGCTTTATCAAACACTAAAAGCAATTGTTTCACAAAATACTAAATTGCTGTGTTGTGATTTTAGAAAAAAACGAATAATTATATGGAATGTCTTTTGATCTAATGGTATTTAAATTTGAAATTTGGAAATTCCTACTTTTTTTCTTTTTTTTGTTTCTAATGAAATAGTTTCATTCAATTTGTATGTATTTAAAAGTAATACTTAAAGAAATTTAAAGTCAATATAAAGCATAATTTATACAAAATTCATACATCAATTATATTTTACATTTACAAATTTATTTTGCTATTTTAAACTACACTGTAAAAGCCTGGTTTCATTTCATCACTCATCAGTGATTTACATTACACAAAGTCAGAATGCAAATTCCTGATTATAATTGTGTTACAAATTCCATTCACTAATTAACCCAACCATTGGTATTAGAGAATACTTTGCACGCCATCAAATCAATATGTCATGACATCAGTTGTTGTTTTAATTCATACCAAAATACGCACGCACAAAGTAACATCAACTATAAAATATGTTATGGTATGTCTATGTATGGGTGTGATAATCATTTTGGTATTAGTTTACGCACACAAACGTGTAACTATTTCTAACAAATGTGATGATTTCATATATATGTGTCGCATCACAAAAATTGATATGTAACTTGGAAATGAGCTTTTTTTACTTTGAGAAATTTTTAAACAATTTAAAAAATTCCCGTGATTTTTATTTATTTCTTTTTTTGTTTTGTCAAAAGTATTGTTTTCTTAATAAAAGAATTTATATTTTTTAGCATTCCACAATTGTATGTATTAGAAACGTTTTTAATTGATAACAACGGCGATTTCGATGATATGATTAAAAAGAATTGTGTATGAAAAAGCCAGCCGAAAAAATATGGTCTAGTAATTGGGGTGTGATTAAACTTTCCATATCTTAATTATTTTAACTTAACCAAGTATCAGGAATATTATTGAGTTTTTTTGTTAATTTAAAAGGCATATTAAAGCTTTTATAGACATCGTGTAAAACCGTTTAAAATTTCAAGTCTTCCTGTGACCCTGGCACATAAAACAAGGTAAATTTTACCGATAGCATATGTTATTTTATCTTTGATTATTGGATGCACAAGTCGATCTTGAATCTTTTATGAATTATTGTTACTCGAAACTCGAAAATTATGCTTGGCGTATCCATTCTTCCAGAAATAGGCTTTATCGCTGAAGATGATTATTTGATTATATATCTCGAGAAATGGTATCCGAAGACTACATTTATTTTTGGTAAAAAAATATAAATGCTGTAGTACGCCGTATCTATATCCGAAAGCAATTTTTAATAGAATAGTATTTATGCATGCGAGACTCCTTTTTACTCCTCCAGGAACGAGCGGAAAATGGGGTGACCTTGTTTAAAGCTTTGACTTCAGTATATATACGGACAGTTCTAAGGAGTAATATTGAGTTTGGTCTTTTTTTGGTGAACAAGGGATAGAACTCTCATTCCGCCTGCCGGATAAATGTTGGAGTTTTCAGGCTTATATTTCATTGGGGGCCAACGGCCTGATTTTCAGACACTTTTTCGAGAAAGCCATAGCGGATGGATCCATTTAAAATGAGTGCTTGCAGAATTACATCAGTATCTTTACTGATGGGTATTTTATGGACGGGAGGGCAGGTTCTAGTGTATTCTCACTTAAGTTGGAAGTTTCCTGCGCCTTGTGTCTGGGGAAGTACTTGTTCGTCTATCAGGTAGATATGATTGGTTTACTGCATGAAATGTCGAGTGCAGGAGAAGAAACCCTCATTGCTTTTAATAACCAGTCGGTTATAAAATGCGTGCGCCGAACGAATAAAGCTGCCTGACGTTCCCGCAAGGACGGAATGTACAAAAATATTCTGCAGTCAAGAACCCAATTTCTCTGGGTTATGAAATAATACGGACAAAGGTCTTTTGGAATGGGTTTTATTTAAGGGAATATCACTCAAGGAGGATGCAGATAAAGAATGTTGAAATCTGTAGGTTGTGAATGGAGTATGCAGGTAGATACATGTAGTGTGCAAATATGTTACACATTTAGATGCTGTAGAGAACCTCAATCTGAAGGGAATGTTGCCGATTTCAGCCGGTTGTAGCGCGAGACTCATTGATGGAAGGAAAATTACTGAAAAGTGAAGGAAGAAATTTCCATACGTAAAAATATTTATAAAAATAACATTTTATTTTTAGATAAGAGAAGATGCATTACGTTTGTTACACAAGTACAATTTTTCTTTATTCTTTTTTCTTATTTTACATTTTTTTTGTTTTTAATGAATAAAACTTCTGAACTGTTAAACTATTTGTAGATCTAAGAAATAATAGAATAAACAAGGTTTTTTGCTCTGTGCACCAAAACAAAAAATATACAAGTTGTTTTTTATACCCGCCACCAAAAAAATGGTGGGGATATATTCATTTTGTCATTCCCTTTGTAACACATCGAAATATCCATTTTAGACCCCATAAAGTATATATATTCTGAATCAGGGTTTGATTTGATGACGATCTAGCTATGTCCGTCCGTCTGTCCGTCTGTTGAAAGCACGATAGAGGTCGCACCGAAAAAGCTAGGGGGCTCAAATTTTGCCAGAATCTTTCTTATAGACAAGGTTTGTTTGTTATTGGAAAGAGAGAGTTATAGCTCGTAAAGCAAGAGTAGGTCGAAAACACCGTGTCCTTCGAACACGAAAAAAATATTTCTCCCCGAAAATTACCTAAATCTATGCATTAGGAGAGGAGTAATCGATCAAAATGTACGAAAATTTATACCGCACAGTGTATTTTTCGGTATATTTAAAAACAAAAACGTCATAAAAGCAACAAAATTGGATGTACGACTCTGAAATTTTGCACACATGGCTTTTTGGTCTAATCCTTTGTTCTAACGGATAATGAATGTGACACGCTCACTTTTACGCCAACCTCCCATATAACGTCTAAACTTAAATTCATATAATTTCTGTACGAATAAAGATTTTATAATAATAAAGGACTACATTGAAACATCCGTTCATTAACAAAAATAATTTAGACACGCCTACTATTACGCCCACTTTTCACGTAATCCACTGTTAGTAAAATTTAAAAGCTCATAAAACCGACAAAATAAGATCTACGATAATGAAATTTGCTACAGATATCCTTCTAGTCAATGTCATTGTTATGCCGGAAAATTTAGGTGACACGCCCACTTTAGCGCCTACCTCCCATGGAACGGTTTATCTCAAATTCATATAATTTATCTATGAATAAAGATTTTGGAATAATAAAGGACTATATTGAAACATCTTAGTTGCATTTATTAGTAGAAACAACTTAAACACGCCTTCTTTAACGCCCACTTTCATTGAAAGGCCACAACAGCTTCGTCACGCCTACTATTACCACCACTTTTCACGTTATCTAGTGTTAATAAAATTTAAAAGCTCATAAAACCGACAAAATTGGAGGTATGATGATGAAATTTACAACAGATATCCTACTATTCAATGTCATTATTATGCCGGAAAATTAATACGCCCACTTTAACGCCTACCTCACAAGGTTTATCTCAAATTCATATAATTTCTCTATGAATAAAGATTTTGAAATAATAAAGGACTATATTGAAACATTTAAGTTGCATTTATTAGTTGAAACAACTTCAACATGCTTTCTTTAACGCCAACTTTCATTGAAAGGCTACAACAACTTCGACACGCGTACTAATACGGCCACTTTTCACGTTGTCTAGTGTTAATGAAATTTAAATGCTCATAAAACCGACAAAATTTCTAGTCAATATTATTGTTACTCTAGAAAATTTAGGTGGTACGCCCACTTTAACGCCTACCTGCCTTATAACGGTTTATCTAAAATTCATATAATTCGTCTATGAATAAAGGTTTTTGAATAATAAAGGACTGTAGTGAAACATCTAAGTTGCATTCATTAGTAGAAACAACTTCAACACACCTACTTTAACGCCCACTTTCATTGAAAGACTAAATTTACGAAAACATTTTACTAGCATATCGAAGATATAAAAAGAAAGTGGTACATATTTTAGTATAAAGAGATAATTGTATAGCGATTACTGTTAATAACAAACAAATATATTTTGTGCTATAAATTGGGTTATTTCCCGGGAATTTGAGCTATTTAATCTTCCCGATTTCCCGAGATTATTTTTCGGGATCCCGGGAATGAAGAAAAAGATGGCTACGATTCGAAAGCAGATGTTTATATTATTTATATTGAAATTGAATTGTAATGATTTTATTTTTGATCTCATAGCTGAAGTTCCTGTATTTTTGTTTTTTGTGCTCATATTTGATCTCATATCTAGACAATAATATTTTTTTCAATAAAAAATATTTTTACTCAATTTATATTTTAAGTTCAAATTTCTTTATTGATTTTTATAGTTTTCAAGTGTTTCTCTTACATCATAAACTATTTTATGCTTTTTAGTAAAAAGTTTTTTTTTAATTAAAAACAAATTTACTTTTTATTTGTTTTGCTGCGGGATCCCGGGATATTAAGCAAGTAAGAGCGCTATATTCGGCCGTGCCGAATCTTATATACCCTTCACAATGTTATCTTAGTGTCTAGAATTAGGCTTTAAAGATTTATTTTAATGTTCATACAAACATTTTATGTATGTATTAATGTAGGCTATGTGATGAATCCATATGTAGTTAGTTCAATTTGTAAAAAATTTTGAAGCATTTAATTTATTTATTTCATATCAACAAATACAGCAACAAAATAGATGTTACAAAGTGCAGTATTATGCTTTAAAAGTTTTTCGCAACGCAATATAGAAAAAAAAATAAAATTTATTGCTTTTCTCTTACCAATATTTTACTTTGACATGAATGTCACGAAACAAAGCTGTCAAGTTGCGGCAAAAGTTGTAGTCAAACCAAAATTATACCATTGTTGACATATGAATGTATGAATGTATTTATCTTTTTTTTTCACTATTTTTAACCCTCAAATTTTTAATGTAATTTTTCTATTACAAAAATTCATAAAGTATATTAATCAAAAAATTAAAAAATACATGAAAAAAATTTTGTTGACTTGTTTAACTTATCTTGTACCACTACCCGAATTCGTTTCAGTACGTATGTGTAAATATTTTGGTAGGATGTCTCCTCGGAAATTCTTGATTACAAAAAAAAGAGAAAAAATCCGGCAACGTTGAAAAATTAAATACGATTTTCTACATGAGCACATTTTTTTATCAAATCGACAATATATTAACCTCTTTCCATATGAGCTGTACATACTTGTGTGTCAACTTTTTCTACATCTTTAAAAGATGTTCCTAATTAATTTTGTTCCACTCAACATCTTTCGATTATTTTTGTGTCTTCAGTAGAAAAAAGAGTAAAGCTGTAATACATCAATTACAAGTGGAAAAAAAAAAATATATTCAATGAGCGGACTTGAAATATATATCATAAAATAAGATTTCTTCATCGTCGTCATTCTCTAGAAAAATTTTAACATAATCTGCAAGGACAATAATAATTAAACAAATTACTGCAGAATTTTTAAATTCTATTCTATTTTTATCTAATTTTCATTCGCGTAAGCAAGTGAAAAAAATTATTTTAGCAGATGCAAAATGTTGCAAATGTAAACAAGTTTTTTTTTTCATTTTCAACGTCTTCAGCTAAAACGTAAGTGTGCGTTTATAGCCTTATATACATATAATCTAAATATGATGTTGCGTTCGGTAATTATTCGCTACATAACCCCGAGTCTACACGTAGCAATGCTTATTGCCGCAATTGTAAAATTTAATTACGTTCATAGAAATTGCAAAGTGTAGACTGCAAGTAGCCATATGTAGCAATTTATTGCGCATTTATTGTTTTGTCGATTGCTCAAGCAAATATTGCCGCAATAAGCTGTCAAAATTGTTTGATTTTCTTTGAATATTTATTTTTGCAGAAACAAAGAGAATTTAAAATAATTTTACCTGATAACAGTTTGTGGGTGAGATATTCCAAAAAAAGCAAAAAAGTTAAAAAAAAAGATTAAATTTTATAAAAAAAACACTTGTGTTCTCCGCCCAGTGAAAATAGATATACTTTAGCAATAAACCTAATTTCGGTAGTAAAAATTAAAAAGTAACGTACATCGTTGTTAAATCATATATTGCTGTTAAATCATATCGTTGGATAAACTATAATGAACGATGATAATTGTGATTCAAACCTTAACGTCAAGATTTGCTGAACTTAATTTGATATGTGTTTGAGTATTTGAAACATTCCACAATGAAGAGGTACACAATTATCAGTGCGGTTGTTGAATTTGTTGTTGATGTTTAAATCAAAATGCATTTCGTTCAATTCCTGACTTTTTTGGTCAGCATAATCGAATATAATATTTGTAGGAAATGCAAAACCACCTGCATATGCTCGCCCTGTTCGTTTTGCAGAAAACATTGCTGTTGTTCGTATAGTGTAGCAGAAGAGCGGTGTATTTGGCATAGTGCCCAACAACAACATCACTGATGTGAATTTTGAATAAAAATTTGAATTTACACGCTAACAAGGCTTAATTTACTCAAGCGCTATAGCCAACTGATCATTTGAAGCGTCGTTAAAACGGCGAATGGTTGGTTGAACGGGCATGATTACAAAATAAATCATCTTCAACGGCGACTCACACTTTTATCTCAGTAAATTCGTTAACAAAAAGAATTGCTGCATCTGGGCAAATAAAAATCCATGAGTAATTCTCTATCCGAAAAGAGTGACTGTTTTGTACGCTTTATGGGTTCTCGTCATAATCGGGCCATACTTCTTCGAAAATGAGATCGGAACACCCTAAAAGGTGTTAGTTACCGCCAGATCATAACGAATTTCTTGTGTCTAAAAATTTAAGATGTGGACTTGAACCTGGATGTGGTGTTCCATCGCAATGGTGCCACTTGGCCACTTGCCAATGAAACAATAACTTTTTTGCACGAAAACTTAAAAACTAAATCACCGTAATGTGATTGGACACCGTTGGGCTTATTTCTTTAAGGACATTAAAAAGAAAATGTGTACATCAACAAGTAATGAGCGATTCTATAGCCAAAGATGAGATATTTTGTCATAGATCCTTCTATCATAAAAAAAAATTATAAGAAAATTTTCTGCAAGCTTTTTGTATTACTTGGAATCAACCTGTTGTGTTTTAATTTGACCAACCTGTATCATTATTATGTTTAATTAAAGCACCATGCAAATACTATATTATGTCTAGGAATAAAAAAAAAACTTTGCTTATTTATTATTTCCTTTTTATAAATGATATTTAAAATATGTTTTTTTTTGATAATAAGGAATTTAATGCAGAGAACAGTTAAATAATATAGTAAAGAAAGTCTTTAAGAAATCATTATAACATTACATTTAAAAGCTTTCAATATTTAGTTTTGTCAAAATTCAATTACATAAGAAGGTACTCAATTAAAAAGCAAAGCAATTGGATTTTTTTTTTCTTTTCTCACAAGCTAAAATATACTAATACAAAATAATATAAATTGAAACAATTATTTTTCGATTTAAAATAATGTTTAAAACAATATGTGCCTTTTAGATCTCAGCCTTTAATTCTTTATTTTTATTTTTTTTAAGGTTACATTATTAGCCGAATTATGGTTTTTCCTAAGGATTATTTTTGGTTGACGACACATGTGCCTTTGCGTTTTTGTTACACACAAAATTATATGAGAAAAAATCTTAAGAATTTCAATGAATTTTAAACTCAAATCACAGGGATTTTTTCTTTTCAATGCTAAAAAATATTCTTTGCTTTTTTCATATACACAACTGTTACAGTATACCTTCTGGCTTTACCTTTCAGCTGAAAAAACACGTACTCATACTAATAAAAGTTTAAATACACAGTAGCGTGCAATTCAATTGCATTATAGGGAAGAATTTATTATAAGAAAATACTACACATATTTCAATTCTTCTTGTGATGTTACAATTTTTAAATTTAATAAGTCAACAGAAATTAATATTATACGCTAAGTTTCTCGCCAACCTCCAAAGTAAGTAGAATTTTGTTATTGAAGGGAGTTTATTCAAATTGCCAAAGTCCTGAGTATAATATGGGGCTATGAAGTGATTTTGAATGTATAAAATATATAAAGACGATTAGGTATTTAAATACCCATGTCCTATCTCAGGAAAGGGGTGAGGTAAATTTTTTTTTACACCAAGCAAATTATATGTACCTCCAGGTAAAATTCTGAAAGTTTCATCAAAATCGTACGAGCGGTATATGAACCGTTTTTAATGGATTAACTCTGTAGGTGTGAGATAAACTGCGCCAAATCTCATTTTGGAAAGTTTTATATAATTTTATAATTGTTCTTATGTCGATGCTATCCTTAATGAGATTATGTTATATAAAATTACTGTGACCTACCGAATTTTTTTGTTCTTACCTGCCATGATGATATAGATACTGTTCAATACCCTGCTATGTGCAGCACCATGTTAAAGAAGAAAAAGTCTGCTATTTCCCAAAAAGAATATAAGGCTTACATGAATGCTTTGACCTAGCTTGGCCACAACAACAAAAGAAATACGTGTAATTAAAAAAAACATTAAAATCGGAATTATAGAATTTTTTGCCTGTGAACTTGGTGCAGTGGTTTTAACTACTAATATTCTATCATTTAACTAACTGGTATAGAAGTAAACAACACTAAGTACATTTCTTGATGTTTACATCTAAACACTTTTGCTTTATAGCCTAAAAATTCTATTGTAAAGAACATTAGCTTTACTTGGAATTCTATACCCCTGAGTCACTTGGACTTGGTGTTTACAAATGATATTAGTAGGACTTATTAGAATTACGATACGATAGAAAAAAAGTATTTATTTAAAAAAATCTAATTTGGTGTAGTTTACCTCCCACCATCTAAAATTTTATCTTATAAATGTTAGAGGCTTTTAATTGCACATAACTGTACATACATAATAATTGTTTGAAATGTTTAGATGTTTTCTTGTTGTTGTGATAATATATGCCGGTAACTTTTGTTGTCTTTCGCATTACTAACCACTCGGAAATGGAATCATCAGCCTCGTATTTCCGTTTATGCTTGAATTCTTTTTCAACAAAAAAAATGTTATAAAGGGAGTATAGGTAAAGCAGTGTTGCCTTTACTCCCTCCTTTGCTTTGAATTTGTATTAACATTGATTGTACACGCAAAAAAAAAATCAAAAAATAAACGAAAAAATCTTAAATCCTTAAAAGCAATATCAGCAATAGTAGCAAATATCTTTTTTTTTATTTTTTATTTATTTTTTTAGTGCTTAAGATATTTTGCTCTTAATTTTTGATATGACTTTTCCAAGGAATTTATTTGTGTATTTGTATGCGTTTGATTTAAGTATATATTAATGCATGTTTATATATAGTTTTGAAACATACAGAAAATATACTTTCCAATTTCTTTGCATGGTTCGTTTAATATTTTCTTAAAAAATTTTTGTAGTTCTTGTTTTATTTTTTTATTTTCCATATTTGTTTTCTTTTTTTGCTGAGGCTCATTACAGATTTGATATGAAATGATTCTCTATGATACTGATTTGAAATTTTTGTATTTTGTTCAGACAAACACAGCAACACTCATGACTATCATGGCTGTCAGCATTGTCAACTTTTAAAATTTAGAAGTCACCTAAACGGAGAATAAAGCGCGTAATTTAAAAAAATGCATACAGTTTAAAAATTTTGATTATATTTATTCGATAAAATTATAAACTTTCTTACAAAAATATTGTAAGTTCCCCTCGTTTTTATAAGGAGCATATGGCTCCTTATAATTCTTTACATCACAGTTGTCGATATAATAACTATTTTGGAACCCTATTTAACAACAAGAAACAAAACTGAAGGTCAATTTTCATTAATAGTCAAATGTTAAGTCTATAAGTTTCTTATTATTTTTAACCCCCAACAGTTTATGAATTTATAAATTAGCATCATATGATGCATTTCTATCTAGGTAAAAATTATTGCCTGGGGGTGTCAATTATTCTTCTTCGAAACCGCAAAATGAAAAGCTTTTGCATATTAAGTTGTATACCCTTCACAGTGGATGCAAGGGTATATATAGGTTTGTCAATCCGTGTGAAATTTCTAAAAATTATTTTCCGACCCCAGAAAGTATATAGTTCTGAAAGCTTATCAATTAAGCACTGTCAGTCCGTTCGTCTGTCCTTGTGCATGTTGAACTTTTGAAGTCCCCAGTCAGTTTTAAGGCCCGTGTAAGGTACCAAAATATTAGAAAAATCGCTTTATAAACTACTGAGATTTTATGAAAAAATCTATCCCACCTCGTTTTTTCACACTAATAAAAACTGGATGAACAAATGTAGGTTCGAATCCCAGTTAAAACAAACATTTTTTTATTTCTATATTTGATTTTTTTTTTATTCAGTATTTTTGTTTTTATTTTTTTTTAATTTTTTTTTGAAACATACATACGTAAACTCAATTTATAATTTTACAATGGGATGTTTTTAAGAGGACAAAGTGATTATAATGATAATGAAACATATATGTATGTAAGTTCTTATTTCATATTAATGATATGAATGATGATACAAACAATTGTTATTGCATGACTACACGTTGTGAAGGGTATATAAGATTTTGCACAGCCAAATATAGCACTCTTACTTGTTTATATTATTTTCAATTTCTTAATGCATCTCCATACAAACGAAAAGAACGTTAATAATTCCAAAGCAATTTTTTATATAGCCAAAACGAGTACCGAAATAAAATTATAATAAACAATAAAAGGTTTACTCATAATATGTTATGCTAACGATCTGTCATAAGAGTAACATTGTGTGCTATTAATCCTTAATTTCAAATTGCAGTAAATTGACACCGAAAAAAATAATTATATAATTCATCGAGCACTGACTTTAAAATTTTCCACGTCAAAAATTTTAAAAAGCACTTAAAACAGTGCTAAGATCATCGAGTTGACAACGCTGATAAGTGTGCATGCATGTCTTGTATTCGGCAAAACGCCTACCAATAAAATATTAATAAAATAGAGAGGGCAGTGTGAGCAGTAATTTAAAAGTAAGCAAAATGAAATTTTTAAAATTTTAACACTTTAAAATTTGTATACGAGTTGTTGCAAAACTGTTTATATATTTAAAATTTTACTTTTGTCATTTTTATAAAATTGTAAAGTAAAATCAATAATTTTCAATCAAATGATTGCAGAAAGAAAGAAACATTATACCTATATTTAAAACACATAAGATAATTCTAATACCAAGATTTCTAGGAAAAGAATATTTTCGTTAAATAAATTATAATAATAATAATAAATAAGAGAAAAATTATACTTTCAGTAATTTATACTATACATGATTAGGTGAATATAATTTTTGAATTGATATTTTAAAACTTATCTAACCATCCCACCTACAATAATTTCACAAATATTTACGTATATAAACTGATGTTACCAATTTCATTTTTTCCATGATTTTGGTGACTTTTTTTTATCGGTATTTGTACTTAGTTTCATTTCGTATATTTTTTTCTCTTCACGCTTAGTTAGAAATCGAATCAAGGACACTTTACGTATTTGAAAGTTTAATAAAAATCTTCTTCGGCAATTAAATTTTATGGGCTGTAATTTTTAATCTGGATTTTAGAAAGTGTTTAATTGTTGTTTAAAAAAAATCACTTCATGAGTGGCCTTCCAAATCATTCTGTAAATTTATAGTCTGATATAAGAATTTAAAAATCAATATATTTTAGTTGTTTGGATATGAAAATTTGTCAACTGAAAACTTTTATTATTGTTATACCCACCACCAAAAAGTGGTGGGGGTATATTCATTTTGTCATTCGGTTTGTAGCACATCCAAATATCCATTTTAGACCCCATAAAGTATATATTTTCTGAGTCCGGGTTTCTATCTAGCTATGTTTATCACAGTATATGACACGCCCCCTTTAACGCTCACCTCCTATATAACGCCTTATCTTAAATTCATATAATTTCTCTATGGACAAAGATTTTGGCAAAATTAAGGACTCTATATTGAAAAATCTAAATTAATTTTATCAGCAGAAACTACTTTGACACGGAGGTGTCATCCCCGCATACTCATATTATTTTTTAACTACCTCTGGGTATGAAATTATCCTCTTAAGATTCCGTAAAAATACAACATTGTTAAAATAAAGTGTCAGTAGTATGGTTACTAATGTTGAAATTCTTAGGGCCATTATAATTTACCGTTTGTTAAAGGTAGGATTTTTTGTGCATGATAAATAGCTTTGCATTATTACAACTTAAAATTTATATTGTTGTTATTATTAATAATGATAATATTTATTGGATAAAAAGATAATAAATGAAGGCTTTGTAATGCAAATCGATTAATCCTGCCTTTAACTAACGGCAAGTTGTAATAATACCCTTCATGTTTCATTATTATACCTAATTGAAGAAAATAAAATAATAGCAAATCGAAGTAACACAAAGAAAGTAAAACATATATATTTTGATATGTGTTCTAAACTACGGACATAATCGGCAAATTCCCCTTCTTATGTAAGTTTTCTCCTCAAGCAATCGAATTTAATAGACTTTCTATTGTAAGTTGTTATACAATACCATGATTAACTATAAATAATATTAAAATTTTAAAAACAAAATTACCATATTTTCATAAATATTTTATACATTTTTTAATAAAACCAATATGGCCTTGTTGTTTTAACGCAACAAAAAGTAAAAACAGAGAAAAACTAAACAATCAAAGTATTTAAAAATACTGCTGTCTATTAGGCATAGGCCTTTGCAGACGCAGTGAAAATCTAATATTAATGTTACTCATTTTTATATAATTTGGCATTACAACATAAAACGGCATACTTAAAATTTTGTATGATTTTTAATGATTACACAAACAATAAGTTTTAAAAATATTATCCTGCCTCTAGTCAGCTCTTAAATTTACTAATTTATTTAAGTGTTTTTTATTATAATTTTTTAAGTATGCGTATTAAATAAATGTTTGTTTTAAGCAAAATCAATTTTTTTTAAGATTTTATTCTTCATTGATTTTTATACATCTTTTGTCTAGATGAGCATTAAATTAAATGTATATAAATTGAAAATCATAAAATATTATATAAATACAATAAAGAAGGTATTACTTTAATCCAATACACAAATACATTTAACATTAAATGAGATGAATTACTGGCCATCATTATGAACGCTTATTAGCAACGACTTCTGCTGTGCTGTGTGTGTATGGAGCAAAGAAAGAAAATAACATTGAACAAATCAATATTGACAAAGGAGTGAGAGCAAAAGAAGTGTACAAAAAGCAGGATATGCGAACTAGAAAATACTTGTTTCTACTTACATATTTGTAGCTGTTGAATGGTTGAAAGTAGACCAACTATAATGTACAAATGAGGATTAGCAAAAAAGCAATACTAAACTACAATGAATGATGACATTTAATGGTTTTAAAGTAATGTCAGACACTCAGATAGACAAACATATCAAGCTTTAAAAATCAACAGGACTTTATATATCAGGCCCTATGGAATGAATGGAGGATTTGTCATCGTATTCTACTCTGGCTGCCCTTAAAAGCCTTCTAAAAGTCGTTTGAACTTTGTTTTAAAGATCCGAGAGTCATTCTACACAATCCCACCCCTTTCTTAAGAAGTAAAAAAAATTTGTACATTGTCGTATATTATATTATTTTTTTATTTTAAGCAATAAACAAATATATCAAAACTGTTACTAAACCACAAAAAACTAAAAATAATCAGAAAAACAAAGTAAAACAAAGTAAAACCCCCTTGAAAAATAAACAAGAATTTATTAAGTAGTGTTAAAAGCATCTAAAGAATGAATTAAATAAAAAATATCAGAAATTTTGTTGAAGTTTAGAAATCAGAAATTCTTCTAACAAGTCTTCACAGAAAGCATTCCAAAAAATTCTACATCAAAAGGGCTTTTAGAAATCCTTTCGAAGCGAATGTGGAAGCTCTTGCTTCGTATCCTAATACGTGCGAAAATAATTTATATAAGTATGCATTGTCTACCTTATTCCTTGTGTTTGATAAAAGGTTTTAATAAGGCCCTTTAGAGACCTTAATATCCCTTACTTTTGCCGCTGGGTATTTATTGCATACATATATATCCAGGCGTAAAAAAGTTATAAATAGGTCATATAAAGACACAAGGATTCCGATACTTATTATATTAAAAAGGCTGGAAAATAAAGCAAGGTCTTTTAAACTCGCTTCTAATAACGGAGCTTCTAGAAGATATTCTGATGTAGGTGTCTTTGGAACTTTTTGTGTAAAACTTGTTAAAAGACCATCTGATTTTAAATTTTAAAAATATGTTTGCTT
This sequence comes from Phyto melanocephala, assembly GCA_941918925.1. Lineage (NCBI taxonomy): Eukaryota > Metazoa > Arthropoda > Insecta > Diptera > Rhinophoridae > Phyto > Phyto melanocephala. The sequence goes on along the minus strand of OW799233.1, from coordinate 139,410,855 downwards.
TTTCCAAGATTTTTTATATATTTTAAAAATGTATCTTTAATATACTCTTATTACTGTTTGGAGCCTAGCACTGTTAAACTGGCTCTTCAAAAGCTTTTAATGCAACTAAATAAATTCTTGTTAATTATACCCTTCACAGAGATTGTAAGGGTATAAAGAGGTTTGTCACTCCGTTAAAAATTTCTACAATATTTATTTGTGATCCCATAAAGTATATATGGTTTCTGAAAGCTTATGACTAGGAAAATCGACTGAGCAATGCCCGTCTGATTATGTGTATGTTAAAATCAGTATTTAAAGGCCCCTTGACATCGCCAGGTATCAAGGTATCAAAAAGTATCAGATAAGTGTTGAAATGCATAAAAATCATTTTATAAACAACTCAGTTATGTAAAAAAAACCAAGACCACTTTGTTTTTTTACAACACTTCTATACAAATGTGGTACATATGTAGAACGAACCTGCTTTCGATTCCCCGCTGAGGCAAACAATTTTTTTCTATTTTAATACATACATTCATAGGAAATTGTGTAAAATTTATACCACCACATTAAGGGTAATCCACAATGGCATTTTAAGCAAATTAGCGAGTAGTTTTTTTTTCTCAACCCAATCCATATATTTACATAGATATCAAATAACAATAGTACAATAGAATTCACTAACTATGTAAGAATTAGAAGCTTAATATGACGTCGAAAATAATAATGGAAAATAAGCTTTTAACATTAAATATGAAATCTAAGCTAAGCTACGCTGTGATCACTATAGCTACATATGTACAAGATGGTGAAGTATATTATCAGGTTCGGCACGGCCGAATAAAATATTTTTATTTGCTTTTCAATGCGTTTTCTTTCATTTTGCCTTTAAATATTATCTGGTTTTAGCAACGGTTTCAGCATTTTTTATTGTTTCTACACGCAAAGAAAAAACATGTTTTTGGTAATCATAATCTAAGACCAACATACTATGATTGAATTCTATATCTATTCTATATACACATATAATAGTTGCACATTATTATAATTTTGTTTAATTGAAGTATAATGCAATTATCATACTATGACTAAAAATGAAACATTAAATTTTTATTTTTTGCTAAATCACATTTTATTTCAACAAAAATAAATCATCATTCTCCAACTTTCACCTGTGGTCAGAAGCTAACCAGCAACCACTCTAGCATAAATAAGGCAGCATAAATCAGATTTGTAAGCCATCAGGCGACAAAGCAAAAAAATATTTAGAGTAGACTCCACAATGCCGACATCGACATTAAATTTCAGTTGAAACAAAATTGAACATCGTGTAGTAGAAATAGAATATTAGAAGGAACTTGCTTTGGCAAACTTTTGAATAATAAAAACTCATTTAACAGGAAGAAGAACTTTTGAAAACAAATAATAATGTTGTTTCAATTACCATTAACCCTAGTCGAACGGAAGAATTCTACAATGTTAAAAGGCGGTACAGGTACAATTGTACCTGTATAGAATTTTCACTATAAATTAAAGTTTTCATGGTTAATAAGGTAAATCATATAATGAATTTGATGCATTTTTAGGAATTCTTATTGCATTTGGTGTACAGAGAGACAATAGAACTAATCTGAGCGATTTTTAGAATCCCGATTCATTACCTCTTATACGAGCGTCAATGTCCCGTGACCGCTTCAAGATGATGCTGAGATTTATTCGATTTGATAATGATAACACACGTTCAGAGCGTTTAAAAACAGACAAAGCTGCACCAATCCGCGACATCTGGACTATGATGAATAAAAACTTAGAAAAATCATACAAGCCATATGAATGCATCACCATCGACGAGCAACTGTTTCCATTAAGAGGCCATACCAGGTTTACACAACATATTCCCTCTAAACCTGCTAAGTATGGCATTAAGATTTTCTGGGCTTGTGACTCAATGAATGCTTACTCTCTACAAGGCCACATTTATACTGGAAAGCCAAAAGACGGTCCACGACAAAAGAATATTGGAGAAAGAACTGACCTAGTTGAATTGTATAAAGGATCTGGTAGAAATGTAGTGACAGATAATTTTTTTACGTCCTTAGAATTAGATAAGAAATTAAGTTCATGGAAAACGACATTAGTTGGTACAGTAAGAAAAATTAAGAAGTTCCTGCCAAGCAATATGCAGCCTACAAAGGACCGGTCTATTTATTCAACCAACTTTGTCTACAGCAGTGATGCCACAATATGTTCATACTTATGTACAAAAAAAGAACAAATCAGTCGTTCTACTGTCAACTATGCATACGACAGGAGAAATTGAAAACACACTATTAGCCAAGCCAGAAATTATTAAATACTACAACAAAACTAAGGGAGTTGATATAATGGATAAAATGCTGGTTGAGTATACAGTGAAGTGACGAACATTACGCTGGCCTCTTGCACTTTTCTATAATATGATTGACGTCGCTGCTTTAGCTTCTTACGTAATAAGTAGAGAACATCATCTAAGGTACAAGACAAAAGATCAACGAAGAAAGTTTTTGAAAAATCTTTCCAAGCAGCTATGTATGCCAGCAGTTGAAGAACGTAGAAGCAACAAATTAATTGTTTGTAAATATTTTGTACGAAGTGCAAAAGTGTATAGAAATGGTACTGGGACAGCCAATTGCATCAACGCCAAATCTGGAAGCTGCTTCCAAAGTACCTTAATGTAAACGTGGAGCCTCTCCAGTTGTTGGCAGTTGTTATGTTTGCCAATATGAGAAACGTAAACAACGTAAGACTAGAAAGTCATGTGTTATCTGCGTGAAACCTGTTTGCGATGAACACACAATTCAAAATACAACATGCATATCATGCACACAAATTCAATCAAAATATTTCTAATTTCTCACTTAAGTTCAACTGTTTATGTATATTGAAGCGCATTTATAAAATAAATATAATAAATTTATTTTTAATTCATTTTGATTGTTTTTTTTTCATATAAAATACATGAAGGTACAATTGTACCTTGTCAGCCTTTTAAGGGTGGCAAATCAACTTGGCCTTGCAAAACAGGTAAGACATTAAAATATTTTTCTGAAATTTAAAGATATTAATCGCAATTAAAAGTTTGGAGATGTCACAGAACTTCAGATATCTTTTATTTGTAGAAAAAAAGTTATTGCAATTTAAAATCGGAAAAGGTACAGTTGTACCTGTTCCGTTCGACTAGGGTTAAATAGTTATTTTTAATTTTAAATGGCTTCGAATGTGTTATTTTTGTAGAGACATGATACATATTTTGTAATAATAATTTCGTAAGTCATACTGTTTTAAAAGGATATTGAAGTTTTTATAAAAAGTAAATATTAAATGATAAAATTCAAACAAATAATTGATTATGGTGACGAAAAAATGATAAAACATAACTAAAATAACTATTACTTGTTTTCGATAACCAAATATTGTTATAGAAAATATAATATGACCGTCGTAATCATATCGTAACCATGGTTTTTTTTTGCGTATCAGAACAAAAGAAAACCATAAGATAATTTGCATCCTTAAACAGGGTAGTTAGAATGACTATCGGATCTTAAGTAAAGAGTTCATTGTTCTTGTTCATTGAAGTGTGTGCTGAGACTGCAGATCTAAAAAAAATTGTAAATTTGCCTTCCAGAAGGCCTGAAATAAACAGCCCTGTTGAATTTCACCGCTGACTATACATACATACATAAAAATACCTTACACAACAACAAGTGGCACATACACATTCTTACACAACATATTATCTTTTATCATACACAAACAGAAATATGTATATACAACTTGATTTAGAATATATTTTCTTGTCAATGTTAAGCTCTGGTGTAATATATCATTGTTGTTGTTATTAAATTTATATTGCACTGCTATTAATTAAAGGAAAAAGTATTTACCTTATATTCTAGTTGTTTTTGTAAGATACTAAAGTATTTTCCTTGTACTAGCAAAGCTCTAATCTGAGTGCAACACAAATAAACATTTATATGTTTATATTTAAATAAAAAATCTACAAATTGCTTGTTTCAAAAACACTTTCGGTTTTAAGATATTTAATTTATACATAAATTCTATGAATCAGACGACGAGAAGGCAAAAGCTTTTTAAGATATATTTTTTAAAAGAAATTATTAGATATAATTATAAATTAATATTTATTCGAAATTTTTTATTCTAAAATCTATTATAAATCAATTTTATTCCGGCAAATTTATATTATTTAACTTCCTACCTACCTACCTACCACAACATCACGTAGAGTGCAAAACGATTTTAATTTTTAACGTTGTAATTTGTAAGCTATAGCTACCATTATAATTTCCACTTAGCCCTTGGAAGTTGAGCATAGTGCAACTCCTATCACTTCTAAAAAAAAAACAAATTTCTAGCAAACCAAAACTCAAACATACAAATATTACGTCTATCCCGTACTATCTACCTGATTCAGAGCATATGATGTGCTTTTAATTTCCTAGGCAACCACGTCACCATGAAATCCTTGATAAGTTTAGTTTCATGATCCAAAACTCCGCCAAAGTCTTCCAACCTTTGCCTTAACATAGAAATTTATAGTTCTTGATAAAAGGTATTACTTTGAGCTAACCAAGCAATGTAAAAGTAAAACCTTCTCTTATCAGATAAAATTAATATTATATCAATATTATTATTAATAATTAGTTTATAAATGGCTGATCATACCCATCCTATTATTAGGAAAAAAAAACATTGACAATAAAAAGTTCAGAAAAGTCATTAATTACCCTAGAGGCGTGGTTAAATGCTTTCGAATTAGAACAAACCAAGGGGACAAATTGCGGCATTTTTCTCGAACGATCGATTTTGCTGTGCTTTAGGTATAGAGATTTCAATTTAGAATCTTCAAATTTCGATCACGTTCGAATACCGTAATTTGCTCCAAGATCTGTATGAGATTAATTCTAACGTGAATGTAATCAAATGCATTAAAAATCACACGACGAATAACCCATATTCGGAAAATAAGACAATTTTCGTCGGTTTTTATCTAAAAACTTTTAATTTTTTTTAGCTAGAGTCAATACTAAAGACCTAAACCGACTCTTGGTTATAATAATCAAAAAAAGTCTTAAGATACGAATTTTTTACACGTTTTAATGAACACCCTTGATCAGATGCTGAAAGTTATTTAAATTTTAAATTTTGTAGACTTTCTATCTTTTAATATTTTGCGTATGTCCGCATTTTTATACCGTTGAAAAAAACAATTATTTACGATAACTACAAATAGAACAACAACTACCAAAGTTAATTAAAATATATTCTATCTGCCCCTTTCCCAAAAAACTACAATAATAAATAAAATTTTTTCGTTCGCAAATTTGATAAGAGTAAATTTACTTATTTTAACTAAAATAATATTTTTTATAATTAAATAAGAAGAGCCATTTATAATAAGTTTTTTGAAAGAATTTTAAATAGTTCTTTTAATGAATCATACAGCGACTTCAAATAATCCAAAGAAATCTCATTCCAGGAGCTTGTAATTGCATTAGTGATTTCACTTGCGAAAATGCAAACTCCAAACATTTTTAATTATATTAAGGTTGGGAAAATATGGCGGCAAAAACACGACAAACGTTTTAGTATGAAATGGTTTTATTTACAAATCTAACATTATCTTGTCCAGGTGTACTTGAAATTGATCTAAAAATCTTACACACACTATTTAAAATTTAACGATATGGCTTGTTAGCCATTTTCTTAAGCTTGTACCGCTTTTAAAATTTTTAAAGAAATTATCAAACTACTTACCAGTTAGCAAAAGTTGTTTTTTAGAATACATACATATGTATGTATATCAAAAATAGTACTTCACGCTCAGAATACAACTGATATTGATGTCTGGAATATTTGCAAAAACTTGTTAATTTTATGGCATGTTGGCATCGTTCTGCAAATCTTTCAAAAAAAAGTAAAGCGTTGGCATGCTAAATGATCTTGGTGACCAATTTTAAACATCTGAATTGAATTTGACCTAAGAGATGCTGGTTGTCATTAGTCTGTAGCTCCGAAAAAGACAGCCTTCGAAAATATGATTACAAATGACGCTATTTTAGTTTAAATCGTACCGATTTAAAAAGTCGTTGACTTTAAGCTCTTTGGGCATTTGCTAATATCACAGATGTGGGTTTGCCGGAAATCGCCTGCATCAGTTGTTCTATACTCTTTCGTTAACTGCGCCAATATTTTTAGCTAATCCGTTTTATTATCGTTTTTCAATATACATACATATCTTTTGTTAAATATTTGATAATAGTATAATAAAAATTTTTTCATAAAAGGTGACAAAATTTTATTTATTTAAAAAAATATTTTTTTTAAGTGACAGAATTTTCTTTCTTGTAGTTCATAAAAATTCAAAACCAATTATCAATTTACAACTTGCCGTTAGTTAAAGGTAGGATTTTACCAGACCGATAAATGGCTTTGCATGATGAAGTTTTCGCTTCTTATATTTTTATACACTAAATTTTATTATTTTTAATAACAATAAAAAATTTATGTTTTAATAATGCAAAGCTATTTTTCGAGTGCAAAAAATCCCACCTTTAACTAACGGCAAGTTATAATAATGGCCCTAAATATTATTAAATTAATTTAAAGTTTCTAAGCAGTAGCTTTTGCTGTGAAAGAAATACAGATCTAATTTTTTTTATTCCGTACCTTAGGGAAAGCTAACTGTAACAAATTTCTGAAAGTTTCTCTAGTAATTTTTTCTTTTTGAAATTTTAGACCAATGGTGCTGTAACAATTTTAAGTAGCCCAGGTTCTCTGCTGTAATGACGATTTAAAAATAACTACTGTTTTTGATATTTATCGTAAAAATAATAAGTATAGCCTTCCAGGCCATTTAAATTAAATTTTATTTACTGATAATAGTACGCTTATCATTAACATGATCTCTTACTTGAATGGTCCATGTCATATGCTTTTTAGTAAAATTTAATCGATTTTTTTGTGTGCATTTTTTCAGCGGAAATTTTTTTATTTCGTTTTTATACCCGCCACCAAAAAAATGGTGGGGGTATATTCATTTTGTCATTCCGTTTGTAACACATCGAAATATCCATTTTAGACCCCATAAAGTATATATATTCTGAATCAGTGTTTGATTTGATGACGATCTAGCTATGTCCGTCCGTCTGTCCGTCTGTCCGTCTGTCCGTCTGTTGAAAGCACGATAGAGGTCGCACCGAAAAAGCTAGGGGGCTCAAATTTTGCCAGAATCTTTCTTATAGACAAGGTTTGTTTGGTATTGAAAATGGGCTATATCGGAATATTAGGAAGAGAGTTATAGCTCGGAAAGAAAGAGTAGGTCGAAAAAATGGTGTCCTTCGCACATCGAATAAAATGGAATTGTGTCCAGACGCATAAACGTAGAGTCATGAAACTTCGAATATGTATTTATCGAGTCAAAAGAATGTTTTTCCCTGAAAATCGCTTAAATCTATGAATTAGGAAAAGAGTTATCCATCAAAATGTACGAAAATTTATACCGCACAGTGTATTTTTCGGTATATTTAAAAACAAAAACGTCATAAAAGCAACAAAATTGAATGCACGACTCTGAAATTTTGCACACTTTGCTTTTTGGCGAGACGCTTTTTTGTGACGGAAAATCAATGTGCCACGCCTACTTTTACGCCCACCTCCCATATAACGTTTTACCTAAAATTCATATAATTTCTCTATAAATAAAGATTTTGGAATAATAAAGGGCTATATTGAAACACCTAAGTTGTACTCATTCGCAAAAACAACTTCGACACGCCTACTATAACGCCCACTTTTCACGTTATCTACCGTTAATGAAATTTAAAAGCTCATAAAACCGACAAAATTAGAGGTATGATGATAAAATTTGCTACGTACATCCCCCTAGGCAATATCATTACTGTACCAGAAAATTAAGGTGCCACGCCCACTTTTACGCCCACCTCCCATATAACGTTTTACCTAAAATTCATATAATTTCTCTATTAATAAAAATTTTGGAATAATAAAGGGCTATCTTGAAACACCTAAGTTGTACTCATTCGCAAAAACAACTTTGACACGCCTACTATAACGCCCACTTTTCACGTTATCTACCGTTAATGAAATTTAAAAGCTCATAAAACCGCCAAAATTAGAGGTATGATGATAAAATTTGCTACGTATATCTCCCTAGGCATTACTAATACTGTGCCAGAAAATAAAGGTGCCACGCCCATTTTTACGCCCTCCTCCCATATAACGTTTTACCTACAATTCATATAATTTCTCTATTAATAAAGATTTTGGAATAATAAAGGGCTATATTGAAACACCTAAGTTGTACTCATTCGCAAAAATAACTTTGACACGCCTACTATATCGCCCACTTTTCACGTTATCTACCGTTAATGAAATTTAAAAGCTCATAAACACGCCTACTATAACGCCCACTTTTCACGTTATCTACCGTTAATGAAATTTAAAAGCTCATAAAACCGCCAAAATTAGAGGTATATTTGCTACGTATATCCTTCTACTCAATGTAATTGTTGTGCTAAAAAGTTTAGGTGTCACGCCCACTTTAACGCCTACCTCCTATATAACGGTTTATCTTAAATTCATGTAATTTCTCTATTGACAAAGTTTTTGGGAAAATAAAGGACTATATTGAAATATCTAAGTTGTATTTATTAGCACAAACTTTATTAACACGCCTACTTTAACGCCCACTTTCATTGAAAGACTACATTTACAAAAGCATTTTAGTAGCATATCGAAGTTAAAAGGGTGGTTAAATTGTAAGGACCGATGTTCAATTTAAATAAAACACAAATTATTTAGGATATTATTATTATTATTTCTTTTTGTAATTATAATATTTGTACGGTTCAATTATGTATTTAACAAAATATCGGCCAAATGGCCCCCCCCCCATCCTTGGCGCCACTCCACTATCAAATGGTCCAAATTTTCAATGACAATGCTCAATTGTTGGGCATGATGATGAGTCGAGGTTGACTGCTCTTTTGCCACGCTATCGCAAAAACCACCAGTAGTTCCCATTCAACGCACTAAGAAGGCATTCACAGATTTTCTAACATTTTATACAGACCTGTTTTGCAGAAATTTAAATATTTTTTACAATTCTCCAGATTGTGGACAAATTTGAACGATTATGTTGTTTAAAAGAATTACGAAGTGCACAAAATGCATTTTGATTTGAACGCCCATTTTTATAAAAAAAACCTGAATAACTTTAAAGCGTTGCTCATTTGCGTATCTTTCCACGGATCAAATTGAGTAAGTTTGAGATTGAGAAATGTCAAGTGAAATGCAGAAAACAAATTTAAAGTCTAGGTGTAGTTCACCTTCAACATGGGCCCTTAAAATTTAACCACCCTCTACAAAGAAAGTGATACATATTTTATTATAAAGAGATTATTCCGTAGCGATTAACAAAATAATAAATATTTTGCTTTAAATGTACACAAAATTGGTGGTGGGTATAAAAGATTCGGCACAGCCGAATATAGTGCTCTTACTTGTTTTATTTAAAGTATTCATAGCTTGCAATAGGTCTTCTTGTTATTAAAATAATTGAATGGACAACAGACTGAGACCATTTTTTTTGGTGTTGAAAGAGAAGAGCTTAATGCAATTTTCAAGATTAGTCGCTTTTTGGTAGGAGATAAAGTAGCTGGATTTATTTCTTTATAGTTGATTCCATAGTTTTTAGTATCTCCAAAACAGTCCAGCACAGTGTTTTTAGCTTCGACAATTCTCTGCGCAATGTCAGATAAACATAGATTTGAACGTTTTCCGCAATTATTAAACTACATTTCATGCCCATTTTTTACTAATGTTTTTTTAGAAAGTAAGTTTAGAAAAATTGTACATATAAATCTAATGCCATAAATCAAATGCAAAAAATTTAAAAATACAAAATGGTGAAATCATATCTAATACTAAATTGTTGTATACAAGGTATATAACTAAGGTACTCGTGTCCTGCATATGACAAAATTAATTTTTTTATTGTTTGTCTACGTTATATCTACAAATTGTAACAAAGGTACCTACAAATTATTCTATGGCTGAAAGATTTTAATTGTGGTAGTATAAATATGGGAAAAAACAGAGGGAGGCGTGTTTATTTGCTCATATCTCAGAAAATTGTGGGGCAATTTTCTGAATTTCAAAAGCAATTCATTCTTGGATATTTCCAAAAGAATGATAACATACAAAGGTCTAAGGAACAGTTGGGTGCTTCTACAAGTTAATTTCAACCAACACACGGAAGGACGGAATTAGCTTAATCGACTCTATTCATAAGCTTTCAGCAAATATATACTTTATGGGGTCGCAATGGAATAATGTAGAAATTACAAACGGAATGACAAAGCTATATGTATATACTCTTTTACACTGTCGTGTAAAGAGTATACAAATTGTGTGATATCAACAGGCATACATATACAAAAACAAAATTCATGTGTCTTTTAATTGTTTTATGAGTTGCGCAGATGTATATGCTTATGAATATGCCTTGGTTTTATAGAACTTTTTATTTTGATTGAAATAATGAATAATCGTAAGTAATAAATTTGAATTACTATATACATATGTATATCAAAAAAATTTTAAAACTTTAGTCTATTGTACGGGCTTAAACTTTTGCGGTTTAAACTATCAGACTCTATAAAAGAAATAGTTGCTTGATATTGTACAATTTCCTCTAGCTACAGCCTACAGCTGTAGACGAACACACAACCATTATAACATTTAAAACCAAAGGTCCTTCTAAAAAATAGAGTAAGAATGTATTAATCAAATTAAAAACAGTATTAAGGATACCAATAAAAAAATGGTTAATAATATAAATTATTAATCAAAATACGCATTAATCAACTGTAAAAGATCATTTCCTTTTAATAAAATTAAAAGCACAGACACTATGCGATTACAATTTTGTGGAATAAAAAAAAAATAGATCTGTATTTCTTCAACAGAAAAAACTACTGCTTAGACTCGTTTAATTAATTTAATAATATTTATGAATTTACTTAAATTTACATATTTACATACAAGGCATATTTATTCATCTGGTACTCTTGATTCGTCAGCTGATTTTTTTTTTTTCTTAAATAAAAAGCAATTTTCTCTCTTTTCTAATTTATTTCAAATGTCAAACTTCATACATAAAAAATATAAACAAAAAAATTCTCTCCGAACTGCAATTACCTGATGAATTAATATGCCTTGATTTACATAGAAAATTGTGTCACTTAAAAAAAATTTTTTTAAATAAATAAAATTTTTTCAACTTTTATGAAAAAATAATCAAATACATTTAAACTCTATTATCAAATATTGAAAAAAAGATAAATTGAAAAACGATAATAAAACGGATTAGCCGAAAATATTGGCGCTGTTACAAAATTGTACATATAGAACAACTCGATGGAGTCGAATTCCGGCAAACTAACATCTGTAAAATTCGCAAATGCCCAAAAAGCTTAAAGTCAATGACTATTTTTTTTAATAAAAGTGGCTGTAAACTAACGAAGCGCTTCTTTTGTGAATGAATGGGTACGATTTAAACTAAAATAGCTTCATTTTTGATCATATTTTCGAAGTCTGTCTTTTTCGGAGCTACACACTAATGACAACCAGTATCTCTTAGCTCAAATTTAATTCAGATGTATTAATAGTCCACGAAGATTGTTTAGCATGCCAACGCTATAACTTTTTTGTAGAGATTTGCAGATCCATGCCAACATGCTGCAAAATTTACAAGTTTTTGCAAATACTCCGGACATCAATATCAGTTATATCCTGAGAGTGAATTACTATTTTTGATATTTTCGGAAAAAAAGAAAACAACTTTTATTAATCGGTAAGTGGTTTTAAAATTACTTTAAAACTCAAAAAAGGCGTTTTTTTAATAATAAATACTAAAGAACGGCACAAGCATAAGAAAATGCCTAACAAGCTATCTCATTAAATATAAAATAGTGTTTGCATATAGCTTTCCCATTATAAACATGTTGAAATATTTTGAAAGTTGTACTATTTTGTTTGAAAACACAAACACAAAGTTTTGTGAAAGTCATGTTTTATTATGTTTTTTTTTTTACTATTTACAACATAGTGTTTGGAAGTGGGTAGTACGAAATAAAATACATAACATTAAGAAGTTTTTGCTCTGCTCTTTAGTAAATACCTTTCTATATAGGTCCATTCTGTGTAAAAGTTCGACTTTAAGTTACGCCCTCAATTGCTACTCATAATATAAAGCATATACGCTAATTGTTTGTATGTTTTTTTTTTGATTTACATCGTAATTTAAAAAAATATTGCTTGTATTTAATATATGCTGAATTTTTTATTTAAATTAACCAAATTTTCAATTGTAAAAAATGAACAAAATTTTTAAAAATTTTTAAAATTATAGAAATTTTTAAAATTATAGAAATTTCAAATGATTTTCAGTACTATTTTATAGATATTTTTCACATATTTTTTCAATTAAAACCATTAATTTTTCTTTAAATAATAGTATTATTAAGACAATTGGGACATGATCAAATAAAATTGTAATTATTAATATTATCTGCGTTAGTTTTATTTTTTTATATCCAAATCCCGATTAAGTAAGAAATAATGTAAATAGGGGAAGTTATTCACCGCATCTAGATTCAAAAATAAAAAATACAAAAGTCTGTCCTTCGATTATTTATTACGTGTCTAAATACTGCACGGATTAAGAAATTTTATCTTTATTTCAATAGTTTTGTATTCAAAACTAGTAATAAAACATGTTTGCTTTAAAAAAAACTATCTATATTTCAATAATTTTTCAGAGCTAAATATTTTGGGTTTAGATATCTTACTCGATCGATATCATTAAAGCATATGAATTTATTTTGTAGAAAGCAAACATTTTAATCTAAACTTTTTTTTTTGGAGATTTAATTTAGTTTTGATTCCAAATATCTAAAAGTTTCTAATAATTTTGCTCTAAAGTCGGGTTTGGATGAAAATCTTTACCTTCGGCCATGAAACAACAAAGTCTCTAGTAACACTGATATCAATATCAAAATATTTCTATACTAAAGTACAAATAATGCCAAATAATGTTGGAAAATCTAGAACAATTATAATCATGGCAAGAGAGCAATTTTCTCTGATCGAAAATTGCGTCAAAGAAAATTGTTAAGAAAAGACACAGTTTATACGCACATATAAATGGGTGTTTGTAAACAGATACAGATTGAATTTGCTTGGATACTCTAAGAATCAAACATACATATGTTTACATATACCTTCATATATACACACATACATACGTACACTCTCATTTATTTATACACTCACAAGAACTCACACTTTGGTGATGGCTATCAACTGTTTTACAGTTAGAATTACAATCAGGTGCAAGACAGGAAGGTAAAAATTTTTAAATTGATTAATGACTACATGAAGTATGTTGTTGCATTGTATTTTTGCTATTGCTACTGCTGCTTGAGATTTTCATGTTGTTGTTATTACAACTACTACTAACAAAAGTTACAATACTACTGCTGCTGCTCTTATAGTAGTTTGTCTGCTTGTGTTTAGGTGTTGTTAGTAGCTTATCAATTTGACAGGTCGTATTTTATTAAATTAAATTTAAAATCTCATTCGAATGCCAAACATACATTTATACACATTCTCACAATATTACACCATATTTATATACACACATGTAGAAAAATTGGATAAACTAATGGTTTCAAACTATAACAAATGATAATTTCTCCCATAGACAAGATTTGTACTTTACAAGAAAATAATTCCTTAGATTAAAAAGCTTTAAACAAGAGAAAAATAATTTTTTGTATTAAATAAAGTTTTGTTTGTCTTATTGGCAAGTATTTAAAGCCAAGTGGATGTTTAATTTTAAAATAGTTTTCAGTTTAGATTTGCTCTATTGAAGTAATTAAAATAGAAATAAAATGTGGCAAGTCAAGTTACAAGTGAAGTAAAATGATTCTATAAAAAAAAAACAACTATACTGAAAATTTTGCCCTGTTAATTTCCTTTAAAAAAAGAAAAAAGAAAAACATCGATCTGTTAGCCAAATTGGGGTCTTAAAATATTTAGAGTTCTGAAAAATGGCTACGATAATTTTTTAATTGTGCATTGGGAAAAAATGGATAATAGTCCAAACTTTATTATAATCCTTAAGAATTTTCAAACTAATTTGAAGGCACATTAAAATAAAAAGCATACTCATTTTACAATAAATTTAAGCGGTAATGGGACCACCATTGAAGGTATCAATTAATGACTCAATACACATAGTTGTGTTATTTCGTGTATTACTCCACAAAAAAAAAATATATATATATATATATATATTTCCTTTTATTTATATAAATTAATTGACATTATAAATATCTTCAAATTATATAAAAGTTCATGTTGAACATAGGGCGTCACTCCCTATGGATCACTCCTGGGGATTTATATTTTCTTTGATCTTGGCTTTTCTCCATGAATAAGTAAATATAAAACCCCTTCAAGGAAGCACAGCTGAAGTGCTATGGGACGCCTCCACAGGTTGCGGATAGTGGACAACCCTACCATGCAGTGTGTAGGGTAACTGTGAATTGAATAAGCAGTGGCGGACAGTTCAGCGGAATGGAGAAGAGGGTCTCAGGTGGACACGCCTGGCAATGTGTATCTTTAAATCCTGAGTGCCGTAGAGGCTCCATTCGACATGGCGAAATATTGGCGCCATTTAATAACCAATGCCAAACTTTTTGTTTTAAGGTCCCTAGCCTTCAAGTAGGTTGACCTGCGGGCTAATAACCCTCTCTCGTAAAAAATATCTTATTACTGAAACGTCTACAAATAATTCAACACGAACTCCACAAAAATACTTACTTATAAATATATTCTCGTTCTTTGTGACTAAATTTTTCAGCTGTGTCTATTCATCTATTTGTATGTTGTATGTCTGTCTTTAGGAGTACTTTATCATTGAAAAAACCCCCACATAAAACGAGTAGAGAGAGCGATATGCATCGGTGAAAGCAATTTTATTCAAATTCCAAAATTAATTTTATAAAATGGATGGGCTCTTGCAGAGACTTTCTAAGATTTTTTAGCTAAAATTTTTTTGATATAAAAATTTTAAGCTTTTAAAACTTTTTTAAATATCTAAAGCAAAGGCAATGGATTCTGGTATAAGCAACAGTGAAATATGTACCAGCTGCAACTATAGTACAGTCGTTTCTATTGCTGTTCTGGAAGTTACACCATCATGGGAATTCATGTGGTTCGTTTTGACAAAAGAAAAAAACATAAATAAATTGATGAAAAGAAAGTATTAGGAATATAATAAAATTAAAAAACAAATAGTACTGAAAAAATTAAATAAAAAACCTTTAACAGAGTCCTATCAGCGCCTTATGATTCATCTACTATCTGCCCGACCTCAAGATAAGCCAAATGATATTCCCCAGATTTAACTCCAATAAATCATTTTGCTTATCTGTAGTCTCGGGAGTTAAATATAACATGTTTCACCGTTCATCTATCTGCTCCTCATACTGCATTAATTCAAAGTACCGCGGTCTTATTTACTGATACTAGCCCTTGATTCTCATACAACACTTCTTCATTAAGCAGTTGTTACTCTATAGTCTCTTCTGTTCCTTTATGTCATATCAGCTCTGTCTAATATTTACTTCCTCATTCACCAAAAATAGTAGCCCATCGTTGGCTATTTTATGCCCTTTCCATATGCCGACCTTAATGCCGATACACCGCGCATACATTTGTTCAAAATTTCGTTGCCTACAACTCCTCAGTAGCCTGGTACCCAACACCATCAAACGTCTAAAAATCCTATAATTTTTCCTAACCAGCTTTGACATGATATATCATTTTCAACGTGCTCTATCCAAATAAATATTACTGAAATTTTTTTTTGGAGAAAATCCCAAAGAGTTTGATTGAATTTTGTGATAAATTAATTTTTCATATTCAATTAAAAGGGCATATAAAGGACATATGTTTTAAACAGGATTTTATAAAATTAATGTCTAGACAGGTCACACTCTACCTCAGATTTAATACAAAAATATTTAAAATTTTTTCTGTAGTTCTTGCTATCTGCGTCTGGCACATTTCCGATATCGAGTTCAAAATTTTAAGCCATTAAATATTTCACATAAAATTAATTTTTTTTCTGTTAACTGCATAATATTTCAGTCTTTTATTTTATTGAAAAATTCTCCGCTCCAAAAGGAAAACACTCTTCATATGCAGTACGTTTATGACTTTGTTAACTCGCAATATATTAACTAATACTTACATGCATTTACAATTCGTACATTCATACACGAAATACGTTTTAACATTTTTATATCGATGAACAGCAATACAAAACAATTGATTATTGTTCTACTTGTATTCGTGTAGTATGTGGAAGGAGAGATTTTACTATAACCAACATATTATTAAAATTCAATTTACATTCACACTACTTCCCTACAATGTCTACATACATAAATAACCAACTCTATATTAACACTGTCACACTCTTATGCATTACTCACACAGGCACACATAAACACACAATCATGCTTATTTATACAAAGTGCAAATGAAGTTGTGCAAAAACCAAAAGAAATTTCCACAAGAAGAAAATAAGAAAAAGAAGTAAAAAAATTAAAAAAAAATAGTAACTTCACAAGGACATGATACAATCAACAATAAAACAGAGTTTCCTGGCTCACATATCAAAGAGATTTTACGAATTCTGTTGTAAAATATAAAAATTACATAGTTTGCATAGTAAGTAATACAAAAATGATAAAATATATTTGAACGGAAACTGGCTCAAAACTTAATGTACGGCCTAAATATTATTTCAGTGTCTTTAAGAAAAAAAAAAGAAAATACTAAAGAACGTAGATATATCTTTTAAATTATTGAAATTGTTAACATATAGTTTTTAGTTTTAATAAATGTTGAAACTAAAATAAAAATTTTTATACTGAAATTTTTATACTAAATTATAAAAAAAAGAACTGCATACATGCATATGCATAAAGACTAATATTGTGGCCTAAGTATCAATCTTTGAAAAAAGTTTACCTAAGTAGATAATGGTATCGCTTAAGCTTAGTTTTTACTACAACACAAGATGTATCGTTTTGATTAGATTTTGTAGATAGATAAAACAAAACTAAGCACATGGACGTAACTAAGCCGTTCTGGATGGTACAATGCCCTCCCCCACTAGAAGTGTTTTTGCTAGAATTCTAAAAAAATATTCTAATTACATTTACTATAAAATTAACTCAGTTTAAAATTTTGAAAGAAAAGAAATTTTAAGGTTATGCCACCCGAGAAAAAATTTTTAGCTACGCCAATTACAAAAGGAGCTAATACACGACATGTTTTTTACATCTGACTTGTCAAATTACACACTGCTAAATACGAACATGTCGTGTGTTACCTTTAAAACATTACTTCTGTAAAAAACATGTGTTAAGACATCTGAAAAAATTTCAATTAGAGCGTGCGCTATTTTCTTCTGTCAAAGCATCTGACAACAGCCGTTGGCAGATATCTCTGCTACTGCAAAGAAGTCAGCGATGGTTTCCTTTAAAAGCACAATTTTGACAGACATGTAGATTTACATAAGTCTCACAAATTTTAAAGTCAGATTTAAAAAACTCTAAACAGCTGATTACAAGAATTATAGCCATGTAACTTCTGAGAGTAAAATATGATAAAAAAGAACAAAAAGGTATATCAGTCAGAATGCGCTTCTTTGCTTCAAAATAAAAAACACGCATTTTTACAGAGAGCTGTAATTTCTTTTTTTAGGCAGTAAGATATATTCCGATTAAATAGGGAATTAAATATCTGTTAAATACCCCTATGGCTTTGATGACAGCCCATTAATCTTCCCCTAAAATATTCAATGACTTTTTCACAGAGATAAAGCTACATATATCGAAACGATGACGCGTTGTATTTCTGCTTTTGCCTTAGAAATTGTTCTGGATTTATTAGCTTAAATACGAAATTTTATAAAACTCCAAAGAAAAAAATCGAATGGCGTTAAACCGCATCGACTTGGTGCCAGTTAACATCAGAATTTCTTGATATTAATGTGTTCGGGAATTCGTTGCTGCAATAAATGGATTGTTTCATGCGCAATGTGGCAAAAGGCACCGTCTTCCAGAAACCAGATGTCGTCCAGATCCACGCCGCTTAGTTGGAGCCACGAGTATTACGATATATTGCTGTAACGAATGCCGTTCACATTCACTGCAATTTCGTGGAAAAAGATTTACAAGAATAATAGTCTATGTGTTTTAATATCCGAGCAGGATTCCTTATCAGAAATTAATTTGACACTCATATTCTAGCGCCCACCTCATATGGCATAATGTACAATTTATAATATTTAAAACGCCTTAAAATAGACAGAATATGATTTACGATTGTTAAATTTTGAAAATATAGGCTTTTGGTTAGCAATATTTGCAATAACGAAAAATGAAGATAATGCACCTACTTTAGCACCCACCTTCCATATTACGAATCAAAAATTTATTAACATAAAAGTACTTATTTAATTTTGAATAAGCACGTTAATGCTATTAATATTAAGCCGAAAAATTATCTTCGAAAAATTTCAAATATTTTCGATTACTCAGACAATCTTAAACTACTTTATAAAAGGATATTCCGAAGTATGTAAAAAAGCGGTTCTTCGTTGATCCGAAAAAGAAAATGGGAAAAAATCATAAAAAAATTGTTTAAGGGCCATTATTACAACTTGCCTTTAATTAAATGTAGGATTTTGTGTGCCCACTAAATAGCTTCGCATTATTATAACTTCCAATCTTTATTGTAATTATTATTAATAATAAGGCAAGTTGTAATAATGGCCCTAAGACAATTTATTTATTTAATAAGATAGACACTAACATGAAAAACATATTTCTTCTTTGCCTTTAATCGGAAATAACTGTAAAAATTACAAGCCTCGAAAGGTTTTTAAACCCAAGGTTGTCAAATTTTTGAAAAAGTGTGTCTCAACATTCAATGATTGAGAGGATTTAGTCCTTTGCTACGAGTTTCAGTCAGTTCAGTTTCATGGAATTCGAATAATTAGTTAAAGACTTATTACCATTTTTTAAAAGGATCCACCGTGCATCGATCCAAACTCACCCCATTTGGCAAACTCTATTTAATTCTAACTTTTGTTAGATAGTGTTTTGATAATATTACTAGTAATTTTGTTTAAGGTTTATTGTAGTGCAATTGGAAACACAGAATTTTAAATTTGCCACCAAAAATATATTGCATTCCTTGTCAACAAATTTTTAATGTCATATGATTTTTTTCTGTGTACTTTATCAAACTTATATTAACAGTCAATTTCGAGGCCTTTGTGTTGGGCACAAGTCGTCATTATCTATGCTTGTCTTCCACTTCCCCAAAAGTTATGCTACAAAGAGCAATAGAAAATTATTTTCACTTTATCTAAGTAGTTGTTTTTAATTGTTTTATATTTTGTGTAGTTGTAATTCCGATTATTAAAAATCGAGCGCTTTACAAAAATATAACTGGTTCTAATTTTGAAAGCTTATTTTAAAAAGTTGGAAAGTTACTTGTGCTAAGACCGCTCGCAATCAAGAAAGCGTAGTTCACGTGTCAACCCATAATTCAGTGTTTTGAAATCATTATTTAGTAAAATTGTCGCCGAAATCTCGAAAAACATCAATTCGTTATCGTTCTCAACAATTTTAAGTTTCACGAAGCACTGCGCTGGAAATTTTTCTTTTATTTATACACAATTCTACTCGCTCAGGAGCCCAAGCCAGCAGTCCATGGAAAGTGCCGGCACTTCATTCAATTGGTAATTAAGCGAAGTGCAGTCAATGCCAAATTTTCGAAAAAAAACGATATTCTCTGATGAAGCGTATTTTTATCTGATTCGTGATAATATAAAATTGTCAAATTTTGGGCTTAGAAAATCCTCATTCTATCCAAGAAAAGCAAAAGCACCCACAACCAACTGTGTGGTGTAGATTTTGGTCAGGTGGCATATTTGTTTTTAAAGATAGGGGTTAGAAGCTTCAACTTATTTCTAATAGACGGATTCAGTCTATTTTCAATATCAAAAAATATTTTCGATGTAAAAGAAATATTCTGGAAAAATTTCATCTTTGTAGTTTTTGCAACTGCTGGCCATATGGTTTGGCATTTTAACATGAATAGCAAGGTATATACCAAAAGTCATATTTAAATTATAATGCCAGAAGATCATCTTTCGAATGAGGTAAATTTCATGTAAATTACAAAAAATTTATATTCGCTTTATACGATTTACAATGGGTATACCGCTGTAAAAAACACCCTTTATAAAGTATACATATACATATTATTTATTTTTTTAAATATTTAGTTATTAAATAAATTTTCTTTTATATTTAAATAACAAGAAATTAAATATTTTCGCAAACTAAAACTTTTGTACATAATTGTGTTTTTGTGACAAATACTGCCAGACCCCTTACAATCGGTAATTTGACAAAATGTTAAACTTTTGTATATGCTTTTGTATCTTCCGATTTCTTCATCGATTGGCAGAGAATTTTTTTTATTTCTTTCTTTTCCAATTTAAAGACTTGTATGGCTTGCTTCTGGTTCCTTATCGATATTTTTATCACTTTTAGATACTACAGAGTTTGAATAATATTCTGGAAATAAAATTTGCATCCACAGAAACTAACTGCCATAGTCGTCATCACTGATTTGATTTCGTCAATTTCTTCTATTATAATCCAAATTTGTTCGAATTCAACTTTATATATTCTTCATTACTTTCTTATCAAAAAGCAGATAAAAATTAAGAAACAATGCAACCTTGCGTTAAATAACAAACAAGTGTATTTCCCTAAGTCAATTATATATTTTGTTAGATAACATTTTGCATTAAATAAAATAGTCTGTAATATTGTTACATATTACAGGAATACGTACATTTTAAGTTTTTCAAAGGAGTAATATAAATTAAAATTAAATTTTAGCTTAAAATTCATTAACTTTATTTAAAAGAGTTGCAATTTAGAATTCAAGAAGAAGCAAATACTAAAACTTAAATTCAAGGCAGTGACAAAATTTCCGACAAGCTCATGTTGAAAGAATTAGGGTTAACAAAGCTGCCATTTTCAAAGGTAAAAAAAAAAAATTTGGAGCGATTTTGTAGCATAAATATAAAATGAATAAATCATGTTTACTGAATTGAACTAAGCATTTAAATACACTTTTTTATTTTTATATACAGTAAAATCGATTTAAGACTGTAATAAATATCTTTACCAACAACTACAAACAAGTTGACTTGTTCAATAAAAGATCTATAAGGATTTTAATGGAAGATTTAGAAAAAAAAATATATTTTTCTTTAGGCGCAAATATTTCTTAAAAAAACAATAATTTTAATAGGGACGGCCCATTCATAAAGTTGCTACAGGCTTCAACTCAAGTAATTTATTTATTTTCTTTAAGAAAATCTTCATGCTAAGAAATCGTTTTTGTTTAAGGTAAATCTTTTACAATTTACTTATTTGCACGTTAATCGATACAAGTAAAAGTTTGTTATTAGTAATTTAAATAGTAGCGAATGTAAGTTTGTTCAAAGCACTTGTTCAATCAGCTGTACGGGACTTTCAAATATGTTATTATATTTGTTTTGAAAGTTTCCTACTTTTATACGTTTATGTAAATGGCTTATAAAACATTCAAATGTAAATTGTTTAAAGTGAAATATTTTTTTAAGTTTGAATATGTAAATTATTTATAAAAAATAAAATAAAAAATTTTCAACATTAATTTGTATAAGATTAAGGCCATTTTATGTAGGTTATAGAAAAATACAATTTATTGAGAGTTTTTTAAAAATAGTAAAAAACTAAATTTTGTAGTTGAAATTAAATAGTTTTAATTAATTAAAAATAAGATCCATGTTATTATTAACTTAAGTAATAAAAAAGATAATTATTACACTAAAATTAATAATTTTTGAGTTAGTTCGTTCAATCTATAATTGACAAAATATGGCCGCATTGCTAATATTCGCATAGAAAAATACAATTTAATAAATTTTATACAATATTATTGTTAATTTCCTTTCATACACACTTGAGTATATTTATATATACCAAAGATTTACATCCAACAAACATGTATTTGCAACGCACAGTGGTGCGGTTTTCATACCATTGACTGAATTAAAAAAAGAAACATAAAATAACTATACTCAAAAGGTCTATAGAAAAATAATGGACTGAAAATACGGTGTGACGTGAAATCACCTGCAGCAGCACTGCAGCAAAATGAAAATAAAAATTTTAATATAAATTTATTTAAAAAGTAGTTCAAATGTTATATTAAAAATGCAGCAAAAATCAAGGGGCTTGGTGTAAAATAAAGCATTGTCAAACAACTTTTATCACTATTTGATAAAACACAACTGTTTGCTTTAGCAAACAAGAAAACAAGAAAAATAGATGTGGGTCATTTTTGCACTAACTAATTGATATATGAAAGGCATAATATCAATTAGAAACAAGTAAGAGCACTATATTCGGCTGTGCCGAATCTTTTATACCCACCACCAATTTTGTGTACATTTAAAGCACAATATTTATTATTTTGTTAATTGCTATAGAATAATCTCTTTATAATAAAATATGTATCACTTTCTTTGTAGAGGGTGGTTACATTTTAAGGGCCCATGTTGAATGTGAACTACACCTAGTCTTTAAATTTGTTTTCTGCATTTCACTTGACATTTCTCAATCTCAAACTTACTCAATTTGATCCGTGGAAAGATACGCAAATGAGCAACGCTTTAAAATTATTCAGGTTTTTTATAAAAATGGGCGTTCAAATCAAAATGCATTTCGTGCACTTCGTGATTCTTTTGGTCAACATAATCGTTCGAATTCGTCCACAATAGTGAGAATTGTAAAAAATATTTAAATGTCTGCATGCCATCTTAGTTCGTTGAATGGGAAACATTGCTGTTTTACACGATAACATGGCAAAAGAGCAAGCAACCTCGACTCATCATCGTGCCCAACAATCGAGCATCAACAGTGTCATTGAAAATTTGGACTATCGGATCGTGGTGTGCCGCCTAGGTTGGGGGGCCATTTGGCCGATATATTGTTTCATACATAATTGAAGCATACAAATATTATCATTATAAAAATAAATGATAATAATTTCATAATAATTTTATTCAAAATCAACATAGTCCCTTAAAATTAAACCACCCATTATAACTTCGGTATGCTAGTAAAATGTTTTCGTAAATTTAGTCTTTCAATGAAAGTGGCCGTTAAAATACGCGTGTCAATAAAGTTTCTGCTAATAAACATAACTTAGATATTTCAATATAGTCCTTTAGTATTCCAAAATCTTTATTCATAGAGAATTTACATGAATTTAAGAGGAAGAAAGTGAATTTAAGGTTAAATTTTAAGGGCCACATGTTGATTTAAAATATACATTCTCAGCATTTTTCTAAAACGGGAAATTTATTAGTAAGATTTTGATTTTTAAAATTCTATAACATTTTGCTTTTAAAAGATTTTCAAACGAAATAAGTTTTGTATAATTTTAAAATTTGTTAGCCATTAGTACATGAAAATAAATTATTTATAATGTTTAGAGATAATTTTTTTTGACTTAGGTCAAAATTTTCCTAAATTCCCATTTTTAATAGAGCATAACTTCAGGAGAACATAAGCATAAGTTGTTAGCATGCCATCTAGTAGTTGCTAGTAGAGTCATCTATCTTATCATCTTTATCTTATATTTAGCTACAGTACAATAAATGGCGCAGTGTATGATGAATAAATGCTAATATATATGACTAATATAAATATATTTATAAAAATTTAAGGAAAAAAGTGTGCGTGGCACATCTATTTTCCGTTATAACGAAGACTTTGACCAAAAAACCATGTTTGCAAAATTTCAGAATCGTACATATAGTTTTGTCAGTTTTATTACGTTTTAAATTTGATATATACACTGTGCGGTATAAATTTTCATACATTTTTATCTATAACTCTTTTCCTAATTCATAGATTTAAGCAATTTTCAGGGAAAAATATTCTTTTGACTCGATAAATATATATTCGAAGTTTCGTGACACAATTCAAAAGTGAAAGTGGGCGTTATAGTAGGCGTGTCGAAGTTGTTTTTGCGAATGAGTACAGCTTAGGTGTTTCAATATAGCCCTTTGTTATTCCAAAATCTTTATTAATAGAGAAATTTTATGAATTTTTGGTAAAACGTTATATGGGACGTGGGCGTAAAAGTGGGCGTGGCACCTTAATTTTTTGGCATAGTAATGAAATTGCCTAGGGGGATAGACGTAGCAAAATTTATCATCATACCTCTAATTTTAGCGGTTTTATGAGCTTTTAAATTTCATTAACGGTAGATAACATGGAAAGTGGGCGTTATAGTAGGCATGTCAAAGTTATTTTTGCGAATGAGTACAACTAAGGTGTTTCAATATAGGCCTTTATTATTCCAAAATCTTTATTAATAGAGAAATTATATGAATTTTAGTTAAAACGTTATATGGGAGGTGGGCGTAAAAGTAGGCGTGGCACATTGATTTGATGTTACAAGAAAGCGTGTCACCAAAAAGCAAAGTGTGCAAAATTTCAGAGTCGTACATCCAATTTTGTTGCTTTTATGACGTTTTTGTTTTTATATATACCGAAAATTACACTGTGCGGTATAAATTTTCGTACATTTTGATCGATCACTCCTCTCCTAATGCATAGATTTAGACAATTTTCGAAAAAAAATATTGTCTTTACGCAGGAAATATATATTCGAAGTTGCATCAGTCTACGTTAAGGCGTTTGGACACAATTCTATTTTATTCGATGTTCGAAGGACACGTTTTTTTCGACCTACTCTTGCTTTTCGAGCTATAACTCTCTTCCTAATATTCCGATTTAGCCCATTTGCAATACCAAACAAACCTTGTCTATAAGAAAGATTCTGGCAGAATTTGAGCCTCTTAGCTTTTTCGGTGCGACCTCTATCGTGCTTTCAACGGACGGACAGACGAACGGACATTGCTAGATCGTCATAAAATCAAACCCCGATTCAGAATATATATACTTTATGAGGTCTAAAATGGATATTTCGATGTGTTACAAACGGAATGACAAAATGAATATACCCCCACCATTTTTTGGTGGCGGGTATAAAAATAATTCTTTGTTTAAATTTAAAAAAAAAAAATACTGAGTTGAATAGTTGGTATTTACACACAACACTTGTAGTTCTGATCAAAAGACTGCTGATCACAAACCTTAGCTGATTTCGAAAATACAGTCAACTCGGCTAGTATCAGGTGTCTGTCTTTATCGCATTATACTTATAGCCTAAATATAAACTTAATTAAAAAACAAATTTTGTAACTGGATCTTATTTTGTTATTCCATATAAATTTTTTTTTTTCAAATATATGTGCAGGCTGGGCCAATTTAAATTTTAAATTTAAATTGACTTAAAAAAAAGGACTGATTATTTTTAAAAATTTAAAGTTTTGATAGAAGGGTTGAACTTTGTCACAATATCATTCATATAACTACCACAATGGCTCGCTAGTTCATCATCCGATCAAGACAATTTTACATAATTTGAACTTATTCTGATGAAGAGTTGATGTTGATAGCTGTTCTTGCACATTCTCAGTCCAATCAGTAATGTTTTTGAAAAAGCTCACTAGGCGAGAACGGACACAGATTACATTGTCCAATAACTATTCATTTTCATGCACTCGCTTCACAAATTGACGCACAAACTGAGTAAAGGCCGATCTCTTCTCAAAAATTTTCCACGTAAATTTCTTACAATTTGCGTTAAGGACTCACTATTTTGAAATAAGTTTTTAATATGGCCAACCCATTATTACTTTAAAATACTGGAGCGTTTTATTTAAAGGTTTTATTCTAAAATATTTGAACAATATAAATATATTTTAATATTGGCCATTGACTTCTTATCATCTTTCTGGCAACACATGAATTTCAAGCCAAAAGAACTTCTTATGTTTTGCGATGATGAACAATTAAAGTCAATTGAGGATATGCTGTTCTAAAATAATGACTAAAACGAGACATATAGTTGTGGAAAGGTGCTAGGTTTTCACTTGAAAGCGGGTGAAGATAAACTTCCCAACCACTTTTTTCTTAACAGTTTGACAAGTTCTGCAACATTTGGTCAAGCATTAGTATTAATATTATTCACACGAAAATGTTACGTTCGATACAAACTCCCTGTGGAGCCAGGTTTCCGCAGACAGAGTAAGACTTTTTGCTATTTGGCCTTAGTGTCAATTCAGCTTGATGGTCGGGTATCATATACAATATCTTACAATGGTTCACCTTTTCTTCGCAAATAATTATTCGATATAAACATTAATTTATTTTATATAACAGAATTTCGGAAACGTAAAATCGTTTTTCTAGTTCTCCTGCCTTTAATTCTTATATTATTCAATTTTGCGACTTTTGCATGAATGTTTCTCGCAATCGTTGGCAAAGAAATTTTACGTATTTTCCTTTGCTACTAACGAAGTTTTAAATAACTTTCTACTACAGTAATGCGACGGCTTTTATATCTACATTCATTAGAGGTATATGTCTTTACGTTGGTTTCAACCTCTCTTCCAAGTATAATTTCAATTACTATTCAGTGTGTTAGTTTTTCTCATCACTTTAGAATTAGCAGAGTGTTTTGTATCTTCAATAGACAATTGTAAATGTAGATATTTTACAAATGGTTTACGGCGGTCAATGGAAGTGAATTGTACGTCATGTATTAAATGTATGATGTCAATAATTCTATATCAATGGCAATAAAGAATAAGAATAGCGATCAACGACTTGTTCTTCGCTTGCAAGTAAATTCGATCAATAACTTTACCATATTGTCAACACCCCCTTTAGTTTTATTATAAAAGATTATGATTTTTGGCTTAGCAGACGAGGTGTAAAACTCCTGGTAGACAATATTGTTACAGCTGTTTTGGCACATACGAATAATAAGTTAATTTTTTGCTCAATGTAAAATTTTCCAAAAATGTATGTCTAAAATAAAATTTGTTTTTATATGCTCGTATATTGGCTAGTATAAAAAGTTTGTTTTTTCTTACTAAAGCGAGGATAGAATTATATAAAATAAATATTTCAACCTGTTCAAGAGATATTAAAAAAATTACGGTTGTTACAGTCCTTCCCTAGCTTTTATAGGATGTAACAAGATCCAAGACCTTTCTTTCGTATACATTAAAGAATTGAAGATAATTTCGTATTGTACTTTTCAGGCTGTAATGGAATATACTGTGTAAACTGAGTACATCAACGATATCCGATATTAGCATTAGTTTTATATATATATGGTTAAACGATGCAACTTTATCGGATTTGTCTCACTATAAACGAGTTTCGTCATGCTTCGTTTATTTAAAATTTTTCTTTATTCTTGAGGAAAGGGCTCCAGTACCAACAAGAATCATCTTTAAAAAATATATTAATTAATGCTTATTAATTATCCATATAATGGATTGATATAATTATAAATATATGGAACCAAATATAGAGACTTGTGTCATGGCAAATTCTTTTATTCGAGGGATACCCCACAATACGTACAATTCGCATAAATGCATTTAATTTAAGTAAATTTGTTCTAAAATTCCTTCGTTTTCTAAAGGGTCCGCCATATATTTTTTTTTTAAATGCTATAAAAAAAGTGTAGCTTTGGCTGTGTGGCACGTAGCACCGGCCTGTTGAAACCGTATGTTGCCTTCTTCAATTTTTGTGAACAAAAATTCGTTCAACATGGCCCGATAACGATCGTTATTGACTACGGTCACTCCTTTCTTATTTTCGAAGCAAAATGGCCCAATTATGCCTCTTGACCAAAATCCGCATCAAACAGTGAATCGTTTTGTGTGTATCGGCTTTTCAATGTATGCGTGCGGGTTTTCTGTGCACCAAATGCGACAATTTTGCTTGCTTACATACCCGCCAGGATCAAAATGAGCTTCATCTGAAAAGAAGATTTTTTTAACAAACTCGGCCAAAGTAATGTCGCAATATTTCCCAGCGCTGTTCAAGCGTATACACAACCATATTCGTTTAGCGGAAGGATAAAACTAATTATCTGTCAAATCAGACATGAGCTAAGTGTTACCATTCACGAAATAAGCACTAGCTGAAAAAAAAAGTTAGATGGCGGACCCTTTATGAGATTTGTATTAAGGTACCTTGTCGTACACGATACGAATTTTTTTTGTCAATCACATAAGGGTTAAAACAAACTTAAGTAAGCAAATTTTTAAAATATTCATATAAATTTTTTTTAATGTCCAACGTTTCACAATAATTTGCGTTCATTAATAAATACTTATTGTTTTTTTTTATAATTTGTACTACTATGCATTGTGTAATCGCTCTAAAGGATTTTTGTGTTAAACACACATACACGCTCAAAACCAACTTATTATGTACATACATAGTATATAAGTTTAGGAAGCAATACAGACGAGTGTTGAGAGTAAATTTATTTTTAATTTATAATCGTTATATCATAAAATATGCAAACTTATAATTAAAACACGTATAAGAAAATGTAATATTTTATCAAGCGAGTTATTCTGATAATATTTATTATAAATAAAATATATAAAAATAATACAAAGTTGATTTTATATTGTATTGAGATTGAACATTTACCCTTTTGTTATTAAGTAAAGAAGGGTTAATTGCAGTAACACAAAGTATCTAGAATATTTGAACTAAATGTTTGAAAAGATTAAACAGAATAAAATTTCACATTATTTCGTTTGCTACATACTTAATAAGTGAGAAGCACTCCTGACTTTAGTCGTAAACATTTTCGTTTGATAGCCCTCTTTGTTATTCTAAATTATTAAATCCTGTATCTTAATGAAATTTGCATTAGTTTAATAGTGTCATTAGAAAAGTGACCAATAGTAAAAAGTGTTTTAACTAAAAGTTTCATTATACACTGCTATAAATATGCTTTATATTTTTTATGTCTCTTTCTTTTATTTATTTTCTTTACAAAAGTATTATGTGGATAATATTTTTTTATATACGAGTATCTCTGTCATATAAATTCACATAAATCCATATGTTTCATGTTCCTTCTCTGCAGTCTTTGAAATGATACATACAGTGGAAATGAAAAGTAAAGTAAACTAGTTTGCAATATTTTCAAGTTTTATTAGTGGGTTTTTTTTTAAATATACTAACATTATTCAGCAAATCAAGTTCGGATCCAATAGGGAGGAAAAAAGGAAATTTACCACCCTTGCACTTAAAACAAATCTATTTCTTTTGCTAAGTTATAATGTAATGTTAATAAAAACTTGCACAAACTTGTTGTTGGACAAATTTTCTTTTGAAAATACGGCAATATTAGACAATCAAAAGTGTTTTGTGATTAGTGATATCAACGAAGTATTTTTAAACCCTTCACAGAGAGTGTAAGGTTATATATAGGATTGACATTCGGTGTGACATTTCTACAATATTCATTTCCGTTCCCATAAAGTATATATTTTGTGTAAGACTATGAATAGGGGAGTTAATTGATAATTGTCCATATGTTCATGTTTACGATGAAATCAGTTTATAAGACACATATGTTGCATCAAAATATCAGATATAGTTGGGAGCAGACCGCCAACCATCGCATAACTTTCTGAAATATGAGCAAAGAAACACGAATACCTCTGTTTTTCCCATATTTTATCATAAAGAACCATATAATTTCAGCCCTATGATAATTTATAGAGACGTTCATGATTAGTTAAAGATGTGATATGCCTCTAGAGACATTCGAGAAAAGCTTAGGACAAATAGGCAATGGCGGTCAAAAAATTTATAATTTTACTCCCTTGATCTACCCAATATTGGGATTAAATGAAGGGTCTTGACCCGCAATATATAGTTAACTATGAAACAGTGAACATCAAAGATGGTGTCCTAGACTTTATGGCAAATATATGAGCCAAATGTAGTTGTTATGGTTTTGTACCCTTTAACCCCCATAATATTGACATCAATATTATGCTTGACCAGTATAATACAATGAACTATTAAAAAGGTGTAAAATCCAAGATGGCGTCTAAAACAAAATGGCGGATCAAATTTTTTTAACCCCATCAATATGGGTATGAAATCAAAAGACTTCACCATTAGAATACAGTTTACTACCTCAACATTAAAAATCATATATGGCGTTGGAAAAAGCACAGAAAATGGCGTCTTACATGAAATTTGAAATTTAGGCTTAGCTAAGAAGTGATGATAATACCTACATATGTAAATTGTGGTAAAAAGTATTATCAAACTCGGCATAGCGGAATAGAATACTCCAACTTTTTTTACTTAATTTCTACTTTGAAATTTTAGCAACAATATATTTTCCTGTGTTCTGTATTCCGGGTGAAATTAAATCACTCGAAACTGTCATGAAATTGTTATTATGAACAATCCCACTACAATGGCAATTCCGATTAGGTGTAAAAATATTCATTGCAATTTATGAAATCGATGCTCCTCTTTAAGGCATCTTTACGTTTTCGATTATAAAAACATACAATTTGGAATCTAGATTTTTTGTTCGTTTTTAAGTCATTTTAAAGTTGATTATCAACACTTGTACCCGCTTCCTAAACGTACTTTGATGTCAAATTTTACATAATTAAATAAAAAGCAAATATAAAGTTCTGCCAGTTGCTTGAGATAAAAATTTCCTAAGGTATTTCCTATATTAAATTCTCTCTATTCGATTTGGTTGGTTTTGGAGCCACTCAAAGCCAAATAATCATTTTCCCCTTTTTAATGGTACCCGAGTACTTTAAAGTATCTTTTTACATTTTGTATGAAAGCAAGTACAAATTATAGTATTTCTATAAATTTTATTAGTAATTTATATTAAAAAATATTTTCCATCAAACTTTTACTTGCACAAAAGAAAAACGTTATGCTTACATTTATGAACAAAAGAAAAAATAGCATCTACTGCACAATGGAGCAATAATTTAGGTTTGCTTACTCTTTGACCGCTTACAGCTACCGAAAATGTTCCATGTTTTTCGATCACTAATCTCGCAACTATAGCAGTGAACTATTTATGGCAACCATTCAGTTTTATTCCTTTTAATTGTATCCGATAGCTAAGCGTTAGTGTGAACATTGGCTTTTTATTTATATTGTTAAGTTACCAAGTGATGTTAAAATTCATAAAGATAGCTTCGATTTTTTTGTCGCTTTGATATAAGATGTACAAAACATAAAATACGCGCAATGCTGCCTTGTCAATATTATTGGAAAAAAAACTCCCAATGGCCATTTATTAGCTTTGCCTTTGGCGCTCTATTTAGACACTGTCTGGTTCATAACATCTACTCCTCCATATGTTTTGCTGTGAAATCTTCTCTAAAATATTTTGTATTAAAATCAGGCTCGAGTTTATGTAATGCGTTGTTGAAAGAAAACACATTAAATATTTTTGATCAACAATGGACAAAACAGTTTCGTTTTTGTTAATAAAATATTGGGGTGTACCCTGATTGTCCGTTGCATTGGGTGTGTCTCTTTTGGAATATAGGCTTTTTTTGTAGAAAGGCATCGACCTAACTAAACGACTATGCAAAGGTAGTGAAGTCAAAACATTGTTGTTACATTTATTCCGGTATTTTCGTTAAAATCAACCAGATCTAGAACAATGTCTTCTCCTTTATTCACCTGTCGCTCACCATCAGGTGGCTTGCCCGTGTAAATAATAAATATATTTTATAAAAATAAATTTAAATGCCTTAAGCCAATAATTAAGACTATAGTTAAATTTAATATTTGATTGGTAAAAAAAATTTCAACCTTAATTTTCTAAAGATTGATTTCAAGTTTCTTTCTATTTCTACGTTTGGTCAGCGCTTTTGAAAAAATATTGAAATCATTGAAAGAACTTTTCTCTAGCACGGTTATACTAAAATCATATAAATATATACAAATATATTTATATGCATTAAAATATATAAAGGAAAATTTTAATATTATTTGTTAATGGTATGGTCCATTTCTACACTCTATCGCACTTTAATTTTTTGTTTTTTTTTTTGTAACATTTCAGTTTCTTTACTCTTTGCCACAAAAAGATATTTTGCCAAAGGATAAATTTTAGTCAGATGTATCAGTTTTACTTACTACAGTCATGCCTTTGTGCATAAATGTATGTACGTATATGTATGTATTTTAACAGTTATACAGTTTGGAATGTCTGTAAAATTCAAGTGTGTATGCGATTACTTTTATATGTGCATGACTTCTTTTGGTTTTGGTGCTTGTGTGCAAAGTTGCAAACTTAAATTTATACTTGTAATCCATGTCCATCAAATGAAATGTCCAAACATAATTTCTTTTCATGAGTTTTGTGGTTTTCCTACATATAAACGTAAAATTTTCCATTTTATTTTTTCTCTTCTTCTTGAAGCGGTTGTTTTAAAATGTCATCCCTATAGTTAACGTAAAAAGTACTAAAAAAGGCACAAAAAGGAATGAAATAAAACAGTACCGCATAAAAAAAAACTTTATTTTTACACTCTTATGCATTTATTTTTTAACTGACCGACTTACAATGCTACAAAGGCAGTCAGCCTATTCTCCTGAGCGCATTGTTTTAACGGATATTTAAAGTAAATGTTTTGGAATTTAAAATATTGTGACAGTTGATAATCGTGTGCACCAAAAATTATGAAATTTGATAGTTATAGTTGAGCCATAGTATTAAATGTTATGGCCAACAATTGGGCAAGAGAAAGACATTTGGAAGACAAGAAAATTGGAAGTTAAGTTTATTGATGGAAAAGATGTTCTCATTCTAGCGAAGGAGGCAAAGAAAGTTATTTTAAGGTTCATTGCATGCGAAGCTGTTACATATTTTAGAAAAGTTTTCACTTAACTAAACAATGTTGCAAGTAAAATTAACTGCAAACAATTTAAGAATTTCCATGGATGCATTATGGTTAGGAAATAAAGTGTGCACTGCTTACAAAATTCGAAAGATTTTTTAATGGGTTTGTTTAATATACACTCTCTTACAGGCACTAAAGGTAATAAGCAATGTGAAAAAATCTGTAGTAATAAATATAGTTTATAAATAAATTGTAGTAAAGCATGAAATTAATTGATCTTTTAGACTTGTGGGTTGTCTGGCCCAACAAAAGACTAAATATTTCACACCAGTTTTACTTCGCAACTTTAAACTACAAAACAGCTTACAATCACAGAAATAGTAAAGTATAATATATATAAAAGTTAAACATAGCTCGTTACAAAAGTAACAAATTGAGCAGAAAAGTAACGAGAGTTTTTACCGAACAAAAAAAATATTCATAAAAGTTGATTGATTATATTCCATCAAGCGCGTTTTACCTGCAATAATTTACCTAAAAGCCTGATGACCTTGTTTTTTATTGCATATAAGGTCATCCAGTACATTTGTAAGCAGACGTACAGAACATCTTGGTTTCTAACACATACATATCGCACTTGATCAACAAGAGGGTATTAACTCAAAATTTTTAAAATATCACTTTTTTCAAGAAATCAGCACACAACATCAATATCTATCTGCTGTAAAAATTTCATCGTATTCCGTTTACTCTTTCATCTCGAAAACCACTTTTGAGACCATATTCATGATAATGTAGTGATTACCTTTATTTCAACAAAAAGGTATTATTTCGAGTTAATACAAAAGTTAAAATAGGTAAGAATCGTATATTTTCATAAAAAAGGTATTATTTTGATTTGAGCCTTTATTTATGTTAAAAATAATCAAACTGTTTTATTTATATTTGGTTGTGTTTTGAGTTGATACTATTTTTTTGATAAAATTTGTTTTATTCTATAATTTTAATTCGAAATGTGACTCTTTTTATGAAAAAATTGTTCAAATTTTTTTTTAGTTGTGACCCTTTTCATGAAAAAATGGTGTTAACTCAAAAAATAGATTTTTTTGCAATGATTAGTAAAATTTAAAACAAAAACAATGTATATATATATTTTCAAATGGAATTTGCTTCCTATGGTATATTTGAATTTTTAAATTCTGTTAAAATGTGGCCACAAACAGTTTTTTGACTCTACTGAAAATTCAAAAATTTTGAGTTAATACCCTCTTGTTGATCAAGTGCGATATATGTATACTAAATGATTCTAGTCCAAATCTGATTATTATTTTTCTATTCTCATTAAACTAAGATTTTTTAAGTGAAATTTTTTTCTTCGAGTCGAAGATAAAAGCTAGTGAAAAGGCAATTTTACATAACGTTCCATTGCATTGAAATATTTTTTCAAGAAATATGTTTAATAATTAATTCGACTAACAAAGTTATTGTCTTCTACCCAACAGCAACACAATCGCCTGTGTTCTGCATTCCGAGTGAAATTAAATCACTCGGAATGGCAATGATATTATTGTTTTATTTGCTGTTTTTACAAGCCAATTGAGTGATTGTCCTGGACGATTTATGTGTATTTTGTTATTGTAACAAAAACAAATTAAACAATAACACTACAATGGCAATTCCGAGTGATTTAATTTCACTCGGAATACAGAACACAGGCGAATATTATTTTCTTACTTACTTAAAAAATTGTCCTCCAACACATTGTTACAATTATATTTCCCAGTCTTCTTAACTATAATTAAGCCACTTAATTATGGCACATCATTATCTATGATTAAGCAAAAAGTATTTTTATTATTATCCTTTTCAAATCTAACAATATTATATAACACAATAAACACTTCATTTTTACCTCAATCCATTGTATTGTTTTCTTTCATAACAATTTCTTAATTTTAATAATTCAAAACAGTTTTTTTTTTAAGTATGTTGCATCAAAATACAAAAAGTGGTTAAAAGAATGATGAGTATAGACAAAAAATGAAAATAATTCCATAATAAAATATCTGTTGGACTTATTATTTGCTGTTTATTCATGCATGATATAAAGTTGTATTAGTGTCGTAAAAATAATAAAAAATAATAGTTAGAAAAATAGTTGCAATTGTTCTATTGTAATTGTTAGATTTTGTAATTACATGTGAACAGACGTAGTGCAATAACTACTTATATGTAATTTAAATACACCCTTTACGTAGCTAAGAATATAAATGTATGATGGTATGTAGATGCCCTGATGGAAACTATTAATATTGCTGTTGGGTAAAATATCTAACTAAGTAGTATAATATTATTTAATTACAGAATCTTAAAAAAAAAAATTTTGTATTATCAAAAAATTTCTTATTCTTTTTAATGTAAAAGAATGCATAATAACTGAATTGATCCTTCTACCTTAGATTTATAAATTCTTATTTTAGAAACCTCAAAGCAAATATTGGCTGAAAAATATTGGCTAGTCATAAAACATAATAATACTCTGCCACATGTTACAATACCTGTTAGAAGTTATTTCGAAAAAAGTGGTTTTGAAGATTTGCCTCACCCGGCTTTTATTACACACCCTTCCAAGTCCGACTGCATATTTGTGTTGATTTATTTAAGAACAGGCTTTGCTTTAGAACAGGGTATACGAAATTGGCTTTAAAAGATGATCAGGAAGTAAATTGTGGCATTCAAATGTGATTGAAATTATTTATACTTTTGTGGCAAACACAGTGAGCATTATTCGAGTTATAATTTGATCGAGCTTCGACCGATCAATACCACTGTAAGCAAAATATTATTACAAGATATCATAGCTTAGGTGCTTCACAACTATACTCCTGTTGTACGTAACGACTATTGTTTTTTGTTTTGCTTGTAAATTTTATTTCATTTTTGCAAAAATATTATAGTATTTTTGTTTTAAAATTTTTTTTTAATTACATTATTTTTTTAGGATAACCATATCAGATTTAATATAAGTAAACATTAGATAACACAATAAACAATTGAAAGAAAAAAACTAAAATTTATTTGCGACAATTAAATTTATGTAAAATTATCGTTTATACAAATTTTTTAATATTTTTTTAATTTTTGCAATCATTTCCTGCATATGCTTTGACTGCAAGTGAAAATATTCAAGAAGACAATTTCACTGTCTTATTTCCTATAGAGCACTTTACCTTAAAAAGGGATTCATTCTATTTAGAAGCTTAGAGAGCGGGTTAAAGAATACAAAAAATATAGAAAATTGCACAATATAGAAAACAAAGATGTTAAGACTACAATAATAGCAACAAGGAGAACAACAACAGTAGCATTTGCCATTGTTATTATTGTTGTATTTGTTAGTTGAATTGCCTAACGAAGCTGTGTGTATTCCACACAAAGAGCTAAGCCCTATGACAACAATCAACAAAAGCGACAACTAAATGAATCCTGTTGTAAATGCTTTTGTTGTTGCTTTTGTTTTTATAACAGTTTTTGTTCTTCTATTTATTTACATATTTGTAATATAATTATAAAGGAGTGAACTTATAGAATTGAATATAAAAAACCAATAGATAATTGTGTACAACCCGCATGAAGGATTTGTAATGAAAACTTAATATAAGAAAAATTAAACAAAATTGTGCTGTACCAATATAATAAAGAGGAAATGTATTTATGTTACGAGTTTTTTTTTTCGAAACTACTTATTTAATTACTGAAATTTTTTCACCAATATTCTAGCTTTATCCTCCGAACGGATATAGGCTATATTTTTGTTTTACATATTAGTTGAGCGTGATAACTCCAATACAAATTAAACACATTTTATAACATTTAAATTTTTTAATCAGGCTTGAGTTCATATATTTAATATTCTTTATTTTTACAAAGAATTTTTTTTTTTTAATTGTGATAAATGAAAGAATAATTCTGAAAAATTATATTTTTACCGACACTAGCCGAGTGGAATGCATTTTCGAAACCAGCTACGATTTCATCATCAGCACTCTCTGATCGGTGGTTACATGTTGGTTGTAAATATCATCTATTTTACTCACGGGACTTTAGTTATTTGAATTCGGTAACTAATTTTTAGTTTTAGTTAGATTGAAATTTTTAACCAAACAGCAACCCTTTATAACATATTTTCAGAACTATAGCAGTTATTTCTTTTAAACTTTATACGCATTACTTTGTTAAAAATAAGCTTATTCAAAAAAAAAAGGTTAGGATCGGAGCCAGGGGAGTGGTATCCCCCATACAAAAAAAATTCATTTTATGTCATATATAGGTAACTATAAACGAAATTTGGCTGAAACTTTGTACGAAGAATTTGACGACAATTTCCTTATTAGAGCCAAAATTGGTTACGATCATAGCAGAGGGAGTGTTTTCCCCCCACGAAATACTTTCTACTAATAATCATCAATAAATCAATTAATCAATAAACTCCATAAAAAAATCGCTTTAAATTATTAAAATTAAAATTACACATACACATACATATAAAATAATTACGAAAGAATAATTATAAAACGATAGAAATTTTCTAATGGGTATAGGAAAGCGTAGCGGGCTAGCTAGTATATAAAAATTGGCGTATAAAACATGCAACATTATTTTACTGTAATTAATAAAATCCTTTAAAATATTTGTTACACTATACTTCTATAGTTGTACCAAAATTGTCCCAGACATGAGATTAATACACAGTTATATTTTTTTCTTTTTTTAATTTACGAAAAAAAAGTATTTTGTGTTTTAGCAAATATTTTCCATAATAAAAATATATTTAAATTAACTAAAAATATGAATTACTTATCCATCAAAAATTTTCATAACCAAAAAATAATTCCTAAATCGTTTACTTTATGATTGTGGCCCCAAGAGTGCTTCTAGAAGTCATCATTTTTATTATATTTTTATGCAATTAATAAACACTGTTTTCTATTCGAAATATTGTTATCATTTCTTTCCGTTATGCAAGCTTACAAAATTTATAAAATTTCTTATTCTGATAACTGTAACATGTTACAACATGTTTGTTTGGTAGCTAAACACTTAAAAAAAATTAAATTAATATGAAAAACAGAAAAATAAGAAACACACCTTTTTAAAAAAAGATAAATACTAATCTTAAAAGCTATAATTTTTATAGAGCAGTTTGTAAATACTCTTCCATATAGCTATACACTGTGAGCGCCAATTGAAAGTAAGCACCATATACTTATAAATTTAAATTTGTGCATAACATTTATTTATAATAAATAACGTTGGATAACTAATAAGAAGTAGTAGTAGTTAGTCGTTAAAAATACTAAAAAATAATAAATTTATTAAATGAAATATATTATTTTACATTGTGCGAAAATAAAATATAAAATATGAGATATTTGATCATATTTGATGTCAAAAAACTTTCAAAGATATGACGAAGTGTGAATGAAGCATCAAACGATAAGTACCTGTTTAATACCTTAAAATATGGTAGAGGCTCCATAATGGTCTCAAGATAATTGGCGGCATTCGAGAATGAATAATTGGCTGCATTCGAGAATGAAAAAGGAAGATAATCTTAGTATTCTGAGACATAATGTTGTCTCTAGCATAAAGAAATTGTGCTTATCAGAAATCTGGATATTTAAAAAGGATAATAAGCCAAAATATATATACATCCAAAATTGTGAAGGAGTGGTAGCTCTTTGTACCCGTAATAAACTTGACCACCAACCACTTACTTCTATTGAGCTTCTGTAAGAATATGAAGACCAACAATTTGAGAGAAAGGAACTTTTCTTTCAAAGATGTTCTAAAGGCTGCTGCAGGATAAATGAAGTAAAATTCCACCTGATTTTACCAAAAAACTTTGTTTTATTATTATTATTATTATTTTTATTTTTATTATTATTATTATTATTATTATTATTATTATTATGAATGAATTATATATTGCTTTTTATAGATCATTGCTTATGTCAGGACATATCCATAAGTTACATGTATCCAATCAGCTGACTGTTTTTTTTATGTATAATTTATAAGCATTGCGAACTTTTTTTAAAAGTCTGTCTGTATATGTCGAACTTGATTTTTTTATTTTTATTATAAAAGCAGTTTCAGTTCGTTTAAAAGATTGTAAGAAATACAAAAACATGAAAAATACAAATTTAAAAGTCATTCTCAAATTTTTTTTTTACAAATTATTTAATTTAAATAAAATAAAAAAAATTGTGTGACATATGCCGGTATATATACAATAATAAAATGCATGTGTTTTTTAATTGTTGTGTTCGTTGCCGCGTTGCATATACCTTATGGATATGCCTTGGTTTATCTAAACATGGTAAATATTTTTTTCAAAGAATATGTTTTGTTTACTTTTATTTGATGCTTGCAGTATAAAAACATATATTTTTTAATTTTTTATTAAATCAGTTTTGTTAATTTTCCCTAATCCGTATGAGCGCACCTTTCACATTTATACCCAACATTTTTTCATTCAAATTGATAATATGCATGTTTGATACCTCTTGAAAACTACTATCTCCAAAATATTTAATACTTTTGCATCAGTACGGTTAATTTTGTTTCTTATTTGCGTTAAAGACACAATTATTTTTAACACCATTAACTGATACATTAACGTGTTTTGTATGGGAACATGACAATCTTATGTATATTTTTTGTATAGTTTTTAGCAGATCTGCGTAAAAAATAAAACCCTACATAAAATAAAAATTAAAGAAGAAACAAAAACAGAAAAAAACTAAAATTTAATGTATAATAAAAACAATTGAATATAATATTAGTGCAGATTCTCGTTGCAGCTTATACACTTTGCACGATCAATCGAAATTCACTGAACATTGGCTTGCAATCATTAATATAACATTAATAAGTCTTTTATCTGTTTCACACGTATTTACGTGCATATGTTAAAAGTTCCTACTATTGGAATAATAGCACTTTTGTCCTTTCAGCGCATTAGCAGACGCTTTTTTGTCGCTCAAATAAGGGTTAGTTTAAATTTGTTTTTGGTTTCAAAACGTAAATTAAATATGTTTAGAATACCAACGAAATGGCATCGTATTGAAAGTGCTAACCGATTCAGTAAAATAGATTAAGCTTATAACCAATACTTACTTAGAGTGGGCGTTATTCTATCCAACTTTATTATAATAAAACATTATATTCATGGAAACTCAATGTTTTTAAAAGATTTAAAGTTTAAAAATTGAATTATAATTATTAAGCAACAAAAAAAAATTGTTTGACAGCAAATAAATTAGCGTTAAATAAGAGATTAATACATTTTCATTTTTAAATTGATTTCAAGAATTTCGCACACAATTTTAATGGAGTACTACTTATCTTACAATGATTGTGAAGAGAGTGACTAAAAAAATGTACGGAGACTATATCAGTGTTTATGTTTATATTTTCCTGCATCGCATAAGTACTAACTAAAGTGTTATATTTTAAATATTTTGAATTCAATTTTTAAAAGACCTGAAGGCCAACGGCCTTATTTCAATACAGATTAACAGTTTATTTAATAGATTTAATTGCATTATATACGTGTATTTTTCGACTAAAATTTCGCCATTAGAAAATTGCATATTTTCACCTCTATATCTTGGTTATTAGCTACAATTGATTTATTAAATATTCCGATAATCGTTATATCATTATCGTGAAATAAATGCATCTTAGTAACATTTATGAGAAATGCATATATGTCAGTAAATCAATTAAAAGTAATTATTCAATCCTTATGTAGTTCTGGCCTGTGATCCTTGTCATACAATATATCAAATGTGGATGGCTAACATTAGGAAAAACATAGCTTAGGTGAGTGAGCTTAAAGCAACATTCATTCTATGATTGGGAAATATTATTGAAAATATAAAACATTCCAGAAAAAATAAGAAATTGCATTAAGAAAAATTGACAAATAATGCAATAAGTCTGTGGTATATAATTAACCTCTCTGCATAACTAATTGCATTGTAATAAACATTAGCTATAATCTTATGATTATGTGTCTGTGAGACACACTTTTATTTTTAATTAAATGCAGTAACAAAAATATTCGGTATATCGCAACCAAGCTTCTTGACATTTATTTTACATATCGTCGTTGCTTTGACGTAATCGGTTATGTGACAATTTTGAAAAGAAAAAAAATTATTGCGCTATTGTTCTATCCACCAAACGGTTTAAGTATATCTTCATTTGTTTAAAAATAAACAATAGTCGGTATGCTTAAGTTTTATACTGTAAAGTAACAATATAAAATGATTTTTGGGCTCTCCTGAAAACTAATTAAAAATCACATAACTGAATCTATTAGAGCAACGACAATATCTTTTTTCTAGTTAACGGCCTACTTATACTTCAGCGTATATTGGAAGTTGTTTACGGAAAAGCTTCACCAAATGTTCAACAAATTAATTGAAAAGTTGCTATATGTGACATTCTTAACAAGTAAGAGCACTATATTCGGCTGTGCCGAATCTTTCATACCCACCACCAATTTTGTGTACATTTAAAGCACAATATTTATTATTTTGTTAATCGCTATAGAATAATCTCTTTATAATAAAATATGTATCACTTTCTTTGTAGAGGGTGGTTAAATTTTAAGGGCTCATGTTGAAGGTGAACCACACCTAAACTTCAAGTTTTTTCTTGCATTTCATTTGACATTTCTCAATTTCAGACTAACTTAATTTGAACCGTAGAAAGATTCGCAATCGAGAGACGCTTTTAAATATAAAAGATTTTTATAAAAATGGGCGTTGAAATCAAAATGCATTTTGTGCACTTCGTGATTCTTTTGGTCAACATAATCGTTCGAATTCGTCCACAATCGTGAGAATTGTAAAAAATATTTAAATGTCTGCAAAGCAGGTCTGTATGAAATGTGAAAACATCTGTGAATGCCATCTTAGTTCGTTGAATGGGAAACATTGCATCAACAGTGTCATTGAAAATTTGGACTATCGGATCGTGGTGAGCCGCTTAGGTTGGGGGGCCATTTGGCTGATATTTTGTTCCATATATAATTGAAGCATACAAATATTATCATTATAAAAATAAATGATAATAATTTTATTCAAAATCAACATAGTCCCTTAAAATTAAACCACCCATTATAACTTCGGTATGCTAGTAAAATGTTTTCGTAAATTTAGTCTTTCAATGAAAGTGGCCGTTAAAATACGCGTGTCAATAAAGTTTCTGCTAATAAACATAACTTAGATATTTCAATATAGTCCTTTAGTATTCCAAAATCTTTATTCGTAGAGAATTTACATGAATTTAAGAGGAAAAAAGTGAATTTAAGGTTAAATTTTAAGGGCCACAGGGTGATTTAAAATATACATTCTCTGCATTTTTCTAAAACGGGAAATTTATTAGTAAGATTTTGATTTTTAAACTTCTATAACATTTTGCTTTTAAAAGATTTTCAAACGAAATAAGTTTTGTATAAATTTAAAATTTGTTAGACATTAGTACATGAAAATAAATTGTTTATAATGTTTAGAGATAATTTTTATTTACTTAGGTCAAAATTTTCCTAAATTCCCATTTTTAATAGAGCATAACTTCAGGAGAACATAAGCATAATTTGTTAGCATGTCATCTAGTAGTTGCTAGTGGAGTCATCTATCTTATCATCTTTATCTTATATATAGCTACAGTACAATAAATGGCGCAGTGTAAGATAAATAAATGCTAATATATATGACTAATACATTTTTATAAAAATTTAAAGAAAAAAGTGTGCGTGGTACATCTATTTTCCGTTATAACGAAGACTTTGACCCAAAAGCCATGTTTGCAAAATTTCAGAATCGTACATATTGTTTTGTCAGTTTTATTACGTTTTAAATTTGAAATATACACTGTGCGGTATAAATTTTCGTACATTTTTATCTATAACTCTCTTCCTAATATTCCGATTTAGCCCATTTTCAATACCAAACAAACCTTGTCTATAAGAAAGATTCTGGTAAAATTTGATTCCCCTAGCTTTTTTGGTGCGACCTCTATCGTGCTTTCAACAGACGGACAGACGGACGGACATAGCTAGATCGTCATAAAATCAAACCCTGATTCAGAATATATATACTTTATGGGGTCTAAAATGGATATTTCGATGTGTTACAAACGGAATGACAAAATGAATATACCCCCACCATTTTTTTGGTGGCGGGTATAAAAAAATCGTATAGTAAGTTAATGCCTTCAAAAATGTTATAATAAAGTTTGTAGTGAAAATGGTGTTAAAAAATCTGTATGCAAATCGTGTGTTTAATAAAAGTTTTTCTTTAAATTTACTTGATTTTTATTATTTAAAGATTTTTTTTTTCAAATTTTTATGTATGTTTCTGAAGACACATGCTAGTATGATTCAAAGTAGTGCAAAGTGAATTATATTTCAAAGACTTCTAAATTAAATGCGTAAAAGCAGTAATTCTAAATGTAAATACAAGATTTCTAATAAAACGCTTATTTCAAAATCATTTGTGTTTTCACCTAAATTAAATCACTTTGTTACCAGTTAAACCCCTGCAAAATCACATTTTTTTGTCATAGATTTTTT
Organism: Phyto melanocephala; assembly: GCA_941918925.1. Taxonomy (NCBI): domain Eukaryota; kingdom Metazoa; phylum Arthropoda; class Insecta; order Diptera; family Rhinophoridae; genus Phyto; species Phyto melanocephala. Next base: position 139,367,101 of record OW799233.1, on the reverse strand, counting down.
TGCTGGCAGCCAACACTCGATAAAAATTATTTCAAATTAGAATTTATTTATAAGACAAACTGAAGGTGTCTCGGTGGACTAGTAAGTAGTGTACTACTTTGTCAGTCTGGGGGTTGCGGGTTCGATTTCCGCCAGAGACTCTGGTTTATTTCACTACAATGAGCGAATAGTCTTCGTTACTCAGCTCGGTTATAAATAAGAATATTATATGTAGTTATTTTCCAAAAAATAAATAAATAAATGAAAAGCAGTTAGTTTTCTTCTAATGGATATAGTTTTTTACATTGTTACTATGAAGCTTTTAGTAAGCAGTACATATTAAAAAAATATTAAATTAAATAAAATTTTTAATTGATTTTTCAAGCTCGAGGTCTTTATAAATATTTGTTGATTTATTTATTATTCAATATTTCGCTATTCCTTCCCTTCTATACAGTAGGTGCGGCTTCGTGCTATTTAAAGCATTTTGACTAAAATATTCCGATTCTCTTACCATATTCCCATATCTGTTAGTTTTATCCTTTCTTCAGTTTAGATTTTTTTGAATTCATTTTCTGTATTGCTAATATCAATATCACTAATATCCATTACTAATGTCATCATAATCTTTGCAACTATCATCGTAGCCCACGCATCGATTAAGTCGTCTTTTACCCAAGGCTTATATATTTCGAATTTCACTCAGATGATCTCGGAATAGATCTTGATTTTTGGGTTATTTTTTTCTTATCACATACAAAAAAATTTAATTTCTTAATATAAAATCTTAAAAACGTTAAATAGATATAAATACAAGAAACTTTTTTTACATATAAAAAATTTAGTGAAAACCACATCTTAATTAATTAATACTAAAAAATGTTTTTATTACTTAAAACAAAATTTTTAATATTTCTACCTCTACCATAACCCTGTTAAGTTTTCTATTTGTGCCTATTCACAGCTCACATACACAAGTAGTCATTTATTAAATTTGGAAGAAGAAACCCGTTATATTTGCATAAAAACTCTAAAATAGTAGACATTATGATGTGATGTGTCATGCTAGCACTTTCCTAGCTCTTGGTCTTAACAATACGTCATTTCGACTGATTCGTTTTCTTTTATTCTAAAACTATATACAAAAATGCTTCATGCTAAATTGCATGCAATTATGTTGCTCTTGCTTTTGCTGCTGCTGTGGTTATTCCAGTTGTCGTTTTTTCTATGACTGTTGCATTGTTTTTTTTTTTTTTTTCTGTTCTTACACACTTAAGCTGGTGTTGCTGCTAATGTTGTTGATATTTCGCTTTTCATTCATTTTAATTCTTATAATTTCTCTTTCATTTTATTATGTTTATTTTGTTTTTATGCTGTTGTTGTTTTGTTTTTGTGTACTGCATTGTTTTGGTTTAATGTTTAATGTTGTTGTAGTTGTCTCCTGCAATTATTTTAACATTTTATTGTTAGTTGTGGTACAATTGTTGTTGTAGATTTATTCTTCACAGAAGTTTATTTTTTTTGTGTTAATGTCACATTTGCCGTTGCTGGCTTGTATTTTAATTACAATACAATATGCAGTAGTAACTGGAACAAAAAATAAAGTACTACTGAGAGGTAATAGGAGTCACAGCGATAGTAGCTACCGTAGCCATGTGTTTATATATACTAACGCATTCAGTCACACATAATTTTGAATACCAGTTATTAAATCTCTATTATTTTTTATTTCTTCTGTGTTTTTTACCGTTCGGCTACATATTCGGTGAAACTGATTTATATCATTACAGAATTTTGATCTAAAAATTTTCTTAAATGCGACAGTTTACTTTTTACAATATAGAAGTTAAGAAGAAATCTGTAGATAGAAATTTGTTGCGTGCTTATTAATTGAAAAAATTTATAAAATTTTGTATAGAACTTGCTTTATTTAGGATATTTTTATAAAGCATTAGGGATGCAAATGAATAATTAATCAACATTATCCATTTAGCCATTTAATAAACCGTAGTTATGACTAAATAAATAAAAAGTCTAATTTCTTGAAACTAAAAAATATCAGATACAAAACGGTACAGGACAAGATGTAATAAAATAATTTAGATAAATTTAATATAATAAAGAGTTTAATGTTTAAAAATAATTCTAATTTATAATACGGGCATATCGAGCTTGATAAAAAATAGTACATATAAAGATAAGCGGTTTTTTCTAAAAAATTTAAATTTCTTAATTACGAGCTACATTAAATTATAAAATAAATTTGTTTTGCTTAAGTGTCTTTGGGCACAGAAATTATTTGCTTGGTTATCTTGTGTATACAACAACTAAAACCGCATACAACACACCATTTAAAATTTGTATTTTTCTGTTATATGTATAAAGACAAAAATAAAGCAACTAAAAAGTACTTGTACTCAAACAAGTCTGAGTGAACGCCCGAATTCACAGGCAAAGTCATTTGTGTGAAGGTAAGGTATACAAACACACTAAAGAGTATTCATTTAAAGGAGTTTTTGCAGAATCGAAAACCCGTTCTTTAGTATTTTTTTATTTATTTATACAAACTATTTATTTTTCATATATTTAATTTCTCATTAATTCTTTGACAAATTATTATTGTTTGCATTAAGTAATTACTTAGGCTTAAGAAAAGTCGATTTTTAGTTTATAATTTTTTACAGAAAACTAAGTATTTTTGAAATATTTTATTCCTTAATTCTCTGCTTAATATCCTACTACTATAATAAATGTGAATCTTTGTATGTTTGGATGTTTGTTATTCAATCATGCAAAAATAAAATTAAATTGAATTTGCACACAGATACACAAAAACGAAAATTAACACAAAGGCTAATTTTTATCACAATATTTAGGCGAATTCGCGAAAACATACGAATTTTTTTTAGTCGGTTATTCAAAGGTTTCGAGTGCCCAAAATAAATCATGCAACGTCATATATAAAAGAATTTCTTCTGAATTATTCGCATTTAATTCTATTCTACTAATATGACAATAAGAAAATAAAGGGTGTAGAATAAGATGAAATGAGTTAGATTTATGATAAAATTTTATTTACCCCATAAAAACGTTGTTGAGACGGTTACTGTTTGCGGCTTAAGAATAAAGTATCGAGATCATAGAGAAACAGAGCAGCAACAATAGCAAAGGTATTGTAACACTGAAAGCAAAAAAATACGTCACCACATAGGCATGACGTCTGCAAAGTCGGCACCCAATCATAACTAACCATACCAAATCACAAATCCCAATTAAGGGTGTGTTGATGCGTTATGTAAGTTTAAATGCGTTTTTCTTCAATTTTTATTTTCACATCCTAGGACCCGTTTCTCGGAGAAGGTCACATATATGTTATATAATAAATAATCTATAAACTAATATAGAAAATTAGTAAATGTGAAATTTGTATGTGTGGATGTTTGGATATTTTTTACTCAATCACGTAAAAACGACTGAATGAAACTAAATGTATGTGATATAATTTATATTTTCTAAGCGAATCTAGTACTAAGTCACGCAAAAATGACTAAGTGGAATTTAATTCAATTTGAGAAACATATAAATAAGAACCTAGGTTAATACTAAGTCTACCTGTTATCGCAGACAAAGTGGCGGACACAAGCTAGTATTGAATATTTACCAATAAAAAAATTATGTAGAAATACAACATCAATAGTTTTACTTCTAAAAATTGTTTAAACCTTTTTCAAAATTATATATGTACTAGCTTGTGCCCGCGACTCCGTCCGCGTAGTTATCGGGATAAAAGGTAGACTTAATATTAAAAACAAAAATAAAAATATTGTGATTGAGTAACAAATAGCAAAACATCCAAACATAACAACATTCACATTTATTTAATTTCACATTTTATACATATATAAATATATTAAATTTAGGTAAATTTTTTGTTAAGAAAAATTAAAATTAATTAATTTATTATTTTTATTATTATATTTTTTTTTACTAAAATGCATTCCACCCTTATTCATATTAACAACACTTTATGATTTCTTATAATTTTTTTAGTTATAGGTTGCATTAGTGTTTTATTTTATGAATGTTTAACTTTCTGTTATGGCTACTATTGTCATTTTATACTCATTGTTGTTGATGTTTTTGCTTTTAATTTTGTTGTTAAATATCATTTACGGTGATGAAACGTACATAATTATAATAATTTCTATAGTATAATAATACCCAGCAAAAAAATTGGAAGTAGTGCAAAGCGAATCACATTTTAAATACTTTTAACTTAATTGTGTAAAAGCAATAATTCTAAATGACTCCCTAAATGCGAAGCAATTTATTATAAAAGATGTGCTTAAAAATTAATGCAAGAATGTAGAATGTAGTTCATTAAAATATTCATGTAAACACGTGATCTCCAATGACACGCTAATGTTAAAATAATTAGTTTTTTCACTTAAATTTAATCACTTCGTCACCAGTTGAATCCCTGCAAATTCACTTGTTTTTCATAGATTTTTTTGCTGGGTATAAGTATATAATGTCGTCCAGTACGTATACTTAATAAAGTTTTCATACGTACTGATGTACATACTCACATACATACCATGTGGTAAGGTTTTCAGATTTATTGTGACCTTTTCCCCCAAATTCGATGTTAAAAAACGCCAAAGTTTTTTTTTAGTTTTTGACAATGAAATATATATTTTTATAAATATAAAAAATATTTTCTATAAATCCTGAAAAATAAATTTCATCCGAATGGATAAAATTCGTCAAGAATTAAAAAAGTCACTTCGATATATTTTTTATTTTAAACAAAGTAAAAAATATAAGTGAACACAAAAGACCTCGTCTAACTTAAGAAACAAATAAGGACTTTTTGTAATAAGTATTTTTCAAATATTAAGTATTCATATTGAATTATATAGTTAAAATGCTGAACATGATACAATATATAAGAATTATTTGTCTGATAAATTTTCTTAGGCTCGTAGTAATTCATGCTAGGTTCTTGTCTCAATATCGATCGGAATAGTTGAACTTTAGATAAGTAATTAAAAAATTTATTTTTCCATGCCACGTGGAACATTATACATGAGCGATTTGAGGGCATGGTTATTTCACATTTTATTTTACTTGCGGAGTTTTATTAAGGTGCTGATCAATGTGAAAAACCACACAGCGGTTGTCAACTTAAGTTATTCCATCAATAAAATTTTTCTTAATGTATTTGAAATACTCATGAAGTACTGTTTGTTTTGGATTTAGGCTGCGGTAGACTTTTAAGCGATTTTATATTCTTTAAAGTATTTTAATGTTAAAAATTAGAGGAAAGTTATGAAAAGCTCATTTAAAAAACGGCCAAATTTTTGAAAATTTTGCTTCTATTATTGTACTACAGACTTTCAATAATTATAAATGACTTTTGACGTTATAATTTCTACTCTAACATCTTAACTTACCTTAGTTTCAAGGATAAATAATATATAAATATATATTAGTTTTCTTACATAAAATTATCAGTCATGACTTCAGCACCAATTTATTAACAAAAGTCCTCACCAACTAGACTTTGAAATTTTTTGTAACCTTTGTCTCTACCATCACATGTATCAAATATTCTAAAAATTTAGAAAGCTAAAAGGTTTCAACCTAACGTACTCTTTTTCAAAAATATAATCGTCTGTTGCTTTTTCACCCTACTATTATGTTCTTCTCTTTTAAAGGCATAGTATTTGCTTAACATTGTAAACCTCTTAACACCCCCTGTTAAGCCTTCTCACATTACAGCAATACATTTTTCGTTTTCTTTACATATAATATAAGCAAAAGATTTTCAAATATTCTTTTGTTTTAATTAGTGTAATAAATCAATTATTCCAATTAATTAGGCACAGTGTGTTCTTATCTAAATAGGGTTACTCTTTTCTCCAAAAAGCACATAATACGTATACATACACATTTGTTTATGTTATACCTTTAAAGGAATAAAAATTAAATTGAAATTATCTTACTATAATATTATTTAAATACAATTTTTGTTTCCGGCTTTCTGTTTTCTGTATATAACTTTATTTTATGAGGTTCCACCTATTTTTTATGTAAAAATATATTTCACTCATGTTGTTTTTGGTTGCTGCTGTTATGTCTAAAAATAATCTAAGTAATTAAGGAATTTTGATAATAATTTGATAACTGCTTGGATACAGTACACTTATTTTTATAATTTTTATTAAGGGCATAGATGTAAATGAAAACTTAACCGATTTTTTCTTTTCATTTTTATACAGAAAAAAACCTTTACTTAATAATGTTCAAGTAATAAAAAACTTTAGTTGTTTTTGTTTCATCTTTCTAATTAAATTATTTAATTTATATAAATTCTTTAGAACAATAATATATTTTCTGTAAGTTTAAAAAAATAAAAAGTAAAAGCACAATATTCGGCTGAGCTAAATTTACAATATCCATCTATAATTTTATGTTGCACTTCTGTACCATAAAAATTTTTGTTTTGTCTACAATTTTAATCACTATGTAATAAGTTTTGTACTAAAATATAAATGAATTTCTTAGTTTCGCTTAGATTTACAATTAAGTTATTTTCTTCTATTTATTCTCAAAATTGAACCGAAAGTATTTCTGCAAAAGAAGGGTTCCTATCCGTAAATTAAAGACTATGAGTTCGTAACTATAAGAAGTTAATATTAGTTTTATGTGGGTATGGTACTTGAATCTTAGCAAAAGCTTTATATGGAAGAAGGGCGATGAAGTTAGCATAGCATTTGCTTTTGTTTTTTTTTTTTTTTTTTTTGTTTTAAGTTTTAACATGCGCCATTAAACCAGGCTGATGAAGTTTGAGCTTCATATATCTATTTTTGGTGACTTTATGAGGTTTTAAATTTTAATAATATAAGAATGTACCATTTGTTAGTCGCGGGCATCAAAATAGTCTTGTAATGGTAATTGCTGCTATTTCTTTCAACTGCAGTAAAAGACTTTGGCAATAAAGTGAGCGTGCCATCTTTATTTTCTGATATGAAAAACTTAATGAGAAAGCTATTGTACATTTGCGAAATTTTAGCATGTAGCATCTTGTTGTAATATCTTAATGAAATTTAAAATTTAGTTCATTATAGGCGTTGAAGTAGGTGCGTCAAACAATTTTTTGATAATGAATTCAACTTAGATATTGCATTAAAGAGTTGATTTTGCTGCAAAAATTTTATATATAGAAATAATATGAATTTAGATAAAACATTATATGCAGGTGGACCTTTCAGTGAGTTATCGCCTCAGTTCCTACTGTTATAATTCAACTGAACGCAAAGCAACATTGGCAAAATTTCAGAATAATTTTTCTGTTGTTCTTGGTTTAATGAGCTTTTAAGTTACAGTACAATATCATGCCTTATGTCTGAGGCGGATATTATAGGAACTCTGTGACAGTTATTTCTAATAGTGATTTCGACTCATATATTCATATACAACGAACATTACTACTTCAAGATTTTTATCCGTATAAAAAAAATAAATATATAAATTTATAAAACAGTTTTATATGGGAGGTTAAAGTTTGAAAGGGCATGTCACCTTAATTTTCCGGTATTCTAATTATATTGACGAAGAAGCTACATTTAATAAATTCAGCATCGTACATCTAAGTTTGTCTATTTTATGATATTTTAAATTTTATATATATTTAAAAATACGCTATGCGATGTGATAATGTAAGGTTTTTACTATTTTTCAAAAGGACGAAATTTTTTTTACTTAATAAATGTACTTGTAAAAATTTGTCACTCTACCTCATTGCGACTAAACACAATCACATTATATTCGATGTACCAAAGAAATTTTTTTGAAAACTCTTGCACTACAAGATTTAACTCTTTGCCTTTTTCTCCGATTTTATATATTCTCTATACCAAACACTTCTAATGTACTAAAAATATTTTTGTAAATTTGGTCGATCTATACGTGCTTTCATAAGACAGGCAGACGCACGGATGCATGCTAGATCGTTTTAAAATGAAACCATGTCTCAAAAAATATATAAATTATGGGGTCTTAAATGGATGTTTCGATGCTTTACAAACGGAAAGGCAAAATGAATATACATACATAGATATAATTTTTTTGATAGTGGGTGTAATTCGAAGCAAATAACCGGACAAAATTTTAAACAACAAAATGAGTTAGGTATTTTTTGCGTAACCAGAAACCCGTTTTTTAACCAGAACTCAATAAATGTTTTAAGGCTAATATGTTGTTAATTGCGTTTTCGTTAAAAAAAACGACGTACTCCTTTTTTATTTAAGACTTCGATACATGCTTTCCTTTAAATCTGGATGGCTACTCATCGTTTTAGTACACTAAAGTTACACTTCGTCGAATCGAACTATTAAACAATAAAAAAAAATCAGCGGAACGATTTTTAAAGTAAAAATTAAACAACATTTTTTTTTAGTTAAAAATTTTATTAAAAAAATAATGAAAAAAATAAAATTGAAAAATTATTACTTTTCGCTTTTAAAAGTCGATGCGAATTTATACTCTTTTTTTTGTTTTTTAATCATTCGACGAACAGTAACCATCCAGGTTTTAAAATAATGTTTTATAAATATAAATTATATGTTATGATTATTGCCTTCAACGTCAACTCATATTAAAAAACTTTTTTATATTTCAAGTATATTTAAACACTTTTAAATTATTGTAGACATATGTCTGTGTTCGCTAAAAATTCTGTTCAGTCCCAAACATGACTCCTTATTTTGGATCAACATACATATTTACAAAAATTAGTGTATCTTCTACTTGTTATTAAAAAAGGAATTAAACTCAAGGGGAGCCAGTTTTTAATTTAAAAGAGGAAAGTAATGTTTTCTACAGTAAAACAAAAGGAGGAGTTTATATTATGGACCAGATAGTACCTAAATATAGCACTAAACGAAAAACAAATCGATGCACATTTTTCTTTTTAACATGATTGACGTTGCTGCAATAAATGCATTTTGTCTTTTCTTTAGTCTTGATCGAAACGGAAAAAAAACCCGATGCTTTCGTCGAGTATTTTTTACATCACTTGGCGAGGTGTTGGAAACTAAAAATACAAACAAAACAATTTTGTATGACTATGTAGAACTACGGGATAAAACCTAGCGGTATAGAATAAGACGGTTGCCATTAAAGAGTCGCTCTTAACTCTGGGTAACTACTTATTAAAAATATATTTGAAAAACATGCAGAATTTTCCTAAGCAGGGAATGTCAAATGTGCAATATTGAAGTTATTGCTTCATGCTGAACTAGATGTTTTTTTTAGTTTTCGAACTGTATATAATAAATTTACTTAAAATCATTTTTATTTTGGTTCATTTATTCTATTATTTTAATTTCCTAAAACATTTTCTAAACTCAATTGAATTGTAATTATTCTAGAATCTTGAAAAGCTATTCTGATATTGGCCGTGTAGAATGCATTTTCGAAACCAGCTACGATTTCATCATCAGCACTCTTTACGGGTACAATTATATGTAACTCTAAATTGTATTTATGTTACAATTCAATAAAATTAGAATTAGAAAATCATGATTTTTATTTTAAAATTTTCATTTTTGCTTCTCTTATCAAGTGATAAGAGAGTGATAGATAAATTTTTCTACATGCTCATATTCATTTAAGTACTTATATTCGTAATACCTTTATGTTATGTTTTTCAATATCCATCCTTTGGCTGGAATTGTTGAAAGCAAAATTGTATTTTTATTTATCATTTATAAATTTAGGTGATTGACACTGAACAATGAATTCTTGAGTGTCATAAACACCGTGCCATATGTGTTATAATTATACTATTTAAGGGTATCAGGAGGGCTACTTGTATTTGGGTGGCTCCAGAGCCAACGCAAATGAAGTCAGAGCTTTTTAGATTAAAAAAAACTTCAGAAAATCATTATCTTAAGGAACATGCGAAACCTAAAATTTGAATATTATTTTGTTTAAATAAAATTAAATACCCGGATCACGATGGTTAGGGTTAAAGTAATTAAGATCATTTTCGAATATTATTGAAATTTCAATTACTTCTTCAACACTAATTTAATTAGTATCTTCTGCAATATTTTTTCAATTGAAACTACTTTATTTATTAATTAATAGTATCGTTTTGATCTTTGGAGCAAAATCAAATAAAAATATATATTTAAATATTAATTCAATTCAATTAAATCGTACTTTTTGTACTATTTTTGTGTCACAGTATTGTATGCTTGTTGTTCTTTATTTCCATTGTATCATTTTGTACACCAATAAATTTCATTTTATATGTTTTAACCCCAACCATACTGATAACATTTATATACGAAGACACCTTGCAAGGGTACCCGGGTACCCGTTTGCATTTGTTTATCCGTTATTTAAATGTATGTTATATAGATTCAATGCGTTACATTTTAAAATGTGGAATTTATTTATTTATATGTTTATTACAACTATAATGTGGGTATGCATCATTTCGATTCTATTCTTGCACTCTCATTTCTTGTTTTGTGCACTTGGGTATTCGAAGCATACGCCAGCCCTAAAATAAGGGAGAGTATATCATCGAAGTCTTTCATATTTGATATATTTTTATCAGAAAATATAAATACTGAAATCACGAGGCACAGCAACAAAAAAGGCAATAAAATAACATTAGATTTTAATCTGAAAAATGCAGCAGATATTTTAGCCTTAAAATTGGAACCTCGAGAGTTTCGCTTGATTTCAATGGAAATACTTGATGCTTTTATTGGAATCTTATTGGTAACGTTATAAATGGTGATGGCAGCTATGATCCTCCTTCCACTATTTGGGGAAATTATAGTCACCCTTTACACAAAGTATCATTAAGATGCGTAATACGTTTCGACAATGTATTTACAAGATCGTGACCCGTTTAAACCAAACTACTGATATCTCAGATTTTTTGAATATGCTGACACAGAATCTACGTTTAAACTATTTTTCAGATGAAAGTGTGACAGTACACAAACAGTTCCTTTCATTTAGAGGCAGAAAAATATGTTCCCTGAAAACAAGCTAAATATGCACTATAAAAATTTGTTTATGTAACGCAGCCAATAGCTGTTCTTGGAAATATTTACAAAAATAAGCCAGGTAAGCGTAGAAGAAAACATCGCTCTAGATCTGGTTAATTTTGGCAAACAATCTGGAATAAATGTAACAAGCGACAACTTTTACTTCACTCCCTTTGGCGATTCGACTACAATGAGAGGAATAAGGCTACTAATCAGTACTCTTCCAAAAAACAAAGCCTACATTACAACAGGGCTATGTCCAAACCCCACATTCGATATTGGTTTACATCGTATGCTTTCAACAAAAATGGAACTATTTTGTCAGTTTTTACCATTAGGGCGAAGATTGTTTTCTTTCTGTCAACAATACATTATCCTCGAGGCGAGCCAGTCTTTAATGAAAAAGAGAAAATTAGTGACTTCTACAACAAAGCAGAAGGTAGATTTGATGTTCGATGGTGTATAAATATAGCACAAAACAAAAAACGAATAAATGGCTATTGGCCGTTTTTTTTAATGATTGACATGGCTGTATTAGGTGCATTTTGTGTATTATCTGGTTTCGATACAAACGTCAAAAAAAATCGAAGCTCTCGTCGGGGATTTTTGACTTTTCTTGGCGTGGAGGTAGCAACTATACATATGTACAAAAGAGCTAATGGCAATGGAATTGCACGATTCGCTAACGTCCGGGCAGCTCTCAAGCTTATGACAATTAAGACCATACCTATAGAAGTTTGCAGAGATGCTGCAAGACCTCCTGTTACAAATAAGCGGGATAATACGGGACGGTTTGCCACTTAATGATCGCTGCTACATTTACGTGACTTCTAATCAAAATTCTGATCGATAAAACATATAAAAATTCTAAATTTTGTACTCATTTTTATACCAAATGTAAATAGATATTTAGAGGTACCCGGGTACCCTTATCAGGAGGGAGAAGACTACTTGACTTTGGGTGGCTCCAGAGCCAACCCAAATAAACTAAGAGTATTTTAGATGGAAAAACAACTATATAAAATCTTTATTTAAAGGAACTTGCGGAACCTCAAATTTGTATTTTATTTTATTTAAGTAAAATTAAATTTTAAAGTATGCTTGGGTACCAGGAGGGTTAGGATTAAAGTAGATTCATACAGGGATGGAAAATTATAATATTCTGCAAATTCAAAAAATAATTTTTTTTTAGTTTTGTTTTTTGCTTCCAATATAATAAATATGTTATAAATTTAAATCTTTAATGTTATGTTAATTTTTTGTTATCTTTGCTAAAAATTTTTAACAAAAATTATTTTAGAATATTTTTTGTAGCTCTACAGAATAAAGATTTGATAAACTTTTCTATTTCTGAATTTTTTTTACATGATATTTTACATTATTTGGCATCTAGTAATACAAGCATACACCGATTTAACAGAAATTGTGTTCACAAGTTAATTTACTAAATATTTAATAGACGATACATTACCAGGTTGTGAATTGAACAATTAATTTCATAATTAAAAATAATTTTAATTTTTTTCTCTAAAAATGTTGTACGATTTTTTTTAAATATAATTTTTCTTAAATTACCTATAAATAAAAATATAACAGTACTGAAATTAGGACACTTTGCGAATTCACCAAGTAGTTTATCAAATATATTTTACTTTGCTAATAAGGTTTATAAACACCACAAAACATTTATACAAATTCCTGGCATAACATACACACATACATATGCTTGTATATATAACACTTTTAGTCACATTGCTATATGGAAGTATAATTGTATGTATACGTGCCTTAGTATTACAAAAAAATAAATAAAATTTGCTATAAAAAAACTACATTATAACAAATTTTCTGCATATTATCCCACTATACTAGGAAATTTCATTAACCACTCATATACTTATGGATTCGTGTAATAAAAATTTTTTTACACCATTTACACCACGAGTGGTTAAAAGTGGTAAGTTAGGTAGATGTATGTATTGGTTTAGCCTTAGATAAATACTAAGAATGGACAAGGAATTTACGAATTAAAGTATACAAATTTATAATAAACCACCTCTTGGCTTTAAGAATCAAACATCTTAAATCACGTGAAATATGAGACAAGAAACCTTTGTGTAATATAGAGTTTTTTTTTGGTACAATGCTAGAGTCACAAATCTAATTGACATTTATCATATGCCGACAGTATACGCTTAGAATTTTTATATATTTTAATATGTTTCTCTGGTTTCAGTCAGTCTGTTTTAATTCTTAAGGGCATTGCATTATACCATATGTTTGTTTTTTATTTTTTTTTGTAGCTGTTTTGCTTTAGTTACAATTGTTTTGGCGCTTTATATGTTAAGTTTAGACGAAACTCTGTCTTAAGAAGCAACATGCTACATATATGTATCAAAATGTAATCAAGCATACAAAATATCTAAATACAAGCAGAAACGCTTTCAGGTCATGTGTGTTGAAAATTTAAATTAATGCGAATTTCTAAAGTTTGTATGCGAAATAATTAAGAAATGTAGTTTTTCAATTTTAATTTTGTGCTATACAATTTAGATTCTAAATTTTTTTGAATCGAACATCGATCTAAAAATTCCCATATAATTTTTTGGACACAATTTATATTTAAAGAAAAACTCTGATATTAAATTATTTTCTATTATCTATCATCTATTTTAGAAATTTCAATGCCAAACAGAGTAAATGAAGTATTAAAATGAAAAAGTTTAGCAAATATTAAGATATTAATTGATTTTAAATTTAAATATTTTTTTATAAGAAAAGCAAAATGTTTGAATAATTTTATCCTCACTGAAATGAATGTAGTATTCGTTTCTATCCATTAAATACTACCGAAGTCATTTATAATCCAATTTTTTTGTTATTTTTTGAATAATTTAATAAACAGATAAATATAATGAATTTTAAACAATGGCATTTAACAAATTAATTGAGCAGATATAATTAAATTATTTTTTATGTAAAGCATGTGTGAAAAATTTCTTTCGCCTCATATTTTCACGAAATGTCTGACAAGTTTTCCATTTATTGTCTATTGTTCAAATAAAGAAAAAAAATTTTTTTTTTAATTAGGTTATATCTAAAATAATTTGACTTATAAAACACAGGCCACAAATTTATTTTTTTAGAAAATTTTGCTTTAATTTTTAATATATAAAAGAATCTTTCATAAACATATTGTGTTAATTTTTTTTAATTTCCTTTAAAAAAATTCTATAATAAAATATTTGCTAAAAATGTTTGATTCATTTTTGTTAATAGAAAAATGTTCGCCCTTTTACGCTCATAAAGTCAGTCAGTCTTATAACAACAATAAAATTGTAAACATTAACATATAAACGTCGAGTAACCTAAACACACACACATACACATATTCATTAAGTTATACATATGCATGCACGTACACATTTCCACATGTACACATGGTGAAGAAATAAATAAACGAAGTAGAATATAAACATTTTGTGTTATTCGTTCGTTTCTATAATACCGAAGGGAATTTCACCATTTAATTTCTAAATACGATGTATTTACACACATGTGTGTGCTCTAACATGCGAATGAGTTTGTTAAGGCGGTTAAATTAAAAAAAGAAGAAAAAACAAGAAACAGTTTTTCAATAGTCTCTTGTTTTGTTAGCATTAGCCTTATTGTTGCTAGTCTTGTGGTTCTTTTTGTTGTGCAAAAGGGTGGATTCGGCGCAATAAATGAAATCGATTTAATGCAAAAAAGGATTTAAATTACAAAAGGCCAAAAGCAATAGCAACAAAAACAGCAACATTTGCTGCAAACAATAAAAGAACACACAAACACCGACGGACAAGCAGAGAACGTAGCAGAGTAGACATCGTTGTTTATAACGAACAATTTCAATAACAAATAACAAACGAGAAATGAAATAACGGTAAAAAACGACAGTTACTCAGACAGAGAGCAAGCAAGAGAGTACTTTTATCTTAATACAACATAAACTTAGCGAGAGTTTTGTGTATGATTCTGTAACCGTAACTTATAAAACCCAACATAGTAGAGTATTGCTTGTTGCTGCTTTTTTCAACACCTATCGAAGTTGTTCGAAAATGTGTTGAAATCAAAAAAAGGCTTGTTGTGTTTGAAATTGCTTACCCAAAGAGTAAGTTACGCACAAAAACATGTTAGCGTTCATGATAGGTTCTTTATTAAAATCAGTGAGTAGTTGTTGCTTCTATTATCCCTAACAAAGAGTTGTTGATAGTATTTGACTGTTGTTGTTGGCTCATACTCCATATAACGTTAAAGCATCATCAGCACGAAGAAGCGAATAAACGAACAAAGAATAACACAACTCTATATTGGCAAATAACAAAAGTGTGTGTATGTGTAAGCGAAAACTTTAAACGTCAACTGCATCTGAGTTTGTAAAAGTGTATGCTTGAGCTCGTAACGTACATATACAGCATATTTCGTTCAGCTGTCTACTACACTAAAACACACATCCGTAAAAACACATTCCAACATTTTTAGTATCGTATATACTATTTTTCACTTCACAATATTTTCCCTCTATGGCAGTTTCACAATATTATTATTCTGTTGTATGTTTTACTTGATTTTCTTGTATTTTTATTTATTTTTTTTTTTTACGATTTTAAAGCGAATGCATAAGTTTTTCAGTAAGAAAAGCGTCTCCTAACGGTTTAGTACGTACGCTTTGTGTATTTTCGTACAATAGGGTGTCGTCGTTTATAAAATTTCGTAAAGATTTCTTCTCGTTGTATGCGAATTTGTTATCTTATTTTAGCGTAAATTGAAGATAGCAAAATAAAGTTCTGACGCGATTTCTTTTTTGTTGTCCAGTGTATTCTTAAAGTTTTGTGTATTAAAAATAAAAAATATTATTTCAATAAAAAAAAAATAAATAAATAAACTACAAAGAAAAATATATAAGGTTTTATATAGCAACAATTATTATATTAGAATTTTATTTTATATGTTTTTTTCTTTCAAGGAAAATAGTGTTTATTTTTAAGTGAAAAATTTCTTAAGTTTTACGTCCACTTGTTAGAGTTGTTGTCGTTAGCTGTTTAAAATAATCAAAATTTCTTTCTTTTATTTACTTTCCTTTCAGTTTTTTTATTTGTGTCAAACTTTGTAATACAGAAGTTTAGATAATGGAAATTAAAAAATACCACAAAATCTTTTATCTTATCAATGGCTGTGTATTTGCTGAGAAATCAAATAAACCTTAATGTTAGCGTAGAATGAAACAATTTTGAATTGTTGCATGCTCTTAGGGAGTATAAATACATGTTTTTCCCTTTGACATAACTTCAGCATTTCCCCATGTGTAATTTTAAATTATTTTCAAAAATTTTATAATCAAATATTTTGTTGGCTCCTTACAGAGTACAAAAAATTTTTTAATTTAATTATGATTTCAACTGATTTATAAAAAATTTTGTTTGAAATTTTATTAATGTAAAAATAAAAGTTTAAAAATAATTATGTGGTGAGCGATGTAAAGCTTCTTATAATATAAATTTTTAACTTTTGTCTTAGTACATATTTTTTTTTAACTTTTCAATTTAGCTTTTTATTTTTCGCTGCTTATATTCCTAATTTTTAAAAGTCCTTGTCTTATAATAAAGCCGCTTTTTAAGATTATTTTTTTGAAGATTTTACATTAGGGACTTGAAAAATATTTCATTAACATTCATTTAAATTAACAAACTTGGAATGAAACACTAGAAAATTAAAAAAAAAAAAAATTATGATATTAAAGTGCTTGGTGAGGACTGGAAAAATATTTCGTAGACTTAATTAACAAATTTCGAATATAACACTAAAAACCAAAAAATGAAGATTATGATTTTAAAATGTTTGGTGAAAAACTAGAAAATATTTTATTTTTATTATAAGTTTAATTTTATTTAAATGAAAATAATAGTGTTTCTTAACAAAATTAATTGTAATCTATATAAAAATGTGAGTTAAATGTTTTTAGCAAATACTTTTTTAAAAGTTTAAAAAAAACAAGTAAGAGCGCTATATTCGGCCGTGCCGAATCTTATATACCCTTCACAACGTGTAGTCATGCAATAACAGTAGTTTGTATCACCATTCATCTCATATGAAATACGTACATACATATATAAAAACATCCCATTGAAAAATTATAAATTTACGTAAGTATGTATGTATGTTAAAAAAATTTAAGAAAAAAAATTAATAAAAAAATAATTAATATAAATAATAAATATAAAACAAAAAAAAAATAAAAAAAAAACTTAAAAACAAAAAAAATTTTAAAAAAAATGTAAATAATATATAAAATAAAAAAATTTATTTATTTTATTTGACCTCTTTTTTTATAAATTTATATATTTAATTATCCAAGCCTAAGGTCATACAACAGTTTTTATTCTTTTTTTTTTTTTTTTTTTTTTTTTTTTTTATATATAAAAAGCAACACAATTTAAACAATATTTTATTTCTCAATATTTCGCTACTCCTTCGTGTAGCATCTTCAGGAAAATTAATTAACAAATTAACAAAAATTAACAAATATTAAAAAATTTTTCTTTTTTTTTTTTTTTTTTTATACTAATAATAAAAATTTTTGAAACAAATTTCAGAAAATTGTCATACAAAAAATTATACACTAAAAAATTATACTATAAAAACTAAAAACTAGTGTATAATTTTTTGTATGACAATTTTCTGAAATTTGTTTCAAAAATTTTTATTATTAGTATAAAAAAAAAAAAAGAAAAATTTTGTAATATTTGTTAATTTTTGTTAATTTGTTAATTAATTTTCCTGAAGATGCTACACGAAGGAGTAGCGAAATATTGAGAAATAAAATATTGTTTAAATTGTGTTGCTTTTTATATATAAAAAAAAAAAAAAAAAGAATAAAAACTGTTGTATGACCTTAGGCTTGGATAATTAAATATATAAAATAAAAAAATATAAAAAAAAAATTTTTTGGCTTAGCTGGGATTCGATGCCATGTTTACTCTAACCAGTATACATGTTTGTATGTATGTATGTTGTTGTAATGTTGTTTTTATGAAAAAACAAGTAAGAGCGCTATATTCGGCCATGCCGAATCTTATATACCCTTCACAACGTGTAGTCATGCAATAACAGTGGTTTGTGTCACCATTCATCCCATATGATATACGTACATACATATAAAAACATACATATATAAAAACGTCCCATTGTAAAATTATAAATTCACGTATGTATGTTAAAAAAAAAAAAAAAAAAAATTTTAAAAAAATTTTAAAAAAAAATTTTAAAAAAAATTAAAAAAAAAATTTAAAAAAAAAAATTTAAAAAAAAATTTTTTTAAAATAAAAATTATTATGTATATAATATATACAAAACAAAAAAAAATTAAAAAAAACAAAATTTAAAAAAAAAAATAATAATAAAAATATAAATAATATATTAAATAAAAAATAAAAAAAAAAATTAAAAAAAAATTAAAAAAAATTTTTTTTTTTCCTCAGCTGGTATTCGATGCCACGTTTTCTCTAACTAGTATACACGTTTGTATGTATGTATGTTGTTGTTGTAATGTTGTTTTTGTGAAAAAAAATCGAGGTGGTCGTGGGTTTTTGCTCATATCTCAGTTGTTTATGTACCGATGTTTCTGATTTTCAATACCGATCTACTCCCGAATATTTCTGATATTTTAATACCTTACCCGGGTCCAACCTATGTCGGGGGGCTTCAAAAAGTTGATTTCAACATACACACGGACAGACGGACAGAGCTTAATCGACTCCCCTATTCATAAGCTTTCAGAAAATATATACTTTATGGGGTCGGAAATGAAAATTGTAGAAATTTCACACGGAATGACAAACCTATATATACCCTTTTTCACTGTGTGAAGGGTATAAAAAAAAAAAAACTGTACAAAAAAAATAAAAAAAATATTGTGTAGTGCACCGTAAGATTTTAAGCTGACTTTTCTCAACTTGTGTGTTATATAATTTCAGTTAAATATTTCTTACTAAAAGTGTGTCTTTCCTAATTATTTTAAAAATTATTTTTTTTATTTATTATTATTTATTTTATTTTTTATTTTAAAAATTTCTCATTATGGGTAAGCCAGAATTCACAATAAGGCTTAATTTAATTTAATTTTTATACCCTTCACACAGTGAAAAAGGGTTTGTCATTCCGTGTAAAATTTCTACAATTTTCATTTCCGACCCCATAAAGTATATATTTTCTGAAAGCTTATGAATAGGGGAGTCGATTAAGCCCTGTCAGTCTGTCCGTCTGTCCGTGTGTATGTTGAAATCAACTTTTTGAAGCCCCCCGAAATCACTTGGACCCGGGTGAGGTATAAAAATATCAGAAATATTCGGGAGTAGATCGGTATTGAAAATCAGAACCATCGGTACATAAACAACTGAGATATGAGCAAAAACCCACGACCACCTCGATTTTTCTTTCACAAAAACAACATTACAACAACAACATACATACATACAAACGTTTATACTGGTTAGAGAAAATATGGGATCGAATCCCAGCTGAGGCAAAAAAAAAAGTTTTTTTTAAGTTTTTAAAATTTTTTTTTAAATTTTTTTTTTATATATTTTTTTTTTATTTTTTATTTAATATATTATTTATATTTATATTTTTATTAATATTTTTTTTTAATTTTTTTGTTTTATATTTATTATTTATATTTTAATTATTTTTGTTTTATGATTTTTTTTTAAATTTTTTTTTTTCATTTTTTTTTTAATTTTTTTTTTATTTTTTTTATTTTTTTTTAATTTTTTTTTAACATACATACGTTAATTTTTAATTTTACAATGGGATGTTTTTATATATGTATGTTTTTTATATGTATGTACGTATTTCATATGAGATGAATGGTGATACAAACTACTGTTATTGCATGACTACACATTGTGAAGGGTATATAAGATTAGGCATGGCCTAATATAGCACTTTTGCTTGTTTTATTTGATTTATTTAAGAAGAATAAGTTGTGTTTAATAAAAAATAAAACTCCATATGACGTTAAGCTTTCCTGTAGAAAGAGAATTTTTTAAACTTTATTTATAACATAAAAAAATGAAAATATATTTTGAAAATATTTATAAATATTTAATTATATGCTTTCCTACTTTGTAAATTTTGTATATATATTTTTAAACAAACTTCATTTCTATAAGTGAAAAATATTTTTTTTAAACAAAATTTTATTAGCAAATAGTTTCTTAAAAAAAACATTTCATAATCAAAAATTGAGGAAATGCTAAAGTATGTCAATATTTTTAATATAAAACTGTCCCACGTTTTCGTAACTAAAAACTTTTCGTTAACTGAAAAATATTTTTTGCAATAAAAAATATGGTACAATTTTTAAAAGTAAATTTTTTTAATCATTGGTTAAAAAAAAAAAATTCAATATCAATTTCCTTTTTCTAAATTTATTAGTCTTACTAATATAATAAATGTGAATGTTTAAATGTTTGGATATTTGTTACTTAATCACGCAAAAACGGCTGAACGGAAGTAAATGAAATTCGGCACATAGAGAGAAATAACCTAGATTAATACATAGGAAACTTTTTATCACGACAACCTGGCGAAGTCGTTGGCAAACTCATCATCACAGCCTAAACGGGTTGTTTGTTTTGTAAAATTTTTATTTTTGTTGCAAGTTTTAACTTTTCTTTTTTATTTTTAAATTTAAATTTTCAAATTAATAATCCTACTAATACTGTGAATATTTGGATTAATTTGACAAACATATAAATAACAATCTAAGTTAATACTAAGACGACGAAGTCGCGAGCACAAGCTAGTAATTTATAAAGCAAATTTTGTATAAAAACTTTGTTTTATAAACCTTTAATAAACTTAGAAATTTTTTTATAAATATGGACGTAAAACTATTAAGCTTATTTATAGCTTTCTATAAGTAATATTGCAATTCAAAGTGTTAATCTTAATTTTTTTTAAATTTCTTATAATAATATATCGCCGGCTTAATATGTAAACCTACTAACTCCCTTTTAGCAAAATTTTACAATTTTACATGAGAGACAAAAAACTTCTTATATTTCATGTTTGTAGCTTGAGAGGAAAACCAAAAATATAGTTGGTTTATTTTATGGTGTTCTTTATGTATGAATACAATCTTAAAAAGTAAAAATCGTTTTAATTGTTAGTAAATATAAGATTTAGTTATAAACACTAAACTAATATTGTACTGGACTGAGCAGTCTTTACAAAGTTTTTTCTTTGAGAGGATTTAGCAGTTTATATTATCAAACTTATTTACATACATAAAGACTTTAATTGAAAAAAAAAATAACATGCTGGTCGACAAGGCATATATTTTTGTACCACATGTCATCAGGTTTACATATTAAGCCGACGATAAAGCAAACATAATATATTTATTTGTAATTGTTTCTCTTAATACTTCATTAACTTCAAGGATTTATCAAATACTTAAAGATTTCTAATTTAAAAATATTTCAAAAAATTCTAAGCTTATACATTAATCAAAAAATAGTTGCAGCCTTTAAAGAAAGCAACTTTTTTCTAAAAAACTATTTATAGAACCTGGATACCCACTGAGTAACTTCACTTTAAAATTAAACACGGGTGGATCCTTTTAGGTGTTTTCTTGTGCAGCATGCATAATTTTTTTGAAAAAAAAACTCAAGACGTATTTCCATGTGATTAAATACTTAAACATTGAAAAATGTGTCACTAAACCTATTTCGTGTCAAAAATACTAAAAAAACTTCCGATTCAATTATAAAAATTTTTAAACTTAATAAAACTGTATTTGAATTACGACCTCTTATTAAAATTGTAAATTTAAACAAAACGATGTGAGACAAAAATCTGTTCTTTTTAATATTATTTTTTTTTTTAAACGAGAACTAAAGAAAGCATTTAGAAAAATAATCAATAAATTTATAGAAATACAAATTAAGTTTAGGCAATTGTTTTTTTTTAATTTTTTTTCATAATTTTTCTGTGTAGTAACCGCTTTAACATAACAATGTAACAATAGACCGTTGAAGAACATAATAATTGTAAATAATTTTGAGGCATTCTTTCACTAACTGTGATAGCGTTATAAAATTATTTATTGTCTGAAAAACAAAAACTAAATTTTAAAAATTAAAACTAGAAAAAAGTAATAAACATTTTAGGTTTGTCAACTAAATTTGGCCTACTCTAAATATCAAACAAGGTACCAATTTTGACATTGTATCAATTTCTAATATAAACAAGGAGCGAGGCTTTTATCAAATAAAAATAGAACATAGAGGATGCAATGCAGAATATTGCAAATATAAAAAATTTTAAAAGATAATAATAAATAAAGCCAGCGGTTTCTCAGTATGTTTGCAAAATAATAGTGCACAGCACTAATAAACACTAAATTACAATTCTTCTCGTAAATCTCCAAATATTGCAAGACATATGTAAATGTTCTCTTTATGAAAACTGAATATAACTTAAGGAATTCAAACTAGTAAGAGTGCTATATTCGGCCGTGCCGAATCTTATTAACCTTTCAGAACGTAAATAACAATAACAGTTGTTTGTATCACCACTCATCTTTTAATATGAAAAACGTACATTCATACATGTTTCATTATCCTTAAAAATATCCTATTGTAAAATTATAGATTAAGTTGATGTATCTATGTTTGAAAATAATAAAAAGAACTAAATAAAAATAAATTAAAAATATTTCTTACTGGCATTAAAACCTACGTTTATCCAGTTTGCACTGGTTTGAAAAGACGAGGTGGTCTAGGTTTGTTTATCATATCTCATTTTCAAAAATCTGCTCCTGAATATTTTTGATATTTTGGTACATTACACGGGTCTAGAAAATGTCTGGTGGCTTCAAAAATGTGATTTCAAAAAACACGCGGACAAACGGGCAGACGGACAGAAGGACATACTGACACGTGGATAGACTGACAATCGAACAGTGCTTAATTGACTCTCCTATTCATAAGCTTTCAGCAATTATATACTTTATGAGGTCGGAATAGAAAATTGTAGAAATTTCATACGGAATGACAAACCATACACTTACTGTGAAGGGTATAAATATGAAATTGAAAAAATATATTAAAATCAATTTTTGAAAAAAAACCTACTTAACCATAACATTCTCTTGTCGACATGGGTGGAAATAAATTCTTCTAACTGTAATTAATTTATTTAATAGATGTCAGTGAAACATTTGTTATGGAAACTTATTTATTATTTCTTCTATCCTTCTTTGTAGCATGACCCTGCTGGTCACAAATAAACAATCTACATAAATTTGTTAAACACATTGTTAAACACACTATATATACTCCCAGAAATTAATGGAAGCAGACATTAGAATTATCTAGTTTATTTAAAGCGAATTTAACAAAAATTTTCAACTTAACAAGAGTCATGTTGAATTTTACTACTTTGTTTAAAAACAAGTACATTTTAAAAATTCAAGTTGAATAGAAAAGCACTAACAATTTAAAAGAAACATGTGTAATTAAATAAAGGAATGGTAAATTAAATAATAGCCTACGAAATTTAATAAATGTAGAAATTAACCATTTTTGCTTTAGTCAAATTATGTAATGTCATTAAGAATTAGAGAAGCTTACTTAGTCAAATTCAATACAGCCAAATTGACTTTTATTCAATTTGTCTAAAATAAATTAGTTTATTTCTATTCTTGGAATACGACAAACCATACACAATGTTGTTGCATCCTTTTAAAAAAATTGTATTCAATTTAAAAAAAAAAATTTAAAATTGACAAAATTATTCTTTGTATTTGGTATATTTTTATTTATTTAGGGAATTTGGAAATATTTAGAAAAACTTATTGAACAAAAACTATTATTCGCGTTAGTTTTATATATAACAAAATTGAATTAAATTATTTGTGGGTAATACATGCATGAGTATTTTTATACCTAAAAAATATTTGGAACAGAAAAAAATACTTTTATCATAGAATGGTATAATTTTCTTCGATTGGTGGCACATGTCAATTCCCATTGACTTTTACGCATTGCTGAAAATTATTAAAAAAAAAATCATTTTCCAGAAGGAAAACTGTCAACCAAGCCTACTTTTTCTCTTTTAGGCAAAAAAAAGTTGGTGGGTGTAAAGTTTCAATTTTCATCGTTCTTGAAAAAGAATGTTCCAATGCAGTATCAGCCCAGAGAAGCAATATTATCCATGCACTTTTCGCACGCAGTTTGGTGTATAAAGTGATAACGATGCGATAGCAACAGTTCGGTCGACTACGACTACCATAAAATGAACATAATTTAGAAAACACATAACTCAAGCAGTACAGTCTTGGATAATAAAATTGAATGCTTTGCAAGTGTTGTTTATTTTATAGTCTATACATATTTAAAAGCCTAACTTTTTATACCCGCCACCAAAAAAATGGTGGGGGTATATTCATTTTGTCATTCCGTTTGTAACACATCGAAATATCCATTTTAGACCCCATAAAGTATATATATTCTGAATCAGGGTTTGATTTGATGACGATCTAGCTATGTCCGTCCGTCTGTCCGTCTGTTGAAAGCACGATAGGGGTCGCACCGAAAAAGCTAGGGGCTCAAATTTTGCCAGAATCTTTCTTATAGACAAGGTTTGTTTGGTATTGAAAATGGGCTAAATCGGAATATTAGGAAGAGAGTTATAGCTCGAAAAGCAAGAGTAGGTCGAAAAAACCGTGTCCTTCGAACATCGAATAAAATGAAATTGTGTCCAAACGCCTTAACGTAGACTCATGAAACTTCGAATATATATTTCCTGAGAAAAACAATATTTTTCCCCGAAAATTGTTTAAATCTATGCATTAGGAGAGGAGTTATCGATCAAAATGTACGAAAATTTATACCGCACAGTGTATTTTTCGGTATATTTAAAAACAAAAACGTCATAAATGCAACAAAATTGGATGTATGACTCTGAAATTTTGCACACTTTGCTTTTTGGTGAGACGCTTTTTTTTAACGGAAAATCAATGTGCCACGCCCACTTTTACGCCCACCTCCCATATAACGTTTTATCTAAAATTCATATAATTTCTCTATTAGTAAAGATTTTGGATTAATAAAGGGCTATATTGAAACACCTCAGTCGTACTCATTCGCAAAAAATAACTTTGACATGCCTACTATAACGCCCACTTTTCACGTTATCTACCGTTAATGAAATTTAAAAGCTCATAAAACCGCCAAAATTAGAGGTATGATGATAAAATTCGCTACGTATATCCCCCTAGGCAATGTCATTACTGTCTTAGAAAATTGAGGTGCCACGCCCACTTTTACGCCCACCTCCCATATTACGTTTTATCTAAAATTCATATAATTTCTCTATTAGTAAACATTTTGGATTAATAAAGGGCTATATTGAAACACCTCAGTTGTACTCATTCGCAAAAACAACTTTGACACGCCTACTATAACGCCCACTTTTCACGTTATCTACCGTTAATGAAATTTAAAAGCTCATAAAACCGCCAAAATTGGAGGTACGATGATAAATTTTGCTACATATATCCTTCTAGGAAATCTAATTACTGTGTCAGAAAATTAGGGTGCCACGTCCACTTTTATACCCAACTCCCATATAACGTTTTAACTGAAACTCATATAATTTCTCTATTAAAAAAAATTTTGGAATAATAAGGATTTTATTGAAATATCTAAGCTGTACTCATTAGCAAAACTAACTTTGAGACGCCTACTATAACGCCCAATTTTCACGCTATCTACCCTTAATGAAATTTAAATGCTAATAAAACCGACAAAATTAGCGGTATGATGATGAAATTTGCTACATATATCTTTCTAATCAGTGTAATTGTTGTGCCAAAAAGTTTAGGTGACCCGCCTACTTTAACGCCTACCTCCCATATAACGGTTTATCTTAAATTCATGTAATTTCTCTATTGACAAAGTTTTTGAAAAAATAAAGGACTATATTATATACAAACTGTATTTATTAGCAGAAACTTTATTGACATGCCTACTTTAACGCCCACTTTCACTAAATTTACGAAAACATTTTACTATCATATCGAAGTTATTAACGGTGGTTAAACTTGAAGGGCCGATGTTGATTTTTAATAAAACACAAATTATTTAAGAAATTATTATCATTTCTTTTTAAAATGATAATATTTGTATGGTTCACTTATGTATTTAACAAAATCTCGGCCAAATGACCCCCCCCCCCCCCATCCTTAGCGCCACTCACCTATCTTATGGTCCAAATTTTCAATGACAATGTTGATGCTCAATTGGGCATGATGATGACTCTCTTTTGCCACACTATCGCGAAAAACAGCAATAGCTTCCATTCAACTAACTAAGATGGCATTCAAAGATTTTCTAACATTTTATACAGACCTGTTTTGCAGAAATTTAAATATTTTTTAGAGTTCTCCCGATTGTGGACGAATTTGAACAATTATGTTGACCAAAAGAATCACAAAGTACACAAAATGCATTTTGATTTGAACGCTAATTTTTATAAAAAAACTGAATAACTTTAAAGCGTTGTTCATTTGCGTATCTTTCCACGGATCAAATTGAGTAAGTTTGAGATTGAGAAATCTCAAATGAAATGCAGAAATCAAATTTAAAGTCTAAGTGTAGTTCACCTTCAACATGGGCCCTTAAGATTTAATCACCCTCTACAAAGAAAATGATACATATTTTATTATAAAGAGATTATTCCATAGCGATTAACAAAATAATAAATATTTTGCTTTAAATGTACACAAAATTGGTGGTGGGTATAAAAGATTCGGCACAGCCGAATATAGTGCTCTTACTCGTTTTTCCCCATTTTGGCACTGACACATGCCTCGCCTAACTACTGAAAAACACGACTATTTTTTCTTAAATACGTCGCTACTATCAAATATATTAAAATTTTTTTTTAAATTTAAGAAAAAAATATTTTTATTTGATATTTCTTTTTCATATTTTAAAAATTTTCTTTTAACGAAAATTAATAAAATTGCCCACAATAAAACACAAGGATAAAGTAATTGATGTTAATAATTTCGTTATAATCACTTATATTTTTTTGTTTCTTTTCTTTAAAGAATAACAAAAAAGCCTTGAAACAAAAAAATTAAAAGTTTTTTATTTTGAGCGGAAAAGAAAAATTAAAGCAGTGGTGGGGGAAGAAAAAACATCACTTAAATTTAGGTCAAAATTAATTTTTGTTTGAATTTGCTGTTGTTAACGAGCAAACATTTTCTTAAAATTTTTACAATATTATAAACACTTGCTAGTTATTACTCTATAAACACTTCACTTTAAATGTTTTTATAAGGCTTTAAGAAAACGAAAAAGTAACTTTAAACATAAAGTCTGGCCTAAACTGCTTTTTGTAATTTTTAAATGTTATACATCCATCAAAATAAACTGTGTCTTTTTTGAATATGTAATCAAAGTTTGTATCAGATTAGGCTTAAAAATGTCCCATACATAATGATCATTTATATGGGACATCGATAACTCTTTTAAAATATTTCTAACACCTTGTAAAAAAAGGCTGAACCAGTCTTCCGTAGATTTAAGAATTTTTTGGGTTGTTTTTCTAACCTTGGTAATTTCTTTTAATATAAATCAAAGCAAATAATTTTAAAGCAAAAATTTTTTTTAAATTAAAGCTGATTTCTTTTCGATTTTGCAATATGGTTGCCAAGAATTGAGATTGCAAATGCCATAAGTGAAATTTTACGTCAGAATAAAACATTATTATATAAGAGCATCTTTTTTTAAACAGAAAAAAAAAATTTGTTTTGTTAACATTTTTCTATTTCTTAATCCTAAAAGATAAACTTACTCAACCATTTGTGTTTTTAAGTCGACCTAACAGTCCAAATGTAACCCAATTTTCTTATTCAGAAAAGAAGAAATTTTCTGTATATTAACTCACAATTACTGAAGCACAACAAAAAAATTATAGCGTTTACTAACAAAATGCGAACCGCTTTACTGGCCTTAAGGAAGTTTTTGCATTGTGTTTATAAGGATCTTGATTTTAATGTATCAATTTGTTAGGTATTCAATAGTTTTCATATAAAGTACTTCAATCGTACCGTGGAGGGATATCCAGTTTCTCCGATCATTACCATGTTTGATTCATTTTACGACATTGTTATTAAAAATGGCTCGTCCCAATTTTTTTTTATATGGGAGGACACTATGTAGTTTGCTTTGATCCTATCGATTTTTCGTCCGAAAAATTAAACTAATGTGGTAGCCAATTACACAGAATCTTAAGCCTAGAATAATTTTAATTCTGCAGATATGCCTTTACATATATTTTTTTGTATGGGAGGTAACACGACCCCTAATTTAATCGTATCTTTTAAGTGAAATCAATTTAACAATTTTTATTAAAATATCTAATACCAAGATTGACCATTCTAACATTTATTGTTCCTAAAATAAATCATATAATGAATTTTGTTCTAGGGAATTACACTTCCGTTGCTCCTATCGTATAGTTTTTTGGTGGGAATAAGACAAACAAGGTAAAGATAAAACACACAAAGTTTTAAGATAGTCTTGTAGATATCTAATGAAATGTATTTTCTTTTTATTGAGGTGCCACGCCCATTGCTTTTGCTAGCTCCTTTTAAACTGTATGTATGTATAAAAAAGTTGTTGGTTAAATATTTAAAGCGAGCTTTAAAGATAGTAAGCTGGTTATGCTGGAAAAAAAATTGATTTTGTATAGGAGAAAATTTGCCATATCCACTTAAAAGTTTAAGAGGAAATGTCGGCTTCATACATTATTTTAAAAAATTAGACATGTCGGTGAAGCCATTCCTTTATTTAAGGTTAATTAAAAAAAAGGGCGTAAAAATGAGCGTAGTAAATTTTGGATTATTTAAAACATTTAAGTAACATTGCGAAATCGGTGCTGCTGTTCTTAAGTGACGTGATTATTAAAAAACGATATTTGGTTTTTGTTGATATAGATTTTATTATGCAAATATTATTAGTGATGTGCTTTAAAAAATTGCCTTAAAAGTAGATTTTCGTCACTAACCAAATAGAGTGATTTTCAATCGTACTTTTATCAAAATCTAAAGTGCCATTTATTTAACTAATAGCCTGTGTTCTGTATTCTGAGTGGAAATAAGTCACTCGGAATTGCCATTTAATTGTTGTTATGAACAATAACACTACAATAGCAATTCCGAATGATTTAATTTCACTCGGAATACAGAATACAGGCGAATTATTTCAATGAAATCAGTATACATAAATTATACATATATTACACTGAAACTATTTTATTTTGCGAAGCAGTATCACTTTTTTTCATTAGAAATTAATTTATAAAAACCAACAAAACTGCTTGGGCTAGGCTTTATGGAAAAAATATAATAAAAATATTTGCAATGATAATAAAAACAACACATCAGAATTTATTCTTTCCATTACGACAATGGTTGTAAGGAGAGACCAAAATAACGTTTAAATTACTCACTTTAAGCTTACAGCTCATATCAGCTGCTTAAATAAGTGTTTACCTTAATTTTATTTACGTCACCAAATATTATTCTTTATCTTAGACCAACTTGGTGTTATTTATTTTAGCAAGAACAAAATTACATTGCGTTTTTCACGGATAAACCTCTTGTTAGTATGTTTTTCAATTGTTGTCTTTATTAATTTGGGTCTATGTTATTACTTTCAGCTTTCTCTTCTATCATCAATTTCTATTTATTTATTTCGAATAAAAATTAACAAAAAAATATATCCAAGTTTTAATTTTATTAGTAGGCAGTGTTGCCAAAATATATAAACGAAAAGAGACAACATCGCATAAAAAATTCTTGCATGGCCATGTTTAATGAAGTTCTCAGGTTTTGATAATTAAAACAATTCTTTAAGATGTTAAAATACTTAATATGTGTTTAAATATTTGCTTGTTGTTGTGAAAACATTTAGATTTAATAAAAAGGAATATAGGAGCAAACCCGTATAACAACGATATTCTGATGTTCTAAAATGTTGGAAAAAAGACACAAAACAACTTTAACAAAAAAAGCGAATGAAATAAATTACTTACCAAATTTAATAAAATAAATATTTTTATACTTTTGGGTACAGTATAGACGTTCATCATTTTATATGTATGTATATAAAAAAAAAACACTGTATATTATGCATTCCATAAATCAAGGAAGGAACGTCTTGGCTTCATTTCAACTTTCTTCAATCATTAAACTAATACTTCGCAATTTTTTTTCAAAATATGTTTGTGGAGGACATATTTCCCATTAGAATTGATGAAGTGTATACGAAATTGTATTGCTTTTGAGATTTTGTTCTTTGTTTTCATTAAAATATATTTCTGTTTATAATTCACATATTTTATTTTTTTTTTATTTTTTTGTTTACAAAACATGATTTTTATTCATATTCAATTACTGAGAAAGTTAACATTTGTCCAAGATATGCCACCATTAAACATACATGCATTTATATAGCAGGGGATAGCATAACAAAAACTTTACTTAAAATTAATTTATTTCTTCCAAATAGCCAAAGAAAATTAAATTAATTCTTAAGCAAGTTTTAAAATTTTTTTTTTTTCATTATTATGCTGTTTTATTAGTATTTTTTATTTATATGAATAATTAAGCAAAAATACACTGCTCAAAAAAGTAACAGTGTTCTTCCGAACAGTTCATTTACTGCCTTTATTTAATATCAAACACAAGATTATGTGCGATTTGAAATTGCAGTAAAATGCAAAAAAAATGATTTAAGGATTTCTGATAATTTTTTTTTTGTTTAATGCATACCAGGTCATATGTATGTTTATACCTTTTTTGTTATTTGCCACATAAAAAAAATATTTTAAAACTCTTTAATATTGTTCCTGCAATATGGAACTATATAGATAAACAGTACGAGATATAGCAAACACACGGACAGACGAAAAAAAAAACAGTTACTTATTGCTAACAACAGTTACAATGAATAGGCGACGTTTTTAACACTAAGAAAATGTTATTTCTAATACCATACATCGCTGCGTGACTATATGCACAAGCTTAACCGTAGAATGCATAACCGGGTACCCGTGTGTTCACTTGCAACATTAAACGTTGCTAACTGCAAAACTAATAGTAATAGAGTATTGAAACTTTGGTTCTAGGAAACTCAAGTCTTTTTAAGTCATTTTATGGACCATTTATGACACTAGGTTCATTGGTTCCTTAGTTCTAAGCTTCTAAAGATGACACCTACGTAAACACATAACCGGGGTACCCGTGTACCCAACAGTTTTTATATAATAAAAATGAGCAAACAAGAGGCTGTTCAAAGATTTTATCATACAATTTTTTTTGACACATTTTAAATATACATTAAGAAATATGATTACAAGAAAACAATATTATATAAAAATTAATTAATGATTCCGGTCACAAGATATGCAGACGCAATTCGTTATTGAGTGTTCCAGGCACATTGGTTTTTTGCAAAGGCTGCATTCTTTTCGTGTTTTTCTTCTCCGTTTTGTTTCCTGCATGTAGCACAAATAGCAAGATCCAGTTACTGGCTTTCTCTATCCTACTGCTGTCGATTTTGATAGACGGCTTTCGCAAATTGTCTCTAGTGGTCGATTCAGGTAACTTTCTATAGCTATTTTTGTTGTGAAGTGCCTAGTTATTTGATGGTTGAGTGCACGTTGCTCTATAATGGGCATACACATTTCTTCAGCCATTTTCCGCAGAAATAACTTTCGTCTATTTGCAGAGTTTGGAATCATGTCGTTGTTCACATAGTACAATTTATACGCGGCCAAGGCCGTTATATCTAAAACGTTGAAAAATAATGACAGTGGCCATCGTTTTGTAGCTCGCTTTGTAGTGTACTCTGAGAATAACTGGTCCATAACATCGACGCCACCTTTGGTTTTATTGTAAAATTCTATAATTTCTGGTTTGCCACTCTCTGCTACTTTGCCATCATAGTGCATTGACGAAAGCAACAACACTGCTTTATTTTTGCGAGGAACATAGGAACATATTGTAACATTTTTTCGGAAACCAAACGTCGTTGAGCCAATAGATCTATCCCTCTGCCCTTTCATTTCTGCTGGAATACATGTTTTATTTTTCCTAAGCGTTCCCACTAATGTTAAATTCCAGGATAGTAAATGTTCTGCAAGCCCCAACGTTGTGAAAAAATTGTCCATTGTTATGTTTCGGCCGGTTCCTTTGAATTTGGCAGCTAGATCCTTCACCACTCGTTCGCCCTGTTTAGTTTCTCTTCCAGATGCGGCCTGGCCGGTATATATTTGCTCATGCAGTGGAAAAGAATTCGTGGCGTCACAAATCCACCAAACCTTTATTCCGTATTTTGCAGGTTTCGACGGGATATACTGTGTGAAACGCGTGCGGCCTCGATAAGGAAAAAGTTGTTCATCGATTGTCAAATTTTCACTCGGCTTGTAGTAGGAAGCTAGATTGTCATTCATCATGGTCCATATATCTCTTATCGGTGCAGCTTTATCTGTTTGAATACGTATAGCCCGAGTGTTTGCATCATCAAACCTTATGAAACGCAATAGTGCACAAAAGCGATTGTTTCCCATTACTGCGCGATACAATGGAAAATTTCTGGCGCTCCATAAGTCTCTGACGCTTTCAGTGCTGCTGCGGTTGGTGCCTGCCATAATTAGTATTCCAAAAAAAGCATATAACTCTGCTACTGTAACTTCTTCCCATACTTTTGGAGTTGAATTGGGGTGGCTTTCGTTCCATTCCTTATAAGAATTTATTGCTTTTTTATTGGTGTGACGCATAATAATATCTACCATTTCCGAACTCATAAAACATTTATATGTTTGTTCCATTGACATCATTTCAGTGTGCTTTGACGCCCCACAACGTTGTCGCACTATATTTTGCACGAGTGCTTGGTGAGCTTCGTTTGGTTGGGCGTTCCATTCAGTACCATCACGTGAAATAAATTTTTCAACGCTCAGATTTATCGCTGCCTCTTCCTCTTCATCATTGTTATCTGATTCATTGTCTTTAGAGGCTACTTCCTCTAAATCTTCATTTTCTGGAACGTCTTCCACATCAGACTTATCGACATCTCTTATATTGAGCTCTTCCTCGTCCTCACAAAAAGAGCTTTCGTCATCGTCCACAATATCGTCAAAAAGAGACTGAATATATGCCTCCTTTTCTGTAACACTCAATCTAAAAAACAAAAAAATAAATATAAAAATGTATAGGAATATTTCACCATATGTGTACCTTTTATATGCACTGGAAGATAGGTTTGCGCTATATTTTGAAGACATCTTTACCATCAGAATTAAAATTTTTAAGTCTTTCTAACGATAAACTGTAGCACTTGTGTCTACTATTTCTTTACTACTAAAAAGGTTACACCTGCATTGTTGCAAAAATTGTTTCAACATTCTCGTATCTTATTATCGGGGGTTTCACCTTATGCATGACTGTGGATACACAAAAACTTAATAAAAATGCTGTATCTGTTCAATAAAAATAAGAAACAAGCTTGTTTGGAAATAAATCGCCATTTTATAAGGTATGACAATATAAAAATTGGATTTCCTTTCATTTATATTTATTGACATAATTTTTTGTTGTAATAAATAACTAAAGATTTTATTGAATACATTAGACTATTCAATTAATTTGCTAATATGTTTATTTAAAGGTATTTAATATTAAATATTTTAAATTTATACAATGGGGTACACGGGTACCCTGGTTATGTGTTTGTGTGGTATTTTTTGGTTATGCATTCTACGGTTAAAGTTGTTTTCACACAATGAAGAATTTGTCAAAATGTCTACATACATAAATACAGAGTCGGAAAAAATTGCCATGGCTTTTAAAAAATTAACAACTTTTTCTTCTCTATATATTTTTATATGTAAATGAACCCAGTTTTCAGCTTTTCAATGCTAAGCTTGTTCTGGAGCATTTTTCAAATTTTTCCGAATTTCTGGAAATTATTCGCTCTTCATCAATTTGACTTTAAAGTACCATTGTGTTTTGCTTTATTCTGCTGAAACCAACTCTGGTATGTTTTCATAAGTAGGACGTAGGAAATGTTCTATCAGAAACCAAAACGGCTTTTCATGTACGGTTCAATCTCCATTTCTGAAGAATGAAGGCACAATGATTGTAAAATCACCTAGAACACAGAATATACACATCTGCTTATCAACTATAGTTACAACATGATCACGACGGTTATAATAATATTCTCTATAATAATATTTGGTTGACGAAAACAAGTAATAGTTTTTAAACGTTTGATTAAATTTTATCCTTTAACGCTTACTTTTGTATAACTTCGATATAGTTGTGCTTCAAAAATAGTATGAGTTACAAAATTATCATCACAAAAATAGTATGATATCTTTGCAAAAATAATATTACGTTCAAAAGCATTTAAAATTACAAATAATTATTAAATAATGAGTGAAACAATAGTATCATTACAAAGTAATCAACTTATGATTTTTTTATTTATAATTTGATGTTATTGTTCTTCTTCTTGCAATATAAATTTTTGTTATTTTAAAATTTGTAATGTTAAAAAAAATTCACAAAAATTTTGAAAAGATTATACAAATTTAATAATAAACAAAAAAAAAATTTTAATATACAAATTGCAATTAAAAACGATAAAAAATATTTACAATTAAAAAAAAAATAAAAAACAATATTTTTCAATAGAAAAATGCAAAGATTGTCGATTTCATGTTGTCAACTATGTGAATATTGCATGATAATTTGCTTAAACATAATAGTGAGAACTGATAACCATAATATATTTTAAACACAATCGAATAATCTAATCATAATATGTTGCTGATAATCACAAGCATTTCTTTTCTTTTCGTGAAAAGTTCGATTGAAACGACAACAAGTGTCATCAATCATAATTTAACTTTGAAACATATGATTTAATTTGTGAACAGCTGTTGTATTTCAATTGAAAAACTTAAAATTCTTGATGTTCTGCAGGTTTTATTCTTTCAGAGATTGCATTTCTAGCTGAGCAGAATGCTTTATGGTAGATTTTTAGGTGTATTGTTGGTACTTTTTACTACACGTTAAAAATTTTTCGCAGTGCAAATTAAATGTGGTCTACATTTCGAGGCAAATTTTTTATGATGCTGTGTTGGTGGTTACCATAAAATGATGACGAAATGCTCTTTGCATATCTTCCTATAGATCGGCGATTAAAATAATAATATTATTATATTATTCTGGTTCTTTGATTAGTTTTGCATCCCTCCATTATTATTTATGTAAATAGAAAGAAAAGATATATATATTAAAAAAATATATATACAAAAAACTTACTAAATTCGTATACCTCACGCTTATTTCTTGCCCATCATTTGCATAACGAAAAAAAATGTCTTTAAAAAAACCAACTGCTAAAAATTATAAATTATATTTGAATAGAGATTTATTTTTTTCCTTAATTAAAGTCTTATGATCAGAGTGCCCCGGTGGACTAGTCAGTAGTGTGCTTGTCTGCTAGTTTGGGGGTTGCGGGTTCGATTCCCGCCAGAGACTCTGGAATTGTCTGCTTCTCTTCTCTCTTTTCTATTCTTACTTTTCTATTCAGGTATCACAAAGGGATCAATATAATGGACCCAAGTGAGCTGCACAACAGCTGCCTGTTCTACCTATCCTATCCTAAGTCTTATGATCATGGAGCTGCGTAAGTCTTGCAATAATGAATTATGAATTTATAGATCTTTTCATTACAAAACAATTGTACACTTCGCTATTTTTACCTATTGAAGAATATGAATAAATATTGTGGGGTCCTTATCAAAATATTTTTATTGGTACTACTGACTTGATGCAGAAAAAAAATTGGAATTTTTTGTCAACTTGGCCTTGAATGGAACTTAGTTTTATTACCTTTGTACGAATAGAAGCTATCCAGTGTGGAAGCAAAATATCGTATAAAAATCATTGATTTTTAAAAAAACTAACCGCAAGCTCAGAATTAAGAGCAATCAATTAAAAAAAATATTGGATGAAATTTTTTTTTCAAAGATTTATTATCGGCCCATAAAGTACAGTTCCTAGTTTTATAATTGAAACCCCCTAGTTTGTTATTATAATTTTTTTATGCATTATGTATTATATTATTAAAAAATTTTATATAGGATTTGGCGTTTTGAAACTGTGTATGTGACGAACAAAATTGTTTAAGCAAAAAAAAAAAATAATAATAATTACAATATTACATGTTTACGTTTTTACAGTAACTAACCATATTTTATTCGGCAACATTAACGTAAGAGTAACAAGGCCTTTAGACAAGCTGAAGCAACGTATAAATTTTTAGCTACATACATGAATCAATACTCTGTAATTTGCATTTTTATAAAGATAATTTAATAAATACTAAAAAGTCAGCTTGAAACTCCTAATACTTGGTTACCTTCCAGTATAATTAAAGTTACTAACAGCAAATACAAGATATAATATATTAGTCATATTAAATAGCTTATAAAAATTGAATGTAAAAAAAATTCTAGTGTGTTCTCGCTTCCTCGGTTGCGTAGTTATCGTGATGAGAGGTAGCCTATGTGTTAATCTGTGTTGTTATTTATCTGTGTGCCTAATTTTGTTAAGTATTGCTGTTTATGAGTGAATGAGTAACAAAAATTCAA
This sequence comes from Phyto melanocephala, assembly GCA_941918925.1. Classification (NCBI taxonomy): domain Eukaryota; kingdom Metazoa; phylum Arthropoda; class Insecta; order Diptera; family Rhinophoridae; genus Phyto; species Phyto melanocephala. Next base: position 139,330,253 of record OW799233.1, on the reverse strand, counting down.
ATATCTTAACACACAAACATTCACACTTATTAAATAAAATATGGGTTTGGATCATAAAAAAAATTCTGTTATTCAATTTCTCTTCCCTATTAATCTTTAATACGACTTGAAGTAACGTATGAGTGATGAATACTAACAATGATTCCTAATTTATCTTCTGGTTATGAAGTGTTAATTATTGTTGTAGTTTATCACATGTTTTTAGACTTTGTATTTATTGTAGCAATTGCTGTTAATTATATATGAGCAAAACCTAAAAAAATTAATATTGTTCTGATTAATCTAAAAAGAAAAACTAATTTTTTAATGGCAAACAAATGTTGTTTATTATATTTAACAAATCCATCTTTTAAAAGGTTTAAGTTTTTTTGTAATTAAAAATTTATGGAAATCCCTTATAAACACAACAATATTCTATTATATTTACATAAACAGACATTTTTTTTTTGCATACAATTTAGTTATTGGGCTTTACATATTGCTTTTAGCTATAGACATACATACATATTTGGTAACATTTGCGGCAATTTTTTATCTTTTTGTCTTTATACCGTAACACAAAACTGAAATAATCACAAGTAAGCATCAACAACATTTAAACGACAACAACTGCTAGCTAGTATTCAAACTCCATTGAAAAGAGAAAAAAAATTAAACAAAAAATTTCTATTCTTTTAGTGTGAAATAATTGCAAAGAAAAAAGTGAAAGAGAATAGTTCGAAAGCAAAAACTAAATTCAAATACATAGTCCCTGAATATACCAGAAATAAAAAAGCGAAAACAAACATCTAGCATGAAGAGTGGAAAGTAACATTTGTGAACTTCCGGTTGAATAACTATATAAGTGCGAACGTATAGAGACAGAAACAAAGGGAGCGAAAGTGGGTGAGATAGATTATAGAAACAAAAACATAAAAAATTTCTAAAAACACATGCACAAAAAAATGAACAAAATCTAGAAAAAAAACAAGTTAAAATAACAAACAAGCAAAAAACTTAAACTGAAAATTGTTCAACAAACTCCCACAGACATACAAACAGATCCAGACAAACAAAGAACTATATGAACATAAACGCAGGCACACACTGTGCAATTGTTATATGAAATTCGTGTAAAAAAAAGCAGCAGCAGCAGCAGCAAATGCAGACACATTGATTTTTGTAAAAACTAAATATATTACAGTGCATGTATATAAACTTCTTTATTTGGGCGACTTAATGTGTGTATAATAAAAAGTGAAATTGAAAATTTTTTGTAAAAAAAAAAACTAAAACGTTTAACTACTCAATTTATTTTGAAAACCGAAATCGCTTAAAAATTAATATATAAAAAACTAGTCTACACTTAAGTGAAGTTAAATTAAGGTTTTTAGTGAACATATACTTAATTTGGAAAGTGAAAAAAGAAAAATAATTATTTATATATAAATACAATAAATTATGCTGGCCATGTCAACGCTCATGATGCCAGCACCTACCATAGCCATGGGTGCGGCACCACCACCGCCACCCACACAAATAACAATGGCTCCACATAAGCCACCGGAAACTAAACTCTTAGCCATACATCCGGCTGCTGCAGCAGCAGCTGCGGCTGCAGTTCATGCACAGCATCATCATCATCAGCAACAACAACAACATCCGGCTCATATGCAGCAGCACAATGGTCAACACTCTCAACAACAACAACATCAGCTCATGGTTACAACACATCATCCGCAGCAACATTATCAACAGCAACAGCAAACAGAACGGATTTTGCAGCAACAACAGCTGTCAACTTCTTCTAAACCAGGTAAGTGGTAGAAAAACTTTCAATATGTTATGTTCTTTAACATTATACTTATTATAAAAAAGATAAAATGTTCGGGTGTATGTCTGGGGTTTTTCCCTGATCTTTCTAAAGTGTTGTACGTGTACATCGCGAACAGGCATAAGTGCTTTATTTTTCTTATATTTTAAGTGGACCTCAAATAGACTGCATTTTTTGGCATATATATAGAACTATTTTGGCTATAGAACTATATAGGCTTCAACCTCTCTACTATTAATTTAAATAACAATATTCGCATTGAAACAATTGAAACCAATTTTTAGTAATATATAGCTTTAAAAATATCTTTATTTACAAAAGATCCTGAGTAATTTTTGTACACATAAAAGACACAAAAAATACAAGTTGTATACTGGAATAATTTATGGGAAAAATCAAGAAGATGTTTTGAAACTAACTTAGATCTAAGCACAAAAATACAAATGCTTTTGTAATTTTCTAAAAAAGGGGTCAAATATTTGACGAAAACGGAAGCCAATAAATTTCCGAATTTCTTAAAATTTTTCGCTCTTCAGAAATTTGACTTTAAAGTACTATTGTGTTTTGCTGCATCTTGCTGAAAGCACATCTCAGCTCTGTTTTCATGACCAGGGTGTAAAAAATTTTCCATTTGAAATTAAAACCATTTTCAATGTACGGTTATAGCAGTTCAATCTTTATTTTTGAAGAAGTAAGGCAGAATGATATCTTCAAATGTAACGTCACACCATACGTACCCTACAACACAGAAAGTACACATCTGCTTATAACCTACAGTTACTACATAATCACTACTGTCATATTATATTTTCTATATTTATTTTATTTTATCATGAATTTTGCCACAATAATTAAGCGTTTGTTTAATTTTATCATTTAACGTTTACTTTTCACGAAAACTGCAATGTTTTAAGTGTAAATCGTGAACAAACATAAGGGATTTATTTTTCTTATATTTTAAGTGGTCTTCAATTAGAATGCATTTTTCTGGCATATTTATTATTTTTACATAAACTTCTTTACGAGTTATTTAAATAATAATTTACGTATTCGAGAAAAATTCAAACCAGATTTTAAAAATATATATTGTTACAGGAGTTCCTAAGTTATTTTTGAACAACCAAAATATAACCCGTGTTCTCGAATAGTTTTTGGATAAAAATTAAAAGTCGGTTTGAAAATATGCTTCGGTAATTTTCCTAAAATTTGCAAACGAAAATTAATATTTTTAGCTTCTACACAACAGAAACTAGCAATATTATAGGTATCAAAATAAAGCGCTTGACTAGCAAAATATCATAAATATAAAAAAATTAAATACCCATGGTGGCCACCATTCAACCCCCTTAATACTCATATCAAACTAAAAGTTTAAGACGGCACCCTAAAAAAAGATCGAAAAATTAGTTTCTTAAAATAATATTATATTTTCTCAAAAAAACATTGCGTCGGATATAATAAATCAAAATGGCAAATTCATTTAACCTGAAATCTAGGTTAAGCTACAATGTGGTCACAATGCATATTTAAATGATAGTGAAGGGTATTATTAGATTTGCCACGACAAATTGTAGCATTCTTAGTTGTTAATTTATCCTTCTTTTAATATGCACGGCCGCGAGTTAATTAATGTAGCTATTAATATATAGCTATTGTTTCTAACAATTTTAATCAGGAAAGTAGCAAATTTGTAAAAACAATATTTTTTTCCTTGTTTCCATACAGTTTTTGTGGTTATTCTATTTGTTGAATTTCTAACAATACAAATAAAAGCTCTGCTTCTCCTTTATACTAAATAAATAGATTAAAACTAATATTAGAAAATTTAAGTTGAATTGGGATGCGATGTTGTGGTTAGGTTAGGTTAGATCCGGCAGCCGCCCGAAGGCATAGCTCACTTGGGTCCTCCGAGGGTCCCGTTGTGATACCGTAAGTACCAATGCCCGTTTTTCTACGTCCTCTGGCCTTCGTTCCTTAGCCATCCTGTCCTGTTTATAAAGGTGTAGATCATTCCCAGATCACCTGCGGAAAGACAAGTTTTGCTTTCAAGTATTCGCTGACCTAGAATCTGGTGTCTAAGGTCCCCGAATGCAGGACAATTTTAGAGAAGATGTTCAGTTGTCTCCTGCTCTTCCTCCTTATTGCAACTTCTGCAGAACCCGTTGTAAGGGATATTTAGCCTTTTCGCGTGTGTACCTATAGGCCAGTGTCCAGTAATGACCGCTATGAGGTTCCTAAGGTGGATTCGGGGCATATTCACCGCATATTGCGTCCTATGCGCATCCATGTCAGGCCAGATCTTTCTGGTTTCCAAGCAAGTGCGTTCTCTCACCCATCTTTCCTTGGCCTCCAAATAGAATCGATGCAAGATTATCTGCTTTCCCTTTGATAAGGGAATACCCAAAGCACATCTGAATTCAACCGAATCCAGATGCGATGTTTTGGTTAGTTCAAACAATTTTAAGAAATTAAATTAGGTTTTATATAAATTTTCAATTAAATATAAAAGTACGTGTGTAAAATACACTGTTTAAAAATATAGTATTTTTTTCTTAAAAAAATTCGTAATATATTGCACATAATTAAAACTAATTGTATCCTTAATTTAATTAATTAATTTCATTGCAAATGACGAAATAAAATAAGTAGAGGGCATATTGAAAGCATATTTTTAATTTAATTATAAAAAATTCCTTTCTATTATACTTGGTGTAAGTATTTAGATCAAATGATTGATAGACATATTAAATTTACTTGTTTATGAATTAAAACTAACAATGGAAGTTATAACAAACAAAGGAACCAAAAACATTTATATGCTGCCACCAACGGCTAACAATATTAATAAAGGGAGTAACCAACAAATAATCAATCGTTAGGAGTTCAATGGCTTCTAATTTAGTTAACAAATGGCGTTAAGTATTATTTTATATACAGGGTATCCCCCGGGAGGGTATACTAATTTGTTTATAATTTTTATTAAATGAAAGAGAATGGATCTTATAATGATAAATGTTTTATCTAATGTCCGCAATTATGAATGGAATACAATATCAGATAAATGTCCGCCTCTCTTAGCCTCATAAATGTTAGCCTTGTTAGCCTCACAAAGGGGGGCCAATCAACATTCCTTGAAATAATTTGGTGTGGAAAGAGGTTCGCAGTAATTCCATTGTGACACCGTCTTGTTGAAACAACATGTGAGTCAAGTTTTTAATCATATCAAAATATTGCTCAATTTTCAGTTTCAAAGAAGTAAGTTCCAATGATTCCTCCTGACCAAATTGTAGCCCATGCTGTTACTTTTAATGGATGTAAAGGCGACTAATAAATAACTCGAGGGGTTTCCGTTGACCAGAACCAACTATTCTGTTTATTCACATATCCATTCAAATGAATATGTGCCTCGTCACTCATTATGATTTTTTCATGAAAATCGGGGTTGTCATGGGCGAGCTGTAGCATCCTTTTGGCATATGTACGGCGGCGTAAATAGTGTTTTGATAGAAGCTCTTGTCTCAACTAAATCTTAAATGGAAAGAAATGTAAATCTTTGTGCAAAATTGTGGCCAAAGCAGTTCTTTGAAAACAAAGCTCCTCAGCACGGCATCGAATTGAGATTGATGGATTTTTTTTGAACACTTTTTTGAACAGCAGTAATAATTTCAGTCAATCTTACAGTACGTTGTGGTTCATGGTGTGCCTATCAGCTTGTATAGAGCGTCTTGTTGGCATGTTGTTTCTCCCAAAAATTTCACGTAACTTTCTCATCGTCGCAGTGATCTATGATTGATTGTGATGTCTTAACGATTACAACAAGTCTTCTTTACGACTACCAAATATGAACTATCAAGACAAATGTTTACCAAAATGGCGGCAAAACCAAGTTCAATAAGTTGGAAGAATGCAAATTTTTTTCACAAAAAAGAACTATAGTTTATTTTTGCCTAACTTGGGACCAGACTTTTGAAACGAATAGCACTTAAATAAATAAAATTTTCTACTAGAAACCTATATGATTGAGCCCTATGCTATGGTAACCTAAGAATACATACAGATAAATAAGCATTATTGATTTCTCTCAGAAAGTAATGCTAATATAAATGAAAACTTCCTAAAATAATGTGTAAGCACCCGTTTGTGTGACCCTTTTATTCGTTCCTCCCTAGCTGTTTTCCTTTTAATTTTAAGGTATTTTTACCAACCCTAATCAAAATTGCAAAAAATATTTCTTCAATGATCTAAAACCTTCTAGAACATAAAGATGATGGAATGCCTATATAAATATATATGTCTATTGTTCTTTAGGAGTCCTTTTCTGTTTGCCTTCATTATAGATGATTATATTTTTAATTGGAGTGTGTTAATAACCTGCTGCCTAAAACGTTTGTGTCTTTGTTGGAAAATAAAATGGAAAAAACAAATATTTTTTTACACCCGTATTAAACCCAATTAATTTTGTTACCCACAAAAATATAATTTTATTCCTCATTTCATACTAAGCCCATTACAATAAAAAAAAGGTTTTTGATTAAACATTTTAATATGTAAGCCTTTCGGTCTACCTCCACAAGACATTTATCAACTTTTATTGTAAATTTTTGTATTTTAAATTTGCGTCTATTTATAACCTGCTGACACAATTGTTGGAAAAAAAATAAAAATTCATTTCCACCACCTGTACACCGCATAGTGTCAGAAACTTAATGTGGAAAGAATTTAATATTGGCGATGCAAGTAAACAAAAAAATCCATCTGGTTTTTTTCACACATTTGCAAAGATAATTTTAAAATTAAAATATTATAATATAATAACAAAATATTATTATATTAAATCTAGAAAATGTTCTTTGTAATTTTTTATGAAAAAAACATTTTTAATTTAAATAGAAAATATTTATTAAAAGCAAGACTTGATATTAATTTAAGAAACATATCAAGTCCTAAAGGGTTTTCCGTTAGCTACCTAAATAAACTGATTTTGTATAAAAAATATTCTTGATATATTCCTTAAAACCCCGACCACACGAGCGATTGCCTATTTCTGAATAGAAGGAATAACGCCGGCTGAATGATGGCTTCCAATTGCCAATGTTCAAGCTTATATCTCAAGGTGGTGAACACTTAAATATTTTAAACCATTAAATTGAAAATTTTTACTGTGAAGTGTTGTATGCTATCTTTATTAATTGTAAACAAAAAACATTTCTTACTTACGTGGCAGAGTTATTTCATACATAGGTTCATATACTTTTAAATTTTTTGTTTTAAATAAAAGATGTCCAACAAAATCTGGTTGAATTGGTAGCAAGAAACAGATTCTCAGAAATTAAAATAAACCTGTGTTTCATAGAAAACTATTAAAATGAGCTCCAAGGATAAGATGTTTAAGCTACGACCACTTTGAGATATTTTGAAAAAAAAAAACGGTTTGTTGATTTGGAATGTTACATGAAACAGTATTTAGTAACAGTATTTTAATACAAAAATAAAAAGTTGAATTAGTAAATTGTTTACGTTAATGTTAATGTCTAGTGTTGTCAATAGAATTTGACAATTGCTGTGACAATAATTACCAAACATATTGCTCATGTGGTCTGGGGTAAAGAACACCAAAAAGTCAGTTTTTCTACTCTTCACACAGTGAAAAAGGATAAATAGGGGTTTGTCATTCCGTGTGAAATATCTACAATTTTCATTTCAGACCCTTATAAAATATATATTTTCTGAAAGCTTATGAATAGAGGAGTCGATTAAGCTCCGTCAGTCTGTCCGTCTGACCGTGTGTATGTTGAAATAAAATTTTTTTGAAGTCCCCCGACATCGCCTGGACCCGGGTGAGGTACTAAAATATCACAAATATTTAGGAGTAGATCGGTATTGAAAAGCAGAAACATCGGTACATAAACAACTGATATGAGATATGAGCAAACATGTTATTTATATGTATGTACGGATTTCATATGAGATGAATGGTGATACAAACTATTGTTATATAAGTTTCGGCACGGCCGAATATAGCACTCTTACTTGTTCAAGGTGTTATGGTGTCTCAATCTGCACTTGATAATTATCATCAATCCAGATACGATAGTTTTGTTTATTGACGTTCCCATTTAAACAAAAGTGAGCCTTATCGCTTAACAGAATTAGCTTACGAAAATCAGAATACATATTTCGAACAGAGCCATGATTACTAAAATAAATTTGCATAATTTGGAAGCTTTGTTCAGGCGTTAGTCTATTCATGTTGAAATACCAACCCAAACTTATCATAAATTACTTGACACCTGACAAAATGGCCAGCAGTTAAAATGTTGGCAAATTTAAAATTCTTTACCTCTGTAATACTCTATACTATTTTCAAATATTTTTGTTGTAAACTTACAAGGTGACTGACTGTATCACCCTTGCAAAACATCACACATTTACGCAAAAATTAATGGCGCTTAGCTTTTTTTATGTTACCAGAGCTAAAATTTTAAGGCCTAAAAGTAAGTTTTAAAAATTTTTCTAGGACGACAAATCAATTGTGGTAGTCGCATGCAGTTTTTTACAAAACTGATAAAGTAAAAAAAAAAATACAGGAGTGTAATATTCATCCCTGAGGAATCTGATATTACCCCAAATCATCTTTTACGTGGGTACACCCAGAAAACAGAAAATGACATTCATTGCCAATCGAACTTTTTATTTGTGATTATAAAATTTCTATTGCAAGAAACATAATTTAATAGTGCTGACTACATATTTATATTCCAAAACAAAATTCTGTAGATATAACTGTAAAATTCTACTATCACAACTAAACTATGCGATTGGCAACATATGCGTTACTCACACCCGCTATGTCTTTCTCTGTGTATAATGACCTCATTGTTACAGAGACTAGATTTCATATTTAATATTATTTTAATTTTGCTTTATTATTTCCGAAGTCTTCTTGCATTTGAATCTTCTACATATTTAAATATATTTTACTAGTCAATCCCTTTCATTTGATATCTATATTGACCGGTTTAAGAAAAAATCATACATAATTTTATTTTAGACGTCATATTGTATTCTACTTGTATTCATTTGATATCCTAACTAATGGGATTTTACCGGCGGCCATCAAGGATTTTAAATTTTATATAGGTTAGGTTTAGATTAGGTTACAAAGGAGGGGCACTAAAAGCCCAACCCCACGACAGGTATACACTTATGGCCAATTGGCATATTGTGCGCTCCATATGAATAGAATAGTTAGAATAGAAGAGAAAGATATGCAGACCAGTCCATAGTCTCTGGCGGAAAGCAAATCCGCAACGCTCAAACTGGCAGACCAGCACACTTCTGACAAGTCCACCAAGTCAAATATTACGTATTATATTTTTCTTCTTGAGTCAGAAAATATATAATTTATGAGATCGGAAATAATTATTAAAAAACTGACAAATGGTATGACACAGCTACTATATATCCTTAACATCACAGGTAAAAGATGGGTACAACAAATTCATAATTTTTGCCCCAAAAAAAAATTTTTTTTTCCCACAACTCTGACGCAGTCTAATTAAAACTGTACGAAATAATGTTCATACATACGTGGCTTTGTGTATGCGATTTGTCTGTATAAGTGTGTATACTTCATGTTCCATCATGTCAAGTGAGGCATCAGTTACTGCCACTCAGTTAATGTCTGGCTGTGTATCGTTTACTCTTTTTTCTAACTGTAGTTTGTGGCTGTAAAACAGTGGTCTTTCATCTTCTCGTATAGCTCGTTCATCATCGTCTTAGGCCTAGAGACAAGTTGCATTTAAATGAAGTTAAGCAGTTGTATTATGTTTGTATGTTTTGGCTTAGACGATTTTTGTAACTGGCGTTGCTGTTGTTGCTTTTAGATACTACGCAAGAGTTTCTCTGAAAAATGCCCTACTGTCAGCAAGATAATAAGTAATTTTTTTCAAATCAAAGAAATATTTAAAACCGAATTAAATTTCTTCTTCTAAATAATGAAATTAAACATTTTATTTTTTAATTGTTCTAATAGTTTGTTAAAAGTTTTCCTCATTACTAGGTTAGTAGTTAAGCGTAGTGCTAATATATTCGGTTTTAGCCACTTGGATCTTTCTTGTTGACTTCTTACTTGTTGTTTGGCTTATTTTTTTTAAAAAAAGTTTGTTTGGATAAAAAAAGACGAAACAAAAATAATATCTTAGTAAGTAATTTTCTTGAAACTTGGAACTTCACACTATTTTAAGTGTGGAAATTTTCACTTTTTATCGTAATAAAATTTATTTTCAACTTTCAACTTTATACGAGTATCAAGCAGTTACATAAATACAAACAAATTATGAAAAATAATTTTGTGGGAGCAAAGAATTATTTAATAAAAAAACAAACAAAATAGTTGTTCATGTACTATACAACTACACACTTATATTATCATTTTATAGTGTTATTTTTTTTTCTCCGTTTGTACAAGTATATAATATATTTATCTATATATAGACTGCTTGTAATAAAAGCAATATCTATTTGTTTGCTTTCAAGGAAGGTTAGCTACAATAAGTTGCTTTGATTTATTTCAAAAGAATTGTTCCAAAACTGTTTTCAACTTTATACCTACAGCAGAAAATGTGTCAGATAATATAATTAGGCGGTTAGTTTATAACTTCATGAGTTTAATATTTTATCTAATTATAAGCCTTAGTAACAATGAAGAATATTTAAAGAAAAAGAGATCCGTGCTTAATAAATTGATTTTGCTACATGCATTTGCATGTATTTTGAAGCGCCTCATTTATGACAAACTATTTTGGATTTAGGAAAAGAATGACTTCTCTGCAACTATTCACATTGAACTAGTGCAACATTTTTTTCCTGACATTCGTTAATTTCATAATAAAATTTTACGAATCACTTATTTTATTTTTGATTCGCTTAATTTCAGACAAACTTTGTCCTGTAGTCCTGCTGGTCTTCAACCACGTCTATATGCTTGCAAATTCCTGTCAATGGCCATTATGTTATGTCATTTGGAGATATCCTAAGTATGTGACCGATCTATAGGCACTTACATCGGCGTATTGCTGATATCTTTTGTCCAAAAATATGTAGTATTTTGCTAAGGCTACAGTTAACAATGATTCGTTCCATTGAACTAGTGTAGACGTTACGTTGAATTTAAAGTCTTTGAACTTGGTAACTGATAATAGTTCGAAAGTTTTTCTGACATGGCTTAGTAAGCCAAATAAATGCCTTCACTTACTTTATATTGTCATCGGTTATAGTTATGGTGCAGCAAAGAACAAAAAACAAAGAATGCCATGTCTCCCATTGAAGAAGGAATTTTTGTATACTGTATAGATTGGTCAGTTTGGCTTGTCAGCAGTAACTTTTGTCCCACTCTTACCAACATATCTTCGACCATTCTTAGCTGGAATACCAGAGTGTCTACTTCTAGGAAGACAAAAATCGTCTACATATTCTGCAAATTTCAAAAGCACTGTAACCCCTGACAAAGACAACTTTGGATAAAAGAGGCAGACTTGTGTAACGCTATTCTTCCTGGTATTTTCTTACCCTTTTAACTGCCTGCAGCATATGATAAATATTTTCAGTATATTTTGGAGGAATTATTTTCCCTGAAACTCCATTAGAACTTGGAATAGGCATCATGTAAAATTGTGACAAAAATTGTATAGTGTTGGTTATATATGACTGCCTCATTTAAATTTATTTTTATTGTAAACGGGAACTTGCACCGTCAACTTTTTTTAATATTTAAAGGACTAGCTATGCATTAGTTTAGAACTTAGATTAGATCTTATGCTTAATTTAATTTTTTTATCCATGATTCTATATGATATTTATTAATTATACTTGAGATAGAAACTGAATTTTTTTTTACTATTTTGAAAATCGTGTTACACATAAATATCACAGATTTAAACAGAAAGAACTTTGCCATTGTATTGCAAAACCAAGCTCATCTTACACTTACTTAACTTAATTAATTTTTAAAGTGATATGGTCTAAACATGAATCGAATATGAAATCCCACTAAATAGTGCCAAACATTTATGATTTCATGGAAATTAATATATGCTTAATAATTTAAAATTTTCTTTTTTAAGAAAACGAATCCACTTGTTGATGCTCAGTAATTCATTTAGCGGATTTCTTCTGCTATACCACAACCAACTTTTTCCCCATTTACTATTTTTACACTTTGGGAATACTTCTCACACAAGTGCAAAGATTTTTCTTAAAATTACTATTTGTAATTCTACTACCGGTATTACATGTAGACTCTTGTTGGTATCAACTTAAATTGTTATCCGTTTTAATTCTATTTTAAGTCTTATTTCCTTTTTGCAAATAAGACTATATAGATTTGTTGGAAAATGTAAGTCAAGCAGTAGGCAAGTGCTGTTGAGTTTACATACAGGCCTTTACCAAAATGCTAACCAAATAAACGACGTTTAAAATTGTGTTTTTTCAGTTTTGTCTTCATTCCTAGTTGAATATAAAATTACCGGAAGTTGTTGGATTTTAATAAAATTAATTTATGTATAATGAGTATTTTACAGACACATTTAAATCAATATAATGTTTATATTATTATTATTTTTTATTTTTTTATTTTAATTAATTATTTTAACTGTTTTTTGTGCTTTAATATTGAAGCAAATATCAAATGGATAATTTTTCTTAAAGGCGTATACTTCGGTTTGTTTTAAATAAATAAAAAAATAATGATACTGATTAAATAATTACCTTTACGTTTTAATTAGCAATTAAAGTAATGGCTTTATTTAATTTCTGCAGAATTCGGAATCCTGGTGGATATGTAACTGTATGTGTTTTCCATACATGAAAATTACAAACAACTTTTTAAACATAACTTTTGAATTTGAATTTTTTTTTTAATTTCAAAAAGATTTCCTGAAAGCAGTGTTCTGCCACATTAAAGTGCATTCAGACGACAGCTATTTTCAATATGAGTTTTTCTGCATATCGTGTTAACCAGCTGAAACATTGCTCGCTTTAAATTCATATGTAAAATCTAATTGACAAACTTTTAACCAGAGCATCTTCTATTTTGCTTTGAAATCAACCGCACTAAACAGTCACTCTTTGGGGATGCACCGACTTTTCAACAAATCACTAGTGAATTCGCACTTGCACAAATGCTGCAATTCTGCTTGTTATCGATTCCACTGAGGTGAAATGGTGTCTAGTAGGTGAAGATGATTTTCTTTGTAATGCCACCATTCACTTTTATCTGTTATTCTGTTCTGACGACTCTTGAATAGGTTAGTATGCTTCCACTCTAGGGTCAATTGGACCTTGTGAGTGTTTATATTCAAATATTTATTGAAAATTTGCATCAGTGTTTTTTTTTTTGGGATATTAAATCTTTTGTAACGACAACGAGGTAAGTTTAACGTCTCATCTGCTACACTATCGTTAAAAACATCAAAGTTTTAGTATTCGATCTGCAAACTAGGCGAGCATGCTTAGGTGGTTTTACATCTTCCAGTTTTTTGATGGATTATGCTGATCAAAAAAAAATCGCGAAAAAGTACGAAATGCATTTTGATTTGAAAGCCAATTTTCGTAATTGTCTTCAAAAATCTTAGCACGCAGAAACAATGGTTAAATTCGTCAAAGACTGAAAGAAAGAAATGTGAAACTAATTTGGAAAAAAATTGACGTTAAGGTGTGACCTACAATTAACCTCGTCTATTATGGTTGAACCGTCATTTAATATCTGACAGCAAATCTAATATTATACACAAACAAATGGAACTTTTAACATTTTTTATACCCGCCACCAAAAACACATGGAAATATCTATTTTAGACACCATAAAGTATATATATTCTGAATCAGGGTTTGATTTGATGACGATCTAGCTATGTCCGTCCGTCTGTCCGTCTGTTGAAAGCACGATAGAGGTCGCACCGAAAAACTAGGAGGCTCAAACTTTGCCAGAACCTTTCTTATAGACAAAGATTGTTTGGTATTGAAAATGGGCTAAATCGGAATATTAGGAAGTGAGTTATAGCTCGTAATGCAAGCGTAGGTCGAAAAACCGTGTCCTTCGAACATCGAATAAAATAAAATTGTGTCGAAACGCTTTAACCAACAGTCATGAAACTTCGAATATATATTTCTTGAGTCAAAGCAAAATACCTTCCCAAAAATTGTTTACATCCATGCATTAGGAAATGAGTTATGGATAAAAATGTACGAAAATTTATACCGCGCAGTGTATTTTTCAGTATATTTTAAATTTAAAACCTAATAAAATGGACAAAATTAGATGTACGATTCTGAAATTTTGCACACTTTGCTTTTTGGTAAAAAGCTTTTTTGTAACGGAAAATCAATGTGACACGCCCACTTTTACGCCCACCTCCCATATAACGTCTCTATTAATAAAGATAATATAATTTCTTTATTAATAAAGATTTTGGAATAATAGAGGACTATATTGAAACATCTCAGTTGTAGTCATTAGCAAAAATAACTTTGACCCGCTTACTACAACGCTAACTTTTCACGTTATCTACCGTTAATGAAATTTAATAGCTCATAAGACCGCCAAAATTGGAGGTCTGATGATAAAATTTGCTACGTTTATCCCTCTAGGCGGTATCAGTACTGTGCCAAAAAATTAAGGTGCCACGCCTACTTTTACGCCCACCTCCCATGTAACGTTTTAACTGAAATTCATATAATTTCTCTATTAATAAAGATTTTGGAATAATAAAGGACTATATTAAAATATCTGAGTTGTACTTATTAGCAATAACAACTTTGATACGCCTACTATAACGCCCACTTTTCACGTTATCTACCGTTAATGAAATTTAAAAGCTCATAAAACCGCCAAAATTTGAGGTATGATGATCAAATTTGCTACGTATATCCTTTTAATTAATGTAACTGTTGTGCCAAAAGTTTAGGTAACATGCCCACTTTACCGCCAACCTCCCATATAACGGTTTATCTTAAATTCATCTAATTTTTCTACTGACAAAGTTTTTGGGAAAATAAAGGACTATATTGTAATATCTAAGTTGTATTTATTAGCAGAAACTTTATTGACACTCCTACTTTAACGCCCACTTTTACTAAAAGACTAAATTTACGAAAACATTTTACTATCATATCGAAGTAATTAAGGGTGGTTAAATTTTAAGGGCCGATGTTGAATTTAAATAAAACACAAATTATTTAAAAAATTATTATCATTTCTTTTTAAAATGATAATATTTGTATGGTTCAATTATGTATTTAACAAAATATCGGCCTAAATGGCCCCCCCATCCTTGGCGCCACTCCTCTATCTGAATGGTTCCCATTCAACGAACTAAGAAGGCATTCACAGATTTTCTAACATTTTATACAGACCTGTTTTGCAGAAATTTAAATATTTTTTACAATTCTCCCGATTGTGGACGAATTTGAACGATTATGTTGATCAAAAGAATTACGAAGTGCACAAAATGCATTTTGATATGAACGCCCATTTTTATAAAAAACCTGAATAACTTTAAAGCGTTGCTCATTTGCGTATCTTTCCACGGAATTGAGTAAGTTTGAGATTGAGAAATGTCAAATGAAATGCAGAAAACAAATTTAAACACTAGGTGTAGTTCACCTTCAACATGGGCACTTAAATTTAACCATCCTCTACAAAGAAAGTGATACATATTTTATTATAAAGAGATTATTCCATAATGAGTTACAAAATAATAAATATTGTGCTTTAAATGTACACAAAATTGGTGGTGGGTATAAAAGATTCGGCACAGCCGAATAAAGTGCTCTTTCTTGTTTTTATTTACATAAAGTTTTTTATATTTGAAAGACATCTGGCATTAAAATTAAAATATGACTTCTGGAATATACTTAACAGCCACAGGTGGCTCAGAAGTAGTCTGGTCTGGAGGTTAAATTTTCGATGAATTTTCCCATCATTTGTGGCAATATATAGGCAACAACATGGAGAATATTGTTCTTCAAGTAGTGTTCAATTAATAAACAGAAAAGTCGGTTTGGTAATAATGGCTCCAAAGTAGTGACTGTTACATTCTGACAAGCATTATTTTTAAAAAAAAAGTACGGACTAATGATTTTACCAGCCCTTGAAGTGCATCAATAATCAGTTTTTCTGGATAAAACATACTTTTGAGGATTATCGTCACTCCAAATACGGTAGTATGGTTTTTTGTATCCATTCAAACAAAAGTGAACTTTATCGCTTAACAGAATTCGCTTATTAAAGTCGGAAAACGTATTTCAAACAGAACCATGATTTTTAAAATAAATTCGCACAATTTGGAAAAGTTGTTTAGGTGTCAGCCTATTCATAATAAAATGCAAAACCAAACTAAACATAATTTACTTTGTAGCTGACAAAATGGACGCCAGTGAGAAAACTGTTTCCCACCTCCATAAAAACTCCCTGTGGTACAAACTTATTTTTTTTTTTGCTGGGTATATATGTATGTTGTTGCTTTAACTACAAATTTATAAAAATTATAAAGTTGTCCACATAATCAAAGCGTTTTAACCAAAATATATACAAAATGTTTGTTCATATCTATAGTAAACGCCCTATTACAATTCGTTAGTTTGTTGATAATTTTGGTTTTGTCTATATTTTTTTTTAGAACTTTTATAGTTAGTTTTGATTATTTGATTTATAATTAGATTAATAAATAATATTTTCATTTTTAAATTGTTTAGAGTTGTTCATGTATCTAGCAGTCCTGATATTTAATTATCTACCTAATATACATGTTTTTTTTTTTTTAGCATATGTTTTCTTTTTTTAATTGGTATTTGTATACAACCATGATATGTTTATATACATATATTGATATACACAAGTATACAAACATTGGAAGTTTACACATCTTATTTTAAATTACCCAACAAGTTACATGGCTAGATAAAATAATTAAAGGAATCGTTTGCACTATCTAAATATTTATTCAATTAAAGTTTGGCAATGTTATTCGCAAGTTTCTGTAAAGTGGGAAAAAATCAATTAAATTAAAGGTAAAGTATTCGGTAGGTCGGTTTATGTTGCCACAGCGTTTGCAATTACGAATTTTTGACACTAGAAAATTACCTATAGATATGGTACATTGCCAAATAGACAATCTCACACTAAACTTCTTCTCACCAAATCGAATTAATAGGCAACGAAAAGTTCTACTTCCTTTTCTGTGCAAATTTAGTGGAATTCAGACGTATTAAAGTCAATAAGTGAAGTTTTAGATTTAAACCAGGGAAATAATATTAATTTCCATCCTATTTTCTACAGTATTTTTTTATAAATTTTCTTTTTTAAACAATTGTAAAAGTCAAGGTAAAACTTTTTATACAAATATTTTATGTTAAATTTTCCTAAAAACCTAAAAATTTTTTTTAGACAACTAAATTTGAAATTGATCCACATTTAATACCTATCCTGCGTAACTTAAGCACATTGGGCACTAAAAGTCCAGATTGCAAAAAGCGTACATGGTTATCACCGGCTGCTGGAAAGCTGGTGCAAAATTTTAATGAATATAGCAATAAATGTACATTTCCTAAAACTTTTATGTGGACTGATAAAGAAAAACACGTTGATCTCTATTAGCAAGCATTATCGTGTATAACCCTAAATTTGGCCAGAGAACTTGTATTACGTAGAAATTTATCATCTTTAAGCAAACATTAAATTAAATGCATCAGCTTCTACACCTTTAACGTTCCTAAACATCAAAATATTTTTATTACAAAATTCAAACATACTCATAAACTAAGCTACCACCCCACCAATCGTTAATTAATAATTATTAATTAATAATAGGAAATAGAAAGGTATGCAAGAATATCCTATAAATATTTACTTCTTACTGAAATAGAAATACCAACACATCGTGAACGGAGAGGCCTCATCGTCCATCGTGTAAACTTGGTAAGTGAAACTATACCTCAATGTGATTTATCTATAGAATAATCTTGCATCTAAACAAAACCACACAACTCATCAATGAATATAGTCCAATATAGTAAAAATCATAGTAAAAGTTAAAGAAGAAGGTAATAATGCCCAAATAAAAGCTAATAGAATCCAGTGATTCTATTTTGTCATTCATTGATGAAGTTGCATTGTTTTGTTGTAATTTCTTATTGTCCACAGTATTATCTAAATTCATTTTCGTTTCTTTTCGTGTAAAAACTCTAACGTCCTAACTAATAATATATGAAGCATAAATTGTTAAAAGTATAAATTAAATGCTACTATATTACCCCTTTCAAAAAAAAAAAACAAAATTTAAATATAGTAAAACACATATTTTTCTTTTTATTATAAATTTTTAATTTCCTTAAATTTTATTGTATAATTGTGTGGTTTAATAACATTTACATTTTTATTATAATATATATTCTTAATTAAGATCACTATTTAGTTAATTTTCATAATTTTAAATCGTATAAATTACGTTCTAAATATCACTAAAAATTAAATTAATTAAATGAAAACCAGAAAAGGCAATTAATAGCCACTTAGAAAGAAGAAGCAAAACTTGAATTAATTTGCATTTCTCTGTTTACCTATTCTTTTTTATTAATACCTTTTATTACAACACTGAAAACATGTTTGCTTAAAGTTTTACTCAAACGTAATTATTAATTTGTAAACGAAACCGTAACCGTTTCAATGAATTAGTTTTTTTGTAACAATTTAAAATTTTTATTCATATGCATTCAAAAAGAAAGACAAAAGCTTATATATACTAAGGAAAATTTCATAGAAGATTATTGTAAAAATTTGTTTTAGCTTCCGAATTTGTTAGTTATTATGGTTTAAATTTAAAGGATTTTTTTTTTTGTGTAGCAAAACCTTATAAGTTATGACAAAAATTTTGATTTTATATTTTTTAGTTTTAATCTGATATTTTGTAAAATAAATGAATTGGAGTAAAATGAATTACTAGAAAAATAAATCGTTTTCTATATGAACTAATGCGCTAGGGTAATGTAAAGTAAGTGTGGGATTCTATAAACCATTATGTAGTGCCTATAGAATCATGGTAAGGGAGGGTTTTGAGGCACAAGTTTTCCACGTCACCTGGGAAAACGTATTTTAAATATATAATAATAAATTGATCAATAATAAGTTTGGTTTTTTCATAATGGCATAGTAGGGGCTTGTTTTTGTTTTGTTTTAAATACTATGTCTATTCTCTACAGTTAGCTTGTTAATTTATTAGTGTTACAAACGGGAGTCTTATAAATAATTTAATATGTAAAAATGAGTTGAAAATAGATGGGTCACGAACCCCCCCCGACCGACTGCTAGCTAGTATTATAGGCTCCCATTGACCTGGTCCGTTTTCGACTAAACCGAATGCAGGATTTGCTCTTAGGATTTTTCGTGTCGAGCTATCTTAGGAACTTATCCAAACACTCTTAGCACAGCAGTTTTACATTGTTGTTGCGTCTTGCACATTACATATAAAATGGCGCCCAACGTGGGACCGAAATACCTTAACATCAAACGTATTTTCGGTTCCGAACTTAATAGTAATTTCTTAAATTTCAATTTTGTTTGAGTATGTCTAAGAATTTTTAAATTTTCAACTTCTTTCGCGAATAGGTATATATGTTTTCTGGAATTTTAGGAACTTGATGAGTTCGAGTTACCTAACCGAAATCCTCTATGTATGGTTTTCGTGTAGCTGTCGATATTTTTATTTTATTAGATATTGCTTAGTCTTATTTTGTAGTAAAGTTTTTTTAACTTCTTTTCATGACAAGTGATTCTGGCATTAGTTATGAGAATGGATTATGCTTTTTTTGCTTTTGCAAAATAACATCCGCTTTTAACAGTGTCAAGAAATTACATTGTAATTGGAATGTAGGTTATACTAGTTTACTGCAAAATCCATAATCCAGTTTTTATCTTTTATTGATCAAAATTCGTTATAAATTTATTTTTTTACATCTACCCTACGATTAGTAGTTCATATAGAAAACAATTTGGATGATCTTTTGTTGTACAGAAGAATATTTAAAAAAACAAAAATATTTATAGCGTTTGCCTTCTTTGTAAAATTTTTTATAAACAGACTTTTGGGAAAAAAAATTCTTTGCATTCATTGCAACATATAGTTTTTTGCAATTTCTGGCATTACGTCATTAATTTAATTTTTCATAAATAAATAACAATTTACGATACCTTAATATAAATTGGGATAACATAAATTTACGAAAATGTCTTTACCAAGAACACCACCTCCCCCTTCAGCACCAATGGCTTCACAAATGGCACCCCCAGCTATTCCCATAAATAATCCTGTTATGACTTTTGAATCTAAATGTATAATTTGTAATGAAAAAATGGATGAAAAGATACCATGTATGATAATTAACAGTTGCAAACATATTTTTCATAGATCTTGTATTGGAAACTGCTTATCGAGTATAAAACAATGCCCTGTCTGTTTCCTTACATGTGAATTAGAGGATCTACGCAAGATAACATTTCCTTTTAAACCTAATGTTGCTAAGCCTAGAGGTAAAACTCGTGGAGCTATTCCCAAGACATATAACACGAGAAGTGTAAGTAAAAGTCTTTTTCAAGATTCCTCTAACTCGTTAGTAGATATATCTGGTGATGATTTAGTCAATTCAAATCCAGGCCCTGCTAATACACCTTCGTATGAAAACAATCCCATTCAAACTTTACATCCTTCAAATTCTCCTACTACTGTTAATTTTAATCGTATAAACCAAATGATAGAATCAAATATTACCCGTGCTTTACAAAATCTTAATCTGAGAAATCAGCAACAAAATTCATTTGATACAACTTGATAGGCCAAATGATTGAAACTAATATACAGCGAGCGCTACAACATTTCAATTCCTCTGGTTTTACAAATACTGTTAATAACCGTCAACATCCTCCGCGAAATTCGAATAGAAACCATCCAGCAGATGTCCCTTTGTTAGGTCAACAATATCGTCCGCAGAATTTTTATGATTTTCCACTTGATCATAGAGTCGGTAATAATCGTCAACAAAGTGTTAATAGAACACCGAATTCACAATTTTCGACAGTAAATGGCGACAAAGTTACGTCTATTATACAAAATTGGTGTTTAAAATTTGATGGCTCAAGTACTGGCTTAAACGTGGAAGAGTTTTTATATAGGCTTACCTCACTGACTAATGATAATTTCAACGGTGACTATGGAGTTATATGTAAAAATCTTCATATGCTTTTATCTGGAAAAGCGCGAGACTGGTATTGGCGCTATCATAAGAAAGAAAATGGTATTATCGAATGGAACGAATTTTGCAATGCAATTAGATCGCAGTATAAAGATTTTAAATCTACCTTTGATATACGCGAGGAGATAAGAAATCGAAGACAAAAATCTGGTGAATCATTTGATGTGTTTTTTGAGTCGATATCAGCCATAATGGATAGGTTACCCTCAGCTTTTTCGGAAATGGAATTAATTGAAATAATTTTGCGTAATTTAAGACCTGAAATTAGACAAGATTTGCTTTACATTCCCGTCCATTCAATTTCGCACTTGAGAAAATTAGTACAAATGCGAGAAACTTTCCTTGACGATGAACAGGTTAGACGACACTTGCAACATAGAAATTTTAATGTACCAATGCCACGAAGACAGATTGCTGGAGTCGATATAGATGCAGAAGTTACTATCGAAAATTCTTCAGAAACCTCTATAGATGCGATTCATAATGTCCCGTCAGTATCTCGTTGCTGGAATTGTGAAAAGTCCGGTCATTTTTGGGAAGATTGCCTTTCTGAAAGGACTGTTTTTTGTTATGGATGTGGGGCGAAAAATACATATAAACCCCAATGCCCCAAATGTAAAGAGCGAAAATATTCAAAAAACTTCAACGCACCACCACAAACCAAGAATCTGTTGTAAATACTTCAAACTTATCTATAAACACCCCAATCAAACATTTTCCTAATACTCCTATAGAAAAGTCTAATAATATCCAAACATTAAATGATACAGCATCATATAAGCTACTAAAAAGAACTGCTTCAAGGCCAGAAGAAAATTTCGAAAAACTTATTTCGCCAAGATTGCCTTACCACAAGAGATATGAACGTTACATTGCAAAACGTAACCAAATTTTTCAGGAAAACGAATTAGCCACTTTAAATCTAGCTAAACCCAAACGTTCAACAGTACGATTAAAACTTTATTATAAGAAACGCAAAATATGCTCAAAATTATTAATTTCTGCTATACTTAGCGATCCGAAAGATAACCGATTTTACGCAAAAGTTTCGTTTTTAGATTATGTTGAATATGGCTTATTAGATACTGGTGCTAGCATTAGCTGCATTGGTTCAACACTTGCCCAAGAAGATTTTTCAAAATTTCAGAATTTTTCTAGTTGTAAAAACTACGTTAAGACCGCAGATGGCGCTCGACAAAAAATGATTGGTTGGCTTAATGTTAACTTAACTTTCAAAAATATTTCTCGCCAAATGAACCTTTTCATTATACCGACAATTTCCCAGAAACTTATATTAGGCATTGATTTTTGGAGAGAATTTAATTTAGCTCCAAATATTGTTCAGTCGACAGATATATTTGACAAATCATTTTTAAGTGAATATACGTCTGATATGTTGAAAAAGTCCGAAAGTCTGTCCGAAGTCTGTAGTCAATCTGATGATGAGAAATATGATGTTCATGTTTGTCTAAGTCCTAGTCAACAAGAGCAATTAAATGCTGTAGTTACCCTGTTTCCAAACTTCGAGAAACAAGGATTAGGAAGAACAAGTTTAATAAAGCACTCTATCGACGTTGGTGAAGCCAAACCAATTAAGCAACGGTTCTACCCTGTATCACCAGCAGTGGAAAAACTAATGTTCACAGAGATTGATAGAATGTTGTCTTTAGGTGTAATTGAGCCTTCAAACTCACCCTGGAGTTCTCCAATGAGATTGGTTATAAAACCGAATAAAATACGTCTTTGTTTAGACGCAAGAAAAGTAAATACTGTCACCAAAAAGGATGCCTATCCTTTACCATCTATTGAAGGAATTTTTGCTCGGTTGCCGAAGGCCAATATAATCACGAAATTGGATTTAAAAGACGCCTACTGGCAAATTTCTTTAGATGACGAGTCAAAGCCTATAACTGCCTTTACGGTACCAGGAAGGCCCTTATATCAGTTTACGGTAATGCCGTTCGGTTTGTGCAATGCACCCCAGACAATGAGTAGACTGATGGATGATTTAATTCCCCCCCGATTTAAAAAATAGTGTTTTTGGTTATCTTGACGATTTAATAATTGTTTCTGAGAATTTTGAAGAACATGTTGGTATATTAGTTAGAATAGCTGAACAGTTTAGAAGGGCTAATTTGACATTAAATGTCTCAAAAAGCAAATTTTGTGTCACCAAAGTCAAATATTTAGGATTTATTATTGGTGATGGTGGTATTGTAACGGACCCTGAAAAAGTAAGCGCAATTAGAAATTGGCCCACTCCTAAAAACGTAAAACAAGTTCGAGGTTTTTTAGGCCTTGCAGGCTGGTATAGAAGATTTGTTGCGAACTTTTCCAGTGTAGTTTATCCCATATCTGAAACCTTATCTACCAAAAAAAAATTTAAATGGACTGAAGAGGCCCAGCAGGCTTTTCAGCAAATTAAAGAATTATTAGCTTCAGCTCCGGTATTAAGTAACCCGAAGTTTGACCAAAAGTTTTTTGTGCATTGCGATGCCAGTGACTATGGCATTGGTGCAGTACTTGTTCAATTAGATGAAAATAATGAAGAAAAACCTATCGCTTTCATGAGCAAGAAACTTAATTCCGCGCAACGAAATTATAGTGTCACAGAGCGAGAGTGCTTAGCAGCTATTGAAGCTATACAACGATTTCGATGTTACCTGGAGCTTCAAGAATTTGAAGTAATAACGGACCACTCCAGTCTTTTGTGGCTAATGAAGCAGCCGAATTTAAGCGGAAGGTTAGCTCGATGGGCGTTAAAGCTACAAGCATTTAACTTCACTATAAGCCATCGTAAAGGAAAGGAGAACGTTGTACCAGATGCTTTGTCACGAATTACTGCTGAAGAGATTTGCACACTAGATTTAACAGAGCCGGAAATAGACCTGAATTCCCATAGTTTTGATGACCCAGATTATTGTGCTTTAAAAAAGAAAATTAATGAAAACCAAGCCCAGTTTCCAGATATCAAAATTGTCGAAAAATATGTATATATTAGAAGTGATCACTACGATGGTATTAAATACAACGAAAACCAAGCCTGGAAGCTATGGATTCCTTATGGACTTAGAACATCATTAATTAAAAGATTTCATGATTCACCTACTGCTTCGCATGGAGGTATGTGCAAAACCTTAGAACTTTTAAGGCGTAATTTCTATTGGCCAGGAATGGTAACAGATGTACGAAATTTTGTTAGAAACTGTGAGATGTGTAAAACAACCAAACACCCAAATTTCGTATTGAAACCTGAAATGGGTAAACAAACGATTACTATTCGACCATTTCAGAGATTGTTTATAGATTTACTAGGCCCTTATCCACGCAGTAAAAAAGGAAATATTGGAATACTCATTGTCCTTGATCACTTGTCAAAGTTTCAATGGCTACAACCAATGAAGAGGTTTACATCTGCTGCTATAAAGGAATTTATGGAAAAGCAAATATTTCATGTTTTTGGAGTTCCAGAAAGTATTGTGAGCGATAATGGTTCGCAGTTTAAAGCAAATGACTTAAATGCTTATTTTACGTCACTAGGAATCCACCATGTTTACACAGCCGTGTATTCCCCACAAGCAAATGCATCGGAACGTGTAAACCGTTCTATTATTGCAGCTATTAGAAGTTTTTTGAAAGAAGATCACACCAGATGGGATGAAAATTTAAGTGCGATAAATTGTGCCCTAAGAAATGGTTTCCATCAGTCTATAAACATGTCTCCATACCATGCGGTATTTGGATTTAATATGATTACCCATGGATCTTCATATTCATTGCTTAAAAATCTAAACATTTTAGATGAACCTTCAGCTTGTTTAAACAGAGATGATGATTTGCAATTGATTAGAAAAGATGTACAAAAGTATATTAACAAGGCCTATAAGCAAAATCAAAAAACTTATAATCTTCGTACAAGACCAGGAAAATTTATTGTAGGACAAGAAGTTCTTCGTAGGAACTTTGTTCAAAGCAATATGGAAAAACGTTTTAACGCAAAATTAGCTCCACTTTTTGTCAAAGCCACTGTAAAGGAAAAGCTTGGAAGTCACTATTATGTCTTAGCAGATACTGATGGCAAAATAGTGGGTACCTATCATGCAAAAGATATTCGTACGTAGCAACATCTTTACTTTTTGAAGTAATTTTGATTTTCTTATACATACATCTATATATATATATGTTTCTGCTAATTTATTTTAATTAGTATTTTCTTTTTTTCTTAATTGTAAAAAAACATTTTCTGAGATTCTAAATTTGGCTTTTCTATATTTTTTTCTTTTTCCAACCGTTATTTTAATTTAGAATGCAAAATTTCAATATTCAATATTCTTCCTAACATTTTTACTTATAAAGTAAATGTTATGCAGTTTATAGTAAACGCCCTATTACAATTCGTTAGTTTGTTGATAATTTTGGTTTTGTCTATATTTTTTTTTAGAACTTTTATAGTTAGTTTTGATTATTTGATTTATAATTAGATTAATAAATAATATTTTCATTTTTAAATTGTTTAGAGTTGTTCATGTATCTAGCAGTCCTGATATTTAATTATCTACCTAATATACATGTTTTTTTTTTTTTAGCATATGTTTTCTTTTTTTAATTGGTATTTGTATACAACCATGATATGTTTATATACATATATTTATATACACAAGTATACAAACATTGGAAGTTTACACATCTTATTTTAAATTACCCAACAAGTTACATGGCTAGATAAAATAATTAAAGGAATCGTTTGCACTATCTAAATATTTATTCAATTAAAGTTTGGCAATGTTATTCGCAAGTTTCTGTAAAGTGGGAAAAAATCAATTAAATTAAAGGTAAAGTATTCGGTAGGTCGGTTTATGTTGCCACAGCGTTTGCAATTACGAATTTTTGACACTAGAAAATTACCTATAGATATGGTACATTGCCAAATAGACAATCTCACACTAAACTTCTTCTCACCAAATCGAATTAATAGGCAACGAAAAGTTCTACTTCCTTTTCTGTGCAAATTTCGTGGAATTCAGACGTATTAAAGTCAATAAGTGAAGTTTTAGATTTAAACCAGGGAAATAATATTAATTTCCATCCTATTTTCTACAGTATTTTTTTATAAATTTTCTTTTTTAAACAATTGTAAAAGTCAAGGTAAAACTTTTTATACAAATATTTTATGTTAAATTTTCCTAAAAACCTAAAAATTTTTTTTAGACAACTAAATTTGAAATTGATCCACATTTAATACCTATCCTGCGTAACTTAAGCACATTGGGCACTAAAAGTCCAGATTGCAAAAAGCGTACATGGTTATCACCGGCTGCTGGAAAGCTGGTGCAAAATTTTAATGAATATAGCAATAAATGTACATTTCCTAAAACTTTTATGTGGACTGATAAAGAAAAACACGTTGATCTCTATTAGCAAGCATTATCGTGTATAACCCTAAATTTGGCCAGAGAACTTGTATTACGTAGAAATTTATCATCTTTAAGCAAACATTAAATTAAATGCATCAGCTTCTACACCTTTAACGTTCCTAAACATCAAAATATTTTTATTACAAAATTCAAACATACTCATAAACTAAGCTACCACCCCACCAATCGTTAATTAATAATTATTAATTAATAATAGGAAATAGAAAGGTATGCAAGAATATCCTATAAATATTTACTTCTTACTGAAATAGAAATACCAACACATCGTGAACGGAGAGGCCTCATCGTCCATCGTGTAAACTTGGTAAGTGAAACTATACCTCAATGTGATTTATCTATAGAATAATCTTGCATCTAAACAAAACCACACAACTCATCAATGAATATAGTCCAATATAGTAAAAATCATAGTAAAAGTTAAAGAAGAAGGTAATAATGCCCAAATAAAAGCTAATAGAATCCAGTGATTCTATTTTGTCATTCATTGATGAAGTTGCATTGTTTTGTTGTAATTTCTTATTGTCCACAGTATTATCTAAATTCATTTTCGTTTCTTTTCGTGTAAAAACTCTAACGTCCTAACTAATAATATATGAAGCATAAATTGTTAAAAGTATAAATTAAATGCTACTATATTACCCCTTTCAAAAAAAAAAAACAAAATTTAAATATAGTAAAACACATATTTTTCTTTTTATTATAAATTTTTAATTTCCTTAAATTTTATTGTATAATTGTGTGGTTTAATAACATTTACATTTTTATTATAATATATATTCTTAATTAAGATCACTATTTAGTTAATTTTCATAATTTTAAATCGTATAAATTACGTTCTAAATATCACTAAAAATTAAATTAATTAAATGAAAACCAGAAAAGGCAATTAATAGCCACTTAGAAAGAAGAAGCAAAACTTGAATTAATTTGCATTTCTCTGTTTACCTATTCTTTTTTATTAATACCTTTTATTACAACACTGAAAACATGTTTGCTTAAAGTTTTACTCAAACGTAATTATTAATTTGTAAACGAAACCGTAACCGTTTCAATGAATTAGTTTTTTTGTAACAATTTAAAATTTTTATTCATATGCATTCAAAAAGAAAGACAAAAGCTTATATATACTAAGGAAAATTTCATAGAAGATTATTGTAAAAATTTGTTTTAGCTTCCGAATTTGTTAGTTATTATGGTTTAAATTTAAAGGATTTTTTTTTTTGTGTAGCAAAACCTTATAAGTTATGACAAAAATTTTGATTTTATATTTTTTAGTTTTAATCTGATATTTTGTAAAATAAATGAATTGGAGTAAAATGAATTACTAGAAAAATAAATCGTTTTCTATATGAACTAATGCGCTAGGGTAATGTAAAGTAAGTGTGGGATTCTATAAACCATTATGTAGTGCCTATAGAATCATGGTAAGGGAGGGTTTTGAGGCACAAGTTTTCCACGTCACCTGGGAAAACGTATTTTAAATATATAATAATAAATTGATCAATAATAAGTTTGGTTTTTTCATAATGGCATAGTAGGGGCTTGTTTTTGTTTTGTTTTAAATACTATGTCTATTCTCTACAGTTAGCTTGTTAATTTATTAGTGTTACAAACGGGAGTCTTATAAATAATTTAATATGTAAAAATGAGTTGAAAATAGATGGGTCACGAACCCCCCCCGACCGACTGCTAGCTAGTATTATAGGCTCCCATTGACCTGGTCCGTTTTCGACTAAACCGAATGCAGGATTTGCTCTTAGGATTTTTCGTGTCGAGCTATCTTAGGAACTTATCCAAACACTCTTAGCACAGCAGTTTTACATTGTTGTTGCGTCTTGCACATTACATATCCATATAAGGTAGTGTCTAATTATGGACCGTTTAAGTGAAAATTATTTTTAAGTGTTACGTTTCAGAGCCTTCGTCCATGAAAATGAGGCATCTGCTAAAGACACTATAAGTAGTTTTCGTTGTAGGAAAACAAATTGTAAAAAATACTGGAATAACAGTTCTTTAATCCATTCGACACGGCCTGTTAAAATAATTTTTTTTAACAAAAATCGCATGAAAAATAAATTCTTAAAATAATAAAAAAACAGATAAGGTTATGACGAAAGACTTAATAACAATGTTCCTGTAAAATCAAAAATTATAACTCATCTGAAAAATGGCAATTTTGATAAATATACACGCAAAGAAAAACCATCGTTACGACATGATCACGACGGTCATATTATTTTTTCTAAAACAATATTTGGTTGTCGAAAACAAGTAATAGTTATTTTTGTTTCATTTCATCATATATTTTGTCACGCTAATCAAGCATTTCTTTGAATTATATCATTTAATGTTTACTATTCGTAAAATTTTCAAAATGGTTATCATTTAAAAATAGTATGATTTAAAAAATAATTTTACAAAAATAACATAATATTCAAAAGCATTAAAATTACAAATAATCATTAAATAATATGTGAGACAACAGTATGATTACAAATTAATCAAGCTATGATTTTTTGTTAATAATAATACTTTATTTAAACATAATAATGATAACTGGTAACCATTATATGTTTTAACCATAATCATCAAATTCAATTATAGTATGATGCCCTTCGATTATGGTTACCAAAACCATATTTTTTCTTTGCGTGTACGAGATTTCATAGGGATCGCAAGAGCCACAAATCATTCATTACTAAAATATATCCCGTTTGAAGTTCGCTTTGCCTAGTCCTTTAGCTAAACCCTTGCAGCACATTATAAAATGGCTTAGTTTTCCATGTTTTATATAAAATCAATATTGTGGACGCAGATATAAAAGAGTTATCTGCTATGCAAGAAGTTAAATTAAATGCTAAAAAATTATTAGCCTTTATTTTTGCTTATATCTGTCTATTTGTTTAGACCAAGTATAAATATGATAAAATTTTAATTTGTATTTAACATTTTCATCAATATGTGACATTATATTCTATGTTCGTTGCATTTTTGTGCAAGCCATCGTTGTATATACTTCCTTTTCAGGAGCGAAACATTAAACAAGCTATCTTCATTAATTAACAAATGAATGTCCTTAACAAAACTAAAGTCGACTTATGTTATTATGCCACATAGCTAAACGTTTTCGCACACATTGACAGAGATAAAAAATTATTACTGCAAATTTTATTTACTATGCAAATGTTATTACTATTTATTGTTTGCTTTCATTCAATATGACAGAGCTGCAATAAAAATACAATGCAAAATTTTCCATTAATTAACACAAGTATTTTTTCGTAAAATCCAAAAATTCACAAAAAAAACAACAATAATTTTATATGCCAACAGCAACAACAAAAGAATATTTTATACTTTTTTTAGTCATTGTTTTAATTTTAAACTTCTTTACACAATGCGCCAATTCATTTTCATGTAAATTAGTTTAGTCGCATGTGTGCTAAAAATAAAAAACAAAAATTTGTATTTCTATCGCACATGACAAACTAAATATTATTGTTAGTTTTATGTAAAAACAAAATATTTATTTTTTCACTTCCTCGCATTGATGACTGCCAAAAAAATGTTAAATGCTTTGGAAAAATTGCTATTGTGTTATAACAACGTAACGGGTGTCCAAAAATTAAACATATACATAAAACTCTTATTTAATTTTATAAAATTATTTTTTCTTTGAATCGTAGCATCATAATTTTTAAACCATAAGGTTATACAGAAAATAGCACAATGATGTAATAACTACCATGACATTGCTAGCGAATATGCATACTCCTGTAGAAATTTTCCACAAAAATTTTGCGTAAATAGAGACTAAATTCGTTGATAATGCTTTGAGTTTTAACCATTATTGTACTACAAAGTGTGATATTTAAACAATTTGGGTGGACCAAAATAGACTTAAATACGTCAAAAGCTGACTTAATTCTTAAGCTTGAAAACAATATTTATAAAAATTATTTATTTCAAACCAATATTTGGTTATTGTATTTCGTTATTGGGAAGCTTCTCCAAGAAAAGTTTCTTAAATTTAAACAATTACAATATAAATAAGTAAGAGCACTATATTCGGCTGTGCCGAATCTTTTATACCCACCACCAAATTTGTGTACATTTAAAGCATAATTTTTTTATTTTGTTAATCGCTATAGAATAATCTCTTTATAATAAAATATGTATCACTTTCTTTGTAGAGGGTGGTTAAATTTTAAGGGCCCATGTTTAAGGTGAACCACACCTAAACTTCAACTTTTTTCTTGCATTTCATTTGACATTTCTCAATCTCAGACCAACTCAATTTGAACCGTGGAAAGATACGCAATCGAGCAACGCTTTTAAATATTAAAGATTTTTATAAAAATGGGCGTTCAAATCAAAATGCATTTTGTGCACTTCGTGATTTTTTTGGTCAACATAATCGTTCGAATTCGTCCACAATCGGGAGAATTGTAAAAAATATTTAAATGTCTGCAAAGCAGGTCTGTATGAAATGTGAAGACATCTGTGAATGCCATCTTAGTTCGTTGAATGGGAAACATTGCTGTTTTTCACGATAACGTGGCAAAAGAGCAAGCAACCTCGACTCATCATCGTGCCCAACAATCGAGCATCAACAGTGTCATTGACAATTTGGACTATCAGATCGTGGTGTGGCGCCTAGGTTAGGGGAGCCATTTGGCCGATATTTTGTTCCATACATAATTGAAGCATACAAATATTATCATTATAAAAATAAATGATAATAATTTCATAATAATTTTATTAAAAATCAACATAGTCCCTTAAAATTAAACCACCCATTATAACTTCGGTATGCTAGTAAAATGTTTTCGTAAATTTAGTCTTTCAATGAAAGTGGCCGTTAAAATACACGTGTCAATAAAGTTTCTGCTAATAAACATAACTTAGATATTTCAATATAGTCCTCTAGTATTCCAAAATCTTTATTCATAGAGAATTTACATGAATTTAAGAGGAAGAAAGTGAATTTAAGGTTAAATTTCAAGGGCCACAGGGTGATTTAAAATATACATTCTCTGCATTTTTCTAAAACGGGAAAATTATTAGTAAGATTTTGATTTTCAAACTTCTATAACATTTTGCTTTTAAAAGATTTTCAAACGAAATAAGTTTTGTATAATTTTAAAATTTGTTAGCCATTAGTACATGAAAATAAATTGTTTATAATGTTTAGAGATAATTTTTTTTTACTTTGGTCAAAACTTTCCTAAATTCCCATTTTTAATAGAGCATAACTTCAGGAGAACATAAGCATAAGTTGTTAGCATGCCATCTAGTAGTTGCTAGTAGAGTCATCTATCTTATCATCTTTATCTTATATTTAGCTACAGTACAATAAATGGTGCAGTGTAAGATGAATAAATGCTAATATATATGACTAATATATTTTTATAAAAATTTAAAGAAAAAGGTGTGCGTGGCACATCTATTTTCCGTTATAACGAAGACTTTGACCAAAAAACCATGTTTGCAAAATTTCAGAATCGTACATATAGTTTTGTCAGTTTTATTACGTTTTAAATTTGAAATATACACTGTGCGGTATAAATTTTCGTACATTTTTATCTATAACTCTTTTCCTAACTCATAGATTTAAGCGATTTTCAGGGAAAAATATTCTTTTGACTCGATAAATATATATTCGAAGTTTTTTGACTACGTTTATGCGTCTGGACACAATTCAAAAGTGAAAGTGGGCGTTATAGTAGGCGTGTCAAAGTTGTTTTTGCTAATGAGTACAACTTAGGTGTTTCAATATAGTCCTTTATTATTCCAAAATCTTTATTAATAGAGAAATTATATGAATTTTAGGTAAAACGTTATATGGGAGGTGGGCGTAAAATTGGGCGTGGCACCTTAATTTTTTGGCATAGTAATGAAATTGCCTAGGGGGATAGACGTAGCTAAATTTATCATCATACCTCTAATTTTGGCGGTTTTATGAGCTTTTAAATTTCATTAGCGGTAGATAACGTGAAAAGTGGGCGTTATAGTAGGCGTGTCAAAGTTGTTTTTCCGAATGAGTACAACTTAGGTGTTTCAATATAGTCCTTTATTCTTCCAAAATCTTTAGTAATAGAGAAATTATATGAATTTTAGGTAAAACGTTATATGGGAGGTGGGCGTAAAAGTGGGAGTGGCACATTGATTTTCCTTTACAAAAAAGCGTCTCACCAAAACGCAAAGTGTGCAAAATTTCAGAGTCGTACATCCAATTTTGTTGCTTTCATGACGTTTTTGTTTTTAAATATACCGAAAAATACACTGTGCGGTATAAATTTTCGTACATTTTGATCGATAACTCCTTTCCTAATACATAGATTTAGGTAATTTTCGGGGAAAATTTTTGCTTTTACTCAGAAAATATATATTCGAAGTTTCATGGCTATACGTTAATGCGTTTGGACACAATTCCATTTTATTCGATGTTTGAAGGACACGGTTTTTTCGACCTACTCTTGCTTTTCGAGCTATAACTCTCTTCCTAATATTCCGATTTAGCCCATTTTCAATACCAAACAAATCTTGTCTATAAGAAAGATTCTGGCAAAATTTGAGCCTCCTAGCGTTTTCGGTGCGACCTCTATCGTGCTTTCAACAGATGGACAGACGGACGGACATAGCTAGGTCGTCATGTAATTTCCCTATAAATATTTTGGAATAATAAAGGACTATATTGAAATATCCAAGTTGTATTTATTAGCAGAAACTTCATTGACACGCCTACTTTAACGCCCACTTTCATTGAAAGACTACATTTACAAAAGCATTTTAGTAGCATACCGGAGTTATAAAGGGTGGTTAAATTTTGAGGGCCGATGTTGAAATTAAATAAAACACAAGTTATTTAAGAAATTATTATCATTTCTTTTTAAAATGATAATATTTGTATGGTTCAATTATGTATTTAACAAAATATCGGCCAGATGCCATCCATTCATCTATCTGATGGTCCAAATTTTCAATGACCATGTTGATGCTCAATTGTTGGGCATGATGATGAGTCGAGGTTGACTGCTCTTTTGCCCCACAACCGCAAAAGAACAGCAATGGTTCCCATTCAACGAACTAAGAAGGCATTCACAGATTTTCTAACATTTCATACAGACCTGTTTTGCAGAAATTAAAATATTTTTTACAATTATCCCGATTGTGGACGAATTTGAATGTTGAAAAGAATTACGAAGTGCACAAAATGCCTTTTGATTTGAACGTCCATTTTTATAAAAAACCTGAATAACTTTAAAGCGTTGCTCATTTGCGTATCTTTCCACGGATCAAATTGAGTAAGTTTGAGATTGAGAAATGTCAAGTGAAATCCAGAAAACAAATTTAAGGACTAGGTGTAGTTCACCTTCAACATGGGCCCTTAAAATTTAACCACCCTCTACAAAGAAAGTAATACATATTTTATTATAAAGATATTATTCCATAATGATTAACAAAATAATAAATATTGTGCTTTAAATGTACACAAAATTGGTGGTGGGTATAAAAGATTCGGCACAGCCGAATTTAGTGCTCTTACTGGTTTTTTATCTGATCTATGTCCACCTAACGTTGTTTTAATCTTTTTCTTTGTATCTACATATGCACAATTCACAATTTTCATTGTAATTGCCACTAATTGATACTTTCTAAACTAAACAAAACCTTTTTAATTAATGTATTTTATTTTTCATTAATCTTTCACAATTTGTGTCTTTACCTTTAAAATTTTCGCAATAATGTTAGCCTTAGTACATTTATTATTTCGGACTAGTTCTCTTATACTCACTTTTTAACAAAACCCTAAACAAAATACTCGTCTGCTGACAAATCTATCAGACACGCTGGATAATTAGTTTTCGAATTTCTTAAAATTATTCGCCAACAAAAATTTTACTTAAAAGGGTCATCGCAACTTGGTCAGTGTGGGCACTAGGTCCATCCGGCTAAGACCACATCGTAGGTCTGTTTTCAAGAGTAGGCTTTTTCAATTAACGATCAAAGCATTTTAATCCTTATTTTCGAAGAAATAAGGCCTAGAGATATTTTCGGATGTAATTCTATATAATAGTCTTAATGTTCACCTAATGTGGTGGGATTGGCGTTAATAAATGACACTTTTATTTTAAGAAACTCAGAACCAACAGTTCTGCTTATAAACAAAATCCATTGAAAAAAGCTTCATCACTCTTGATCAGATTTTTAATTAAGTTGGTTTCAATATTGGCCAACTAAAATTAAATGAAATTTAAATGCACAATTGAGACGCAGTCGATGATTTGCGAGTTGTAATTTTTTGCACTAAATTGCACCTTATATGGGAATAAGAGTAAATCTTTTGTTTTTTTAACGTCGTAAAAATTTTTGTAAAAACAAGTATTCTTATTCTATCTATATAAATAAAACGGATATGTATGTATGTAACGTATGGACTCCAAAACGGCTATACCGAGTTTGATGATATTTTCAGGGAATCTTCAGAATATTTATGCAGGTGACACTGTGAGGTTTGATTTTTGATTTTCGGTCTGTGGGCGGAGGGCAGTGGCATAATCCAATTTTCATATTGCACCACCAATGCATATACATATATTTATTTTAATAATGATCCAATATTAAAAGTTTAAAACTTTCGAAATGTTGCATTCAAAAATCCGAGCTTTCGGTTTATTTACAAAAAATATTTACAGCTAAATGAGCAAATTCAATTGAAACTGCCTAGCAAATTAATCAAATACAAATCGAACGTCTTAGTAATAGATGAAAAACAAGCCGCCAATTATCCCACTGAATTTTTGAATTCATTGCAACTACCCGGAATGCTACCGCATGTGCTAACATTAAAGGTTGGATCACCGGTAATTCTTATTCGCAACTTGAACGCACCAAAGTTATGAAACGGAACCAGATTGACCATCAAAAACTGTTCACCAAATTTAATCGAGGCAACAGTCATCGGTGGCAGATTCAAAGGCGAAGACGTACTTAATCCACGAATTCCGATAATTTCCAACGATTTATCATTCCAATTCAAGCGGCTCCAATTCCCTTCGCGTCTTGCCTTTGCTATTACCATTAACAAAGCACAAAGCCAATCATTGACTATTGCTGACTTAATTTTGGAATATTCATGTTTTTCACATGGCCAGATGTATGTGGCTTGCTCTCGAGTTGGCACGCCAACAAATTTATACGTTTTTACACCAAATAAAAAAACAAAAAACATTGTCTCTCCACTGGCCTTAAGATGAAGTAATAAATAAATATAATTTTCAATTTTCAATTTTCCTTAAATACATGCGTTTCTTTTAAGACTAAGCCCATACCTACACCATATGTAGGTTATTCTGTAAAAAAACTTTATGATAGACATTCCATTTTTTATTTGACGGCCGTAAATTTTGTTAAAAGCTCAATTTAAATCGTGTGGTAATACAACA
Organism: Phyto melanocephala; assembly: GCA_941918925.1. NCBI lineage: Eukaryota > Metazoa > Arthropoda > Insecta > Diptera > Rhinophoridae > Phyto > Phyto melanocephala. The sequence continues at coordinate 139,294,254 of OW799233.1, read as the reverse complement.
CTAATGTTTGCTTAGGGCCAGCAACACGGACCGGGTCAGCTAGTTAGAAAATAATATATAACAGTCATACAGCTCATAATATTTCAAAAACTTGAGACAAAGTTTGAATGAAAAAAGAAAAATACAATATTTCTAGACAAATTTTTATCTTGTCTCTATCAAACATTAAAATCTTTTATGAAGTATTTAAATAAAAACTTTTAAACGCCATTATGCACAATATTTAATTTAAAAAAATTAGTTTATTAGCTAAAAGATCTGACATACAGATTCAGTTTCAAAGCTTTTAGGCACCAAATCATAAAATGACAAAAAAAAAAACAAAAAATACGACGCCTTACTGGGACATTGCTTTTATTACATTTAGTTTTGTTAGATTCTTATTGTTTTTGTATTACTATTCGACCAATAAGTTTAAAGTATCCCAAAATCGACAAAAAATATGTACTTGTACTTGTCTACTTGTGGCATTTAAAAGTAAATAAAGTTTATGCAAACAAATGGAAATTGATGTTGCAGGTAGTTGTAGTAACACAGTCACAATTAAGTTTATTTAATATAGTTTTTTTTTATTATTCAGTAGGAATATATTTATGGTGAGATAAAGCGATAACAGTTTTTTCTTCATAAAACTGATTTCATTGAAGTCAGTGACAAAGTGTGCTAAAATAAATTATTTATTTCAAAAGTTGAAAGGAAAGTTTAAAGAGAATATGTTTTTACTGATAATAAATACACTATTTATTTATATATTCACCTTGATATTGCAATATATATATAACTAGCCAATCCCGGCGCGCGTTGCTACGCCCCTTCATGAATTTTAATCGCATTCTAAATTTTAATCGAATATCAAGTGCAAGGCTAAAAACTATAACTTTTTCTTTATAAGGGTGGCACTGCCCACTTTTCTAATTAAGAAACTGTATAGTCATGACAGCTCAATAAGTGTGCAAAGTTTCAGAAAAATCGGTCCAGTGTAAGTACCTCAAAATGATACCTTTTTTTAATGGGCGTGGCACTGCCCACTTTTCTAAATACGAAACTGTATAGTCATGACAACTCAATATGTGTGCAAAGTTTCAAAAAAATCGGTCCAGTGAAAGTACCTCAAAATGATACCTTTTTTTTAATGGGCGTGACACTGCCCACTTTTCTAATGACGAAAGTGTAAAGTCATGACAGCTCAGTATGTTTGCAAAGTTTCAGAAAATTCGGTCCAGTGCAAGTAGCTAAATCTGATAACTAATTTTTTATGGGCGTGGCCCCGCCCACTTTTTCAATCACGAAATTATATAGTCACGACAGCTCAATATGTGTGCAAAGTTTCAGAAAAATTGGTCGAGTGCAAATACCTCAAAATGATAACTTTTTTTTTATGGGCGTGGCCCTGCCCACTTTCCTATTCACGAAATCATAAAGTCATGACAGCCCAATATGTGTGCAAAGTTTCAGTAAAATCCGTCCATTGCAAGTACCTCAAAATTAAAAATTTTTTATGGGCGTGGCCCCGCCCACTTTTATTATCACGAAATTATTTAGTCATCAGAGCTCGATATGTGTGCAAAGTTTCAGAAAAATCGGTCAAGTGCAAGTAGCTAAAACTGATAAGTAATTTTTTATGGGCGTGGCCCCGCCCACTTTTTTTATCCATAAACACTCCCCGGTATGTGTACAACAACTTACCAAAGTTTGAGCCCGATCTGTTTTACAGTTTTAGAGTCTATAGCTAACACACACACACACACACAGAGTTTCACTTTTATATATATAGATTGCATATTATATTACAGCTACAGAACAAAATAACTAAAAATATTGTTTATTATGGACTTGTAGACCAAAGCTTCTGGTGTAATTTGGTTTTAAAAACCTTAGACGGACACACTTTCATACTACCAAATTTACTTTTTGAAGTTGAAACTAATCAAATTTTTATGATTTAATGAGTGCAAATTCATTCAAATTATTTTAGAAATTTCATTTCATTTAGTGTTCAGAAAGCATAAATAAAAATTAAATTTATGTAAGGGGAAAAACAAAATAATAATAATAAGATTTACATAATCTTCTTTTAATATTTTTTTTACTGCTAAAGCGACTTTTTTCTAATTATAACTTTAAGGGAAACAAAAAAATATTTTTATTTTATTTTATTTTATGCGGAATTCGGTAATGTCCTACCTTATATGAAAGCACAATTGAATGCTTAACTTGACAGAGCGAATAATTCCAAAACAAGTGTGAGAATAATTCTGTGTCTTTGAGCCAAAAAGGCCAATGTCAAAATATTTACTTTTGAGAAAATTGGAATTGAAGGTTTTACTTTATAGATGCTTTCATAGTGACATTGGCCAGCATTTTATTTATGAAGCTGTTCTGGCTTAAGTATGACTTAAGCTGTTTTACCATAATGAAATAGAGCAAGAAAACAAATCTAATGCAATGATTAACTCAAAGGAGCAAAAAATTAACATTGTCCGTTTTAGCTCCAAGCCACAAAATTATACTTAAGGAATTAAATATCTTTAAATTATTTTTTCTTTTATTTAATTTTTTTTAGTACTTAATTACAGATTTTTTTTTACGGGAAAAAATTACACAATCCTGCAGAAACGAGCTTTATAGCCCATAGTCTCGTCATATTACAATTACAAATTGTTTATTTCAAAATCATCAAATTCAGACCAAACGAGACTAGTAATCATCAATCTCAGTGTTCGACATGGACACTTATGCCCCAACCAACACTATTCTCAAAAAAATATAAACTCGTGACTCAACCACTACATTTACTTTACGGTATGCATTGTAAATAATCATGAAGAAGTCATGAAGATTGTTCTTTGATAAATCGTTGGGCGAAATTTTTCCTAAAAATGCACCCATTCTGATAAGACAATTTGATCATTTAATCATTTGTGTGAAAGCTATATCCTGCATGATAATTTAACAAAATAAACTAAATTATTTATACCCAATTCGACAAATAAAATTTTGACAGTATGACCTCTATTAACGCCAAAGATCGAAAATAGTAATTGGAAAACCCTTTAATTGCATGAATCCCATCAGATCCTCATCACAATATTTTAAAATCAATTTTAAGCATTCCGTATAATTTGACTTAAAAATCGGAACTGTACAGCTTAAATTGCTTATTATCGTTATATTTATTTGCAAAAACTTTCCATATACCCAAGATTTTTATTTGTTGTAATAGAAAAATTATTTTCAAAAAAACCATATGAGCCGATGTTTGATTTTAATAAGTTGTACCATCGATATGTAATACTGTGCCGCTCCCTTGAATAGATCAAGAATTATTTTTATATATAAGTTATTTTTTTTTTCGGTACCCAATAAAGTTATTAGCTATATTACATTTAAAAGTAGTAAAAGATAACATTATCTATTATCAAAGAGACAAAAAGAAAAAAAAGTAAGAGCGCTATATTCTGCCGTGCCGAATCTTATATACCCTTCACAACGTGTAGTCATGCAATAACAGTAGTTTATATCACCATTCATCCCATATGAAATACGTACATACATATTAAAAACATACATATATAAAAACATCCCATTGTAAAATTATAAATTTACGTATGTCTGTTCAAAAAAAATAAAAATAAAAATTTAAAAAAAAATTAAAAAAAAATAATTAAAATATATATAATAAATATAAAACAAAAAAAATAAAAAAATTAAAAAAAAAAAAAAAAAAATTAAAAAAAAATAATAAAAATATGAATAATATCTATATATATAAAAGTGAAACTCTGTGTGTGTGTGTGTGTGTGTGTGTTAGCTATAGACTCTGAAACTGCAAAACCGATCGGGCTCAAACTTTGGTAAGTTGTTGTACACATACCGGGGAGTGTTTATGGATGAAAAAAAGTGGGCGGAGCCACGCCCATAAAAAATTAGTTATCAGTTTTAGCTACTTGCACTTGACCGATTTTTCTGAAACTTTGCACACATATCGAGCTGTCATGACTAAATAATTTCGTGATAAGAAAAGTGGGCGGGGCCACGCCCCTAAAAAAGTTTTAATTTTGAGGTACTTGCACTGGACCGATTTTTCTGAAACTTTGCACACATATTAAGCTGTCGTGACTTTATAATTTTGTGATTAAAAAAGTGGGCGGGGCCACGCCCATAAAAAAAGGGTACAATTTTGAGGTACTTGCACCAGACCGATTTTTCTGAAACTTTGCACACATATTGAGCTGTTATGGCTTTACAATTTCGTGACTAGAAAAGTGGACAATGCCACGCCCATAAAAAAATTATAATTTTTAGGGTTTTGCACTTGATATTCAATTAAAATTCAGAATGCATTTCGATTCATTAAGGGGCGTAGCAACGCGCGCCGGGCTTTTCTAGTATTAAATAAAAAATAAAAAAATAATTTAAAAAAAATATAAAAAAAATTTTTTTTTGGCTCAGCTGGGATTGGGTGCCACGTTTTCTCTAACCAGTATACACGTTTGTATGTATGCATGTTGTTGTTGTAATGTTGTTTTTGTGAAAAAAAAAATGAGGTTGTCGTGGGTTTTTGCTCATATCTCAGTTGTTTATGCACCGATGTTTCTGATTTTCAATAGCGATCTACTCCCGAATATTTCTGATATTTTAATACCTCACCGGGGTCTAAGCAATGTCGGATGGCTTCAAAAAGTTGATTTCAACATACACACGGACAGACGGACATACTGACAGAGCTAAATCGACTTCCCTGTTCATAAGTTTTCAGAAAATATATACTTTATGGGGTCGAAAATGAAAATTGTAGAAATTTCACACGGAATGACAAACCTATATATACCCTTTTTCACTGTGTGAAGGGTATAATAATAAAAAATTGCTGCATTTTCATAAATCTTTTCTTCAAAATAGTATTTAAAACATATTTATTTGGCTAATTTTAATAGGTTCAACATGATAAATGCTAAAAAGAACTAGTAAAAGTTATTTTTCTGAATTTTAGTTTGTTTTAAAAAATTTCTTGTATTGATGCCTTACTTCAACAACCTCGTATCTTAGAAAATAAAACTTTTGAGGAGAGAAAAAAATCGGTTCATCTTCTTATACTGTGTTATACGGTGTTTGGTTATAAGTTTAAATGCAATTATTAAGTAATGGATTACATTTATGTGTATTAGTAGTAATAAATTGAATTTTTATTTAGTTAAAGCATGAAACAATCGTTTAATATGAAAAAGTCAAAACCGTATTTTTTAAAGTTTAGTTGTTGAGGAAGTAAGGCATCGATATGTAATACTGAGTATAACTTCTTTTATTTGATAAAATTTAAAAATGATAAAAGTATGAAATATTTTTGTTTATCCTTCAATTAAGGCTTCTTTTATTTTATATACATTGCTGCCTCTTACACTTTAACAGACGGCAATTGCCACAAATTTTTCATGACAATTGAATGAGAAGAATACGAATGCCAAACAAAATACTAACTTTCCAACTTCCAGTCCTCTCCTTTACCGAGGCTCTGAATTGTAGAAATATCCACGGAATGAGTTTATAGATAATAAAGAAATGTAGAAAATCCATTTTAAGAACAGCTTTAAAACTATTAGCGTTTATTTCTGTAAAAAAAGCTTGCAAGTCCCACACAATTACACTACCACACAGCTGTACAGACGACTCAGATAACATTCCTCTTTTTACAAAACATTCAATTAATAATTGTATCTATCTAAATCTTTTAACAAAAATTTTTTTTAAAACAAAAAAAAAAAACATTTATATATTTCTTTTTATACGCAATATGTTCATGGAGAACCTAAAGTAGTTTTTCCATAATAGTGACATTTTAAGTAAGCGTTTTAAATTTTTAATGCTTAGCACCTTGTAACACAAATTGTTGGCAAAATTTTTACAGCATAAACAGTGTAGTTAATAGTAGCCCTTGTAATAGCTCTTCTATCTTTTATTGATATTTTATCCAAAATCAGACTGTTTTCTTATGAAATTGCTAAAGACATTTTGACTTCGCTAAATTTTTTTGGCAGTTTTTGTATGGATTCGGCCAGATTCCGAAATCGCTTTAATTTTGATGTTTCTTCTTCAGTTAGTGGTTAACTTGTCCTATTCAAAAAGAGTAAAAATTCTTACGGAATTTATCCACTGCAATTTAATATTATTCGTTACGAACCTAATCAAGTGAGTTAAAAATTTTGTGTGGTTTTACTGCATTTTTACCCAAGAATAAAAAAAACTTTGTTCTGAATTTCAGTTCAAATATATTGTTCCTTTTAGGTATAAATTAAGAAAAATTAATATAAAAAACAAAAATTAATGTACCTACTTCAGTAAACGGCGGGGTACAAAAATGGAAAACATCCTTCAAAATGATTCAAATGCAAAAAGGTGTCAAATTGCAATTATAATTATCAATTAGTCATCCCATTTTATGAATTCTGTTTACCGAAATTAATTTTTATATTGTGGTTTAATTTAATATTCTTTTGAATATTATAAGATCAATTCATTTAATTTTATATTGACTTGTTTACTTTTATGTTTAAATTTTGATTCCTGAAAACAAGTAATTGAAAATTTATAATCTAATATTACTGGAACAAAATTTGCTGAGAATATTTTGGAACTTGTTAGCAAAAACAACAAACAATCAATTATATGAAGATTAATTTTATATTCCTATTACGTATCAAATTTCATGTTTTTATATTTGTATGTATAATAAATAAAATGAAAAATATTACAGTCAAACATTGAAAAAAATATATAAATCATTAAATCATTGATTAAAGAAAAATTATTACTTGGGCTCACTTAACAAAGCACTTATGAAGACTTAATTGTGTAGCCTATTTTACGACATTTAAAAAATTCTCTAACAATATATTTTTCGAACAACTGGACATGTGTATTTGAATTCTAGATTCGGTTTATCAATATCGAATCAAGGGAGAGTACCTACAAAAAGTAAAAAAAGTTTACTCCAACAAAAATCATAATCCAATACCAAATGCCAGTTAGGAGGCTCAATAACTTAATTTTTATTATAATTACTGTTTAACGTTGAAACCTAAATTTGTTGATCTCTTCTAGGTAGTAATTTTTCTTTTCTAATTTGGTCACCAACAATTTAATAACAGCAAAATCTTTAATACATTATTCGTTTTTAAATCATTCACATCAATACTAAATTGTTCAGATAATAATAAATTTAAGCAAAAATTTTAAGAACAACAACAAAGGTACGTGATTGCAAGAGATTGTACATGTATATGATTTCATACTTATTGGCAAATAATTCTTGCATCTAAATTTTTGGCATTTTCAATTAAAACTATTTTCAAAATGAAAACAAAAATTTCTCTGATGTTCTAATAAAATTGTTTTTACTTTGAACACATCATATCCCATTCTATAACAATCCACCCTTGTTCTAATGCAACAGCAGTACAGTTGCTATTACGGTTTTTGTCGTAGATTTGGTTAATGCTTTTGTAGCTATGAAGTTTGAGATAGAGGTAAAACTAACGGTAAATGAACGTTGAAGCATCACTTTCACACAAGTTTGAGTAAGTAAGTACGACAATGTACTAAAACAAGATTATAAACACACTCTTACACATACATATACACATAGTCATGTTACGCATATACCCTACATAGACTTGATTATATCTGAAGTTTCCTTGCGAACAATTTTGTACGAAAACCCAGCTAAAATGATACGTAAGTGAAAACTTTGTTTTCTTATACAAAAGTGTTACTCAATAAAAATAAGGTTTAAAATATTCCAGGATTTCTAAAAATATTAAGGAATATAAAATTTATATCAGTACTTCTGCTGCAAAGAAGTTATGTTTTTAGAGAATCTGTAAAAGTAATAGAATATAGTTTTTCTAATCAATTTTATTTTCATTAGCAAATAATCTTAAATATTTTATATTTTTTTTCGTATATATTGATGGCTTAATATAAAAAGGGCATATCTCAATTTTTTTTACGGAATAGGATTTTTAACGTGCTCGGCTGGTCCACATAAGTATAATTAGAGCACCCCTGAAAAATGTGGTGAGCTGTGGTTGCAAATAACAGACCTAACTGACTTTACATCCGTAAGAAAAGCCCTACCTTGTTTAGATCCTTTTAATTATATTCCTTTTTTTTCATTTTGTGTGAAATAACCAGAAAACGTGATACGCCATTTTATATTAAGCCAATGATATAATTTTATTGGATATACATTTAAAATTAATATTAAATTTTTTCGTAAATATTCTCTAAGTTTACCTAAGCATTATTCCAGAGGAACAAATAGCAGACAGTTAAAGAGTAAACAAATTATAAAATTTAATACTAACAAGTTGGTAGTGCCGAATCTAATAATATCCTTGAGACGGTATTTTTGACTCCGAATTTTTACAAAGTGAGCTGTATTCTACCTTTCAAGCCCTTTTATTTGATACCCATATTGATGAGGTTAAGAAGAAAATTTATCCGGCATTTTGTTTCTTACTTCAACTTGGATTCTACGTTTTTATACCCGCCACCAAAAAAATGGTGGGGGTATATTCATTTTGTCATTCCGTTTGTAACACATCGAAATATCCATTTTAGACCCCATAAAGTATATATATTCTGAATCAGGGTTTGATTTTATGACGATCTAGCTATGTCCGTCCGTCTGTCCGTCTGTCCGTCTGTCCGTCTGTTGAAAGCACGATAGAGGTCGCACCGAAAAAGCTAGGGGGCTCAAATTTTGCCAGAATCTTTCTTACAGACAAGGTTTGTTTGGTATTGAAAATGGGCTAAATCGGAATATTAGGAAGAGAGTTATAGCTCGAAAAGCAAGAGTAGGTCGAAAAAACCGTGTCCTTCAAACATCGAATAAAATGGAATTGTGTCCAAACGCATTAACGTAGACTTATGAAACTTTAAATATATATTTCCTGAGTAAAAACAATATTTTTCCCCGAAAATTATCTAAATCTATGCATTAGGAGAGGAGTTATCGATCAAAATGTACGAAAATTTATACCGCACAGTGTATTTTTCGGTATATTTAAAAACAAAAACGTCATAAAAGCAACAAAATTGAATGTACGACTCTGAAATTTTGCACACTTTGCTTATTGGTAAGACGCTTTTTTTTAACGGAAAATCAATGTGCCACGCCCACTTTTACGCCCACCTCCCATATAACGTTTTACCCAAAATTCATATAATTTCTCAATTTATGTAGATTTTGGAATAATAAAGGGCTATATTGAAACATCTCAGTTGTACTCATTCGAAAATACAACTTTGACACGCCCACTATAATGCCCACTTTTCACGTTATATACCGTTAATGAAATTTAAAAGCTCATAAAACCGCCAAAATTAGAGGTATGATGATCAAATTCGCTACGTATATCCTTTTAGACAATGTCATTACTGCGCCAGAAAATTAAGGCGCCACGCCCACTTTTACGCCCACCTCCCATATAACGTTTTAATCAAAATTCCTCTAATTTCTCTATTAATAATGATTTTAGAATAATAAAGGGCTATATTGAAACACCTAAGTTGTACTCATTCGCAAAAACAACTTTGACATGTCTACTATAACGCCCACTTTTCACGTAATCTACCGTTAATGAAATTTAAAAGCTCATAAAACCGCCAAAATTAGAGGTATGATGATCAAATTTGCTACGCATATCCTTCTAATCAATGTTATTGTTGTGCCAAAAAGCTTAGGTGACACGGCCACTTTAACGCCTACCTCCCATACAACGGCTTACCTTAAATTCATGTAATTTCTCTATTGACAAAGTTTTTGGGAAAATAAAGGGCTATATTGAAATGTTTAAGTTGTAGTTATTAGTAGAAACTTTATTGACACAGCTACTTTAACACACTTTCATTGAAAGACTACATTTACAAAAGCATTTTAGTAGCATATCGAAGTTATAAAGGGTGGTTAAATTTTAAGGACCGATGTTGTATTTAAATAAAACACAAATTATTTAGGATATTATTATTTCTTTTTATAATGATAATATTTGTATGGTTCAATTATGTATTTAACAAAATATCGGCCAAATGGCCCCCCCCCCATCCTATGCGCCACTCCTCTACCTGATGGTCCAAATTTTCAATGACAATGTTGATGCTCAAGTGTTGGGCATGATGATGAGTCGAGGTTGACTGCTCTTTTGCCACACTATCGCAAAAAACAGCAATAGTTCCCATTCAACGAACTAAGAAGGCATTCACAGATTTTCTAACATTTTATACAGACCTGTTTTGCAGAAATTTAAATATTTTTTACAATTCTCCCGATTGTGGACGAATTTGAACGATTATGTTGATCAAAAGAATTACGAAGTACACAAAATGCATTTTGATTTGAACGCCCATTTTTATAAAAAACCTGAATAACTTTAAAGCGTTGCTCGATTGCGTATCTTTCCACGGTTCAAATTGAGTTAGTCTGAGATTCAGAAATGTCAAATGAAATGCAGAAAACAAATTTAAAGACTAGGTGTAGTTCACCTTCAACATGGGCCCTTAAAATTTAACCACCCTCTACAAAGAAAGTGATACATATCTTATTATAAAGAGATTATTCTATAGCGATTAACAAAATAATAAGTATTGTGCTTTAAATGTACACAAAATTGGTAGTGGGTATAAAAGATTCGGCACAGCCGAATATAGTGCTCTTACTTGTTTTTAATAATTTACTGAATTATATTGGTAAAATTTTTTAACTTGATGACAATTTGATGAACGCTGCCGGGAATAAAGCCGTAATTACTATATTTGACTCATATATTCGCCATTATATCTAGGACGCTATCATGGATTTTAACTTTTTCGCACTTTACTATAATCTACTGGTCCTGCATTTTCGTTTTCTAGCAAAATTGTTGGGGAAAAAGCTGGCGCATTCCTAATTACTAGATTGTTACCATATATAAATTTCTTGTATGCCATTTTGAATTATCGGTCATCATGGATTTTAAAGTTTTCTATAGGGCAACTTATATTCTTATATTTTTTCATCTGTTACCCAATTTGACAATACAGCACACTCGGTTCTCAAGATGCTGGAAATTCGATTTTGGTTTTAAGTTTTAGGAAAAACATCGAAGCAGCTGTATTTCATTGCTTATATCGTATTTAGTTTCTAACAGAGTTTTTTATTTCCACAGGAATAATTTTCATAATTTGGTGTCTTTACCATGTCCAACGATCATCTAGGATAATCTTTATATATTTAAAAAATATTTATTTTTTCAAATAATTTTGCCTATAACTTTGACCGATTTATCTAAAATTTTTAACGAATGACTCTAGAGGCTGACATTGCTTAATCCTCTCCGCTATGCGGTCTGAACTGAATATTGTAGAAATTACAAACGGAATGACAATGCCCTCAGCACCACAGTTGAAGTGTATAATAAAGTGTATAATATAGAAGATTAAAGCTTATAAAACTTTTAGTAGTAAGAAAATAGTGACAATTTAGTGTTTGTTATCCAAAATTAAACTTACACTTTTGGACACTATATACATTGCACATACACATTGATATTATTAGTATATAACTGTACTAGTGGCATATGGCTAAGTAGTATGAAGTCTTTTTATTCCACTTTAGGTGTTAGTGAGGTATATGAAGAAGAAGACTCAAACAAATTTTAAGACAACAACACGAATTGGAAAAAAAATTGCACTCAATTCAAATGCAAACACCGTGCATTTAATTTAAAGTTTGCGACACCTTTTCTCTGTTTTTCCATCAAATGTATTTTAGTTTGTGCAATTTCATCATCACCATCATTTTCTTCGTCTTCTTTTTCCTGTTAGTACATGTGTTTGTGTGATTTTATTTATTTATATTTTCTACTTGTTGTTGCTAAAGCTGAATTCAGACGGATGTATTTAACATGTGACTTGTTACTTTTGCGTGTGTCAAAATTATTATTTTACGAGTGACAACATCTTTTTTGTTTGCCGCTAGTTCTATTTTACCAAAAACAGTTGATTATGGGGCAAAATGGAACACTCTTTAATTAAGAAATAGTCATATTTACTTTTTACTTATGAATTTAGCACAAGCAATACTTCAATGACTCTCACGACAGGTATCAATTCTGCAGTGGAAAGTTTGACTAGTCATACGTTAAATATTGTACATTTCGTCTGAAAGCTCCTTAGCATAATCAAGTGTGTGGTATGTGTGTTATTCTAAAAAAACTATTTTTGCGTAGTTATCTTAGAAGGGGTAAGACATTTTATTTTCATTTTGAGAATTCTTTAAATGCGTGTATATGAGTACGATTATCAACAAGAGTTATTTTTTATGTTACAAAACAGCCACACGCCTTTAGTAGTACCTGCCGGTTCGGCTGTTGCTACTGGTGCATTTTGAGATTGTAATGGTGTTGCATCTTCTAAACTAGCAAAAATAAGCAAACAAAAAACTAATAGACAACAGCTACAAAAATAACAAGTAGATGTTTGAGTATAATGCTAAAAAAACTAACGTCTAACTAAGCAGCTTATAGTCTGTGTTCATCATACACACTTAAACGGCAACACGACTCGACACAACAACTTTAAAGTTGATTTTAAGTTTATATTGCACACTGGCACTACCACTTTCAAAATCCACCCACTTACACCGCTCATGCTACAACTTGTTACTTGTGTGTTGGTGTATGTGTAAAGTAATGAACATTTGCCTTTTTAGCTGCTATTTTGACACACTCGTAGAAAAAGTTTCGTAAAAAATTACAGCATTGAAAACTGTGTATATTTTAAGGTTATTGTAAATTTCTATAACTACTATAAAAATATTTAACTTAATCACTTTGAAATACATAAAAATGTTGACGAATTTATCCATTATTTATAACTAAGTAAATATATTTAATACGGATTTGTATAACAGTTTGAAAATCTCCTTCCGAGCTAGATCACTTAACGAAACCAAATTAATTTTATAATATTGGAATATATATGTTCAATGGTTATTACTCTACACCATATCGTTACAAACGACAATAACAGAAATATAAAAAATTGGTACATAAATTTTACGCAAAAGATAGTGGGAAGCCTAGATCATGTATCATATAATAAGCTTAGCTCAGCGGATCTAACAGTCGGCGAGGCCAAGTTGCCGCACAATCTAAGTTTCCCGATTACCTCAAATTATAAAGCCCTTAAGAAGCTTGCTCCACCAGCGAAAGTGAGCACTTTAATATTCGTTGTAAGAGGACCCAATAACATAGTCCTGGGCTGTGGTGCCAATGCAAGACTCAAAATCTAATGCAGCACTGAAATTACTGAAAGTGTTAATTATTTCCTAGACTTAATAAATAAAAAAATTAAGTACATATTAATCCGGCATCACTCCAACATTCATATTTGCAATATTGAAAATTTATAATGGATTGGAGCAGCTACTGGATCTTACACTCATAACTGATAGGTTTAGGATATTAGTGAAGGTTATCCATTAAAAGATATTTATCTGTTTGTAACTAAATTCTTTTCGAGAGAAGTCTTTAGGATAGTAAAGTAACGCCACGTTTTGGAAACCCAAGAAGAACTGACTGTTCAATAGAATTCTTAGGCGCAAATTAGGGAAAATAACAGTCATCAAATATTCGACGGCTGCTGTTGAGGAGATGGTGAAGAGTTTGAGCAGCGTTTAGGTGAAAGCTTTTGAAATTTCATACTCAATGTCCAAGGCTACAAAGTTGCACTCTTTAGTGAAACTCGGAGCACACAAACCTACGGAGAGGAATACGTACAGCATTTAATAAGTGCTATGATAGCAAATCCTGTTGTCTATGACGCGATAGGCAGAAAGATTATGACAATGCTATAGCGGCCAAAAATGAAACTTATTAAAAGGCTTTTGACTTTAGTTATAACACCTTTAAACATAAAAAATAAAAAATTATTAAAATAAATAAAAACCTGCTTAATTTTCAACCAAATTAATTTTATGTCTGTTCTTTTTAATCTATTCCGTATTGAACTTATACATAATTTATTTTATTAGAATTATTCCACCATTATTATTATTATTTAGATTTTGGAAATAAAATTTAAATAGATAAGTTGCTTTGCATAAAAATCTTTACAAATCTTAATATAACAATTTTTTAAAAATGTTCATGCATTAGTATTTTACCAACATCTTTTCATGGAACAATATTTAAAAGGACATAAAATTGGATACGTCTATACAAATGTTTTTTGTAGGTGTTGTTGGTATTACTTAATGCTTGTCTTTGCTTGAAGAAAAGAGTAAGTTTTTTAAATTTTTTAAAAGAAAAATAAAAGATTTAAAACAAAAGAATAGAACTTCTAAATTGGTTTGCAACACTTTAAGCAATTCGTTGAAACTTATTTCCTCTCTTTGAATATTTTCTGATATTTCTTGCTCTAAAATCCACAAACTATCTACATGTAGTTTATATGTATGTACACACAGCGGGCCAATTCAAAGAAGACTCTCATATTGTACTATGTCATATAATTCATATTAATATGACTAGTGACCTTGAACACCTTTTGTTAACAAATTATGTATTTAATATAAGAAAGAAGACAAAGAGATGACGCTGTTAAAAATTGTATGTATACAGGAAAGAAGAAAATGAGAGGTGAAAAGCGCAGAAATTCTCTCTGAGAGACAGTATGGTTAAAAATATGATATAGGCAGTTTCTTATACATAGGAAACAAATGTGTAAAGTCATATTAGGGGAAATCACCCTTCGTTGCAAACAGATCATGCAAATGTTGTAGATCTTGCAAGTCTAGTATATATATTCTTAAGTTTGCAACAACACTAAAACAATATACACTAAAATTACATTTCCCACACAAGCACTTATTTCCAATACATACTAAAAACAGTTGGACATTTTCATAAGTAACGTTTGCAGTAGAATATATAAAAGACTTTCAGGATCTGCAACATTTGCATCATGTTTGCAACGAAGGGTGCTTTCCGCTAATATTTTTTTTTGTATGGAAATTACTAACAAAGATTTTATGCATGCATAAAATAATATGAAATAGAACAAATCTGACTGATATGCAACCACTTTGAATTGGCCTAGCATATTTGTAAATATGTTCATACATCTTTGCATAC
Source organism: Phyto melanocephala (assembly GCA_941918925.1). NCBI lineage: Eukaryota > Metazoa > Arthropoda > Insecta > Diptera > Rhinophoridae > Phyto > Phyto melanocephala. The sequence continues at coordinate 139,279,081 of OW799233.1, read as the reverse complement.
AGCACGTTATTTTTTGTTAGTGTTAAATGTTTGCCTGGAAAATGAATTTTGAAATTTTTTACCTTTATCGTTGCGAGTTTGGATGTAGCAAGTGAACGCATTAAACGATGTTACCTTTTAAAAGAGAAAAATATGCTATTTCCACAACTAATTTCCAAATCTTTCAGGATTTATATTTAAAAATTGTTTCTGCTTACAGGCATTGGTCGTTTTGAGTAATTACTCACACATTGGCTATGAAGGATTGGAAGGCTTAACAAAAGGTTTACAATTATATTTATTAATTGATCGGAAATCTTTTTATTTGAATCTAAAAGAATAAAAGTGAAATACTTTACTAAACTTAGTTTCTACTTTATCATGCAATACAATTTTTCAGAAAGCAAACGTTGCGGTTGTTATATTTATTTATGTTACAGGTAAAGAGAGCAAACCCAACTCACATACTTAGTAACGCGAATCGTTTGTATTAAGATCAGAGGTGTCCATTCAATAAAATGTGTTAAATATGTTCCCATTTTTCCAATCAAAAAAATAATAAGTTAAGTGTTTATTATATAATTACTAATTTTTTACCGCTAAAACAATTTCTTATGTTTGAATTTTCAAGGGTATCTTTTCACACACTTTTTTTACAATCAAAACAACATTTTGTGACTAAATTTTAGTAAAAAAATATTTGGATATACTTTTACGTATCACTGTAGATTAAAAATTTTCTCACTAATACGACTGTAATACATTTTCGGACATCTATGATTTAGATTTACACGAACATTGAATTACTACATGTAGGGACATTTTATATACACTAGATCATCGATAGATTTTCAATATAAGTTGACATTTAAAATACGTAGCAGAATACAGTTGTGAGAATTATTTTTTCTGAGAAGTTCCTTAATTTTGAAAACAACGTTTTATGCTTAAAATTTTCTTCATTAAACAATAAAAGTTCATACATATTACAAAGACACCATTAGTAGTTGACGCTACAATGTAGATTTAATTATGGGCCGTGCATCCTTGGCAATGCTTATTCTTGAGTAGCCGTTCAATTTTTTAATTGTTGCTTTTTCATATATATCTTCTTCATACGAAGTATTCCCTTAAACCTATTTTTTTTTTAAATTTTAGTTGCAATTTTTAATTTACATATATTGACGTTCGGATTGTCTTAATCAATTACTAACATTTTAAATTAACTCGGAATACAGAACAGGGACATAGATCTTAAACACATTTAGTAAATTAATTTTAACTAATAATTTTCCATATAAAATATGTATCACAAACTATATGTTAATTCACTCTGCAGGAATACAAAAAATTTCAAACAGCAAATGTCAGTGCGCTCAGTTGTTCTAAATTATGCTTCTGTGTATACTTTTTCTTCAACGTTTGCAGTTTTTATATGCTCACACACAAGAGTTTTTATTTTCGTCGTTGCTTTTGAGTCGTAGTATCGTTTTAGCGTTACAATTAAGCTTTGGTAAAGGCATAACATTTCACTTCGCCACAGCATCAAATCTTATCTAGAGATACGTGAGAGTATAGGTGTCGCTGATACGTTTCGTATCTGTTCTGCATAGTTGTTTTTGTCAGTTTCGATTTTAATTTTGTTTCGTTTTTTCTAAGCGGTTGTTTGTCTAAATTTCTTTAGTTTGACTCGGCAGGGGATATGAGGAGCAAATGTGAAATTTCTGTCTGTATCTGTGGAGAATTCAGTTGCATATAAAACAAAACTATTACTCACACACCCCAATCTTTGATCTAAACAAATCCATAAACGTTTGTGTACTATTTACATATATACATGCATACATATAGATAAACACACATTCCTGTATATGACTATCTGTTTTTTGGTTTACAAGCAGCAAATGAATATATAAATAAACGTATGAATGAATGAATGAATGAACGAAATAATGTTGTTGATTTTTCTTCTTCTTTAACGAGCACCCGCATGCATTCACATTTGCGATTTTTATTATTTTTTTTTTCTGTATTTTTGCTAGCGGTAAATGTGTTTTGACTAGTGCGTATGCTTCTGTGTGAATACATACAATTACGAAGCACATTTGTATTTGTGTTTGTGGCTGTATATACATGTATTCTGTGAAAGTGTTTGTATGCACTGTGATTGTGGGTATAGTTTGAATGCATTTATCGACCGCAAAGTGAAATGAATCTGTTTAAAGGATTTTAATTTGCTGCTTTAGTATATACAATAGTGAATCTTTTATAAACTCATACATACGCGTATGTGTGTAACAAACACTTATTCCTAAGCATCATCATGCATGGCACACACAAATAGTTTTAGTCTTGCAGCTTCTGGCACTTCTTAAAAGAAAACTTTTATTACATTAGTGTTCGCTTATGAGAAATCTTTTGTGGTGTGGCCAACAAAATACTGACAACCTGAGAAAAATTTAATAATAAATAAAATAGGTAAGAGCACTATATTTATTAGGCTGTGTAGAAATTTAAATACCCATCAACGATTTTGTGTAGGACTTTTATACAAAAAAATTCAATATATTTTCAACAACTATAATCACTGAAGAATAATTTATTTGTACTAAAATATGTATACATTTTGTGGTATGAGTTGGATTTATCATATATTTATTTTCTTGCATTTGGTTTCAAAATGGATCCTAAAGTATTTCTACAGTTGAAAATTTATATTATTTTTTTGTGGGCATAAAACTTCCTATATATAAAATAATTGATAACAATTGATGTAAAAATTTTATAAAATTTTTAAATACTAAAGTAGGTATGTGGAACTTTATAAATTGGGTTAAGTAGAAGTTGTTAAAATACAGTGCAACCTCGCTTAACGCAACCAATAAAAATTTTGGCCGTTGCGAAAATTGAGGTTGTTGCGATAACCGAGTCTCAATATTTTAGGGCGCAAATTTTCTTTTATGGTTTAATATGGCTTCATAAAATATTTTTACAAATCCTTTTCCATTTTTGGATATTTACAAACTCTTGTTGTAATACGCTTGCCTGGTCAAAATTCATCATTTGCAACGAATTTTTTTAATGCAGCTTTATGCTTTTTTTAATTCTGGATATTGGTTTGTGCACTTTATATTCGTCGCAAGTCACTTTTACCGATATGCCCTTTTCAAGCTTATAACGAATATCACTTTTTTGTTTAATTGAAAGTTTGACAAATTTTGTTATCACCGGCTTTTTATTCAATGTAAATGGAACAACCTTTTACGAAAAGAGATTCTTTCAACTGAGTACATATCTACTAAAAACAAGTGCAACACCCATATTTCAGTATTCTTGGAATTGCGGTTATTCTAAAGCTAAAAGATCTAAATAAAAAATATGTAAATCAAAATGACAAATTGATCATTTTGGATAATCGAGGAGATGCGCTCGAGGAGATGCGCTTTTCGAGGATTACATTAAGCGAGGTGGCACTATATATTAATTAAATAAACTGTGTTGTAACTCCAACAATATGCGATAAATATTGCGATGAAAAAAATTCCACTGAATTGACACATTCGTAACAGGCACATTTAAGTAGGTGTGCATTATCTGGGCGCGTCACGCATGTAATCCATGAACTAGTTTCAAGTATGGTATAGAACTATGGATTTCTATGACAATTCAAGACCTTTGATATTATACAAAGCCAACAAAAGAATGTGAATCAAGGTAACATCTTCTATAGAATTTAACTTAGATATTGAAACATAGAAAACCACACTGGCGAAACTTCAGCTTCGAGTATCTACTTTTGGCAGTTTAATGAGCTTTTAAATGTTAATAATATCCATATTTTTAAGGTAGGCATTAAAGTAGGCATGCTATGGTAATTTCTGCTAAAGAATTATATTGAGATATTACATTAAAGAGTCCTTTAATCTTCCAAACTCTTTGTCAATTAAGAAATTATATGATTTTAAGAAGAATCGTTATATGGAAAGTGAGCGTCAAAGTGGGAGTTCCACCTTTATTTTATGGTATTTCAATACCATTAACCAATACCATTAAGGCTATATTTGAAAAATCTCCGAGTCGCACGCTTAATTCTGTTGCTTCAAAGCTTTTGAATTTCATTAATGATAGATTATGTAAAAGCAGGCATTAAAGTAGGCGTGCCAAAATTATTTCTTACAGTGTTTTTACTTGTATGTTAAACACAGTAAATATTCTTCGAATGCTTTGTTCAGAGAAAAAATGTTTAAACTAAGAAAAAGCGTTATATATAAGGTGAGCGTTAAAATAGGCGTGTCAACATTAATTTTCCGATTTAACAATAATATTGACAAAGAAACTAGATTTTTAAAATTTATTTTTATGACTTTTGAAATTTTAAATAGTCACTGTGCGAGGTAAATTTTCATATGTTTTGATCTATAGATAGCTCCTTTTAAAAAAATGTTTGAGTCGCTTTCGGGGAAACATTTTTAGTTTTATTGAAGACACTTTTAAAATTTATTCCCTCTAGATCATTGTGTTTAGACGTAATCGCAATTAATTCAATATCCGAAAACATTTTTTATGACTTACTTTTGCATTACGAGCTTTAACTATCCCCCTATTTGACCAATTTTAAACCCATACTTCTGTGGTACTAAAAATTTTTTGCCAACATTTTATCCTCTAGCTTTTTTTGTTCAATCACTATCGTATTTTCAACTAAGGGATAGACGGATAGACTTACAGACTAGCTAGACGTTTTAAATTAAACAAGGTCTTAGAAAATAAATGAATTATGTGAAATGAATTTTTCGATGTGTTATAAATGGAATGACAAAATTAATATAACACCATACATTGTTTTGGTAGTGGTTATAAAAAAATTTATTACTTAGACGATTGATCTAATTTCAATGGCCACTGTTAAGAACAGAGTTAACAAAACAACTGAACATCCCCATCCCGCAATTAAATACTTTTATCTATTGTTCTAAATACTAAGTTTTCTATTTGGGAAAATAAATATGTCCACATATTGTTGATCCAACCTTTAGTATGACTTTTGCGTTTACATTTCTTTAAGTCAGTCTACTGTTTCTTAAGATTTTTTTTCACATCTCACCTTCTCCATGCAAGTTTTTTTCTTTCTTCGCATTGAATACAAGAGCAAAGAGTCAATGAATTCATTGCAAATTGAAAAATTAATTCAGTTTTAGATAAGTTTGTAGCCGTAGCATTAAACTCAAGCAAATTATCTTTTTCAAGTATGTAAGTTTTTCTAAACAAGTTAACTTTGTTGCAAAAGTAATGTGGTGGTGTTAGTTAACTTTGTTTTAGTCTATAATATATTCCCTTAATGCTTCAATTAAATATTGTGTTTTTTTTTAATGTTCTGATTATATTGTGCTATATATAATAGCATTATACTTATAGAGCAGTTCATTTATACAAATGAGTTTGTAAGACGTAATTAGTAAAAATCTAAAAATAGCAAAAATGTCTTACAGTTTGTAAAATAATCCTAGTTCATTTAAAATTTAAATGATTAAGTAATAAGTTCTTATATAAATTTTTGTTTTATTTCTTTACAGGTAAATTAATTTTAAAACCAACAGAGCGGTTAAGGCTTACAAAGAGGTATAATTTTCTATATAAAATTTCTAAATTACAAATCCTGCAAAAACATTTTTATTTCTTTTAAAATGTTCACAATGAAAATATCTCGTTATGAATATTTAATCTGCTAACGCTTTAATCAAATGTCATATTTGTCATAAAATCAGCTATAAATATTATTTACAAACAACTCTATATGCAATCGTCATAAAAAAACAACAGTCTATATATTCCTCTTATGACACAAAATTTTAAAATAATATTTTATTGGTGCCTGATTTAATAACATCTACATGTCTCTCTGCAATAACGTTACATACACGTTTTAAATTTAAGAAACCATTAAACCAAAAAAAATTTTTCGAAAATACACAAATGGTTCATACGTATGTTTGTATGGCCTTAAGTGTTGTATTCTCACAATGTCACAATATAAACCATAATTTTAAAATTTTTTATTGTAAAGTTTTTATTGTAACGTTTTTAAACTGTTTTCAAATTTTCAACAATTTAACATTGCAACAATACGATACTTAGGACACTTTGTGACTTCACCAATGGCATTTTAAATATTTATGAAACTCAGCCAACTTATTGAATATTTTATAGGAAAAAAGTTCGATTTGATAAGCATTAAAATTGTATAATGTATAAAATACATTTAGCTTTTTCCTTAGTCTCACTATAATATGGCCACAAAAGTGATTATGTGTTTTTTTTCTAAACATTACATATAAAAGCAGTGTTTGTCTTATTGTTGTTCTTGTATTTGATGATAAACGAAAATTTTAAGGGTTTTAAAAAAATAGTACTTATATTTGTATTTACGTATTTAGAATCACGTTTCAAGTTTGTTTTATTTTTAAACCTTTTCACCTTTTGAGAAGCATATCGATGCCTTACTTCCTCAACCTCGTATCTTAAAAAATAAAATTTTTCAGGAGAGACAAAAAAAACGGTTCATGTTTTTATACTTCGGTGTTTGGTTAAAAGTTTAAATGCAATTATTAAGGAATTGATTGTATTTATGTATATTAGTAGTAATAATATACTAATCTTTTTTAGTTAAAGCATAAAACAATCGTTTGATAAGAAAAAGTCAAAACCGTATTTTTTAAGATACGAGGTTGAGGAAGTAAGGCATCGATATACAGCTTTGTCATTATGTTTTATTTATCAGATAGTCTTGAGTCGACAGCTTTTTATTATAACCTTCACAGACAGTGTAATAACAATATTCATTCATTTCTGATCCGATAAATTATGAATTTTCTGAAGGCTTATGAATAGGGGAGTCGATTGAAGCCGGCAGGGCCCATATTTGGTATCAAAAAATCAGCGAGCATGACTGTGTCTGTTTTGGCTTATTTTAACCACCAAAATTAATAGTTTTTAGCTCTAGTAGAATTTATGGACACAAGCTTTAATGTTTATAGATTAAATATGCCGCTAGAGATATTCGTGAAAAATTTTGAACCAATCGATCACTTCTCGGCGAAGTAATAGGAACAAATTATTTGGAAAATATTTTTGAACATGTTAAAAACACCACTATTTCCGTGAAAATGTATCAAATTGCTGCGAAACTAATTGTGTTATAAGCATAGAAATATAACGGTGTACGGTATTTTTTCTTTAGTTTACAAATATTATTTTTTTTTAGTTTCTATGCAACGGAAAGAGCCTACATGCGTATCAAGTGAAAGCATTTGACTACACTATAAAAAATTGAAGTCCAATGTGGTCACTGCAACAAATTGGCGGTCGATAGATTTATTTATGGGTATTTCACAATCTTCTCCCTTAATTCCCCAAAATATTCATATCGTGATTTTTTAAGAGCTATAGGAAAGTTAAAAAAAAAACACATAAAATTCAGAAAATACATAAAATCTTTATTTGAATCGATCCATATAACTTAATCTTAGAAGATTATTTCATGCAAATGTTGACCGTGACTGCGCCTCAAATGGTCCATCTACTTAGATCAATTTTTGCATACTCTTTCCCACATTTCGGCCGGTATCTCATGAATAAATGCTTCAATGTTGTCTTTTAATTGAAACGGGCATGATATGAGCTTTAACATGGCCCCACAAAAAATAGATAAAAGCGTTAAATCGCACTAATTGACCGGTCCCTAACGTGAAATAAAATGTTCACCAAACTCGCCCCTCAATAAGTCCATTGTTAAGCGTGCTGTATGGCATATGGCACAGTCTTGTTGAAACCACATGTCATGCATATCAAGCTCTTGCATTTTGGGCAAAAAAAAGTTGGATATCATCTCACGGTAGCGCTCACCATTCACAGTCACGTTACGATTCGCATCATCTTTGAAGAAGTACGGTCCAATGATGCCACCAGCCCATAAACCGCACCAAACTATGACTTTTTCTGGATGCATTGATAGCTCTTGCAATGCTTCTGGCTGATCTTCACTCCAAAATCGACAATTTGTAAGACGATTCATGGTTAAATTATAGACCAAACTGAAGATGTTTGACAGTGAAACAAAACACGAAACGTGCGTCAGCTGTTTAAACCAGTGTTTCCAAAAAGATAATAGTTAAAAAATCACCCTTTAGTTAACTATGAAAATGTAAAAATCCAACATGGCAGTATAGATTAACTGTTGAGTCAAATAAAGTTTTTATACATAAAGAAACAGTATTGGTTGTGAGAACCACAATTGTTACCCATCGCATAGTTTAGTTGTAATAGTAGAGTTTTACGGTTATATCATCAGAATTTCGTTTCGGCATATAAATATGTATGTATGTAGTCAGCATTAATAAATTATGATTCTTGTAATAGAATTTTTATAATCACAAATGAAAAGTTCTATTGCAGAATCTAAAACATTTGATTGGTAATATATGTGATTATCTGTTTTGTTTTGTTAAGTAGCTTGGTCTCTCCAACCCCCACAATAGTGACATAAAATGAGTTGGCCAGTGGAATACAGAAAACTACTTAAATGGTGTAAAACCCGAGATGACGTCTGAAATAAAATGGCGGAAAAATTGTTTAACCCATTATTATGGGTACCAAATGAAAGTACTTGAGTAGTGAAATATGGCAAAATTCTAAATGAAATATGAATCGGAACTAATAAAGCAAATGGCGTATAACATGAAATCTGAAATCTGGGCTAAGCTACAATATGAACATGATGATGAAGAGTAAATTCGGCGCCGCTGCATATAACACTTTTACTTTTTTTTCTTCTTCTTTTTAAAGTCCATGAAGAAAAAAAATTTTACTCAAATCCGAATTTTCTAGTCTAAAAGCAATGCCTTTAGTGACTAATTTTTCTAGTTTTCAAAAAGCAACTAGGCAGTTTTTTTTATTTATTTTTTATTTTTTATTTTTTATTTATTTATTTTTTATTTTTTATTTTTATTTTATATATGTAGTGTAACTCCTGAAAGCACTGTCTGGGAAGACGTCTGACTTTTTATCGTTTCAAATTAAAAACCAGCAATATTCTACTTGCAAACGGTCTTTTTTACAGCATTTTCAATAATAATAAAATAATAAAACATATTTCACACAGAAAATGAAAAATTCAATTTATAAACCCTGCTGTGCTATTATTTTTTGCGCTAAGGCAAGACACCTCCTCCTGTTGTTTTGTTTTTATTTTTTTTTTTTTTTCTATAATAACACAAACTTGAATAACTTAAAAATATATTAACAAACTAAACAACTAAGCTAAAGAACGACTTGCAGGTACAACTGTGTACACACTTATTTCCATACTTATTAGGCCATATAAACAGAGAGAACCTTTTTTTCCTAGATTAAAAAAAAAACAACTTTAAATGCTAGTAATAACAAAGTGAACCTTAAAAATCTTTCTGGTCGAATCTTGTGGCCACATTAACTGGATATCTATGATTCTTTGTCACAATACAAAAAGAAAAAGACAAAGGCAAATATGTTTATTAGGGATGTATATACTAGCATTCAGGGATTATTGGAATTTAATAAAAAACAAATTGGGGTAAATGTTTGAAATATTAAAACTAATGTGATTTAAATTATTATCTTATATCTTGTTTTAATTTATTTTTATTTCCAGCACAAGATAACATACATTACCATTTACAGACATACGCTAATTAAAACTGTATTTAAAGCACGTATCAAGGAAATCCTTATAATCTCTCTCTTTTTTTTGTGAGTCAAAAAATTATTATATTTTTCTAAAGGCTTGGAAACTTTAAAAACACAAAAGGTTTTCAAAGGTTTTAATTTATTTTTAATTACTAAAATGGCAAACTGAAAACTTTCTTCTTTATTTTATGTTTAGTAGAGGTATGATTAAAGCCATTTATAATATCGAGATAAACCTCTGTGAAATCATATTACAAACTTTTTTATACGCAACCCAAAATTAATGCAAGGAACCAAAAAAAAAGTTTCAAAACTTTTTTAAAAATCTTAACCTCAAATGTAATTTTGATAAAAATTATAAATCTAATTAAAACTGTATTAATATTATTTACTTTTAAATAGTTCATTATGTTATTTATTAAGTTAAAAATATAATAAAAAAAACTCCAAAATTAATAATGATAAGCCAGGAACAGAAAAAAGTTTTTTATATTGAATGGACTTAAAGTTGTGTGGCAATAAATTTTGAAATAGCTTATTATCTCTACTAGACATCACAAAGTCTTCGAAGTAAGGGTGTTTCTCAGGGGCTTTATTATCGGCTAAGTATTCAACAGTCATTCGACTATCAGCTACGGAAAATATATTGGATGAATAACACAAAAGTGTGGGATAAAAATAACTTACATGATAGTTTTAAAAGTTCATAGCTGTCATTTATTCTCAGTTATATATATATATTGTAAATCTGTTCCATGGATATTAACATGGTTTGTACAGTTCAGAAATGATGAAAGCCCAGACTAGTCAAAAAGGTTTGAAATTTAACTCTTTTAAATCTCAATAAAATCTTTCAAACTCATTGGGTACTAGCTTGAGTAGAAAAATGCATCAACCTCTTATATAAACACCAAGCAAAGAAAATTCAAATTTATACTGAAGGAACATACAAAATTAATAACTAAAGCTACACTTGTTTTACACCGTTATAACAATTTATAGGATTTCAAAATGGTGTGCAAAAACTATAAATAATTTCATATTGTTCGAAATAAGCTTGAAGATTCAATATGGCATAAATTCTAAACATATATTTGTTTGTAATTGTCACCAAATTATTAATAAAAACGGATTTTAAATCCATAATCTTGTCAGATTCCTTAATTCTTGATTAGATATTGTGGACCATGATTACCCAGAAATTTGTGTTGGAAAACTATCTTGGTTCCTTATTAAATTTTCTCTAGTGAGCGATATACTCATTTCAAATGTCTTAATTAAAATTTTTTTATCGGAAAAAAAACTATTCACAAACAAAACTTTTAAAGTATTTAGTAAAAAAATTTCAGGGCTGTCTTACCTTATTCAAATTCGCCTCTCATATTAGTTTTGGCAAATTTTAACGCGCCCTTTTGTGTTGGGAAAATAATCGTGTTCCATTCTTTAATTTTTGGTGGTGAAAGAAATTACATTGATGTAGCACTCGATCTAAAGTCAAGCGTGACACATTAAAATCGCAATAATTAGCTATCTTCTTCAAAGATTTTCTGTAGTTACTTGCACTTGACACAAGGTTTGAATTTTCTTTTCTTCTTGGCAGTGCACTGTAGAGTTCTTAAAAAATTGTGGACTACTTAGTTCGTCATCAAAGACTTAATACAATTTCTCGAAAAAATCAAAAAAAAAATATTAAATTAGTTCTTTTAACGTTGAAAACCAAAAATAGATTTTTGTTGCTTTAATTTCAGATGATCGTTCAAATGGTTTAAATGTATGTACTCTAATCTTTGTGTGAATATAAGAATAACTTAAAATTGATGTTTTACTAAACTGTTGCACCGAAGAATTTCGTTTCGATATATAAATATAGAGTCAGCACTATGAGATTATGATTATTGCATCCGAAATTATTTAAGCACAAAATAGAGTTTCGTTTTCAATTAAATTTGTTGTTTCTGGGTGTTGTCATAACCATCACAGCAAACCTGTATCGAATGCTGCTAATGCATAAATTTGATTTAATCATTGTAATGCTGCACCATATGTTTCACTACATGTTATATATAATTTGAAAACAAGTGCTTGAAAAGTTTTGCTTCACGTGCCTTTCGATCTAATACAAAACCATCTGACTGCTATGCAAGTAACTTCAGTACAATTTGTCTAAAATTGACTTGATTTGTTCCTCTAGTGTGGAATCATTTCCAAAAATTAGTAGAAAAGGTCAATATAAAAAAAGGTTTATATTGTACAAATATTTAAAAAAATCTCTTAATTTGTTTATGTCATACATCCAATTTTACCATTTCTGTTTAGTTTTGTTTACTATTTTATTGCAAAAGGCGGACAAATAGTGCCTGCAAACTGTGTAAAATAATTTTGAAAATCGTGACTAAATTTAGAAAGGATACTGTCCCTAAAATTCAGTGATAAGCCTTTTTTTAGATTATTTTTCGGTTCGCACTCTATCGTGCTTTCAATAAACAGACGGACATAGCTAGATCGTTTTAAAATGATAGCTGAACTCAGAATCACTAAATGGATATTCCGATGTTTTATGAATTGATAAAGCGAACCTACTCCCATGGGTATATAAAAAGTCGGAGGACATAAATTTTAAAAAGTCCCAGCTTTGTATAAACTAGCAGTATTCGAGATCCCTAATATGTATACAATATTAACACAATTCTATACAAAATCGATATCAGCATCATCAGCACATGGGTCGCTTTAATACGAAAAACCTTATATAGCAGCATCTCTAAGCATTTAAATTTGAAAGTATTGGTATAAAAATAACATCAAAAAACATATAATAAAAAAAATACAAAATCTCACACATGTATTTTGCAAACTATAGAAACTAAGCTAAACAAACGCATACATGTACAAATATGTGTATAAATATGATTGTATATTAACAGTTTTTTTTTTATAGAAAATACATATAAACTACTAAACACTAAACGAGCATACATTTCATTATTATTATAACTTTTTTTTTATTTTCGTATTTTTTCTTCTTCCGAATAAAGGTATTCTATGACAGCTTAAAGACACCTGCTTTACTCACTGCCATATACACACATAAACACTTGAAAATAATACAAGCAGTAGCTGTAGTAAACAAAGCAAAGAAAAAAAGTCATAGTCGTAAAACGACACAGAAAAATGCCATTGAGGTATTTCAGTTGAACTGAGCTGAATTGAAATGCTATAAAAATGAAAACTACCACTACAAAATAGAAACATTACATTTGGTATTCATGAAATATGCATAAAATTTGAATTAGAAAAATGAAACACATGCATACAATCATACTATGGCACACATACATACAAAACACCTACGTAAATACTTTAACAACTTTATTGCATACATTTGTATGTGTATGCGTTGTATAAAATATACATGAAAGTTTTATAAATATATATTTGTTTTATAGAAAATAGTGTTTAGAGAAAAGCAAAAATACTTATAAACATTCAAAAGAAAAACCTAAAGGATTTAAGGAATTTTTTGTAATTGGACCATTTTACAAAGACATTTTTTCCTCGATAGAGATGTTTGTATTGTAATAAATGTTAACAAGTGTTTAAATAATAAACTGAAAAATACTTCAATAACATTTATTTAAATTCGAAAACTTTGTTTTGTTTGCGACTAGAACAATAATACTATTTGATTTAAAAATTATTTGTTTTAGGAGTATGTGGTAGACTTTTAGGCGCAAGATGTTAGAAAAACATTTTAATTTTTTTAAATTATTGTAGAAAACATGAATTATTTAAGAACATTATTGATCAAAGCACTAAACGTTATTTATAAGCACAGAGATTTTTGGAAATTATAAGTAAATACAAAGTTCTCTTTTACGATTATGTAATATGCAGCTTGTATATATGCCATAACAAGGACCTCTTTTAAGGTTCCATTCAATATTTGTTTTGGTGTTTTATCCACAGAGTTATCTTTGCATGTTAAAAATAAATTTGTATACCCTTCAACTGTGGTGCACAAGGGTATATATGGCTTTGTCATTCCGTTTGTAATTTCTAAAATTTTCATTTCCGACCCCATAAAGTATATATTTTCTGAAAGCTTATGAATGAAAGAGTCGATTAAGCCCTGACCATCTGTCCGTCTGTCCGTGAGTTGGTTGAAATCAACTTTTAGAAGCAACTATATGTTCTCCAGATCTGTGTATGGTATCAGTCTCTTGGAAATATCCAGGAATTAATCGCTATTAAAATTCAACACAATCGCCCGATAACTTTCTGAGATATGAGCAAAAAACCGCGGCCATCTCGTTTTTTTCACAATTACAAAAACAACCTTCATACAATGGTTAGAGTAAACGTTGCATCGAGTCAAAAATTTTTGTTTTTATTTTTTTATTTAATATATTATTTATATTTTTATTATATTTCTTTTAATTTTTTTAAAAGAAATTTTTAAAAAAATTTTTAAAATTTTCTTTATAATTTTTTGTTAATTTTTTTTGAATTTTTTTTTTGTTTTTAATATATTTTTTTTTATTTTTTTTTGTAATTTTTTTTTAGAAACAATTTATAATTTTGCAATGGGATGTTTTTGTATATGAATATTTTTAATTTTATATGAGATGAATGGTGATACAAACAATTATTATTGCATGACTACACGTTGTGTAGGGTATATAAGATTCGGTCTTTACTACAGTGATTTTTTGAGAGGGTAATTGGACAAAATATTTAAGGATTATCCGGAAAAAGCAGTTTGTAATTGATTTGTGCTTCATTAACATGTTTGATGAATACGTTCCAAATTCTTTTTGTCTTTAAATTTAATATAAATAATATCTGACATATAAGCGATATGTCAACAGTTTTGCAGAATTTTTAAGATCAAGGAATTTGTAAAAATATATGAGTTAAACATTGTAAATCAGTTATTCTGGCTTATTGTTAGTGGCGTTGTCGTGTCGTTTTTGTGCCGAAAACAAAAGAAATATGAAAAGGTCTCATTCATTTTACATTGTCGTAAATATTACACGGTACCAAACAAAACAAGTAAGAGCACTATATTCGGCCTTGCCGAATCTTTTATACCCACCACCAATTTTGTGTACATTTAAAGCACATTATTTATTATTTTGTTAATCGCTATAGAATAATCTCTTTATAATAAAATATGTATCACTTTCTTTGTAGAGGGTGGTTAAATTTTAAGGGCCCATGTTTAAAGTGAACCACATCTAAACTTCAACTTTTTTCTTGTATTTCATTTGACATTTCTCAATCTCAGACTAACTCAATTTGAACCGTGGAAAGATATGCAATCGAGCAACGCTTTTAAATATTAAAGATTTTTATAAAAATGGGCGTTCAAATCAAAATGCATTTTGTGCACTTCGTGATTCTTTTGGTCAACATAATCGTTCGAATTCGTCCACAATCGTGAGAATGGTAAAAAATATTTAAATGTCTGCAAAGCAGGTCTGTATGAAATGTGAAAACATCTGTGGAATGCCATCTTAGTTCGTTGAATGGGAAACATTGCTGTTTTTCACGATAACGTGGCAAAAGAGCAAACAACCTCGACTATCATCGTGCCCAACAATTGAGCATCAACAGTGTCATTAAAAATTTGGACTATCGGATCGTGGTGTGCCGCCTAGGTTGGGGGGCCATTTGGCCGATATTTTGTTCCATACATAATTGAAGCATACAAATATTATCATTATAAAAATGAATGATAATAATTTCATAATAATTTTATTCAAAATCAACATAGTCCCTTAAAATTAAACCACCCATTATAACTTTGGTATGGTAGTAAAATGTTTTCGTACATTTAGTCTTTCAATGAAAGTGGCCGTTAAAATACGGGTGTCAATAAAGTTTCTGCTAATAAACACAATTTAGATATTTCAATATAGTCCTTTAGTATTCCAAAATCTTTATTCATAGAGAATTTACATGAATTTAAGAGGAAGAAATTGAATTTAAGGTTAAATTTTAAGGGGCACAGGGTGATTTAAAATATACATTCTCTGCATTTTTCTAAAACGGGAAATTTATTAGCAAGATTTTGTTTTTTAAACTTCTATAACATTTTGCTTTTAAAAGATTTTCAAACGAAATAAGTTTTGTATAATTTTAAAATTTGTTAGCCATTAGTACATGAAAATAAATTGTTTATAATGTTTAGAGATAATTTTTTTTTACTTAGGTCAAAATTTTCCTAAATTCCCATTTTTAATAGAGCATAACTTCAGGAGAACATAAGCATAAGTTGTAAGCATGCCATCTAGTAGTTGCTAGTAGAGTCATCTATCTTATCATCTTTATCTTATATTTAGCTACAGTACAATAAATGGTGCAGTGTAAGATGAATAAATGCTAATATATATGACTAATATAAATATATTTATAAAAATTTAAGGAAAAAAGTGTGCGTGGCACATCTATTTTCCGTTATAACGAAGACTTTGACCAAAAAACCATGTTTGCAAAATTTCAGAATCGTACATATAGTTTTGTCAGTTTTATTACGTTTTACATTTGAAATATACACTGTGCGGTATAAATTTTCGTACATTTTTATCTACAACTCTTTTCCTAATTCATAGATTTAAGCGATTTTCAGGGAAAAATATTCTTTTGACCCGATAAATATATATTCGAAGTTTCATGACTCTACGTTTATGCGTCTGGACACAATTCAAAAGTGAAAGTGGGCGTTAAAGTTGGCGCGTCAAAGTTGTTTTTGCTAATGGGTACAACTTAGGTGTTTCAATATAGTCATTTATTATTCCAAAATCTTTATTAATAGAGAAATTATATGAATTTTAGGTAAAACGTTATATGGGAGGTGGGCGTAAAAGTGGGCGTGGCACCTTAATTTTTTGGCATAGTAATGACATTGCCTAGGAGGATATAGGCAGCAAATTTTATCATCATACCTCTAATTTAGGCGGTTTTATGAGCTTTTAAATTTCATTAACGGTAGATAACGTGAAAAGTGGGCGTTATAGTAGGCGTGTCAAAGTTATTTTTGCGAATGACTACGACTTAGGTGTTTCAATATAGCCCTTTATTATTCCAAAATCTTTATTAATAGAGAAATTATATGAATTTTAGGTAAAACGTTATATGGGAGGTGGGCGTAAAAGTGGGCGTGGCACATTGATTTTCCGTTACAAAAAAGCGTCTCACCAGAAAACAAAGTGTGCAAAATTTCGGAGTCGTACATCAAATTTTGTTGCTTTTATGACGTTTTTGTTTTTAAATATACCGAAAAATGCGGTATAAATTTTCGTACATTTTGATCGATAACTCCTTTCCTGATGCATAGATTTAGATAATTTTTGGGGAAAGATATTGCTTTTGCTCAGGAAATATATATTCGAAGTTTCATGAGCCTACGTTAATGCGTTTGGACACAATTCCATTTTATTCGATGTTTGAAGGACACGGTTTTTTCGACCTACTCTTGCTTTTCCAGCTATAACTCTCTTCCTAATATTCCGATTTAGCCTATTTTCAATACCAAACAAACCTTGTCTATAAGAAAGATTTTGGCAAAATTTGAGCCCCCTAGCTTTTTCGGTGCGACCTCTATCGTGCTTTCAACAGACGGACAGACGGACAGACGGACGGACATAGCTAGATCGTCATCAAATCAAACCCTGATTCAGAATATATATACTTTATGGCGTCTAAAATGGATATTTCGATGTGTTACAAACGGAATGACAAAATGAATATACCCCCACCATTTTTTTGGTGGCGGGTATAAAAACGTCAACGCCACTGATTATTATATCGTTTATCTTTGCAACAAAAACTGTTCCTCTCAATAGTTGTATTTTTTTTTTATAAACTGCCTCTCCTGGACACATTTATGTGCAGCATATTTAGAGAAACTTGCTATATATTAAAAACAAAATAATTTATAATAATAATTCAATCAAACATTAAAAATTAGAGTGCAATTCTTCGCGCACTTTAAAAATTCAGAATTTCTTTTTTAAATATGCAACATTCGAACAATGTTGAAAGTAGGATGCTCTTCCCTAAAATTATATGTATTAGAATTTTCGTTGACTTTCTTCAAGGAATGCGTTGAAAATATATAAGTTTATTAACGAAATCTCAAGAAATATTTTAAATATTGGGAACCCCTTTATTTATTTATTTATTTTGTATTCCCATACAACAAGACTTGAAGTCTTATAAGTTATTACAATTGGATTATGAAAAAAATAAGAAAACATTCTTGAATGGAAAAAAAAATTTTTACGCAAAAAACTAAATTTTAAATTAAATTTTTTTATACCCTTCACACAGTGAAAAAGGGTATATATAGGTTTGTCATTCCGTGTGAAATTTCTACAATTTTCATTTCCGACCCCATAAAGTATATATTTTCTAAAAGCTTATGAATAGGGGAGTCGATTAAGCTCTGTCAGTCTGTCAGTCTGTCCGTCTGTCCGTCTGTCCGTCTGACCGTCTGTCCGTGTGTATGTTGAAATCAACATTTTGAAGCCCCCCGACATAGGTTGGACCCGGGTAAGGTATTAAAATATCAGAAATATTCGGGAGTAGATCGGTATTGAAAAGCAGAAACATCGATACATAAACAACTGAGATATGAGCAAAAACCCACGACCACTTCGATTTTTTTTCACAAAAACAACATGACAACAACAACATACATACATACAAACATGTATACTGGTTAGAGAAAACGTGGCATCGAATCCCAGCTGAGCCAAAAAAATTTTTTTTTTAATTTTTTTAAAATTTTTTTTTAATTTTTTTTTTTTATTTTTTATTTAATATATTATTATTTATATTTTTATTATTATTTTTTATTATTTTTTTTAATTTTTTTTTATTTTTTTTTTTGTTTTATATATATTATATACATAATAATTTTTTTTCAATTTTTTTTTTTAATTTTTTTTTAAATTTTTTTTTTTAATTTTTTAAAAAAAAATTTTTTTTAACATACATACGTGAATTTATAATTTTACAATGGGACGTTTTTATATATGTATGTTTTTATATGTATGTACGTATTTCATATGGGATGAATGGTGACACAAACCGCTGTATTGCATGACTACACGTTGTGAAGGGTATATAAGATTCGGCACGGCCGAATATAGCGCTCTTACTTGTTTTATTAAAAAAAATATTTTCAAGCTACAAAAAAGAAATTTTATCATTTTATTGCATATTAACCAGGCATCCCGAAACTCTGGGCTGAAAACAAATATTGAAAAAAAAATATTAAAAAAAAAGTTAAACTTAATTCAACGCCCCAAGCATATCCTTTATTTGTCTTTGATCGGAAATTACCACCTGTGATTAATCATTCAAATCGGTTCACAGTTAGAAGTTCTGAAGCCAAGTTTTTTAACCTTTTTTTTAAATGCTGTCACAGGGTGCCTTAAAATATAACGACAGAATAGATATATTCTCCATCCAGCAGACTACTATTATATCTCTTACGAAGCACTTTTCCATTTGAACGGCTTCGTGAATATGTAAAATTGTCAAATTGTAGCCTTTAAAATCCTTATGCAATTAACGAGGAAAAAATGGGAACTGGTGCAGATTTAGGTATTTAAGTGATTGTGAACATGATCACTAATTTTTGTTGCCTCAACTAGACGGCATTGATCTGAACGACGTGCTGTTATGTAAATACAGTGTCACCTGCCGCACCAAGTATGAAACAAATCATTGATTGCAGCAGCAGTTTGCATAAGAATTTATCTAATTAAAATCTCTGCCAACATGCCAAGATCATGTGATTAAATGCTGCTTGTTATTTGTGTTGGGTTTTGTAAATTGTTGGCTTTATGCGAATAAACCTGAGTTCCAATCCGATATTTAACGAGTTGTCGGTAAGATACAGCCACATATCTATGAGAAAGTCATGAAAAATATGTGTTTTGTTTTATAATGAACAAGTGCATTCTTACCTTTATAAATTTCAATATCAGATAACGATCTATCAAAAATAGACTATATATATGTATAATTGTATATGATTATATTAACAAGGCTACATGGCAACACGATCACTGTTATAGCTGTGTCCAACTTAGGGCAATTTCTGTTTGAGTAAGCTACAAATGTATGCTAATCTTGTCAATTGTTTCTTATTACAGAACGAAACCGTTGCCGGTAACGGCAGTTTAGTCGCTAACTAGTAACGTAGTTGTGCGGCTCATTTCCCCAAATAGTAGTTGCACACTTTGCAACGTGTTTACGATACACATTTGTCATTCATGTTGTATATTTTGACACACAAACTACAACCAACAACTGAACGATAAAAATAAAAAATCATATATATTCAGCGCTTGCTTATTTTCAATAGCTAAACTGCTAAAAAAAATTAACAACGACTCGAACTATGAATTCAACATCATCGCAAGCAGATAATATTTTAATATTTTTAAAACTGCTAATGAAACACGAAAATAAACCTTCAATAAGACCGCATTAAGTACAGCCGGCTGTCAGCTATCACCGTTTGATTTTTTCTACCGCAGCCACTATTGGCGGCGTATATTTATTCTTATCAGTTTATTACAATGTTGTTGTCATCTTCAATATAATTAAGTAGCAAAATACACGGCAACGAATGCAGACAACGATTGTAAGGGGTCCGCCAAATAACTTTTTTGTTTTTGTTTTTTTTTTTTTGAAAATGCTATAAAAAAGTGTAGCTATGTGGCACGCAGCGGCGTCCTGTTGAAACTATATGTTTCCAATATCCTCCTCTTAAATTATTGTGAACAAAAATGCGTTCAACATGGCCGGATAACGATCGCCATTAACTACAGTCACTCTTTGCTCAGTTTCGAAGAAAAATGGACCAATTATGCCTCTGGACCAAAATCCGCACCAAACAGTGATTAGATTTGGGTGAATCGGCTTTTCAATGTATGCGAGCGGGTTTTCTGTGGCCAAATGCGACAATTTTGCTTGTTTACATACCCGCCAAGATCAAAATGATCTACACCTGAAAAGATGATTTTTTTTTTGGCAAAATCGGTCAAAGTAATGTCGCAATATTTCCCAGCGTTGTTCAAGCGTTTACACAACAATATTCGTTAAGCGGAAGGATAAAACTAATTATCTGTCAAATCAGACATGAGCTAAGTGTTACCATTTACGAAATAATCACTAGTTGAAAAAAAGAAAACGTTAGATGGTGGACCCTTTATAAGTCATATATCCAGGAAACACTAGACAAGAAACCAGTAACTGATCAGCCCTTAATTTTTGCTTTGTCCTATCAATGAAAAACTCTTTTCAAGAAAATCATAACTTCGCCTTAATATATTTTTGTATATGAAGATCGATATTAATATGAGGTAGTGAATACAATCAAATTCGTAGATTGTTTAGTGTATCCTCCATGCAGCTATGTGGCTTGCTTTCGTGTATATGTCAAAAGCATATTTCACTAATTAAACAACAACAAGTAACAAACTTAAAAACCCAATCTGCACGATGTCCTGCTTAATATCATTTTATTTGATATTTTTCAAGAATCGTTTGTGTTGGAAATGATAGTACCTTCATACTAAATATTTTTAAGATCCACGGAGTAGTTTTGTAGTTCACAAGACATAGGGCCAATTCAAAGTAGACTCTCATATTGTACTATGTCATATATTTCATATTAATATGACTAGTGACTTTGAACACCTTTTGTTAACAAATTATGTATTAATACAAGAAAGAAGACAAAGAGATGACGCTGTTAAAAATTGTATGTATACAGCAGCGTTGTCAACTTTAAAATTTCAAAAAGCACCATAACCCAGGAAAAAACGCGTCATTCTCAAAAAAAAGCACTACATTTATAATTTGTAAATTATTTTTTTATTTATTTAATAAAATTATACATTTTTATAAATTTCTTTAAAAATAAGACATTTTTAAATATATATCAGAATAAATAACAAAAAAATTTACAAAAATCAAACAACGAATATCTTTTAGTCAGTCAGTAGAGATTTACATAGATACATATATTTATGTATATGAAAATAAAAATAAACAAAAACATTGGAAAAATTATTATAGTAATTATCAATTCACAATATATCTCAGGAGTGATGCATTGTAAGAAATTTATTTCAACATTGAGAAAAAATTACGACAGGATTAATTTTTCCATACCTGATGCATTTATACGACGTTTTATAAACATATGTGAATTTGTTGTACAAAATATTAAAGAAATTATTCACCAAATAAGTACAACTATTATTTAATATTTAAATATTTTTATATTACATATTAGAGTAATTAAATAGAAATATTTCTAACTAAAAATTATGAGAAATTTTAATAAACTTGCAGTTTAATAATTTGATTCGGATTTAAGCTTTTCTCTGTGTAAATAATATCAAATATCAATGATAAAGTCAATTATTTCTTCATTATTATCACTATCATCTGGCCACAACACAGTCTTAATTTCAAATTGTAATGCTTTATAAATATCATTGCTATTAATCAGAATATTTACTTCATCAGCTATTTGGTAGGTTTCGCAACAGGAATTTTCCCGTTTAAGCCTATTTTTAATGTGAAGTAAGGCATTAACTGAATTTAAAAACATTCGGTTGCGTATTTTAGATTTAAACACATTCATGGGAGCGACAAAAGTTTAACGGCAATATTAGCTAATGCTTCAAAGGGATTTGAGTAACCTGCATCTTTGTACGATTTAACTTCAATCCAAAAATCAATTCAATATTTTGCCATTGGTAATGGCAAAATATCTTCTTTTGTATGTGATAAAACATTTCAAACATTAATCATGTTAATTTTACTCAAAATTTCAAGGTTTTCTGGTAAAATTTTTAAACGTTTAAAGTTGTGGGACGCTAAAAGTTTGCTTTAAGGTTTAATCATTTATAAGATGATAGAAAGAGGAATTTCTTTTATTCCATTCACCTCATTTGCATATATGTATAAAGTTAGACATTTTGAAACAAAAACTTTCTGGGCAATCAATACCATCTTATAAATAATTAAATTTTTAGTGTAATATTATTTTTTTGCCGAGTTGCATGTAATTGTACTATAAGTTACATTTTGGTAGTATGTATAAAAATTTACACTTACAAAAAATTTTTTTCAATTAATATATTTGAATTTTAGTATTTGGTGTCACCGAAATAAAAAGAAAATCACTAAAAACTAAAAAAAAAATCACCAAGCACTGACTCACAATTTTTCCGCTTTCGAAATGTTAAAAATCACCAAAAACGGTGATAAAATCACCGAGTTGACAACGCTGGTATACAGGAAAGAAGAAAATAGAAAATATTCTCTCTGAGAGGTGAGAAGCGAAGAAATTCTCTCTGAGAGACAGTATGGTTAAAAGTATAACATAAACAATTTCTTATACATAGGAAACAAATGTGTAAAGTCTTATTATTTTTTTTGTATGGAAATTACTAACAAAAATTTTATGCGTGCATAAAATAATATGAAATAGTACAAATATGACTGATATGCAACCACTTTGAATTGGCCCATATATTCTAAAAGTTGTATCTTGTATTTTCGATTAGTTACTTAAATCTTCAAAATATATTTTATGTTCAAACACAGTTTTTGTCATCCTTATTATACATATTATACCAAAAACTATAAATTTTTTGCTGTATTAAATCCAAATTTGTCAAATAATAGAATTCCATATCTAAAAATATTAACCATAACGATAAAAATATTCTTTCCTTATTCGTAGATATAACATTTTAGTGAAATTAATTCAAAACTATACTAATTTTAAGCTTCGTTTTCCAACAGGTTTTACTCATAAATATAATGTATTTTAAAAGGAAACGTACAAACATTTAAAAAATGAAATTAAAAAAATTCCATTTAAAGAAAAGCTCATAAAAATATATGGTTGTATGTGAGCCTGGTTGTATGTATGTATGTTTGTTTACTTGTATGTCTGTTGAAAGTAAAAATATGGCTACATTATTGTGATCATTTGCGACCCGCATTTATAGTAATAAATGGTCTGGGTTTTTTATTATACAGTATAATCTTTAACTAAAACACATATGTATTTGTTGCCCATACGTGTGTGTCTGTATTTGTGTTATGTGTATAAAAATTTCTGTATAAATACACATAAGCTCATAAGTGAATAGCCATCACAGTCTGAATGTTGTAGAAAATTTGAATGTTTTATTTTTTATTTTTTATTCTTATGCCTTAATGTACTTATACCCACACATACAAACATTTCTATACATATACATACAAATACGTTTGCACGTATAGCAGTTTTATCCATAAACATGTAGTTAGTTAAGTTCACATGCTAGAATAATTTTTATGATTATTTTTTCCTTCCTTAACTCCAGCAAAAGTATGTGTAAATATCAAGTCATATAGTTAAAAGTCTATATAGTCGCACATATTTAAATGCACAAATATTTGTAAATACTTCACAGTGCTTAGTTCCATATGACTCATGAAGTATAAATGTAAATGATAAAAAGCGGTGGCAAAGAATTAATATAAATATATACTCTTAAGTATGTATGTATATTAATTTAAAAAAAAAATTGTAATTGTATGTCCTACATTAAAACTATTTGCAAGAAATAAAGTAAATTTAATTTTTTTAAGAATTTAATGTTTTAATGGTATATTTTATTTATTAATTTCTGTCTGTGTGCATTATTAATTTAAATTGGTTTTTTCTAAAGAAATTCAATTCTAAAATCATGAATTAACGGAAAAAGTAGTTTTAATTTCGACGGCATACGAGTGCATGAAAAGGTTTTTTATAAGTTAACTAATGGTGACACCATATGAAATGAAATACAAAAAGTTTTCATTTCTCAGTTTCACAGAACGAGAATTGAGCCATAAATGTTTTTATACCCTTCACACAGTGAAAAAGGGTATATATAGGTTTGTCATTCCGTGTGAAATTTCTACAATTTTGATTTCCGACCCCATAAAGTATATATTTTCTGAAAGCTTATGAATAGGGGAGTCGATTAAGCCCTGTCAGTCTGTCCGTCTGTCCGTGTGTATGTTGAAATCAACTTTTTGAAGCCCCCCGACATCGCTTGGACTCGGTTGAGGTATTAAAATATCAGAAATATTCGGGAGTAGAACGGTATTGAAAATCAGAAACATCGGTACATAAACAACTGAGATATGAGCAAAAACCCAAGACCACCTCGATTTTTTATTTACAAAAACAACATTACAACAACAAAATACATACATACAAACGTGTATACTGGTTAGAGAAAACGTGCATCGAATCCCAGCTGAGCCAAAAAAAATTTTTTTTTTAATTTTTTTTTTTATTTTTTTTTTATTTTTTTTTAATATATTATTTATATTTTTATTATTATTTTTTTTTATTTATTTTTTTTTTTAATTTTTTTTTTATTTTTGTTTTATATATATTATATATACAATAATTTTTTTTTTTAATTTTTTTTTTAAATTTTTTTTAAATTTTTTTTTAAATTTTTTTTGTTTTTTTAACATACATACGTGAATTTATAATTTTACAATGGGATGTTTTTATATATGTATGTTTTTATATGTATGTACGTATTTGATATGGGATGAATGGTGTCACAAACTACTGTTATTGCATGACTACACGTTGTGAAGGGTATATAAGATTCGGCACGGCCGAATATAGCGCTCTTACTTGTTATAATTAAAATTCGGTTTTCATTCCGTTATTGGATTATTATAAGGGTTTAATATAAATGTCATCTACGGGGTGATTTAACCAAAACTCACGATAAGTAAACAAAATAAAAAGTTTTCAGTGAATTAATAAAAAAATTTTATTATGATAGAAAAAGCTTTGACGATAATGTTTGAAACAAATTCTCGGCCAAATGTTCGCTATGGCTTCGGTGCACGCAAAGAACAACCATTGTTACGACATGATCACGATGATCATATGTTATTCTCTTAAACAGTATTTTGTTTTCAAAACAAGTAATAGAAACTTTTATTTTTATTTTTTCATATATTTTGTCTCGATAATCAAGCGTTTGTTTGAATTTTTTTATTTAATGTTTACTTTTCGTAAAAATTTCGTTATTGTTGTCATTTAAAAATAATACGATTAACAAAATTATTATGACAAAAATACTATGATGTCTTCGCGAATTAAACATTATATTAAAAGGATTTTAAAATGACAAATAATCATTCAATAAAAGGTGAAACAACAGTATGATTTCAGAGCAATGAAGCTATAATTTAAAAGTTTCTTATGTCAAAAATATTAAAAAAAGTGTTAAAAAAAATTGAGAAATTTTTAAAATTATTGATAAAATGTAAAATATATATCAAAATTGCAATTAAAAAGTTAAGTACAATCACTATTAACAGGAAAAGACAGTAATTTAACGTTGATAAACTTGCAACAGTTATATGTTTTAAGCACAATCGTACAACTAAATCATGGCATGTTGCTCTTAAATTATGATGACCAAAACCATGTTTCTTCTTAGCGTGTGGTATTTTTCAATCCGATAGTACATTGTTTTAATAAAACTGAGACATAATTGTGGCTTAATGTCGCTAATATGGCAAGTTATCTCATGCTTCAGTTTTTGAATTTTTCTTAAATCTAACAGTCTCAAATATTATGATCGTGGTTGTCAACTGAAATCATAAGTGGGAGCTCTTAAAAACTGATTTCAACGTACAGACAGTGAGACAAATCAAATCTTTTGTTTATAAGAATTCATAATATATTTTCTTAAGAACTACGTAAAATGTTGTAAATGCTATGCATTTTATTTCATACTACTTTCAATCTCTAAATCTTATTAACAAAAAACCAACTTAACAAAACATCACTTAGCTTTGCTTTCAGGTTAAGACCATTTGGTGAAATATTTTTCCTGTTATCTCTATGGCTTTAGAACAATATAAAATATCGTTTGGAAAATCCTGCTTACGTAATTTTATTTTATTAACAACGTTTTTTTATAATTTAAAATTTATTTTACATAAAGTTGGACGAAGAAAAAAAAATAAAAATTTACTTGTCTTAGATTTAAACTAATTTGGACTAATTAAAAAAAAAAAGAAAATTTGTACTTATACTTTTTCCAATATAAGCTGAAAAATATATTTTTCTATTAGGTTTTCAAATAATTTGCTCGCAAATAGAGCATTTCAAATCTGCTTTAGACTCACACTAACTTCAAGTTTAGGTTTTTCAGATATAGCTTTGGACTTAGCCCAAATATGAATCCACTATGATAACTGAAATTTCAAACTATATTTCGCAGGTTTTGATGGCAAAAAATTTCTCAAGGGAAATGGTCTTTTAAACTGCAGAAGATTTTTATTAACAGTAATATTTTCGTTATGGTTGTAAAACTTTTTATGAAGCCCTTGCCAGCACTCTAATAATTCATAAAGAGGAGCAAGTTTGTAGTTGATACTTATTTGGTTTGCGACTAAAATGAAGGCAATAAAACATGATCGTCTTCATTTCTTGCAATATCATATATTATTTCTATAAAAGAAATTTTTTTTTTACTGAAAATAAAAATGAACATGCCAATATACTTCTGCAGAAATAAGTTCAGCAATATATGCCCGCAATGAGTCTTCTTAAATATCTTTAAATGTATCACCAAATTTGACTCTGCCGTAATTATTTGCATTTTTATTAATATCTTTCCTATTTAAGGAGGCATGAAACACAAAAATATTGCCACCATGTCAGTGCATCTATCTACTGCAAACATAACTGGTCCTGGCTATGGCGATATATAAAAATTTTCAACAGCATTTCTAATGGATAGCGTGGGGATGGGAGAATCACTCAACATCATTTTGTTTTTAGCAATAAGAAGAAGATCAAAAATAGTTGCACCCACGTCTTGTTCAAAATTTATTGTCTTGTTGTTTTCTGAATCATAATCAATTTCTTATCTGAGATATCCAAATCAATTTTTTAATTTATAGAGTTCGGTCAAAATTCATTCGAATAAAATTTACAAAGTGTCACCTTTTAAATGAAATTGCCTTGATTTGAATTAGTTATTGCCTTATAGTAGGAGAAATATCTAAGCATTAAGGAGATATTGAATCAAATTAGATATAAAATATTCGTTTTAGATTTTAATTTTATTATAACATTTGTCTCTCAATCTAGGATTTGGCTATTTTTTTAATCTAACAGCAGGGTCAAACCAACCAATCAAAGGTAGAAAAGATTTTGTCCACAGTTTTTTAGTATTTGTGTTTTCAAACAAATTAGAACGTCGAAACAAAATTCTGCAATGAAATAAATAAAACAACAATAACTATACTCTTGTTAAAATACACACAAAAAGTGTAAAAAATATAAAGCACCAATTTTACATAATAATGGCATTTGAGGTGATTTAAAAAGAAACAATTTCTTATAAGCGATTTTTTTAGTACGTGTGAACTCATCTTATTACACAATATTAAAAGTTATAGTCTCTATGCAAGATTCGCTTTAGTCTAACTCTACTTGATAGTGTTTCAGTTTTAATGTTCTACTTCATCTTTTTTCTGATTAATTTTTTTATTTCAACGTTGTTTTATTTCAGTTTTCTCTATTCTTCATTAAACTGATCGTAAAGCAAAACTCAAATCTTTTAAAATATCTATATGAAAATAAGAAAGTAATATAATCACACTAATTTAAATTTAATGAGATTGCTTGCAAGTCATTTTTCTTTTGCTTGTGCCGTTTTTTAATATATACTTTATAGGGTCTCAAACATAGCTGTTAAGTAATGATTACTAATCGTAATAATTAGTAATTAGATTTTTTTTTTTTAAAGTTGAAGTAATGATTATATTACGATTATTTTCAGATTCGCACGATTACTAATTGAATACGATTACAGATATCGAAAAATAATCATGATTAATAAAAACTACGAGAAAGTAATCAAAAATAATAAGAAGTAATCAAAAAATAATTCGACAACTTTAAAGGATTATTTTCGATTATTTTTAATTATTTTTTGTTTTCATTTGGCGCAATTATGGCAATACTGTTACAAATACATCTTTCTGCATGAAATTCTACCATTATTTCATTAGTTGTTGTTTTTTTCATTTTTTGTTATTGTTATTGTTGGCAAAAATATGATTTACTAAAGAATGCATTTATTTTTTTCAACACGCCCTTAACGTCTTCAGCTCCAGTTGAATTACTGTTTTCTTTTGCCGGGATCGTCAATAGTCCAAGACGGCAATCATTGTCTGATTTTTATTTTGAAAAACTAGTTGCAATGAAGGGCAATTATATATATATATATGTACATACATATGTAAATTATAAAACTTTTTTTTTGGGAATTGAATGTATTCTGAATGAATTTGTTTCTCGATATTATTTTTTTTACGTATTTTTCCCTTTTTTGTTGATTTTTCAAAATAAAACGTATATAAGTTTAACATGACGTAAATTCAAAATTTTTGAAAAATAATCAAAAATAAACAAAAATAATCCATGAAGTAGTCAATTATTTCTTGAATTACTTTTGATTATAAATATTTGATTATTTTCTCGTAATCCTAAATAATCTTGATTACTTTTGGATTATTTGTAATCGTAATTAATAACCAATCAGGAATTGTTCAAATAGCATTATGTAATCAATACCATTCCTTTTAATATGTAATCTTATTGATTACTAATCGTAATCCCAATTTAACAGCTCTGGTCTCAAATGATAATATAAATTTATGCTGTCTTATGAAGGGTATAAAAATAAACACTTTTATGAGCAGATTTGCATTTTTTTAGAATATTAAATGAATTATGTTTTTTTACAAAAAATCAGAAAATCAATATAATATAAGATAACATTTGATTTTCAGCAAAAATTTAATTAATTTATGTATGATCGTAAACTTTAAACAATTTTTTATAGTGTATTGTTTTATATACAAAATAATTGTTTTATTAGCCTTTAGTGTACAGGTACTGCAGTATGCACTTTAAAATAGGATTTCTTTAAGTATTGCTAAAAAAAATAATAAAAACTTTAAGAAGATAAATTTATTAAATAAGTTAGAGGTTAATTAAAAGCTGCTAATATTCGCATGACTTAAATATTGAAACATCACAAAGGCTTTCTAGGGAAAGCTAAAATATAATTAATAACTAATATTTAATTAGTTGCACATATTATCATATAAACAAAAATCTCAAAAACTCTTTGTTCTTTAAAAATTTAATCTGCATTTCTTTCGAAAGATACAAGATAAAGATGCATATACATACATACATATACATACATACATATGCATATGAAATTTTTAGCTGTCTTTTATAGAATTTTTCTTGGTTTTCAATTTTCGTTTATTGCATTTTTTCACTAGCTCACAAATGACAAACAAAAATGATTAAAGCTTTTGCTTTTTTATACCCGCCACCAAAAAAATGGTGGGGGTATATTCATTTTGTCATTCCGTTTGTAACACATCGAAATATCCATTTTAGACCCCATAAAGTATATATATTCTGAATCAGGGTTTGATTTGATGACGATCTAGCTATGTCCGTCCGTCTGTCCGTCTGTCCGTCTGTCCGTCTGTCCGTCTGTCCGTCTGTCCGTCTGTCCGTCTGTCCGTCTGTTGAAAGCACGATAGAGGTCGCACCGAAAAAGCTAGGGGGCTCAAATTTCGCCAGAATCTTTCTTATAGACAAGGTTTGTTTGGTATTGAAAATGGGCTAAATCGGAATATTAGGAAGAGAGTTATAACTCGAAAAGCAAGAGTAGGTCGAAAAAACCGTGTCCTTCGAACATCGAATAAAATGGAATTGTGTCCAAACGCATCAACGTAGACTCATGAAACTTCGAATATATATTTCCTGAGTAAAAACAATATCTTTCGCCGAAAATTATTTAAATCTATGCATTAGGAGAGGAGTTATCGATCAAAATGTACGAAAATTTATACCGCACAGTGTATTTTTCGGTATATTTAAAAACAAAAACGTCATAAAAGCAACAAAATTGGATGTACGACTCTGAAATTTTGCACACTCTGCTTTTTGGTGAGTGGCTTTTTTGTAACGGAAAATCAATGTGCCACGCCCACTTTTACGCCCACCTCCCATATAACGTTTTAACTAAAATTCATATAATTTCTCTACTAATAAAGATTTTGGAATAATAAAGGGCTATATTGAAACACCTAAGTTGTGCTCATTCGCAAAAATAACTTTGACACGCCTACTATAACGCCCACTTTTCACGTTATCTCCCGTTAATGAAATTTAAAGCTCATAAAACCGCCAAAATTAGAGGTATGATGATCAAATTTGCTACGTATATCCCCCTAGGCAATATCATTACTGTGCCAGAACATTTAGGTGCCACGCCCACTTTTACGCCCACCTCCCATATAACGTTTTAACTAAAATTCATATAATTTCTCTATTAATAAAGATTTTGGAATAATAAAGGGCTATATTGAAACATCTAAGTTGTGCTCATTCGCAAAAATAACTTTGACACGCCTACTATAACGCCCACTTTTCACGTTATCTACCGTTAATGAAATTTAAAAGCTCATAAAACCGCCAAAATTAAAGGCATGATGATCAAATTTGCTACAAATATCCTTCTAATCAATGTAATTGTTGTGCCAAAAAGTTTAGGTGACACGCCCACTTTAACGCCTACCTCCCATATAACGGTTTATCTTAAATTCATGTAATTTCTCTATTGACAATGTTTTTGGGAAAATAAAGGACTATATTGAAATATCTAAGTTGTATTTATAAGCAGAAACTTTATTGACACTCCTACTTTAACGCCCACTTTTACTAAAAGACTACATTTACAAAAGCATTTTAGTAGCATATCGAAATTATAAAGGGTGGTCAAATTTTAAGGACCGATGATGAATTAAAATAAAACACAAATTATTTAGGAAACTATTATCATTTCTTTTTGTAATGATGATATTTGTAAAGTTCAATTATGTATTTAACAAAATATCGACAAAATTACCCCCCCCCCCCAATCCTTGGTACCACTCCTCTATCTGATGGTCCAAATTTTCAATGACAATGTTGATGCTCAATTGTTTGGCATGATGATGAGTCGAGGTTGACTGCTCTTTTGCCACACTATCGCAAAAACCACCAGTGGTTCCCATTCAACGCACTAAGAAGGTATTCACAGATTTTCTAACATTTTATACAGACCTGTTTTCCAGAAATTTAAATATTTTTTACAATTCTCCCGATTGTGGACGAATTTGAACGATTATGTTAATCAAAAGAATTACAAAGTGCACAAAATGCATTTTGATTTGAACGCCCATTTTTATAAAAAACCTGAATAACTTTAAAGCGTTGCTCATTTGCGTATCTTTCCACGGATCAAATTGAGTAAGTTTGAGATTGCGAAATGTCAAGTGAAATGCAGAAAACAAATTTAAAGACTAGCTGTAGTTCACCTTCAACATGGGCCCTTAAAATTTAACCACCCTATACAAAGAAAGTGGTACATATTTTATTATAATGAGATTATTCCATAGCGATTAACAAAATAATAAATATTGTGCTTTAAATGTACACAAAATTGGTGGTGGGTATAAAAGATTCGGCACAGCCGAATATAGTGCTCTTACTTGTTTTTAAATGTATTTAAACTAAGCACTCGTAAATCCTCTAAAGAATATACTGTCAAGAGGGTACCCAAAACCAACCGACAAACATACGATGTATTATACTAACATACGTGTATATGTATGTGTATGTAAGTAATAAAAACACATACGCATTTGATGTACTTAAACTAATGCAAACACTTCTGTGGTAAAGCTCTGTTTGAATGTAGGAATACATTCTTACATATAAATGCATATTTTTTTTTAACTCAGAAATACACACTGTCACTAACGTAAGTAGAAATATAAAAAACTGTGTATTAGATAGACAAGAAAAAGAAACCGGCGTATAAACACATACATACTTGAAATACTTGTATACAAGTGATATTAGAAAAAAACTTAGCAAAAATGAAGTAGTAAAAGAAGAAAAGTAGTTTGGAAAGGAAACTGCAGAAAATCCACTAACCTAAAGCTGCTTCTAAGGAAAGTAAGCATACTCTCGTTGTATATTCACGCAAAAATTCTATACTCAAACAGTGTTGCCATATAATCTATCATGTAGAATTTTATAAATTCAATAAAAATAAATTAAACCATGCATGCCGTATCTCATATGCCGTTCACTATAATGTACATTTATATATTCGTCGAATTTCCAATAACGACCTCAATAGATTACAGATTAGAAGTAATTAATAACCAAACACTACGATATGTTATTTTGTTATTGATAGCATTTTTTACATGAAATGTTTATTTACAGTGCGATATTTTAATAGCGACAGCAGGAAAAAATTATAACTGGCATTTTGTTTCGGACAACATGGAGTTTAAGTTAGAGTTGTCAAAATTAGTTTTACGTCATTTAAATACTTTTTTAATAAAAGTTTATACAAAAGAGGTCATCTGCCTTTGACCGATTATAACAAACAAGCATCAAAGTTTTATAGTGCGGTTAACTATGGACCCTTTTCACTACAACGCTGACTTTGGATATTTAATACCAATAAAAACTTAAGCATTTTTAATTCCACAAAAAAAGACCAAAAGTTATTTAATTAAATAAAATATTTTTTTAAATCCTTTTCTATTAAAAAATTTGATAGTTACTTTTTGCGTCACAGATACTTTAATATCTTGTATCCTGAATACTGGCAATCAGGTATTTTGTGGTGACAAAATTAGTCATTATGTTTTAGATACTAACGGCGTCATGAAATTTAACAAACTGCGAACTAACTAACGAGCTGCTATATTTCTCTTATGGAAATTTTCCCACATTAAAGTTACCAGCTTGTTAGTTAGCGCACGGTTTGTTATTATGCATAACGCAGTAAGTTCCCAAATGTAGAATATTGCTTTTACAGCAGTTATTTTTGCTGGGCTGTCTATAGGCATTTCTTATCAAAACTTTATGGTTCAGCTATTTGGATGTATTTTTATACCCTTCACCTGCGGTGCACAAGTGTATATATAGCTTTGTCATTCCGTTTGTAATTTCTACAATTTTAATTTCCGACCCCATAGAGTATATATTTTCAGAAAGCTTATGAATAGAGGAGTCGATTAAGCCCTGACCGTCTGCCCGTCTGTACGAGTGTTGGTTGAAATCAACTTTTAGAAGCAAGTATATGTTCCTCAGATCTCTTTATGGTATTAATCTCTTGGAAATATCCAAGAATGAATCGGTATTGAAATTCAGCACAATCGCCTCAAAACTTTCTGAGATATGAGCGAAAAACCACAACCACCTCGTTTTTTTCACAATTACAACAAAAACCTACATATATAATGGTTAAAGTAAACGTGTCATCGAATTCCACCTGATCCAAACAAATTTTATTTTATTTAATATAAAATATAATTTAAAAAATTTTTTTTAATTTTTTTTTTAATTTTTTTTATTTTTAATATATATATTTTTTTGTAATATTTTTCTTCTGTATGTTGTTAACATGTATGTACGTATTTTATATGAGATGAATGGTGATAAAAACAATTGGTATTGCATGACTACACGTTATGAAGGGTATATAAGATTCGGCACGACCGAATATAGCACTGTTACTTGTTATATATTTACATTATCAAAACAGGGGTTTCAGCAAAGAGTACAAATAAATTTTAGAAGCTATTAAAAATATTCGGAAATGAATCCCTTATTAAATTCAGTACAATCGACCCATACCTTTCTGCTACATGAGCAAACAAATACATCTGTTCTTTTACCACAAATATTAGCTTCTATTTCTAAGAAAAACTTACAAAACGATTTAAAACTTGCTGAGATCTAAGCTACAATATACAACTACTTAAATTTTTTTTTCTTTAATTTACAAAGGATAATCATTTTATTCAACTTCAAGAAAGGGCTTGACTAGCAGAGTATAATACACTATGAAAATCCATGATAACTGGCACCACAAAATGGCATACAATATATTTAAATATACATTAAACTCAGTATTTTAAAAAATAACCTCTTAAAGCCTCAATATTAGTATCAAACAAGTAGAATATAGTAAATTTTCGAATAGTTATATTTAAGGATAGCGTCATAAATAAAATAGTGTCCAAATATAGTAATTACGGCTATGTCAACTCAAATCTCCATAATATTGGCATCAGATGAAAGTGGAATACCATTAACTATGTCAAAGTGAAAATCCAATATAGCGTCGGAAGAAAAAGGCGGATAATTTTTTCTCCGTCGGTTTGGGCATTTAATAAAAAGGCTTGACTAGTAGAATAGCGTCCTAAGTAACTTAACAAAATTGTGTAAAATGTTCAATCTAAAATTAAGGCTATGCTACGATGAGATAATTTTTTCTACGTACATGATGGTGAAGTGTATTATTAGATTCAGAACGACTGAATATGTTAAATTCTTTTATATTTTAAATAATAAGTTATTTGAATAAAAGTAGCAATTTTTTAGGTTTTATATTAAAAAAACAATACATGAAACCGTCTATTATAGCCGGTTTATCGCTTAAAAACCGAAAACCGGATTTCTTATATATCTAATATTTTATTACTCTATCTGTATTATAAAAGTCAAACTCTCTTATATATTACACCAATATTATGTTGAATGAGTAATTTTAAAAAAACTAGATCATCTTAATATATAATTTTTTATACGCCATTTGGTGATGGTTGCCTCTATAAATTCAAAAATATTATGCTGGTCAAGCCCTTACCATATTGAGACTGTCGGTTATCTTAAAGTAATTAGAAGTTTATATTGAAAAATGTTAATTATCCCTGTAATTACTTATGTCAGAAAACACCACTTATTCTACAAAAAGCTTCCTTTCCAGTACATCAGTATGGCAAATATGTTATACTATAATACAATATATTCTATAAAAAATAAATATTAAGTACTCTTCAAAAATATTTTTTAGTAAACGGGAGTTAAGTAACATGCAAATACAACTTAGGAGCTCCCATTAAAGTATATCCTGCTGTTTATAAAACACAGTACAACCAAAATAAGTAAAAGTGCTATATTCGGCCGTGCCGAATCTTATATACCCTTCACAACGTGTAGTCATGCAATAACAATTGTTTGTATCACCATTCATCTCATATGAAATACGTACATACATAAACAAAACATCCCATTGCAGAATTATAAATTGAGTTTACGTTTGTATGCTTCCAAAAAAAAATTACAAAAAAAAACAAGTAAGAGCACTATATTCGGCTGTGCCGAATCTTTTATACCCACCACCAATTTTGTGTACATTTAAAGCACAATATTTATTATTTTGTTAATCATTATGGAATAATCTCTTTATAATAAAATATGTATCACTTTCTTTGTAGAGGGTGGTTAAATTTTAAGGGCCGATGTTGAAGGTGAACTACACCTAGTCTTTAGATTTGTTTTCTGCATTTCACTTGACTTTTCTCAATCTCAAACTTACTCAATTTGATCCGTAGAAAGATACGCAAATGAGCAACTCTTTAAAGTTATTCAGGTTTTTTATAAAAATGGGATGCACTTCGTAACTCTTTTGATCAACATAATCATTCAAATTCATCCACAATCGGGAGAATTGTAAAAAATATTTAAATTTCTTAGTTCGTTGAATGGGAACCACTGCTGGTTTTTGCGATAGTGTGGCAAAAGAGCAGTTAACCTCGACTCATCATTATGCCCAACAATTGAGCATCAACATTGTCATTGAAAATTTGGACCATCAGATAGAGGAGTGGCGCCAAGGATGGGGGGGCCATTTGGCCGATATTTTGTTAAATACATAATTGAACCGTACAAATATTATCATTATAAAAAGAAGTAATAATAATATCCTAAATAATTTGTGTTTTATTTAAATTCAACATCGGTCCTTAAAATTTAAACACCCTTTATAACTTCGATATGCTACTAAAATGCTTTTGTAAATGTAGTCTTTCAATGAAAGTGGGCGTTAAAGTAGGCGTGTCAATAAAGTTTGTGCTAATAAATACAACTTAGATATTTCAATATAGTCCTTTATTTTCCCAAAAACTTTGTCAATAGATTACATGGATTTAAGATAAACCTTTATATAGGAGGTAGGCGTTAAAGTGAGCGTGTCACCTAAACTTTCTGGCACAACAATAACATTGATTAGAAGGATATACGTAGCAAATTTAATCATCATACCTCTAATTTTGGCGGTTTTATGAGCTTTTAAATTTCATTAGCTATGTATAACGTGAAAAGTTGGCGATATAGTAGGCGTGTCAAAGTTATTTTTGCGAATGAGTACAACTTAGGTGTTTCAATATAGCCCTTTATTATTCCAAAATCTATATTAATGGAGAAATTATATGAATTTCAGTTAAAACGTTATATGGGAGGAGGGCGTAAAAATGGGCGTGACACCTTAATTTTCTGGCACAGTGATGACACTGCCTAGGAGGATATATGTAGTAAATTTTATCTTCATACCTCTAATTTCGGCGGTTTTATGAGCTTTTAAATTTCATTAACGGTAGATAACGTGGAAAGTGGGCGTTATAGTAGGCGTGTCAAAGTTATTTTTGCGAATGAGTACAACTTAGGTGTTTCAATATAGCCCTTTATTATTCAAAAAACTTTATTAGTGGAGAAATTATATGAATTTTAGTTAAAACGTTATATGGGAGGTGGGCGTAAAAGTGGGCGTGGCACCTTAATTTTCTGGCACAGTAATGATATTGCCTAGGGGGATGGAGGTAGCAAATTTTATCATCATACCTCTAATTTTGGCGGTTTTATGAGCTTTTAAATTTCATTAACGGTAGATAACGTGAAAAGTGGGCGTTATAGTAGGCGTGTCAAAGTTATTTTTACGAATGAGTACAACTTATGTGTTTCAATATAGCCCTTTATTATTCCAAAATGTTTATTTATAGAGAAATTATATGAATTTTAGGTAAAACGTTATATGGGAGGTGGGCGTAAAAGTGGGCGTGGCACATTGATTTTCCGTCACAAAAAAGCGCCTCACCAAAAAGCAAAGTGTGCAAAATTTCAGAGTCGTACATTCAATTTTGTTGCTTTTATGACGTTTTTGTTTTTAAATATACCGAAAAATACACTGTGCGGTATAAATTTTCGTACATTTTGATCGATAACTCTTTTCCTAATTCATAGATTTAAGCGATTTTCAGGGAAAAATATTATTTTGACTCGATAAATATATATTCGAAGTTTCATGACTCTACGTTAATGCGTCTGGACACAATTCCATTTTATTCGATGTGCGAAGGACACCGTTTTTTCGACCTACTCTTGCTTTCCGAGCTATAACTCTCTTCGTAATATTCCGATATAGCCCATTTTCAATACCAAACAAACCTTGTCTATAAGAAAGATTCTGGCAAAATTTGAGCCCCCTAGCTCTTTCGGTGCGACCTCTATCGTGCTTTCAACAGACGGACAGACGGAGGGACATAGCTAGATCGTCATCAAATCAAACCCTGATTCAGAATAT
Source organism: Phyto melanocephala (assembly GCA_941918925.1). Classification (NCBI taxonomy): domain Eukaryota; kingdom Metazoa; phylum Arthropoda; class Insecta; order Diptera; family Rhinophoridae; genus Phyto; species Phyto melanocephala. Next base: position 139,240,730 of record OW799233.1, on the reverse strand, counting down.
ACATACTTTATGGGGTCTAAAATGGATATTTCGATGTGTTACAAACGGAATGACAAAATGAATATACCCCCACCATTTTTTTGGTGGCGGGTATAAAAATAAAAAAAATGTATTAAAAACAAAAAAAAACAATAAAAAAATTATAAAAATATAAATAATATATAAAATAAAAAAAGAAATTGTTTGGCTCAGCTGGGATTCGATGCCACGTTTACTCTAAACAATATATTTGATTGTTACTGTTGTAATTGTAAAAAAAAACGAGGTGGTTGTGGTTTTCCCGGATATTGCCAAAAGATTGATACCATATTCAGATCTGAGGAACATATAGTTGCTTCTAAAAGTTGATTTCAACCAACACACGGACAGACGGTCATGGGGTCGGAACTGAAAATTGTAGAAATTACAAACGGAATGACAAAGCTATATAGACCCTTGTGCACCACAGCTGAAGGGTATAAAAATTATATTGTTTTGTTAACTATTTAAAAATTTGTTAACCATTTGAATAAATAATTTATCTTGTGAGGAAAACAGCACTAAGTAATAATACGGCAACACTAATCACATGTGAAATAAACAGACTTTTGGTTTGGGGTTTACTAAAGCTCTTGTTTTTTCTTAATTATAGAAACAAAAATTCATGATGATTTCGATAAAAATTTAACTTTCTTTGCAAATGTGAATAATTCTAGGGACATTCCAATTGAAACTGCGAAATTTTACACATTCAGTGTATCGATATAATGACTATATATAGAGTGGAAAGAAATACTTAAATTTTTTTGTAACGCGTTATTATAAAATTTTAAACATTTTTAAGTCAACAAAATTTTCAATAAAAGTACTGAGTAAATACTTTCCGTATATTAAAAATAACTTCTTATTTAAAGAAGACTTTAATTTTGGAATTTATATTAAAAAATGCTTGTAAGTGAAGTAGTCATATATATTTTGCTAAAAAATTAAGTTCATCTTACATATTAAAAGAAACTAATTTTATATTAAACAAGTTCATTTTCTCTAGTTTTGGAATCACTTATTTGTAAAAAAAAAATATTTATGTCTACTTTCCCAAAAATTTAAAATATATTTTAGTATAGTGATTTCAATAATAATGCATAATGTTTACAAATCATATTAATTTGATTTTTTATACAAAAGATAGAGTCCAAAATATCTAAGTTTTTGGGCCATTTTCCATTACCTGAGCGATGTTTAAAGTGTGTCCATGGAAGACAAAGAGGTCTTTATTGATAGTACTGGCTGATTTTACAACACCATTTCCAACTGTATTTCATAAATTCCCAATTGAAACTGTTGCATAAACCAGTGTATGGTATTAATCTTTCGCAAATATCCAGGAATGAATCTCTATTGATATGCTGCAAAATAGTCGTATAACTTTCTGAGATATGAGCATATAAAAATGATTGCGTCTGGTTGTTTACATCTTTTTACTATAAAGATCAACATTTGCAGCCCTTACTATTTGTAGATATGTATTGGGTTTGAGTAAATAGGTCATTCATCGGCAAATTTATAGGCAAAAATTTGGCAAAATCTATATAATGGGAATATTAGCAATAGGTTGCTATATATATATTATTAGTTATAAGCCTTAAGGGAAGCTTTCTATATTTAAAACAGTTTATGGCTTTGCTTTATACGACTCTAGCTTTAATGATTACTTTTGTGTACCGCGGCATTATCCTGCGGGAAAGTCATTTTTATATCCTTCACACGACAGTGTAAAAGGGTATTTATAAGTATATCATTCCATGAAAAATTTCTACAATATTGATTTCTGACACCATTAAGTATAAATTTTATAAAAGATTGTGAATGAGAGAGTCGATTTAGCATAATTCGTTTATCCATCTGTCCGTGCGTACGTTGAATTCAACTTTTCGAAGAACCCGACATTAACAAGAGCCGGTGTTAAAATATCAGAAAAATTTGGGAGCAAACTGTTACTGGAAATAGCCATAATCGCCTCATATCTATCTGAGATATGAGCAACTTAGTACAACTGCCTTTGTTTTTTCTCCTTTTTTACCATAAAAATAAAAATTTGCCGGCCTTAGAAAAATTAAAAAAACACGGCTATAACTATTTATAATTTAAATATGAGACTAGAGATACTAAAGGAAATTTTGAATAAATTGACCACTAACCGGTGAAGTTATAGGCAAAAAATATATTAAAAAAAATATTTTTTTATATATATCAATAATTTTTAAATTCCAAAATAATTTTTGAACACGACTAAGACACCAAATTGTAAGCCGTAATCTCAGAAATTATTTCTAAAAAAAATATATTAAATCGGCTTGAAACCAACTGATATATAAGCACCAAAGTAAAACTTCTTCGGTGCTATTCCTAAGATTTACAATCGAAAGTTGATATTTTTCAGTTTCTTTACAACCAAGAGAGATAATATAGGGATCAAATGCAAGGGCTTGAATATTAAAATATGGCTAGATATGAAAAAAAAGATGTCGTTCTAGATATAAGTCAAATATAGCATTTACGACTTTTTCCCTTTTAACCCCTACCATATTAGTATCAAAAAACCTTTCGACCAGTACAATATAGTAAACTATAAAAGTATAACCTCAACAATATGGGTATCAAATGACAGGGCTTAACTAGTAGAATACAATAAACTATGTAAAAATTAAAAAAAATGGCATCGAAAATAATAAAGAAAATATCATATTGTATGAAATCTAAAATCTAGGCCAAACTACAATGTGGTCATTATACCTATCTACATGATTTATTTAAACTGTAAATTTAAAATTTGTTTTTAATTGTAAAAAGACAAATATTATTTTGAAAAATTTCATTAAATTAAACTTTTAATCCTAAATAAATCAAAAAATTTAAATTTTAGTTTTTGATTAAATTTAACTTAATTTTCTCTATTACTCTTTCATGTGGCTAAAACAATTTTGGTTTGTTTCCAGGTATTCTGGTTTACTTTTAAGGTATTAATTTTCAGATAATTTCATACTTTGATTAGAATTCAACAAACTTAGACCTTTTTGCCTAACTTGAAAAAGCAATTTTTTCTTAACGCATTTTTTTAATTTTTTATGTAATATAATGTTTTTATTTTATTTATTATAACTTTAATTAAAGTTTTGTGGCCATTATTGCAAATTTTGCACACAAAGTAATTTCGTGAATGTTGAACACATATTGGCCGTTTACAAGCAGAGCATATATTACGAGTGCGTCCTCTGTGCTCGCCGTGATAATAACACAAAAAGGAGCTTCCAATTTGGATTTTTTCCACGTACACTAGTCGCTGCCGACGTTGACTGTGAATCGCCAACTTTTCTTGGAGTTGCGCATTACCTAAACATTGACTGACCGACTTTCAATTACTGGCATACATAGCTCCTTGGCGAGCTGGCGAAAAAAGTGTTTGCGTCTTAGCTTACTAAATGGGCTGTTTTTGTTATTTTCAAAATATAAGATGTACGCTGACTATTTTGTCAAATCAATCATATTGAATAATAGAGATAATGGCCAATGCTTAGTCTGTCTTTGGCAAGTATATTCTCCAAGCAGTTGGTCCATAACATCCACTCCTCCTTTTGTTTTATTATAAAATTCGATTACTTCTGGCTTTCCGCTTGTATTAATTGCGTTATCATCATGCATTGAAGATAAAGCAATAACTGCCTTGTTTTTTTTTCGGCACATATGAGCACATGGAAATGTTGGGCATAAAGCTGAAGACTGTTGACTCCACAGGGCGATATTTGTGAGCCAACATTTCTTTGGGTATGAACGACTTATTTTTACGTGCGGTTTCAACCGCAGTTAAATTTATTGAACACAAGTTTTGAAATGAATTAAGGCTTGTAAAAAAATTGTCCATTGTTATATTGTGCCCGCTTCCATGAAATCGACTTACCAAATCCTTCACTACGCGTTCACCCTCATTAGTTTCCTCTCCCGTAATAGCTTGTCTGTTATATATTTGACCATGCAGAGGGTAAGAGCTTTTGGCATCACACACCCACCATACTTTGATACCATACTTCACCGGTTTAAATTAGATGTATTGCGTGAAACGGATACGGTCACGATATGGGAACATCTGCTCGTCCACGGTAAGTTTTTACTGTGTACGCAAACTTATTCTAACAAGTTATAATGTTAGTTAATATATTAAAGTACAAATAATATGAATAAAAATATTTTTTGCTAATAAATTATAAGAAAATACACAAATAATTGTTACTGGCCACACCTGTACTTGGGTATACGTTTACGTAAAAAAGTTGGGTATAAGGGCTAGGGTTAAAATATCAGAAATATTCGGGAGTAGATCGGTATTGCAAATCAGAAACATCGGTTCATAAACATTTGAGATATGAGCAAAAACCCAGGACCACCTCGATTTTTTTTTTCACAAAAACAACATTACAACAACATACATACATACAAACGTGTATACTGGTTAGAGAAAACGTGGCATCAAATCCCAGCTGAGCCAAAAAAAAATTTTTTTTATATATATTTTTTTTTAATTTTTTTTATTTTTTTTTTTAATTTTTATTAATATATTATTTATATTTTTATTATTATTTTTTTTTTAATTTTTTTTAATTATTTTTTTTTGTTCTATATTTATTATATATATTTTAATTATTTTTTTTTTAAATTTTTTTTTAATTTTTTTTTAAATTTTTTTTAAAATTTTTTTTTATTTTTTTTTATTTTTTTTAAACATACATACGTAAATTTATAATTTTACAATGGGATGTTTTTATATATGTATGTTTTTTATATGTATGTACGTATTTAATATGGGGAATGGTGATACAAAATACTGTTATTGCCTGACTACACGTTGTGAAGGGTATATAAGATTCGGCATGGCCGAATATAGCGCTATCTATCTAATACTTCAACTAATGCGTATACAAATAATTTATACCAAAATAATGCCTCTGAAGAATAAAGAAAAATTGTTTAATTGAAAACACTTACTACTTAATTACTTTAGTGCCTCTATGTCCTTAAGACTCGTTTATAATTAGCTCTCTTGTCAAGACGCTAATCACTCAATTAATTATTTTTAAACAATTTGAGTTTAAGGGAAAAAAAAGAAACAGCAATAACTAATAGAAAAATTAATTCGATGATTACAACGAAAAAAGGAAGAGCAATATAAATATAATTCATAACTTATCCATGATTGAATTACAAAAATTTTATAAATTCCAAACATTATTACTTTATACAGTCTGCCATCCATACGTTTCTGATAATAACAACAACAAAAGAACAGACACAATGTCTGTTTCAAAAAATTTATTACAGTTTTGTAATACTCAATATATGTACTCCTCTTTGCTTGAATACGCTGTAATTTTGCATTTACCGAACATACAACTAAATCCAGATATATATAAAAAAAATATTTAAGAGAAATTCACATCTTGGCAAGGGTCAACAAATAATAAAATAATAATCAAATCATAATGGTACATTCGAACATCATCTTACCATGAAGCTACTTAAAGCTAGATGCAAAAAAAAAAAAACAAAGAATCACCAACTAAAAAAAGGCGAAGGAAGAGAAAGATAAAAAGCATTATTTTCTACATTGTATTCAAGTGTTCGTCATGAGTGTGGGAGTAAGTGATTTTTAAATTACCTTAAAGGAAGCAACAAACAGAAACAAAAAAATTCAATACGATATATTAAGCTATAAAGCATAGATGTCCAGTTTGTAAAATTAAATACTAGTAATTCGAAAATATTACTAAAGCTTTATTTTACCATAAAAATAATTATTTGTTAGTAACTTTATTTGCAGCAAAACAAACCTCTTATAACTACATTCTGAATTTCTTTAGTACGATTTCTTAATTAAGTGTGTCTTCCAAATGTAATTTCTTTATATCAAAACAAGAAAAGATTTTAAAAATGCGATTAAAAAAATAAGTAAATAGTTGATAAGTAAATGGTCGGGATATATTTTCGATTATATCGTAAGCACTGCAGTATCTTATTTTAAATGGGAACCTACATTATTAATTGCTACGTAATCCATAAAAACATAAAAATATGACTATTCATGTTTTGCATTTACACCCCAAAAACAGAATATCACATTCATTTCCAATCGAATAGTTCAGTTCCTGCAATCGAACATTTCATTTGTGATTATAAAATTTTTATTTCAAGAATCATAATTTATTAGTGTAGCTGTGGATATAAACGAAAACTTCTCTTATCACAACTAAACTATGCGATTGGCATCAGTTGCGATACCAACAACCGATACTGTTTTCTCTGTGTACACACGGTTTAAAATATAAGCGGAATTCACTCTTGGTAGCATTTTTGCAATAAGTGCAAATATGCTCTAATTTTTTGCTACCAACCGTAAGTACATTTTTCATGTGTGTTTCAAACTTATGACAACAGCTGATTTTTTAAGTAAATATTTAAGAAACAACAAATCTTTTTTTAAATTTATAAGTAAGATTCTGCGTTTTAATATTTCCCGAAAAGAAAGTTAATTAATTTAAAAAAATTAAAATGCCTTAATCAACGGAAAAATATATATCATAAATTTTTTGGTAAAAAATGACATGTATGAAATTGAATTTGCGGAGATTTTAAATCCTGAGAGTAAAAAAATTGTGTATCTGTTGTGCAAATTTGTGTGACATTACTTTGCACCTATTTTTTAGTTGTGCATATTTGCTCAAGTGATGCAAATTGCAATTTAATAGAATTTGTTTTTGTAGTCGTGCACAAGTTAAATTGTTTGCTAGACTTGCACGGCCTGCACGACTTGCAAGGGTGGCTTGCATCAAAGAGTTGTTGTTGAGTTATGTTGCTAACAGTATTTCTGCCTTCAGCTGAGAGTCGATTTAATATAGTGTTGACGCTTATGATAAAAATAATTTTTTTTTTTAATTTACGAAGTTTAAATCCTATTAAAATTAGTTAAATAGAGTTTTATTTTATTAAATATGTCCATCTGTTATAAAAAGCAACTTTTTATTCACTCAGAATGTTTTATCTTCTTTGTCGATTTTAGTTAGCGTATCTTCAATATACAAAATGTATCTCGAAAGGTTCGGATAGGTACAACTGATATGATATTTGAAACTACGCTATTTTTCCAAAAGAATTTGTAGTGATGGTTTTAAAGTTATATCGTTACATTTGGCCATGTCACGATTATACCCTTTATTATTTATGTTGATATATTTAAAAAAATATATATTGTTTCAAATAATTCTTGTCTATAAGTTTGGCCATTAGTCCCCAATTTAATTTTAAATTTTTGTGGTATAAATAAACGAAAAAACAGAGGCAGTTGTGTTTATGCGCTTATATCTTAGGAGGTTATGGAGCGATTATTCTGATTTCCAATCCTAATCTGCTCCAAAATATATATGACATTTTGATACCTTACATGGGTCTTGGAAGTATCGGTGGGCTTTAAAAAGTTGATTTCAACATACACACGGACAGACTGATAATGCTCAATCGATTTCCCTATTCATATACCATAGACAGACGACAGCGTTAATTTGCATTAGAGTCTCACTAATGCAAATTAAAATTTTGCTGTGACAGACGACAGTTATTTGCATTTAGTAAAAATTGTAAATGCACTAGCAATCACAAATCTGAACATGTTGCTACAAGTTGGGATGGCAGAAGGACACTCTGAAATAAGAGAAAAGGAATTGTGGAAATTTGTAGTTTTAATGGTATCTTTACATGGAGGTTATAAGTCATATGTAGGTATATGGTATTTTTTTAAAGGACCGTAACAGCACTTTTTGGGAGAGTGACGTGCTTACGTTGGACGATACCAGTAATAAGGTAAACTTTCACCTCAACAGAAAGGCATTCTAAAAAATATGTAAAAAAGTTCAACATATCGAATCTATTTTAATTTTACTTTTTTGATTTTTTAATTTTTTGATTGATTGCCGACCATGTTGCCATATTGAAATTGCTAAATTCAGTTTAAATTCAATATGATTTAGTGCATTTACGTGAAGTCTAATACACATTGGAATGGGGATAATTCAAAAGTTAATTTGAATTAAGACTTTTAATGCAAATTAACGCTGTCGTCTGTCTATGGTAATAGGCTTTTAGAAAGTACATACATATATACTCTATGCGGTCGGAAATAAATATTGCAGAAGTTTCACACAGAATGACAAACCAATATATATCCTTTTAAACTATCGTGTAAATTTTAATGTAAAACAATTCGAATAGTGAGATTTATGCTGAAAATAAGCCATATGGCACCATTAAGAATCTCTATTATTAATGCTTAGGAGACAGTTACTAAAGAAAAATGTATAAGATTTATTAAAGCTACGCTAAATCGAATAAACGAGTTCATTTTCACAAATGGAGGACCAACCCACTTCTGACTTATAAATAATTTCTAGTTTTAATATGTTCTAAAGAGTGCCATTTTAATGGCATACCACTCTGAAACGGTTTTGCTTCTTTCGCTTTTAACTTTTACTATTTTTTTAATGGTATAAATATATAGTTTCTAAACTTTGTTTTGATGTAAGAATTGCTTTAAATTAGCTTGTGGCTGTTATATTATACGGCAGTGTATTTGCTTGCTGCAGTTCCTTTGCATATATTCGTTGTGATATCGCTCTGGACTAAAAACTTTTTCTTTGCCATTCCATTTATAATTTCGGTGGCGAAAACCCTTCACCCTCTCGAAAGGATTTGGACTGCAGAATACAAAAATAATGAAAAGATTAAAATTCAAGATTGTGTCCAAAATAAAATGACATATATATTGGTTCCCATGAACCCCTACAATAGTGGTACCAGATTCAGCAGTTTGAGTAGTAAAAAAATGCATATGCATATGTATATGTGTACCAAATGAAAGAGGTTGACTAATAATGAACAATTAACTATGAAAAAATTTAAAATCAGAGCTAAGCTACGATATTGTTACTATACCTTATTGTGAAGGAGATAGTATGGCCGAATTTAGCATTGGTATGCCAGATTTCTATTATTAACCTACTTCTGATGATAAAAAGATTATTTTAACACCGTAATAATTTCAGTTTTATAAGACTATGATTTAAAGCATTCAATGTGAAAAAATACGTTAAAATGAACCCTCCAAAAAAAATTTAAAAGATTATGCAACTAGAGCTTGTAAAATAATTTAGCAAAAAGGCTGAATTTAATTTAAATGTGTTATTACGATATAATCAAACATTTGGCTTGATGTGTGTCATATCGTTTGCCTTCAAATTGCAATATTCCTTTTCAATGAATAATTGAGACATACAGTGAAGTCTTATAAAATTGTTTTAAAAAATTTAGCATGTAGCACTAATTTATATCAAAATGTTGGACGCTCAATTTTCTTTTGATTTCTATTCTAGACTTACAATAATGGGTTAAACGTTTCTATAAAAAACAAAAATTCGCATTCACACTATACAGAAAAAGAAAAAATATTAAAACAGTTCTTCATTGTCTATGGCGTGGGATTTTGTAAAGAGATTAAATCGTTTTACTTTCTTATGCTGCTCTATCCCTACAAAATGATATCAGTGTAGACCATCTAATAAAAGATATATTGTTGGCATTTCGTAAACCAATAATGTTACTTTAGCTAGTAAAAGTTGCTTTGCTGTTAACCGGGTATTATGTTTTGCTATATTTTCTCATAAATTTGTTTGTAGTAGTAAAAGTCCTTAAACAGACTTGCAACGTGAATGTAAATGTAAAATGAACGAAAAATGAACATGTTTCCTCTAGCCGTTATTTTTTGTTCTTTCCGCATCTACAAGTATTTCTTAAAACTAATTCTGTTTTTTTTCATTTTCATTGTTTATTTTTGTTGCTGCTATTGTTTATTTTTCCTATCCTGCTCCAATTTTAATTTTCATCATTAATCGATTAGCATTCTGCACTTATTGTTGTTATTTACTTCAGAAGCTAAAACAACATCACGATGCTGCTGCCACTGCTGATGAAGGTGCTGAGTATTACGTTTGTGTGTGTGTATGTTTTTTTTATCACGATTTTGCTCGTCTGCTTATTTTTCTATTGTTTTCATACCTTCATGCCATCGTGGTAATCATTGCCACTATTATCTATAATTATGAACTGTATACATAAAAGTAGCTAAAACATGCTTATAGTTTTTTCTATGCAGTTGGCGCAAAAGTTTAAGTTTTTCTTGGGATCTTAAGACGAAATATTGCACTATGGAAGGACTTTTATACAAAAAGAGCATTATTAAGTATATTGTACAAAAGGAATGGGATCAAAAAAATATTTTAACTGAATATAATAAAGCTGTCTTTTTTTATTATTTTAAAATTAAATTAACTTAATTTTAATTTAATTTTAATAGAACGGGGTGTCCACCGGGAAGGTATTTTACTAGCAGTAATTCCATTGTAATCCGGGCAGTATGCCATGTGGCACCGTCTAGTTGAAACCACATGTTAGTCAAGCCTAAAAAAGGAGTTGTGGAGTTAAAAAGTTTTCAATCATATCTCGATATCCCTCCCCATTGACAGTTACCGTTACGCCGTTTTCAGTTTGCATACCAGGCTGTAACTTGTAATGAATGCAAAGGTGCCTGATGAATAATTTGAGAGTTTTCATTGCCCAGAACCGAATTTTATGTTTATTCACATATCCATTCAAATAAAAATGTGCCTCGTCACTCATTATGACTTTTTCATGAAAATCGGGGTTAACATGGGCGATCTATATGTATGGCGGCGTAAATGGTCCTCTGGATGAAGGATGAATGTCAACTGAATCTTAAGTGAAAAAAATTGCAAATCTCTGTGAAAAATGGTAGTCAAAGTTGTTCTATTACGACCGAGCTCCTGAGCACGGCATCGAATTGAGATTGATGGATTATTTAAAACACTTTCTTGAACATCAGTAATAATTTCAGTCGATCTTATAGTAATTTGTGGTCCAAGCTTGGGCCTATCAGCTACTGTCCCTCGAAATCATTCACAACACGATAAATAGTGCGGCACGTTGTTTCTCCTAAAAATTTCACGTAACTTTCTCATCGCCGCAGTAATTTATGATTGATTTTAATGAAATATTTTAACGATTAAAACACGTTGGCTTGCCGAATATTTTTCCATAATTAATTTGCCACGTCTCTACTTCACGACTCCCAAATATGAACTGTCAAAACTAATGTTAACCAAAATGGCGGCAAGACAAAGTTGTATACCATCCCGGCGGACACCCGTACTTAAAACCAATTTAAATTTTTTTCCGGATTTTATATATCAAATTAAAATATGAATCTTATGAGTCCACCGATTATTACAAATATACTTTTCATACATATTTGTTAACCTAATTTTAGGTTAAAGTTGTTTTGGTTTTATTCTAATATTCCCTTCATACCTTGTCTATTTTAGTTAGTTTTTGCTTATAATAGCTACGAGCAGAATTTTGTCATAATGCCCCTAGAGCTCTTTTTTTCTTCCTTATTTAATCGTCGATCACACTTACATATATTTTGTAAAGCTTTAGTTGCTGAGTTGCTATGAGTAGTTTTATTATATAAGGGATTACAAAGTCCAATAAGAAAAACCTTTTTTTTGCACTATTTAACATTATATACCATTTTGCTTTATTATTTTCGTCTCCGTCTATGATTTTGAATTTTTTCATAGTTAGTTTTCTGCTACAAGTCAAGCAATTTCATTTGGTCGCTGGATAGATGGGGTTCAAAACAAAATTGTCCACTATTTTATTCAGGGCGCCATCTTGCCTGTAACGAATTGCAGTAAAATTGAAGACAAGGTGTGGGTTGACAAATATTCACGTAACTGAACAACAATAAAACAAAATAATCGTTATTGATGAAGAAGACAGAAAAAATAATGAGATAAAATAATTAACCACCCAGCCATATTAAATGTGTTCTGTGTTCCAATAAAGAAAAAATATCGTGTGAAAAGTACTTGAAACCACTATGAATGATAAGAGGATTCTTTACAAAATACCACTTCTGAGCGCCCATTGTACTTGTAGACCTTTAAAAATATAACTCTTAATTTTTTTTTTATTCTTATTATCTTAAAGAAAATGTTTTAATATCGATATTAAAAATTTTAGTAGTAAAATTGTTTATAGTTTTCATTAAAAATATTTACAATTTTGAATGAATTGAACTCTTTACAGATACACAATAAAAATAGTATTGGTTGTGAGTACCATAGTTGTTTTTAATCGCATATTTTAGTTGCGATAGTAGAATTTCACCGTTGCATCTACAGAATTTTATTTCGAAATATATAGTCAGGACTATAAAATTACGAATCTTGCAATAGAAATTTTGTTACCACAAAAGATAAGTTTGTTTGCAAGAACTGAACTATTCGATTGGCAACGAATTTGATTTCTTGTTTTCTGGGTGTACAAAGAAATTTTACATAAATATGGTACCGACTTAAGCTTTTTTATCAATGTTTATAAAAATTTTAAAATATCTTAAAAAATAAAAAAGTATCAAGAAGTAAAAATAAGGAAAAATTTTGAATAACACATAGAAAGAAAATTAACAATAAATCGTACTAAATATTTATTTATTATTTATTAACAAGAGGTAGTTTACATTACTCGCCCCATTGTTTTTACTTTAGGAAAATGTTGCCCTTCTTGTCATTATTGTTGCTACAACTAGTTCAATTGTTGTTGTTCTTACCGCTTAACTACTTTTGTTTCAATTTTTTCTTTAATTTTTCTCATACACACACATTATTGAACTTTGGCTATAAACTATTGTTTACTTTAGTTGCATGTTGTAATTTTGTTGTTTTTTTCTTACTTCTTTAATGCTCGGCTTGATTTTCATTTCTTTAGCATGTATTAGTTTGAGTAGAAAGACACGATTCTCTGATGCAGAATGCTTTATTCATTAGTATTTTGGTTTAGTATTATAAACGGCGCATTTATATCATCAACACTAAACAGCACCATCGTCATTGTATTGCAACAATGTTATCAAGTCATTGTTGCTGTTAATATAAGTCTGTGTATGTGTTTCCTTCTATCAGAGTATGGGTTTTCTTTTTGGCATTCTCTTCATTTTATTCAATGAATTGTATTGTATTTAAAGGAATGTAGTTCCGTAAATATAGTATTTATTGGTTGTAAATAACAAAAGGATTTTTCTTTGTTTACATTTTTAGCACGATAGTAGTGAATAGTTACTCAGCTTATAATAAAACAAGTTTATTTCGTATTTTTAAATACCAAAATTGTTTTGATTTAGCTTCTAAAACAATAGAAACTATTAAAATTAATGATTTTGTTTTTATTGCCCAAAAGTCAACTCGTTTCTTAATGTGACGTATTTGCTTGAACAACTGATATGTCTACTTTTGCGTATAACTGTTAAATGAAACAAAAAGTTTTGATAGTTTTTGGCGATATTAATGTTGATTGATCTGAATTAGTAAATTCATTTCAATAAAATCAATGTTTCTCTTCTACAAGCTAACGAGGTTTTATGCTGAACCGTTTTTTTTTTTTTTTTGATTAAAAATTTCGATTGGTAAAAACATTATTATTATTTTGCTCTGTTTAATTTATTGTTTCTTTATGGAGTTAATTGTATTTATTTTTTATTTTTTGATAAATAACTCAATAATTAAAGTTTATACTTATTTTTTCTCCTGTATATGAAATAATTTAAGATACACTTTATTAATGCTTGTATTAGCTTCTCCAAGAGTATAGACTTTGTGAGCCTTTTTGTGCTCTTCAACTGTGCTGTATACATAGCTTTGTCTTTCTGTTTGTATAAGCTGAAAGTCTTGGAATAGCGAAGTCATTTGACCGAAGTCCATCCGTCCGTGTATCTGTTCAAATCAACTTGTTGAAAATTCCAAATGATACACATATTCGTATATAGCATGAAATTTTTATTAAAATTAATAAAAAGTGTTTTACCTTTATACTTTTTAGATACGCTGGTTTATTTTCTTAAAATAAACTGAAATTATTTTAATTACAAATAATAATCAGCACTTTTAATATTAATGTCTTTAAGCTTATTTATTTAAACAACTCCAATATTAAAGTGTTTGCATTGTAACAACGTGAAGTAAATTAGTTTTGTTTAAAACATTTTTTTTTATGATGACCGTCTAAAGGCGGTATTAGTTGTTAAAGAGTTAATGCAACTTTATAATTGCTTATATATGGCTTAAGTAATACTACCACTTCCTGTTATTTGCTCATATTTACACTGCGATGCCAGGTCGAGAATTTCATACACAATATTCTAGAAATATTTATTTTACGTCACTATGCTACAAAGTAAACAAGTAAGAGCACTTTATTCGGCTGTGCCGAATCTTTTATACCCACCACCAATTTTTTGTACATTTAAAGCACAATATTTATTATTTTGTTAATCGCTATGAAATAATCTCTTTATAATAAAATATGTATCACTTTCTTTGTAGAGGGTGGTTTTAAGGGTCCATGTTGAAGGTGAACTACACCTAGTCTTTAAATTTGTTTTCTGCATTTCACTTGACAGTTCACAATCTCAAACTTACTCAATTTGATTCGTGGAAAGATACGCAAATGAGCAACGCCTTAAAGTTATTCAGGTTTTTTATTAAAATGGGCGTTCAAATCAAAATGCATTTTGTGCACTTCGTAATTCTTTTGATCAACATAATCGTTCAAATTCGTCCACAATCGGGAGAATTGTAACAAATATTTAAGTTTCTGCAAAACAGGTCTGTATAAAATGTTAGAAAATCTGTGAATGCCTTCTTAGTGCGTTGAATGGGAACCACTGCTGGTTTTTGCGATAGTGTGGCAATAGAGCAGTCAACCTCGACACATCATCATGCCCAACAATTGAGCATCAACATTGTCATTGAAAATTTGGACCATCAGATAGAGGAGTGGTGCCAAGGATATTTTGTTAAATACATAATTGAACCATACAAATATTATAATTACAAAAAGAAATAATAATAATATCCTAAATAATTTGTGTTTTATTTAAATTCAATATCGGTCCTTAAAATTTAACCATTCTTTATAACTTCAATATGCTACTAAAATGCTTTTAAAAATGTAGTCTTTCAATGTAAGTGGACGTTTAAGTAGCCGTGTCAATAAAGTTTCTGCTAATAAATACAACTTAGATATTTCAATATAGTCCTTTATTTTTTTTTTTTATTTTCAATAGAGAAATTACATGAAGTAAAGATAAACCGTTATATGGGATGTGGGCGTTAAAGTGGGCGTGTCACCTAAACTTTTTGGCACAACAATTACATTGATTAGAAGGATTTACGTAGCGATCATCATACCTCAAATTTTGGCGGTTTTATGAGCTTTTAAATTTCATTAACGGTAAATTACGTGAAAAGTGGGCGTTATAGTAGGCATGTCAAAGTTATTTTTGCGAATGACTTCAACTAAGGTGTTTCAATATAGCCCTTTATTATTCCAAAATCATTATTAGTAGAGAAATTATATGAACTTTAAGTTAAACGTTATATGGGAGGTGGGCGTAAAAGTGGACATGGGACCTTAATTTTCTGGCACAGTAATGACATTACCTAGGGGGATATACGTAGCAAATTTTTTTCATCATACCTCTAATTTTGGCGGTTTTATGAGCTTTTAAATTTCATTAACGGTAGATAACGTGAAAAGTGGGCGTTATAGTAGGCGTGTCAAAGTTATTTTTGCAAACGAGTTCAACTTAGGTGTTTCGACATAGCCCTTTATTATTCCAAAATCATTATTAGTAGAGAAATTATATGAATTTTAAGTAAAATGTTATATGGGAGGTGGGCGTAAAAGTGGGCGTGGCACTCTAATATTTTGGCACAGTAATAGCATTGCCTAGGGGGATATACGTAACAAATTTTATCATCATACCTCTAATTTTGGCGGTTTTATGAGCTTTTAAATTTCATTAACGGTATATAACGTGAAAAGTGGGCGTTATAGTAGGCGTGTCAAAGTTATTTTGCGAATGAGTACAACTAATGTGTTTCAATATAGCCCTTTATAATTCCAAAATCTTTATTAATAGAGAAATTATATGAATTTTGGGTAAAACTTTATATGGGAGGTGGGCGTAAAAGTGGGCGTGCCATATTGATTTTCCGTTACAAAAAAGCGTATCACTAAAGAGCAAAGTATGCGAAATTTCAGAGTCGTACATCCAATTTTGTTCCTTTTATGACGTTTTGGTTTTTAAATATACCGAAAAATACACTGTGCGGTATAAATTTTCGTACATTTTGATCGATAACTCCTCTCCTAATACATGGATTTAGAGATTTTCGGGGAAAAATATTGTTTTTACTCAGGAAATATATATTCGAAGTTTCATTAGTCTATGTTAAGGCGTTTGGACACAATTCCATTTTATTCGATGTTCGAAGGACACGGTTTTTTCGACCTACTCTTGCTTTTCGAGCTATAGCTCTCTTCCTAATATTCCGATTTAGCCCATTTTCAATACCAAACAAACCTTGTCTATAAGAAAGATTCTGGCAAGATTTTGGTGCGACCTCTATCGTGCTTTCAACAGACGGACAGACGGACGGACATAGCTAGATCGTCATAAAATCAAACCCCGATTCAGAATATATATACTTTATGGGGTCTTAAATGGATATTTCAATGTGTTACAAACGGAATGACAAAATGAATATACCCCCACCATTTTTTTGGTGGCGGGTATAAAAAGGGATTAAAGATTAAATTAACTTAATGTAAACTAAACAAATCAATTTAAAATCTAATAAAATAAATTTTGTAAAATTTTATTAAAATTTTCGGAAGTATATTGGCATTTAAACTGGTATAATCTGGCTATTATCTGGTAAGTTATAAACAAAGAAACATCAGTGCCTGTATTTTTTTTATGTTTTGGACAAAAAATTTATTCCTTTATCTCTTGCATAATTAGGAGACACTTTTGTTATTTATTATATGATATTCATTCAAGGCTATTTAGATAAAACTTTCGAAAAACTAGTCAATAAATTTTGTAGACCGATCGACTCGGTTTTATAGCCGGTGAAGAAATCAGGTTTTTTGCTCTCTTATTTATTGTTTTTTATTAACGTGAATTTTTTGACGACGTAAAAGTGGGTTATTGTAGTGTTTATAGTTAAAAATTTTTAACTTTGTAACCAATCGTAAAATAGTATTTTTAATACTGAAAAATTTCCAAAAACTCTTCCATATAAAGAAACTTGTTTTAAATCTTTTTGCTCTACATTCACTTTTCTCTGATTCATAAGAAAACTTAAAATTCTGTCAAAATCTTAAATAAAAATAAATGACAAATTGTAGACCCTATTCGAAGCTCAAAATATAGAAATATAAAACAACATACTTTAGTTGATAAGCCGATAGCCTACGTTGCTAGTTCTTTAATCTTTAAGACTTATTATAATTTTTAATTTGTAATAGTATTTGAATTAATAATAAATATTTTAGTTGTCTTTATCCAAAAAAATACATAAATCTACCTTTTTACCTTTTACCATATTAAACATTGTCCACTTAAATACTTCTTTAATCTAGTGATCTTTTCTCGAAAAGTGTTAAAAAGGTGGTTACCAATCCAAAATTTAATATTTTAATATTTGTTTTTTTTTTTAAATATCCTTTTTGAAAATAAATTAAAATGCAAAACAAAACAAATTATAACAATTTTGTTTTAATTTTATTATTTTTATTGTTTTTATATTTATTACTTCAATAAAAAAATGTTTAACGAGTTTTACAATTTATCCAAGAAGCAACCGGTTGTTTAAGTTCACCTAGTCAATCATCCTGACAAGTAGGGATATACATATAAGATTCCGCAGGGCTGAACATAGCACTCTAACTTGTTATTGCTGCATTTGTCATTTGGTTATAGCATTAATAAACTCTTATGTGACCGTTTTATTTTATTTCAATAAAAATTTTAATCTTGTCTATGCGTCTTCCCCTCATTTTATTCTTTCCGAAATATTTTGTTGTATTGAATATATTTATCCTCACCATTTTTAACATTTTCTTCAAGTTTTGGTTAATTCTCTTCACTATATCACCAGACAAACTTTATTACTTTAGCTATTAAATCATTACAGTTCTTCTGTTGCTTAAATTTTAATGTACAGGACCTGAAAATTTTTGACACTATTTTGCAGGAGAACAAAAAAAAAATAAGCTCTAAGTCCAAGCATCGGCTAAGTATTACAATTTTTTAAATTTTCTTTGAAAGTCATATTACCATCAACAGTCAACAAATCTAATGTAAGAATTTCAGGCACATATCCTTTAAGCATTAGATCATTATCAAAGTAAACAAAGATATACAAAGTCGTTGAAAATGTATCACAATACAAGTTATAATTATCAATAAAAATATATAACAATAAAATTTGTTTTTAACACAATTTATTTTTTATAATCTCTTGTAAGCAGAGAGATAATCAAAAGAAAAGTTTTAAATGTCTTCAGAAATAGCAACGCATGTGCTTTTATTTTTTTTTAACCGAAATAATTTGACAAAAAAGTCTTGTTTACCATACATATATTTATATAAACAAACAAACATGTATATATACATGAAAAGGAAAACCATGGTTGAGGCATTATTTCAACATTCATATTATATTTTCCATAATAATACTTACGTTATCGTTTACTTCGTCACGATTATCAATCGTTTATTTAAATTTTATTATTTAGTGTCTACTTTTCTTGTATGTAAATAAAGTATGATTAACAAAATGATTATGCCAAAAATAATCATTTGGCTTCGTAAAAATATCATTTTATTGAAAAGCATTTAGACTTAAAATTAAGCATTTAATAATAGGTGGAACAGTATGATTATAAACCAATTAGCTATACTTTTCTTTTGACTTATTTTAACTGTTCTTACTATTATTGTTTGAATTTGTATGATTTCTTTTACTTTAAAAACTTGTAAAAAATTTACAAAAAATAATATAAAGAATAGTTAAAAAAATGTATAAAATATGAAACTTTAATCTAAAAAATTTAGCATGACTCTCAATCCAAGTTGCATTTTTATTTTTCTGCGCTAATACCTTTGGCCCCACAATAAGTATCAAACTGGTATAAAAACTAACAGTTGCTCGTCAACATCCATTTTTATACCCGCCACCAAAAAAATTGTGGGGGTATATTCATTTTGTCATTCCGTTTGTAACACATCGAAATATCAATTTTAGACCCCATAAAGTATAAATATTCTGAATCGGGGTTTGATTTTATGACGATCTAGATATGTCCGTCCGTCTGTCCGTCTGTTGAAGCTCAAATTTTCCCAGAATCTTTCTTGCTTAGCATTTACACATGAAGGTAATTTCATGAAATTCGCAATACACTTACACTTCTTCAATAACACACTCACATTTATTTTACTTTCCACTCAGATTTCAACGATTTTTTCAAGAAAGTAAATTTTAACGTTTTCATGAAAGTATAGTGACAAATGATAAACACTGTTGCCGACTAATAAAACTTGTACAAATTTACAGGATTGTGATAAATAATAATTGTAAATATAACTTATTTTTGTGTAAATGAAAATATTTAAAATATTTATTCTTCAAATATACATCAAGAATAATATTAATGTAATTTTAAAACAATAATTTAATTAAAAATTAACAAAAATTATTTTTTTCAACTATTGCCTTTTAAATTTGTGTATGAAATATTCTTGGTAACTCTAAAGGTAGTCAAAAAAATGGAGGCAAATTAAGAGCATCAATGTAAAATGTATAGCAATTATTGCGACTCTTCGCTTCAACGACATTTTTAAAATGAAATTTCACTTTCCTGTGTAAACGCTCACGAAATTTATACAGAAATTTCATGAAATCATTTTCATGTGTAAATGCAGGGTTTGTTTGACATTGAAAATTGGCTAAATCGGAATATGAGGAAGAGAGATATAGCTCGTAAAGCAAGAGTAGGTCGAAAAAACCGTGTCCTTCCAACATCAAATAAAATGGAATTGTGTCCAAACGCATTAACGTAGAGCCATGAAACTTCGAATATATAATTCGTGAGTAAAAAAAATATTTTTCTTTGAAAATTGCTTAAATTCATACATTAGGAAAGGAGTTATAGATCAAAATGTACGAAAATTTATACCGCACAATGTATTTTTCGGTGTGTTTAAAATTAAAAAGCTAATAGAACTGACAAAACTAGATTTACGATCTTGAAATTTTGCAGGAATTGCTTCTTGGTTAAACGGAAAATAAATGTAACACGGCCACTTCTACGTTCACCTCCCATATAACGTTTTATCTCAAATTCATATAATTTCTCTATGAATAAAGATTTTGGAATAATAAAGGACTATATTGAAATATCTAAGTTTTGTTCATTAGCAGAAACAACTTCGACATGCCTACTATAATGAAATTAAAAAGGTCATTAAACCGACAAAATTAGAAGTACATATGATTATGCAATACATTCTTATGTCCTTTTAGTCGATGTAGGGTAGGCGTTAAAGTGGTCAATACTTTAACGCCTACCCTCCGTATAACGGTTTATTTTAAATTCATATAATTTCTCTATGGACAAAATTCTTGGAATAATAATGGACTATAAATAAATATCTCAGTTTAATTAGCAGAAACTACAGTGACACTCCTACTTTAACGCCCACTTTCATTGAAAGACTAAATTTAGGAAAACATTTTACTAGCATATCGAAGTTATACAAAGAAAGTGATACATATGTTAGTATAAAGAGATTATTCTATGGCGATTACTGTTGAAAACAAAATAATACATTTGTGCTATAAATAGGGTTTTCCCGGAAATTTGAGTAATTTAATCCTCCCGATTCACGGGATTATTTTTCTGGATCCCGGGAAATGAAAAAGGTAGCTACGATTCGGAAGCAGGTGTTTATATTGTAAAATTTCTTTTTTATAAAAATTTTTTTTCAAGGTTTTTTTTTTAACTTTACATTTTAAAATATTTTACAAATATACTTATACTTAAACGTTAACGTTAGCAATACTACAAAAATTATTTAAAGAAAGAGTTAAAATTTGTTGGTGGAAGTGATCAAAAACTCAAAATATTGTATAATTGTTTAATGCACTTTTAACTTTTCGTCCAACATCGATATAAAGTGAACGAGTATTTTGTGTAACAGGGCAATTTGTTAATAAAATCAGAAATAGATTTTGAGCATATGAAAAGATTATTTTCCAAGTCGTTAAAAATTTGCACGCTATATTTTTTTAATTATATATTATATTTACATGTTTTTGGAATTGAATTCTAATAATTTTATTTTGGATCTCTTAGCTGAAGTACCTTTTTTTTTTGTTTTTTGTGCTCATATTTAATCTCATATTTAGAGAATAATATTTTTTTCAATAAAAATTTTAAATTCAAGTTCCTTTAATAATTTTTATAGTTATGAAGTGCTTCTTTAACATTGTAAACTATTTTATGCTTTTTAATGAAAGTTTTTTATTAATTAAAAACAAATTTACTTTTTATTTGTTTTTCTGCGGGATCCCGGGAAATTACAAATTAAATCTCGCATTCCCGGGAAACAAAAATTGCGGAAAAAAACTTAAGCACAGCCGAATATAGTGCTCTTACTTGTTTTTTGGATTTTGTAAAATATCATCTATAATCTGAGATCCACATGTCATCGATAAGATACAGCCAAATCTCGCTGAAAAATTCTTGGAAAATTTCATGAAAAGATTAATTGCCTATCATCACACCACGGATATATTTGACGTATATTTCATTCCATAAAAAATCGAAACATGGAATCCATTAAAAGAAAATTACAATTATCTCAAAATATATTAAGTTACCTCAGTCATAGATTTAAGGTGTCCTAATATTCGAACATTATTTATCAGTTTTTTTTAATTTATTTAAAGCATCGCTCTTTTAAAAACTTAAGCTAAAATAGGATTTTTTAATAAAGGAATATAATTTTGTCATGTTTTATTATTCAATTTGTTTTAATGTAAATAGTAAAACATTAATAAAATTACAAATATAGTCGATTATGTTTTCTTTACAAAAATCTAGTTATATTTTGCACCAATAAAATAAAGTCTAATTTAAAACTTCAAACAAAAAATATATATTTTTTTCATCACTCAAGTTCATATTCACCTAAATGCACAAAATTAAATTATTCATTTTGCTTGTCATATTCACCTGTAATTACCTTTATCAAAAACAAATAAGCATGTAAATAATTATGTATGTGTACCAGTCAGAAACCTTTGAGTTCATTTTTACCCTTCGTAATGTTGCATATTAAACTATATTAAAGCTTGGCTTGTATTACATTGTTTATCTATATGAATGTTACCATACATACATGCATACATACATCTGTTTTTGTAAAATGTTGTTACCTGTGTTGCTTCTATTAAAAAACTAAATTTTTTCTATGCCTTTCGAACGTTTTGCATTGCATGGAAATTCATTCATACATACAAGCACACACACACATATTAACGTGGTTGTAAAATAGAAATAAAATATTTCATAATTAAAAGAAATAACAAGCGCATAATTGTACAGAAAACTTAAAACATATGCATACATACTATTTTTACTTTGCATTAATAAACTACAAAAAACAACAACTTGATTATACTTGTATATGTTGCAGTTATTGTTGCTACACACACACATATAATTTTAAAAAAGAAAAAAAGAAAATAAATTAAAGACAAAATAAGGTACGAAATGCAGAATACAACAACATTTTTTGATATATATAACTCTGTCGTTGGCAAATAAAATAAAAGACTCACTTTGCTCCTCACTTACTCATCACAACTACAGTTAACGCTGCTGCAGCTACTGCAACTTAAAATATAACTACTATTATAGTCACTAGAGGCCTGCATTACTATATTCACTTTAATAGCAGATAATACTCTTATACTATTCACCACACAACACACACCAAATGAAGTATGTAAATGAGGTAGAGAAAAACATCACTCAATAATCATTTACATTTACTCTAATATGACGTTTTTTAAATATATAAGACATTATAGCAATAAAAGCAAAGAGGCGTGCACAACTTAAAATCATACATTCATTAAAAACTAATATTTTTTCCAATTTTTAACATCGATCAAAAGAATATATTGTCTGAGATAGAGTGCACTCGATTTATACGATGATTTAAAACATTATGACGTGACGAAGAGGGCAGATAAAAGAGAGTAGTAAAAAACATCACGTTTTCTGTTTTGGAAGTATTTTTTTTTTTTCTCTTTACAATCTGCTTTTTTAATTATGCTTTATTATTTTTTTTTTTTTGAAGCGACAAGTTCTTCTTAAAAGAAATAAAAATCCACTAAAAAAATTTTTTCAAAAACAATTACACTTTTTATACAAATAATAGATTTAACGAAAAATTTTGGCTTGCAAGTACCGGGTGTTTTTTTTACAGGTTTGTTTTTCGAATAGAGATAAAACTGGCATTTTGTGGTCAAATCTGGCAACTCTAATGTCATTTATGTTCAGTTTGGTTTGCCATTTCATCATGAACAGGTTGACAAAAGAACAACGCTTGAAAATCGTGCAAATTTATTTCGAAATGAGATTGATCTCGATGCTGATTTTCATCGCAAAATTTTGTTCAGTGATGAGGCTCATTTTTGGTTGAATGGCTACGTCAACAAGCAATTTGGAGTGAAGAGAATCCACATGAGACCCTTGAGACGCCATTACATCCACAAAAACTGACTGTTTGGTGTGCTCTATGGGCTGGTGGAGTCATTGGGCCATACTTCTTCCGAAATAATGCTGGAGAGGCAGTTACCGTTAATGGAGACCGGTATAGAGCCATGATAACCGACTATTTTGTTCCCGAATTGAATGGCATGAATGTGGATGAGTTGTGATTCCAACAAGACGGCGCTACATGCCACACAGCGCACGCCACAATCGATTTATTGAAGGAAACATTCGATGAGCGCATAATTTCGCGGAATGGACCTGTCAATTGGCCACCAAGATCGTGTGATTTGACACCATTGGATTATTTTCTTTGATGATATGTGAAGTCGCTCGTCTACGCCAACAAACCAGAAACGTTAGGGGAATTGGAAGCCAACATTCGTGGCGTTATTGCCGACATACGGCCCCATATGCTCGAAAAAGTGGTTAAAAATTGGACCT
The DNA here is from genome assembly GCA_941918925.1 of Phyto melanocephala. Taxonomy (NCBI): domain Eukaryota; kingdom Metazoa; phylum Arthropoda; class Insecta; order Diptera; family Rhinophoridae; genus Phyto; species Phyto melanocephala. Next base: position 139,216,439 of record OW799233.1, on the reverse strand, counting down.
GTAGAATTGGCTTTATTCGAACCAGCCGCGGCGGCCACATGCCTGAAATCATATTTAAACATTAATGACATAAAATTATCCTTCCAATAAAGCCAAATTGATGGTCATTAAACGATTTTCTTGTGTTTTATTTCAATTCGAAGTTCTATACCACTGAAAAAACACCCGGTATTTATAATTCTGTTCAAAATTTTTTATATTTTGCTATATACGAGCTAACAAGTAAAGAAAATTAACCGATTATAAGTAAAAAAAAAATCACAAAAAAATTATAAAAAAATCATCGAATATATTTGAAGAAATCTTTGTAGATTCCGTAAAAGAGAATTAAAAAAATCCACCACTTTTAATCATCGTCTGAATTGGATGAAATTAAAATTCAATGAAATTTTTTTACCTGCAACCGTTACGGTTTTAATTTTTATTCAAACACATGCATTTTAATGACTATTTTACCAGTTTTATCTTTTAATTTTTTTTATAATAATTTTGATTTGTGTTTTTAACTTTTATTACAATTCGTTAGTTTTCATTTAATTTGAAAATTTTTAAATATAATTCGAAGAATTTTTACTTGAGCTATTAAAAGTTTATACACCGTTTTAAAATGATTCGATTTAAAAACAAATGATTTCCATCACATTCCTGAATATTCTTTTCGCTTCTTATATTCGTGTTCATCTTTTAAATGAAAATAAATAAAATTTCATGGTTTTAAAATAATATGGTTGTATTTTTTGTAACAGAATATTTGCTTTCGTCAGTAAAACTTCGCAAATGAAATAATATTTTGGATTTTAATAATTTGCTGGGTAAAATTTCTTGTAATAAACATATTTTTCTGCTGACTAAAAGTAAAGTTACAATGTGTTTTTGTACAATTTTCTTGTATGAGTCTGGATTGGAACCAGGGTATGCTGGTTTTGAAGTTTCAAGCCCGATACACTGCTTTAATACACTATTTTATTATATTAAATTGATATTAGTATGATTTGTTTTGAAAAAAGTTATTCTTTAATTTGGCGATAGTGGGTTTGATCAGTGTTAGTCAATGCTACTGTCTCGTTACAACTAGTTACATATATGATTAGTTCATAGAGTTCATAGAGCTACACGCAGTACTCATATTCAACAGTGTGCTCGATATAGCTAGCATGATTTATTTTTTTTTAACGATTTAGTGGCATTCATGCAGGACCTTAATAGTTGCCTCTATATATTTGTACAGAAAAATATAAAGGCCTTATTTATAAAAGTTATCAAAGGCTTATAAAACGTTCATAAATCAAATGTCTATAGAAAATCTATTTTATAATCCTTTATTAAACTTTGATAATTTTTTTAAATATAATTTAATTAATATATAACTTTTTTGGTTTTATTTTTATACCCTTCACCTGTGGTGCACAAGGGTATATATAGCTTTGTCATTCCGTTTGTAATTTCTACAATTTTCATTTCCGACCCCATAAAGTATATATTTTCTGTAAGCCCGTCTGTCCGTGTGTTGGTTGAAATCAACTTTTAGAAGCAACTATATTTTCCTCAGATCTGTATATGGTATCAATCTCTTGGAAATATCCAGAAATGAATCGCTATTAAAATTCAGCACAATCGCCCCATAACTTTCTGAGATATGAGCAAAAAACCACGACCACCTCGTTTTTTTCACAATTAAAACAACAACCTACATACATACTGGTTAAAGTAAACGTGGCATCGAATTCCAGCTGAGCCAAAAAAAATTTATTTTATTTAATATATTATTTATATTTTATTATTTTTTTTTATATTTTTTTTAATTTTTTTAAAAATTTTTTTTTTTAATATTTTTTTTTTATTTTTTTTTTAATTTTTTTTGGTTATTTTTTTTTATTATTTTTTTTTTATTTTATTTTTAATATATATATTTTTTTGTAATTTTTTTGGTATGTTTTTTACATGTATGCACGTATTTTATATGAGATGAATGCTGATACAAACAATGGTTATTGCATGACTACACGTTGTGAAGGATATATAAGATTCGGCACGGCCGAATATAGCACTGTTACTTGTTTTACTTATTTTTGTTTTTATGTCACATTTTGTTAGGATTAAATATGCACTAAAGCGGCTGGTGGAAAATGTGTCTGTTATCATAGTAATCAACTAATTTTGTTTTTGGTTTATGTGGAAGATGTGTCTGATATAATAGGAATTAACCAATTTTTTTTTAGTGTTTTTAGCATTAAGTGAAATCAATGTTAAAGATTAATTTTTGTATTGTATAATTAGAAAAAACGTGCACGATAAACCCATTTAAAAGCACTACAGTTAAGCGTATGATAATTTTATTTTTTCGTTATACTAAACTATTTATCAGTAAGGATTTCAATCTGTTATTTTTAGTACTACATTAAAATTCTCATTTGCCTAATAGCTATCAAGAATGTGGATAATATCAGTAAGGATTTCAATTGGCAATTTTAGTACTATATAAAAGTTTTCTTTGTCTTATAGCTATCACGAATGTGAATAATATCACATGATCATAAATATTTAAGTTCTGTATGTATATTAGAAGCAAATTTACAAAATTTAAAATGATTAAACTATTTTTGTTCAACCTGTTAAGGGTTTCAATCAACCGTTTTCAATACAGTTGTTAGTGACTTTTTCATTTTAGAATAAAAGAAGAAAAATATTTGTTAAATAGCCTTTAATATATATAAATAACAGATTGTTAGATGTTGTCAAATAAATAAAATATAAATTTTGGCTGCTTCCAGTTTTTTTTAACATTAGGTAACTTTTTGAAAAGTAAAGCTTTTATCTTGTCACAGTAATTCAAAAATAGATAACTGAAAAGCCAGTGATATTAATTTACGGTAGAATGACAGCAGAAAGACGGTTGTCATGAATCCTGAAATAGCAATATAAATCAATACTAAATATATTAACAATGTAAACTTCCTTAGCACGATAAACCTTTGAATATTTTGTCCAAGTAAATTCGCTAAACTAACATCTTGTGGAAAGCAAACTGTTCAAATACACAAAACCATATTAAACAACTCGTCAATTATTCTGTTAATATGTCTTTTGTTTATTGTAAAATAATACATAATCAATTAAATCAATTTTCGGTACGCCAGCCGAAGCGGTATCTATTGCTATCCACGGATATTTATAATAAAACCAAATATACAAGTTCTATAAAATACCTGATTAATTTTACTTACATGTATACGGCAAATTTATTAAGATTCCTAATTCTACTAATGATCTCTGGCATAACCACAAATGAAACGCATATTGACCACCTTAAACCCAACAACCAATAAAACAAAAATTTTGAAAACTATTCCTAATCCTAAATAATTTGTATATATTTTATGTTAATAAAAGAAATTTTATTTTTCGGTTGCCCTTAACATATATTTATTGTTAACCAATACCAAATATATAAGAGATTAGAAAAATTCCTAAATAATTTAAAATAATGAGAAATCATTGAGAAAATTGAAAAGAAGTAAAAATATTTAGGACATAATTTTTGGTATAAAAATCACTAGATCTTTCTTTACTAGTTAGTAACTTTCCAAGCCATTCCTTAAGCTTTCTTTCACTAGTATAAAATTAAACTCAAAATGGTGGAGGCTTAAAGCACGGCCGTCACGTAAGCCGTTTTTTCATTTGGTTTATAAGAGTTTAATTTATAATAAATGGTATATATTTAGAATTATCCAGCAAAAACCGTCTTTTCAAACTATTGAGTTCAATATACTAAAAAACAGATCTTCACTACTTAAAAATAGGGACTAAAATAATTACTGACCACTCTCGCTTACAAACAGGGCCTCGTATAAGTAATTATTACGTTCGGTTAATAATAGGAACTTAAGTTAGTACGTAAGTACTTGATTTTAATAACCTAAGTAACCTATGAATATTATGGACTTATAGAAGTTGTTTGGTTTTTTTAAAGACGAAAATATGGTTTGATTATTCTGCGATACGTTAATTTGAAATTTTCAAATCAGTGAAAATTTATCAGTCATTAATTTGTTAATAAAATGCTTTGCCATTTTTGTCAAAAATCGTTTTTAGTTGAGAATTATAAAAAATTATGTATTTGCATGGCTTCTAGATAATTTTGCAATAAGACATTGTATTGTGTGTATATCTAAGTAAATGTCTGAAAATATTTACTTACGTATCACATTATAAATCAAGAAATTACAAAAATAATTCTTAGTCAGACACACGATATGTAATAGTCATTGAAAGGTATTTTGTTTAGTCAGAGCAAGTCATTACCTAGTTTTTGCTGGGTAGCAACAAGATATTGCCAGATAAAAAATCATGAAGACTTTGGCTTTAGCGTTAACAATTACATTAACCCATTATCTTCTGATCAATTTGGAAACAATTTCGTAAGGATTAATAACAGATTCAAAGTACAAAATGTCCTACATATAAGTACCTCATATTCATATTCAAAATGGTAAAGTTCTTTCCCAAAATACTGCAGGGTATCACAAGGGTGATGTATTTCTCATATTTTGCATTAAAACAATATGACATATTGCATACATATATTCGTATTTTACGAAAGAATAAAGTTTCTTATTATGCTTGTTTTATCTTTATTATTTCTTTTGCCTGATACGGTTGTATGTGTGTATTTTTTTACAGAAGTACTTAACATTTCATTTTGTTGTTGTATGCCTAAGGCATGCCCAATTAAATTTTTTACTTTGTACTTATTAAAAAGTTATTAAAATGAATGAGGAGATGAATGAATAAATGAATGAATGAAAAAAGTTAAATAATGAATAAATGTATATAATATTTAGTACGAGTTGTCAACCCAGTTATAAAAATTTATATTATTTACAACAAGGAGAACAATGTGTAAGCTTACGACGTTGTTTATAAAAGGTGTGTCAGTAAGAATGCACTTTTTCATTAGGAACTATAAAAAGAGTAATTTTTATGACAGTTGCGATTTTATTGGATTGTCAAGAAGATATGTTTCGATTAAGTATGAAATGAAATATTTTGCATATGGCCCCACGGCTCTGATGACACCCCATTTTTTTCAATGCAATTTTTTATGACTTTTTCCCAGACAGAGCTATGTCTCACCATTGACTCTTTGGATCTCGGAGTTGAGCTCGTTTATTCGCTCAGAACAAAATTTTAAAGCATTTCAAAGAAAAAATTGCATGGCGTTAAATCAAAAATATATTTGACATAATTTTTTTTGAAAACAAATGCGCGGTATTGCAGATGATAGCACCAGCATGCTGAAATCACATGTCGTCCCGATCTATTCCGCCTAGTTAATGCCACAATAAATATGTTTTCATGTTCCGGTCATGTTTCTTTAACGAATGTGTTTTACAGTAACTGTGATTTCGATCTTATCTTCATCAATCAAGCCGCCAAACGGAAATCTATACCAGAAAGTTGCTTGTTCTGGATGCATTTGTTTTCCATGAATTTTGTGAGGATTTTTTGAGCCTCATAATTGTCAATTTTATGTATTTATCAAGTCATTCATATTAATTTTTCTCTTCATCTGAGAAGATTACCTTTTTTAACATATAGGCGTTCACTTCATTTTGTTCAATTACCTATTGAGCGAATTGCCAGAACTTTCTAAGGTTTACTAATTAGGGCTTATGAATAACATAAGTTTTATACGCATAAAGGTGGAGACCTTTTGCCATTACTCGTTACTTAAGTTTTTTAAAACAATATCTATTAGTGATTTTCGGGACTTCGTCGATACTCTCCTTTATAACAGCAATGTTTTCAAGAGACCGACTTGTACGTTATTTAGCTACGCTAATGCAGTAGGTACAATTTCTCAACTTAAAAATTCTTCGAAGATTGCGAGAGGTTTTAGCATAACTTTTTTAATTTTTTTAATAATTTCAATGCGATGTTAAAGGTGAATTCACCCATTTGTTCTGAACAATTTTTTTCCGGAGAATAACATTTTTTTACTGAGAGTTTTCTACACAACGATTCATCCATTTCAGAAAATTTGTCCGAAAAAACAAAGCTTCCATACAATATAAAAATGCAAACAGTTGTACAAAGTGGCAGCACCGCTAGCAAACTATGTAAATAAATACAAACGTAAATTATTTCATTAAAATATATGTGAAGAAAATGTCGGATAGAAGAAAACTAAAATTATTATTAGCACTTGACATTCGTTTCCTACAACAATTATAAATAAATATAAATTGTATTATTGCGACCGATTATGACCCTATGGCAAGGTTTTTGTAAATAAATAAATGTATAAATAAACTTAAATGTACTTACGACCGATTCCAGTGGTGGCTCCTATTTCATTCCATAAACCCTGTTTTAAATAATTGTTTTTGTATGCACTATGCTCATGTCATAAAAACATTCTCTTCCTGGTTTTTTTAATTCTTCTATTAAGTTTTGAGCAATATTTTTATTTAATTCCATTTTAATTGTTAATGTTCGGCAAAAACAATTTTTGTATAATAAATGTACTGACACTGTGTGATGTGGCAACCAAATTCAATTTTCATGTAAATATTGAAAAAAAATGGCATCCCAATTCATTTTCTTCTGAACAAGAATTAAAATAAAACCAATTCAAGAAAAAACTTTCTGAACAAAATAATCTCTCTCTCTCTCAAAAGTAAAACGTCAAACTCAATATAAAAAAAATTTGTTCTGAACTAAAATTTTATGGGTAAATCCAGCTTAAGTGTTCTCTTTTGAGTAATCGGAATAAACATATGTGGTAGCAGCCGAATTACAGAGTTGACATATTAATAAAAAAAACTACAATAAATTTAAAAGTGCATTCTTACTAAGACATCCTTTATTGCATTCGTGAATAAGTTTTTCTCTTTAATATTATTTGAGTTGTTAACAAAAAGATTCTGTATTACTGTTCAGAATAGCAACTCACAGTTACATGTGTTTTCTTGTCAATAAAAACTTTTGATAAGTAATTTCTAATTACAACTGTTTCAAAATAATTTTACTACAACATTTTTTGATGGGTGTTTTTTTATCTGCAAAAAATACAGAAATATGTTTGAAATTATAGTTCTTTTTATTATAATAATGGTTGACAATTTTATTGAATTTATATTTTAAATATGATTTTCCTTCTATAGCGGCCAAGGTCCATCTGTTCCGTCCAAATTTTCTAATACTTTTTTCATAAAATCTGGCTTATGGCATCAATGGTGGTTAAAATATTAGTTTCCAAGGCTTTGAGAGTTGTTGTTGAGTTTTCGATATGAGCCAATGGTTTAGTACAGCACGCACAAAAGCAATCCACTTGCGTTAAATCGCATAAAAAAGTGGGCCAGTTAACAGGAACACTTCTGAAAATACAGTTGTCTCCAAATCAGTTTTGCAAAAAAAAAAATTTTAACCGCACTGTATACGTAGTTGCGCCATCTTGTTGGAACCAAATGTTGCTTATGTTCAGCAAAACAAGAACTCAGTCAGCATTGTTCAATAGTGCATGCTCATTATGGTAATGGCCGCACTTTGCTTATTTCGAAAGAAAACATGTAAACTGCACCAAACAGTAAACTTTAATGATTATTCACAAATGGTTATTCTAATGTAGTCATTAAACTAGATTTAATACTCAGAATGAACGAAGTGTTCTATGCACTTCGCGAATAGACTTATTTATTAATTTTTTTATTTATTTTAAATGAACACCAAAATTACCAAACCTTGTCAAACATTCTTATATATGTATAAGACATTCTGAGGAATCAAACCATAGTTATACTACTAGCTGAATCTTCTCCGCTTTACTGGCCTCCATATACAAATATTTTTTTTAATAGCTAAATGAAAACAACTATTTTGTATTAAATCTATTAAACTGGGATCAACCAATTTAAAACAGAGAAGTAAATATTTTGTTAAATCCATGTGAAATGCTTATGTGTTAGTAACAACTTTAAACCTCTTAAATACCTAAACGATAGCAGCATGAAATAAAATTTTATTTTATAGTCAGTTGTTTCATATAACCGTAAACTGTGTTATAAAAAATCAACTTGCTAATCAATCTATTAGTATCTTAAAAGAAGTCTTTTTTTAATTTTACGGGTACTTTTGTTCACTGATTACACGATTTAAATTTTTTTCTCTGTTTTTGCCTTAAGTGAAACTATATTTAATAATCACATGAAATTATTTTTTTATCTATTTATTAACAGCAATAATGGAATTAAATTTTGTCTGCAAAATTTAGTGACAAACTGCCGAAGTTAGGATTTTAAATTTAAATAACTCTGAATCGATCAGCCAAAGATTTTCTACGAAAAGCCCAAAAAGCACATCATATATGGTATACAAATAATGTACATATGTATATTGCACAAATAATAACAAAATGTCTTATATCATCCAAGAGGTAACGAAACATTTTTGTAAAAAAATCAATAGTGTCTTTTGGTTTATTTACAGACATTGTCATATATATTTACACAAATTAAAAAAAAGTTTGTATGTTTAGAAATAAAACAAAATGTTTGAGCTTTTCGAACAAATTTTCAAATTAAATAAACTCAATTGTAATCCTTAAAATGTACAGTTTATGATAGTTAAAAGTTTTTAACAAAAAACTTGGCGACTGAGATGATTCTGTTTGTAAGTTATTAATATTAGTATGTTAGTGACAGTTAATTAAAAATGACAGCCTAGGCTTCGATTACAGTACTCATTTGGTAGGTTCGATGAAAAAATTAACGCCAATCCTAAAACAATAAAGTCGCGCAACTTCGAGGATTGCATAGCATACGACATGTTGCTCCAAATTTTGAAAACTACAACTCAGATGTTCTCGGGAGTTTAACGAGGCATATCAACAGAAATCGGGTGTCCTTCATCATTTTAAATAAAAAAGATTCAAGTCTTCTGCCATGTAATAAAGTGCACATATCCGTAAATTTTTGAGGATGCAGTAACGATGGAACAGTTACGTTCTGTCATATCATAGTATTTTAAAATTTGAAAACGGTTTTAAAATTTACAATGAGAAATACAATACCTTCTATTTAGTTTGAAATTATAAAATTACAACAACTAAGTATATAAGTACCAAGGCAAATTTATACATCAGTAGTCTAGATTCGACAAGTGATAATATATAGATAAAATACACTTGTCTCTCTGTTCTCATTTATTTCAAGGATCAAACTTCATATATAAAAAACACTAAACAAATTGTCTTCGTACTACGATTACCTGATGAATAAGTATGCCTTGATAAGTACTTAATTATGTTTAACACGTGTATTAATTAACCCTATTCTTTTAATTTCTTTGCAGGTAAACTATAATACATTGCTTTCATGACAAAAGGTAAATATTTGCTTGATTAGGTTATAACAGTGAAAAACAATAAATATAATTTAAATTTCGTACATACATTGAATTGATTACTAAACAATGGGCAATAAATTAATATTTTTTTAAAACAATAGGTAAAAATATGAAAAATATTTATAATAAGAAAGAATTAAGATTATAACGATGTTTATACGGTAAAAGAAATGTGTTATATAAACACATTTATTTCGAAGAATTACGATAAATTCGTTTAAATGATAGAACATTTTAATAAACATGAAAAAAGAAGCAGTCAATAAAAAGAAGATAAAAATTTAATATTGAATTAAAAGTGTCTACTTTCCTTTGATTGCTAAAATAATAATATGTACAGAAGATATGCTTTGATGAGCTTTAAAAAAAATAATAATAATATTTGAATTTTCTTGTATGTAATACGGTAAGCGAATAAGGGTGGCACTGCTTACAGAGCTAGGAAAATTATCTGGTGGATGAGGACACACCGCTTTTAAGAACAAGCCCGAGACAAACTCAAGGACAACGTTATTGCACAAGTAGTAAAATATGTTATGGAAAATGCTCTAAAACGTGCCCGATATTGCAAAACTTAAAACAAAGGTCATATAACTTGAACATCATTTACTATACTTAATGGAAAAATTTCCATTGTTTATTATTTAAGAGAAAATAAAATTTTTTTATTAAAACATGTAATATTTTTATACCCGCCACCAAAATATGGTGGGGGTATATTCATTTTGTCACTTCGTTTGTAACACATCTAGCCATGTCCGTCCGTCTGTCTATCTGTTAAAAGCACGATAAAGGTCGCATCGAAAAAGCTAGGCGGATCAAATCGGAATATTAGGAAGAAAGTGATAGCTCGTAATGCAAGAACAGGACGAAAAAACTGTGTCCTTTCAACATCGAATAAAAAAGAGTTGTGCCCAATAGCATCAACGTAGAATCATGAAACTGCAAATATATACTTCCTGAGCAAAAACAATATTTCTCCCCAAAAAGTGTTTAAATGTATGCATTAGGTAAGGGAGTTATAGATCAAAATGCACGAATATATATGCCGCGCATTGTATTTTTCAGTATATTCAAAATTTAAAACCTAACAAGAATGACAAAATTAGATGTACGATTCTGAAAATTTGCCGGAATCGCTTTTTGGTCAAAGGCTTTGCACTGACGGAAAACAAATGTGATATGCCCACCTTAACGCCCACCTCCCATATAACGTTTTCTCTCAAATTCTTATAATTTTTCTATGAATAGAGATTTTGGAATAACAAAGAACTATATTGAAATATCTAAGTTGTATTTATTTACATAAATAACTTTGACATGCCTACTAAATATAACGCCCACTTTTTACGTTATCTACTGTTAATGAAATTTAAAAGCTCATAAAACCGACAAAATTAGACGTATGATGATAAAATTTGCTACGTATATCCTTCTAATTAATGTCATTGTTTTGCCAGAAAATTTAGGTGACACGCCCACATTCCATATAATGCTTTATCTTAAATTCATACAAGTACTCAATTAATAAAGATTTTGGAATAATAAAGGACTATATTGAAATATCTAAGTTATATTTATTAGCAGAAACTTTATTGACACGCGTACTTTAACGCCCACTTTCATTGAAAGACTTAATTTACGAAAACATTTTACTATCATATCGAAGTTATAAAGGGTGGGTGAATTTTAAGGGCCGATGTCGATTTTAAATAAAACACAAATACTTTAGGAAATTATTATCATTTCTTATATTGTTTTTATTTCTTCGAGCTAAAGATCACTTTTTTTTTTTATAAAAATTATTATTTTATTCCAATATTTCGCTACCACATTGGGTAGCTTCTTCAGGGAAAGTTTTTACAATTTATTACAATTAATAACAACTAACAATCTTTAGCTCGAAGAAATAAAAACAATATATCAATATAAAAAGATCGAAGAAATTTACACAATATTATCATTTCTTGATATAATGATAATATTTGCATGGTTCAATTATGTGTGGAACAAAATATCGGCCAAATGACCCCTGTGACCACGGCGGCACACCTCGATCCGATAGTCCAAATTTTCAATGACACTGTTGATGCTCAATTGTTTTGCACGATGATGAGTCGGGGTTGACTTCTCTTTTGCCACATTATCGCGAAAAACAGAAATGTGTCCCATTCAATGAACTAGGATTGCATTTACAGATGTTTTCACATTTCATACAAACCTGTTTTGCAGAAATTTAAATATTTTTTACAATTCTCACGAATGTTGGCGAATTCGAACCATTATGTTGACCAAAAGGATCTGGAAGTGCACAAAATGCATTTTGATTTGAACGCCCATTTTCATAAAAAACCTGAATAATTTAAACGCGTTGCTCGATTGCGTATCTTTCCACGGTTCAAATAGAGTTAGTCTGAGATTGAGAAATGTCAAATGAAATGCAAGAAAAAAGTTGACGTTTAGGTTTGGTTCCCCTTTAACATGGGCCCTTAAAATTTAACCACCCTCTGCAAAGAAAGTGATACATATTTTATTATAGAGAGATTATTCTATAGCGCTTAACAAAAAATTAAATATTGTGCTTTAAATGTACACAAAATTGGTGGTGGGTACGAAAGATTCGGCACAGCCGAATATAGTGCTCTTACTTGTTGTTTACAAAATTGCCATCATGTAATAAAAAATATTCTGCAGGATAAAAAAAGATAAATTTATGGTTAGTTAAAACAAGAAGAAATTCCTTATTGAAATATATCCTTTTATATTTAAGAAATTTTGATAATATATTAAACACAAACAAGTGTACCGTTTATATTCTTTTTATATGAAATAATGAAATTTATGAGGAATATTTTTTTTTTGTCAAACTAAAAAATTTTTTTCAATCAACTTTTTTTTTATTTTATATGATATGGATATCGATATAAATTTGTCAACTTTTAGAAGACCATACACAGATCTGTTTGTAGTAGGAACCTTTCAGAAATATGCGGAATTATGTGGTTTTCCTCATATTTTGACCATTAAAATAAAAAAATTTCAACTCCAGGATAATTTATTGACTCTTTTGTTAATATTCTTAGATGTTATCTGCCTTCAGCCATCATAATAAATTTTGGACCAATCGGTCACTAACCGTAAAAGTTATAGGCAAAAATATTTTTTTTAATATTTAATTTTTAAAATAATATTACAACATATTATATATCATAATTAATATTTTACTAAATTACTCAGTATATGGTCCCAATTAATGTTTCAATATTTTATTTAGTTGTTGGGTTTAAGCTGGTCTATATGCATTTCCCTGGTGCTTAAGCTAGATCGCCAGTAGACCTTTTACCCAAATTAATTAAATAGTTAACGAAATGAGAATTTAAAAAAATAAAACAAAAAACTTTAAAAAAAATTCCAACCAACATTTTATTCCTTTTTAAATTATTTTATTATTTTGCAAATCCATTTCGTGTTAGGCTAACCGTTTGTTAATAAATTTTAGGATACTCTAAAAACCCTTAAATATAGACTCTAGCCTCGAAAACAACTGCTGAAAAAAACTGACAAAATAAAAATTAAGATGTTCCATATCTAAAATTTTAAAACAAAAATCTACGGATTTTAGCGCCTTTGAAATAGATATTTATATCAAAAGAAAGCTTATGACTACCGTAATAAATTACACTATATAATGTTTAAAATCCATAACGATAGCCATTACAAAATGAAGTACAATAAATTAATAAATTGTTTAAATCTAGTAGATAAAAATATACTCACTTAAATTCCTTCTATATTTGTATAAAACAAAAAGGCATGAAAATAAATAATTTATGAAAAATTTATAATTTAATATATCGTCGACAAAATGACGGTTATATTGTTCAAATATGCTTTTTATGGCCTTACTCCTATCAACCGCCAAAACATTGGTATCAAATGAAGAGGCTTGACTAGTAAAATACAATAAACTATGAGAAATAAAAATCCCAAATGAAGCCATAAACAAAATGATGAATAATAAGTTATATTTTCTCAACCTCTGAAGGATATTTTAGATTCGGCATGGACGAATATAACATTTTAACTTGTTATGTATATTATGTAATTTACTATTCATTTATAAGTAATTTTTTAATCAAATTTTTTGCTAGTCACTTATTCTAGCATAAGTTCCCCAAAAATTATATTAAGGATATGAACATGAAGAAAATGTACTACGATAAGAAAGAAAATTTAGTAAATGCTATGCTTCCTTTCATTAATTTCATTAAATCTGTGCAAAAAGGAATAACTGCCTAATTCGACATAATCTTAAATTTAGATAATCACAATCATACTCTAAGCAATTCTGTATTCCAAAACTGTCATCAGGAAAATTTTCAACAATTTTAGACCACCAAAGCGCCAAAATTATAAAATTTATTCCTAATAAATTTTAACTTTTTAACGCATTTCACTCGGCTAGTAGTTTGAATCAGTTTTCAATTTTTTTAAATGTTTACAAATTAATTTAAAAGTAGTTTAGGAAGTTTAATAATAAGAAAATGAACTTAAGTCGAAACAAGTGATTAACAATTAATATTTTTTACAAATTATATTATAATTAATATAATACAAATAATTAAACATAACGGTTATCGGTTTTGCTAAATGTACTCTGAACGCTAAATTTATTTTTTAACAGTTATAAGGGTCATTTTGTAAAAAATACGCATTTTAATTAAATTATTTCTTTACACAACTTTGCAACTTTGTTGTACAAATACAAGCAATATTTTTAAAGAATTATGTTCTTGCGCATTGTTATTAAGTAATTTGTTCTACTAAAGATTTGCTTATTCTGTTTCATAGACAAATTAAATAAACTTTTAAAAAACTGAAATAGTAAAATGAGTTTAAACATTAACAATATGAATATGTTGGAGTAGCTGGCATAAGTAGTCAAAGTCTATGCTGGTAAATATATTTGACTACAATAAGAAACAAGGGAAAACAAATGAAATCAATTTGTTATTGTCATTATGTCCGCCGTTTCCGCCCATTTTCCTTTCTATTTTCTTTATAATACAACTAAATTCTATATACTATTCTATTTTGTATGGTTCTATTTTTTACATTTTTTACATTCTATGCCTTTCATTACATTTTCGTCATTCATTCAAACATTTTGGTGTTTAGTTATCTTGAAATTGTAATTTTCACACTGTTGACTGAGTTATAGGGCCAAATCTATTCTATTCTATTTAATTTTTTTTTTTACTTTTAAAAGAGGGAAGGAAATTGTTTAGATTAGATTGTAAAGGTACAAATTGTATTATGTTTTTGTTGTTACTACTGACTTGGTGCTCTATTATTTTTACTGTTGCTGTTGGAAATTTTGACAAATAATTTACATTGTGGTTGACAGCATAAAATTAAATTAAATCTAGGTCTCATTAAGCATTTTTTTTCATTATTTTTTTTATGTGTGCATTCACTTTTCCTTCATTAATGTGTATATATTATATTTAATATATTTAAATTAGTGTGATAGAAGAATTTTTCAAAAATTCTATGTTTATATTTAAGTCCTTAAGAAATCTAAAATAATTTAAACTACTTATCGCACGGTTTTCTTAATTTTATCAAATTTAAAAAGAAAACACTTTAGACTTTATCTATTTTAATATATAATAATATATTCTTATTAATATAATCGTAATTTATTAATTTGTTGGAAATTACAATGACGTAATTCCCAATATACCAAATCTTTCACTAAACTTAATACTACCCATGGCTGCAAGTGTTGTAAAATATTCTAAAGTTTCGTTTTATATCCTTCACGGTGTGAAGGCTATTTTGCCTTTTCACGTCATTTATAATTTCTATTATATTAAATTCCGACCTCCTTAAGTATATATTTTTTGAAATATTATGAACAGGTGAGCTGACTAATTATGTCCATCTGTCCCTCTGCCAGTCTGTCTATTGGATGAAATAAATTTTTAGAAGCTATCACATGTTGCACAATTTTGTATGTGGTATCAATATTTTGAGGTATCTGGAAATGAAACCATTAATTTATAAAGTTACCTAAGCTCCTTATTAATTTTTATTTACAAAAAATTATGTATCTTTTTGCTAAAGATACCAAACTACAAGCCTTAGCCTCGAAATTGCTGTGAAAAACTGATAAAGCGAGATATAAGAACAAAAGTAGAAAGGCTTCGGTGTTTTTCTTCAAATTTACAAACGAAAATCGATTTCTTTAAGCTTATGTAGAACGAGGATTGATATCTAGAGGACAGCAAGAGAATAAACATAAAATGAAATAATATAAATAATACACTATGTAAGAAAAATTTTAAATTTAGTAAGTCAAAATATACTTAGTTAAGCCCCCTTAATATTTATATCAAACGAAAGGGCTTGATCGGCTAAACACAATAAACTTTAAAAAGGTTAAAATCCAAGATGACGTCTGACAGAAAACGGGCAGCTATATCTGTCATAGCAGAAAATACGGCTATGCTCCCTTCAACTCCTGCAATATTGCTAATGAAATGGTTTAATCAGTAGAATACCACTAAGTATGATAAATACGGGTATCAAATGAAAGATATTGTTAAGTAGAATACAGTATATAATGTAAAACTTCAAAACCGAAGATGGCATCAAAAATTTTAAAATAAAATGGGGTATAAAATAAATCCAGATATGTAAGCTCAGGTACGATGTGGTAAGTGTCTGTACTAACCAGATAAAGAAGACTATTATCAGATTCGGCACGAACGACTATTACATTCTAACTTGTCACGGATCTTAAGCTTTGTAATGGCGATTTTTCTTATATTTTATTTTATAACTTTGAAATTTAATTCCAAAATTTAGACGTTTTCCATCATTTAAGGGCTTTCAATTATTGCAACAGTATTTTTTTTTTATTAAAATGCGTGGTAGCAACATTCGAACCATCTCTAGCTGAGCAGAACGCAGCGGATAATGTTTCTGGTGCTAAGATATCAATTTACTTTACATGTTGAATATCTTCCGCAGTTCGAATTAAGTGTGGTTTAGCGGTTGGAGGAAAATTCTTTACGGTGATATATTTATGGTCACGTTAAGCTAAGCAACATAATCTGATCTTAAAATGTCGGCAATATGGTCTTTGCGTTAAAATAATGTATTGCTGTTTCGAATAAAAAAATGCATTTATTTCTGTTCTTTGTTCAGTTGTAAATCTTTTCGCTATTTATTCTACAGAAATAAAAAAAAAATATTTAAACAAAATATCTATTTAATTTTTAACCCCTTTGGTGCATTAAGGCCACCCTATAGTATTGGAAAAACTTAAATATTAAACCTGGAAAATAAATAAATACCTCATTGAGCATAATCTCATATCAATTTCAAACCTCTATTAATGATGTTTTAACTTTGAATGGAATATTTTTTAGCAAAAACGGAACAAATTATTGTAATTTGATATACAGTATATTCAAATTTTTTTTCATTCAAGCATCATCCTCAACACCATTACAGACGTTAGCAGCACAAAGACCCTACAAGCAGTGTGACAAAAAAGTTAACAGACAATAAAAAAAAAATTAACAATCCAAAATAAGAGTTAAAAAAAATTTTCAAAATACACCGCAAAAAGTCTAGTTTTATGTAGCATGTTGTTTCGACTTGCATATAAAACGAGCAAAAATTAAATGTTTAAAAAACTTTAAGCAAAAAAAAACAAAAAATAAGCAAACATTTTTCTTTTTTATACCACTGCCAGCCAAATGCCAACTTCAGACATGAATTGTATTCTTTTCGTTTTTTTAATTTTAAGTGAAATGAAAGCAGGAAAAATGTACTGTAAAACTTGCATATGTGTCTTTAGCTATAAAAAAAGCACACTCACCATAATCGAAAATTTAAACTTCCTAGACGCAATTGAATCTTCTGGTATACGTATGTACATAAATACATGTGAAATCATAATATTTTCGAATTTTTGATTTTCTATGTAGAATAATCAAAAAATGCTAGCCATCGTTATGTGAGTATTTTATTTGCATGTTTGACGATTTATAAAAATATCGTATTTGAACAGGGTCCATTTAATAAAAGAAAGGCTTATTCTTATGAATATAAATTTTAATTTCTCTGATAATGTTGGGAATTCTGTATTCATAATCAACTTTTAAATTTATTAAAGGTTAATGAGCAAAATTTTCTTATAATCTTTTAATAACTTTTAAACTTTATTAACCCAAATTGTCCGGGAATGTATTTTGTTTTGAATTAAAATAAAATTTATGAAATCTATATCATAACACATATACGATAATTAATTTACTACCTAAAATTTTAATGCGGCCTCTGGGTCGGGCATAATAGGCCGTTACCGTATGGTTACGTCCTTCGCTATATAGGTTTTGTTTTTGCAAAGCATTTTTTTTAGAAGTTTCCAAAAATCATATACTTTTATTTTTAAATAAACTAAATGTTTATAAAAATATATTACAGTAGAAAAATGAGTTAAAAACTAATTTTTTAAGCAATTATCTGTGCGGCATTCAGCAAAAGATTTGACGCACAGACTAACATCACACAGTTCGACCACTTGTTTTACAGAGTTCATCAGCGCAACGTCTTTGCTAATAATTTGCGCGACCAGATATTTTTTTCCATCAAATTGGAGCACAACCACTTCTTTTAGACTTTTCGCCGTAATGTTTCCAATAGTAAATAGCGATGTGACGTCTAAACTCAAATTGACTTATATTACCATTTTCTTTCCGGTGCAGCTGCCAAGCATTTTGAATGCATACATCAATCAGCCATGTAAAAATGCTACTTCACCATTTTTTTTTCTTTTTATCCAATGCGATAGAGGCTTACACTCTGATCTAAACAATGAACTCCTGCCATAAACTTATTGTATTCAGTTACGATATAGGATCGTTTCACGTATATTTTTTTTTCTTTCATCTTTGGAATATCGTAAGACATTGGATAATGGATAGACATTAAATGCTGTTGATGCAATGGTGACAACTGAATTATTCAGCCGTTCTTTTACATGTACATCAAAATCGTTTGCAGAAATAGATGCACAAGCCCTCGTTTTTCAGTTTTTCTAATTATCTTTTTGTCAGGCAAAGGGCAAGTATTCAGTATACGGGTTTGCCGAATAGTTTTAGTAACTGTATATTATACACGTGATTTAAAGTACTAAAGCACTAAGGGTTAATTTTCTAAATAAAAAAAAAACACATTTTATATCAATAAAAGATGATTTCATCAAAAAATCTACAAAGTAAAGAACTACGAAACAAATATCCGTATAATTCCTGATGCACCCATATGGTAACGGAACAATTTAGGGCGTAAAAAGTGACCGAGGTATATAAATTTTTATATATTTGTTAATTTCAAAACAATGTATCACTATTTTTTTGTATATATATAAGAAAACTTTATTCGTAAGCATAACACAAGAAAAAAGAAAAAGTAACTTACTTTTTCATATACTCCATTTACTAATATTTCACAACTTTGTTTTTTTGAGCTTAAGGAAAAGGCCTATTCAATTTGAAACACAAGAAACCAATTGATCTACAAGGAATTGAAAATTTAAATAGGTTTCTGTTTACTGCATCGATTTTTTATTGAATTTTTCTTTATCTTTTGAGATGTGCAGCTTTTAAAATAACGGTCTTTTGCGTTACCATATAAGTGCTCCCGGTTAATTTGGGTTAAGTTAGTTTTAGGCATTAAATGCTAAGTAGTTGCATAAGTCCCTAAAACTATTTTTTTTTTTTTTTTGCATTATAGTTGATATTATGAAATACAAATACACAGATTTTTACCAAATTAGCAATTTCCGCATAATATTGAGACTTATAAATGTCTTCCGACTTGTATTTTCATTATAATACAACACAAAGCTTTCATATGATTGCGTATAAATGCAGGTTTATGTGTGGTTGAAGTCTATGCTAAAAAATTACCAGCTGCAATTTGTTTCTGTATGTGGAGTTTCGAACACGTCAGTGTAAGGCTGACCTTTTTTTATTACCAGGCGCAAGCTCGGTGGTCATGGGCTTTTCATTTATTTTTGGGTTGAATTGTCTGTATGGAAGTTGAAGCTTCTTAATTAGAAAATATCAAAACTGCTTACCTCCGCTGGGTCTCGAACCACTACATCATTTCGCTAACATAGTTTCTATACATTTATTTTTTAAAATAATCGTTTTGTAAATGTGAAAAATTAACACGGCACTGGAAATTAAGGATAATATTGTTATAACCGCTGTACTAAAGCGGCATTGCTCAGGGCAATATGTGGGCACATTAAGTAAGTGCAGTAGTAAAAAAACCGTAGAGTGTGCAACTGATTAAATTACATGTCAGCTACATCTTCCAATTTTTTAATATTGGACACTACCTTACTAGGTTAATTTTTTTGAAAGCATTCATCAATCCAAAAATCCACACTGAAAATTGATAATGCAATTTTAAACAATAAAACCGTTTTCAATATTAAAATTATGATATTGGGAGAAAATCCGAATTCACTTTCTTATTATCGATAACCCATTCAACCGGCTTTTTTATGCCAGTAGTTAGGAGGAACAAACGATTTCCGTAAACATTTAAACATAAAGTATTTTGGCAGTCTATTTCAAGATTTCTATTAGTTCTTGTCTACTCTAGAGATTTTTTTTATTCTTAATTTTATTATTATTTTGCATTTAATGTCTAATACAAAATTGTGTGTATTGATACTTTTGTTTGGAAAAAAATTGGAAATTACCTTGAAAATATACATTATATTCGAATGTATACGAAATAGTTTTTCAACAATACGGTATAATGGAGACCGATATAGAACTACAATAAACCTACAGTTGATGTCTACAATACCAAGTGATTACTGACTTTTATTAACAAGCTCACTCACCTTATAGATATTGAAATTTTAATGATTAGCTTTTTAAGAATAAGTACTTTTATTGTTAACAATTGATCCAGTATTCCTTTTTATTTGTTTGATTATTCTCTCCACAGTCATTAAAGTTAGACAAATAATAATGACTTAGTTAGGTAAAAATATTTATTTTTTTGATTAACTTTCGTTATTATGCATTTTACTCTCCCTAAAAATAATTCTTCTTTAAGTTGTTGTTACTTAGAATTCCAATTTACACTTATTTTCGAAAGAAATCGACTTTGTAGTGCAATTCATTAATCATTTCTAAACTTGCCGAAAGTAAATATTGTCTGGTCTAAGAATAAGATGGCTTATTATGTGTAATAGATAATTATATTTCAAAATATGAATCAAGTGACAACTATTAAATCTAAAGATAAACTTACCACCCAAATTTCTTTTATAATATTTAAGCCAAGACTTAATTAAGTCAATTATTTTTTAGTCGGGTTATAAAATTTCCTCGGCAAAATAACTAAAAAGTCAGCCAATCAATTATTATTGTGTAGAAAATAATAAACCACGTATCTACTTTATCTTCTCTTAAATAGAATCAATTTTTTTCTTGTAACTTTAAGAATTTATAAAATAATTTAAAGCAATTTTAGCAAATTGAATACACATTATTTCTACAAAATCATTGTTCAGCATTTTAAAACTTAGTAACGTTAATTTATTTTCAACTCAGGCGATATTTGTTTCTTAGAATGTTTATCGATTTTCAACTTTAATTGCATTTATCTTTACACTTTTTAAACTTGACTTTGCAAAATGAAAAAAAAATAAAAATTAATTCCTTGTTCACTTTGCAGTCGTCCTGCATAGAAGTGTTAAACATTTTATGCATCAAAAACATAAATCTTTAAAGTGCAACATTTGACTCAATGTTGGTGTTAGCAAAAATATAAAAAAAATATATAAGAGGTGGAAGCAGGGGAAAAAGAAAATAAAAGCACATTAATTTTACGAAAAACAACATAAATTTATTTTTGTAATTATTTCTGAAATTAGTAGAGAGTTTTAACGTAAAAGTTTTTCAATGCAGAAAGGTGATGATTCTTTTAAACACATAAATACAAGAAATACACATAAATATACATTTACAAACACACTCTTACATTGTATGCACTCGAGTATGTACATACATGTAAGAAGAACAACATGGAAACAACTATTTACGTCCGTTTTATATAGTTTATTGATAAATTCCGTTTAAAGGTAAGAGAAAACTAGAAAAGAAAGCAAAATGAGAACAATAAAGAAACGAAAACAAAAAACTAAACAGAGATTAAAACAGAAATAAATCCGACCAACACAAATTACACAAACACACCCTACTCAAACTTTCTTATAATTACTTTTAACAAGAAGAAGGTTTTTCATACCGTAATATTTAAGTAGAAAACAGGAAAAAAGACAAGTTGATCTAAATAGTAGGTGTGGCGCTTGAGGTACATAGTAAATATTGCTAATAATAGTAGTAGTAGAAGTAGTAGTAATAGTAGTAGTAGTAGTAGTAGTAGTAGAAGTAGTAGTAGTAGTAGTAGTAGTAGTAGTAGTAGTTGTAGTAGTAGTTGTAGTAGTAGTAGTAGTAGTAGTAGTAGTAGTAGTAGTAGTAGTAGTAGTAGTAGTAGTTGTAGTAGTAGTAGTAGTCGTAGTAGTAGTAGTAGTAGTAGTAGTAGTAGTAGTAGTAGTAGTAGAAGTAGTAGTAGTAGTAGTAGTAGAAGAAGTAGTAGTAGTAGTAGTAGTATTTGTAGTAGTAGTAGTAGTAGCAGAAGAAGTAGTTGTAGTAGTAGCAGAAGAAGTAGTAGTAGTAGTAGTAGAAGTAGTAGTAGTAGTAGTAGTAGTAGAAGTAGCAGTAGTAGTAGTAGTAGTAGAAGTAGTAGTAATAGTAGTGGAAATAGTAGCAGCAGTAGTAGTAGTAGTAGTAGTAGTAGTAGTAGTAGTAGTAGTAGTAGTAGTAGTAGTAATAGTTATAGTAGTAGTAGGAGTAGCCCTAGTGATTGGGCCATTAATACCGCTACGATAAAAAGGAATTTTGTGCAGCTAGTAGCTTACCAATAGGCCAAGGCTTTTAATGAATCCTAATACCCCACTAGGCAAAGAATTCAAAATGCCAATTGGTAACACTAACCCCAAGAAAACCTAGTCTCCTGTACCAGTTTCCACTTATATTGGAAAATGCACAATAGTGAAGTACGAGCTTTTCTAAACTGAGCAGAACGAATTTTGGGAGATGTGTTTTTCCTTATTATATTGCTCTATACTTTAAATGACTTCCGCAGTACGATTTTAACGTTCTCTACCGGTTTGAGGCAAATCTGTTGATGATGAACCAAGCAACAAATCACAGCTTCAGACGCTGATTCAGAATATCTGATTTTAAATATTGGCAATATGCTATTTGAGTTAAAATAATTGATTGCTTATTTATATAATGAAATTCTGTTATTCTGGTTCCCTGTTAAGTTGTGAATCTATCCATTATAACTTTTCCAGGTGTTATTTATATAATCTAAAAAAATAAGATAAATATATAAACGAACAATTTATTAAATTTGTAAGCCCCATGGTTGCTTTTGTCCTTTCTTGTATAATATTTAGTTAGTGAATATACAGAATCGTAACGTTCTCTATTAGGAGCAGTAAACGTGCTGCTTAATTTTTCGGGTATTTGATCTGGATGAACGATTATTTGACCACAAACATTTATCATTTCCATTAAAATTAATTGTTGCCTATCGTTGACTGATTTCATCTCGAAAATATATTCTGTTGTGGATTCATAGATTCATTCGGGTTTGTTAAAGTTATTTCTGATTCTACGCTAATTAGTTGTTCGTCATATTCAGGTTTCAGACATGTTCAATAGGATTATTCAGTGGGTACTTAATAACTTGTAAGAAGTTAAACTTTAAAACACAAAAAAAAAATAAATTTAGATGATGAAACAACTTCCATAATTCAAGTGACCAAATGTCCTTTTTGTAGCCCAAAAGTATTCGATTGGTCTGCAATAACTAGTATTGATAAGAGGTTGTAAAAGTTCATCATTTGAGTGATGTTTCTTTTTTGGTTCATTACTGTTTTTTTAATCTTTATTTTTATTTATCTCTTAAACATCCAATTTCTGAATGCAAGAAATTAAAATGAAATTTCACAAATTTTAATTTGATTATTCATTTTATTTCGAATTCATTTCATAGATCCCCACGTTTCAGTAGAGTTCTTTGTATAACTAAAAAAATGTAATAGAAAAAAGTCAGACAATTATCGAAATAGTATGCAACGAATAAGTTTTGTGGGCATTTGGTATGGAGGTTCTAGCAACTAAGAATTTACAATTTTTAGAAGAAATATTATCTAGGACTAATGATTTAAAAAAAGGTAACCTCGATAAACCTAATTTATACACTTTCGGTTATTTTTTACAAACAAAAATGCTGCAAGATAGCGAAAGTAGAAAAGCCATTTTGGTAAAAGAAAGTAATTTTTAACCTTTCTTTTTATTAAATAATACTTCCATTATATAAGGTCAATTACGTGACAAGTGAAATACGTATTATTTGTTTATTTTTTATTTATAACTAGAAAAGCCCGGCGCGCGTTGCTACGCCCCTTAATGAATAAAAATGCATTCTAAATTTAAATTGAATATCAAGTGCAAAAAGCTAAAAATTATAACTTATTTCTTATGGGCGTGGCCCTGCCCACTTTTCCTATCACGAAATTGTAAAGTCGTAATAGCTCAATATGTGTGCAAAGTTTCAGAATAATCGGTCCACTGCAAGTACCTTAAAATGATACCTATTTTTTATGGGCGTGGCACTGCCCACTTTTGTAATCACGAGATTATTAAGTCATGACAGCTCAATATGTGTGCAAAGTTTCAGAAAAATCCAGTGCAAGTACCTCAAAATTAAAACTTTTTTTGGGGCGTGGCCCCGCCCACTTTTCTTATCATAAAATTATTTAGTCATGACAGCTCGATATGTGTGCAAAGTCCGAAAAATCGGTGCAAGTAGCTAAAACTGATAACTAATTTTTATGGGCGTAGCTCCGCCCACTTTTTTCCACCCATAAACACTCCCTGGTATGTGTAAAACAACTTGCAAAAGTTTGAGTGCGATCGGTTTTACAGTTTCGGAGTCTATAGCTAACACACACACACACACAGAGTTTCACTTTTATATATATAGATCTGTCTAAAACGTGATTTGTCGTTTATTAGGTAAAAGAAAATAAGTAATCGAAGAAAATATATCGTCCTAAAATATAGGCAATTAAATAAAGTGATATGACAAAAATAGTAGTTGACTTTTTGTAAAAGGTCTTTCTCTTAAGCTTGAAACACTTAAAGTTTGAAATTTTCAGAATTATAAAAACTTTTTTTTTTATTTTTTAAAACACATAATGCGTAACCTATTACATCATGATGTGACATTAATGTCCCCCTAGTAATTTTTTTATACATTCTTATACGCATTTAATATTTACCTCATATTTCCGCATCTGCTTAAAATGTGTCATTTAGTCCTGCTGCTTGGACAACAGTACCATTATGTTCGTAGTAGTTTAATAATTTATTTTTATTTTTTTGTTATTAAAAACGATTTAGTTTTATTTCTTCCGGTATGCGTGATAGATTTCTTTAAGTAAAAAATTTGGTGATGCTCTTGTAAAAAAATCTATTAAAGTTTAAAAACTTGTTGCAGTACCACTGGTATGTAAAATATACAATTTCTTAAGTAATATTTATTGCAAACATGAAGGATAAGAAGCAGTACGAATTACAAGTTATAACAAAGGTTAGGTTAGGTTGAAAAGGAGGGGTACTAAAAGCCCAAACCCATGATCGGTATACACTTATGCTCAATTGACATATTGCGCGCTCCATATTGAAAACGGAATTCCCAAACAAAGGCCATAAACATAATTTCCCATACGTAACGGACTTGTCGGAGAATCCAGTCCCCTCAATGTTATTCCATATGGCTTTCCAGTTCTAGTTCCCAGGTATTCCAAGTTCGGCATAATATCCACTCTAAAATGTTCGCGTCTAATCTCTAGTCTAGTCTCATCCTCTTCCTCGCATGCTCTACATGTCGTCTCCTCAGAAAATCTTATGCGAGCTAGATGGGTTATCAACTCCGTAATACCTGTAATAGCACTGGTTAGTCTCCTAAGTGTTGGTCTACTCATTCTCAGAATCTGCTTTGATTTCCCAAGATTCGGCTAACCCATTTTATGTTTTTAACTTTACCAGCATCATTCATAGATTTTTTTACAAATTTGTATTTACAAATTTGTATTATTTAATATGCAACCTTTGTTTTGTGAAATTTTCCCTTTTCTTATTTGAAACTGTCTTAACTTAAATAGTTCTTTGTAAAATTAAATTTGTTGCACTTGATTTTAAATAAAAATCAAGATTTTAACTGTTTTCTGCAAACTCTATTTTTCATAGATTTCATAGATGTTTTGAAATCTCATAAACACTTATACACACAAGTGAAATCTCTAATACAATAAATTGTTCAAACATTTACATGAAATTAAAAAAAAACAAAACAAAAACTAATGTACACTCATACACTTTACTATCGTTTTTCATTACCTTATTCTGCTTCTTATTTTTGGAAGTTTTTCATAAAACAAGCACAACTAGTAAAAAAAAGTAAAGCAAAAAAAAAAATCTTGGAAAATTAAAAACAATTGGTTTGTTGTATTTAATACTTAATAATATGGCACACCGCCTTTGCCTCACATTTGTTCTTGTTGTTTTATTTATTTTTTAGTGTGTGTGTTGTGTCTTCATAAAAACAACCACAATAGCACAACAATACAAAAAAAAAAAGAAAAATTTACTACAACAACTAATATACACATTATTTAATGGTACTAAACTAAAGCTCATACAATTTTAAAGTTGAATCAATCATTTTCAGTTTGCTGCACATCAGCAACACCATAGTGCAGCCGTTTATACAAACACAAGAGATGCTCTCGTACAAATTCGGCAAACTATTATATAGTGGGTGGTTTGTTAATTAGATTATTTAATTTTAATGACAACCATATAATTTTTTTTACCGTGCAGGCAATGTGTATTACATAGTAAAATGTGTTTTAGATTAAGTTATAAAGAACTTATGTAATTTAACACTTTTAGGGACTCAAATATTTTTGTTCGAAGGGAATTTTATTTCTTTAATATGTGAAGTTGCGTATTGTCTAATAAAATATTGTTGCAGATATAGTCGGACCTATTTGCATTTAAGATTTTCTTTGGATGGTTGTATGACCGTGATATGTTATGCGATGTAGAGCAGAATTTTTAACGGTATACAGTGCCACAGATTGCTCGGCAGATATGTTAATTTGTTTAATTGCTACATACTTACTAGTATAACCAATACGCAATACAGCATCGCCAATTTATAATTATGTTTCGAAAACAAACTAGCGTTACTAACAGTTACATCGTAGATCACCACTATTATGGCAGGGCTATTATAAATAGTTGAACACGCGTGGCTGGTACAAATAAACAACATTTGTTGCATTTCAATATGTCAAAAAGAGTCTCATAATCTGAATAACAATAGTTGAAACAATACATACAGCATATCGTAAGTTTAAAATAATGAGCAAAAATTATTAAACAGCTCTTAACTTTCATACCGTATGTTTCAAATGATATTATTTGCTTAATCATTTGAACCAAGAATATCAAAAACGTATAGATTTTTATTTAAAATATTATGAACCCAATACGAAATGATCATTATGGATAATTTTGATGTTACCCATCAATTTTATTATTAAGTTGTTTTATAAATGGAACTTCGACAGATGTAGCTTGAATCATATGACCATTATTAAGCAAAATATTTGACCTTACATTAGAGTAACTATTGTATTGTGTATGTTTTGTGCAATGGGCTTGTCGCAAATCGCCACTTTAAAAATTTGTATAGTAATGTGTAACCCACCAGGTGCATAATGTGGAACAGTTTTCTGCAATACAAGAATATAAATACTAAAAAAAACAATTTAGTTGAGTTGAAAAGTTTTGTTATTTTAATTAGTTTTAAACATAACAGTACCTCCTTTTCATAAAATATTCTTTTTAACAAACAAACAAATTTAAAATTAACATACATATAGCCTTCATGTATATTGATTTAAGTTCATTGAAAAAAAAATTGGCTCTGTCCTAGTGGTGTATATATCTTTTTATTGTTTTGAATTATAACAAAATAATATTTTACAGGTCAGTTTGACCAATAGAAACTAAAACACATAGCAAGTATTACTTTAATATATATGCATTATGATATGACTACAAATCAGAAACCTGTGAATGAGAACTCAATCTTATGTCATTCTAAATTCATTATTAGACAGCTTACCTATATACACATGTACTTACTGTACATAAATACTATAGTCAATGTGTTTGAATGTGTTGATGTTACTGGCTGACTTTCAATACTCTTCTACTCTGTTGAAGATATTCATTGTTGTAAGTGTTGTGTAAAGTGTATTGTTGTTGTTGGATATTGCAACCATAAACTACAGCAGATTATGTTCATGCACATACATACAAGCATATATATTAGGAGAATCCTATTTTTATGTAGGTAAAATATAACAGGTTTGAATATTTATCAATTCCACTAATTGTCGATAATATTTGTAATAAGATCTGGATTATATTGGTCTCAAATTGGAAGAAAAAATTAATATAATCTAAGGATAGACAATATCATAAGCTGTCTTTATATTAGCAAAATATTTGAATAAATAGACGAAATCATTAAAATGAATTAATTTATCTTAAAATATATTTCATTGCAACTGCAATAGAAAAAAACACGCCTTGCTTTTTTGATCTTCGAAAGAAGACTTACTCTCTGTAATTCAATAAAATTACTTATAACAAGATCATATTAATATAGATGATGCAATATATAACAATACGTGAGTGTTCATATATTTCTAAACGATTAAAAACACGAAGTGGTAAAATAACGACAATGCATGTGTATCTTTACAAAACAAAGTATAACTTACATATGTGCAATAGAATACAACGCTTATATATACATATGTGGTCGCTAGATACAGGAAAGAAATCTGAATAGGACAGTCTACCATAAACTGGAAAATGATCGGCCATTATAACAAAAGAGATCACTTAAACTAGTGCGAAGTAAATATATTTCCCACCCTTAACCCTGCATGCTTAATGTTATTTTTTATTCGTTATGACTAATGTTAGTCGATTCGACTAACATGCCCGAAATATGAACTCTGTGGAACGGGTAGTGCTCCTAATCCATAAAAGTAACTGACAAACTAAAATACAATACCTTATGGTATATAAAAGCAAAAAACATTTTCATTTGTTTTGTTTTTTATTTTATTTATAATGAAATAAATTACTGTTCTTCATCAGTCTAAGGTACATCACATATAAAAATCGAAAATATAAAATTTATTAAAAAAAATTCAAAAACTTAAAAAAGGCTTCTTGCTATTATAAAGCTAAGGCTTTGTCTTAAATACTTAAACTAAAAAAAAATTTGTACTTTAATTATTTCCACAAGAGGCGCAAAGTTCAACTTTGTGCTCGCCACATATATTTTTTTTGCATATCTTCCGAAAAACATGAATGCATTATTTCCTCCGATAAACTTGGCGCACATTCACTTTCGGAATTACTAATATCATCCAAATCATCATCGCACATCGCCAATATTTTTTCAATTTCATCATTGGTTATTTTCTTTGCCGTCATTTTGTTTACTAAAAAAAAATTGCAATAAAACCAATGTTAGTCGTTACGACTAAGTAGTTTTTGCAAACC
Organism: Phyto melanocephala; assembly: GCA_941918925.1. NCBI lineage: Eukaryota > Metazoa > Arthropoda > Insecta > Diptera > Rhinophoridae > Phyto > Phyto melanocephala. Next base: position 139,187,187 of record OW799233.1, on the reverse strand, counting down.
AATACATACCATTTAAATGAGTCACACAACACATCAGTACTAATCGGCAGTAGCTTTGTAACTAAATAGACTCATTCAACACTAAAAATGAGGATGATCAAAAAAGAGAAAAAAAAGTTATGAAGAGAAAAAGTAACAATGTTAGTCGAAACGACTAACATTAAGCATGCAGGGTTAAACCATGGTCGAATATTACCCACAGCCCATACGCCCTTGTTAGGATTTCTGGAATGTTGAGAGCCTCTGGCATCCGCCAACAAATACCTATCGATTCTAAGCACCTTTTATACCCTAAATCACCCCTTAAATCTTGGAACCAATTCGCTGGACACGCCCACATTAGAGTCAAGAATCCTAATCATCACAGTCATCTACCGAATAACTCCTAGGTCTATCATAAGAACGCTTATTATAGTCCTGTAAGGAACAATGTATCCTAGAAGCTCTCTCTCTCTCTCTAATGTGGTCGCCCTCTTCTGTCTGCTGAATATTATCAAAATTCTAAATTTAAACTAACTGCAATATAAATCTGTGTAAAATTGCAATATAAATCAATTTATAATTATACCTTATTTAAACATCAGTGGTAAGGAATGCCTGCGTTTTCTACGGATAAACCAAATGTAAATTTTATAACGAATTTACAAATCGGTATTGACTAAACAGCTGAGCGAAATGTACATAATGTTATGTATTTTAGTACATACCATCCATTCACTATATTTTAGTGATAATATAAAAAACAGAATACATGAATCATCAATTAAAGAGTTTTTATTTGCCCCTTTGTCAGTGTTTATGTTTTCAAACAATGTAGAATATCTAAACAAAAGGCCACAGTGAAATTAAGAAACGGTAAATCATAGCAGGAACAATCAGTACAACAGAATGCATACAAAATATTTCAAAAATATTATTCAGCAAGGGTTATATTTAGAGCAGTTTTATAAGTGATTTTTTCAGTACAGTATCTTATAGACCTTATTCTACTATCAAAACATTTAAATATGGTTTTAGATTTCAATTTCAGATTTGATGTTTTATTTCATCTTTGTTTTGATTCCTTTTATTTAACTTTAACCTTGTTTTATTTCAATTTTGTTTTATTTCAATTTTATTTTATTTTTCAAAGTTTTGATCATAAGGCAAAACACAAATTTTTGGAAATATGAATTTTATAATGGGGAGGTAATACACACACAGTATTTGTATGACATTTGTCTTATTATTGTACTGCTCTTAAGTATTTATTTTATACTTTGCTGACTTTATCCTTTTAAATGTGATTTGTTTTTGCAGTTTCATCATTACATTATGAAATATATAACACAAGGTAGAAATAGGCAAAAGTACCTTATTCGAGCAAAATCTGATCAAATCCTTCGCCATCATGTACATAGCTTCAAAGACAAGGTCGTAGCTTATCTAAGATTTCAGATATCATGTTATACGCAATTTTCTTAAACTTCTGTTGCCATCTTTGATTTTATATTTTAACATACTTTTTTTAATTTTGTTATTTTAATTTAAAACATCATTTTAGATTTTACACTCTTTTAATAGTTCACTGTATTTTAGTGTCAATACCTTTCATTAGATTTCAATATTGTGGAGGTTAAAGGGGACAAAGTCGTAACTACAATACTTTATTTGACTCGTATATATGCCATTTAATTAGGACCTGATTTTAGGTTTCTATATCTTCATAATAAATTGCACCTTACTGGTCAGTGTCTTTTATTTGATACCAATATTGATAGGATCAAGGATCAAAGAGGTACATTTTGAAATACCCAATATGACTCATATATAAATTTATTGATCACTGTTTTATAGTTGCGGCCATCATGAAATTTAAGTTTTTCTTTAGTTAGCCCAGCTCTTTTATTTGATATATTTGGGATTCTCTGTTAAAAAGAAATTAGAAAAATTGGTTTCCGTTTGAAAATTTAATGAAAACCACCGAATCAGTCGTATTTTAGTATATATATCTCAGTTAGTTTCAAACCGATTTTTTTTAGAAATAATTTTAAGACCACGGCATTTAATTTGGTATCTTTAACGTCTTGAGAAATTATTTAAGAACTTAAAAAGTTTGATATATTTGCAAAAAATATGTATTTACTTAGACAGTTGAGCCTATTATGTGCTGATTAGCGACTAATCGCTATTTAAACCAGAAATATTACATCTATAAATAGTCAAAAACGTGCCTATAAATTTTTCTATAAAACAAGGGCAGCCGTTTTCAATACCGATCTACTCCCGAATATTTTTAGAATTGTAAAACTAGACTCACAGTTTGTCGATATCGCAAAGGCTTTAAAAAATGTATTCCAAGATACACAATGACGCACAATGATCAATCGACTTCCGCTTCAATGCAAATTGAATTTAAGTTCTGCTTTCAATTTCTTAAAAAAACTGTTTATATTTACACACCTTAAACTTTGTTAAAGTGGTTTGCGAAGCAAAATTTTAGGCATTCGTTAGAATTATAAAAATGTGAAAATAATTAGCCTTAAAGAACGGAGTTTCGAATAAAAGTAAAACATAAGCGCAATAAATCGCATTTTTGGAAATAAAGAACTTGGTCTCTATTAAGTTGAGGATCATCCTAATAGTGAGAATTTTATGTGTATCTGTTCATTTTATATTTTTCATCTCCTTAATTTTTGCTTTTTTGTATGAAGCTTTGTAATTTGCTCATCCAGGGTTTACTTACTCTATAGTTATTTTAGTTTACGTTTTTAATATTATAAAATAATTCTTGGAATACAGTATACACTACGAGTATGCATTTTGTATTTTTTTTTCTTGTTCCGGATTATTTTGCTATTTTAATGTTCTTAAGTTGGTCTATGTTGGGTTGTTCATTTTTGTTAGTGTTTTTTGTTGTTGTTTTTCTGCTGTATGGTTTTTTTCTGATTTTTTTCTGGTGTTAATTTTTGTTGGTTTATAAAGTTATTGCTACGCCAATGCACAACTAGTCACAATTTCACACAATCACATGCACTCGTACATAACTGCAAACACACTTGTATTCTATTCCAATTCATTATGAAGCCATGTTTAGTATTTGAGTCATCCACAGTCACCCAATGGTGGTTTTAGTGACACCTTCCCGTTTACACTTCATTTTGGTTCCACAACACAGGAGGGTCTGCATCAGTCCTCCTTGAGTTGTTGTAACACTTTGTTTTATTGCTCGTTTGTTATGGTTACTAATCTTATGGTAACCTTTTGCCACCCTTTTTTGATGCATTTTAAGTTTTGGGTCTTCCCATAGTATTCCTAGTTGTTGTTTTCTTTATTATTTATTTTACTCTTTTTAAGTACCGTTAACGAGCAAAAACTAATAAGTTTTTAAATGAAAACGGAAGAATTTGCTGTATATTTTTTTTGTTCATCTTCCTTCCGTTTCCTTTATGCTTTCGATTTTTTTGTTCATCATTTCGCCTTTGTCGGAGAACTGTTATAGCTATTGTTTATCTTTTTATACTTATTTTTTTTTCTAACCCGTTTCTTATTGCTATCGTCGTTATCTCTCATAAAATACGTATATTTTTATATAAATTTTTTATTGTTTCCTAAGTTTTTTTTTCAACTCTTGTTCTTTTTCTTTATTAATGTAACAAGAGTTCTTCTATTGCTTTTCGTTCTTGAGCTGTAGTTGTTGTTGTCGCCTTGGTGCAATAGTTCATTTTAATCTTTTCGTAGTTTTAAACAGGATTTTTAAAGTTGTTTCTTAATGTTCATTTTAGTGTAGTAGTCATTGTTTTTAATCACTTTTCTGTCGTCATTTTCTTCGATGACTTTATCATTGTTCAAGTTCATATTTATGTTGTTTCTTTTTTCTTTTTTTTTTGGATTTTAATGTTGTTTTTGCTTGAATTATTTACGAGATTTCACAGATTTTGTGCTTTTTTTTCTAAAGTTTATTGACAGCTTAAGAAATTTTTAAGTTTATTAACGTGTTTCAACACGAAAAGTGTTAAAGATTATTTTTTAATGTTTTGTTTATGTAATAACATTAATTGTATTAAAGAGGATTTTTTTAAGAGGCGGATCACTCTAAGTCACCATTACTGTTAGCTGTTATAACTGATTTGATAATATGTGGTAGTTTCGAGTTTAGTTTTGTTTTGCAATTGGTCGTGAATAAACTCACTCGTGATTAATATTTGCAAATAATTAAAATTTAGTGTTGAAAATAGCTGTTTAATTCGATAATATAAGTCAGTTTTTTTTCAATCACTTTTGAGTCAATAAATATATCAGTAAAAAATTGTAACATTTGGAGGGGTGATAGCTTTAAATGAATTGTCAAAGTGCCACTATATCCATAGAATGAAACGCTTGTTGCTAGCACGTTTCATATGCAGGTCATTCTTATGGTTTTTTTTTTTTTGTAGAATAATATAAATTTGTAGCGGCATTTAAAAATTCTGTTTTCAGATTAATTGTTTTATTCCTTTAATTTAATATAATCGATTTTTTTCATTTATTAAGCCTAGTTTTTGTTTTAATTTGTGATACATGTTGAGCAACATAAATAATTTAATACAAAGAATTAGACGAACAAAAATAATTTTTAAATCCAGCAAACAAGGAAAAATGTATCCCTCTTGCTTTAAATTTCGTACGAAATAAATACTGTTTGAATGTTGACAGAAGCATTTCACATGTTTTTTACCCTCGTAACAGAGTACTGCTTAGCCATCATTATTCCATAGGTATCTCGTACGAATTATTTTATATAAAGTTTGTCAGCAGTTGGCATGAAATTTGAATGTAAGATGTGAAAGTTCACTTGAGCGTATGATTAATATTTAAATATTAGAATAAGTATGCTACAATTTATATACAAAGTTAACGCCATTCCAAGACAAAAATGCCATATGGTACGCAAAGTGGTGTAAGTTCCTATTATAGATAAAAAAATTAATAATAGTATTTAATTGTCGATATTGGCTTGGATACTTGATACAAGTAAACTATTTTGTAAATACAAATTTTTAATGAAAGAGAAATAAACGTTTACTGTTAATCCTTTGATATCATGTTTATAAAAACAGTGTGCGAAACAGAAAAACTTTATGATTGATATAATGAAATAATGTAATTTACATACATATTAATAGCCCAACGATGTCAGCAGGCGCCAGATGACCGAATACTAGATGAAGAGTATTTTTAAGTAAATCTATAATTATATGTACTTGTGTATGCGTGTAGGTTTGTAACTTAGGTATGTGTATGCATGTTAATGTTATTGAGAATTAATGAGTCAATGTGCGGTGTTACTATGACAGTGTCAGGAAAATTTGTTTGATATTAAAATTCTGCGCTGAATAATAAAATTAACAAAAAACATAAAGTAGGTTAAAGCACAAATATAGATTTTACAATTTTAGATAATGTTTCCAGTAAAAATTTTCAGGCAAAAAAATTAGTTTAATGTTTAAAAAAAACAGTTCTATACAATTTGGCATATAAAACAATTATTTTAACACAACATGTCACTGGAGGCAAGTACTTACCACTTTTGCTTGCCAATAGAGATTTACATAAATATCTATACGCAAAGAAAAACCATGGTTACAACATGATCACGACGGTCATATAATGTTCGCTTAAACAATATTTGATTGTCGAAAACAAGTAATAGTTATTTTTGTTTCATTTCATCATATATTTTGTCACGATAATCAAGCATTTGTTTGAATTGTAGCATTTAATGTTGACTTTTCGTAAAAATTTAAAAATGGTTATCATTTAAAAATAGTACGATTTAAAAAAATTAATTTGACAACAATAACATTATATTCAAATTCATTAAAAATTAAAAATAATCATTAAATAATAAGTGAGACAACAGTATGATTACAAAATAATGTAAAAAATAATGAGAAAATGTAAAAAAATATTGGTACAAAAATTGCAATTTAATTGGTGAGTAAAAGCAATATGTGTATGTTACAGCAAAAGACAGTAATTTGCCGCAAAAAAGCAAAGATTGTCGATTTCAATTGTGTTCATATATATGATTATTCAATGGTACTTCAAATAAACATAATAATGATAACTGGTAACCATACAATTCAATCATAGTATGTTGCTTTTCGATTATGGTTACCACAACCATATTTTTTCTTTGCGTGTATTCTATTCATATGGAGCGCAAACATGCCAACTGGGCATAAAGATCTTTGCATTGGTAGATAATAGTTTTTTTGCAATCGTAAGACCGTTAAACGGCAATTATTGCCGTTTTATCGTTTTGCACCAACTTGCGACAGTAAAATTTACAAAAACTGAGACAATCATCTGATTGCAGACAATTTGATTGAGACATTTTCTTGCATTTTTTTACACAGTAGAAATTGTTTAAAATCGGTGCACTGAGGCAATCGTGTGACCATACTTTTAAATTCAAACAATAGAGCAGTTCATTCAAAGTGGAATCTATACGTTATCAGAAATATGGAAAATGATCACAATTAACTTTAGTCAAAACTTTGACTTCATTTATATCGAACAAATGTTTCAAAGTAAAAACATTTAAAGAATTTGAAGTTGGTGATTTGAAAACAAATTCACTTTTAAAAAACTTAATTTATTTCATTCTAATTTTAATCCCAGTATTTAAAACCCGATGGACCCACCCAAGTGTTAATTTTCATATGAGTGGCCTCTAGTACCCTCTTTTTGGTAGTATGTGTACATTTTTATTTCTTTTAACTGGTTAATATTTTTGTTGTTGTTGTTCTTATTTTGTTGTATTTAAGCTTTGTAAGCTGCCAAAAAATGCAAATAGCACAATGAGTAGCTATAGATGTATTTATGTATGCGTGTAATTGTAGTAGAAGTAAAGAATCTGTGTAAAATTTTAAGTGTGTGCTACTATGAGCGTATTTGTATAGATATTTGTTTATTTATTTGTAGGTAAGTATACATGTATGTGTGTATTGTAATTTTTTTTTCGTATTTTATTTATTTTGTACGTACTTGTTTTTGTAAACGATGGGCCGAAGCTTGAAGGCCTTTTCACTTAACTTGCAGTTAAATGAAAGATAAAAGCATTTTTGAATACATACTTTTTTGTTTGTATTATTACTTCTACTACTGATATATTGTAGATTTGCGGCAATATATACATACGTATGTATGTATATACAAATATTTTTTTGGTGAATTTACATTAAAGTTTATTTTTGTTTTAGTTTAGTTTGCTTCTTTTTTTCTGAACATCATAGATGTTGTTGGCTTTCTTTTATAATTTTTGGTTTCGTTTTGTTCACTTTTTTATAGATTTATTCAGTTTTGCATTTGTGTAATGTACTTTAGTTTCATACATTTCAAAATTTTTGTTTTAAGCATATTTTTTTCAATCTTCTTATTTTATATATATTTTTATTAACAGGAAGCAAATTTAATGTATTTTAGTAAAAATTTAAAGAAGTGAATTTGTTTATATAAGCGCCGTGTATATTTGAAAATAATTCAAATTCAAATAAAAATTTTAAAATTGTGTTATAAATATAAATATACTTATGTTTGCTACACATGTATGAAACTTAAGTTTATTAAGCATGATTTTACATAAGTTCAAAGTTCTAATAATTGCCATTTCAGTGCAAAACTTTTAATTAAAACAACAAAGTTAAGTTTTTAATTATGTTGTTGTTTTCTAAGTAAGAATTTTTCTGAACAAAAACTTGACTTAATTTTATTTTTAATTTTAATTTTAATTTTTTGCTTAATTTTAAGCACCGTTACACATATTGCGTCAAAGTTAAAGAATGTTTTTTTTTATATATTGGCCTTGGGAGTGCAGTAGGGATTGGACAATTTGAAGCCTGTGTTTCTGTAATTGTGTTTGTAAAAAATTTTAAGTTTTTAAAAATTAAAGAAAAAATATTCAGGTATTTACCTTTCAAACAGTTTCGATCCAAAAAAAATACTTAAGAGTAACGGCAGAAAGTTAAGGATCATCGAATTTGCTATCATTTTCTAATCTAAATAGTGTCCCCTTTCGTGAAGAAACGTTTCATTTCTATAAAACTTAACAGGTGAGACTATTTAGTCACTTTCTTAGTTTCATATGTAGTACAATGCTTCGGTGACGAATTATTGTATTTTTATAATAACGCTTTGGTATCGTTTTCTTATTAAAAAAGTTTCGGTGCATTTTATAATATGATTTTTTACTTCACGTCTTATCAAAAAGGTGCAACTACGTAGAAACAAAATAAAACTTAACTTGTTCTATACGAAATATGTGTGATTATTTGGAGCCTTGTGTCAAAGTTGATAGATTAGAAAAGACAAATAATAAAATGATCGTTAGGAATTTGCGAATAAAGGAAAATTTATATAAATAATATATGCACTTATGACAATTTATATTTAAAAATTTAACTGAAATATTTTATCGTATTGGAAAAATTTTTTTGGACTTCTTGTAAATATATTGTTGATTAATTTTTATAGTTATTAATTATAACATATAAAAGTATTTAAAAAATTAAAAAATAAGTGAATAAAACCAGCTATGTACATTTTAAATTTTGTACAAAATTTTATATATTATATTTATTTAATATTTTATATTTATTTAATAAAATAATATTTATTAATGTTTATTTTTAATATTTACTTTAATAATGTCGACTTTTAACCACATTAACACTAAATAGCGTCTGGTTTTCAATTTAACTGTTAATTGCATTAGCTTTATTTTTTCAAAAATTCTTTAGTGCAAAAGTAAAGGGATCAAAGTTCAATAATAATATAATTATATTTTTTTTTTTAAATTAACCAAAAACTTACATTTTAGATACAGAAAACGGCTTATATTTTTATAGTTTTTTTTAAAGTAGGTTAATAACTTGAAAGTGTGTATTTCGATAGTTAAAAGTACAATAAAACTGATCAAAAGAAGGTGCAAAACACGAAACACGTATATTTTGTTTTTGCAAAATATTTTACTAACCAAAAAGTAACTTCTAATGCCGAATAAAAGTGTTATATCTATTTAATTTTAGTATAATTTTTAACTGACTTAATAGTAACTATTATGATGGTTTAAATTACAATGAAATTTAACCGAAGGAAGAGTAAAAATCGAAATCAATGTAATTTGTTGTTGTGAAGTTGGACACTGTATACTAGTTGTGTCGAAGTAGTGACTATAAGGACGCAACTATACAGAATTAAACTTCCATTTACTGGCAGCGTATGAACATGTATTTAACTAACACTTCTATTTATTAAATTCGCTATAATTGAAAATATCTTATTGGACTTAATAACTTCAACACTGTTAAATTTATATTAAAATTAATTTCCCTTAGACATCTTTAATCTTATTTGATCGTCTTCAAATTGAGTAAATAGTATTTAGTATTGATATCTGGTTATTATTTATTAAATTTGATAAGATTAGATCATTTTTTACTTTACTTTTACTTTTTATCTAACAAAATAGATATTTTACGTAACCCCTTCACCTCCACTATCCACAACCTACTACTACACCATAAACTTGAAAGGCTCGTTAAGTTTGGTGAATAGAGCGCAAATTTTGAAAATTAATTTCCACGATATAATTTACTTGCATCCTTATTTTTCTAAAATAAAATAATCTTACTTCATCAGTAAGACAGCTAGTTTCACAGTTATTCTATAGACCTTAAAGAAAGACCCTTTAATTTTTTATTTTAAAACCAATAAAAGTGATTTTAATAGAAACATATAACCCAAACGATATATTGCGAAATTTAGTTCGAAACAAAAGCCATTAAAACAAAAATCATGTGTGACTGTCCTAAGAATTAAATTTTTTTGATAAATGAAATTTTTACAAAAGCCCCTCTTTTCATTACTGCACACAGAAAAGAGATTCATTGTGGCAACCGAATTTGTTGCCAATCGAATTCATTCGGTTCTACGTACTATCTAAAAGATTCGTTTGTAATAACTGAACAATTTGTTTTTTAGCTTGGTAGATTTAGTAGCAACAGTACAATTTTAGTAACCCAACGGTTGTGTTAGCAGATTTTATTAGTTGGTATTATTGATATTTTAAAAACAAACTGTACTTGTTTCCAAATAAATGATTGATGCAATTGAAATAAAAAACTGAATTGGTGTTACCAAAAGAATAATCATTATTTATTGTTCGATTAACAGGATTTTTTTATTTAATAATATTGACATAATATACCTATAAAATAAATATGTATCTAAATAAAATTAGAAATTGCAATTATTATTAAGATAAGATTCTTGATTTTCCTTTTAGTCTCTAACTGTACTCGTCTTGTCCAACACGGCCATTACGCGGCGGTGCAAACGCTGCAAGGAAGTAAGAATCGTTAAGTTTATTCGGTTATACTATAGCGATATATGTATACTTACTACAACTGAATGCATGTCCATATGTATGCATTTAAAGTGACTTGAAACAATTTCGCATTCCTAGTACAGCACCGTCTTTGACGTTAGTATAACTTGCAAATTTCCGTATTTGAAAGTTTATTTTGAGTACTAAAATGCATAATAATATTTTGAAATGTAAAATCGAGTCCTTACCTTATTAAACAGTCTCTCGCAGATTTCATTTTGTGTAACAAAACAGTAATTTAAAATTTTGTATACATATTTCTTTATTTTTAAAAAATATTCCTCAATAAAATAAATTAATTTTCATTTTGACTTACATATGTAAATTTTTCACTATTGACAGAAAAATAAATTTTTTTTGAAAGATAATAATTGCTTTTAATTGTTTGTAACAAATAATTATTACATGTAACAATTTTCGTTTGTAAACACCAAATATAGTTTAACTCTAAGCATTTGTTTAATGCAAACGAATTGTAATAATGCAAGTAACTAATACTTACGTCACAATGGACCGTAATGGTCTCCGAGTGAAGGTGTGAGGGTAACTTTGCACCAGCCTTACCTACCTACCTTACCTACCAATACTTATTTGCAATAACTAAAATTTCATTTTTATTTAAAATAAAACATTGGAATATAGGATTTTTTATTGCATGAATTAAAATTTAGTTGTGAACCCTAATTCAGACAATTAAATTCGGTTGTGATATAAGTGAATTGAAGAAAAATCTTATTAATAAGGCTAATTGGTTGTGAGAACTAATTTAGTTGTCCTCAGCAATAAATTTCTAATACTCTTGTATTTTTTCGTTTATAAATATATAATATCTGTTCTTTTTACAAACTTTTATTATTTGCAATACTATTTTTATTGTTTTAACCGTTTTCCACCAATCTTTTTCCTGAGTGTGGACGTCCACGTGTACTACTTACTTTATAAAAAATTAGAAATTAAAAAAAAATCTGCAGGTCTTTAAACTAAGAAAGCTGATACTAATCTGCTGCATTCTGCCTGCAAAAAACATCATTCCAACTTGTTCATTAATATTCACATCGTTTCTAATTAGACTCTTTAAGAAAAGTTCCGCAATTTCACCAGAAGTAATTGAATCCACATAGAAATTTCAGCTTTGCAAATAATGCGATAAAATTAATGAAAATGAAAAGAATTCTTTTCACAATTTCTGCTCTGTAAATTAATAAAGTAATTTGCTAATTTATATTTATTTTAAAGGGGGTTTTTTGTTCCTATTCCATGAGTCGCTGAAATAAAAGTAAAACTTTTTGTTAAAGTTTAGCGAAAAAGTGAAAAAATTTTAATAAAAGAAATTATAGAGATAAGGGAATAAATGAAAATTACTGTTACCTTTTTTCTTAAGTTATTTAATTTTATTTTTATTTTTCCTCACAAGATTTTCATTAACTTAGCTTAGGTTGAAAAGGAGACGCACTTAAAGACCAAAACTTATAACAGGTATACACTTAAGCCCAATTGGCATGTTCTGCTCTCCATATGAATAGAATAATTAGAATAGAAAGAGAATAGAAGAGAAAAGGAAGCAGACCAGTCCAGAGTCTCTGGCGGGAATCGATCCTGCAACCCCCAAACTAGCAGACTAGCACACTACTGACTACACACAAAAAAACACCATGGTAACGACATGATCACGATGGTCATATTATAGTTTCTATAACAATATTTGGTTGTCGAAAATAAGTAATAGTTATTTTTGTTTCATTTCATCATATATTTTGTCACGATAATCAAGCATTTGTTTGAATTGTATCATTCAATGTTTACTTTTCGTAAAAATTTCAAAATGGTTATCATTTAAAAATAGTATGATTTAAAAAAAAATTATTCGACAACAATAACAAATTATTTAAAAGCATTAAAAATTACAAATTATCATTAAATAATAGGTAAGGCAACAGTATGATAACAAATCAATGAAGCTATAGTTGTTTTTAATAATAATTTGATTTCAACTGTTGTCAAAAAAATTGACAGAAGTTTTGAAAAAATTGGAGAAACAACAAGAAAATGTAAAAAAATATTGATATGAAGATTGAAATTAAATCGGTAATTAAATATGTGTATGTTACAGAACAAGTAAGAGCACTATATTCGGCTGTGCTGAATCTTTTATACCCACCACCAATTTTGTGTACATTTAAAGCACCTTATTTATTATTTTGTTAATCACTATGGAATGATCTCTTAAAAATGAAATATGTATTATTTTCTTTGTAGAGGGTGGTTAATTTTTAAGGGCCCCTGTTGAAGGTGAACCACACATAAGCAACAAGTTTTTTTTTTTGCATTTCATTTGACATTTCTCAATCTCAGTCTAACTTAATTTGAACAGTGGAAAGATACCTAAATGAGTAACGCGTTAAAGTTATTCAGGTTAAATTACTTATTTTATTTGATCTCTTTTTTTAAATTTTCATATTTAAATATCCAATTTTTGTATCTAAACTCTCAATATTTCGCTACTCTTTCGTGTAGCATCTTCAGGAAAATTCATTATTATTAATTATTAATTTATTAATTATTAATTAATTAATTATTATAATTAATTATAATTAATATTAACTGCAAATTAATTTTCAGTTTTAATATTCAGGTTTTTTTATGAAAATGGGCGTTCAAAACAAAATGCATTTTATGCACTTCGTAATTATTTTGATCAACATAATCGTTCAAATTCGTCCACAATCGGGAGAATTGTAAAAATATTTAAATTTCTGCAAAACAGGTCTGTATCAAATGTTAGAAAATCTGTGAATGCCTTCTTATTTCGTTGAATGGGAACCACTGCTGGTTTTTGCGATAGTGTGGCAAAAGAGCAGTCAACATCGCCTCATCGTCATGCCCAACAATTGAGCATCAACATTGTCATTGAAAATTTGGACCATCAGATACTTCGATATGCTACTAAAATGCTTTTGTAAATGTAGTCTTTCAATGAAAGTGGGCGTTAAAGTAGGTGTGTCAATAAAGTTTCTGCTAATAAATACAACTTAGATATTTCAATATTGTCTTTTATTTTCCCAAAAACTTTGTCAATAGAGAAATTACATGAATTTAAGATAAAACGTTATATGGGAGGTAGGCGTTAAAGTGGGCGTGTCACCTTAACTTTTTGGCACAACAATTTTTGTGCCAAGGAAGGATATACGTAGCAAATTTGATCATCAAAACTCTAACTTTGGCGGTTTTATGAGCTTTTAAATTTCATTAACGGTAAATAACGTGAAAAGTGGGCGTTATAGTAGGCGCGTCAAAGTTGTTTTTGCGAATGAGTACAACTTAGATGTTTTAATATAGCCATTTATTATTCCAAAATCTTTATTAATAGAGAAATTATATGAATTTTAGGTAAAGCGTTATATGGGAGGTGGGCGTAAAAGTAAGCGTGGCACATTGATTTTACGTTAGAAAAAATAATTTGACCAAAAAGTCACGTGTGCAAAATTTCAGAGTCGTACATCCAATTTTGTTGCTTTTATGACGTTTTTGTTTTTAAATATACCGAAAAATACACTGTGCGGTATACATTTTCGTACATTTTGATCGATAACTCTTCTCCTAATGCATAGATTTAGAAATTTTCGGGGAATAATATTGTTTTTACTCAGGAAATATATATTCGAAGTTTCATGAGTCTACGTTAATCCGTTTGGACACAATTCCATTTTATTCGATGTTCGAAGGACATAGCTAGATCGTCATCAAAACAAACCATGATTCAGAATATATATACTTTATGGGGTCTAAAATGGATATTTCGATGTGTTACAAACGGAATGACAAAATGAATATACCCCCACCATTTTTTTGGTGGCGGGTATAAAAAGACAATAATTTGCCGTAAAAAAGCAAAGATAATCGATTTCAATTGTAGTCATATATATGATTATTCAATGATACTTTAATTAAACATAATAATGATAACTGGTAACCATTATATGTTTTAACCATAATCATACAATTCAATCATAGCATGTTGCTCTTCGATTATGGTTACCACAACCATATTTTTGTTTTTGAGTGTAGTACACCGGGGCCACCATTCAGTCAGGTCTTCTGAGGTAATTCTTATTTATGACTTCTAATAGTATGTTAACGTACAGTTTATTGTTAAAATAGCAATAAAATATCTTATCATAATATAAACGAGAAATAGTAGCTGTATATAATTCTCCTTTAAATCGAGCGTATATTTAAAAATTGTAAGCCGTATGGTTTTCACGATTTTGTGCCGCATAATTTTTTTATGATTTTAGAATTGAGTTGTTTTAGTAATTTTTCAAACTATATCTTCGTTGCTTATCTTTTACTAGCATTTCACGCACCGAATTGAATTTACTACTCCCAACTAGCAATAGTTATTCTAAATAAGTAATAAATCGGCAAGTTTTCCCCTAGAACATTCCAGTAAAAATACCATTTTTTTGAGGCACTAATATTAAATTTTACGCTTAGAAAATTTATGCTTAGAAAAGAGCCTTAATTAATTAAAAAATGTTCAAATTGATCGATTACAGATGCATCCATCCACAGTTATCTTACTACGAAGCCGTTTTGTAAAGGAGAAAATTAGTAATACTCTACTTGTAAGTCTGTCATTTACAAAACGAGCATTTTGTGCTACACAAAAGTAATACTTCCACGCAGGAACTCGTCATACAAATTTCACCTAGCTAAACTGTAATATTTCGCCCTTTTCAACATTCTTATATTCTGATTTTTATTAACACAAAAAAAATATATTACCTATTGTAATATAAGTAAACATTTTACTATTTCACTGAATATTATACCTCTAATTAAGAATAAAATTGGCTACTTAAATAAATTGTTTTTAGCATCAAATTATGCCAACTCAATTTAGTTAATATCTTCTAATTAAATTCATAATCAAATTTTGCTTATAAAAATCCCAACCCTAACGATATAACCCTAGTTACCTGCAATATTTTTACCTTAATTTTAATAACACGAATGACAACTATTTAAGGTATTGCATTTCAATTAAAATGCAATGTACAGAAGCGAAAAAAAACAAGAAAACTTAAATTTCATTTAATTAAGCAAAATAATACTTAACCCTTTTCTCAATTGTGAAACGGAATGTAGGAAAGAGGAAGGTATTATAACTTTTTCTGCTGCTATAAAGAGTTTTTTATTTGATCCTTTTTTTACATATTTAAGCAAACACAAAAACTTGCAAATTTACAGCGAAACTTTTGATAAAACATAAAACAAACACTCCACTACAATTACAGAAAAACAGGCACAACAACAACAAAAACAACATTTAATGAATTATGCAGACAACTAAGCATAAGAGAGGGAGAAAAAATAAGCAAAAAGGACAAGTAGAATAAATACAAAACTCAAACATTAACACACATTTATACTCAAATAGCCTTCTTGCAGGCTCAACTATCAGAGGAAATCAAAAATTGCATGATGAAAAATAATAAAGAAAAAAGTATCTAGAGAATATAAAAAAATGCTTGCCAAGTACAGTTAATGAAACATCAGCGCCAAAGTCTCAAGTATCATGGATGTATTGAAGCTAATTAAAAATTAGCATTTTTTTTATTATCCTTTTGCCACTTTCTGTACGTAAGTATGTGTTGTATGCTGAGATTTTGTATGTCTTTGGCAATATTTAAACAGCTTGCATTCTTAAGAATTCAAATGATTCGAGCATTAGAGCAAGAAAGTTCTATTTATGTTTCTTGTTTTAAGAAATAATACGAAATTGTTTTAAAGTTTTAATAATTGTATTTCTATTTCAATAATAACTTATTCAGTATTGCGAAATGTTTATCTTCAAATAAAAATTTTAATAGAAATAAGTAGTTTTAATGCAAGAACGGAACGTATAAAACATTAATGCTTATGTTTGAATGTATTGAAATAATGTGAACAGATTACCAATGACCACTTTTCAAGGGAATCTTAAGGTACTGTTTTTCATGAATTTGTCTAAGTATGGTTTAATAAATAATAAAACACTTTTTTCGTTTCTGAAACAAATTATTGGTAATACCCTGTTCAGACTGATATTTTTAATTGCTTCAATTTAGTGTTGATTGAGCAATTAATAAATAAGTGTTCAAACATACTCAATTTATCTTACTCCATTAGGATTTGATAGTTGTAAAAATACAATGCATTTATACCAAATCAAATAATGCTTTCTCTTCAGTATTTTTCCTGTTGATTAAATATATTTACAATTATATTTATACATATACATATATACTTATAAGTATACATTTGAAGTTATTTTAATCTTTTTTTTATTTTCATTAAACATTTTCCATTTTCTTAATGTTTATTTTTTGTATTTTTATTTGTTTGACATTAGAAATACCACCTTTGGAATTTTCTTCTCACTAAACATACTTCGCAAGAGTTGTATTTCGAGTTTTAAACAATAAGTGAAACAATCAAGTATATATTGCTCAATTTAAAAATAATTTTTAGTATGGTAAATTGAGCTCAAAGGCCTTTAATTGCGATAATATTATAAATTGACAATTTAGGCGCGTGTGTGAACATAGTATAACTCGTTCAAAGCTTAAAGGGGATAGTTGCTACAGTTCTCAAAATATGTCGTAAAATTTGTTCATTTTGTATGGGAGGTACCCACATAAAATATATAACAAAAATATATCCTACATCCGTTTGGAAGGTATACCTAAAGCGTTAGAGAACAACTCTTAGAAATTGAATAAGTAGTTACGAAGATAACTCAAAACGTACAAAACAAACGTTTCCTCTATATTATATTGCTACGGATACCGATAGTGGATTGCAGGCATAGTAGTGTATATGTGTTTGCATTCTACCTTTTGATAGCTATTATACTATCATATATTTCATTCATTAATAATAAATATATTTAAACAAATTTTAAAATTTTTGCTATAACCATTCGTTAGATATTATATGATTGTGACTGAAAGTATTTCATTCATGGGTGTATAACTTCACTGCTCCGTTCGTCACAATTTTTGATTGTTATTGGGAAAATTCATTTTTTTGTATGAGTACGACGCTACCTATTCCGATTGAATCTATTTTTTTTCTCGAATAAGGAAATTGCTATTAAAGTTTCTTTTGTTTAGATAAAAATATTTTTTTTTTTCTTATTCTTATTTAAAATTGTGAACGTATTTGCGGGCTTGGTTCCCACGCCAAGGTAAAACTAACCGAGGTGGCATCACCTTTATTAGAATTTCCATCATGATAGGAATAATAATAAAAAAAGTTTGAAGAGAATAGCTGCTGTAATTCTTAAAATATGTCATAAAATGTGTTTTAATTGTATGGAAAGCACCACGCCTAACTGCTTAAGTCGACATAAGCAAAAATTAAGATAATCACACCGTTGTAATTCAAAATTATTCCTGCGTGAATTTCTAACTATTTGTGCTTAACTTTTTAGTTTTATCGTAAAAACTTATCGCTCAAATTTTTTTCAAATAACAATATCATTTGGAATATTACCAAATTTTAACTTATAATTTAACTATATATCCTAAACCAATTTGTACATAGCGGAATGGCTTAATTTTAAAGGCAAACAATTTTTAAAATTCAAATTAAAAATATAAAAATGCTTTCTTGAAAAACCTTGAAAACAGACATAAGCAGTTTTTCCTTGTGACCACAGATACTGGTATAGATTAACCTTGAGCAAATGTGCATAACGTCAATTTTATACAAATTAGTGTAGTATTTGGGCAGTTATAAGCGATTAAAATTGATACTAGTAGATGCACAAAGGCTATACATACATATGTGTGTTACAAAGGCGATAAATAAATAAAACGTACTAATGTATGTCGAATCAACATTGTTGAAACAAATTGTGTTTGCATAAAATTTTTCCGAGTCTTTAGTTTTTATATCAAAAGAATTATAATAAAAAAAATTTTGACTCTCGTTTTAAACATGTTTTGTTGAATGGATCGGCCGCAATACAAAAAAATGTTGCACTAGTTCAATGTGAATAGCAAACATTATTATTA
Organism: Phyto melanocephala; assembly: GCA_941918925.1. Taxonomy (NCBI): domain Eukaryota; kingdom Metazoa; phylum Arthropoda; class Insecta; order Diptera; family Rhinophoridae; genus Phyto; species Phyto melanocephala. The sequence goes on along the minus strand of OW799233.1, from coordinate 139,168,713 downwards.
TTATTATTATTATTATTATTATTATTATTATTATTATTATTATTATTATTATTATTATTATTATTATTATTATTATTATTATTATTATTATTATTATTATTTTTATTATTATTATTATTATTATTATTATTATTATTATTATTATTATTATTATTATTACTATTATTATTATTATTATTATTATTAATAAATGCAAGAGGAGGTATAAATACTCTTTTCGCTCCCGCTTTTGTAACAAAGAAAAAGAAAAACCATTAATTTAAACATAATTTTAAAAACTGATATCTTTTTATACAGTATAAAAAAATTTAAAAAGTTTAAATGTAGTTTAATTATAAAACGACTAAACTCTCAACAATTTAAAATAAATGTTTTTGTTTCTGAATTGTATTGTTGTAATATTCCTTCAAAGTACAATGTTTGAAAAATCAAACACTGAGCACTATTAAGCACTTTTGTTTCTTTTATTTAGACTAATTACAAAACATTGTGGATTATCATATTTTTTATTTTTGCTTAAAATAAATAACGGAATGCAGATTGCAAAAATAGATTTTATTATTGTGTAAGGTTCCATCACACGAGACGTTTTTTATATGTGACTTATCACTTTTACGACCTACATGTAATCTCATATCGTCGTTCGTAAGTTATATTGTTCTATATGACTCATAAAACATATACCTATAGAACATAATAGTTTACGAACGGCGATATGTCTGTTGAAATTGATACTTTACAGGCGGATTTAAATTTTTACTTTCTTTCGAACGTGCATATTTTTGTATGTAATAACGCCCGATAACATTTCTTTTTACAAAGGTTTTTTTGTATGTTTTGTTTATAAAGATCTTAAACATTTACAACTACTGATGTCAGAAGCATGGTCGCTTTGTGAACTTCCGGGTGAGTTTGTAACCGTTTCAGTCTTGCAAATTAAAAAAAAACATAGAGTATTAGCAAAATTTAAGGAAATATTTATTTTGTGCAATAAATTAGTATCTGGTATATACTTTTTTACCATTTCTTCATACTTTTTGATGTACTTAATGTTGTCTGCTAAGGGTGAAATTGTGGCTGGGTGAGCCCTGTATATGACAGACTTCACGTACCCTACAAAAACTGGTCTAGTAAGGTCTAATCGTATAATCTTGGTGGCTTAATGAATTTCTCCAAAACGTGAGATAAATTGCTCACCAAACTCACTTTTCAATAGGTTAATGGTGTCCCGTGTTATATGGCAATAGCACCATTTCGTTATAGGTACATGTAAATCAAGTTCAATTCTTCCATTTTGGGATAAAAAAAAACTCTATTGTCATCAAACGGCATCTTGCTCTATTGATTCTAACGTTGTGATTTTCATCGTTCCTGAGAAGGTACGGTCCAATGATGCCGCCGACCTAAAAGCTGTACCAAAACAGTGCATACTTAAGATGTATTGGTAGATCATAAAATGCCTATGGCTAGTCTTCACACCGAATTCGGATTTCTATTTATTGACTTACCTTAAATACCCTTTTAGGTAGGTCCGATATGAAACCGTACGTTATTTTCGAATACACATTTTTTAAACAACACGTATTTTGATAATAAAATTTAATGAGTTGCAAGTCTTTTCGGTTTGTAAGTCTAATCGCGGTCAAATGGTAAGCCTCACTGAGCATTTTCGTCATTGACACATTGCAAGAATTTACACTAAAAAGCCAAATAGCGCAAAAGGTATCCTCTATAACCAAACCCAATTATGAAAAATTAGAACAACGTAATTGAAGAAATAAATTAATATGACAATGCTGTACAAAATTACAGTGTTGCACTGGTAAATGCTTGGAAACTTCACTGTTTCCGCCGACATCACCAAAAACAAGTTATAATACGGCAAAAAGAATTTCAAGTAAATTTTTCATATTCGGTAATGAGAGATAGCGAAAAATTTATACAGCCACTGACGACAGTGATTGTGACTGTCAAGACGTAAAAATATAAATATTCTTCAAATAACAAAAAGTTAAAAAAGGGATATAAATATTGTCACACGTCGAGTTAATTTTTATTCAAAACATAAATGTTGCTCTTCATACACATTATTTTGAGTCATATCGTTAAGGAACATAACTATATATTTTAAATTTTAATAATTTTTTTATATATTTTTGTTATAAAAAATTAGTTTTAGTTTATAATAAAACTTCTTCTTCTTCTGTGTCTACAATCAAAAGAAATTATTTTAAAAAAAATTCTTAAGTGGCCAGTGTTCGATTAATCGAGCACCACTTTTGTTAAAAAGTTTTTACAATAGCTTTGTGTTTTTTAATCCCTAATTACCTAAACTGCCAAGTTTTATAAAGTTATTCGCCAAAAATTATCTCTGGAACGATATGAGTTAATTGGATAACAAACAAAAAATTAAAGTAGAAGGATGCTTTATTATAATATTTGTGTAAGAAAAGATAATAAAATAAAATTTTCTTTACACACCATTTTAACGAGCCACCAGTTTGTTCGCATACATATTAATGGATAAAATTTCATACATAAAAATTAAAGAATAAAATTGTTATTTTTTCGTATTTAATTTATTGATTCTAAAAACAATTTCGTGGCTTATGACAAAAGGGTAATAAAATCGCCATCTATTTTCTAGATTGACAACTAATTTTTAAGTCGCCATATCGCCAAATGGAAAATGAGGCCGCCAAACAAGTTTCAATACCAAAGCGTTTGGTAAGAAATTGCCAGGTCTGACAACCATGCTGGTAAGAAGTACATAATATGTGGCTTGGAGCTAAAAGGGCCAATGTCACTCTTTTGCTTTTTTGAGATAATCATTGCATTAGATTTGTTTTCTTGCTCTTTTTCATTATGGTAAAACAGCTAAAGTCATACTTAACCCAGAACAGCTTCATAAATAAAATGCTGGCCAATGTCACTATGAAAGCATATATAAAAGTTACAGTTCAATTCCAATTTTCTCAAAAGTAAATATTTTGACATTGGCCCTTTTAGCTCTAAGCCACAGTTAAATACTTATTAATAATTATCTACCTATAAATAGTTTCCATTAGTTAACAATATTGAAAATAATATGATTTTTAAATAAAAGCCCTTATATTTTGCTAAATAAGTTTCAATTAAAATCACCCAAAAATAAATGTCTTTGATCTAGCAACCGAAATTGCACTTTATTTGTTCTGTTTAAACTAATGGAAAAAAATAATAGGGAAGAACACAAACTTTGTTTGTTTGTTATTTATAGCCCGTCAGAATATTCTTAGCCAAGTGAATGGAAGACTAAATGATGGCCTGTCACTATAATAGTGTTGTAAATAAATACAATATTGTATATTTTTTTTATTTCTTATAATTGTTAGTGCTGCTGCTTCTACTGCTGTTGTTCTAGTGCCACATGTTGTAGTTGTAGTTGTAGCTGTAGTTATAGTTGTATGTATTTGTCATAGACTGATAGTTTTGTCTTTTAAAATGTTGTTTTATTGTCTCCACTTGATATCATTGTTAAATGTTTAAATTTGTCTCTCTGTCTGTCCTTTTCTACAAACGTCTGTTCTTCCATCCATTTTAGTTGTCTGTCTGTCTGCTTGAACATAAAATGACGACAAGAACAAAGGCGTCACAAGTTGTCTTTTGCGTGCAAAGCTCGCTCTGTAAATTGCGACTAGCAAACAACCATCACTACAATCATCTACTTGTGTCGGTTGGAAATGTAATTTTTTGCGTTCATTTCATGTTTTATATATATAATTTTTGTTTTTATTATTATTTTTTTTATTTTAAGATGTAATAAAGTTGATTGCGTATTTACAGATTTCTTATGTTCTCCTCAACTCTACTCCACTTGTTTCATTTTTATGATTATAAAATTTTTGGCAATTGTAGCAAAATAGTCAAAATAAAACCTCATAAAGAAAATGCATTTTCAGTTTTACACTCGCACTAACAAGAAAAAGGAAATTTAATTTTTTTTAAACTTTTTTTTACTGCTGTTACTTGTTGTTGCTTAAAATGTCGAGATTTCAAGAAATGTTTGCGAAATAAAAAAAGGACACGCACATCATCATTTCAAATTTGAAATTTAAATACGTGACTACTGACACATTTCTATACATGAACGTATTTAAACTGCATAAATGATATCATACAAAATTACATTTTTCTTAATGTATTAGGGAATTGTGTTTTTTTGTGCTCTGTGGAAAAGAGAGGAAATTTTAGCGAAATGCGCAAAAATAATTTTTTTGCGACAATATTACTCTAACAAAATTTTAAATATATGTATTTATTAGATATATTTGAAAAGTTCATTAATAAATAATATGTATGGTTAAGTATAATAACTTGATTATTGCTAACACTTAAGCCGACAACTCAATTTAAGTTTCCTGAATTGCACAGAATTGTATCTTTTCGCTGAATAGATTTGTGAGGTCCTTTTGCTAGGACATACCACAATTAGTTAAAAGTCCATGATTTTGGAGTATATACTTCATTTGCACCAGCACCGGAACGTTTTGAATCGGTAATTCGTTTGAGCTCCTTTCTGTAGTTTGACCTCAACGAGTTTGTTTTCTTTCGAACATCGTCGACGGTAGCACTGGCTTGATTTTTTTAAAACCTTTAATAATTTTTTCAGTGCATTCGCTCTTTTTATTTTGTCGGAATAAGCTTTAGCCGTCGAGTCCCACAATTGCAGTAATGCCTCCAAATTAAAAATAAAATCTTTTAAAATAACTATCAACTTGCCTCTGTAATGCCCTAGTGGCGCTGAGACCCCAAATAGAAATTGTATTATTGTATTACAAATATGAATTTTCAATACAAATAATAAAAAAAAAAATTTTTTTTACTGGTTAATTCCGATTAAACCGGCAGAACCCACTCGCCTTCACTGTCTTCTGCCATTACCCTTTTTACAATAAACTTAACACAAATTATGTCTATTGTTTTACTTTTCATTTGTTTAATTTTTTTTTACTGCGTATTTTATTTTATTTCTTTTATTTGTCACTTTTAAAAATAGTTTTAAGAAGATATCTTCAAGTTAGTTAGAAAGTCATCCAGAGTTGGATAATTGACTACTGCAATGCTAAAATAGTCAGTTAGGCTCATTGAAAATAATCTAGATGTTAACCACCACTAGCTGCGAAAAATTTAAAATTTACTTTCAGATGGCTTAAATTTAGCTTTAAGTTTAATGCTTATAAGGTATTTATTTATGTATATATCGATTTTATTTTGTATGTATGTACAGTTTTAAGATATCAAATTTAAAAAATTTAAAATTTAAATGTTCATTGCAAATTGCAAGCTGCTGATGCCATATTTATGACTTTATGTTTATTTAAAACTAGCCAAGCCTGGCGCGCGTTGCTACGCCCCTTAATGGATAAAAACGTATTCTGAATTTTTTTGGTGCTCCAACTTTAGAGAATACGACGTACAGCTGGCCATGTGAAAAGCATGGATTGTCTAAATTTAATCCTGCAGCAAGCAGAGATTGTCCTTGTGCTTTGTTGATGGTAATAGCGAAGGCAAGGCGAACTGGAAACTGTAGTCGCTTGAAGTTGAAAGGCAAATCGGTGGGAATCATTGGAATGCGTTATAACGCTTAAAATAATAACTGATTTTTAATGGGGGTGGCACTGCCCATTTTCCTAATTACGAAATTATATTGTCATGATGGCTCAAATTGTGGGCAAAGTTTCAGAGAAATCGGTCAAGTGCAAGAAGCTGAAAATGATAATTTTTTTATGGACGTGATAATGCCCACTTTTATAGTCAGGAAATTGTATAATCATGAGAGTTCAATATGTGTGCAAGGTTTCAGAAAAATTGGTCAAGTGCAAGTAGCTAAAAATATAACTTATTTTTTATGGGAATAGCCCTGTCCACTTTTGACCACCCATATACACTCCCTGGAACTTGCCAAAGTTTCAGTCCGATCGGCTTAATGGTTTTGGATTCTATAACTAACACACACACACACACAAACACACAGACAGACAGAGTTTCACTTTTATATATATAGATTTAGTTGTAAGTATGCGTGACAACTTTTCACTGCTGCTGTATACACGCTTGTTTAAACACGCACATTTTTTCTAATTTGAAAACTGTCAGAATTTTTTTTTTAAGTTTTATCAGAATTGATAGCCGAGTAGATAAATATGAATTAATTTTCTGCTTTTTAGCAATTCCACTTCTGTTTATTGCAAATATTAAATTAAAAAATACGTTTTTAAGTGATATGAGAAAAAATAAACTAAAATGTTTAAAGTATTATTTTAGATTTACATTTCAGTTATTTTGGTTTATGTTTTTACTGTATCAGTTAAGTTAGAAAAACGGGGCACTAAAACCCATAACATAACAGGTATACCCGTATTCCCAATCCTGTGGTTTTCATGGGCAACAGCGTATGTTCATTTTATACGATTTCGAGTTAATAATGCCATATTGCTTGGTTTTAGACGGCCTTTACTTGGTTTTAAAAGTTTCTCAAATAAAATGGACCCATTCCTCTTATTTTAATGGCATAACAACGTAACTTCTATATTCAAAAATCGTTCAGCATTAACACGGTTTTGTAGCTCTCCTGAAACATTTTATTTTAACAGAATTGGCATGTTGTGCGTTCTATGTGAAAATGAAATTTTCCCTTATTAAATTATAATCATATTTTCTCAATAAAAATGTACTATTTCAGTGGCAAAGTAAGTGTTTCAAGGTCTCGTCCTCTTCTTCGCATACTCTACATGTCGTTTCCTCCGACAATTTCATTCAAGCTAGATTAGTTCTCAACACCGTGTGATCTCTTATTACAATAGTTGGTCTCCTAAGTGTTGGTCTTTTCCGTTTTTGAATTTCATTTGATTTCTCAAGATTTTGGTGACCCCGTATTTTGTTCGTTACTTTTCCGACCTCTGTGTTTTGTCATTTTCTGACATGTTCCGCCAAACTTTAAGTACATATTTGAATCGTTGAAATTGATTAGCATTTTCTAAAGTTACGGCCCTTATAAATGTTTCCATGTTGAATAGTTTATCGGTTATCCTCTTTCCAATTAAGCCTTTGTGACCTGGTATCCGTATTATCTCCAGACGTTCACAATTTGCGTGCGAGTTTATTTAAACATTGCATTTCACAACGTTTCAAGATTCTAGCTTTTCATTCTATAGTGTTCTGATTACTGACTGGCTGCAGTAAAAATACGAATAGTGGCCTCGTTATCAGTTTCCTTTATCCATTTCATACCTACGCTTCACAAAACAATTTTACATACAGTTAAGTACATATTGCTCATACACTTACTTTAACAGTGACATAACTCAAAAAACAAAATTTCGATTAAAATAGCATACAAATTTTTACTTTTCCTTTTTCGTTATTTTGTTTAATGTTATCAAAAAAATGTAGGGTTATTTTAGTGAAAATAATACCTATTTAAATAAAAAAAGATTTATATATAGACATTTTTCGCTTTCTTTTTAGAAATGCTTCAAAGAAATCTTAATTTTTTAATCTATCGTGCAGTAAAAAAATTTCTCTGACTTCAAAAGAAATAGAATCAATTCAGCGTAAGAATTTAACCTAAAGCATTTTTGTACCTTTAAATGGTTTTAAAATCTGCGCATTTTAAATTATGACACTATTGTAGATAACCGATATATTATTATATATCTAAAAAAATAACATTGAATGTCAATGACTGACATTGATTGTATGTATTAGCTTTAACAGCTTTTATCATCGACAGAATATTTTCCACATTCATAAGAAAACAACATGCATACAGCTTAAAATATACTGACAAATAAACAAATGTCGATTTCCCTGTAACTCATAATTTATTTAAAGATCTGTCTGGCATATTTTCTTTATGTCTGGGCTTCAGAGACTACAATGCAAAGACAAGTATTTATATACACGTATGTATGAGCGTCTGTATGTATTATATTAACGCTGCCTACAATGCAAAAAGTTATAACAATTTCAGCACCAAAATAATGATGAATATTATGATTTTTATTTCTTAACTAATGTGGAAAATCTGTAGTATTGCTAATCACTTAAAATATGCCTTTTAATTTAATTCTAGTTATATCCAAGTGCCAACGTATGTTTTGGTTGCTTCGGGTTGCCATATAATTTTTTATATTTTCGAAGAACAAATAAAATTTTGAATAGAAAATACGCTTTTTAATGGATAGTGCAGGTGTAACAGATTTAGTGTGATTTACATCTTTTTTAGGCGATAATTAGCTCTATGCCCTCTGTCAAAAATAAGGGCTTCGTCTGAAAGTACGTGTTAAACCTTGTTCAAGCGTGACATATGTATTATTTTTTCGAGAATATAATTGTGTTCACAGTCACTGTTAAAGACCACGTTACCGATATTTGGTACTAGAGTTATTGGTATAAGAGTTTGTAGAATATTTTAGATCGTAACCATTATGGAATTGCTAATGGTTAAACAATCACAGCTAGTAAAGCAGATGTACGACAGAATTCGTTGTGCATGCACTAAATGGGGCTTGATGATAAAGGGTTCTAACAACAAGTGAAATAAGAAATAAATTGCTGTATATACGCATGTACGGGGAATATCGAAGCAGACCACTACTATCACGGGTCCCTTTTCGACCCCCTTCGCTCCTCAGTGATTTCGTGTCTACCGATCAGTATACCTTCAATCACTGAGTCCCGCGCCACAACCGGCGTTTGCTCTGGACTAGGAAAACGATTTCACACTGCCGACTGGTGATTGTCGACAATCTTCATCGTACAGTCCTTTGTAATCGCCAGCATCTCCCTCAAACTAAGGTCCCCCATCGCACTCACACTTAAAGTGTGCTTGCCTGTGATCCTTAATCTTCCGCTCGCTAACGCCGGACACTCGCATACTACATGCGCTGCCGTCTCGGCATCCTCCAGGCACATTCTACAAATATCATCATCCACGATCTGCATCCTCTTCAGATGATATTTGAAGTTGCCATGTCCTGTAATCAACGCAGTGATCCAGCTCATCATACTCCGATTAAAACCGAGTATCTTCACTGCACCCCTGTCAAGTGGCTCCCTAAGCACCATACGGGCCTGTCTACACGTGGTTCCCTCCATCCACCTTCGCAAGTTTATAGAGTTCACCCATTGAAAGATCCTCGCCCGCACTAACCCATTACCCAGAGCAGATCTGGGTTCCGGTCCGCAGAATGCAGCCTCAGACCCCTTCTTCGCAAGTTCGTCAGCAGCCTCATTCCCAGCTATGCCCACGTGTCCCTTAACCCACATCAGCGTTACCTCATTTGTAGAGGCACACCTATTGAGCTTTAGAACACACTTAAGCACCAAAGAGGAGTTCACATCTATCCGCTGCATACGTTTAAAACCGACTGGTTGTCAAGTGCAATAAGAATTCTCTTCCCATACATTCGACATTCCAACAGGTGGTCCAACGCGTGCAGCAAACCAAGCATTTCTGCCTGATAGACTGACACGTACTCCCCCAAATTCAGGGTGCAGAATAAGTTCAACTCAGATGAGTACACACCAGCACCTGCCCTTCCGTTCATAAAGGACCCATCAGTAAAGATACTGATGTCATTCTCCATGCACTCATCGTGAATGAATCCATCCCCCATGAGCGTGTGATGTAGCCTTTCGCCCATTTTAACTCGACTCATGCGCTTCATCGGCATCTGAGCCTCCCTAACCTCTTTATCCACGAGGTCCAGGATTCTCCTATGCCCCAAAACCGATCCAAAGCGATATCACATGTCAAATTGCTGTATAAGTTTAGTCTGTTTTGCTTAAAATTTATAAAGTGGTCCTTTTAAATCTCAAGTGTTAGTTCTGTGTAATAAAATGAACCTATATATTGTTTTTATTTCTTCGAGCTAAAGATCACTTTTTTTTATACAAATTATTATTTTATTCCGATATTTCGCTACCACATTGGGCAGCTTCTTCAGGGAAAGTTTTTACAATTTATAATTGTTATAAATTTATTTTATGTGCACAATGCCCTACTTGTTAATAAATAAATAAATACTCATACATTTTCTCAATCACTGAGAAATTATTTAAACATCGTTATGTATTTCTCACCCACAAAAACTAATAACTAACTACCCAGGGGTGAAAGGGAGGAGTAAGTAGACCCTATGAAAGGCCTTATTAAGACTTATTTAAAGTAAACGAAAATTCCAATGCCCATTTCATACTCAATTATTTTTTACACATGTTGGGATATAAAGCTAGGGCTTCCTTATTTGCCTCTCAAAAGGGGACTTCTAAAAGACCTTCCGTTAAGGGCCACTTTAATACCATTCATGAAAAAAAAAATATAAATAAAAAAGCTTAAAAATTTTTTATATTTTAACAAAACTTTTTTTATAAAGAGTCCGCCAAATAACTTTTTTTTTTTAAATGCTATAAAAAAGTGTAGCTTCGGCTGTGTGCCACGTAGCGCCGTCCTGTTGAAACCAAATGTTGCCAATATCCTCCTCTTCAATTTTTGTGAACAAAAATATCCTTCAATATGGTTCGATAACTATCGCTATTGACTACGGCTACTCCTTGCTCATTTTCAAAGAAAAATGGCCCAATTATGACTCTGGACCAAAATCCCCACCAAACAGTGATTCGTTTTGGGTGTATCGGCTTTTCAATGTATGCGTGCGGGTTTTCTGTGACCCAAATGCGACAATTTTGCTTGTTTACATACCCGCTAAGATCAAAATGAGCTTCATCTGTAAAGATGATTTTTTTGGCAAAATCGGTCAAAGTAATGTCGCAATATTTCCCAGCGTTGTTCAAGCGTATACACAACCATATTCGTTCAGCGAAAGGATAAAACTAATTATCTTTCAAATCAGACATGAGCTACGTGTTACCATTCATGAAAGAACCACTAGTTGAATAAATAAACTTTAGATTGCGGACCCTTTATTATGGAATGGCTTATACGTTTTCAGACATATTCTTTTCAGTTTTGAGCACTTTTAAACGCCTTAGAAGCTCAAAACACAGCAAAATGTATTCTTGTTTAACTTTCAAAAATTTTTTTTATTTCTTTTAATTTTATATGATTTCAGAAACAGTTTCAACTTTCTTTTGTTGTTGTTAGAAATACATAAATAAAATATACACACTGGAATATATATCCTTTCGTTTTTAAAGTAGTAGAGTTAACTTTCGGATGGTTCGAAGATAATACATAGGCTTTTTAAATCTAAATCTTCAAGGTGGCGCAAATAAAGCTTACAAAAGGTCTGAAATATAAAGCCCTGTTATAGTTTAAATATTAGAATATAGTTATTTATGATAAAAAATAACGTATTTTATTTAATTCTTTAATTATCCTGTAAAGTGACAAAATGACACCTGTGCGCAAAATAATCGTATGTTACAAAAACTAAATTTTACAGGACAGCGTTTTACATACGATAAAATGAAAAGTGTTATATCATAGCTAAAACAGTTATCGCTATAATATTTTATCAGTAGATGGATTAATAAATGTAGAACCAATTTGGATCAAAAAGTCGATTTCTAAAAAAAGTAACATACGATAATTTCGCGCAATATTTTATTTTTATGCAAAATGAGCATTATGTTTTGTTTCCCAAACGTCATTTAAGATTATTAAAACAAAAATTTTACATTTTCATAATTTTTCAGAGAGGTAGGAAAAAAATTGGTCTCTTAACATAAATATGTGGAATATAGTGATCTCAACTCGATAAATTCAAATCCGCTTTCAGTTTTCGCGTATCACGTAGAGATATTTTTATGGATTAATCTTTGTGTAACACACTTTTTACCTAACAAAGCTAAGCAAATTTGGAAATAGTGATAATAAAAACAGCAATTTTTAAAGTAGATTTCAGAAGATATTATTCATACTTGAATAATACCTGAATTGATTTGGAAATAAACAACGAATCATAAGTATATTATTACCAATAACATTCTTGTATATGGATGATGCTTCCGTCTCAAACATAAAATTCACAGAAAATATATATTTAAATTTAATGCATTAACAATTAGAATAATAGGCATACTTATTGGAATTTATTTATTTCATTTACAAGTCCTATTCTTAAGTCTTCATATAATTAAATTTTCAATACACTTGTATGTATATACATATACATATACAATAAATACTTAGCACTAGTTTGTAGGAAATTTAACCACATTTTCATATTATTAATTCAATTGTTCATATCTTATTGATTAATTTATTTATTCTCCAACAACAATAACAACAATAACATAGCATATGTAGAGTTCCGTAAATATACACGTGTGTGCGTGTGCTTTTACGAACTAGCACGTAAAATCTATTATATGTTTTTGTATTTCTTATTAACAATGCTTGTGTGTGTGAATGTGTTACCACATGCTTAATGAATTATATAATAAAATAATCTACTATAATTAACTTATTATATCAGATAAATTTAGAATTTGTTATATGTTGTTGCTTTTAGTGGTAGACAGTTTTGTGTATAAAGTAATTGCGCATGTATTCTAGTATTTTCGTCTTACTTAGTTACCACACTATATAGGAGAGGAATTGAATTGCCATAGGGAAAAATCTGATTTTAGTAACTATTAACTAATTTAAATAAGAACCGCTTTTAGCGAAGGTTTAGAAAGGCTTTATTTAACATATTTTTTATAGAAACTTCATTTATTTACGCTTAAAAAATCTTTAGTCTGAACAAATATTGTTCAATGTTAATCGCATCACTTTAGGACCGCTGCACCAATTTTTTTTTATTATTTTTCAAATCATAATTTAGGTTTTATAGAAAGAAAAATTAATAATAATTAAATAATAAAAATAATAAATTAATAATAATAAATATACTGTTCATTGGCCGCATTAAAAATAGTATCAAGTATTATTCTTAACAAAATTGGTGATAACCCACGCCAGTGATGGTGTAAAAACCTAGATTATCTTTGTACAATAAACAATTCTGGGGCCATTATAGGGTCTTCTTAGTATCTCTGTACAACTAAGCTTTCTATATCGCCTTCCAATTCATAAGCGTCATGTAAATTAGGACGATTGTTCTATGACTATACTTATGGGATCTATGGGTGATATCTGAGCGTGGAAGATATTTTATGTTTTATCAAGCTTTTTCAACTTTTATGTAATTCTCTCCATAATTAAATATTTTTATAAATATCGATATTAACCAAAAAGCCCACCAGTTATTATATTTCCTCTTAGTCTTTCTAATGTGGCTTCTATTTAGCATGTATGATCTCATGTTCCCATCCTCGTCTAAATATGTTTTTGCAATCCTCTGAATCAGCTTTAAAGCATTCTAGCGAAATAACTTTACATCCACATTTAAGTTGTTGATGTTTGCCTCAATTTCTTCTCTATGGGATGGCGATCATGGCGATGGTTATTATATTTCCTCTTAGTCTTTCTAATGTGGCTTCTATTTAGCATGTATGATCTCATGTTCCCATCCTCGTCTAAATATGTTTTTGCAATCCTCTGAATCAGCTTTAAAGCATTCTAGCGAAATAACTTTACATCCACATTTAAGTTGTTGATGTTTGCCTCAATTTCTTCTCTATGGGATGGCGATCAAAATTAAGTTTACTTCTCAAGTATCGAGCTGTTGTCGCTTATCCGTAACAAAAATACCATTCTGATCCTAAATTGGTTTTGCAAATTTATCTTTGTTTTTACTTGCTATCTTCTTAGTGATTTTGTTAAGCTCCTTTTTATAAACTATTTTTGTCGCTGTCTTTTACGAGTTGTTTATATCATCGAAGACAATTGACCAGCCAGTTCAGTCAATTTAATGTCATGTTCGCACTTGTAGCTGAATACATAACCTCAACTGACCTTCATTGTTGACTAGAAAAGGACGAAGAAATTTTCATTTTGGTGTTAAAAAAAATGAGAAAAAACAATCACTGTCGTATTTTTTTTTGTTCATAAATCAGAAAGTTATGAGGCGGCTGTACTGGATTAAATAGCAATTCATTCCCAAATATTTTCAAAAGAATCTTAGGGCATACATGCCTATGCTATGTTTTTTTAAGGTAATTTCAAACTTTTCAGCTTTCAGAAAATATGAATAAATAAAAAAAATATAAATAATAAATAACAAAAAAATAATATATAAATAATATACTTTATGAATCATATAATCAAAATATACCCTGCAAGCACTATGATAGAAAATTTGCGTATTATTGAGTGTGTTGTATACAAAAAAAAAATATTTTACTGTTTAACTCGAAATATAAATACGGGTTTGCTGAAAAATGCGAAAAACCACAAATTTAAAAAACCGATTCAGAATCGGTTTTCGGAATTATTTTTAACCCGGTTTTGAGAACACTAATTACACTGTACATAATTACATGTAATTAAAGTCGTTATAATTTTCTTTGATAAACTATTACCCTAATGTATGTATGTACTCAATGATGGCTTTATTAATGTCAACATTTAATTATATATATATATATATGTTCCCGTTATTCCTATAAGGAGCATAGGGCCGTCAACCTTTAATTAAAGCGAAACAAAAATTTAAAAATAAAATATTTGTTTTTATCAATTTATAAGTATAAAAATGGTTACATATTTACATGTGTATAAGTATTTAACTTATACATATGTATAATAAAACACACAAAAATTTTGCACATAAAAATAAAAACAGAATTGAAATAATAATAATAATACTTAAAGATAGCTAACGAAATGCAAATTAAAAGAAAAAAGAAATTGTAAAGACATGAAAAAGAATTGGTGCTGCTGTCGGGGGCCGCGGAGAGAGATGGTGGTAACCGACTGTAATATAATATGTAAATTATGTCACGTTTTTGACTTTTTCTTTTCATACTTTTACATAGCACTTACATAACTCTTCATTTGGTTGGCAACCAGTTTTTCTGTGCTGTTTAAATTTCTTATTTTCCACTTCGTCAGAAGGTCTGCAAAAGTGTATCATTATTTAATTTAATGTAAAATAATTAACTGTGGTGGCTGCCTCACACCGATATACTCACACGTTCATTTGAAAATACTGGAAAGTATTTTTGGGTGTCTTTTTTTATGTACATATATATTTCTTTTTTCTTTTTAAATTTACCCTCCAAATATATCTATGGAAAAAACAAAAAAAAAAAAAAAAATTTATGAAAAAATGTATGTAATTTTGATACACATAAAGTTTTGACTTGTATGCATGATTATATGAAGCGGTAGCAGTAGTAGTAGTAGTACATGTACTACATACGTTCTACTTAAGACTTGAAGTTGACTGATGACGTGACACGTACTTTCAACGATATAAAAGGATAAAAACTGAATTGAACAAAAGGCGAACATAAAAAAATAAAACAACAAGACCAAGAAATGAAAAACTGCAAAAAAAAATTGGTGAAAAATTGAAAAAATATACTTTTAAACGAACTTAAGTACATTTAAAACATTTTTACATTGTTAAATACTTATAGATTCATATAATGTACCAAAAATACTTGCATATAATGGAAGCAGATTGAACGAAATAACGTTTGGCACGTGTGTGTTTGTGTGTACGAGAGTGTTTGAAAGGAAGCTAGCAAGTCAAAAAAAAAAGGAAACGGATGCCAATTATTAGCTTAATGAGTTTCATGTGGAAGCAATGAAAAATATTACAAAATTCATTTTTAAATTGATCCTTTTTGTTTTAGGTTATATACAATTATTGCTTCGTTTTGTTTTGTCGTTCTCTTTTTTAATTATAGAATCTCATATAGAAAAGGCACAAAGATTGTTCATTTCTTACTATTTTAAAATTGTATTTTTTTCTTTATTGTTTTTTATACTTTTAAAAATATGATAAATATTGTGAGAAAGCTTCTGAAGAAAAATCTTGTTGAAGTAAAGAAACCACCATTAACAAACAGTTTTTTTTTTTTAAATTTCTGTTAATATAAAATACATTAAAATTTTTTAAAAATAGGCATAAAAGTAACCTAAAAAATATATATAAAATAAATATATAAATTTCTTTAATGGAAATGCGTATTGCAGATTAGACACCGAATAATTTAGTCACGCCTTTATAATCTACCCTAAAAAATTTTCCAATTTATCATAGGTTTACACACAAATTTTGCATTGAAATATTATTCTAAAAGCTTTTGAAAGATTTAAAATGTTAAACGACTTATGAAAAAGTGTACAATTCCTTAAACTTTTTTAAAGTAAATGGATTTAAACAACATTTTCTATTGAAGTAACATTAAACTAACAACAGAAAAAAAAAATAATTTTTCAGCAATACATATCAAAAACAAAAAACTTTTAAATAATAAATATTATAAATGTTAAAAGTATTTGATATTCAAAACTTTTCACTTTCTTCAAATTCGCCGCATTAATATTTCAACGGTAATATCAACAATTTTTTGAGTGCAAAGTTTCACCTAATTCCAAACTAATCTATACCTGATACCGACATTAAATATATTTTTAAAATTCTTTGTTAAACTGTCAAATATTTTGTTAATGGTATCAATCCGATTCTGTTGCTTTTCATAAATATCTAGAAAAAAAATGCAAGCAGATAGATTTGAGAGAACAACATAATATTTTAATATTGTGGGATCTTAAAAATATTAACAGAAGCTTTTCTGCACTTTATTCAGTAGATTCCATAATTTTTATGTAAATAATGAAACTTATGAAAAGAAACAAACCTATAAATACCCTTACACTTTCTGTGAAGGGTAAGCAAATAATAAAACAACTGTTGCCACTCGTAAATTCACAAAAGATGATATCTTTGCCATTTATCACTGACTACGAGCCCTATTTTAATACTGCAGTAGCAAAATTGATTACAAAGACTTAAAAAAACAATTGAAATCATTAGTAGAAAATTTGTCAAATATGACATGAACTGGAGTGATGACAACCTTAATGTCTTATATAAAATTTTAAATTTGAAAGGATGGCAGTCTTGTGCAAAGGAAGTCTAGTGTGTAAGTTCTACCAAATTTTCTAATAGAATCTGAACAAATATAATATAATTATTTTTTTTTTTAATTTTTATACTCTGATTTCTATTTTTTTAAATTTCAATACAATATTGTATTTTTTTATATAATATTATGACTTTTTTTCTTTTTTAAGTCTTATTTTTTATTTCCATATTCAGTAGTAAAATAGTTCTAAAAAGATGTTTTTTTATATATTTTTTTTAATTGAGCCATCTGAAGGCAAACACTAATTAAAAATATGTTAAACTCAAGTAGATATTATACAATTAGTTCAGAGAATTAAAAATATAATTACTACAGTTTTCACTTCCAGTAATTTTTATTACCGCTTGCATTTGATCGTTTATGCAAGGGATATCATTTAGCTATTCTTCTTATTTTTTTTTTTCTTAAAAAAACTTCTTTAAGTTTAACATACATTTGAACAACTACTTGACACACTTGTCAATATTTGCTAAAAGTCAACATTTTCATACTCTAACATATAGTTTTGTGCGCACATATGTAAATACTATGTGTGTCTGTATATATGTCAAACTAACTAACTAAACAAACATACACACATGTTTGTGTAAATTTTAATTTAAGTAAAAACCTTTGAGGATAAGGGCTTCGGTTGCATACACATATGCATAAAGATATGAATTTTCATGCCCCTTACAATCAGTGAAGTTATATTAATAAGTTTGTCATTTTGTTTGTAATTGCACAATGTTTATTTCAGTTTAAATAAAAAGAACAAAAATTTTATTGATGGAGTAATCGTTTTAGTTATGTCGTACCATCAATGATTGGGTTAAAAAAAGCTTTTTGAAGCCGACATATATCTTTTTTTACCTTTTTCGTAGGTTAGTGAAAGATTTGTATACAAAGGGTGGTCCAGTAGTAACGCGCGGTGTTATTTGTGAGTCACACTTTAACGTCTAATTTTTTACCCATCGTAATTGACATTTATTTGTTCAGTGCTTCAAAAATTCTAACTTAAAGAGAAATACAATTGAAGAGCATGTTATATACACTTTGTGTATACTTTAAATTTTTTGATCAGCATATCCGCCCAAATGTCTCCACAATCGGGAGAATTGTGCAAGAGTTTCAGTAAACCGGGTCTGTAGGAAATGTAAGAACAAATGTACATGCTCGTCCAGTTCTTTTCATCGAAAACATTACAGTTGTAATTTGCGATAGTATGCCGGAAGAGCCGTAAACCACGACTTCTCGCCATGTGCAACAATTGAACCTTTCACGAGCATCACAGATGCAAACTTTGAAAAAGGATTTAAACTTACATGCTTACATGTTGAGCAAAAGGCAGCTGACCATTTCGAGCGTCGCAAAATTATTAATTGAACAGACAGAAGTGAATGGTGACTTTACAAAGAAAATCACCTTCAGCAACCAGGCACACTTCCACCTCAATTTATTCCATTAGAAGTAATATTTCCGCATTTGGGCAAATAAGAATCCACAAATGATTGTTAAAAAGCCGATGAATATACAAAAAGATATTGTTTGGTGTAGTTTATGGTTTAGTGGTATCATCAGGCCGTAATTCTCTAAAAATGAGGTCGGATTAGCATTAACCATTAATGATGTTTGCTGACGCAAGATGATAATGGGCTTCGCATAATCAGAAATTGAGGATGTGGACCTTGCCAACGAAACAATGACACTTTTGCGTGCGAAGTGCAAAGTCCGTATTACTTACGTCATGGCTATATGAATAAGATGCTACAGTCATGTCGACTTCTTTCTTTGGGGTTATTTCAAAGAAAAAGTATTTGTCAATAAGCCACGAAGAGTTTTAGAGCGGAAGGATGATATGATTCTTCACATTAACGACATTTAATCTCACTTGTATCTTAGTGAAAATATCGACCATCGGGTAGAAGTATTCTACCGAAGCGTGGCGAGAATTTGGTCCATATTTTATTTCACACATATTTGTTATAAATTCTTCTATCATAGTAAAAAATAATAAGATAATGTAAGTTTTTTTCTGTGCATCATATTGTGTACAGATTTGCCGAAAACAGTTTTTTATTCAAAAGCTGGTACAATTGCTTTATCTGTTTTCTTTTTCAAAAAATTTCATAAGTCACTACAGCCTTGGCTATTTTTTTGTATCACAGCTTACTCCAATTTTTTTACTTTCAATATGTGAAGAGAGAATAACAAAGCAAACCCCTCTATTTTAATACCCTTTTCGATCGACATTCAATAAAATTATTATAATAATTAATTTGAAATCATTAAAAAAAGAGGGCAATAAAGGACTGTGAGTCGAACAAAAAGACTCTACTATTTCTTTTTATACCCTATTTTTTTTTTTAAAATAAAGATAAACGTTTATAGCACTATGTAAAATATTTATTGGTTTATGCATAATTGGTAAAGGCTACATAAAATTCGACTCCAACGAATAGAATATTTCAATATGTTTTTAAACATTTTTTTTTACAACAGATCAACTTGTCTGCGACTGAATGACTCTTTTCAGTCTAAAGTATTTGTAAACCCTTCAATACATGCGTCTTTACAATATACGCATACCAAGAAATTTACTGAAGTCCAAACAATATTGTGAAAATTAACAAATATTTATTTATATTAAGATATACAAAATAACACATGTTGCTACATACAAATATGGATTTATTTATATTCAATATGGCTGTGTGAAATTGTAAATATTTTTGTTTAGTTTTGATTATTTGTTAAACGTTTTTGTCTCAACATTAACTTGCAGTTCCCCTAAGACATATTAACCGGTTAACGCCCAACTTTTTAAAAATATTTTTTTTTTCTTTTTTTTTTGGAAAAACGTTTTTAATTAAATTAAAATAACACAAGAATTTTAAAATTTATTTATTTTTTATAAAAATTATGAAAATATAGCCTGTCCTATAAATAGGACGCTGGGACTTAGAGGAATCATAGGTGATATGAAACCAAATTTAAGTTATTGCTTATTCAAATAAAACGAAGATTATTTTGCATGATATGGAATAAAACAGTCCTTGCAAGGTGTTACATCACATTTAGCGCAAAATGAAAGTGGTTTTGATTTACAGTTTTGTCCCTGACATCTTCGCTGTTTCTATCGTTTTTTCATAAAATGTCCTTTGTTATCATATCTTACATCTGAAAAAACTTTCGTGGAAGATGTTCTCGGTCTGCATACAAACGGTTATTTAGATATCTTCAAGTAAGGAACAGTGACTGATCTTTTGAACTCTAACGAACTAATTCTATTTTCGTTTACAAGTTTGTAAACAATCCACGAATTCACCATAGTCGTATCTATACGTGTAATAAATAGAGATCAGTATCATTTCTTGGCTCTAATATTTGTTGCGTATTTACCCACCAAACAGTCTTGTTGATCCACTCCACTTGTTGTCATTTCATTTTGCGATAAGTATTTATACATTTGCATCGAATCACTAATCAAATAAACCTCGTTCTTTCGTTCCAAGAGTTTTAGAGTCTTAAAGAGGACATTATGAAAGTCTGTTCTCCCTCAAAGTCGCACGGAATCCTAGCTGCTGCAAATAAAACAGTGAGTCTCTACTGGTAAATAAATTTTCAGAATATATTTGATGACTTGTGGATTCTGATATACCATCTAACATATCTATTGCTACTCTCGATCCTAATGCCAAATCTTCACGATCGATTTTCCCATATCTAAGTCAAAATTAAGGCAATATTCACTCAGGCTCAAATATATCAGGTAATTTGTATTGCATTATAAGTTCTCCTGGTATATCAGTGACTTCCAAATCTCCTATGTTGTTATCATCGACGTCGTCGTCATCAGTCAGTTCATATGGTTCTGGTAAAAGAACAATTATATCGACATCTTTAGATGCCATAAATGTAGAATCATTTAAAATATCGTACAATTCTCGTAAAAACAATGTTTTTCTATAAAATAGTCTTAAGAATTTTTGAACTGAAGTGAATAATATCAATGTAACACCGCGAAACAAAGACTCAACTACACGCAATATCCAATGCAGAAAATGATGAAGATCGACACATAAACTTGAAGTACTAAAAACGAAAAAAAATATATATGTTTGGACATCGTCAACAAACATCCATATGAATCTCCCAAATATAAAGCAGAAAATAGCGCGTAGTAAACAACAAACACGATATACTGAAAATTTAAAAAACTGTTAATATTTTTTTGATACCGTAAAGTACCAGCGTCATATAAATAGGACAGTCACAATGCACCATCTGTTTTTTCAAGTATGGTATTTTTTTTATTTTAATAAGTATATAAACAGTTTGGGTAAGTACTTTTTAATTTAAATAATAGCATATAATTTTGTTAAAGTTTGTGTTAGTTATATGATTTATAAACATATTTATAATGTCGCCCAAGATTCTTAAAAATGCACTAAGTTTAGTTATTTTTCACTGGCAAGTTATAATAGAATGAAAAAGCAAGCATACCTATAAAGATTTTTTGGTATTACACCTAACGAATAAAAAAAATATTTTTAGAATAAAAATTATATAAGTGACAAAAAAACATATTTTTTGTAATGTCCTATAAATAGGACGCTGAGCTATAATGGGTTAAAGGAATTTTTTACAATATTTAAGTTATCATCTTTATTTTAAGTTGATATCTAAAATTAGTTTTTTTAAGCCAAAAAAAATACCTGTTTTACTGAAAGATCTTAAACAGTGAAACATCTTTTTGTTCTACACAAAAATAGCTTTTAAATAAACGCAACAAATTTTTAGCATTGAAATAATCATTTTTGAAAGACAAGGGACATGGAGTAAAATTTTTTTTCTGTTAAGAAAAACTAAGTAGTATTTTTCGAAAATCTATAAATATAAAAATAAGTGTACACTTTCATGTCGCCACTAAATGCGGATACGGGTTAACCAAGATTGGGTTGGGGATGATCTGTATATTGTTCATGTAAAGTTTGTACGAAATCGGTGCAATGGTTTGGCATTTAGATTTTTTTTATCCATATTTTTCCATATAAATATAAACAAAATGTCCTCTATTTTCCATAATATAATTTTTTATTGTCAATTGAAAAGTTACCAATAGTAGTTAGTTGTATATTAGATATACTCGTATATAAATGAATATCAAATTGAAATTTTAAATACACATTCGTTAATGTATTTTAATAAATATTTCTTTTATATTGTAAATGTCAAGAGTGCAAATTATTATTTTCATGTAAAAGGCAAACAAACCGGAATACACACCGAAAACTGCCTCTTAAGTCGAAAATTTATATAAGTTCCGAAATTTATAAAAAAAATATGGTGTTTTAAGGCTCAGACTTTAAATAGTTTTAAGTTAAGTTTAGAGTTTATAAAGACAACAATAGAAATCTGTAAAAAATTATGAACAAAATTAAGTCCAGCTTTAAAATCAGTTAGGTCCATTTGCTTTTTAGTGAGCCAATTGATACTGAGTTGATTATGAAAAATTTTTTTTGCAGAACAATTTTTTTTTATCATTTCCATCGTTGCTTAGTAAACTTAATAAATTAGTTTTTCAGAACATCAAAGATGTTTTAAAATATATGATATATTCAGTTTTATCTAGGCTTTTTGATTTCTGAACGAACGATTAAAAATTATTTTTTTTTTAATATCTTTTTCGAATATCACAATTTTAGTATAACAACTTTTAATGGTATTGGAATTCACTTAATCTTTCTCTGAAAAAATTGCAATAAATAGTAATGCAGTTCAACTTTGTTCGGACATAAAATAATTTCCAAAAAACTTTGTATTTTCCTTTGTGTTCTGAAATTTTGTAGCCGTGCTGAAGTCTAACAATTTGTAACGTATGTTGAGTAGTTTGGCAGCAAAAGCTGAGGGGTTTAAAGAACTTTACATAAGTTCCTTTGACATTTGGAAACAGTTTTTGGATTTTAATTCCAAAGCAATACACCCACGTAACAACTCAAAAACGAAAAATACAACAGCTGATGCTTTAATTTCAATAAAGCCATTGGCCAATGTCTTTAAAATATATTATAAAAAAAATTTTATAATTGCTAGTATCAATTGTCGTAAAATCATGATTTCCTAAATTTAGAATTTAATGACAGTACGGCTCTATTTGTGAATTCATTAATTACAGTGGACTGAAAAAAAATTTTCCCGCCTTTATACAAAAATATGTGGAATATAAAGATTTTGACGCGCTAAATACGTTGATTTGTAGTTTGATTTATTCCAAAAAATGATAAAAGTGTAAAATTTTTAAACAAAAAAACTCTTAAATGATGTTTTGAAAAAAAGTAGCAATAAAATATTATTGTTTACTGTTTTCTAGTATTTTTCTCAAAATAATTATATAATTCCATAAAAAAAATCTGAGGTCGATAGTAAAAACCTGAAAACGGATTTGAATTTAGCGCGTCAAAATCTGTATAGACTCTATATGTTTTTATTTGAAGACGTCTTTTGCTGCAGACCAGTGTTATAATAATTTTTTTTACTGTCATCAGTCGGTGATAGGGATATTATCTCTACAGATAATAATGATTTAAATTATTGTTAATTGGATAATAAGGGGTTAGATAGCCCGAACTCTTAAGCAAGATGCATCTACATAAACCTACAATTAATGTAGGTAAAATTTCTTCCTGTGACATGACTGATCGTATTTTGGCACTCGGTATCGGTGCTGACGTTAATTAAACTACACCTATTGAAAAGCCCATTTAAAATACTACATTAGATAACACATGAACCTATGGGTTAATAAACGCTGACTGCCTTCAATTATAACCAATACTTTAACCAGCAGCATCTAAAAGCTGCACTCTTATGAATGCTATAAAATAGAGTGTTTGAAAAAATTGCCTATAAAAGAAAACTTTATGTTTTATTTTGTAACTAATTTAAATTTGGATTTTTTTTAAATAAAACGAACTGTACATTTACATTTTTTGTATATAATTTTAGTTTTTCTGCTCATCTAAAGAATTTCTTTGACATTAAGAAAACAACACCACAATATGATTTTTTAGCTGGATAATTTATGTGAACATACTACATATAGAAAAATATTATAGAAAATAACAAAAATTTACACTTGTGGTCTTTGAAGCTAAGCACGAAGGAGAAAAAAATTAAAAATAAAAGAAACTAGAAATTTTATACATAATTTATAATGCATTTGAGAATAAAGAGAGTGAGCATACGACCGAGCAAAATAAACAACAACAGCAATATGAAGGGAATTCACCAAAAGAAATTGCAACAACAAGAAATGTAATTCACATCACTAAATATAACAAGTAAGAGCACTATATTCGGCTGTGCCGAATCTTTTATACCCACCACCAATTTTGTGTACATTTAAAGCACAATAAATATTATTTAGTTAATGGCTTGGAATAATCTCTTTATAATAAAATATACATCACTTTCTTTGTAGAGGATGGTTAAATTTTAAATTTAAAACAGAGGCCGAATTTCGGCACTCGAACGTGATCGAAATTTGAAAATTTGAAATTTGGGGAGAAATATTCCTTTGACTCGAGAAATATATATTCGAAGTTTCATGAGGATACGTTAATGCGTTTGGACACAATTGCATTTTATTCGTTGTTCGACGGACACGGTTTTTTCGACCTACTCTTGCTTTACGAGCTACAACTCTCTTCCTAATTTTCCGATTTAGCCCATTTTCAATACCAAACAAACCTTGTCTATAAGAAAGATTCTGGCAAAATTTGAGCCTACTAGTTTTTTTTTATGGGACCTCTATCGTGCTTTTAACAGACGGACAGATGGACGGACATAGCTAGATCGTCATCAAATAAAACCCCGATTCAGAATATATATACTTTATGGGGTCTAAAATGGATATTTCGATGTGTTACAAACGGAATGACAAAATGAATATACCCCCACCATTTTTTTGGTGGCGGGTATAAAAAAAAATTTGTTATAAAAAACAATTTCATATAAAAAGAAAATAAGAGTAAAAAAAAGGAACAAAATTATATAAAAGAGAATGAATGCAAAAAATCGCTAAACCATGAAATGAATAAAATAGAAAACAACAAGAAGAAGAAAAATACAAAAAGAAACTTGTTTCATAAAAGATTTTTTTTTGTAAATAAAAATATAAAGAATAAAAATAAATATGTTTTTGTAGGTTAATGTTTGTCACATATACATTTATATGTATGTACCAAAAAACTGAAAAAAACACACCAATACTACCAACAGAACATATTCCACATAGAAAAAAGGAAATATTGAGGAAAAAAGTGCATTATAGGACAAACCGCATATTATTAAAGTTATTAAATTAACAGAAAAAAATTGTATTAACGCCAGAGTAAATTGCATAATGCAAAGTTTAAAAAAAATCTTATATTACGAATAATGAAAAACTATTAAATATTTTTTATTATTATTTTCTTAAAAAAGAACATTTGTTTACATAAAAGAAATCTTCTATCTTCTATATATATAAAAGTGAAACTCTGTGTGTGTGTGTGTGTGTGTGTTAGCTCCGAAACTGTAAAACCGATCGGACTCAAATTTTGGCAAGTTGTTGTACACATACCAGGGAGTGTTTATGGGTGGAAAAAAGTGGGCGGGGCCACGCCCATAAAAATTATTTATCAGTTTTAGCTACTTGCACTTGACCGATTTTTCTGAAACTTTGCACACATATCGAGCTGTCATGACTAAATAATTTTGTTATAAGAAAAGTGGGCGGGGCCACGCCCCTAAAAAAGTTTTAATTTTGAGGTACTTCCACTGGACCGATTTTTCTGAAACTGTGCACACATACTAAGCTGTCATAACCAAATAATTTCGTGATTAGAAAAGTGGGCAGGGCCACGCCTATAAAAAATAGGTATCATTTTGAGGTACTTGCACTGGACCGATTATTCTGAAACTTTGCACAGATATTGAGCTGTTATGACTTTACAATTTCGTGATTAGTAAAGTGGGCAATGCCACGCGCATAAAAAAAATTATAATTTTTAGGTTTTTGCACTTGATATTCAATTAAAATTCAGAATGCATTTCGATTCATTAAGGGGCGTAGCAACGCGCGCCGGGTTTGGCTAGTATTAAATAAAGTTGCTTTTAATGATTTTTTTAAACATATTTAATTTATTCTTATGCAAAATTTCACAATCAAGAGGCAAGTGCGAAAAGAACTGAGTACTAAGCAAAAGGTATGTACAAACTTAATTACAGCCAACAACTCGTATAATTAATTTTAGTGAATTTAATGTATCCTGCATCAATGTATATACTAAAAATTGTTTAATATGATATTGGATATGATACCTGCATGGTTTAAATCGGAAGGTCAAATTATCCATCGATGCCATTTAATAAGGATTTATTATTTTAGACTATATTTGAGAAATAGCGGTTTGACTATTTGCTTTTAAAAGCATATTTTTTTCTGGTTTATCCTCGCAATCAAGCAACCCAATATATCTCTTACGCCGTAAAATCGAAAAATCGAAAGAGGTTGCTTGTTATGAGGTTAATTTCTCGATATTATTTGTAAGCTAAAATTTTTATTAAGCAAATTAATTCTATCGGAAGTAAAATAAAGCCGACCTACAGAAACTGTTTTTGTACGACCATGTCGATATATTTAATCTCTTACTATCACCTATATTAATAAGTGATTCTACCATTCATAATACGCAGCAATGATCTTTTTGTTGAAAAAATCTCTTGTATATATTTTTTTAACATACATTTAAGAGATTTGTTTCCTTTAATGCCACTTAGAGTTGAATTTGGTCCTATTACTGATCAGATTACTTTTATAATGGCTGGTAATATACTCCAAAGGAATCACAAATTTAGAAATAAATTTAAATAATTTGTTGAAGCTGCTCCGTTGTAATTAAATTATTTATAAATTTCCGAATCTAAAAAGAATTTTTGTCAATTAAAAATGCGAATTCACATCAGGTGACAACATTCCTATAACAAACACAAAGAGGCCCGGAGGTTGTTAAAATACAAACAAATAACTGTTTGCTTAGGTTTTAATTAAAATTTTATTTTTACATGAAAACATTTTTAATAAAAAGGTATTTTTAATATATTACAAAAATTTAATTTTTCACTATGGCAAACACAACAAGCATTTAAAATAATTTTAATTGCATAATGACTATTTTATTGCTTCTTCTTCTTCTTTTATTGCTGTAGCTAGAATAGACAGTTTGGTGGAATTTTCTATCGAGGCACCATAAGAGCATTTTTGTTTTAATGCAACTTTAAAGCAGCTTTTGTGTAATAGCAGAAGGCTAGGACGGATCGATAAAATGAAGACATTTAGTATAGAGTAACAAATGCTTTAGTCACTTTTTCAAAAATATTTTTTCAATACTCAACTTTTTTTACTTTGAACGCTTTTAGTCCAGCTTTTTTAATTTGCACACAAAAAATTCCAAACAATTCAATTTCCAAGCAGCATTTCTTCCGAAAATATTATGATTCCCCTTGAAACTGACCTTTTTAGCGCTTTATTCTGATCACAAATGAATTTTTCGTAATTAACTTCTTAAGAAATCTTTTAGGCAAATTTTAGTTCCCAAGACATTTAAATGTCATGACGATGGTTTTTAAAAGTTTTCGAAATATTTTTTGAAAACGTTTCACATATTTTTAATTGATTAAGCATTCACGATTCGTAAGCTTATTATTTTGTTTATTTATTTTGTTTTCTGCATCTATTCTCTCTCTTATCTAGCTAATTTCAAATGTCAAACTTCATAAATGAACGAGTTAGAATGCTATATTCAACCCCGCTGAATCTTAAAATACCCATCACTTTCTCGTACGTCACTATACCGACCACATCTTAGCTTAACATAGATTTTTTTGCTTCATTATTTTCGATGCCGATTTCTACTAGTCAAGATGTTTCATTCGGTACGTATATTGAAATAATACTATCCGCCATTTTGTTTACAGCGACATCTTGCATTTCAACTTTTCCTATTTTATTGTATTCTATTGGTCAATACTTTTCATTTGATACCCATATTAAATAAGCTGAAGAGACATAACTGTAATTACTATTTTTGACCCATATATCCGCCATTTTAATTCTGACGTCAATGTGGGCACTTTTTTTAATTACTAGACTTAACCCACTTATGAATTAATTGTACGCTTTTTTCTAGTGTCAGCCATCCTTGATTCAATATTTTTTTAATTTTCGTAATGATATTCATGCACTTTTTGTTAATACCAATATCGTTCTTCTCTGTTATCCAAAAGCTAAAAAAAAATCGATTTTCGGTTGAAAATTTAAGGAAAAGTTTTTCCAAGTTTTTTATTAATGCGCTTATATCTCAGTTAGTTTTGCCTCTAACTTTGTTTTTGCAAGAATATACTTAGAGACATATTTTATCTACAAATGTCTATATAAATCAACTTTAAACTTCAGAATTTTATTTTTTTATTTAAAAATTTGTGATAAAACTGACTCAGTCATGTCTGTTTGCTCATATCTTAGAAAGGCGATCGTGCTTAATTTCAACAGCAATACATTCCTGAATACTTGTAAAATATTGGCACCATTTACAGATCTGAGCAACATTTAAGGGCTTTTAAAAGTTGATATCAACTTTCACACGGACAGATGGATAGACGTGCAGACGGATAGGCGGATATGACTTAATCGTCTCGACCAGTCATAAGCTTTCAGAAAATACTTTTTGGGGTCGGAAATCACTATTATAACAATTACAAACGGAATGACAAAGCTATGGCACCACAAGTGAAGGCTATCAAAACACAAACAAAATTTTTCAAAACTGGGCTTAGCTGAAGAATAAGTATGACTTGTGTAAATTCTAATATACAAAATTTTTCTTTTAATCATTTCAAAGCCTGCTAAAATATTTTGCTTTATACTTTAAATAATATTCAGCATTATTTCTTCGGATATTGGGTACAAGGGCATTACAGCTTACAAACGATAATTTTAAGTTGACAAAAACTTTTGAAACTAATTAACAATATAAATATTTGGCTTACAATAAATTGAGTCAGTCTAATACTTAATACCTATACATATGTATACATATATTTCTCTATAACACATTTCTTTTAAGTGCGATAAAAATTTAATATTTAATAAAACCATAAATTGTTTTTTGCTTCTTTTACGTTTCTTTTTTTATATATTGTACACCTAAGTGAACTTTAAACTAAACGATGCGTAATAATTCAACTTCTGTGCTTTATGAATTTATACATGAAATATATACGTATTTCACATATTGATATGATACGAGTAATCTGCAAATATACGAGGATTGATCGAATTATTCAGCCAGTACCTATATGTATATAGCTAAATTTAAATTAAAATAATTTTCTTTATCTCTGCGTAGCTGTTTTGGCAGATAACTGAACAATTTTGAGATAAAAATACAATAAATCCGTTTTTATACCCGCCACCAAAAAAATGGTGGGGGTATATTCATTTTGTCATTCCGTTTGTAACACATCGAAATATCCATTTTAGACCCCATAAAGTATATATATTCTGAATCGGGGTTTGATTTGATGACGATCTAGCTATGTCCGTCCGTCTGTCCGTCTGTCCGTCTGTTGAAAGCACGATAGAGGTCGCACCGAAAAAGCTAAAGGGCTCAAATTTTGCCAGAATCTTTCTAATAGACAAGGTTTGTTTGGTATTGAAAATGGGCTAAATCGGAATATTAGAAAGAGAGTTATAGCTCGTAAAGCAAGAATAGGTCGAAAAAACCGTGTCCTTCAAACATCGAAAAAAAAGGAATTGTGTCCAAACGCATAAACGTAGAGTCATGAAACTTCGAATATATATTTCTCGAGTCAAAAGAATATTTCTCCCCAAAAATTGCTTAAATCTATGCATTAGAAAAGGAGTTATAGGTCAAAATGTACGAAAATTTATACCGCTCAGTGTATATTTGAAGTTTAAAACGTAATAAAACTGACAAAACTATATGTACGGTTCTGAAATTTTGCAAACATGGTTTTTTGGTCAAAGTCTTCGTTATAACGGAAAATAAATGTTCCACGCCCACTTTTTTTTTTAAATTTTTATAAAAATATATTAGTCATATTCATTAGCATTTATTCATTGCAGATGGCGACATCTGTTGTAGGCGCCACTACATTTTGCAAACACTGAGGATGATGTCTTTGCTAAACATCACGTAGAACACTAGATGTCTCTAGTAACATTTTTTTGCACAAACTACAAAGGAATTTTATAGGGGTTTGTGAAAACGAAAATGACCGAAGTTTGTTGACAAAAATTAACTAGAGTAATGATTTGTGCCCAACTTAACATATAGTTGTACACACAGTCTTATGAGGTTTAAGATTTAAAAATATTAAAAAAAAATGTGCATCAGTAGATTTAAAATAAGTATTTGAATATTCAAAATACATATTTTAACAATTTTTTTTTTTATCTATCTATTTTTTTGTAAAGGGTGGTTAAATTTTAAGGGCCACAGGGTGATTCAAAATAGACATGCTCAGCATTTTGCTAAAACAGGAAATTTATTAGTAAGATTTTGATTTTTAAAGTTCTATAACATTTTACTTTTAGAAGATTTTCAAACGAAATAAGTTTTGTATAATTTTAAAATTTGTTAGCCATTAATACATGAAAATAAATTGTTTATAATGTTTAGAAATAATTTTTTTTTTATCTTTAGGTCTAAATTTTCCTAAATTCCTTTTTTTAATACACCATAACTTCTAGAAAACATAAGATAACAAAAAGAAATTAGCACCATTTAGTAGATAAAACTCTCCTCTATACCCCTATACCCCATTTTATACCCGTTACGATCCGACCGTGATCAGCAGACCAATTTTTGTAACACAAGGTCAAATATTTTTTGCAAAATTTTAGTAAAAGAGCTAAACAAATTTTTTTGTAATGTGTTTTTTTGAAGTATTTGAGTTTTTATATCCGCCACCAAAAAAATGGTATGTATATTCTTAATCGGGGTTTTATTTGATGACGATCTAGCTATGTCCGTCCGTCTGTCCGTCTGTTAAAAGCACGATAGAGGTCCCATCGAAAAAGCTAGTGGGTTCAAATTTTGCCAGAATATGTCTTATACACAAGGTTTGTTTGGAATAGAAAATTGGCTAAATCGGAGTATAAGGAAGAAAGAAAAATTGCCTAAATGCATGTATTAGGAAGGGAGTTAGAGATCAAAATGTACGAAAATTTATACCGCGCAGTGTATTTTCCAATATGTTAAAAATTTTAAACCTAATAAGAGTGACAAATTTAGATCTACGATTCTGAAATTTTGCAGGAATTGCTTTTTGGTCAAAGGCTTTCTTCTGACGGAAAATAAATGTGACACGCCAACCTCCCATACAACGTTTTCTCTCAAATTCTTATAATTTCTCTATAAATCGAATAATAAAGGACTTTATTGAAATATCTAAGTTGTATTTATTAGCATAAATAACTTCGACACACCTACTATAACGCTCACTTTCCACGTTATTTACTGTTAATGAAATTTAAATTTATAAAACCGACAAAATTAGAGGTATGATGATAAAATTTGCTACGGAAATCCTTCTAGTCAATGTTATTGTTATGCCAGAAAATTTAGGTGACACGCCCACTCTTACACCCACATCCTATATAATGCTTTATTTCAAATTCATATAATTTCTCAATGAATAAATATTTTGGAAGAATTACGGACTATATTGAAATATCTAAGTTGTATTTATTAGCAGAAATTTTATTGACACGCTTACTTTAACGCCCATTTTCACTGAAACACTTAATTTACGAAAACATTTTACCAGCATATCCAAGTTATAAAGGGTGGTTAAATTTTAAGGGCCGATGTTGATTTTGAATTAAACACAAATTATTTAGGAAATTATCATTTCTTTTTTAATGATAATATTTGTATGGTTCAATTATGTATGGAACAAAATATCGGCCAAATGGCCCCGCGACCTCAACGGCACACCTCGATCCGATAGTCCAAATTTTAAATAACATTGCTGATGCTCAATTGTTTGGCACGATGATGAGTCGAAGTTGACTGTTTTTTTGCCACACTATCGCGATAAACAGCAATGCTTCTCATTTAACGAATTTAGAAGGCATTCATAGATGTTCTAACATTTTATACAGACCTGGGGCCGAATTACGGCATTCGATATCGATCGAAATTTTACTCGAACGATCGAGTATGCTTTAGGTATATAGATTCTAATAAGAGTTTTCAAATTTCGATCACGTTCGAGTGCCGTAATTCGGCCTCTGTTTTAAATTTAAAAATTTAACCACCCTCTACAAAGAAAGCCATTAACAAAATAATAATTATTGTGCTTTAAATGTACACAAAATTGGTGGTGGGTATAAAAGATTCGGCACAGCCGAATATAGTGCTCTTACTTGTTAAAGATCAAGTCTGCAAGAAAAATTAATTAAATATAAAATACACATTACAAAACTGGGTCCTTTGTATTTTGCTCATATTTCAAATAGAAACAAGTAAGAGCACTATATTCGGCTGTGCCGAATCTTTTATACCCACCACCAATTTTGTGTACATTTAAAGCACAATAATTATTATTTTGTTAATCGCTTGGAATAATCTCTTTATAATAAAATATACATCACTTTCTTTGTAGAGGGTGGTTAAATTTTAAATTTAAAACAGAGGCCGAATTACGGCACTCGAACGTGATCGAAATTTGAAAACTCCTATTAGAATCTATATACCTAAAGCACAGCATACTCGATCGTTCGAGTAAAATTTCGATCGATATCGAATGCCGTAATTCGGCCCCAGGTCTGTATAAAATGTTAGAACATCTATGAATACCTTCTAAATTCATTAAATGAGAAGCATTGCTGTTTATCGCGATAGTGTGGCAAAAAAACAGTCAACTTCGACTCATCATCGTGCCAAACAATTGAGCATCAGCAATGTTATTTAAAATTTGGACTATCGGATCGAGGTGTGCCGTTGAGGTCGCGGGGCCATTTGGCCGATATTTTGTTCCATACATAATTGAACCATACAAATATTTTCATTAAAAAAGAAATGATAATAATTTCCTAAATAATTTGTGTTTTATTCAAAATCAACATCGGCCCTTAAAATTAACCCACCCTTTATAACTTCGATATGCTGGTAAAATGTTTTCGTAAATTAAGTGTTTCAGTGAAAATGGGCGTTAAAGTAAGCGTGTCAATAAAATTTCTGCTAATAAATACAACTTAGATATTTCAATATAGTCCGTAATTCTTCCAAAATATTTATTCATTGAGAAATTATATGAATTTGAAATAAAGCATTATATAGGATGTGGGCGTAATAGTGGGCGTGTCACCTAAATTTTCTGGCATAACAATAACATTGACTAGAAGGATTTCCGTAGCAAATTTTATCATCATACCTCTAATTTTGTCAGTTTTATGAGCTTTTAAATTTCATTAACAGTAAATAACGTGGAAAGTGAGCGTTATAGTAGGTGTGTCGAAGTTATTTATGCTAATAAATACAACTTAGATATTTCAATAAAGTCCTTTATTATTCGATTTATAGAGAAATTATAAGAATTTGAGAGAAAACGTTGTATGGGAACGTTGTTGTTGGCGTGTCACATTTATTTTCCATCAGAAGAAAGCCTTTGACCAAAAAGCAATTCCTGCAAAATTTCAGAATCGTAGATCTAAATTTGTCACTCTTATTAGGTTTAAAATTTTTAACATATTGGAAAATACACTGCGCGGTATAAATTTTCGTACATTTTGATCTCTAACTCCCTTCCTAATACATGCATTTAGGCAATTTTTCTTTCTTCCTTATACTCCGATTTAGCCAATTTTCTATTCCAAACAAACCTTGTGTATAAGACATATTCTGGCAAAATTTGAACCCACTAGCTTTTTCGATGGGACCTCTATCGTGCTTTTAACAGACGGACAGACGGACGGACATAGCTAGATCGTCATCAAATAAAACCCCGATTAAGAATATACATACCATTTTTTTGGTGGCGGATATAAAAACTCAAATACTTCAAAAAAACACATTACAAAAAAATTTGTTTAGCTCTTTTACTAAAATTTTGCAAAAAATATTTGACCTTGTGTTACAAAAATTGGTCTGCTGATCACGGTCGGATCGTAACGGGTATAAAATGGGGTATAGGGGTATAGAGGAGAGTTTTATCTACTAAATGGTGCTAATTTCTTTTTGTTATCTTATGTTTTCTAGAAGTTATGGTGTATTAAAAAAAGGAATTTAGGAAAATTTAGACCTAAAGATAAAAAAAAAATTATTTCTAAACATTATAAACAATTTATTTTCATGTATTAATGGCTAACAAATTTTAAAATTATACAAAACTTATTTCGTTTGAAAATCTTCTAAAAGTAAAATGTTATAGAACTTTAAAAATCAAAATCTTACTAATAAATTTCCTGTTTTAGCAAAATGCTGAGCATGTCTATTTTGAATCACCCTGTGGCCCTTAAAATTTAACCACCCTTTACAAAAAAATAGATAGATAAAAAAAAAAATTGTTAAAATATGTATTTTGAATATTCAAATACTTATTTTAAATCTACTGATGCACATTTTTTTTTAATATTTTTAAATCTTAAACCTCATAAGACTGTGTGTACAACTATATGTTAAGTTGGGCACAAATCATTACTCTAGTTAATTTTTGTCAACAAACTTCGGTCATTTTCGTTTTCACAAACCCCTATAAAATTCCTTTGTAGTTTGTGCAAAAAAATGTTACTAGAGTCATCTAGTGTTCTACGTGATGTTTAGCAAAGACATCATCCTCAGTGTTTGCAAAATGTAGTGGCGCCTACAACAGATGTCGCCATCTGCAATGAATAAATGCTAATGAATATGACTAATATATTTTTATAAAAATTTAAAAAAAAAAGTGGGCGTGGAACATTTATTTTCCGTTATAACGAAGACTTTGACCAAAAAACCATGTTTGCAAAATTTCAGAACCGTACATATAGTTTTGTCAGTTTTATTACGTTTTAAACTTCAAATATACACT
This sequence comes from Phyto melanocephala, assembly GCA_941918925.1. NCBI lineage: Eukaryota > Metazoa > Arthropoda > Insecta > Diptera > Rhinophoridae > Phyto > Phyto melanocephala. The sequence continues at coordinate 139,133,535 of OW799233.1, read as the reverse complement.
GAGCGGTATAAATTTTCGTACATTTTGACCTATAACTCCTTTTCTAATGCATAGATTTAAGCAATTTTTGGGGAGAAATATTCTTTTGACTCGAGAAATATATATTCGAAGTTTCATGACTCTACGTTTATGCGTTTGGACACAATTCCTTTTTTTTCGATGTTTGAAGGACACGGTTTTTTCGACCTATTCTTGCTTTACGAGCTATAACTCTCTTTCTAATATTCCGATTTAGCCCATTTTCAATACCAAACAAACCTTGTCTATTAGAAAGATTCTGGCAAAATTTGAGCCCTTTAGCTTTTTCGGTGCGACCTCTATCGTGCTTTCAACAGACGGACAGACGGACAGACGGACAGACGGACAGACGGACGGACATAGCTAGATCGTCATCAAATCAAACCCCGATTCAGAATATATATACTTTATGGGGTCTAAAATGGATATTTCGATGTGTTACAAACGGAATGACAAAATGAATATACCCCCACCATTTTTTTGGTGGCGGGTATAAAAATGCATTAGGACCGACATTTAAAAATTTATTATTGTAAGGATAGTAAAGAATATTTAAAAACAAAATATAAGCATCTTAAGCCCTAATTTTAACAACATAAATCTAAAACTACCTACATATCTCTGCTTTATTTGTGTTTTTGTAAAATTAAAAACTTTGTAAAATAAAATACTTTAAGAAATAAATAATGATGTAATTATATAAGGTGATTTTATTTCGATGAGAATTTCTTGGAAAAAAAGTTTTATTTAATGTTTGATAATTGAAAATTTTGGTTTCATGATTTGTCCGTTAGTTTTCTTTTTTAGTTTTAATAAAACGTATCGCTAAAACGTATACAACGATCAAACCAACAAATTCTTGAAACAAGCGCATCTTTTGATTATTTCAATCTCATTTACACTTAAACGATATTTTTCCAAGCTTACGTCAAGTACGGTTTTGGGCTTAAATCAAGGTAATAATTCATAGAATCAGATTTTTACAGCTTAACTTTTCCTAAAATTAAAAAAATTCGTCCTTAAAAAAACATTATGTACCAGAGGTCCAAGTCGATCGGCTTTCAGCGGGCTAGCCGCCGCCGCCGAGTGATTTTGTTTAGAACTCGCCGCCGCCGACTGGGCTCGGCTGATTTCGGCTGCCGTTTAATACTTACCTCAACGCTAAATTTTAAAAAAAGTTAAGTAATTTTAGCAATTTTGAAGTCGAAAAGAATAAAATATACAATACGGTTACTCTCAAAAACTGTAAGAAAACATATTCACTTATTTTTTCAACGTGCTTGTATGTATAATTATTTAAGAATACATATTAAAAGGAACTTTATTAAAATTTTATATAAAACTGAGGCAAAAAATCTAAATAGTTATTTTTAAAAGAAACACAAACACACATTTCAGAAAGCTCATTGAATTCAGAAAATTTCAGTGATTGTATATCTTCTACTGAAAGTGTGGAACACTACAATGAGCTTTTCAAAACAATATCAAAAATAAGGAAGGTGGCTAAAGTTGTTAGTACAAATGAAATTTCCGAGCGTTGGAAGTATTTTAGTGAAGTTTTTATTAACGGAAAGCAAATACTTGAAAAATGAAAATTTTACTATGTTTTGAAGATGAAAATATGATTCTGAAAGAGTAATTTTTTTTTTTAATGGGTACATATGTAGTATATTTTTAAATAAAACTTTTTATTTTGTTAAGATTTGGAAAGTCTACGTCAACAAGTAATTATCTTAACTATTTACGTGCATGGTATTGATGATAAGTCTATTAATTACAAGAACAACATTCATATGACTCAAAGTGCATTGGACCCAAATTCTAAAAAAAAAATTTAAACTTTTAACGGCTCGCCGATTGGCTGAAATGTGCTGTATTGACCTTCAGCCATTTACAATTGTAGAGTGTAGAGGTTTTCAAAAATATATCTAAACATTAAATGCCAAAACGACTCTTCCAAAGGCGTATACCATATCATCAGTTGCATTAGAAGATGTATACACTTTGTATTTAAAACACGTTAAACAAGTAATATGCCAATCACAAAAAAATATTTGTGGCCTGATCAACATAAACTTTTACCTTATATAAACATAAAAGTGCATTACTGCAAACAATTGCTATTGCCGTTGCAGAAAAAATAAAGGATAGTACTAAAGATTTGAATTTACAATGTAAAAACATATGTATCTGCTATTAATGGAGTGGGCTCCAACATTGTTGCTGCATTGAAATTGCAAACTATTATACGTTATGGATATGCCCATGTACTGCATCGTTTTATTTGTTACGACATATTAAACAATGATTTGGTTTCTCATATTAATGTTATAATAAACAAATTAAAAGAAATTTTTCGCTGCTTTTTTTTGCCCTAGTCTTCAATGCGATTTCGAAATTTATTTATATACATAGATTTAGTATCGATTTTTTTATATCGGCTTCAGCCGGCTTGAAGCCGCCGCCGGTTATTTTTGCACTTAACCGCCGCCGCCGTATATTTGCCAACGGCTTGGACCTCTGTTATGTACTTGGTTTAAAAATCCGTACTTGCCGTACTTCAGACACCGCTACAGATTAGTTTCAGTGCGGACTATTTGATTTGTTTTTTGAGTGTACTAACACAAAGACAGTCTGAAATCACCTGCTGTGCATACCCCACACCCAACTAAAGTAAGAAAATGTCTTTTTTTATGGTTCAGTCTATATAATACGATAATTTAAGGTAATTTTGTATAAAGTTATTTAATTCTAGATTTAGATATTAAATGTAAACCAGTATCTTTGCCAATAAATAATAATATTTTCTATTTATTTTATATTATTAATTTTTTTTTTGTAATATAACGATAGACATGCAAAACTTTGGTAGAACCCACCTGGGTGGCTTTTGGGCCAAAACGTAAAAAATAGTAAAAACTTAAAAGATATAGAAAACTAAACTAAAACAAAATTTGGAATTTTTAACCTTTTTGGTACTTTATATATTTACTTTAGAAAGAAACTTTTAAAATAATTTTAAACTTTAATCAATCTCCGTTTATTACAATATTTTTATTTTGATATCATTCTTATTTTAACGTAACACACATCCCACATACATATGAATAAATAAAATCTGTATATTCAGGTGTGTTTTTAAATTAAAATAAATGAGAAAAAAAAATAAACTATATGACAGCATTTATTCCTAAAAAATAAAATATCACAACTTAAACCAATATGAAATGAATACATATGCAAGCAAATTTGCATGTTTGTGTTCGTAGGTTGAATGAAGTGATGCATGACAAGAAGAAATAATCAAAATAAAAACGCACTTGATAGATAGATAACAACACAGGACAAGAGAAGCAGCAAGAGTAGCACAACTACTTGATACATATATATAAGCCATTATTTCGTACTTTTTCTTCGACTTTATGCAACACTCCCACTTATTTAGTTCAGGTGCCATTTCCCTTACCTCTTTATTCAACTAACAGAAGCAACGAGGACTAAAAAACAAAACAAAAATATGAGCGTACGAGCGAACATCTCTTGATCTCCATTGAACTATAAATGCTACAAATGTCAAAAAAGTCAAGCATTTTATAAAGCTTGGGTCACTTATTTATTTGTCCAATACACATGCAGTCATACAAACACGCACTAAACATATAAACACATACATACATACACTTATGTGGTATATATGCTCGCATGTTTATGTACAGATAGACTTATGGTTGCATGAAGGATGTTTATGCATGCGTTAGTATGTATACCTTTATATATGTTTTGTTGTGTATGCGTTGATAAAAACATTTGCTACAGTGCACCACAAAACAAAAATACAAAAAACAAAAATATAAAAATGGAACCTTAAAACAAAAAGATAATAATAACAAGTAAGAGTGCTATATTCGGCCATGCCGAATCTTATATACCCTTCACAACGTGTAGTCATGCAATAACAGTTGCTTGTATCACCATTCATCCCATATAAAATACGTACACGTATGTATGTTAAAAAAACGAAAAAAAAAAAATTTTTAAAAAAAAATTTTTAAAAAAATTTTAAAAAAAAATTTAAAAAAAAAATTATTATATATATAATATACATATATAAAACAAAAAAAAAATAAAAAAAAAATAAATAAAAAAAAAATTTAAAAAAAATTAAAAAAAATAATAATAAAAATATAAATAATATATTAAATAAAAAATAAAAAAAAATAAAAAAAAAATTAAAAAAAAATTTTTTAAAAAATTAAAAAAAAATTTTTTTTGGCTCAGTTGGGATTCGATGCCACGTTTTCTCTAACCAGTATACACGTTTGTATGTATGTATGTTGTTGTTGTAATGTTGTTTTTGTGAAAAAAAAATCGAGGTGGTCGTGGGTTTTTGCTCATATCTCAGTTGTTTATGTACCGATGTTTCTGATTTTCAATAGCGATCTACTCCCGAATATTTCTGATATTTTAATACCTTACCCGGGTCCAACCTATGTCGGGGGGCTTCAAAAAGTTGATTTCAACATACACACGGACAGACGGTCAGACGGACAGACGGACAGACTGACAGGGCTTAATCGACTTCCCTATTCATAAGCTTTCAGAAAATATATACTTTATGGGGTCGGAAATGAAAATTGTAGAAATTTCACACGGAATGACAAACCTATATATACCCTTTTTCACTGTGTGAAGGGTATAATGAACGACAGAATGGGTGAAACAAAAACGTTAAACAAAACATCAGAAAAAATAGAGCCTGAGAATAATGTCATATGCAAAATAAATGGTTTTGAAATGAGTGAGTGTCTGAGTGACAGATGAAATTTATTTATTTTCACTTTGTGTTTTTTTTTACTTTTTTATGTGAAATTTACTCAGCCATATACACGAGCAGTTTTTTGTTTGGCCTGCATGGCGAAAACATATGTGAATCTAATAAAAAAAAAATAATTAAATTTATTGTTTAGCATTAAAAATATTTATCTAAAAACTTCTTTAGATGACGCAAAATTTAAGACTTAAATATGTAGAAACAAATAAACCTTACAACTACGTGAAAAAAAATAGCTTGAGACGTTTTTTTTAGATATTTTTCTTTATTATTTTTAAATGACAGGTTTTAAACAGTGCTTTACTTGTTAGAAACATTTTTTTTTTAAATTTCTTTTAATTTTTTTTTGTAGTTTATATAACTAAATGAACTTTGGTTTTGTTGTAGTATTATGCACCAATAATATCAATATTTTCTTAGTAGATAATTTTAAAAATTATGAACATTATTTTTAAAATTTATATTAAAGAATATCAAAAACTGAGCACATCAATATGTAGATTTGAAGTAGATGGATAATGTACGTTCACGTTTTTATAAACTAAGTGTTTTTTTATAATATTTTTATTAAAAATAATTAATTCTACAATTAATGAGCTACTGATCTATCATTTATTTTTTTAAGTTCATAGACATCTGGAAAAAAAATTAGAATATTTGAATGTACTCGTACTACTTTTCACTTTTCCAGTTAAAATATGGTGTGGTCACCGGATTTTAATGTTTCTGTAAAGTTTCTACTTGATTGGACATATTAAAAGTATTGAAAGTACTGTATTAATGTAAATATATAGTACATCATCACATCGTAAACAATAAGCGAAGCTTAATCATAATATTTAATTGCAGATATTTAATAAATCACACCCCATATATTCTTCACACAGTGAAAAAGGGGTATATATAGGTTTATCATTCCGCGTGAAATTGCTACAATTTTCATTTCCGACCCCATAGAGTATATATTTTCTCAAAGCTTATGAATATAGGAGTCCGTTTGCCCATGTGTATGTTGAAATCAACTTTCTAAAGCCCCCCGAAACCGCCTGGACCCGCGTAAGGAATTTAAATATCAGATATATTCGGGAGCAGATCGGTATTAAAAATCAGAAAAAACGGTACGTAAACAACTGAGATATGAGGAAAAAACTACGACCACCTCATTTTTTTCACAACAACAATATACAACACCCATATACATACATACAAACGTGGTATACTGGTCAGAGTGAACTTGGCTTCGAACCCAGCTGAGCCAAAAAATTTTTTTTTATATATTTTTTGAATTTTTTAAAATTTTTTTAAAATTTTTTTCTTATTTTATATATTTTTTAAAATTTTTATTTATATATTTTTTTTTTATTTTTTTTTTAATATATGTATTTACATCGTAAGTTCAATTTATAATTTTACAGTGGGATGTTTTTATATATGTATGCTTTTTATATGTATGTACGTAATTCATATTAGATGAATGGCGATACAAACAATTGTTATTGCATGACTACACGTTGTGAAGGGTATATAAGATTCGGCACGGCCGAATATAGCACTCTTACTTGTTGACTTTAAAATTCTTTTTTTTAAAGCAAAGTTGTCTACTTTCATATTTTAAAATGTCTTGAAAGTTATAAAAACAAGTAAAAGTGTTGTATTTGACCGTGTCGTATCAAATAGCACCCTTCAACATAAACATTAGACCACATCATAGCTTATACTAGATTTTAGATTTCTTGTTATAAGCCAATATCTTGTTTATTTCCGATGCCATCTTCCATTTTAAGTTTTTCTATTTTACTATTGGTCAAGTTCATTCATTTGGTACCCATATTATTGGGGTTAAAAAATGCCGCCATTTTGTTTAAGATGCCTTCTTGGATTACAATTTTTTTCAATAGTTGACTGTATCCTACCTGCCAAGACTTTTTATTTGATACCAATATTGTGCGGGTTACGGGGGTAAAGCCATTTAACCTTGTATCCCATCTGGGACTATTAATTTTTCGTGGTCAACTGAATTTTGCTGGTCAAGCCCTTTTATTTGATACCCATATTGACTCCATAGAAACTGAAAAAATCGATTTTCGTTTATTAGTTTTAGTTTTGATTAGTATTTCTCGGAAATAGTTTTAGACTATACGTGCACACGATCAGATCATCAGACGGACAGAGCTAAAAAAATATCAGACAAAAAATTAAGAAGATTTTACAAACTAGATAAAAATAACGAGAAACAATTTACACAGAATATTCATTGAACCTTAAATTACAAATTTTATAGCTTTTAAGACTTACAATCTTCTAACAAAACTAAAAATTGTATTTTGCATAAAAAATTTTAATTTTAATTTTATAAAAAGCAGCAATACAAGTTAAAAATTGTGCAGAAAAACAACGACAGAATAGACCATTAAAACTCTATTTAAAGATAAAATAAAAATACGCTTTCTATGAGTACCGCAAAATGTATTCCTTAGGAGTCTACTTGTACTCAACATGTGCTGATAATATTACTAACCTTTAGGCATCATCTGAATAACTTTTATATAAACCACTTTAAATTAAATTAAACAACTCAGATAGATGCATAAGGTCTTCGACACCCGCACTTTGGATAAATTTTATTTATTTTTTTAACATGACATCTTGCTGCTCATGCCTGGTTGTTTGTGTGGTAAAGAAAACTCTATCATTAGCAATGAATGCACTTGCAAATTTGTATTTACCTTAAAACCTCTAACTGAGCCGCATTTTATTGATGTTTCAATTTCCTTAAAAGTCAACATTACAAATTGACTACTTATTTATACGTTGTACGTGGTACACAAAGTTAGCAGGGGGTATCCAGTGGATATGTTTTAAAGAAGTATGATTTTTTAAAACTGTAAAAATCTATATAATAATTTTTGCTATTGAAATTTCTTTGCTCAAAGTAGTAATATTAATTTAAATAGGAATGAGTTTATATTTTTAAATTCTTCTACTTATAAAGAAATTTTTTTGTGATAAAAAAAAATAATAAGGAAAAGGTTATTTTTTTAATTTTCATAGTATTTTATTATAAAAGTGTAATAAAACAAATAAAATTCAATAATTTGGAAATGGTTAGTTTAAGAGTTTTCATTTTGATTTATATTAAATAAATTGATGCCTTTGTAGTTTTAACCACTTCTTACGAATTCTTTGTCCTTTTTAAAAACCCTTCCAATTAAGATAAAAAAGTTGTTTTATTTACTTTCTGCAACAGTTTCACTATCTCTTTTTAAAATCTTCTATATTGTGGGTCACCCTTTTTGTTCACTTCAATTCTGTTTTCACAACAGCAAAAAATTTCTCCACCGGTCTTAGCTCCGGACATTTAGGAGAATTAGCCTGTCTTGGTTCAAAACTATGTTTTTGTTTTGGTACCACTCCATGATGCCAAAAATATGTAGATACATTGTGCTCTTTTATCATAAGTAGTAGCCTTTTTTCGCAATCAGTCTGACGTATATTTCAGTAGTTATAGACTTCAATGTAACAAGTGAGTTGCTTCTTTTGTTGAATCTACATAGAGCTTGTCAGAACAATATATCTTACGAAATTTTGTTTATCTTTAAGTCCTAAAATTATCTTAAACACTTACTCGAGAGAAACCAACGTAAAAAATTTTTCAAGACAGCTCTAAGAAATCGGCCACTACAAACGATCCGTCGTTCGTTATACAGCATGATTATTTTTGTGTAAAATTTTATTTTATTTTCAGTGCCCTATTTTTTGATTCTAAATTTTGTTATTGTCGGTAACTTTTTGGACTTTCTGTGTCTTCAGGCATTAAATTGTTGAGGCACTAAGCTAACCGGGCTAATTTTTTACCAGATGTGTTAGGAGAACTTCATAATATATTTCAATGGACTCCCAATATCATGTTCGTCGCTGACAAGATTTTCTATTAATGGTTTAATAATTCATAACATTGGATACAGTTTGACACAGACCTTGAATTGTTTGCAACATTTTTTGCAGGACTAATTTGGACTTTTTTATTTCCTTATACTTTTAGCTTGCACTTGTTATTAAAAATATTAACTCACGTATATTTTGCTTTCAAAAAAGTTATGAAGCAAAGCCTGTGTTAACATTTTCTTCGATCTCTATCCTTAATATAGAATAACTATGGTTATTGTGGAACCCCTATTTTTATTTTAGGGTCCTAAAAAAGGTATTGACTCAATTGTTTGCGTATTTGTCGCAATGGGCTTAATTAAATTTTTATTCAGCCTTCTTGTATGTTGGTTTAATTTCATGAATTACGATGAAAAAATATTAATAAAACAATAAAAGAAAAAAAAACTTTTGCTTTAATTTCTTTGAAAAAAATACTGGCTTTTGTCCTAGTGCAGTTTCTAAAAGATCGGTTGAGTTTGCCTTATTTCTCATCACTCTGCAAAATGTAGTGTGAAGACCATTGAAGGTTTTCAAGGTTAGTTTAATACCCATTTTATTATTTTACTAATACCACCGCTAGGTGCATGTTTTTTGGATCCCATTTTCCATTTAATCTTTATTTTAGTACTGCTTAAAATTTAAAGTATCAAAATAAGACATAAAATTTTTAAGTTGCTAATGTAGATTTGGTATCCACAATACCACTGACAAGATATTTCGCATTGGCCGGCTAGCAAGTTTTTAATAAAAAATCAAATAAATATTTAAAAACTAACAAATTTTTTATTCATTTTAAACTAACAAATTTAACGACTTCATCAAGTTTCCTTAAAAACAAACCAAGAGCTATCAGTACAACCAATTTAAATACTAAACGCGCTATGTTAGTATTTATATGAAAAATATGTCTACATAAAGAGAGTGTTTCCACACAAAATTCCGATTTTGAAACAAAGGAGGATTTCACATTGCCAGCCTATTTCACAATAGCCAAAGTTACTCTAAATTATTTTTTATTTTTCGTTTTAAAAATATTAATGCTTTAAAGAGTTCGCTTATGTTTAGTTCTTCTCTATGAAGAATTTAAATTTTTTCTTTGTAGTAATGAAATAATAATCTAAGGGTAATTTTTACAACTTGCCGTTAGTTAAGGGTAGGATTTTGTTTGCCCGATAAATAGCTTTGCATTATAACAACTTCAATTTCTTATTGTTTTTATTACTAACTTTAATGATATTTAATGGATAAAAAATAATAAATTAAGGGTTTATAATGCAAAGCCATTTATCTGCCAAATAAAATCTTGCCTTTATCTAACGGCAAGTAGTAATAATGGGCCTAAAAGAAAAAAATAGCCACAAGTATTTGTTTTTTTTTCCACAACTAATTGATTTTCATTATCATTGCCTGTCCAATTAAAACAAAATGTGAGTATTTACCGATCTGTATGTCATATATGTTTTTTGATTCATTAATTTTCCTTGTATGAACTTACAAACAACAACAACGCTTTCACTGCCATCAGATTGATTTTTAAAATCAACCACAATGTAGGGTTGATAAAAAAATTTAAATCTTTTCAAAAATTAAAAAGGCTCAAATTGTGGTAAATTTCGTTCTCACAGTACATATAAATATAAATGCGATTTTGGATTCAAGTTTTCTACTTCGTAACAACTTTGAGTTAAATAGATAATATTTAAATCCAACACAAAAACATTTCGATCAAAGAATGCTGATAATGAAGTTGTTTCTAAAACTGGCGAACGAACGAAAATGCATTTCACTGTGATGGTGTCAGGATAAGCTATGGGATAATTTTGTATAAAAAAATAAATATCCAAAACTTTTTAGACATCAGCCTATACGCGGGAAGTTCTTTAAAAAAATGTACCTTATCCACAAAGGTAGCAGATACAACCGAGCTTTGTCTTTTAAGGTTTTAACGTAGAAACTCAATTTTTTTATTAATAGACACCTCAGTCGCATTTTTTATTTGAAAACCTAACATTTAATCGTAACTTTTCAAAGTCCCCTGTTTTAGCAACAACATATTTTCAATGTACACTGTTGATGTAGTGCATTTAATGGCAACTACAAATTATACAATTACCTCTATAGACTACGTCTTTATTCGATCAAGTGTAATGGTTGACAATTTGTTTGTAAGAAAATTGTTGGATTCTGTTTATTTTACAACTTTATTTCATTGAATCTTTTTCACTGATTATTGGATATTTTTTTCGAACAAGCTTGATTTGTATGGGATATTAATATACATAGAACCATGTTTTTAAAATATTTGTTTATATAAAAAATGAAAATATTAAAAAAAATAACAATAAAATGATCAATTACTGAATATCTGTCAAAGAACAGATAATATTAGACCGTTATTCCAACAGCAAAACGAGTTCTTTCAGGACAATAATTATGTAAGAGAAAAAAAATATGTAAAAATTATTAAATACAATTATGTATACAGGTAATCTCTTACAAAATACTACGTTAAAAATCAATTTGATTTTTTTAAAAAAAAGCTAGGGGAAGAAGGTTGTTTTGAAAATTTTTAACAGAAATGACAAAATATCTAAAATTAGAATTGAAATTTTTTATTTGCCTGCATAACACCTGTTGTTTCTAGAATTTTTTCAATAAATAGAAATTCAACTTAAAACTAGTTTTCTGTTTGGGTTTTTGACAGATTAAAAAAAAAGAAACCCAACGATGAAATAAGACATGAGACGAACATCATTTTAAAAATGTTAAGGGCATATTAATCATGCAAAAGCTACAAATATGTGGATCTTGTTCTTAAATCGAATAAAAAAATATTTTTAATTTTTTAATCTATAAAAATTAAATTTTCAAGACAGTTTGCTCTCACTTAACTTAATCATTAAAAAAAAGCTTATTAAATAATTCGATTTTCCTACTTTTTTTAATTTTATTTTACTGAACCAAAAAAATATTTTATCAAATTTCCAAAGTCAAAAAATGTATATTAGTTTACACTAATTCACGACTAGCTTGAAATAATAAGACAAGTATTTTACTAAATTATTTTTATTTTCTTGCCAAATCCAGAACTAAACTCTTGCTATATTTTAAAAAATAATGAAGTATTGTAAAAGGAAAACTATGGTTTGAGTGGCATTTTCTGGGTATGAAGTTGGTTTTAATTGTTTTGTAGACAAAGTCATCGATAAAAGTCTTAAAGAATAATAATTTTGTCTACAAGAAAAGAAAAAATATGGTTGTAGTAACCATAATCGAAGAGCAACATACTATGATTGAATTGTATGTTTGTGGCTAAAACATAAAATGATTGCCAATTATTATTATGTTTAATTAAAGCATAATTCAATAACAATATATATGACTACAGTTAAAATCGACTATCTTTGCTACCTTTTTACTTCAAATTTTTGTCTTGAGCTGTAAGTTGAATACAATGAAACTAACTAACCTTTTTTAATGCAATTTTTACACCATTATTTTTTTTAATTTTCTTGCTTATTTTCAAGCTTCCTCAATTTTTTTCACAATTTTTGTGTATTTTTTCACATCTCAAACTATTAAATTAATAAAAAATTTATTTATTTCTTATTGCTCTTATTTGAAATTTATTTTATAAAATTTTTAATTGAAATATTGAACAATAAATAAATCAACAAATATCTATAAAGACCTTGAAAAATCAATTAAAAATTTATTTATTTATTTACACTGTTGTCTTACCTTTTATTTAATGATTATTTTTTATTTTTAATCATTTTGAATATAATGTTATTTTTATCGGTTTAGTTTTTTTAAATCATACTATTTTAAAACGACAACTATTTTGAAATTTGAAAGAAAAATAAACATTAAATGATACAGTGCAAACAAATGCTTGGTTGTCGTGACAAAATATATGATGAAATAAAATAAAAATTACTATTATTTGTATTCGACAACAAAATATTGTTATAGCGAATATAGAATGACCATCGTGATCATGTCGTAGCCATGGTTTTCTTTGCGTGTAACACGAGTAAGCCTTATGCCCAAATATTTCTTTTTATGCATTCTAATAATACATAATGCTCTGACGAAAGCACAAGCAGTGTTTTTTCCACAGAAAAGTTGGTTTCTAAGACTAGCCTGTATGGAGTTTGGACCTTAAGCCTAAAAAGAATCTTTTACCAAATGACAAAAAACCACTTGAAAAGTAAACTAACACAAATTCTTTTAAAATGTATAGGCAAGATTCGTAACGAGTAAATTTTGTCACTTTACTATGAAGAAACGCCTGCAAGTTTTTGAATTTTATTATTTAATTTCGTTCTGTGTTAGAAATGTGTTTCTACAAATTAAAAATTTTTTACAAACTATTTAATTATGAATTGTATTTTTTTTTTTTAATTTATACCAAACCCTAACAATGCGAGATGATAGCAAACCTTGTAAGTCTGCTAAAGATTTTCTAAATATAGTACAATAAAATATAAATATATATATATATATATATATATATAAAATAAAAAATATAGTTTTACTTTTATGTCAACAAATTCCATTTAGAAATATCATTACGAAGAAAGCAAAACAATCAATCAGGGAAGGTAGCAGCAAACAAAGATGTGAATAAGTTTTCGAAGTACTACACTAAATAATCGGTCTTTATTTCAGTTTTAGTCCTGTTACAATGTTGTTTCTGAAGAGATATCACCAACAACCGGTCTAGTTCTAGCATATTAATGTTTCACGTTGTTTTTGATGTATCCCGACTTGATCTTTATTTTTTTAGCTCCGCTAAATCAGTGGTATTAATATAATAATATCTCTTTAACCCTCTGTACAAAGGTATGGAAACTACAAAGATGACATGCCCCCGGGAAATGCATGCAGAGAATATTTAGAAAACGTAGACATTCTTAGCTAGTAACTTCAGGTTTCGTTAGTAATTCGTTGAGTTCATGGAAAAAAACCTAAGCTGGCTTATTTAAGCTTTGCACTGTAAATTTTAGCTACATAAATTGCGTTCATAAGTATCAAGAGCAGACACATCCAAAATATTGCTAGGGAAGACCAAAGTCCATATATTATTATTTGCTAATACTAATGAGAAACAATTCCCAAACAAAATGTTTATGCATATCCGGGCATGCTGTTGTTGACGTACGTACATATAATTTTTATGTTGTTTACAAAAATGTTAAACCAGAGATTTATGAAACAAGATTAGGTATTTTTTTGGGGTTTTTTAAAAACATATAATGACTTACATATTTAAAGCCAACGCTCATAAAAGATTTTATTGCATATTGCAAACAACCTTAATAATAATTTTATTAAAAACAACTTATACATATATGTATGTACGAATGTATGTGCATAAAGTTCAAAGTTCTCAAAAGCCATTTAAAAAATATATAAGGTAATACCTGATGCCATTATATTTCTTAAGAAATATTTAAATGAATTAATAAATTTTTTTTACTCAGTTTAATGTCTGTGTATAAATTGTATAATTATTTGGTTTTTATCTATGTGTACTCAACACTTATTTACTATTTGCTGAACAGTTCAAAACATTGACACGTTACTTTCAAAACATTTCTCAACACTCAGGCAATTAACAAGTGTTAAAAATAAACATAAAATACAAACATAAGCATTTGAATGTATATGCTTATTATAATGGTACTAAAGGAGTAAGCGAAAAAACAATTAAAACAAATAATTGTCTGCTTCAAATTTAAATAAAATATTAAGATAAATAGTTAATATTTACATGCAAAATTTGTCTGCAGTTCTGATTTAAAAGAGTGCTAATGATGAAACCGAATCTAGTAGCTAGTATTGGATAACTAACTAACTATAGTAAAGCCTTATAAAAATTAAATATAAATTTATATAAAAATGCTTGTGCTAATTATAATCTGAGAGTAAAATACTAACATTGTAGTGTATGATTGTGATTTATGATATAATGATTACAAGTTATCACTATTATCTTATATATAAATTGGAAAGCCGATTTTTTGTTACGCACTTTACGTTTACATTATACAAACGCCTTTAATAAAATACATACCGTTTGAAAGAAAATTTTCTTAATTCTATTAAAAATGGTTTAGGATTTTAAGAGCTATAAACGCTCAAAGTTGCTACTAACACATTTACAAACTATTTCTGTGTAACAGAACCAATAAATAAAAGCAAACTAAAGCACCCCTACAAATAATATTGGGCTACTTGGTCCACTTTAGCTAAATGGACTACTTACAACATGTTATGCAGTCATGGTCCATATCATTTTCAAACATGAGATTGTAGTTAAACGACAAGTGTTCGTGTTTTAACCATTATATATTTTGTTGTCAAAAGGTGTATATTGGCCGTGTAGGTGCTCCATCGTGTAGTGACAAAGAGTAGTTTTGAGACTACTCCGATGGGTTATATGGTCCAGCCCTAGGACATGTTTTCTCCATACATTTGGGTTACCTTTGGACTTGTCCTAGTCTATTATGGAGTACACTTTACATGCGTGTATTGACTACTCACGTTATCTGCAGGGATGTTGCTTCAAACATAATGATTGATTTTAAATTGTTTTTACAAAAAATGAATTTGTATTTGGTATAATATACAAAACAATGAGAGTTTATTGTAATATTTTAAAATCCAGTTGCAAGGATATTTTTTTGTTTTTTTTTCTGTTTTAGATTTGTCGTTCATAGTTTTACTGGACTTGCTTAAGGAGAGAAGCAAGAAAAGTCGAAATAAATAAATAAATATTTAAAAAATAAATTGTTCGATTATGGTTATATTTTGAACTTAAAAACTATTTGCGTCTCGATAACCATCAGGGTAGATCGTAATAAAAGTGTCATGTAATAATCATATTATGACTAGAAATAAATAAAAAAAATTATATTCTCTCTCTACTAGTTTAATTATTTGTTGTGGTATGTATGTATGTACATATGTAAATAATATATAGTGGGTATGCGTTTACTAATGGAACATAATCTGCCTGTTCAACGATGTCGAAAGAAAACCCAAGCGAAATTTCATTCGTACAAATATATTAAAAACAACAACAAAAACTAAAAATTTGTTTTTGTTTTCAACGTACATATTTGTACGAATGAAATTTCGCTTGGGTTTTCTTTCGACATCGTTGAACAGGCAGTAAATCAATTAAATGGCAGCCACGGTTGCGCTGGAAAGACCTTTTCATGGCTTTTAATTGGTATTGAAATTTTATTCGTCCGCTCGAATTTGCTGCGCTTTTGATAAAGAGACTCTGATAGTAACATTTCAATCACGTTAATGTGCCCTATTTTTTTCATATATTTCTCGTAGGCCCCTCAAAAAAACTTTAAGATCTTGGTTGCCAACTACTGTCGTCTCTGTCGTGAAATCAGGCTATCAAAAAAATATTCATGCAAATAATAAATTAGATCGCCATATCCTTAGTGGTATATTCAATTCCAAAAACTGACTAGAAATGTAAAAGCCTGGTTTTTTTCCAACACCAGTTAATACAATAGCCATATTCTCAATTGTTCTTAAATAATGTCAACAAATTCATTTTTTATCATCCTTAACTTCTCTAAAAAATTTTAATCATTCTTAGTAAGAATGTATAATTTAAGGATATTATTGAAGCTTATATCGTTTAAATATTTTCAATGCCCTAGTTTCTTACAGTCATCTGCGGAGCAGTATAAGGTTGTGTCACACCAACTGTTAAAAAAGGGCTATAAAAATATTTTTTTTTTTTTTTTGGAATATATAATAACTATAAATTTTTGTTAAGCTAATAAAATAGTTAATGAGGTATTAAGTAAAAGTCTGTTCTGATACGAATGTAGTATTATAAACAGAGATTTTACATTTAAGTTTATAAATCATGGTGACGGACTAGGGATTGCAATTATGTGGAACATTTTTTTCTTCTATAGCTACAAAAAAATATTGAACTGAACTTCACCTAATATTTTGCATGATAACATACTATATTGACATCGAATCGTATATGGATTATTAGTGAAAAGCATACACCGTGAACGGCGTATAAGAGATTGAAGCAGGTCTAAATTTCAGTGTTACCGTTTTTGTGTTTTTTCTAAAACTTAGAGATGAATAAGTACTTTTAGTTTCTATAAACAATTGTTTAGTTTAGTTTGCAGTTCCATACGAATATATTTACAGTTGTATTTGAGTTACACAATAAATAACATAAGCATAAATAGAGTGAAAGATGGCGTTCACACTTAGATACTTAATGGTGCTGACAAACTTTTTTATAGTCGCCACCAGACCCCATAAAATATATATTTTCTGAGTCCTTGTTTCATTTTATGACGATCTAGATGTCCGTCTGTTGAAAGCACGATAGATATTGAACCGAAAACGCTAGGGGCTCAAATCTTGCAAGAATATTTCTTATACACAAGGTTTGTTTAGTGTTGAAAATAAGCTAAATCGGAATTTAAGGCAGAGAGTTATAGCTCGTAATGCAAGAGTAGGTCCAAAAAAAGCATGTCTATCCAACATCGAATAAAATGTAATTGTGTCCAAACGCATTAGCGTAAAGCCATGAAACTTCGAATATATATTTCCCGAGTAAAGGAAATATTTTTCCCTGAAAATGGCTTAAATCTATGAATAAGGAAAGAAAGAACTTGATCAAAGTTTTCGAAAATATAAATGTGTATATTTCGGTATATTCAAAATTTAAAATGTAATAAAATTGACAAAATAAGATGTACGATTCTAAAATTTTTCATAAATTGTTTTTTGCGCAAAGACTTTGTACTAAGGGAAAATAAATGTGACACGCCCACTTTTATGACCACCTCCCATATAACGCTTCATCTTAAATTCATATAATTTGTCTATGGACAAAGCTCTTAAAAAAATAAAAGTCTACATTGATATGCCTAAGTTTTATTTATTAGCAGAAACTATATTGACATGCCTACTTTAATTGAAGGACTAAATTTACGAAAATATTTTAAGAATGTCGCAGTTATACAAAGGATGGTATACATATTTTAGTATAAAGAGATTATTCTATAGACTGATAATAACAAAATTATAAATTTTATGCTATAAAAATGCATAAAATTGGTGGTGGGTATAAAAAATTCGGCACAACCGAATACAATGCTCTTACTTGTTTTAATTTAATTTTGTTAAATCAATTTTACTTTTTTTAAAACAAAATTTAAAGAAACTATTTGCAACCTTTATTTCCTGGTTTATCTATGGTAGGCCGATAAATAATACTAAAAACTGCATACAGATTACGCTTGTATCTGATCAAAGTCTTAATGACTTGAGAAAAATTTTATTTATATATTTTAATATGAAAATTTATCACATTTTATTACATATCATTCAAATCTCTATTGATACGCAGTTCCTTATTTAAAAAAAGAAAATTTGTTTTTCAATTCACTTTATAAATTCCTTAAGTAGCAAAAAATTTTTAATCTGTTTTTTTTTTTATTGAAATATTAATATCCTTCCCCTAATATATATGCATTCTTGTATATGTATGTATATGTTCAGGCTTATACAGATACGAGTGTAAATGTTTTATTTAAGTTTGAAATTAAATTTTCTAAAACGGATTCCTTTGAGTTTTTTTTTTTTTTTTTTGACTTAAGCAAACTTTATATTTCATCGTTGCGAAACTTATAATATCATTCTACCATATGTGGGGTATTTGTGTGAATATGTGCTTGTATGTAAGTGTGCATTTTAAGGAAATACATAAATAAAAAAGGAAGTGAAAAAAATTGTTAAAGTACAAAACTTTTACTACGACACTGCAATTTTTCTTATTTTTTATAATCTGCAGTATATTCTGCATAATTTTTACATTTTTCAATGTCATTTTTGTAATTTTCTTTTGCAGTTTCACTGCTTTTTACTGCTTACTACATAAAAGTTTATTATTTTTTTTTTCTATTTATATTTTTGTATGTTTTTTTTTTAAGCTAATAGAGGCTACAAGAGTGAGTGTATGGATAGTGGGTTTTAAAAATAAATTTGTGTATTTCAGATCACTGTCTGAATTTTTTACACAGATTGCTTGTTTATAAATAGCAAGTAAATATTATGAAAAATAAACAAATTTCAATTAGTTTTCTACTTTCGTTCAATTGTTTATTTAGTTCAGGAGCCATTAGCAAGTTTTAGCAGTTTGCATGAGTCGACATACAAAAACCTTCAGACCATCAAATTATTTGCCAAGTTTAAGAGCCATGAGCAAGTTTGAACAATTCGGTAGAGTCTACACCAAAACAACAGACCATCAAATTATTTGCATGGCAAATTTTCCAAATTTTCTTTTGTGAATACAGAATTTCCGTTGCATGAATCATATTTTCTTGTATTCCCCGGTGGACTAGTCAGTAGTGTGCTGGTCTGCTAGTTTGGGGGTTGCGGATACGATTCCTGCCAGAGGCTCTGGCTCCTGCTTCTCTTTCTCTTATATTCTAACTATTTCTATTCTTATTCTCTTCTTCTCTTTATTTTCTATATTAAGGCGTCACAGTGGATCGTAACGGTCTCTGGGTTTGGGTGTAAGGATAACTTTGCACCAGCCTTACTTAACTACCATCGAATTTTCTTAGCGCTTATTCAACACTGATATTCCGAAACAATATTCTTTTGGATGCAGTTTCACGTTTAAGTATGTATATACTGACAAAGGTATACTACCTATATATATTTCCATAGTTTCATCCTTTTCTTCGCCTGCTCTACATGTCGTTTTATCATACAGTAGTATACGCTATAAGATGACATCTCCACGTGATATTTTATTACACTAATGTGGGTCTACCTAGTGCTAGAAACTTTAATTTATCAAGGTTTGGGTCAGTATCCTCTGATGTGTATCCATCCCACAAACTTAAGTTCATTTTTTAACCTCTGGAAAATATTTGTCCTGTCCAAGATGATGATGTTTAAATATTCCGATTATGAAATGATGGCCTGGTATCGGTGTAATCTCTAGATGTTCATAGTTTGCAAGGGAGTGTGTTGCTTTCTGTTTTTGCAATAATTAACCATAGGCCCAAAATCTCAACTATAGGGTCTTCTTTAATTTCTTATGCTATAATTCTTTTCTGGTTTTATTTTTTGTGTGTCTTTTAAGTTCCGTTTTTAAAGTGCCTTTAACGAATTATTTTCTTAGATGACTACAAAAATCTTTTCATGTTCTGGCCATGTAAAGTATCAAAAGTTTTAGAAAAAGCTGAAAAAAATTTGTTGCAGTTAAAAAAATACAGACAAAACTTTTGAAGTAGAAAAATGCACTGTAACTTGATGAATATTCAACAATATTCATTTGAAGTAAATTAAACGTAACAATTTCACGTAATGCCCTAGCTAAGTGAAACAGGTACATTAGAATACAAAAATGCATACATACATACATACACACATACGTATATTCAACAAAAGACATTGATATTAAAATTATAAGCTCTGTAAAGACTACTTGCCGTAGTCATGAAAACATTTATTTATTGAAGGCTTATTTAAAAAATTTCATTTAATTAGTTAAAAACCTATTTCTAGATACGGCAGTACGATTATATTACACAGTACAACACATGATTTGCCAACTCAATTCTGTTAACTGTATGTGAAATTAGACCCAAAAAGAAGAATTTCTGCATCATTCGTTTTGCCTTCTTACCTGCGATTTGAAGTTAGTATCGATTTGAAGTTAGTACTATCGTATAGGGGAATTTATCACGTTTTAGGCCCTGTTGTTTGACATAGCTCGACAACCACTAGCCCAATTTAGTTGAAATAAATTTTAAAAAATTAAGAATTACAATTCCCTTAATCTGTTCATATATTGTTTTCCTATGCAAGTAACACTTTCGAAGTTAAAAATGAATGTATGAAGGGAAAAAATTATTTTTTGCCTAAAAATTTAAATTTTTTTTTTTTTAAATACATAAAAAATCCAAAATGGAAAAAAGTTTCAAGTCTAGTTATTTTTTCGCAAAGTCACATAACCTATGAGCAAAATGAGACAAAGATCATAAAAATCGATGCACGCGTTTCGCTTTTATTCGCAATTGAGTAAATGTATGAATATCAAAAATCAGTTATAGCCACCACCAAATAAAAATATAAAATATAAATAAAAATAAAAATATAAATTAAAAAATTATCATGCAAAAAAAAACTTTATTTATAAAAACTTAATGAAAATAAAATAATAAAAAAATGCACACCTATAAATACTACGTATTTTTGAATATTTTACTGCCAGGTACTTATAAATGGGCGCATATTTTAAGGGCGGCTGGCTATATACCTGATTCAGCACTTGTACGTTTCAAACTGTGCAAAACTTTCAAAATAATGACCACCCTTAAATGTGGGTGCAATTTCTGTAAAAAAAATCATATAGGTAGCCACCGGAAAAACCAAAATAATAAAAAGGTCCACTTTCCGTTTAATTGTCCACGTACATTTATTACCGCAATCATAAAAATCAAATAACCTTTTGTTTATTCCTTTTTTTTTAATTCTCAGAATCATGAAAAAGGTGTCAATGTTTTCTCCAAATAATGTTGTGCATATCTCGAGCAAATTTTTGAAATTCATACATTTACTCAATTGCGAATAAAAGCGAAACGCGTGCATCGATTTTTATGATCTTTGTCTCATTTTGCTCATAGGTTATGTGACTTTGCGAAAAAATAACTAGACTTGAAACTTTTTTCCATTTTGGATTTTTTATGTATTTAAAAAAAAAAAAAATTTAAATTTTTAGGCAAAAAATAATTTTTTCCCTTCATACATTCATTTTTAACTTCGAAAGTGTTACTTGTATAGGAAAACAATATATGAACAGATTAAGGGAATTGTAATTCTTAATTTTTTTAAATTTATTTCAACTAAATTGGGCTAGTGGTTGTCGAGCTATGTCAAACAACAGGGCCTAAAACGTGATAAATTACCCTATACGATAGTACTAACTTCAAGTCGATACTAACTTCAAATCGCAGGTAAGAAGACAAAACGAATGATGCAGAAATTCTTCTTTTTGGGTCTAATTTCACATACAGTTCACAGAATTGAGTTGGCAATCAATTAACTGAAAAATGTTGTACTGTGTTATGGGTTTTAATTTAAAAGTATGAAACTATTATTAAGATTTTGCATAGATTTTTACAAATTTATTTTGTTTTGGCAAGATTTTTAAGCACATATTTGCTCAATACATAAACGTATTTATATTTATATCGAAAAGTATCTACATATTTTTTAAACATTGACACCATTGTGGTTGCTAGTAACAATTTAAGGCTGGATGTTCAAAAGTGTAAAGTAACAAAAGAATATTTATTTATTGAAATTTATAGCTGTACGTGAACAGTAAAGAGTTTTGGTGCAACAAAGCGATTTTGTGAACTGAATTCAATATAAGTAAAAAAGGAAAATTTACGAGACGCAGTTTGTGTCACAAACAATATAAAGTGAGACAGAATTTTCTTAATCTCCATAATTGTTAAAAAAAACTAAGGTTTATGTAGTATAAACTTATAAGATTTGAACTACGCTATTTATGCTATTTTTATCAAAATAAAACTCTACATATATTAAGTTTTTGAAAAACTGTACGTAGATTGTCTTAAGCTTTAAAGCTCATTATCGATTATGCAATACAAATTTTACGATTGTATGGCAATATCGACTGGTTGCCTCGAAATTTTTTTCTTTAAAAAACACATTGAAATAAACAAACAAAACACAATATGGATATGGCTGGTAAATAATGGTAGATATTTAACAGAAATCATATTCCATT
The DNA here is from genome assembly GCA_941918925.1 of Phyto melanocephala. Classification (NCBI taxonomy): domain Eukaryota; kingdom Metazoa; phylum Arthropoda; class Insecta; order Diptera; family Rhinophoridae; genus Phyto; species Phyto melanocephala. Next base: position 139,110,910 of record OW799233.1, on the reverse strand, counting down.
ACGAATTCCTTTATATCCATTTAAAAGTTATAACCTACAATTTTAAGCTAAAGTTTTTAACTTAAATCCATTTTATTTATTCTAACCTTCATAACGGTATTTATAATAGCTGTTTTAGTCATATTATTGGCTTTAAACTAAGACAATGGATGTAGTTGTTTATCGTGATTATTTAGCATTCTGTATTAAGTAGGTTCAAATATCGATCATCTATGTGAAACGATATGTTATTATGTGACATTGATGGAATAATGGAATCTGACCATTATTTGTTCGAATCCCTTTTTGATCCCCTTTACTATCACAGTAATTCCATTCCTTTACTGAACCCCGCGTTACTACAGGCCAACATATTCGTTACATGGAGGACCCCCAAAGCGTTTACACTTAATATGTGCCTACCTATCATCCTTAGTCTACCGCGATCTAAGTCTTCTTAACCTCCTTATGTACGAGATTTAAGTTTGTCATATGCTCCAACAGAAAATATAATGATTTCACTATCTTTAATCTCTTTGTGTACTCTACCTCCTTCAAACGACTCAGGTGCGATCGAAGCCTTCCTATCCTCTTTGAGTTCGAGGTCCAGAATTCGCCTATGTCTCATCAGTAATAATACTGACAATAAATACCTTCATTGTACATTCACTTTGAGCGTTCGATCCAGCCACCCGACCACATATGCTGGTAATACCTCCATACTCCAGACTGTCAACAACATCAAGACATGAACACTTCACCATGCTGACATGCTAGCGCGTAGTAAAATTAAAAGTAAATAGCTTTTATTATAAAAACCGGTTAATTAAGAGATGTAAATATTGGTAATAAAGTTATTAATTAATTAAAATTTTAAATATTTTTAGTCAGCCTTAAATAAATTGGGACAAGTTAGAGATGTCAATAACTCGTGTACTGTATTCAAGAATGGGTGTAAGCTATTGTTTTTGACGGAAACCCAAGATTACCCATTTTTCGTCGGTCTTTAATATTTAAAATTACACTTATAACATGTATGGCCCTCGTTATATGTAAGTAACGATAACATAGCTCTGTTACTTCAAAAGTCTGCTGTCCGTAATTTGTCTTTACAAACAGGCTCTGAAATTTTGTAATTTAACGGTTTTGTGGCTAAATGAAAGTTGAGGTACATAAATGTCAGTGTCTTACAATTGATTCAAAAGCTAAATAAAAAAACTTGTATAATTATAACTGACTTACAACAGCAAGTGTACGAATAGCTAGTCGAAAATGTAATAGAAAGAATGACATGGTTTTCCATTAATAATGGCATACGTTCCTTTTTTTACAATTTAAAGAACAACTTTTAACTTGCTTTAAAAATGGTATTTTTTTAAATTATTTTATTTATTATTAACAATTTAAAAATAGACTCTTAAATATAAATTGAATGAGAAATATACAATTTATTTTAAATTTAAAAATTTAAAATTTTAAAAAATAAATAAATATATACATAAGTATATTCAAAATTAGCTTAGTGCGCTATTAAACTAGTCTGCAGCAAAAATCGCCTTTGAATATAAATGTGTTGACTAGAGAGATTTAGGTCCGCTCAATTCATATTTGTTTTCAGTTTTTTTAACACTGTCAACCAAATTTTATGACTTATAGCTTAATTTATATTTCTACTGATCTGAAAAATTATAAAAATTAAAATGTATAAATTAGTAATTTCCTGAGAACGCTGGAAGAAAAAACTGGAAACTGATTTGAATCTGGCGCGTTAAGTTCTCTATAGTCCACATATTTTTATATAAAGCTGGGCAATTTTATTTTGGCAGGTCAGTGATAAACAGACGTGGGAAATCTCTCAAGTTCAAACCTGTCTGGCGATCAATTAGAGTAGCTGTAATAACTGGTTTGTACACCAAATATCTATTTAAAATGTTGGCTATTTAATTTTTGCAGTATGTAACAGTTAGTTTAAGAACACACTAATTTTAGTCCATTTTTGTGTCCTATTAGATGGAACTTTAAAAGAGAAAAGGAAGTTTCTGTTCGGAAAAAAATTTTTAAATCAAAAAGTTGAACTTATTCTTAATTAAAAAACAAAATATTTAGTTTCATGAACTAATATTTATAATTATTTAGTGAAATACTGCAAAAGTTTGTGGTTGATATCTCGACCGCTGACGCAAAATGCTTAAGGACATTTATGGCAAGATAATAGTTTGTTGTTTAAAGTTTAAGTTCTGCCTTTTGTGGTATCCGCTTATGAGTTTATTTTTTTCTAAAGTTCTAGTAACATTTTTAATTCAGCCTTATATTTTATTATTCCCTTTTTATTTAAAAATATTATAACGCAAAAAATAATAATTTTATTTTAAATCCAGATATCATCGTAAACCTAAACAAGTATTTTTCGATATATATTTAGAAGTTTTTGAGCCTTAAAGTTTAGGTAAACAGACAGACAGACACTAATTCTAAAACATTATATTTTGTATGTACGGCCTTAAAAAATGTAACGTATGTTCTTATGATATCCATGATACAGGTAGATGTTTAATTTTTGTTTACAATTTGCCAACATATATTTTCTTAGAAAATTGTTATAATTTTTCTAATTTAAAATATGAGAGTTGATACCATTAAATAGCTGATAAAAATATTCCAGTATTGTAAATAATCTTTCCATAAGATTTTTCACAAACATAACTTTGTTGCTTTTATTTGACGAGCATTCTACAAATCAGTTACAAACTATCACCATATAGTTTTTCCGAAAATTTGTATTTCAATTTAAAGAGTTTAAAATATTAAATAATTGAGAAAATCATTTACAACATCTACCCTTACCATACACATTTAATATGTTTTTAATTTAATGCTTAACCGCTCAATGTTGTATTTAACAAACATTTATAAACTAAAGTCAAACAAAATGTTTGTACATTAGGGCGAGTCAACTAAAAATTATGTTTTGAATTTTCAATGGTCAAAGTGTATATAGGGATTAACATTTGGTAGAGTTTTTATTTTGTATTAATTTTCAATAATAAATAAAACACAAATTAAAATCCAATTTCACCTGAATATTTTATTACCGACCACTTTTAGTAGATATGATTTCTATTTTATATTCCACATATAGTTTAGTTCTTGTAACCCTTTATCAATAAACAAATATGCAAGATTAGGACTAGAAAAATGAAAATAAAACGGCTGAAAAAATATTACCCATTCAATCTAATTTTTGAATTTTTTTAACAGGCATAAGTTCAATTCTAAACTTTATTATTTTTACAATGAGTTTTTTTTTTATTTGCAATTAATAGTATGAGTTCAATAAGTATACGTATAGCGAAAAGCAAGCACACTTTGATGGTCTACTGGCAACTAGTTTGTGTATTTTAATAAGAAATACGAAACTACAAAAACAGTGAGTACGTATCGAATGCTCTGACACATGAATTTTTAATCTTAAGTTCTCCTGACCCCATGCGCCTTATTAACGGTTAAACAGTAAGCGCTTATTTTATACCTACTAGGAGCAAATATCGTTTTAAACAAATATATAAATCTGCGTAAAAATCACATATTGTAATAGCACATTATATATACAATTCACATCTTATTCATCTGTTAGGCATTCATGTCATGACAAACACCATCACGGTGATATGTCATGGTAAAATGTTCAGACATACACCATGTCATATACATACGTACACACTCATTTGTATATATGTATAAAGATTCGTGTAAATATTAAAATTGTTACTAGGAAAAACTGAATTAAATAAAAAAAATTTATACAATAAATGTAAACACATATGCACATGTGTATGTGTTGGAATTCAAGTAAGTATGTATGTATTGCAAACAAATGTTGGCATTGTTGACGATATATATATTGTGATAAATAACTATCTGATGATATGTCACAAGTTGTTATGCGTTTTGTGGCTTTTCAGTTGCACTGATTGCGGTGAACAGATTAAAATGGCAACAACTATGCCAACAATAACAATATTTTTGTTTTAAAACAATAACAAAATTGAAAAAAAAGAGAATAAAAATGAAATTATTTTAATTTATAAATTGTTATCGCTTGAGTTATGTTGTGTGCAGAGATTTGGAGAAATTTGGTGATTGAAATTGAATGCTTTTATTTTAATGATCATTTTTTAAATAAAAGAGTTAAATTACTTAAACATTTCTTAAACGAAATTCTGTTGACGCAAGCTTAAGGCTTTTATACTCGGCATGTTTTTTACATCTGACTTTGAAATTGGTGAAACATATGTAAATCTACATGTCTGTCACAAAGGCTTTAGTAGACTTTACTTTCTGTTATCGTTCTGTGACATACTTTTCCGTTGTTCAATTTTTGTAGTTACTTCTTCTTTAGAAACCCATCTGCCTTAGCTTACAAGATAATATTACAAGAACAAGCTTATTATATCTTTCTCGTCAAAGTCGACACATAAAAAAAGAAACTTGTAGTGTCAGATTTCATCTATAAGAAAATAGAGTCTCTCTGTTGCAGTCACCTTTAAAATAAAGGCACCTTAATATCAGCGGTTTATCTCTCAAAGACCGTTACTTAACGTTGAATTTAATTTCTACAGATTTGTCCGCAACAGAACAGAATGAAAAAGAAACAACAAACCGCTCATACAGATCTTCATTTGAACAGAAACAGAAGAGCTGATTCATAACAGCACGGAACGTAGAAACTAACTCTGACTTAAGCTTATAATACCAATAAAATTTACCAGATAATATAAGAAAATCGTTATCAATGTTAAACTAAAATAATTATGTATTTTGTTCAAAAGTTCAAGTATTATTTAATACAACAAATCAAATATTAGCTTAAAATCTTAAGATGCAGGATTATTTCAAGTGTTTAATGGAAAAATCTTTCGGGCAAAAATATGGATTCCACGCCAAAATAAATGCCCTGTTGTAAAGTTCAGTTGGTAAAAATTTCAAATAATTTTTTTTATATATATTTTTAAAGCTATAACAACATATAACCTATTGTTGGTAATATATGATGATGAAATAATAATAACTATTTCATATTTGTCCGGATATTCTTAGCGTTCTTTAGCCAATACATGCATCAAAGGAGTCAGTTGCTTTCGGTTTATATTTTCTGTAATAGCTTGAACAGACATAAGAACCTGCTAATATGTATGACCATTTTGTTCCCATCAAATTTTTACTATTGCCGAGTATGCTGATTGTCGACTTAGCTTCGGGTTATCTATTCGTTTTCATCACAATAACTGTAGAGTATTAATAATTAGTATTACCCTAATTTAAATTGTCTCTAACATGGTAGTTAAACTCTCACTCAATTGTTACACAACATACACTCGTACACATGTAATTTATAAGAAATAATGTAATTGCTCAGTTGATGTTGATCTTTCATAAATAAACATAGTCAGTAAGAATTTGAACTCATAAAAGAACACACATGCTTTACTCTTGATTTGATACACTACATATTGGCGACGAGAAAAAAAAACAAGTAACAGTGCTATATTCGGCCGTGCCGAATCTTATATACCCTTCACAACGTGTAGTCATGCAATAACAATAGTTTGTATCACCATTCATCTCATATCAAATACGTACATATGTATATACTGGTTAGAATAAATGTGGCATCGAATCCCAGCTAAGCCAAAAAAATTTTATTTTATATAATATATTATTTATATTTTGTTATTATTTTTTTTTATATTTTTTTTTTTAATTTTTTTAAAAAATTTTTTTGAAAAATTTTTAAAAAATTTTTTAAAATTTTTTTTTGTAATTTTTTTTATTATTTTTTTTTATTTTTAATATTTTTTCTTTTTGTAATTTTTTCTTTTTTTGTATAGTTTTTACATATATTTATGTATGTATGTTGTTGTTGTAATTGTGTAAAAAAACGAGGTGGTCGTGGTTTTTTGCTCATATCTCAAAAAGTTATTGGGCGATTGTGCTAAATTTCAATAGCGATTCATTCCTGAATATTTCCAAGAGATTGATACCATATAGAGATCTGAGGAACATATAGTTGCTTCTAAAAGTTGATTTCAACCAACACACGGACAGACGGGCAGACGGACAGACGGACAGACGGACAGACGGTCAGGGCTTAATCGACTCCTCTATTCATAAGCTTTCAGAAAATATATACTTTATGGGGTCGGAAATGAAAATTGTAGAAATTACAAACGGAATGACAAAGCTATATATACCCTTGTGCACCACAGGTGAAGGGTATAAAAAGATAAAGTAAAAAATAATTTAATTTGTACATACAAATTTTACATACTTAAATATATAAAAAAAACGGGAAAATAAAAACACAAAAATGCCGCCAAAAATTGATAATTCACCTGATGTGAGTTTTAGTGCAACACCAGTTACGGTACTCCAAACCTCAAATGTGCCATAATTTAACCCTAGTGTGGAATCGTGGAATGTATGGAAAGAACGGTTAGACATACACTTCTGTGAAATTAATTGCACAGACGACCATATAAAAAAATCGATTTTATTAAAATCAATTGGTGTGCTTCCATACAAAGTTTTACACAGTTTGTGTAGTCCAACTTCTCCAGTGTCAAAATCGTTTGAAGCGTTGTGTGAAATACTAGACACGCATTACACACCTCCTACAATCATATTTAGCGAACGAAAAAAATTTCATATGGCAACAAAACAGGACAGTGAATCTGTGGCAGAATGGTACGCTCGCGTAAAAACATTAGCATTTAACTGCAAATTTGGAAATAATTTGGATGCGTTCGTCCTAAATCAATTTGTGATGGGTGTGCCAAATTTCAAATTCGAAAGGCTATGTGAAGAAGACGAAAATCTCACACTTCAGAATGCTTTAAAAAAGGCAATGATTCTAGAAACGAAGAGCATAACAAAAGGAGAAAAAGTAGAAAATGCAGTTAATTTTGTCAAGAAACAAAAACCTTTTAAGAAGAATAACGGTAGTGGTGCAGGTGACAGAGGCAATAGTAGTAGCGTTGACAGAACTAACAGAGGCAGCGGCAGCAGCAGCAACAGAGACAATCATGACGAGGGCAGAGAATGTAGAGGCAATAATGAAAAAAAGGCGCGTGTACTCATTGTGGTTGGCGAAACCATAACTCTCAATCGTGTAAATACAAAAACAGCAAATGCCATTCTTGTGGAAGAGTGGGTCATCTAGCTTCGGTCTGTCATAACAAAAAGAGAAGTGTTAATTATGTATCAAATGACAATTATGATAACGATTATAGTAAAGATTTGTTTAATTACTCTATTTTTAGTGTGTCTGAGCGCAATTCTAGTGACGTGTATTATCTTCCAGTCGTTATTGATGGTGTCGAGGTTAAGGCTGTATGTGACACAGGTGCTCCATGTACGCTGATACCTGCATCGTTTTACAAAGAAAACAAAAAGACTTAAAAAGACTTTTCGATCATGCAGTATTCAATACGTCGATTACAATGGTGATAAGTTAAAAGTGAATATGATGCGTTAGTTACTTTTGAAGGCAATACTAAGAATGTTGTCGTTGTTGTTACGGAGTCCACAAATCCACCCTTACTTGGTCGATCGTTTTTACGTTCGTTTAATTTTGAGCTGTTGCAAGTAAACAATATAAATGTCAACACAAATGCCGAAATTGTTGACCAATTAAAAAATGAATTTCGTGAAGTTTTCGAAAACAAGTTGGGTGAGTTCAAAACAAGCAAAATTTCGTTGAAAATATGCGAGGATGTGGCACCAATATTTCGTTAACCTAAACCCTTACCACTGGCATGGAAAGATAGAGTAGAAAAACAATTGCGACTATTAATTGATGCCGGGGTGCTAGAACCAATTGATAATTCAGAGTGGGGTACTCCTTTGGTACCAATTTTAAAACCCAATGGTGACATTCGAATTTGCGGTGATTATAAAGTCACTATTAACAAATTCCTAATGGATTTTAAATACCCGTTACCAAGGATTGACGAAATTTTTGCGTCATTAGAGGGAGGTGAAGTTTTCACAAAACTTGATCTGTCCAATGCGTACAATCAATTGGTTTTAGACGAAGAGTCGCAACTACTATGTGCATTAAGTACGCATATAGGAACGTTAAAAGTAAAGCGTTTACCATTTGGAGTAAAAACAGCAGCAGCCATATTTCAAAAAACTATGGAAAACCTATTAAGGGGCATTCCGTATGTGGTGGTATATCAAGATGATATCACGGTCACTGGAAAAACCATGCGAGAGCATATATCAACGTCAAAAATGGTGCTTCAAAAATTACAATACGCTGGACTTAAATTGAACGTAAAAAAGTCTGTTTTTTTTCAAACAAATATTTCATATTTGGGTTTTAACATCGACAAACAGGGTTTAAGCAAAAATAAAGATCGAATTTCAGCAATAATTGATGCTCCTATTCCGAGCAATATCTCAGAGTTAAGAGCGTTTGTTGGAATGGCTAACTATTACTCCAAATTTATTAATCACTTTTCAAACATAATGTCCCCCTTGTATCGTTTGCTAGGTAAAGATGTGCCTTTTGTATGGTCGAAAGATTGCCAGAAAGCATACACGGCAATAAAGGACGCTGTAACATCTGAACAAGTATTGGTTCATTTCAACCCCGACCTTCCATTGGTACTAACAACAGATGCGTCGAATAGCGATGTTGGTGGAATTTTGTCGCATAAATTTCCTGATTGTGTAAAACCAATTGCCTTCGTTTCCAGAGCGTTGTCATCGTGCGAAAAAATTACAGTACCCTTGAAAAAGAAGCATTATCGATTGTGTTTTGTGTTACGAAGCTTAAACAGTATTTACTGGGAAATAAATTCGTTTTAAAAACTGATCATCGTCCACTACTAACCATATTTGGTAGCAACAAAGGTTTGCCAGCTATGGCATCAGCCCGAATGCAACGTTGGGAATTAACGTTATCTGGTTTCGACTATTCCATAGAGTTTGTCAAAGGATGTCACAATGAAGCCGATAGCATTTCAAGAATGCCTCAAACAGCATTTGAATGCAAATTTAAAGAAAATTCATATATCAATTTTATTGAAACTGAAAACCAACTTAATATATATTTTAGAGATCTCGCTCGTGAGACTAGGCGGGACCCCATTTTGTCTAAAGTTGCAGAATGTGTCTTAGATGGTACCTTACACAAATTGAAAAGTGATGATTTCACGTCGTTTAGAGAAAAGTGTACCCAACTTACGGTTGAATATGGATGTATCATGTGGGGCTACAGAACAATAATTCCAGAAAAATTAAGATCTAAAATTTTAGCTGAATTACATTCCTCACACTTGGAAATAGTAAAAACAAAAGCCCTGGCTAGATCCTACATATGGTGGCCCAGACTTGATAAAGACATAGAAAATTTAATAAAGAACTGTTCACCATGTCAAAAGCTACAATCAAGTCCTGAAAAAGGCACCTTAATACCATGGACACCCTGTGGAGCCGTCTGGAGTAGAATTCATATCAACTTTGCTGGTCCCATTAAAAACTTTTATTTTTTTATCGTTATCGATTCATTTTCAAAATTTGTAGAAGTATTTCAAACCAAGGAAATAACTACTGCTTTCACTGTTACAAAATTAAGAGAAATGTTTTCACGTTATGGATTAGTTGACACAATCGTGAGCGACAATGGTCGTCAATTTGTTTCAAGTGAGTTTCAGCAGTTTTTATCTCTGAATGGAATTAACCACATGTTGACAGCACCAGGTCACCCATCCACAAACGGACAAGCCGAAAACTTTGTTAAGACATTCAAAAAGTCTATATTAGCAAACTTAGATCAAAACAAAGATGCTAATATAAATCAAGTATTATGCCGCTTTTTGATGGATTATCGTAACATGATCCACTGTAGTACAGGCGAAACTCCAGCAAAATTATTTTTTGGTAGGAAACTCAAAACCCGTTTTAGCAAACTCAGACCACCAAACACAAGAAAAAATAATTCATTCCCAATATAGCAACATCAAAAATCACAAAGGAAACAGGAATGAATCTTTTCAGGAGGGGCAGAAAGTAATAGTGCGTGATTATCGAAATCCAAATAAGCCTAGTTGGACTCAAGCCACAATTAAACAAAAACTAGGACCTCAATCGTATTTGTGTGTTTTCGCTCACAACAATCACCTGATTAAACGTCATCTGGATCAAATCAGAAGTCAAAAGACCACACAACAACAACAACCCATCAAAACAAATGTGCAAAGATGTGCTTTAGCGACAGCTGTTTTCGAAGCCCAAAAATATTTTGTTGCTTAGATTTTAATGCTAAAAAACTAAGTGAGTGCTAATAACTTGTACCGTTCAAAATTACATAAAAATTATTAAAGACAAAAAACTAGGTTCAATAGATTTTTAAGATATACATATAATACAGACATTAATTGCAATTCAATATGCAAGTTTTACGTGTTTTTCGATGATGGTCTAAAACAAATTCTTTGATATTCACATGAGCATTTGGCCTGTATAAAATATTAAGTAATTAAGACGTATACTTAATATTTTATATACAAATGAATTTATTTATAGCGTATACGCACATTATACAAATATTTGCCATAGTTTCAATTTATAACGTTTTTTATACCCGCCACCAAAAAAAATGGTGGGGGTATATTCATTTTGTCATTCCGTTTGTAACACATCGAAATATCCATTTTAGACCCCATAAAGTATATATATTCTGAATCAGGGTTTGATTTGATGACGATCTAGCTATGTCCATCCGTCTGTCTGTCTGTCCATCTGTCCGTCTGTTGAAAGCACGATAGAGGTCGCACCGAAAAAGCTAGGGAGCTCAAATTTTGCCAGAATCTTTCTTATAGACAAGGTTTGACTAGTATTGAAAATGGGCTAAATCGGAATATTAGGAAGAGAGTTATAGCTCGAAAAGCAAGAGTAGGTCGAAAAAACCGTGTCCCTCGAACATCGAATAAAATAGAATTGTGTCCAAACGCATTAAGGTAGACTCATGAAACTTCGAATATATATTTTCTGAGTAAAAACAATATTTTTCCCCGAAAATTATCTAAATCTCTGCATTAGGAGAGGAGTTATCGATCAAAATGTACGAAAATTTTTACTGCACAGTGTATTTTTCGGTATATTTAAAAACAAAAACGTCATAAAAGCAACAAAATTGGATATACGACTCTGAAATTTCGCCCACTTTGTTTTTTGGTGAAACGCTTTTTTGTAACGGAAACTTAAGGTGCCACGCCCACTTTTACGCCCACCTCCCATATAACGTTTTACCTAAATTCATATAATTTCTCTATTAATAAAGATTTTGGCATAATGAAGGACTATGTAGAAACATCTAAGTTGTACTCATTCGCAAAAACAACTTTGACACGCCTACTATAACGCCCACTTTTCACGTTATCTACCGTTAATGAAATTTAAAAGCTCATAAAACCGCCAAAATTAGAGGTATGATGATAAAATTTGCTACGTATATCCCCCTAGGCAATTTCATTACTGTGCCAGAAAATTAAGGTTCCACGCCCACTTTTACGCCAACTTCTCAATAAACGGTTTAACTGAAATTCATATAATTTCTCTATTAATAAAGATTTTGGAACAACAAAGGACTATATTGAAACATCTAAACTGTACTCATTCGGAAAAACAACTTTGACACGCCTACTATAACGCCCACTTTTTACGTTAGCTACCGTTAATGAAATTTAAAAGCTCATAAAACCGCTAAAATTATAGGTATGATGATCAAATTTGCTACGTATATCCTTCTAGGCAATGTCATTACTGTGCCAGAAAATTAAGGTGCCCGCCCACTTTTACGCCAACTTCTCAATAAACGGTTTAACTGAAATTCATATAATTTCTCTATTAATAAAGATTTTGGAATAACAAAGGACTATATTGAAATACCTTAGTTGTACTAATTAGCAAAAACAGCTTTGACACGCCTACTATAACGCCCACTTTTCACGTTATCTACAGTTAATGAAATTTAAAAGCTCATAAAACCGACAAAATTAGATAATAATAATAATAATAATAATAATAATAATAATAATAATAATAATAATAATAATAATAATAATAATAATGATAATCAATGTTATTGTTGTGCCAAAAAGTTAAGGTGACACGCCCACTTTAACGCCTACCTGCCATATAACGGTTTGTCTTAAATTCATGTAATTTCTCTAATGACAAAGTTTTTGGGAAAATAAAGGACTACATTGAAATATCTAAGTTGTATTTATTATTAGAAACTTTATTGACACGCCTACTTTAATGCCCACTTTCATTGAAAGACTACATTTACAAAAGCATTTTAGTAGCATATCGAAGTTATAAAGGGTGGTTAAATTTTAAGGGCCGATGTTGAATTTAAATAAAACACAAATTATTTATGAAATTATTATTATTTCTTTTTGTAATTATAATATTTGTATGGTTCAATTATGTATTTAACAAAATATCGGCCAAATGGTCGATGGCGCCACTCCTCTATCTGATGGTCCAAATTTTCAATGACAATGTTGATGGTCAATTGCTGGGCATGATGATGAGTCGACGTTGACTGCTCTTTTGCCACACTATCGCAAAAAACAGCAATGGTTCCCATTCAACGAACTAAGAAGGCATTCACAGATTTTCTAACATTTTATACAGACCTGTTTTGCAGAAATTTAAATATTTTTTACAATTTTCCCGATTGTGGACAAATTTGAACGATTATGTTGACCAAAAGAATTACGAAGTGCACAAAATGCATTTTGATTTGAACGCCCATTTTCATAAAAAACCTGAATAACTTTAAAGCGTTGCTCATTTGCGTATCTTTCCACTGTTCAAATTAAGTTGGACTGAGATTGAAAAATGTCAAATGAAATGCAAAAAAAACTTGTTGTTTGTGTGGCTCATCGTCAACATGGGCCCTTAAAATTGAACCACCCTCTACAAAGAAAGTGATACATATTTTATTATAAAGAGATTTTCCATAATGATTAACAAAATAAAAAATATTGTGCTTTAAATGTACACAAAATTGGTGGTGGGTATAAAAGATTCGGCACAACCGAATATAGTGCTCTTACTTGTTTTATAATATTTTATTTGGTTGTTGGGTTTATGCTGGTCTATATGCATTTCACTGGTTCTTATACCAGATCGTCAGTAGACCTTCTACTTAAATTCTTGAAAAAGTTTAAAATGTTATTTAGTTAAGTTTTATTTTCATTAACAAAATGAGAATTCAAAAATAAAACAAAAAATTATAAAAAACTTCCACAAAAACCCTAACCAACATTTTTTCTTTTTTAAGGTATTTGATTTTTCTAATCCATTTAAGATTTTTTTATAAATTTTAGACTCTATATATCTGATCTCAGTTTTAATATTGTGCATTAGATTATTCTAATTAACAAAGACTCGTTCTTCAAGATAATTCCATAGAAAAATAATAAGGGTGAGTTAAATCGGTTGAACGTCCTGGCCAATTAACTTCTTATTTCTTGAGACAATTAGTTCATTAAAAATTTTCTTTAAAAGAGCTATTGTTGATTGGGCCACATGTGTTGTTACTTCATTTTGCTGAAATTGTTGGCAGCCAGAAGAAGTAAAAATTTATTACTCATAGTACGATACCTGTTCTTATTAACCGTTTTTGCATTATCAAGTTCATTTTCAAAGAACAGGAGCCTAATAACTCTATTTGTTGCCACTTTACAACGGTGCACCTTTGAAATTGTCAGTACCCTAAAGACTTATATTTTTAATTTACATAGTCATTAAAATGTACTTCATTACACATTATTAAATTGGTAAGAGACTCACTCTTTTCTGCAAACAACTCTAGGAAGCATGCTGCTCATGTTAGTCTTTGACTGTGGTCAACTTGGTAAAATTTATTGGCAGCATTTGAAAATAACGTGATATAATACACCGATGTGCTATTCTAGAGATATCTATTTATCCAGAACGTCTCACCGTTAAAGTCTTACTTTTCCTTAACGTTCACTTGATTCTGTACTATTATCGATCTTCCTGATCGTAGCAAGACTATAGTCGCTCCCCCATTTTGTTTCAGACGTCATCTACATTACGACATTATACTGGTCGAGCGCTTGTTTTTGATACTAATATTGTGGGGGTAAAGGGGACAAAGTCGTAACTATTATATTTGACTCATAGTTTTGCCATTTAATCTAGGATGCCATCTTGATTTTTTTTTCATATCTAACTATATTTTAATATTTAAACCCATTCATTTGATATTGGCTCTCTTGGTTATAAGGAAACTGAAAATATCTATATTTGTTTGTAAGTTTTAGGAAAAGCACCAAGGCAGTTGTACTTTGTGCTTATATCTCAGTTGGTTTTTAGATCACGGCTTATAATTTGGTATCTTAAGCGTGTTAAAAAATTATTTAGGGGTTTAAAATTTTGTATATATATATTTAAAAAATATATACTTTTTCAAATTGTTTTTAATTTAACTTTGCGGATTAGTGATGAATTTGTCTAAAAATTTTCACTAGTGTCTTCAGAGGCGTACCAAATTTATAAATAGTAAAAACTATTTCTATAAATTATTCTAAGGCTGGAGAATTTTAATTCTAGAAGTAAAAATAAGCGAAAAAAGGCAATCATGTTTATTTGCTCATATCTTAGACAGTGATTTTGCTGTTCTTAAACAAAAATCTGCCCATAAATATTTCTGATATTCTTATACCTTACACGGGTCTCGGTAATATTAGAGCGCTTCAAAAAGTGAACATTCGGACGAACGGTCCGACGGTCAGACCCTTCACATTGTAGTGTGAAAGGTATAAACACAAATTCATACACATATAAAAAACTGTTCATATAAACAAACATTACTTAGTCTTGAGACATAAGATTCTTTTCATCTAGTTATTAAAATAGAGTAAAGTTCTTTAATATATTTACTTAAACACATAACCTCTAATGAATTTTTTAAGATTAGTTATATTAACTTAACTGTTAGTTGACTTACTTTTTGATAAGGTAAGACAAGTTTAAACCAGCTGTGTAAATGAAATAATTTAATAAAATTTTTCCCCAAAATATTTTGGATATTTTTTAATAATTTCTTGTTAATAGTAGTATTTTTTAGAAACAATGGAACATAAAACAATAAGAGCATTAAACATAAAAATATTTAGATTAATTAAACAGTTTTTAATGCGCAAAAATACATATTAACCAAACTACACCTTACGGTTTAAAAATTGTTAAGTTATTAAGAAATTAAAATTTTATTTTTTATTATGAAGTGTTACAACAATTTTTATTAGTATTTTGTTTAAGCACTATCATCAGCCACACTTCAGACGAACACTGCTATTTACTCTTTTTTTTTATTTATTTATTTATTTGTACACCTGTGTGGAATTTTTTTATTAAATGTAATTTTTTGTGCAAGTTTAAGAATAAATTTTTTTTTTACTTCCTTAGAGACCATTATTACTACCACGTTAAACAACAAATGTAAATAAAAAAAAAAACATCTGTATTGCAACAATTTATTGAGAGACTAAAATACACCACTACAGTACAGCGTTAGAATGGCAATCAGCAATGCAGCTTTGTATGAGTTGCCATATGCAGCCACACAAACAAATAAATACTTTTTTTTTACTTTATGCCGGTTTAGTATTGTCGGTGATGTGTCGTGTAATATTGCAATCTTCTCTAACTGCTTAAGTTAAAAGTTTGAAATTCGCAGCAAAAAAAAACTCTTCGAGTATACCAAAGGGAAAAAACTATCTAAAAGAGTTCAGAAAAAACATGAGCATTTTCTTCGTTGTTTGTCAGAAAAGTAAAACAATAAAAAAAACGGGTAAAAGATAAAAACAGGTAAAACCATTACTAGTCACGAATTCTCCACTCTACTATTTTTAGTTAGCAATTTTCTCTTGTTATTAGTTTTTCATTCTTTTATTATAATAAACCCCAAACAATGCGAAGTGAAAAAAGTTTGAAAAAATAAAAGCTGGTACAAACATTTTTTAATATATTAAAAATGATGGGTACTGTATTCAGGGTAGAATTTTTAATAAAAAAAAACTCAAAATAATTTAAATAAAAATACAAAATCTCACACAAACACAAACATAAATTAGACAACTTCTATTACTTATACTCGTGCTACTTTCTTTCCTCTTAAGGCTTTCAGTTTTGAGCTGAGACAAAATAAAGCAAGAAAAAAATATATAAAAGTGCCCCTGGGTATAATTTTATGAGAAAATAACGCATATTTTTCATTAACTCTGAGGAGTAAATACTGTTTAAGAAGTCACTATTTAGCTCGTGCTTAAAGTAAGAGTGTGTATTTAAGTATTACAGCTAAAAGGTTTTCAGTGTTAGGCAACATTAACTTTAGTAAAATATTAAAATTAATGTTACATTTAGAAAACAACAAACACTGTATTCTGGATAAGGCTCAAGTATAAATAGAGTTAATTATTTCGTTTTTTTTCCTGTATGTGTGCAAAATATTTTTTGGTTAAAGACAGTTGTACTGTGAAATTATTAGCAATAGCGTATACGAATTATATGCATTAATATCATAAACATACCTATCATATCGTCATATGAGTTCAATAAGGCCCTAAATTACATTGAACAAATTTTAGAGAAGAAGCAAGAACTCTCTGACATACAAAATGACTAAAAAAATTAAAAAGTTTTTTCAGTTCAACCCCAACTATACCCAACAAAAATGTAACAAGTCCTACCAACGTGTATCTCTAAGACACACACGTGAAGTTAAAAAAGGAAATTCAGTATTTTTAATCAAGTTAAATTATTATTACAATCACTGTTTCCAATGAAAAAGTTTTATGCCATATTATTTGCAAACATTAAAATCTTAAAATCCCAAAAATATCAGCTTTTTCGTTTAGTTGTTTCACAATTATTGACAGTTGGTAAAGCTTCTTCCTAAAGAACTTCCAGCATTTACTGAACTATAGGTCATTGTTATAAATTTCATGATTTTTGGTGTATTAGGGAAAAATAAGTGCTTCTCAAATGTTTGTATACAAGGTCTGGTATCTGTTAGAAACTTCTCGGTAGTTTAAGTTGCATTTGTTTGCTTCAACTTTTAAGATTTAATAAAAAAATAATCCATCTTAGGTATGAAATACAAGACATATATAAAATAAAATTCAAAAAGTTTGGTTTCGACATAATGAAGATTTTCGTAATAACATTGAATTAAACTTCAAAATGTGTCTCATACACACATGTTGTTAAGAGTAGGGTCTAGCTAGGTTTTTATTAAAGAATTATTATTTAAAGAAAAATAACCAGTTTTTTTATTTGCAAAAAAGTTAAGTTTACGCCTTTAAGGATTTGTTTTCCTAAAAACTGACTTCGCATTGCGTCGGTAGTGTTTCGACTAGCGAAATTTTTTAATACACACGAAAAGAGGGAATTACTATTTTATTTTTTGTTAAATATATTTTTAAAAAGAGGACTAACATGCATGTATTAAGTTTTTAATTAAAAGCAGTCAGATTCGTTTTTTCTCTATAAAGCACACAAATGAGTCAAAAAACTTCATTTAAAACTTAAAAGCATTATTTTCCTAACCACTATTTTTAGAAACAAAAACAGTACGTGAAAAATGTGATCCGATTTATGTTATCGCATTTTATCGGTCTGAATTAACTTCGTAAAACAGGATATTCGTGTATTCATTTTAATGTGGTAAATTAGTATAAATGACAATATTAGGGTTTCCGGTTTGCTTTTAGAATTTATTTTTTGTTATTGAATTTTATCGAAAGGCGTTAGTAACACTTTTGTTTTAGGAAGTTTTGTGCTTGCCCTTAGGGCTTTTAGAATTTTTGTTGATAGGATCGTTATAATAATATAATGTGAAATCAATTAACAAGTCGATATTAGTTTTTTGTTTTTATTATCATAAGGCTCCAAAGTAAGTTTAGTTCTTATATAAAACAAAATGTAACAATTCTAAAAAGATCTAAGCGCTTGAACCATTTGCAAACAAATAAATATTACGCGGTGTGTCAAATTATATTCTTAAACCACTTTTAAGGCAGTACAAGAACAAAATATTAAAACAAATACGAAAAAAAAAATTCATCTAAAATCTAGTTTGGCATGAATTTAATTTTAGTTTATTGAATTCCCTAAAAATATGTCCAAGTTAACTTAAACTTAACTTCATTTAAGAAAAATTTGAAATAAGTTAGATATTTTTTAACAATAATAAAAACAACTTTATTTAAGTTAAAAGCGTTCCTTAAAACAAGATAAATTAACTATATAATGCCACCATACTCACATATTTGTAACTTAATATTAGCAACTTTTATTAAGATTGTATAAAAAATGGTTATTTGTAGCAAAAAAAATTACTTATTCCTTAGAATTGTGGATAATTTAAAAGTATAATTTAACTTCATCGTAGTACAAATTTACTAATTTCTAGTTAATTATAGAACAGTATTTATACTATAATTTAGGGAAACTATAAACTTTGCTTAAGCTTTATTTTACTTGTAGCCAAATCATTACCGAATTTCTTTAGTTTTAGTAAAATTTACTTAAATTTAGTAAACTTTTTTTTGAGTGTAGCAAAAATTAAAAAAAAAACAGTATATTTTTTAGGTGAACTACGCTAAAAAGTATATATAAAGCACTAATCATATACAACCAAGATCTAAATTAGCAATTAAAATTTTATTATCTTATTAACTTATCTTCAAACTCCTGTATTTAGTTAAAAAAACGTAACATAACAAACAAATTAAGTATCGACCAATTCTTTATTACGGAGCGGCAGTCTGGTGGGTGGCGCTGGAGAAGAGAATCCACCAGGACAGTTATGGACGTATTATGAGAATGGCTGCGATTATGATAACAGGTGCTCTTAGGACCACACCATCTAAGGCACTGTTCTTTATTTTAAACTGGTTACCACCAGACATCATGGCTAGGCAGATGGCTGCGGACACCGCACTGAGGCTGAATGCCATAAGGGCATGGAAGTATGTGAATTATGGAAATGCAAGAATTTTGGGTATGATCAATATTGCTTCTCCTATTGATTACAAGGTACCTGAACCAGCATTCGATCCGGGTTTCGTGACGAATATACCGGATAGATCTGAATACGACAACGGCCTCCGACCTCCGGAGAATGCCATCCAGATATTTACTGACGGATCGAAATCACATGCTGGAGCTAGATGTGGTATCTTTTCGATCCAGTTGGGTTTGAAATTGTCCCTTAGGCTACCGGGTTACTGTAGCGCGATACAAGCCGAACTAATGGCTATAAGGACAGCCGCGGAACAGATTCAGTATAATGAAATATCGGGCAGGGATATTTATATATTTACTGACAGCAAGGCGGCTATTGGGTCCCTTGAGAGTGTGTACAGCACATCGAAATTTGCCCAGGAATGCCGGGTGTCTCTTGAGGAGATTGCGCGACATTCGACGGTTACCCTTGTGTGGGTTCCAGTACATGAGGATATTGATGGTAAAAATAGAGCTGATGCACTTGCAAAAGCCGGTACCACCTTAGACTTGGTTGAATCCAGTTATGCTTTGGGTATTCCCTTATCGAAGGGTAAGCAACTAATCTCGCATCAATTCTATTTGGATGCCAAGGAAAGATGGGTGAGAGAACCCACATACTTGGAAACCAGAAAGATCTGGCTTGACATGGATGTGCATAGAACGCAATATGCAGTGAATATGCCCCGAATCCACCTTAGGAACTTCATAGTGGTCATTACCGGACACTGGCCTATAGGTACACATGTGAAAAGGCTAAATATCCCTTACAACGACTTCTGCAGAAGTTGCGATAACGAGGAAGAGGAGGAGACGACTGAACATCTAATCTGCAATTGTCCTGCATTCGGGGACCTGAGATGCCAGATTCTGGGTCAACGAATACTTGTAAGTAAAACTTGTCTTTCCGCAGTTGAACTGGGAAAGATCCATACCTTCGTAAACAGGACAGGATGGCTGAGGAACGACAGCCAGAGGACATAGACAAACGGGCGATGGTGCCTACGGTATCACAACGGGACCCTTGGAGGACCCAAGAGAGCAATGCCTTCAGACGGCTGCCGGATCTAACCTAACCTAACCTAAGTCAGGTATCAATTAAGTTTTTGTTATTCAAATACAGGGAAAAGAAAGCTGCCTACCGAGGTATGTTTTTCAAATTAGATGCGATATTATTTAACTATCTAGCGCAATATAAACTCGAAATTTTGAAAATTGATGCTCTCAAAATATTGCTTTCTGACAACAACAACAACAACAAATATCTAAATTAAACATTTAAATAAAAATTATTAGTGATTTTTGTGGTAAAGTCAGCATTTATATTTTTTGAGCCAACCATTCTGCATCAGTGTTGTTTGCTAGATATTCAATTATTAGGAATGACGATGAGTCAAGGTCATTAAATTTTTTTAACAAAAACAAAATCTATTTATCAACAATTTGTCTTTCAACCATTGTGTATTTTGTTCTTTGGTTTTCCATACCCTCAATTGATTTTTAAACAAAAATGTAACAAAATTCTAATAGTGAATAAAAATATCGTATGCATAACAAGTGAATTTATTATTTTAAGAATAATTATTTTATATTCATAATAAGCCCTTATTCGTCCAACCCACTACGTCATCCAAATATTTGTGCAAATAGTTTTGTTTGCCTTTAAATCTGAATTTTTTTTTAGAATTTTGCAACAAAACAATAGAATTTTGATTTTTTGTAACTAACATGAAATCACATACACACAGTTAAATAAATATACATATATAGATTAGCATAATTTTATGGCCACCTCTGACATCATCTATCTGTCTGCCTGTCTGTCTGTTTCTATATTATTTATTTCGGTTATTTTCTAACATAATTTTTTTAAAGTAAAATAAAACAAATTTAAGCATGCAAAATTTTTTTGTCTGTTTGGATTTCACTAAACTTTATTCAGTTCTATAAACACTTACGTATATAGATTAACAGTGTGTTGAAGAACTGAATCAATGATGGTGGAGTTTTTTTTTGCTTAAACATAAATAAAACCTTGTTTATATTCAGTTGTTTAACCAAAAACACTTTTGTTTTTTATGCCGAAAATAGTAACCTTTTAAATTCAAAATCATTCAGTGGAGAGTGCAAGACATGTTAAGAAGTTGAAAAATCTGTACTTTTTTCTTTTGTTATTGTCAAAGGGAAGAAGTTGGATAAAAGGCGGTGTTAATATCAGATAAGAGGGACCTTGACTATCTTTCTAATTGCCGAATGAATGCAATATACTTTAGGCATTCTGTAATTAAACGGCTGGCACACTGGATGAGGTATTTTTAAATATTCCATAGGGATGTTAAAATCTTTACCGACAGCCAGACAGTCATAACATAACTTACTTATATCTACTCGACATGACAACACATGTAAGAAAGTCGACCTTCTTTACTTGGAAGGCGATGCATTAGAACATCACCCACATATAAGTGCGGGAATACGAGACCAGCTGCATAGCTGATGACTTTGTAAGGGAGATGCATCACTTAATGATCAGGAATCTATTCCTACTATGGCATATTCCTCTCTGTTTGTAAACTCGTATGTATAGTAGAATGTAATAAAGCGAGGATGACATGGCCTAGAATTTATCCTCAATGCACCAAGCGTCTGCTTAGCTTTGCCAGAAAAAGTATTCTAGCCTATAATTACTTCTGTATATGTCATTGCACCACACAGAAATATATTCGAAGGACAATTTTTTGAACTTTTAGACTACAAAGCCTGTTAAAAATATCAACACTAAGTCTTGCTAAAATTTCTAGCATAAAAGGCAGTCCCTTAATCAGTCTAAAATTAGGAAAATAACGCCATTTAGACATATTTTCCTTGAACTGGTTGACGTACCAGATATCGATTTCTCTTCTTTGTATCAGTACTTTAACTATTTGTCCGTCTCTTTACTATTAAACTCTTACCGATAAAACAAAGGGATTAAATGGTGCACCACGTAAAACTGCTCCGCAACGCAACTGTTCAACCTAATCTACATACTATATTACTTACAAAAATTACTAAAGATTTTTGAAACAGTTTTTCTGAACTTTGACTAAATATAAGTTTTATATAACCTTTATAATTTTTCTGCATCAGAGAGTTAAGATATTAATAAATGTACTTTTTTGATTTTTATTTTTTTACGTTTATTTTTTAAAGGCAACATTAAATAATATTAAAAGTTGTTTATTTACTTAATACCAATAGCATTTGCGTTGTGGTCTCAGTTTTATCATCGCACTTAGCTTTATTTTGAGTAACAAAAAAGCTCCCACTTATGCACTTGTATCTACTTCCCCATCTCTGAAGTAAATTTTTTAATTATATTTTTTTAGTTTACTCAGTTGTTCATTTTTTTCGAGCAATCATTTCTTAACAACTAAAAATACTATTTAGTTCTTATACTCTCAGTTTATGAACAGTTTCAAATACACAAAAAAGATTTTCTAACAATTAAAATTGTAAAACAATTTAATCAAAAACAATTGTTTTAATAAATTGTTTCTGTATCCTTCACACAGCAGTGAAAAAGGTTTGTCATTCCCTGTGAAATTTCTAAAATTTTCATTTCCGACCCCATAAAGTATATATTTGCTGAAAGCTTATGAGTAGGGGAGTCGATTAAGATCTGTCCGTCTGTGCGTGTGTATGTTGAAATCAACTTTTTGAAGCCTCCCGACATCGCATGGATCCGGGTGAAGTATTTAAATATCAGAGTAGATCGGTATTGAAAATCAGAAATATCATTATATAAACAACTGAGATATGAGCAAAAACCACGGCAACCTCGTTTTTTTTTAACGCAACAACAACAACATACATACATACAAACGTGGTATACTGGTCAGAGTAAACGAAGCATCAAATCCCAGCTAGGCCAAAAAAAAAATTTTTATTTTATATATTATACTAGCCAAACCCGGCGCGCGTTGCTACGCCCCTTAATGAATCAAAATGCATTCTGAATTTTAATTGAATATCAAGTGCAAAAACCTAAAAATTATAATTTTTTTATGGGCGTGGCCCTGCCCACTTTTCTAATCACGAAATTGTAAAGTCATAACAGCTCAATATGTGTGCAAAGTTTCAGAATAATCGGTCAAGTGCAAGTACCTCAAGATGATACCTTTTTTTATAGGCGTGGCACTGCCCACTTTTCTAATCACGAAATTATTGAGTCATGACAGCTCAATATGTGTGCAAAGTTTCAGAAAAATCGGTCTGGTGCAAGTACCTCAAAATTGTAGCCTTTTTTATGGGCGTGGCCCCGCCCACTTTTTTAATCACAAAATTATAAAGTCACGACAGCTTAATATGTGTGCAAAGTTTCAGAAAAATCGGTCAAGTGCAAGTAGCTAAAACTAATAAGTAATTTTTTATGGGCGTGGCCCCGCCCACTTTTTTTCATCCATAAACACTCCCCGGTATGTGTACAACAACTTACCAAAGTTTGAGCCCGATCGGTTTTACAGTTTCAGAGTCTATAGCTAACACACACACACACACACACACACACACAGAGTTTCACTTTTATATAAATAGATATATTTTTTAATTTTTATACCCTTCACCTGTGGTGCACAAGGGTATATATAGCTTTGTCATTCCATTTGTAATTTCTATAATTTTCATTTCCGACCCCATAAAGTATATATTTTCTGAAAGCTTATGAATAGAGGAGTCGATTAAGCCCTGACCGTCTGCCCGTCTGTCCGTGTGTTGGTTGAAATCAACTTTTAGAAGCAACTATATGTTCCTCAGATCTGTATATGGTATCAATCTCTTGGAAATATCCAGGAATGAATCGCTATTGATATTCAGCACAATCGCCCCATAACTTTCTGAGATATGAGCAAAAAACCACGACCACCTCGTTTTTTTACACAATCACAACAACAACCTACATACATACATACATGTAAAAAACATTCCAAAAAAAAAATTGCAAAAAAAAATATATTAAAAATAAAAAAAATAATAAAAAAAAATAATAAAAAAAATTACAAAAAAAAAATTTAAAAAAAAAATGGAAAAAAAATTTAAAAAATTTTTTTAAAAATTTAAAAAATTTTTTTAAAAATTTTTTAAATAAATTAAAAAAAATATATATAAAAAAGAAATAATAAAATATAGATAATATATTAAATAAAACAAAATTAAATTTTTTTGGCTCAGCTGGAATTCGATGCTATATTTATTCTAACCAGTATATACATATGTACGTGTACGGTGATACAAACAATTTTTATTGCATGACTACACGTTGTGAAGGGTATATAAGATTCGGCACGGCCGAATATAGCACTGTTACTTGTTTTCTTTAAAATCTTTACTTGTAATATAAGTAACCTGTTTGCAGATGTTTGTTTTACGCATGAGAGAGATAGTTTTTATAAATTACAATAAGCATGTGCAATGCGTAATCTTGTTTTATCATAGTTATTGGGATAGTGAAATAATTTGACCCTTATAACTATAAAAAATACCCTCCATATTATTTTGTTCAAGTCAGCTGAAAAAACAGAAGGGAAATATCTACTTTCCATTACATTATTTTAATGTTTACTTATAAAATTTTGCTATATTTTGGACCATACTGTAGGTATATTCATACATTCTTATTCACAATGTTCTTTTGGCATATGAAAATGAATGTGTATTCGCCTTGGCAATTTTTTTTTTTTGTACTTTTGCGCTCTCCTCGAATTCATTGAAATGTGAAAATGTAAATTAATTTAAAACCACACGAAAAGTTATTATATTTAGAATAATATTTAACAGCTGCAAATTTACATAATTTTTCTGTAATATTTTGTTCATATCTTTATTTGCGATTTATTTAGAGAAAAGTTAAGCTTGAAGACAAACATTCATTTATATATATATATGATGCTAAAGGGTTTAGATTCTTATCGTTAACTGTAGTGGTAAATTAGCAAAAGTTTGTTTGCTTAGAAAAAGAAAAAGTTACGTTTTAACAAAAAATACAATAATGTGATAAAAAAACGCAAAAATTTTTTTTATGAAAGAGTAGTGTTATATTTCGTATCAAATAAACTCATTTATTGTTCAGCATTGTATGTTTATTCATGAATTTTTTTCATTTTTTTTTTTCAATTTCTTTTTTAATTTCGTTGGGTAATTTGGTTCACCTTGTTTTAAGAGTTTTTATAAATAGTCTAAATGTTTGGTAAATTTCGTTTTCTTCCAAATTTAATGGAGATTTAAAATATTTTAAATTAAATAGAAACTTCCAATAGAGGTATTTGTAGCACTAGATGTCATAGTAATAGACTTTTTTCAGTGTACTTTGGCAAATCACAATGCAAGTAAGTAAGTTTTTGCTTAATGTTTATAAATTGTGGAAATTTTACCTCGCCTTATAGTATATATGAGCAGATAATTTGCAACAATATGGCACTATGGTTATCTTATGTATAATATTCATTTAAATTGAACCAGTACCGTGAACACAGAAGATTTTTCTGCCGCTATAGCAGCGAATGTGACTGCAGCCTCGAGTTTTTCGATCCGACCCCTATCCGAACAACTCAATTTCGTGATACGTGATTTTAATTCATCATATCATCCAAATCACTTTGAAGAAAATGGTTGCGACAAGACGGTGCAACATGCCACATAACGTAACCATGATATTGTTGAGCCGAAACGTTTGGTAACCAAATGAATCTTAAATTTGGTCTCCTCGTTCGTATGACTCAAAAACTGTAGAATACTTTTTACAGGTATAAGTTAAATCACTCCAAACTACTGCAGCCTAGATTCGATACACTATTGTTGAGATAAATCCTGGGTATGCTCGAAATAGTGGTGCAAAATTGGACCTCTAAAATAAAATTTATAAGAGGCAGTCGCAAAGGATATATACCAGAAATTATTTTGAAATTTTTTGAATAACAGAGAACGAAGTTTTGATCGTTCCCTTGAATTTGTTATATTTCACTTTAAACATGAATACACAATATAACACTCTGCACCACATAAAATGTTTAATAACCCTTTATTAGCATTGCATTCTAAAAATAATAACCTTTTAATGATTTTGATTTTACATGTTAAATTATTTATTTAAATTCTATTTTCTTTTTCTTTTCAGGTAAGGTTAAACAATCAACTAATTATGCTTAAATGAGAGGTAAATAGATTTTATTAAGCACGAACTAGATTCCACCACTTTTTTTTTAATATTTAATTTTTGAATATATTTTTTCCTTTTATTTTTTTTTAATTTTTTATGGACGTTTGTATATGTAGGCGTAGTGCAAATAGAGCTAAAAATTATGTTCAAGTAATATTTGATGAACTCAGTAGGTGTCCTTAATGTCTATTGTGCTAATGTTATAACTTTTAACAATTTTAAAAAAGTGTTAAAATTTTTATATTACCTTTTAATAATGCTAACATTTTTGGGACCCGACTTTATGAAAAACTTTCAAAATTATCTTTAATTAAATCATTGTATTTAAATTTTTATGTAAACAAATACTGTAAAATTGAAATAATCTTAGTAATTTTTAAGATTAATTTCTTGGTTCAATTTATTTTATTACTAAAAAACAACAAAATATTATTAGAATTTTAATATTTACTGGAAATAATACTCTGTAGATTATTTGGCTAAGTAGCAGAAAATTAATACAAAAACAAAGTTAGCATTATTTGTCCTGGTAAAAGTAGTCATCTCCAATGTTACTTCATACACGCAAAGAAAAACCATGGTTACGACATGATCACGGCGGTCATATTATTTTTTTTAAAACAATATTTGGTTGTCGAAAACAAGTAATAGTTATTTTTGTTTCATTTTATTATATATTTTGTAACGATAATCAAGCATTTGTTTGAATTGTATTATTTAATGATTACTTTTCGTAAAAATTTCAAAATGGTTATCATTTAAAAATAGTATGATTTAAAAAAATTAATTTGGCAAAAATAACATTATATTTAAAAGGATTAAAAATTACAAATAGTCATTAAATAATAGGTGAGACAACAGTATGATTACAAATTAATCAAGCTATGATTTTTTTAATAATAATTTGATTTCAACTGTTCTTCTTCTTGCTGAATAAATTTTTATTATTTGAAAAGTTTGAGATGTCAAAAAAATGAACAAAAATTTTGAAAAATTAAAGAAAATGCAAAAAAATAAACGAGAAAATGTAAAAAATATTGATAAAAAAATGCAATTAAATTGGTGAGTACAAGCAACATGTGTATGTTACAGCAAAAGACAATAATTTGTCGTAAAAAAGCAAAGATTGTCGATTTCAATTGTAATCATATATATGATTATTGAATAATACTTTGATTAAACATAATAATGATAACTGGTAACCATTATTATTTTTAACCATAATCATACAATTCAATCATAGTATGATGCCCTTCGATTATGGTTACCACAACCATTAACATTAAAAAATCCATTCTGGAAGTTCTTGAGTTATGCCACTTTTAAAATAAGTTTGCGATCTGTATCTGCTCAAGTAATCATGATATTTGCAGTTATGATCTTTTTAAAATGTATAAATTATCTAGACATAAACCCATTTAAAAACGATAAAAGGTGTAGTTTTTCGCTATAATTGTTTTGTTAATAATTTCTAAAATTGTTTTTCAATTGTCTTGGATATATTTTGTATCACAGATTTATTAAATTTTTTAGATTTAATGTTACTTAATGCTTTTTAGAAATAAGTAGTTGTAGATTGGCTTAAAATTATCTTCAAAATAAAGGGTGGTTAAATTTTAAGGGCCGATGTTGATTTTGAATAAAACACAAATTATTTAGGAAACTATTGTCTTTTTATTATGCTAATATTGAAATGGTTCAATTATGTATGGAACAAAAATCGGCCAAAGGAACACCGCGACCTTGGTGGCACACCTTCATCCATAATAATAATTAATAGTTAAACCCTTTCATGTCATACCTAAATTGATTTGGTTGAGGAAAAAATTATCCACCATTTTGTTATGGCTCCATCTTGGATTTTAACGTTATTCCGCGAGTCAAGTTATCTAAGGTCGTATTATTTCGTCGGCTATTATGGATATTAAAATTGCTTTCTCTTTTGCAAGTTAAGCCCTTTCTATTACTACTTATATTTCATCTGTCTGTTGTCCAGAAGCTTAGAAAATGGATTTTTGTTTATAAATTTTAGGAAAAACAACGAAGCATTTTTATCCTTAAGTTTACATCTTAGTTAGTTTTTAAGTGTTGTATCGGTATTTTTAAGCAAAAGTTTTCGAGACTGTGGCTTATATATATATTGGTATGTTTATCATGTCCAAGAGCTAACTAGAAGTTTTAGAATTTTGAGATATTGAAAAACTTTTGTATATTTATATTGTTGCCTATAACTTTACCGATTAGAAACCCGTTTGTCTACAGCGAGGCATTAGAATATACAAATAGTATAAAAAGTATCAATAAAGTAACTTAGGGCGGAAAATTTCAAATTTTTTGGTAAAATTTTTTGGAAAAAGAGAAGTACTCAATTTTGTTTGTTCATATCTCAGAAAGATATGAGATGATTATTCTGCAATTTAACAGCAATTCATTTTAAGATATTTTTAAAACATTGATATATCACATAGACCTATGCCATTTTTGGGGGCTTCTTAAAGTTGAGTTAAACAGCATACGGACATTGCTTCGTCGACATTAAAAGTCATAGAAATCATAGGTTTTATGGAATATGAAATGAGTATTTCAGAAATAATAAACGATGTGACCTGGCACTCAGTTGAAGTGTATACCTTTAGGTCGTACAAAATAACTAAGTTTTTTTATTTAAACATACATAGACCAAAATAGTCCCTTCACATATTGTAATACATATTTATGTTTTACAGTTATAAGTTTAAGGAAAGGAATCAAAAATGGTTCAGCCATCTGTAGGGTTAAAAATAATGCACATAAAAATCCTCTTATCATACTAAATTTCTTTAAGTATAACCAACCACTGCGGTCAATATTTAATAGTAAAATTTACCTATGTTCATACACATACATTTGCATACCAAATAATAATTTTTGATGTGCATGTCCGTAACAGTTTGCATATCTCTCTGAAGTTCAAAAGAGGCATATTAACAAATAAACAAGCATAAGCATGTACTTACTTTTAGCATTCAAAATCAACAACTCTGCGAATGACGAAGAAATGGGAAAGCAACAGCTTGACTGCCTTTCATATTTAATAGATTTAGTGTAAAATTTAAAAAAGGACCAACATAAACGACAACTAAACTACGTTTAATTTAAGTTGCAGCAGTAAAAAAAAAATTGTTATGTTACCATCAATATGAAAACACTTGGGTGTTTAAAAGTACATTTACATTTACACACACACACACAGATATGTATTACACAAGTACCTACCATCGTTAATATCAAAATCATAGTTCTATGATTTCAATGCTAGAAATATAGAAGAGCACGATAGAAAAAAATGTACTCTAGATAACACACAAGAGTAGGGGAGCATGATGATATTATGGTGTGGTAGAAATTTGTAACTTTTTTGCATTGAGTTTCCTGTTGTATACACAAAATATCCTCTTTTACTTTTTCAATCATGTCAAATTGTCATATCGCATTTCCACGCTAACAAGGTGTTCAATATGTTGCTTCGTGGTTACAGTTACAGTTCAAAAGGATATAAAAGAAGACATAAATGTGGCAATTATCAGTAACTTTGTAAACGTCTGTACTTGTGGGTGTTTGTCTATATTGACGTTTTTCCACATTTAAGTGAAAAGTGAAAAAAGTTACTTTGATAGTTTAACTGCAATTTCAAATCGTTATTTTCGAACAATTACAGATAAAATAAAAATGTATTTAATATGTTTGTAATGATATAAATTTAAAAGTAACTGGATATGATAGAAAAAGGTTATGATAAATAAAAACACAAAAACATTTTTGCTGAATAAATGATTTTACTGTACACTTTACAAGGTAAAACGTGAACTTAGTTGAATGAAAATAAGTTTTGTTCACATTCAGTATATATTGTAAGTTATTTTCAAAACATAAACTTGCCTTAAATAGATTTTATTTATTTATTTATTTAATTTAATCAACATAATAATATTTACAGTTGAGCAACATTTTTAATTTAATTACAAAAATAAAGAAAAATAAAAACAACATTAAACGTATGCATTTGAGTTTAGAAATCTTATCAGCTTTCCACTTGTTACAGCAACATTATCAGAAAAGTCAATGTGAACATAGAACTTATTTACCTCAGCACAAATTCTTCTAATTGGATCAAAGTTAATGTAGTTTGATCTATGAAATGGTACATATAACGGTTCATAAAATCTAAGCTGCCTATTAGGAACATTGATGCATATTTTATGTCGAAGATATGTAGAATCAATTTTGCCTTGAATTATATTTATGACAAATGCAATATTGGAAACAATTCTTCGGCTTTGTAACGTTGGGAGCGCAATGAGTAGTAAACGACTACGGTATGACGGTAAGTTTGTATTAGGATTCCAACGAAGGTTACGAAGGCAGAACAGCAAAAATTGTTTTTGGACTGATTCAAGTTTTTGAATATAAACATCATATTGGGGATCCCAAATTACTGATCCATATTCCAGTAAAGGTCTTACCAATGACGTGAATAGATTTTTTGTTACATAAGGATCATTAAATTCCTTCGCCCAACGCTTTATGAAACTTAATACCCCATAAGCTTTATTTACTGTCATTATTACATGTGAGTTGAAATTAATTTTTACATCAAAGAGAATTCCAAGATCCAAAAACGAATCAACAACATTCAAATTAGAGCCATTTAGAGAGTAAACATTCGAAATCGGTGAATATCTGCAGAAAGTCATAGATTTGCATTTTGTTAAATTCAATTCCATAAGATTTACCGTACACCAATTAAAAAAATTATTTAAATCATCTTGGAGATAAAAACAGTCGCCAACAGTTCTAATCCATGAATAAAGTTTAACATCATCAGCAAACATTAAAATATTGCTGTATTGAATAGCCTTTGGAAGATCATTTATAAGCAATAAAAATAAGATGGGGCCGAGGTGACTTCCCTGAGGAACTCCGGAAGTTACTTCAATATGTTTTGATATACAATCATTATAAAAAACACATTGTCTCCGATCCTTTAAATAAGAACTAATCCATTTTAAAAGGTTTACCGGAAACCCTAATTTTTTGAGCTTCACTAACAATAAATCATGGTTAACCTTATCGAAGGCTTTACTGAAATCAGTATAGACTACATCAGTTTGGTTACCATTACAAAATCCCGTATTGATGAAGGACGTCAGTTCCATTAGGTTTGTGCATGTAGATCTACCTTTACAAAAACCATGTTGTGCTGGAGAAAGAATTGTTGATATTTGGGTAGTTAGGATGTCCGTTAATATTTTTTCAAACAGTATAGGAATGGAGTTAAGTTTAGCTATTGCTCTATAATTAGTAACATCACTACGGCTACCAGATTTATGAAGCGGCATGATAAATGAATCTTTCCAACATTTAGGAAATATACCAAATTTCAAAGAACTGTTAAATAGATGAGTGATAGGAATAGCCAAAACGTCGGCACAATTTTTTAATATGCAGCTAGGAATACCATCAGGACCAGGTTTATAACAATTTTTTATACTTCTCAGGCTTTTTAAGACAGTATCGACATCTAAAGATGATATATTAATTGATGAAGACGAAGTAATATCATAAGGATAAATTGAACTATGGAACGTTTTTGCAGAAAAAGTAGAGGCGAAGAAATCAGCAAAAGAATTAGCAATATCTGCATTATTAGAATAAACAACATTATTCATTTTCATAGTAGTTGGATACTTTGAAACTCTACGTTTGGAGTTGACAAAATTATAAAACATTTTCGGATTATTTTTAAAGTAAAATTTCATTTTGTTTATATACGATGCATAACATTTTTTGTTTTCAAAAATATAACGGCTTTGAGCTATTAAATAATAGCTACGATCAATAAGGGTTTTGCTCTTCATGAACTTTTTATATAAACGGTTTTTACGATTTTTTAACCAGGTTAAAGTACGGGAATACCATGGAGGACGATTTGATGTTACCTTTTTTAACAATGGGGTGCTTGCTGATAAACAACTGAAGAGAACTGAGTAAAATTTCAACACGATTTGATCAAAATTACTACCATTATAAGAAAAAGCAAGAATTTTAAACCAGTTAATATTATGTAACAAGTTATTTAACATATGGTAGTTCGTACGTTTAAAACAGAGCGACTCAGATACAGTGTGAACAGTTTCCTTTTGAGGCAATGGTGTAGAAATTAACAATGTAGGATGGTGTCGGTCCTCAGGAATAAATAAGGGGTTAGTCCTAGATACGTCGAATAGAGAGGGATTATTTACAAATACGAGATCCAATAAGCGGTTGTTGTAATTAAAAATTTTATTTATTTGAAAGACACTTAAATTAGTCAGACTATTGAAAAAATCTTGACTCCAATCATGTAATGTAATCGGCACAAAGAAATCTGTATCATCTGATGTAATCCAGGATGCAGTCGGAATATTAAAATCACCAAAAATCATCAAAAAATCAGCTGACTTTAGTTTATCTGCAACGGATTTTATTAACAAAACATGTTCACCATAAAGTTGTGGATCAGAGTTTGGAGGTATATATGAGCAGGTAATAAAGAGCGATATATTTTGAATTTGTATTACAACAGCGATAAATTCAATATCAGATGAATTTACAAATAATAACTGTTCAGCAGGATACAAACAGGAAACAGCAATTAAAACACCACCACCACGTTTGCCAATTCTATCACGTCTAAAAACTTGATATTTACTACAAAAAATTTCAGAGTTATTAGTATTATTAGTAAGCCAGATTTCAGTAAATGCAGCAACATGAAATTCGCAGTCAAAGCTGTTAAGGAACATATCAGTAAGCTTAGTATTCATTCCATTTGCATTTTGATAAATGATGTTAAGGGTAGAATTTTGCATTAGTTTTTTGAAGTTTGATTAGATGTTGGAATACGAGCTAAGTTTTCATCACGATAAATAAATTCACGTACTAGTGTATGGTTTGGCCAAAAATTTACGTTTACGATTTGTTCAAAATATTCGAGTGGGACAATTATTTTAAACGAGGCTCTATTTCTTGAATTAATTTTAAAAATATTTATGTTAGCAGGTAGATTATTATTAAATTTAGATAATAGGTAGTTTTTAACATCATCAACAGTTGTTTCAAGAAGAAAACGAGTAGCAAATATAGTTTTTCTTGGCGGAATTGTACGAAGTTCTCTGACGGCTTTAGTTGGTACAGTATTATCAGAAATTAAAGATGCAGCTGATGAAAAAGATGTAGTAGGTGAATTACTATTTAATTCAAGGGGTATAGTATTTAACGGAGTGATAACTTCAGATACAATCAAGTTGTTTTGCTCCATGCAAGGTGAAGGAGACAAATCATCGTATTCTACTGAATTATGAGAAGCCGGTTTTGATATTGTTATTGAAGGGATTGGATTTCTTGTAGATTTTTTCCTCTTAGGTGAAGAATTTTGTTGAACGTCAGCAAATTTATCTAAATTCGGAAAATTTGTGAAAAGTTCACCAAATTTTAAAAATTTAGATCGAACAGATAAGAAGTCCTTACTTAGTTGATCGAACTGCTCTTTATAACTTTTGAAGAATTTGTAAAATTCAACATTTATATTTTTACAATGAGGACAATTCCATTGTAGGGATTTAGTAGGATCAGCAAGCGCATCTGCATCACGCGCTTTCAGTCCACTACATTTTAAGTGATAGGTTCCAAGACACAACCAACATGATATCAAGCGGTCATTACCCGAAACGTTACAATTTTTGTTCTGGCAATCCATAATTTAATAATGAAATGTAATTTTTTTTTTAATGTAATTTATCTAATAAAATTTTAACGTTTTGGTTATTTGGGTAACTGGGTAGTAAAAATCAACTACTAAACAGTAGATGGCGCCAATATAGTACAAACAGATGTACTGAGTAGTTGTTGTATTTTATCACTTTATAAACAATATAGATAAAATATAAAACTTTACCATTTACAATCAGCACATGCCTTTAAAAATAGTGCCGCAGTAATTCGTAGACAATCAAAGCGGGTAAACGTATTATGACCAGGTTGAATCCACTAAAAATATAAATCCAAATGGAGCAGCGAACAAAACACGTCCAAACAGTTACCAGAGGAAGATATAAGAATTAATTTTCATAAAATAATAGATATGTATAATAAGTAATTAAATTTTAAGGGACGATGTTGATTTTGAATAAAACACAAAATATGTTGGAAATTATAGTCATTTCTTTTTATAATGATAATATTTGTATGGTTCAATTATGTATGGAACATAATATCGGCCAAATTGCCACTGCAACCTCAGCGGCACACCTCCAACCGACGGTCCAAATTTTTAATGACGCTGAGGCATAAATTGAGGTTCTATGCCTTTAATGTGCCGAATTATCTCATCCATTAGCTCTGCAATTGTTGCTGACTTATCGACGTAAACCTTTTTTTTATAATACCTCCGAAAAAGGAAGTCCAACGGTGTCAAATCACATGATCATGGCGGCCAATTGACCATTGAATTTGACGTCAAAAGAGAGAGATTATTTCGTTAGCTGTGTGGCAAGTTGCACCGGCCTGTTGAAACCACATATCGTCCATATCCATATCTTCTAATTCGGGCTATAAAAAGTCCGTTATCATTTCACGAACACCATTTACAGTAACTGCCTGACTGGCTTTTTTTTGATAAAAATACGGCCCGATGATGCCGCCAGCCCATAAACCGCACCAACCAGTCACACTTTGTGGATGCATTGGTTTTTCGACAATCACTCTTAGATTATCATTCGGCCAAATGCGGCAATTTTGCTGAAGATTATTTTCTTTAAAAATTTATCATCCACGGTTGCCATTTCTTCCCACCATTAAACACATTTGGAATGGTTAAGAGTCTTTAGTTCTTGGGACAATTGCATATTGTTAGCGTGTAAATGTAAGTATTTATGCATAATATTCATCAACGAGGAGCGTAAGAGGTACAATTGTTGAGCAAAACAAAGAGTTGAGGTGGCCACATTTTCGCAAACAGCAGCAATATTTTCTGCAGTTCGAACTGTATGAGCATGCACTGGTATTTTCACATCTCCACCAAATCCGGTTTGACCAAATTTGTGTACGATTTTTCCGATTGTATGCACATTTGGACGATTAAATTTGCCGAAAAAATCACGATGTGCACGATACTGAACACTCATTTTCATATGAAGCCTTAATAGATTTAACGCGTTGCTCGATTGTATTTCTTTCCATGGTTCAAATTGAGTTAGTCTGAAATTAAGAAATGTCAAATGAATTGAAGAAAAAACTTGACGTTTAGGTGTGGTTCATATTCATCAACGGCAATTAAAATTTAACCACCCTTACTTAAAAGACAGCAAATAACTTACACTCTTTAAATGATTTAAATGCACAGTCAATAGGCTAGAACGAAATATATGCTTAACATTCCGAGAAAAGAATTATCACTCATAGGAGAAGTGTTCACCGGGTGCTGCCTAATTCGACAGATTCCTACACACCTTCCTCTGCACCACAATGACTACTGCAGACACAAAAAACCGAAGGAGTGAGTGCATCACTTTCTGTTTTACTATCCAGATCTACAGTACCGCAGATTTAAATTTTTAATTCGTCGATTTTTCCAATATCCTATCGATTTGACCACAATGACAAATGAGAATATTATTATTTTATTTCTTGTGAGATCGCTTTAATTAGTTTGTTTTAGTTACAGATGTTTTGATAAATTGCTTTAGGCCATAAAAATTTAACTTTTTTTGTTTTATTTTGAAAGAAAATATTTTAAATTCCTTTATTTATTTTATTTCAATACTTCGACCTACTTCGCAGATCTTCAGGGATATATAAAAATATTTTTGACATAATTTTATATTGAGTTGAAAAACAATCTTATTTATCTATAAGTTACTAAACAACAGTTGTTGAGTCTGCAGCAATAGTTAATTACTTTAAAAATTAATTTGCCTTTTCTAGTTTCTTATATGTTATATCTTTGATTTTGTTATACACAACGATTGCAGTTAAGCCTTTGTTAATCCGTTCGATTAGTTTACTTGCAACTAGAAACATGACTGATTTAAGACGATACTGGTTAAAAATTTAACTAGAGAATATATATACTTGCACACGCACTGAATGTTGAACTAAAATCAGGAAAATTTAGTGTGTATTTTGCTTTAGTTTGACTTCTTTGGGTCGGCTAGTCATGTTTTGTTTGAAAAATGAAATAAAATAAAACTTTCGAAAAAAGTGAAAGAGACAACAAACAATGCACACTAAAAACGTTTTCATTCAGTGCTAATGAGAGTATGAGTATAAAGAAAGCAACATAATATAATTACTGTGTTTAGAATAAAATAGTTTTTTTTTTTTTCAAACTTTACTCAGGGCCGTTAACAATAAAAAAATAAAAAATATTTGGCGTTTAAATTCTTAACTGGAAGAAAATATTTGATGTTTGAATATAAATATATTATATTTTTGCTATTTTTAAGCAATTGTAAGATGCCTCTACGATGAAAAAGACTTACACTTTTGTATAATTTATATAAAGTAAATATTTCTTATGGTATGAAAATAAAATATAACCACAGAAGTTGAATTGATCATTTAAACTTACCTGATGCAGAGTTTTTCATGAGATATCGTTTATCTAAATAAGAGAATTGTTAAATTTATAGCAGAAATTATTTCAAAATACATTCAATTTTTAATAAATTTATTAGCAGATGGGTGCACATTAAGAACTTATATTTATGTATACATTTCTTCTTCTTTCTGAAATTCATTTATAATAATTGATAACTACAAGTTAACTAACTCTTGCCTATTGTTAACGAACATTTTTAATTTATAGTTAAAACTTCAGTTTAACCTTACTGAAAGTTAGTAAACTTTTACGTTAAATTTATTTAACTGAATATTATGTAAATAGGCCTCAGTCGAATAGTAAGTAACGAAGTAAATGTTAGGTTAGGTTAGATCCGGCAGCCGCCCGAAGGCATAGCTCACTTGGGTCCTCCGAGGGTCCCGTTGTGTTACCCTAGGCACCAACGCCCGTTCGTCTATGTCCTCTGGCCGTCGTTCTTCAGCCATCCTGTCCTGTTTATAAAGGTATGGATCTTTCAAAGATCAACTGCGGAAAGACAAGTTTTACTTTCAAGAATTCGCTGACCTAGAATCTGGGATGTCTTAGGTCCCCGAATGCAGGACAATTACAGAAAAGATGTTCAGTTGTCTCATCCTCTTCCTCGTTATCGCAACTTCTACAGAAGTCGTTGTAAGGGATATTCAGCCTTTTCGCATGTTTACGTATAGGCCAGTGTCCGGCAATGACCGCTATGAGGTTCCTAAGGTGGATTCGGGGCATATTTACTGCATATTGCGTCCTATGCACATCCATATCAGGCCAAATCTTTCTGGTTTCCAAGCATGTGGGTTCACTCACCCATCTTTCCCTGGCGTCCAAATAGAATCGATGCGAGATCAGTTGCTTACCCGTCGATAAGGGAATACCCAAAGCACAACTGGATTCAACCGAATCTAAGGTGATACCGGTTTTTGCAAGTGCATCAGCTCTATTAGTTTTGCCATCAATATCCCCATGTCCTGGAACCCACTCAAAGGTAACCGTCGAATGTCTCGCACACACTGCTGCATGTCTCGCAGCATACTGATATCTGCTGATTAATTTTTGTTGTGTTCACATAAACCAGTACAACGCTTGTTTATTGTTCTCACATCCTTTCCCTCAGAATATATTAATAATTTTCTTAATATTCTGCTAAAAACTGTAACCTAACTAACCTAACTTTACCCTAAAATCGTTAAAAATAATCTTTAATCAAGGCTCAATATTTCAACTTATTTCATCGATTTCTTAATTATATTTTTAGACCGTTTCTAGGATTTAACGAAAAAAAAGGCTTTAAGCGAAAAAAGCTCATTGACCCAATAATAAGAAATTGAAATGCATGAAATGAAAACTAAAAAAAAAGTATTTTTACGATTATAAAACAAGTGCGCTGGTGCTCACAGTTAAGAGTTACAATTTTATGTAAAGTAAATAACCGAAAAAACACTTTATGCTAAACATGCACGAAAGAAAACATAAGTTTTGCAATTAAAAATTTAATTAAAATTAAAATATATTTCTTGTTGCTGCACAAACATGTAAAAATATTTAGTCTATTTACTAAATAGTAATACTACATTCATTAAATTGCTGCTGCTGTTCATAATTTTTTTTTATGAATGATATTTAAGCAGGAAAATAAAAGTGCTGTATGTAATGAATATGTAATGAAATACTTAATTTTCATTAAAGGCTTTAACTATAAGAAAAAAACGTTTTAATATAGAAAACGACAAATAGAAATTATTTTTCATCATGTTCAGTAACAAATGTCTATCCAAGTAAATAATCTTTGTGTTTTATACGCAGACAGTTTGAAATGTACATCATTGTGCAGTATTTTAGTAACAGTTCTCGTTTTAAAATACAGTTGTGAATATATTGGTATATAAGTAATATCGTAGGCACAATTACGAAACTAATAATCACGTATAGAATCTTGTCGATGTATCCATCTATCTATCTATCTATCTATCTATCTATCTATCTATCTATCTATCTATCCATCTATCTGTCTACCTTGTTTTTTTATAGACGTAGTTCTAGCACGCTAGCATCTAGTGGCCCCACGATATGCTCCCCAATCCATCCTGGTACCACCGACGTATTTTATTAGGATGGATGGTTTAGTGTTATTCAAATTACGCGTCCTCTAGACACCAGAATCCTACACCACCATTCCTCCAAGACGTTAGGGGTACGGATTTCCATTGGCCTTCGCCTTCATTATATGAGCCATAAAAGACTCACACCACCTCCATCTTTCATCCGATCTCAGCATTTCCCCCACCAAGTTATCAGGTGTAAGAATCACCTGAAGTTTTTCATAAAGTCTGTTCCGTTCACGTTCCCATTTAGGGCAATGGAGAAGGGTGTGTTCAGCATCCTCATCCTCAAAGCCACATTCATTGTAGTATCTAAACTCTTTCAGTTTAAATATGTAGGTAGCTGTAAAGGTTTCCATGACCAGTCATCATCTGTGTCATAAAATAATTCACGTTTCCGTGTTTCCGTTCAATCCAAACCTTAACATTTGGTTTTAATCTAAAGGTCCATCGACCAGTCGCACAGTTATTCCATCGATTTTGCCATGCTTCAATTGGAATTTCATTAACATGCTAATTAATACCAGATCTGGTCAAGTTAAAGATTCGTTACCGTTCTTTTACGATGAAATCGATTGATCTACTGATCTATCTATCTATATATCTATCTATCTACTAATAGATTGATATCTATATATATATATATATATATATGATTTTTCTGAAATAATTTTAATGAAAACATTACATTAATTTAAAACAAAAGCAAAGTTTTTTTTTCATATCTACCTAAGATCGCTATAGAGTCCGAAAATATCGAACCAATATGCCGCAAGGTAGTATCATTAGAACAGCAATGTTGTGAAGATTTTTTATATCAATAACTTGTGTGGGCAGTGCTAAGCTCATCTATAAAGCACACAAAAAGTTTCTACCTATTTATGTTCCTTGTAGATTTTGAAACAACTAAGTTACTGAAATACAGCAAGCAAAAACAATTCGAGGATATAATAAGTTCTTAAAGTCAAGATACATTATTTTTGTAGAGGCAAAACAAAAACACATTGACGTTCTAAAAGAGTGCATTATTATATTTCAATATGATGTCACGTAAAAATATTGGAATTATATATAACATTAAGCAGCTTGATAAAGTGAGATGTAATAAGGAATGGTCAAACTTATCAAACTTCTCGAAAACCTGTGCTCATATATATAGACGATATCTTAGGGCTGTTGATTTTATTTTGCATTTTGACCAAATTTTACGAGAACGCAAAGATGCTCAAGACAAAAGTATTATGTCTTGAGTTATTATGTATTGATTGCGGCTTAAATGTGGTTCCTAAAAAACTAAAAAGACGAATTCACAGGACAAGATGGTTTTTCGTACAAGTTTTATATATAAAGGGTCCACCATCTAACGTTTTTTTTCAACTAGTGTTTATTTCGTAAATGGTAACACTAAGCTCATGTCTGATTTGACAGATAATTTGTTTTATCCTTCCGCTGAACGAATATGGTTGTGTATATTTACGTTTAAACAACGCTGGGAAAGTGGGCGTGCGATCGACTTACAGAATATGCCGATTTTGCCAAAAAAAATCATCTTTTCAGATGAAGCTTATTTTGATCTTGGCGGGTATGTAAACAAGCAAAATTGTCGCATTGGGGCACAGAAAACCAGCACGCATACATTGAAAAGGATCCATCCAAAACCAGGTACTGTTTGGAGTGGATTTTGGTCCAGAGGAATAATTGGGCCATTAGCAAGAAGTAGCCGTTACAGTCAATGGCGATCGTTATCGGGCCATGTAGAACGAATTTTTGTTCACAAAAATTAAAGAGGAGGATTTGGCAACTTTTGGTTTCAACAGGACGGCGCTACGTGCCACACAGAAAATATTCAGTAGTTTTTTTGATAGCATCCTCAAAAAAAAAATTATTTGGCGGACCCTTTATAAACTTCACTGATCTTTGAAAAAGTCAGGTTAGATTAGGTTAAAAAAATAACCACTAAAAGCCCA
Source organism: Phyto melanocephala (assembly GCA_941918925.1). Classification (NCBI taxonomy): domain Eukaryota; kingdom Metazoa; phylum Arthropoda; class Insecta; order Diptera; family Rhinophoridae; genus Phyto; species Phyto melanocephala. Next base: position 139,069,885 of record OW799233.1, on the reverse strand, counting down.
AATCCAAGACACGTATACACGAATGATCAATTGGCATATTGTGCGCTATTAAGCAATGAACTTCCCGTAATAAAAGCCATCATAATTTCGTTCAAATAAAAACTAGTTTAAAAACTTAGTATTCTCAATTTAATTACTTGGAGATTTGGTATTCCAAGTTCGGCATAGTAGTCACAGGAACAGATCTAAATACTTCCGTGTATCAGATTACAATACTGATTTCCAGAATGAGATTATGACTACAGAAGGCATTAAACGAACAAATGAGGCTGATAAAGGGGCGCTGATTCGTATCTGTACGAATAACTGTTCTACTGCCTTAAAATATCCGAATTAATTGGTCAAATTACTCTTACAACTTTAACAATAAAAAAGTAATTGGTATTTAATTAACAATATTTAAGGTAAATGATGCAGGATTCATCGTAAGCGATCTAAACACATTTTTTAAATTTTATAATATCCTTAAGCATTTAAATTTTACACTTATGTACAAAAAAATAAAATATTAAAAAATTAAATAAGCGGTATTTGTTTCATATCAATTATACAAAGTTCAAAAACAATTATTAGTTATCAGGACTCTAATAACTAAATGATGATGAATCTTGGAATGTCCTGAAATGCAAAAGTGACAAAAATAGAAAACAAACAATAGAAAACAGACCATCACAAAATTATCCAAATCTGGATCATTTTTAAGCACCATAGTCTTGGAAAATGCTTACCCCTTTCAGCGGATTAGAAATTTAGGTTCCAGTTTGGATGATATAGGAACACAATAGAAAATGGCAAAATACCGATGTCAATAAAGTTACGCATATACTATGTGTTGACCCTAGAGAAATCGAAGGAGTTTCTAAAACTGAGCAGACTCAAGAGATTTACAAGCATAATAACAGATCACAATAAACTGAGAACTAACTAGCTAGCATGGTACTGTCGGATGAAATTAGAAGAAAAAGTAGAGCAAGCAAGGAAGAGAATGAAACTTTAGAACACTTCCTTTGTTAAATTCCAGCATTTGGGCATACTAGACGCGAGACCTTTAACATTGATACTATATCAATACTGTATTACCAAAGGAATTCGAATTAGAAATCCATAAGGAATTACATGAAGGGTACTTGACCTAGTCGAAATAGTAACGAAATTCATATTATTGTTTTTATTCGGGGAACTTGATTCCTTTGTAGCGCATAAAATACTAATTTGTCATACGAGTTTGGGCTTTTAACGACCCCATTATTCAACCTAACCTAAATTAACATTAAAGGTTTGGAAAATACTTACCATTTTATTGGGATACGTCCTGATTATAGAGAATTTAGAGTCATTTACATTGGTTATGGCTTTTTTCGTCTCATAATTTCATAAAATTAATATTTTTACTCCATAGAGTGCTTTTAATGCCTGAAATGCCAAAAAGCAATGACTGAATTTAAGGATATTTTTGTTTCCATCAAGATGTAGAATATCATGTATTGTAAGCATGATGCAAGTATGGCATATGAACAATTCTACTAGTTACAAGTAATTTAAGTGTTTGTTTTCGCATGCATTGGTTTTTGTTTTATGCAAGGACAAAAATATATGTATGCTCATATGAACATGCACATTCATTCATATGCATATCAGCAATCTTGGTAAGATTTAAATATTTTAAAAATCATACGGTTTTCATTTCGTTTTTTTTTTCATTTTTATTTTAATTTTAACAGAAATTCAAGTCGTTGGTATTTAAATCACTAGAATGTTGCAAACAACAACAAACAAGTCAACAAAAATTCCATAATTTATAAAATTTTACGACAATGATTGTTAAGATCTTATTGGTAGGAAAATATTACTTAAAGTTACTTGCTTAAATTATGTGAACAGTCAATACAACCGTGAGTCAAAACTGATAAACTTATGAAAACATAATTTCTTTTTGCAATTTAATATATAAAAAAAATTTCTTTTTTTTTGTTGCATTTCAGATGAGCAAATATATTTAAATAGTGCCAGAATTAAAATTCCATCCAAAAAATTTAATTTTCTTATAGAACTACAACAACAGCCGTATCTGAAGAAACAACTCTACTTTATTCTTAATAACTTTTAATAATAGTTTAAAGTGTTTTAATAAAATTCCTAAACACACTTCGAAAAAGTTAAATAAAAAACTTTTATCCAACAACAATAAAAATAAGAAATCAGTTGAAATCGTTTATATGCCAGCATAGCACTTGCAATACAACTGTTTTGAAATGTTTGGCTGTATTACATTCGAGTACAACAATAGCTACACAATCTATAAGTAAATGTCCTTTAGAAAATTTTTTTTAAATATTGTTGTATGGATAAGTTACTCAAACTGTTCTACATACTTTTTCATTGTGAGAAATAAATGCGAGTATGAGTGTAAATTAAGTCAAGTATAAACAAATAAGAGCACTATATTCGGCTGTGCCGAATCTTTTATACCCACCACCAATTTTGTGTACATTTAAAGCACAATATTTATTATTTTGTTAATCGCTATGGAATAATCTCTTTATAATAAAATATGTATCACTTTCTTTGTAGAGGGTGGTTAAATTTTAAGGGCCCATATTGAAGGCGAATTACACCAAGTCTTTAAATTAGTTTTCTGCATTTCATTTGATATTTCTCAATCTCAAACTTACTCAATTTGATCCGTGGAAAGATACGCAAATGAGCAACGCTTTAAGGTTATTCAGATTTTTTATTAAAATGGGCGTTCAAATCAAATGCATTTTGTGCACTTCGTAATTCTTTTGATCAACATAATCGTTCAAATTCGTCCACAATCGGGAGAATTGTAACAAATATTTAAATTTCTGCAAAACTGGTCTGTATAAAATGTTAGAAAATCTGTGAATGCCTTCTTAGTGTGTTGAATGGGAACCATTGCTGGTTTTCACGATAACGTGGCAAAAGAACAGTCAACCTCGACTCATCATCATGCCCAACAATTAAGCATCAACATTGTCATTGAAAATTTGGACCATCAGATGGTGGAGTGGCGCCAAGGATGGGGGGAGGCCATTTGGCCGATATTTTGTTAAATATATAATTGAATCATATAAATATTATAATTACAAAAAGAAATACTAATAATATCCTAAATAATTTGTGTTTTATTTAAATTCAACATCGGCCCTTAAAATTTAACCACCCTTTATAACTTCGATATGCTACTAAAATGCTTTTGTAAATGTAGTCTTTTAGTAAAAGTGAGCGTTAAAGTAGGAGTGTCAATAAAGTTTCTGCTAATAAAAACAACTTAGATATTTTAATATAGTCCTTTATTTTCCCCAAAAACTTTGTCAATAGAGAAATTACATGAAATTAAGATAAACCGTTTTATGGGAGGTAGGCGTTAAGGTGGGCGTATCACCTAAACACAACAATTACATTGATTAGAAGGATATACGTAGCTAATTTGATCATCATACCTCTAAATTTGGCGCTTTTATGAGCTTTTAAATTTCATTAACGGTAGATAACGTGAAAAGTGGGCGTGTCAAAGTTGTTTTTACGAATGAGTAAAACTTAGGTGTTTCAATATAGCCCTTTATTATTCCAAAATCTTTATTAATAGAGAAATTATATGAATTTTAGGTAAAACGTTATATGGGAGGTGGACGTAAAAGTGCGCGTGACACATTGATTTTCCTTTGCAAAAAAGCGTCTCACCAAGAAGCAAAGTTTGCAAAATTTCAGAGTCGTACATCCAATTTTGTTGCTTTTATGACGTTTTTGTTTTTAAATATACCGAAAAATACACTGTGTGGTATAAATTTTCGTACATTTTGATCGATAACTCCTCTCCTAATGCATAGATATAGACAATTTTCGGGGAAAAATATTGATTTTACTCAGGAAATATATATTCGAAGTTTCATGAGTCTACGTTAATGCGTTTGGACACAATTCTATTTTATTCGATGTTCGAAGGACACGGGTTTTTCGACCTACTCTTGCTTTTCGAGCTATAACTCTCTTCCTAATATTTGGATTACGCTCATTTTCAACACAAAACAAACCTTGTCTATAAGAGAAATTCTGGCAAAATTTGAGCCCGCTAGCTTTTTCGGTACGACGTCTATCGTGCGTTCAACAGATGGACAGACGGACGGACATAGCTAGATCGTCATCAAATCAAACCCTGATTCAGAATATATATACTTTATGGGGTCTAAAATGGATATTTCGATGTGTTACAAACGGAATGACAAAATGAATATACACACTCCATTTTTTTTGGTGGCGGGTATAAAAACAAAAATTATTTGACAAATTGTTTATTTGTTTTATGTAGTTTGAACAGTGAAAATCGCTTAAATCTATGAATTAGGAAAAGAGTTATAGATAAAAATGTACGAAAATTTATACCGCACAGTGTATATATCAAATTTAAAACGTAATAAAACTGACAAAACTATATGTACGATTCTGAAATTTTGCAAACATGGCTTTTTGGTCAAAGTCTTCGTTATAACGGAAAATAGATGTGCCACGCCCACTTTTTTCTTTAAATTTTTATAAAAATATATTAGTCATATTCATTGGCATTTATTCATCTTACGCGGCGCCATCTATTGCACTGCATGTAAATAAAAGATAAAATAACAGATTAAAATAACAGTAGATGACTCTACTAACAACTACTAGATGGCATGCTAACAACCTTTTTCATCCCACAAGGGATTTTTAATGAGGGTTCGTGAAATCGAAAATAACTCGGTCATTGACAAAAATTAACTAGAGTAACAATTTGTGTCCAACTCCAAACATACATATTTGTTCCCACAGTTTTATGAGGTTATAGATTTAAAAATATAAAAAAGATGTGCATCAGTAGATTTAAAATATGTATTTGAATATTTAAAATACATTTTTTAAGCCAAATTATATTTTCATCTATCTATTCATTTGTAAAGGGTGGTTAAATTTTAAGGACCGATGGTGACTTTGAATAAAACACAAATTATTTAGGAAATTATTATCATATCTGTTTATAATGATAATATTTGTATGAAATAAAATATCGGCCAAATGTTCGCCGCACAGTGGACTATTCTACGAGAAGGCGGCCAAAAACTCATTTTCTTTGTGGTCATCGATTGAAAAACGTTAAAGTTCATTCGAATGTAGACACTAGTGTACCTCGTGAGCCAAAAAATTTAAACTTTATTTCCATACATATATTACCGAGAACAGGGTGATTCAAAATAGACATTCTTAGCATTTTGCTAAACCGGGAAATTTATTAGTAAGGTTTTGATTTTTAAACTTCTATAACATTTTGCTTTTAAAAGATTTGCAAACGAAATACATTTTGTATAATTTTAAAATTTGTTAGCCATTAGTACATGGAAATAAATTATTTATAATGTTTAGAAATAATTGTTCTTTTTTTTAGGTCCAAATTTTCCTAAATTCCCATTTTTAATAGAGCATAACTTCAGGAGAAAATGAGATAACAAAAATTTGTGACACAAGGTCAAATATTTTTTGCAAAATTTTAGTAAAAGAGCTAAACAAATTTTTTTGTAATGTGTTTTTTTTAAGTGTTTTAGTTTTTATACCCCCCACCAAAAAAATGGTATGTATATATATATATTCTGAATCGGGGTTTTATTTGATGACGATCTATCTATGTACGTCTGTCTGTCCGTCTGTTGAAAGCTCAATAGAGGTCCCACCGAAAAAGCTAGAGGGCTTAAGTTTTGCCAGAATATGTCTTCTATACAAGGTTTGTTTGGCATTGAAAATCGGAATATAAGAAAGAAAGTTATAGCTCGTAATGCAAGATTAGGTCAAAAAAACCGTGTCCTTCTAACATCGAATAAAATGAAGTTGTGTCCACCAGCATCAACGTAGAGTCATGAGACTTTAAATATATACTTCCTGAGCAAAAACCATGTTTCTACCCAAAAATTGCTTTACTGTATGCATTAGAAAGGGAGTTATAGATCAAAATGTACGAATATTTATACCGCGCAGTGTATTTTTCAGCATATTCAAAATTTAAAACCTAATAAGACTGACAAAATTAGATGTACGATTCTGAAATTTTGCAGGTTTTTTACTGACGGAAAATAAACGTGACATACCCACTTAAACGCCTACTTCCCATATAACGTTTTCTCTTGAATTCTCATAATTTCTCTATAAATAAAGATTTGGAAAAACTATATTGAAATATCTATGCCAGAAAATTTAGGTGATATGCCCACTTTTGCGCCCACCTTCCATATTATGCCTTATCTTAAATTCATTTAATTTCTTAATGAATTAAGATTTTGGAATAATAAAGGACTATATTGAAATATCTAAGCTGTATTCATTAGCATAAATAACTTTGACACGCCCATTATAACGCCCACTTTTCACGTTATCTACCGTTAATGTAATTTAAAAGCTAATAAAACCGATAATATTATAGGTATGATGATCAAATTTGCTACATATATCTTTCTAGTCAATGTCATTATTATGCCAGATGCCAGGTGACACGCCCACTTTAACACCTTCCTCCCATATAACGGTTTATCTTAAATTCATGTAATTTCTCTATGAATAAAGATTTTGGAATACTTAAGGACTATATTGAAATATCTAAGTTATGTTTATTAGCAGAAACTTTATTGACACGCGTACTTTAACGGCCACTTTCATTGAAAGACAAAATTTACGAAAACATTTTACTAGCATATCGAAGTTATAATGGGTGGTTTAGTTTTAAGGGACTATGTTGATTTTAAAAAAAACACAAATTATTTAAGAAATTATTATCATTTCTTTTTATAATGATAATATTTGTATGGTTCAATTATGTATTTACCAAAATATCACCCAAATGCCCCCGCCCATCCTTGCCGCCACTCCTCTATCTGATTATCCAAATTTTCAATGACAATGTTGATGCTCAATTGTTGGGCACGATGATGAGTCGAGGTTAGCTGCTCTTTTGCCACGTTATTGTAAAAAACAGCAATGTTTCCCATTCAACGGACTAAGATGGCATTCACAGATATTTTCACATTTCATACAGACCTGCTTTGCAGACAATTCTCACAATTGTGAACGAATTCGAACGATTATGTTGACCAAAAGAATCACGAAGTGCACAAAATGCATTTTGATTTGAACACCCATTTTTATAAAAATCTTTAATATTTAAAAGCGTTGCTCGATTGCGTATCTTTCCACGGTTCAAATTGAGTTAGTCTGAGATTGAAAAATGTCAAATGAAATGCAGGAAAAAAGTTGAAGTTTAGATGTGGTTCACCTTTAACATGGGCCCTTAAGATTTAACCACCCTCTACAAAGAAAGTGATACATATTTTATTATAAAGAGATTATTCCATAACGATTAACAAAATTATAAATATTGTGCTTTAAATGTACACAAAATTGGTGGTGGGTATAAAAGATTCGGCACAGCCGAATATAGTGCTCTTCCTTGTTTCTTTTCATATATTTTTACCACAATGAGTTAGATTGAAATTTACCAAACAGCAACCCTTTTACTTTTGTTTTTTATTATCTTTCATTTATATCACTATTTTTGTCCAGTCCTAACCGAAACCACATACCTAGTGTAGATGCTGATACTGCATATTGGTCATATCTCTATGCCCCTAAGTTAAGGGCCTTTCAAGTTTGACCCATGTAGTTTTCACTACATCTGTTTACAAACAACACCACACTTTGTAAAATTTTTCATTATTTGCTATTGCTGTGTGAATGTTGTAACCTTATCAGTTTAGGTCACGTGATTTTGATTTATTTTGTGTTTTTTTTGCTCTAAAAGTTATAAAAAAAATTAAGTGAAACTTATTTTTTTACCAAAATTTAGTTATTGTTTCTTTTTTCTTCTCAAGCTTAAAAATATGTAGAGGGATTGAAGCAGAGCACTACCACACAAATTATTTTTTTTATAAATATTATATCCATGGATAAAGTACAACTTATTATTTCTTTTATTATTGTTGTTCTTTGAGTATTTATGAGTATTTTTACTTTTGAAAGTCCAAAAGAGAAGACAAACAAAAAGGTTGTTTTTTCTTTGCTATTTAGGTTATAACGGTTACTTAAGTTGGAATGGCTGGCAACAAAGCTGAAACTGAAATACAAAAATTTACATTTAAAATATTTAACTTAAATGATTTCCTACCACTTACAGGAATTCTTCTTGTAAATCAGTTGTGGGCAATTTATATCCAACAACACATAAAAGTGAAAAAACAATGTAGCAAAGAAATATTTTAAATATTCTTTCAAAAGTTTTAGTGTAATAATTTTGATAAAAGTTTTTTTATTTCATTTTCTCCATAATTTTGCATAAATAATTTGAGGATTTATTTAAAATAATGGCATAATATGTTTGTAATTTTGTGCCATTATTTTTCTAAAAGCATGAGAGCTCAAAGAAATTTCAAAGTTAAAACTGTAAATAATAAATGGCAAAAACAAAAGTAGTAACATCCTAAATGCACGTAAATTTGTTCTCTTAACATTTTCGATAACTTGCTTAATCACAAAAATTTATGTATTTATGAAAGTTATACAAAGATGTTAAAAGAAAATTTAAAATAAATATATTTTTGTAGAAAAACTGCTTACACTTATGAACAATTTTCTCAATATTTTTTATATTTTTTTTTAAATAATTTTATATAAAACTTATGCAAAACGATTTATGATTTTTAATTAACCAAAAATAATTGTTTTTCTAGATATTCCATTATTATCGCAATGAACCTAATAGCATGTTTTCACGGCAACGATATTCGTAATTCGATGTCTTATTTATAATTTAAAGCCTAATTACGAATCGAATTATATAATTTTCCCATGCAAAATTTTCAATAAAAATTACTATTTTTTGGAGTAATTCAATTAGAATTACCATGTGAATTATAATAAAATCAGTGACTTCTCTAATTTTTAACGGTAGTTTATCATCTCCATCTGCCAAAAAAATCAAAGCAAAACAAAAAGTAAAAAGAAAAAGTTCAATTTCATATATAAAAAGTAAAATCTAAGCAAAAAAGAAAATTGTTATGTCTAGAAAACTATTACCCACATCAAAATTATTGGATCAGACGAAATTGTGTTAAGAGAGTTTGCTGGCTGCAATTGTCTTATTTTCTTGCACTTTTTCTATTTTCTGGTAATTAAAAAAAATAATGATATCTATTATTTGCATACATTTCTTACAAATTTACAATATTATTACTATTATTACCTACTTTTTGCCTCCATTGCTAGATAAAATAATTATAATTTTCTATATAAAATTTTATATTTCTTAATGTTCACCGCCAAAAACCAAAACGTTATTTTAAATAGAAAAAACCAGGAAGAAGAACTGACAAATCAAGTTAGCAATATGTCGTCACTTAAGTAATTTAAAGAGCGAATCAAGTAATTGAATGTGTAGTGGAAACATGCTATAAAGCCTTAATTTAAATTTAATTAAAAATAATGTTTAAAGAAATTGAACTGTGATATTAAAAAATACAACAAAAACACGGGGCTTGGTGTCAAATAAAAATATTGTTCAACAACTATAATCTTGTTAAAAATATGTTACACAAAGCCACTATGTATGCTTTCAATGACAGGAAAAACAGATATTGGTGAAGTTCGTACTATTGCAATGATATATAAAAGACATGAAATCAATTAGCACAAATAAATATGTTTTAATTTTCAGTATAATTGTGAATTAAGTGGTTGATATTTACACACAACACTTGTAGTTCTGATCAAAGGAGTGCTGATGATGAACGCATAGCCGATTTCGAAAATGCCTTGCACTCAGCTAGTATCGTATTGTTATAGCCTAAATTTAAAGTTAATTAAAAATAATATAAAAAGAAGTTCAAATGTTATATTAAAAAATGCAAAATTATTTTTTTTAGAAAATTCTTTAAAAATTAATTTTTTATCACATATTTTGAAGAAGTTCTTATAAAAAAAAAATAAATACATAAAAATATTATATATATTATATTATAAATTACAAATAATCATTAAATAATAGGAGAGACAACAGTATGATTACAAATTAATCAAGCTATGATTTCTGTTAAATAGTAATATGATAACAACTGTTCTTCTTGCTGAATAAATTTTTATTATTTTAAAAGTTTGAGAAGTCAAAAAAATGAACACAAATTTTGAAAAATTCAAGAAAATTTACAAATAAGAGAAAATGTAAAAAAAAAATATTGATATAAAAATTTTCATTTAAAAACGTAAATACAATCAATATGTGTATGTTACAGCAAAATACAATAATTTGGTGTAAAAAAGCAAAGATTATCGATTTCAATTGTAGTCATATATATGATTATTGAATGATACTTTAATTTAACATAATAATGATAGCTTGTAACCATTATATGTTTTAACCATAATCATACGATTCAATCATAGTATGTTGCTCTTTGATGATGTTTACCACAACCATATTTTTTCTTTGCGTGTGTTTATTGTCTTTTGTCCTTTGTACCAGATGAAATGAAAACTCATCGTAAACGTGCAGAATATTCATCAGTTTTTGCTTTTTTGAACTCAAAGTTTTTTGTGCCAAAAAAAGGAAAGCCAGTTGCAATACTATCAAGTACAACTCGAACTTATGCTATTGTGCCAGAGAAAAAGCAGCACAGAAGGCGTGGATGCAATGGGCAAAATTTAGTCTGCATATTCTATCAAACGTAAAACATTGCGCTGGCCATTGGCAATGTTTCTAAACTTATAAGCTATATCCACCTTAGCTGCGTATATGATCTACATAGAAAGTAATAAACATATTCAGCAAATGGACAAACTCAGATAGTTCTTGCGAAGTTTAGAAAAACAGATGTCAATGCCAGCAAATAAACAGCGCTCATAAATTCCAAGGATAATAGGCTATGTATATTCCAACACTCCTCGCTATTGAAATGGCACTAGGGCACTTAACAAATTAAAATTTTTCCTCTTCTTCAATTAATCAATTTCCTGAAATGTCTGACAATAAGCTGCCGATTCATCGTGTGCGATGTCAAGCATGTGAAATGTGAAGGCGCAAAAATATGAGCAAGATCTACATGCATACTTTTGTATGTATGTATGTGTTATATGAAAATGTTTCTGAAACTTACTTGATTTTAATTCATTAAAGAATTTTGGTTAACATTTTCTTGTAATATTTGTAATATTTTTTGTTTGTATAATTAGGGCTAATAACACGAAAATGCTTTAAGGCATTTCCGATAAAATAATACTACATAGGAGTCCGTGCGACATGTGTTTAAAAAGTCAGGTCATAGCAAAATATACTTCTCTATCATTTATGATTCAAAACTTATTTAACTTATAAAGTCGCACATGAATATTTTGAAAATAACATACCAAATGACAAACAAATGTGTCCAATTTTTACACTCTCGTTTGTAGGGTACAGAGCTGTAAATGATTGCAATCGATTTAATTGCAATCACATTATTTCGCTTTAATGATTGCAAATTTTTTGATTGCATTCAAAATCGTAAATTGATTTCATGATTTCAATTTGAAATCATGAAATCAATATGATAAAAACGATTGAATCAATTTTTTGAAATCAATTTATATATAAATTGATTGCAATCAAATTACTTTAATTACTTTAATTGCAATCAAATCCAGTAATTGCAATCAAAATTAAATCAGAATCGTTCTTTTCAAATGAAAAATGGCAATTTTTATTTACAAAGTTTTGTAAAATTGGTAAACATTATTTCTAATTGCAATCAGTTCTTCCGTAGAAAAAAAAAATGCAAGAAATGACTAACAAACCTACGTTTTTCATGTCATTTTGGAGTTGTGATTTCAAGGGAATTTATTGAAATCACATGATTTCAACAAAAATTTGATTGCAATCGAATTGATTGCAATTATATTAATTGCATTCAATGATTTCTAAAAAAATGATTTCAAAATGATTGCAATCAAAAAATATTGCAATTTTGACTAGATTTCATTTTGAAATCTGAAATCATTTAGAAATCAAAGAATGAAATCAGTTTGGTTGAAATCACTTTGATTTCAATGTCAATTGATTGCAGCTTTTTACAGCTCTGGTAGGGTATTACAAGTTCTAAGACAAACAAAAAGGAACGGGGAACTAAGTTAACATAGGTGCAGGAAGATAAGTTACCTTTTTTTAAGGTGGGTGGCAGTAGATTGGAAAAGTGCAATTCTTGTAAACAAGTTTGATCAAACAATTTTAAATCGATGGTAAAATGCTCAGTATTGGAGTTACATGTTAAGCTGAATGTCAATCAAATTCTTCCAAATATTTATGTTTTATTAGTTCTCTCAGTGAACATTTATTTAATTTTTCTTACCTTTTTATTTTTTTTTAGGTATAAATGTGAATATATTTTCCTTTATGCAAACACTTTTTCTTAAAAATACCTGTGAAGACATGTGATGCAATATTCCAACAAAAAAATTTTCTAAATTTTTACGCGGTGCAGACTTCATTCACTTACCGTATTGCACAAATAAAAATTCTGTAATTGCTTGTTTTTATAAGAACAATAAAGAAAATATTCTGTGCTGCTTAGGAAAAATTAGACAAATTTTATTAAATAGTAGTTTTTATATTTTTCATTTACTTGCTGTTACCATTTCAGCCGTGCGCAAAGAAGGTCATGATTAAGTTGATCTTTGTAGAGATAAAATTAGTTCTTATTAAATGCTAAAAAGATAACTGCGATGTTGAACATCACACGCACAGAAAAACCATGGTTACGACATGTAACAATATTTGATAATCAACACCAAGTAAAAGTTACTTGCACCTAGTTTTATCATATATTTTGCTGCCACAACCAAGAGTTTTTTAAAGTTTGTCATTTAGTTTTTATTTTTCCCGAAAACTTCACTGTGGTTGCCCTGTAAAAATAGTAAATAACAAAATTTTTGTAACAAAAATAGTATATAATTTTTTATTAAAATTAGAAAAAAGAAAACAAGCAAAGACTGTACATATTATTTGTGGTCATAATATGAATTTTTCATAATACATCAACTCAATATAATTGTGATAACCTGCAACCATTTTATATTTTAATCACAATCATATAATCCAATCATAGTATGTTGCTCTTCGATTACTATTACCACAACCATGTTTTTTTCTTTTGGTGCGCATATAAACATCAAATGCTTTTTGTTTTTAAGAATTTTTGTTGGGATTACATTTACTAAGACTACAGCTTAATTTTTATAACGCGCGCTATCTTTTCACACATGTGCTTACTTTACTACTTGTCATTTAAGAATTCTTGTTCGATTCAAAATCGTACTAATTATGCATTATGCTGACATATCCCATAACGGATGGAAGAGTAACCAAAAATGGTTTAAAATAATGTTTCAAAGCAACGAAAAACAAAAGTATAATGAAAATATATTCTGAGAATAATGCCATATTGTAAATGATAACGTTATGCAAAACTGATATGATACACGTAACAACAGCCAGAAAACGAAAAAAGTAGCAACAAACTCTTAAGTAATATAAGAAAAGTAGACATAAATTTATACATACAATTCAACCATAAAATTAAATGGCACTGATGTTGTTGACAATCATGATGATGATAAACAGGAGACATTAATTGACATCAAATGACGCCATATCGGGAACATTGTCAACGATTGTTGTACATAATATAAGTTCGTTTGTTTGTATGTCTCTACTAACGTGGCTGCATAATAAAATCATTAAATATCACAAATTATCTATTCGATTTTCTTTGACAAATGTTTGTTTGACTTGTGCAGCCAATATTTATATAAGCAGTTATTTGTAGATATAAAAAATATTATCACTTACTGTGTCTGCCATATGTAGAGAAAACTAGTTAATTTTTAAAATGAAATATATTATTTTAATGACCCAAATTTTATGGCAAATGTATATGTATATATTTAAGGTGACTTTTTATTATAACATTATAACAGCAGGGGGCTTTTCACAGTTTTTAGAATTTTGTAATTCATTTTAATTAAACGGTTGATAAAATAGACCGATGCAGCATCGTAAAATATATCTATCACAAAGTAAAACACAATTTTAATACAATTTTACTATGCAATTAAATATTTTATATAAAAATATTTTAGATTTTAGAAAAAGATTTTGTTTTATCAAAAATGTTCAGTAGTGAAGAGTGCTTCTTTAGTGGGTTACTTAATGCATACCTGTTTCCGGGAGCACTTAAAGAAGACATGTCTGGCTACGAAGATCAGATTAATCCTTTTTCTTATAAATATATCTTACGCATAGCAGACCTACATACAAAACAAGTAAGAATTGTATCTGATAATACTCTTTACCATTATTTAGTAGGTGAAGTGACCAAATCATAATATAGCCAAGAATTCAGATTTAAAATTATACGCCATTTTGCTTTGTTATATTCGACGCCATCTTTGCTTTTTAAGTTTTATATACAAACTAACTGAAGTCTAATAGTCAAGGGCTTACATTCGGTACGAAAGCTAATTATCCGAAATTTTTTTAGGGCGGAATCTTGGATTTTAACTTTTTCATAGATATCCGTATTCTACTGGTCAGATCCTACTATTCGATGCCAGTGTTGTGTGAGTTGAAAGGGGCAAAATCGTTAGGACTATATTTGACCCATACATTTGACATGTTATTTCGGACGACATCTTAAAGTTTAACTGCTTCATAGCCGACTATATTCAACATGTCCAGCGCACTTCTTTGATTACAATATTGAGCGTGTTAAAGTAGATAAATTTTGGGATATATTACTAGATTTGATCAACATCAAAATTTATTGTGCGCTTTTTTGTAGTGACGGCCACCATAAATTTTGAATTTTAGTTTTTAGTGTTTTATATTTTGCTAGCGAAGGTCTTTATTTTAATACCCATGTCGCTCCTGTCTGTTACCCACAAGCTGAAAGATTCGATTTTAGTTCGTAAATTTTATGAAATATCCAGAAGTAGTTGTATATATATCCTTATATCTCAGTGAGTTGGCAACCGATTTGTCAGTTTTTGTCAGAAGTAACTTTGGATACATTTTTTATACACTTAAAAAAATATATATTTAAAATAATATTTTTGCAAACGTTTTTCACGAATAGCCTTATAGGCATATTATACTAAATTTAGGACTGTCAAGTTTTGATTTTTTTGGTAAAAATATAAAAAAAAAAAACAGAAGTAGCTGTACTTAGTTGCTTATACCACGGAAAATATGGGGCAATTTAAATATTAATGGACATTTGAAAAAAATATATATAGCGACTTAAACAATCAATTTACACCAACACGCAGATGAACATTACTCAATAGACAGTTCTGATCATAAGCTTTCAGAAATTATATACTTTGTGGGATCGCAATTTAATATTTCTGAAACTGCAAACTGTTGAAGGATTTTTAAACTAGATACAAACGTCATTTTCATTTAGGGAATTTACTAATAAATAATACTTCAATCATAAACTTTTTTTTAACATAATATAAATCGACTCCTGTGGGCAATATTACCGTATGTTACGTTTTTTTAGAAATCAGTCTTTTAAGCAAATTGGCTGTACATCCATGAATCTATCTGCTGATAAAATTTTATAGCGATAACTGTTTTAGTTATGGAGATAACACTGTGTACATTTGATCGTATGTAGCAGTGTTATTTACGTTTTTATTTATATAAAAGTAATAAAAATGCTCTCCTGTAAAATTTTGTTTTAGTAACATGCGATAGTTTTGCGCATAGGGGTCAATATATTAAGGTACTCATATAAAATATATATTACTTCATAGTGTCCTAAATTCCTAAATAATTGATAAACTCTAGTTTAAAGAAGTTTTCTTTAACATTGTTCACAGATTGCACGTTTCCCAATCTTTTCAATCCTTTGACCTAATTGATTTACCCTCAAAAATGCTTCATTATCACTTATTGTTTGTGTAAAAGTCGTGCCAACATGACAAAATTTACAAAAAAAAAACTTGTGCAAATATTAAGAAATTATAAGCACTGCTTGATGATTAATTCGTTGAATGTCAACGCTTTCCCTGTACAGAACTCTGAAGTGTAAGATTTAACCTAGCATTAAAGCATCAAATGGTGGATCTTCAAAAATCAGGCCGAATCGAACAATAAAAGCTCAAAAAGTATTTAGGTAACCTACATCTCCATCCTCAGCCGTTAAAAAAAATTGTAAATTAAAAACGTGTATTAAATCAACAAATCCAAATCCAGGTTGTCGTCTACCAATCATTAAGAATAATACAACGAATCTTCTGATCCAATCCTAAGTGTATCGAACATCGCACTAACGACACGCACTATCCAAGCTGCTACTAGGTAGGAAATACGGAGAAGATATTGGTGTTGGATTGGCCACATTTTTAAACGTCTGCCCGTTAATATCACGGGGAAGCAAGCAAGGTACTAAAAACAGAGGTCGATTCGAGCACACAGAGAAAATAATTATGTGCATGTCATCAAAATACTGTTTGTTATTAAATTCTTACTGTCAATATTTGCAAGCTGTTATACTACAAAATAAGGAATGTCTTATAGAACCTATTGCTTATTAAAATACCCAAATCCTAATGGATTAAATGTGGTAGTGTTATATATATGTATGTTTTAGTGTTATTGTATTACCAATATCTAAGTTATTGTCAGAATAAAAATAGTTCTTCATTTATTCAGACATTACTTAAATCTTACATATTCAAATTAATATTTGCTTACTCTTGATCTTGTAGGGAGAGAAAGGAAATCAAAATGTAACACAAATTTCTTTTGTTTTTCTCATTCATACACCTGCATTCATACAAACATTCATTGTACTTAATATACATACACAAACAAGTTAAAATGTTTAAAATTAAAACTTGTGTGTGTAAATGGTTTGTTAAAAAATGAATTATTTTACATTTCTGTTAAACATAATACAGGGAAATCCCCTTCTTGCTAAGTGATGCTTAGACAGCTCTCACAATCATACATTAAAATTTTGTTGAGAAAGAATAAAGAGGCAATACAGTGAAAATTGTGTTAGCAAAGAAGGCCTGTGTTTCTTTTTTGGTTCACACATTATGAATGGACTTTGTCATCATCTGTCTATTAAATTTTTTTTTCTGAAACGCCCAATTGTCTTGAATATTTTTGCCCCCTACTGTAAATCTATTGACGATATTGTCAATGCGGTATTTGTGTTTGTTTGCTATTTATGACCAAGTGTTCTGCAAGCGAGTGGAGGGTAATAAAACTATTTACAATTTATCAATAAAAACAATTTATTAAATGAAATATTTTATCATAAACCATGCTTTATATTACACTTCTATTTGTGGTGGGGCGAATTATTGATTTTTTTCTCATTTTTAATGCTTGTACATTTTTCTCGCTCTCTGCTGAAGGACACTTTTATTATATGTATTTCCCCATTTTTTTATGCTGTTGTATAATGTTTTACAATTTGTTTAATGGTCGTTTAAGAGTTTAGTACTGAGTTTCCATTTTTCTCTACTATTATTTCCAATTCATTTAAAACAGAAAAAAAGCTTTTTAAATGAGTTTTTATTAATTTTCTGCGGAAAAAAAGTATGTTTGTATAAAAATTGCATTCATTTTGTATTTGATAGTGAAAAACGAGGCGAAAGAAAAACTATTAACCTAATAAATTTATTTTAGATTATCATGGGATTATAGATACAAAAATTGTATAAAAAATACGTAAACTCTGATTAAATTGTAGTAAAATTAAATTTGAATGTATTAGTTTGCAGATTAAGTTAATTTTTTAAAATATTTCTGTCAGTTTTTTAATGCATAACAGTGGCTGTAATAATGAAGTTCTTGGACATATTTCTTGTTTTTTTTTTGGTATTTAGTAAAAAAAAGAGAAAAAAAGGAAATACATCTGTATAATAACTGCCTAATCTTTTTAGCCTTTGCATAAATCCTTTTTAAACAATTCCTATTTAAGAAATTCATATTTGAAGTGGGCCAAGTAAAAATTTGACGAAAAAAATCAATATACTATTTTTTTGGTTTCACATTTTATTTTTATCAATTATTTTATGACACATATTGTACATTTAATAATTGTTTATTTTTTTTCACTGCCAGAAACACAAGCATTTATAACTCTTAATATAAATTTTGTTTGAAATCGTTTGTCAATTTATATGATTTTCATTTTACTTGTTTTTTACAAGTGCAGGTTATAACATTGGTTTTTACATACACATTACTCTCTTATGTACCCTTCACAGAGAGTGTAAGGCCGTGTGAAATTTATACAATATTTATTTCCAACCCTATAAAGTATATATTTTCTAAAAGGGCAGTCGATTAATCGTTTGTGTTGAAATAACTTTGAAGCACCCTGACTTCGTCAAGAGCCATGTCTGGTATAAAAATATCAGAAATATTCGTAGATAGATCGAAATTCAGAACAATCGCCACATTTTTTTCTGAAAACGAATGCCTCTGGTTTTTCCATATACCTATACAAATTTTAAATTTTTTAGCCCTAGGATAATTTGTGAACACGGTTGTGCATCTAGAAATATTCGTAAAAAATTTGTTTGATAACATTCCCTAATCGGCAAGTTATAGGCAAAATTTATTTAGAAATATATTTATATCTTTTAATTTTTTAAAAATGTTGGACACGTTAAAGATAAATTATTAAAGCGGTGGTCCCCAAAATGTTTTCGGAGAAAATCTAACTAATTGGTTTGAAACTAACTGAGATACAAGCACCAACATATAAAAACTTTGATGTTTTTCCTAAAATTTACAAAGGAAGATAAAATGTTTTTTAGTTTCTATACCAACGAGTTAGCAATATTAAGTGCCAAATGATACACATTGACCACTTTAATACAGGTAACTGTGAGTAAAAGTAAAATTTGGAAACGCCGTCCTAGCTTAAATGGCGAATATGTGGAGAATTTTGGTATCCAATGAAATAAGTTGACCAGTAGAATACAGTTAATGGTTAAAAAAGTGTCAAATCCAAGATGACAACTGAAATAAAATGGCTAAAAAATTTAGTTTAACCCAATAAATTAAAAGGCTTGACTAGAAGACTATTCAACTATTTAAAAATTTCAAATCAAAGATGGCTTCGGAAATAATAAAGAATGTGGCGTTTGACATGAAATCTAGAATCTAGGCTAAACTACAATGTGGTTATTATATCTATGTACATGAAGGTGAAGGCTGTTATCAGATTCGGCAAGGCCGAATATATCACTCTAACTTTTAGTTTTTTTTTTGTCTAACATCATTCATAAATAATAGACATTGGGAAGCCGAATTGAAAGTAAAATTGCCATTAAATAATTTATCGTATTGGGATTACATACATTTATTCGTCAGATTTTTTAAATTTATTTTTAATTAAAATGTATTGGTTACTTTTTTAACATAAGTTTAATAATTTGCAAACAAAAAGTGTATTTTGTTTGAGGAATTATTTGAATATAATTAAAATCACCCGATAGATTTAATCTTTATTATTATTGCAATTATAGTTATTGGTTTTTTTTCGAGTAGTAATAAAAAAAAAATTATTAAACACATTTTTTTCCTTTAAAAACATTATTATTTTGGGAAACTTAAAGCTTGTATAACTAGCACTGCTATAAGATAATGGTAATTTGGTATTTAATCCTTTTCTGAAAATTCAACTCACGTGATTTTTTTAACAATTGCAATTATATCTGCGCTTTGCATTTTGTTTTACTTTTTTGTAATAGTTTTTTTTTGTATAAGTGTTGCAAATATTCCAGTTAAATATTATGTATTCATCAATAAAAGTGTTTTTAGACGGAAATTAAAAATAAAAGTAAATTTTATGACCGTGGGCGTGGCAAATCAGTTCAAAGTTTAAAATAATTTGAAACCATATGAAAACTTTATAGTCGATGAACAATTGTTTCGTTCAGAAGAAGAACAAAGTTAACGCAATAAATTCCTGCTAAGCCAGCTAGATATGGCATCAGATTTTGGTGGGCATGTGACGCGAGAACTCATTTTCCTCTGAAGGAAAATATACATAATTTCATAAAACCAAGCTGCAAAATAGGCAGAAAACTGTAGTTGCCGATAATTTTTTTTAGCACATTTGGTTTATGAAAAAGTTTAATGGAATGCATTTCTTTGAAAATGAAAAAATATCAAAGAGGAGAATTGCCTTCTATTGAATTTGGATTTAACGATAATGTTGCAATATGTTTTTATATCCTAAAGAAATATAAAACCGGGTTTTTATTATCTACTGTCCATTATAACACATCTATCGCTGGAGTAGAAGCCTGAGGTAAGGCTGTACTATAATAAAATAAAATTGGATGTAGCTGTAATGGATCAAATGCTTACAATATCTACAAGAAAGCGTAGAACAAATCGCTGGACTTTAACATTTTTTTATAACATGATCCATATAATGGCCTTAGGAAGTTATATTGCACTCAATGAAAATATTTCTTTGAAACATAAAGGGGGTGCATTAATAAAATTTGTATTTTGGTTTTCTGAGAAACTTGTTTCAGGATCAGCAGATCAGGAATTTAATCTTTTCTGAAAGAATTAGGCCAATAATGATGATAAACTGAAAATATATTTTATTGAATTTTTGTGTTTTTGTTTAAAAAGTTTAATAGTCTATTGTGCATTTCATAAGTAAATACTTACTGTCTCAGCTAGGACCAGGTGGCAATTTGTGCTTTTTTAATTAGGTATCCACATAAAGGTAGTCCCATGAAAAAAATTCATGTGAGTTAGATCGGATGACCTCGGTGATCTGAATTCATAGATGCTCGGGGTATATGTGCAGTTGCCCATCCTGTTAAAACTTTCATTGAAAATGAATAAAAATAAGAAACAATTCTCCATTTATTCTTCGAACCACAAATGTAGACTAATATAATGGGTTTTTTTAACACTTTATAACTTCGGAAGAATACATTTTTTTATGTTCCTGCACAAGCAAGTTTCTACCAAATAATTTTTTGCTTAATAAAAAGCAGAGAAAAATTATCTCGTATTATATTTTGGTCTGTAAAGACTTCCGCTAAGATCAACGCAACGCGACTTAGCATTTTAAATATACTGACATGGACGTTACTAGATCGTTCTAGGAATGCAAATACAATAATTTTTTTCCTCACACAAAGTTCTAAAAAATTAACTATTAAACTAAGTATTTAAAATGTTAATTTAATATACGTATAAAATTAACCCAGCTTAAGAGTTTTTCATTTTATTTATTTTTTGAAATGACATCTACAGCTTTCTATGAATAGGAAATTTCAACATGAATATTAAATTGATAAAAAGATTGGCTGTAATGCGGAGTTTATGAAACATAATTTAAAATTTTTTTTAAAATACTTGTGTATGTAGGGGATAAATTGGATTTCTCTACTGAGAGGTTAATGAGCCATCGATATTGCTATGAATTTTTCGTTAGCTTTAGCTATAATTCGATTTATTTCCAAGCTTAATATTCTCTATTCATAGCCCAAGTATAAATTACGTATTAGGATTATGTGACACAAATATATGTGTATGTGTATTTGTATGAGAGTATTGATGTGTGATTGGTGTTGTAATGGGGGGGTTTGGTTCAGTATTGTTGCTGTTTATGTTTCAATTTATAGTCTAATACAAGTGTGAACTGTTTGGCATTTTATAGGCGATAATTTACAATTGCAGCTGGGTGCAAAATGCAATGGCATATAAAATTTTATTAAGCAATTAATTTTCTGGGAAACAATTTGTATGCCAGGATGATATGAAATGTTGTTGGTTTGAAAAGAAACAAATATGTATTTTATTTTGTGTTTTTTAAATATAATCAAGCGGCTGTTGTTTTTTGAAAACAAAAAACAAAAATAGGAAATATTTTTAAAATTCGTTAATACAATACCCCTACATAGAACCAGCATCGCGACACCGGATATGATTGAAAAGCTAACATGGCAGCAGCGATAATGGCTTGAAATGAATCAAAGTTATATATGATGACAATGGATAGTTTTAAATATTTATATAGGAGGATTATGTGGTTGAAATTAATTGGCTTTAAAATAAAAAAAGAAAAATATTAAACAAGTTAAAAAAATCTCCCAATACTTGGAATTAAGTCATTTCATCAGCTTTTCATCAGGAGCTACTTTCCATATCTCACAATTTCATACAATGTCTCTCTTCTCCTATTTTTAACAATTGTCAAACTTTATATAAAAAAATCTATCGAATAATCCTTTCCGACTTGTTATCTCCTTATATAATTATAGATATCTTTTCTCTAATTTTTTTAAAATGTTCTTTTAAAAATATTATTTACAAAACTTACAGATAGTATTACAACAAATAACATCTGATTTATTAAATACTAAACTACTAATATTAAAGTTTCACTGAAAATGTGTTCATAAAGAATCACCTATCAATATTCTACAATATTTCATACACTATTCACATTATATAAGTACACAATGCACATTGACCCCCCACAATTTGGCATTAGTTTATTGCGCTAAGAACTTTATTTGTACTTTTTGAATTATCTCCCGCTGATCTAGTGCGTGGGCTGTTAATGTACGTATATAATACACATACACAAATGTAAAACTAAATTTTTCCATCAACGACAACAAATAAAACGAAACAATTTTATAACGAGTACCCACACAGCCCAGCTTTTTGTTCAATTATTTTAAACAACAGTATAAAAGCGATTGTAAAATCAATGATCCCAGCATCCCATCAACACTTGGGCACAACAAATTATATCATTGACATTTTTTCCGATTTTTTTTTTATACCCGCCACCAAAAAAATGGTGGGGGTATATTCATTTTGTCATTCCGTTTGTAACACATCGAAATATCCATTTTAGACCCCCTTAAGTCTGAATCGGGGTTTGATTTTATGACGATCTAGCTATGTCCATCCGTCTGTCCGTCTGTTTAAAGCACGATAGAGGTCGCACCGAAAAAGCTAGGGGGCTCAAATTTTGCCAGAATCTTTCTTATAGACAAGGTTTGTTTGGTATTGAAAATGGGCTAAATCGGAATATTAGGAAGAGAGTTATAGCTCGTAAAGCATGAGTAGGTCGGAAAAACCGTGTCCTTCGAACATCGAATAAAATGGAATTGTGTCCAAACGCCTTAACGTAGACTCATGAAACTTCGAATATATATTTCCTGGGTAAAGACAATATTTTTATCGATCAAAATGTACGAAAATTTATACCGCACAGTGTATTTTTCGGTATATTTAAAAACAAAAACATCATAAAAGGAACAAAATTGGATGTACGACTCTGAAATTTTGCACATTTTGCTTTTTGGTGAGACGTTTTTTGTAACGGAAAATCAATGTGTCACGCCCACTTTTACGCCCACCTCCCATATAACGTTTTACCTAAAATTCATATAATTTCTCTATTAATAAAGATTTTGGAATAATAAAGGACTATATTGAAACACCTAAGTTGTACTCATTAGCAAAAACAACTTTGACACGCCTACTATAACGCCCACTTTCACTTTTGAATTGTGTCCAGACGCATAAACGTAGTCATGAAACTTCGAATATATATTTATCGAGTCAAAAGAATATTTTTCCCTGTAAATCGCTTAAATCTATGAATTAGGAAAAGTAAATGTACGAAAATTTATACCGCACAGTGTATATTTCAAATTTAAAATGTAATAAAACTGACAAAACTATATGTACGATTCTGAAATTTTGCAAACATGGTTTTTTTTATCAAAGTCTTCGTTATAACGGAAAATAGATGTGTCACGCACACTTTTTTCTTTAAATTTTTATAAAAATATATTAGTCATATATATTAGCATTTTCTCATCTTACACTGCGCCATTTATTGTACTGTAGCTAAATATAAGATAAAGATGACAAGATAGATGACTCTACTAGCAACTACTAGATGGCATGCTAACAACTTATGCTTATGTTCTCCTGAAATTATGCTCTATTAAAAATGGGAATTTAGGAAAATTCTGACCTAAGTAAAAAAAAATTATCTCTAAACATTATAAACAATTTATTTTCATGTACTAATGGCTAACAAATTTTAAAATTATACAAAACTTATTTCGTTTGAAAATCTTTTAAAAGCAAAATGTTATAAATAGAAGTTTAAAAATATGAATCTTACTAATAAATTTCCCGTTTTAGAAAATTGCAGAGAATGTATATTTTAAATCACCCTGTGGCCCTTAAAATTTAACCTTTTTTTTTTTTTTTTTTTTTTTTTTTTTTTTTTTTTTTCAAACTAATATTTATTGTATCTTCATATATGTTTATGAACTAACAATAAGTAATCAAATCTTAAATCTATAATTAGTAGATGAAAGTCCAGCCAATGCCAGACAAAATCTGGTTTTCGAAATTAAAATAAATTGTAGAGATTGCGATTATTTAGTTCATCTAAGAGAGATGGTGTCCCTTCTTCTCAAACGAACATGTCCGCGATATTGTAAGATGTTTCGGCCAAGTGGGTTGGGATGAGTTTCCAGCTTTTTTTTTTTAACCTTAAATTCACTTTCTTCCTCTTAAATTCATGTAAATTCTCTATGAATAAAGATTTTGGAATACTAAAAGACTATATTGAAATATCTAAGTTATGTTTATTAGCAGAAACTTTATTGACACGCGTATTTTAACGGCCACTTTCATTGAAAGACTAAATTTACGAAAACATTTTACTAGCATACCAAAGTTATAATGGGTGGTTTTATTTTAAGGGACTATGTTGATTTTGAATAAAATTATTATGAAATTATTATCATTTATTTTTATAATGATAATATTTGTATGCTTCAATTATGTATGGAACAAAATATCGGCTAAATGGCCCCCACAACCTAGGCGGCACACCTCGATCCGATAGTCCAAATTTTCAATGACACTGTTGATGCTCGATTGTTGGGCACGATGATGAGTCGAGGTTGCTTGCTCTTTTGCCACGTTATCGTGAAAAACAGCAATGTTTCCCATTCAACGAACTAAGATGGCATTCATAGATGTTTTCACATTTCATACAGACCTGCTTTGCAGACATTTAAATATTTTTTACAATTCTCACGATTGTGGATGAATTCGAACGATTATGTTGACCAAAAGAATCACGAAGTGCACAAAATGCATTTTGATTTGAACGCCCATTTTTATAAAAATCTTTAATATTTAAAAGCGTTGCTCGATTGCTTATCTTTCCACGGTTCAAATTGAGTTAGTCTGAGATTGAGAAATGTCAAATACAAGAAAAAAGTTGAAGTTTAGATGTGGTTCACCTTAAACATGGGCCCTTAAAATTTAACCACCCTCTACAAAGAAAGTGATACATATTTTATTATAAAGAGATTATTCTATAGCGATTAACAAAATAATAAATATTGTGCTTTAAATGTACACAAAATTGGTGGTGGGTATAAAAGATTCGGCACAGCCGAATATAGTGCTCTTACTTGTTTTAATTGCAAGTAAAAACTCTGACATACACATATGATGAAAGCATATTAAGCACAGGCACAGTGATTCGCTGTGACTCAAAAGAGCTCGATTAAATTAAGTAAAAATTAAAAAGAACATTGAAAGAAAAATATTTTTAAATTCTATAAAAAAACACTCACCAGTTATTTTTTATATAAACGTTATTTAATTTTATTATACTTTATACTTTATATATTATACTAATTTGAGTAATTTGTTGTCATAAGGATAACGTCAATAGAATTGTTAAAGCGTTTTTACCGCAATATAAGCTGCCCAAATTATTTAAAGTACTTGCTAGCTGTACACTTACCCAAAATCATATTTAATCACCAACGTCCAGAACAATAGTTTTAAGTAATATTTTTTGTAGTTATGTCATAGATATCACTTCATTTTGAAATTTAGTTATATTTTCAGAAGGTTAATTTTTATGAATTAAATTTTTCGGGCTGGCAGCACTGGTTGGTTGGTAATTGTGTCCAAACTGCATCTGTGAAAGTTAAAAGTGTTAAATAAATAATATTAATGATTTATTTAGAAATCTTCTCCATATACAATCTTGAAAATCTGTGTATTTTACTTATGTATATCTCATTTGTCTTATGCCTACCAAAACTCAGTTCGAATGGAGGAGGGTATGTGAGGCTCCTCACATCAAAATTCATTATACGATTTATTTCGGAAACAAAATGTGGAAGAGTTTTCAATGCTGCACAGTGTTCCGAAACCAGAATTTTTTGGAAATCATATTGCCTAAACTGTAATTTTAATTGTATCGATGAGAAACTTCTACAGATTGGTCAGAATGAAATCCCAAACAGAATGAGTGAAAAAAAATTTACACCGAAAAAAATTGTTGGGTCAAATTTTCAACAAAATTCAAAAATAAAAAAAAAATTGTTCGAAAAATTAAAAAAAAAAAATTATTTTAATTCTTCTTTTATTTCTTATAAATACTCTATGATTAGTTTTTAAAATAAATTATAGGGTGGTCTGAACAAGAATTTTAAACGTCAAATTTTCATGATTTTTCGATATTTGTTGAATAACTCTGAAATTTTATATAAAACCAAAATCTATTTCATTTCTTATTTGAAATAAAAGCTTTAATTTGATACCGGTTTGAAGTCAATAGCTTCAGTTTTAAGAGAGTTATGCTCATTTATGTGGAGTGCTAGAATAGATGATTAAATTATTCAATAAGTGATTCCGAGAATTTCCGTTCTATTTCTATGGAATAAATACTGAGAGTGATATACTAAAATCGCTATAACTCCCAGGAGGGCAGGTACGGGCAGCTGATTTTTTCACAGTTCGTTGAAAACAAATTATGTAACATTTCTGTAGTGGTTTAGAACTGCGACTCTCTGGGACTTTTTAGATATTGCTTACCTAACCCAAATTTTAAGGAAAAATGGACCTTTAGTCGGGTTTTCGCTCTAAAAAAGGTGCATATGAAAATGTCTCAATCAACATTCCTTTTTTTTACAGAAGATACTTGTCCAAAGGCAGATTTTTTTTCCGAATCAAAATATCTGTCACCAAAATCAAATGAGATTATTTTGAATACATCCCTGAAATCCCCTCTTTTCGTGAAAATTTTTTATATTTGACTTCTAAAATCAATTAAAAATCAACGGGCTAACATAAATATAAGCTTTATGTATTTTTTTTTACTTGGAATGTGTCTGACTAAATTACATTATTAAAAACACTGAAAAAAATAATCGGAAAAAAGTTACTTTTCCACTAGCCGCAACACAGGTGCTGGTTTAGTATATTTAATTTGATTTTACAATTCATACCAATAATTAGATAGAATGAAATACGGGGAAGTGATGCACCCCTATGCAAAAAAAAATATTATATTATTTTCTGAGAGAACAATAAATAAATGCTAGAGTTTTCAATCTTGGTATTAGATATCTTAAATTAAATATGATATAATAAGGGGGTGTCTATGTTCCTCACAAGGAAAATGTTTTAAATGTCATATCTTCAGAACAATTATTGTTCTGTGAAAAATGTCATCATGGATCGACCTAGTGAATCAACAATTCGTGCTATTATCACCAAATTTTGCACCAAATTTACTTTGGTGGACATTAGTCAACCGACTCGCGTTTGTAGAGTGCTAACCGAAGAGAATATTGCAGCCATAGCGACAAGTGTTAATGATGATAGTGAAATGTCAGTTCGTCGGCGTTCTTAGGTGTGTTATTCAACCACGTGGAAAATTTTACGGTCGATTTGCATTTGAAAGCCTATGAAATTCAACTCGTAGAAAAATTAAAGCCAAATGACCCACTAAAACGTCGAAGTTTTGGTGAATGTGCCCTACAACAGCTCGATGGAAATCCACGGTTTTATCGAAAAATTATGTTTAGCGATCAGGCTCATTTTTGTCTAAATAAATACGTAAAAAAGCAAAACTGTCGCATCTGGGGTGAAGAACAGCCATATGCAGTACAAAAGTTTCCAATGCATCCCGGAAAATTGACAGTTTGGTGTCATTTATAGGCTGGTAGCATCATTGGTCCATTTTTCTTCAAAGACGCCCCTGGAAGAAACGTTACCGTCAATGGCGAACGATATCGAGCCATACGTGATACGTGACTTTTTTCTTGCCCCAATTGGCTGAGTTGGACTTGGTTGATATTTGGTTTGAACAAGACGGTGCCACATGCCACAAAGCTTGTGAAACAATGGACAGATTAAAGGATAAATTTGGTGAGGTGTCCGCTAAAATCATGTAATTTGATGCCTCTTACCTATTTCTTGTCGGTTAATGTGAAGACGTTGGGCTATGTGGGCAAGCCAAACACGATTGAAGCCTTAAAGTATAACATAATACGTGTTATTTATGGAATACTGGCCGAAATGCTCAAAAAAAGTGGTGCAAGATTGGACCTGAGTTAGGTTAGGTTAGATCAGGTTGAAAAAGAGGGTCACTTAAAGGCCAAACCTATGACAGGTATACACTTATGCTCAGTTGGCATGTTGTGCTCTCCATGTGCGAAACGGAATTCCCAATCAAAAACCATAATCAAAATTTTCCAATAAATATCGGACTAGCCCAAGAACTCAGTCCCCTCAATGTAATTCCTTATGGATTTCCAGTTTGAGTTTGCCAGGTATTTCAAGTTCGGCATAGTATCTACTGTAAAATTCTTGCGTCTAATATGCCCAAACGTATGACAATGACAGAGATAGTGTTTCAAAGTCTCTTCCTCTTCCTCGCATGCTCTACATGTCGTTTTCTCAGACAATTTCATGCGAGCTAGATGGGTTCTCAACTCCATGTGACCTGTAATCACACTGATTAGTCTCCTAAGTGTTTGTCTACTTAGTCTCAGAATTTCCTTTGATTTCCCAAGATTTGGGTCACCCTATAGTATTTTTTTGACTTTACCGACATCACTGACTTGTCATTTTCTGACATGTTCCTCCGTTTCCGATCAGCCCGTGATGGCTTGGTATCCATATTATCTCCAGATGTTCACAATTTGCATATGAGTTTATCTCACTCTTGCATTGCAAAACGTTCCGGCATTCAACTTTCTCCTTTCTCAATGTCTTAATCACTGATTGGCTATCCGTAAAGATATGAACTAGGGCTTCGCTATTCGTTTCCTTTATCCATTTAATTCCTTCCCTAATCGCCATGATCTCAGCCTGGAAAATGTTATTGTGATCTGGTAGACGGAAGTATTTGCTTCTGTTTTGGCTTATGTCGTATAAACCCACTCCAGTTTGGTCTCCAATCTTTGAACCGTCTGTATAAAGATCGATTTCATGGGTGTTTCCTATCCTGGTTATTTCATCACATTCTCCCCCTGCCGGTATTATGGTGATGCAGTTAGTATTTTCATATCTCATCGGGATGGTGTCACATATTACTTCTGTAATATTTCCCATCGGTAAGATATCCGTTATTGGACCTTACTAATGGACCATTTGAACCGGAACCGCGAGTAACATTATTTTTAAAAAGTAAATGGCAAAGACCAATTTATCGATTCCAATAAAAATTTTGAATACATGATGCAAATTTGAGTGATTTATTAGATATTTAAAAAAAATACGCTTAAAAAATCACACTTAAGATACTTTACTTTAAATGCTTTGGATCCCCAAAATATATACCATTTAAACTACTGTACATACTAACAATAATCCACTTAAACACATACATACTGAACAAAAACATAAGCAAAAAATAAATTACAACAAATTCTCAATTAAAACGTATAAAATACGTGTTAGAAGAAAACCGCTATAATATGAAATTTTAAGAGTTGCACATAAAAGGACTCCGGAAAATAGTCATTGTTTAAAAAAATATGGTGTCTAGCTGGTATGATTTAACGAACACACACTAAAACCAACAAAAGGGCGAACATAAATTTTTAAATTAGAAAATTTTGCATCAAAAATACAGCAAATGCTATAAAACAAATTTTATTAGTATTCTCGTCTAAATAACACTAGTCTACAACGAAAAACATTTCGATATAATTTTTAACTAACTAAGTATTTAATTACGTAAGATATTTAATTGGTAATTGTGGTAATATAGTGAAAATATTTTAATTCTGATATAAATAATAAGTATAAGAAAATAATCTTAAAGTCAAAATTTGTAGACTTGTGTTTCTGGAGCACACACAGATAGATACAAGCACTCATACAATAAACAAAGCAATCTAATGAAATCAAAACAAGTCATCTACGAATTCACAAATTTAACATTTAAAATAGAAAATAAAATAAAATAAAACAGCATTTTACTGCTAACACTGGCCACCATTAGGCCATCAGACCATCAATGGAAAATTACTTAATAAAGTATACGTCCATTGTTGATTTACAATATAATTTAGATACAAATATTTCTTTTTTTATTATATTTTTATAGCTTTACCATTGCTTGCTGGCACTGCTTTTTTTTATTACATAATCATCAGGAGGACATCTAAAGTCCTCGGGTCTACGCGCATTTATTATTACAACAATTTGCTTTATTTACACACACACACACACCCACGCTGCACAAATACAACCAACACTCTTATTCGTACATTAACTCACGACTGACCTTTCAAAACCTTTTATTATTATTATTTTTTGTCAAAGTCCCTCTGCAACTCGAAAATGCCATTACAAGTCTATAATACAGTTGTACTATGAGTGAAAATATTAGCGTGAGGATTGTTATGGACATACACAAACACATTTCTATGAATGTCAGTGGCAAATGTATGCGTGTTTTACATTATTGCAAGTTTAGGTGTAATTGTGTCTGCATTATTCTCAATACTTTGGTCTTTGACCAGGTTTTATCACTTTAAATTGGGGTCATTTAAATTTGCAATTTATTTGAAGTCTGTAGTGTAAAGTTTACGTAATGTATTATGTGTAACGCTTTTCCGCAAAGTGTATTAACGAATGTAAGAGGAATATTTTGTGTGGGATATTTAAAACTGGTTGGAGTTTGTGCAATTATTTGATTAATTTTTTCTATACTGACATGGAAAGGTTTTTTATTTTCAAAAGGAAAGGAATTTTTTGAAAACGGAAAATTTTTCAATATTTTCCTTTATAAAAATATAAAAAGAAATAAAGGATGTCTTAGTTAAAATGCACTTTTTAATTTCAAAATCAAAACAGGTTCTTTAAGGCAGTTGTGATTTTTTTGTCAGATTATATAGACATTAACTCAAAATTTTATTTCGCTTTGATTTTCGCAAACATTTTGTTTATGAAAGAAAACCTATTATTTTTAAAGCAACTCATAGAAAATTATGTGAGTTTATTGTGGGTTAAGTTGATTTGTTGTTAATGTTGTTAAATAAACGGTATTCAAATGTGAGCTATCAATTTACTTTTAAAAAATAAAGTATTTTCTTAGGACATAAAAAAAACATTACTTCAGTTCTTTCCAAATGAGTTCCGGTTTAAAATAAAAAATCAAGTCAGTCATGCAACTCGCCATTTCTCAATAACGTTTTTTTTAAACCCGTTGTTGATATCAAACATTGACATTGAAAAATTTACTCGATACAATTTTTGAGTTCTTGTGCTATTGTGGGATTATTGTTGTAAAGTTTCGTTTCAAAAAAAAGTCTAAAAATTTCGAATCACATAACCTTCGTGGCTAATTCGCTTGTCCTGTACAAAAGATAATGCAATGTTTAAACTATTCTTCCAAAATTCCATAGTTTTCTAGATGTGTGCCAAGTCTTTATCATAAATTTTCCGCCACAAAAAAACTTAGAATCAACCCCCTTGTAGCAATTTACATTGACTTTGTTTAGGTAATTAATGTTACTGCAATATAAGGAAAATTTTATGCGCTGTGGCAGATAGTACCATCTTGCCTAAGCCACATGCTATTCAGATCCAAGCCGTTCAGTTGAGACCAAATGAACTCCGTTCTTATGTTCCTGTAATGAATGCCAATTACAGTCATTGCAATTTCGGCCTTATCTTTAATAAAATAAGGCCCAAATTTTTTTCCGATAAAAATAAATTGTTTTTGTCAGATGCGTAAGCATTAGGCGACATAGCAAAACAATAGAGAGAGTGGAATCCACAGAGCAGATATAATAAAGGCCGACCACCGTATATCTGAGTACGCCAAGTAACAATTAAGGTGTTCAAATAAAACTTCAGTTGGAACAAAATAGGACATGGAGAAAAAGATACAGGATAAAGGAAGAACTTGCCTCGTCTGTATGCTCCTTGTAGGTGTTTAAAAACTATAAAAAATAAATAATTATATATCCTATTTATTTTACTTACTTATTTATTTAAATACAACTTTTTATACTGATACTAGCTGACCCAACAAACGTTGTTTTTCCATATAAATTATTTATAGGAAATATTTTTTACATTCAAAAAGACCAAAACCATATGTGTTCTACGGTATGCAGATCTATCTTAGTTAAGAACTTCACCGAATCGTTACTTTATTGAGGGAGGTATAAGTTGTCTCTTGGTGTGGATCACCCTTAATATTTAGATGTCTGAAATATAGATGTTGACCGATTCTAAAATGTTTATTTCTTCATTGGCTGGACTATAAGCTGTGTACAATTTGAAAAAAAAATACTAAAAACTATATCGATGCAAGTACGTGATAAAAAAATAATGGGCGTTAAAGTAGGCGTGGTAAAAGAAAGTATCTTAGTTATATTATGTAAAAATTTCAAGAAGTTGGGCTTAGCAGCCTGGCCTACCTGTGGGGGCGTGAAAAAAGGCATGGCATTGAGGAGTATAAAAGCTAGATGTTGACCGATTCTCACACCTACCCGATATGCACACAAAATTTCATAAAAATCAGTCGATCCATTTTGGAGTAGTTTAGTCACAAACACCACGACACGAAAATTTTATATATTAGAAGATTTTTAATATTTTATCATTTATTTGAACTATTTCTTTAATTTGTTTTTTAATTTTTATATATTTTTCTTCACATGTTAAACTATTTAAAAAAAATGCAACAAGAACAAGAACAGTTTTAAACATATTATGATTAAGAGATATTATAGCTTGATTTCTTGATAATCATACTATTGCTTCACTTAGCAATTAATGGTTATTTCTTATTTTAAATAGTTGCGAATATGACGTCAGTTTCGTGGAGGCATCATACTATTTTTGTCACAATAATTCTGTAAATAATAATATTTTAAAAGAACACTCATACGAAATTATCTTCTATTCAATTATCTTCTATATGATTTTATAAAATGCAATCATATGATATAGATTTATTTTGGAAATATTTTCTGATTAAAGAACTTTAAAACAAGTAAGAGTTCTATATTTGGCCGTGTTGAATCTTATATACCCTTCACAACGTGTAGTCATGCAATAACAATTGTTTGTATCACCATTCATCTCTTATGAAATTCGTACATACATATTAAAAACATACATATATAAAAACATCCATTGTAAAATTATAAAGTAAGTTTACTTATGTGTTTAAGCAAAAATAAAAAAAGTAAAAGAAAAATTAAAAATTAAAAAAAAATAAAAATATAAATATAAATAATATATAAAATAAAAATAAAAAAAAAAAAATTTTTGGCTCAGCTAGGATTCGATGCCATGTTTACTCTAACCCGTATACCACGTTTATATCTATGAATGTATGTACGGACAGACATTCAGACGGATAGACTGATAGATTCTAGTCATCTTCCCTATTCATAAGCTTTCAGAAAATATATACTTTATTGGATCGGAAATGAAAATTGTAGAAATTTCACACGGAATACAAACCTATTCACTGTGTGTAGGGAATTGGTTCTAATTTTTTAAAGAATATAGAAAAATAGAAATTATTTAAATTAACGTATAACTAAAATTAGATATAAATCAATACAGAAGCCATAAGCAAATGAACAGTCAGAAACAAAATTATACGAAAACAAAGAGACCCTAATAATAAGCAAAACATTAAAAAAATCCTTTTCTAAATATAATATTTTTTCTAAAAATCTTTTTATTGCAAACCTTTTTAAAAAGATTTTTTAAATAAAGCAAGACACACATATAACAACATCCTTCCCTTTTGTTAATCTCTCCTAAATTAAACCAGGTGTTTTACCTTTCTCTTAACTTTAGTGGCAGTTTAAGCTTTAAAATACGAGTATGTATAAAAATCCCCATCTTTAATACACAGACAAAATCTGACCTTAATATAACAACAACACCGACATAAAAGTTAAACTACTCAGAAGTCTTTAAGACATACTACCAAAGCCACAAGCTTTTAAGACCATGTAACATAATGCGGTTTTTGGGTATACAAAACAATAAAATAACAGGTAATCACTACAAGGCTTAATGTCCATTTCCAAATAAGAAAAAAAGAATATAAGTAAAAAAAGGGAGTAACGAAATGAAACATAATGCCTGAGAAAAAATGATGATCTGATATAATAAATTTGTAATTTTAGTGTTTACATACACGTTACAGATTTCTTTTAATTTAAATAGAATGTTGTGGAGTGGAAAAAATAAATTTGAAATAAGAATAGACATATTTCATGTTAAAAAAAAATAAGATTTTGTATAAATAAATGGAAAAACATGGAGGTCGGGGTTTGTTCAACTAATATACTTACACTACTTTTGTATACTTAAGTTTTAGTGTTTGTATAGCCACAGCAGCATATGAGTGATGGTTGATGTTAAAAAAAAAATTTAAAGGGTGATGAAAAATTAAAACAAGTTTTAAATTAAATAGGAAATACTTTGTTTTATTCATTGTTCTATTATTTAATCATAAAATTGATATTATTAAATCATGTATAAAATAGTATAGTTAACTGAAGGCATAGGCTTGGTTTTTTTCCAAAATTTTTTCCACCAGCTACTTTTGCAACAGTCAAATTCTAATTATTTTTTAAATGGTTGGCAACAATAAAAAATCAATTCAGTGTTACATTTTTAATGCCATGTTAATGAGTACTATTTTGCTGTAACTTCATCAACTTCATCACACTAATATTGCCATATTAAAATCCTGCTTAAGTTTTGAAACACCCTGTATCTGGTTTTTATTCCTGATACTTTTTGGACGCTGGCCAAAATATTAAAATTGCACATGTACGTGGCAGACCGCAAAAGTAGTTAAACATATACAAATAAATTTATACAAACACGGAAACGATTAAGATATGGAAAAAATACAATAAAGAGTGATACGAACGGCTATGTCGACTTTCACATACCCACTATTAGTGAACAATTTTAATAATGCGTCTAGTCTACGTCTAAGTACGATAAGTTGTGATAAAAAAAAAATTGGAAAATTTTATTGACTACTCGCAAAATTGAGATGAACATTTGAAAGTTTTGCAAACGACATAACATATTTAATATACCAGGTACTTTTCGAAGTGATGTTTGTAAAGTCTGCAAATTATTACATACCCAACATATCAAAACAATACGGTTACCGACAGAGGTGTAGACAGACATGCATGCATACCAGAGTAAACGACACATGCTCCATAAACAGCTTTAAGAACAGTTGAGCTCAAATACAGTTTAAGTGTCTTTATTATAACTTACCGATAACAAAAGTTTGGTTGTTATTGGATTAGTGTTTCATTATTACAACTTCACTTTAATCTAAAAGTGTCTGATATGTTAAAAGGGAAGATCACTCTCCATTTACCTTTTAACGTGAGGTTTATAAATTAAAAGCTACCATATTTTGTACGGTTTAAATGAATTGTTTACTTTTCGTTTGATGTTGACACTTTGTTTTTAAAGAACTAATTAATTTGTTAAAAAAAAGTCGGTATTTGATTTGGGGCTGTCATATTAAAAAAAAATTACCATTTATATTACAGGGAGGTTGTAATAACGAAAAATACTAAATGGTCAGTTTATTGCTCACGTTAACAAACTTTAACTTTGATCAACATTAACTTTGTCGACAATTTGTAATAATGGCCCTAAAGCTATTTACTAAGAGTTGTAAAATATTCTGTTGGTGAAAAAGCTTATGTAAATAGTATTTCGGGAAAATGAATGATAAAATTCAAATTTAAGAAAATTTTTAGTCATTTAAAAAATCATAGCCTAGATTCCAAACCACACGTTCGTTTTTATACCCTTCACACAGTGAAAAAGAGTATATATAGGTTTGTCATTCCGTGTGAAATTTCTACAATTTTCATTTCCGACCCCATAAAGTATATATTTCCTGAAAGCTTATGAATAGAAGAGTCGATTAAGCTCTGTCAGTCTGTCCGTCTGACCTTCTGTCCGTGTGTATGTTGAAATCAACTTTTTGAAGCCCCCCGACATCGGTAGGACCCGGGTGAGGTATTGAAATATCAAAAATATTCGGGAGTAGATCAGTATTGAAAATCAGAAACATCGGTACATAAACAACTGAGATATGAGCAAAAACCCACGACCACCTCGATTTTTTTTCACAAAAACAACATTACAACAACAACATACATACATACAAACGTATATACTGGTTAGAGAAAACGTGGCATCGAATCCCAGCTGAACCCAAAAATGTTCTTTTATTTTTTTTTAATTTTTTTTTAATATTTTTTTATTTTTTATTTAATATATAATTTATATTTTTATTATTTTTTTTTGTTTTATATTTATTATATATGTAAATAAAAATTAATTTTTTTTAATTTTTTTAATTTTGTTGTTTAATTTTTTTTTTAAATTTTTTTTTTAATATATTTTTAAATTTTTTTTTTATTTTTTTTTGTTTTATATTTATTATATATATTTTAATTATTTTTTTAATTTTTTTTTTAAATTTTTTTAAAAATTTTTTTTTATTTTTTTTTTTATTTTTTTTTTATTTTTTTTTTTATTTTTATACCCGCCACCAAAAAAATGGTGGGGGTATATTCATTTTGTCATTCCGTTTGTAACACATCGAAATATCCATTTTAGACCCCATAAAGTATATATATTCTGAATCGGGGTTTGATTTTATGACGATCTAGCTATGTCCGTCCGTCTGTCCGTCTGTCCGTCTGTTGAAAGCACGATAGAGGTCGCACCGAAAAAGCTAGGGGACTCAAATTTTGCCAGAATCTTTCTTATAGACAAGGTTTGTTTGGTATTGAAAGTGGGCTAAATCGGAATATAAGGAAGAGAGTTAAAGCTCGAAAAGCAAGAGTAGGTCGAAAAAACCGTGTCCTTCAAACATCGAATAAAATAGAATTGTGTCCAAACACCTTAACGTAGGCTCATGAAACTTCGAATATATATTTCCTGAGTAAAAACAATATTTTTTTTACAAAAATTATCTAAATCTATGTATTAGGAGAGGAGTTATCGATCAAAATGTACGAAAATTTATACCGCAGAGTGTATTTTTCGGTATATTTAAAAACAAAAACGTCATAAAAGCAACAAAATTTTATGTATGACTCTGAAATTTTGCACACTTTTCTTTTTGGTTAGACGCTTTTTTGAAACGGAAAATCAATGTGCCACGCCTACTTTTACGCCCACCTCCCATATAACGTTTTACCTAAAATTCATATAATTTCTCTATTAATAAAGATTTTGGAATAATAAAGGGCTATATTGAAACACCTAAGTTGTACTCATTCGCAAAAATAACTACTATAATGCCCACTTTTCACATTATCTTCCGTTAATGAAATTTAAAAGCTCATAAAACCGCCAAAATTAGAGTTATGATGATCAAATTTGCTACGTATATCCTACTAATCAATGAAATTGTTGTGCCAAAAAGCATAGGTGACAATCTCACTTTATCGCCTACCTCCCATATAATGGTTTATCTTAAATTCATGTAATTTCTCTATTGACAAAGTTTTTGGGAAAATAAAGGACTATATTGAAAAATCTAAGTTGTAATGAAATTGTTGTGCCAAAAAGTTTAGGTGACACGCTCACTTTAACGCCTACCTCCCATATAACGGTTTATCTTAAATTCATGTAATTTCTCTGTTGACAAAGTTTTTGGGAAAATAAGGGACTATATTGAAAAATCTAAGTTGTATTTATTAGCAGAAACTTTTTTAACATGCCTACTTTAACGCCCACTTTCATTGGAAGACTACATTGACAAAAGCATTTTAGTAGCATATCGAAGTTATAAAGGGTGGTTAAATTTTAAGGACCAATGTTGAATTAAAAAAAAAACACATATTATTTAGGAAATTATTATTATTTCTTTTTGTAGTTATAATATTTGTATGGTTCAATTATGTATTTAACAAAATATCGGCCAAATGACCCCCCACCCATCATTGGCGCCACTCCTCTATCTGATTGTCCAAATTTTCAATGACAATGTTGATGCTCAATTGTTGGGCATGATGATGAGTCGAGGTTGTCTGCTCTTTTGCCACACTATCGCAAAAAACAGCAATGGATCTTATTCAACAAACTAAGATGGCATTCACAGATTTTCTAACATTTTATACAGACCTTTTTTGCAGAAATTTAAATATTTTTTACAATTCTCCTGATTGTGAACGAATTTGAACGATTTTGTTGACCAAAAGAATCACGAAGTGCACAAAATGCATTTTGATTTGAACGCCCATTTTCATAAAAAACCTGAATAACTTTAAAGCGTTGCTCATTTGCGTATCTTTCCACGGATCAAATTGAGTAAGTTTGAGATTGAGAAATGTAAAATGAAATGCAGAAAACAAATTTAAAGACTAGGTGTAGTTCACCTTCAACATGGGCCCTTAAAATTTAACCACCCTCTACAAAGAAAGTGATACATATCTTATTATAAAGAGATTATTCCATAATGATTAACAAAATAATAAATATTGTGCTTTAAATGTACACAAAATTGGTGGTGGGTATAAAAGATTTGGCACAGCCGAATATAGTGCTCTTACTTGTTTAAACTCATATGAACATCATGTGTTTTCATCTTTTATTTTGCATCTTAAATATAACCTTACTAGTAATTGTTTTTATAAAAAAAAATTTAAATTTTAAATTTAGTATTTGGTTTCACCGAAAAAATATAAAAATTACCAAAAATTAAAAAAGAAAAACGCAACCAGCACTGACGTGTAATTTTCTGCGACATAGTTTGTCAATGCTGGTTTTCAGTCGATTCAGTATTACATAGTTTGAATGTGCTTAATACAATGCTGTCATATTGATTACCCAAAAACCAGCTCCGCTTCATGTAAGTAATTAACACATAGGTGACTGTAGGTTACTGACTAAAATCTGTCAAAATGAAAATGCTCAAGTTTATATCAAGAAGATTATGTGGCTCCACGAAAAGCCCCCCAATGAAATAACGCCCAGGAAACAACCCCCAATAAAATAAACCCCAAAAAATTGGAAAAAACACCCAAAAACAGTGAATGAAATAACATCGAAAAATAAATTAAATAAGCCCCAAAGCGAAAACGAAATAACTCCCAATGATGAAAATGAAATAACCCCCAATGAAATAAGCCCCATCAGCAACAAAAATCAAATTATGCCCGAAATTCATAAAAGAGTCAGTTTCACTAAGGATTTCATGAAGTCAATATGGACCAACAGCAAAATCGCAAAATTATTGGAATGAATCGTGTAGAGGCCCGCAGGCGTCTTCTTGATAATAGGGATATATGCAACTTCGAAAGTGTGCCTGTATTCATAATCAATTTTAATAGTAACTATTTTTGGTTTTGTAAATGGACTAAGTCAATTGCAGTTATTTTTCCTTATACCATGGAAGCTATTTTAGATCAGCCACCAACGAGCTATCCTAAAACTTTCGAATGACTTGAAGATCCAACTCATGGAAGACGTTATTATAGTTACAATGTTGTAAAGAAGGCAGTAATTGTCTGGAATGGAGATGTGAGGCAGTATGGACGAAGAATTGTTTAATATTTCCAATATATTTATTTTTGAAACCCATCTACCAAAAAATTATTTTCATGTACATACATACATAAATAAATGCGAAATGGTAAAAAAAACAAAATGGTTGTTCATGAATTCAAAATGGAGAAAATATACGTTGTATGTATAAATGCTGACAGTTGGTTACACTTTGTTATTATGTACCTCCTCACTGCTTGGCAGAAGTGGAACCAACAACCGTTCGTAGACTAATTTCGTAGTCGGTCACGAAGGTCGCACCATCCAAATCCAGAACGTTATCATTTATGTATTTGAAAAGATATTGTAATATATTTACAGACTAAAAGTTTTCTTGTAAAAGGCCTATTTTCATATAATGTATTTACAAACAAAAACCAACAGCTTTTAAAATGAAATAACCCCCGAATACAAAATGAAATAACATCCAAATTATACACGCTATGAAACAAGCCCCGAATTTTAAAAATTTGTTGGATGTTATTTCATTGGAGATTATTTCATTATTTGAAAACCCCAAATTAAAAATGAAATTATTTCCAAAAAAATGAAAAACGGTCCAATAAAATTGGGAGTTATTTCATTTGAAATAACACCCAAAAATTTATGAAAA
Organism: Phyto melanocephala; assembly: GCA_941918925.1. NCBI lineage: Eukaryota > Metazoa > Arthropoda > Insecta > Diptera > Rhinophoridae > Phyto > Phyto melanocephala. Next base: position 139,029,257 of record OW799233.1, on the reverse strand, counting down.
AAAGTTGGAGAATATTAAATTTCTCGTTTGGGCGTTATTTCATTGGGGGGCTTTTCATGGAGCCGATTATTTTGAGGCTGTCATAGGTACATAGTCGAAAGACCACCATAGCCAACTAAGGAAAATTTCTATTATTGTAAACAACAATGAACCGATCTGGTGATGGTAATATATTAAGAATTGTAAAAATGTATACAGATTCAGTATCATTGTATATTTGTATTCTGTTATCATCTATGTTTTTAATGCATCATATTCAAAGGCAATCTAAAGCGCAAATGTGGCCTGTAAAAGCTTTGAAAATATATTAAAGATTTGTTTACCTATTTACTACCAGTTTTCGATACTGCCTGTTTATATCAGGGGCATACGTATCATTCGTATCTTGTATTTTGACACCAGATTTTGTAAATTTTAACGCTTCATTAATGCTGCATTTATACTTCGAAAAATTTTAGGCACAACTGTATACGTACATATAAATAAATAATATATATATTGATACCTGTATTTAAATATGTCTGCTTATATACACACATATCTTAAACTATACTCATGATACATTTGATGTATTTTAGCGGAAATTATCCTTTCGTTCTGTCAGTCTACTATGTGTGGGTATTTGTTTTTCAGTAGTTTTGTCTACTCACAACCATTTGTGTGCTTGAGTCTATTTATACGTTAGTTTATACGAAAGTGTGGTGCAGTTAGTTTTAAGTATTAAATATACATACTTCATGTAAATTGTTATGTTTTTATGCAAAAAACTGTATGTAGAACGACAATATAAGCGGTTTCAAGCTTTAGTTAAGTATTTTATATATTTATTTATAACGTAGTGGTTTTTACTATTTCTACGAGAGTCAATTGATAATTAATTATAATTAAAAAGGAATCTTTAAGTCTAAGTATGATAGTTAAAAAAAATATCTAATATTAAGTAGAAAGAAAAATATATAATATTTATTTTAGGTCTAGGTGTATTTGGTAGTAGAATGATAGCTTGTCAGTCTTGGGTTGATGGTTAAATTTCCGTTAAATTCTCTGTTCTTTAACACTATAACTGTAGTAATACTTTTACTACTACGATTGATTATAAAATTAGAATTAAATTTGTAATTATGTATATTGAAATACTTATGTGTTATTAGGTAAAATGAATCTTATTTACATTTATTCGAGTAAAAGCTTTCTATAACTGTTTTAAGCACATGATCATTTATGTGGGTTTATAAAAGTTTTTTAATAATAAAAACGTAAATTAATTAATTATCTTTTTAACCAATTAGTCTTCATTAATGCCAAAATATATACAAGGTGGCGCAAAAGAAATCCTCCTATCAGAAAATGCTAAAAATTTTGCAATTGGCCCCTAATGTCAGTTCTGTTTTGACATTTGTGTAGTAAACACATGCAAAATACATGTTAATAAACAATGTTAATAAACAATCCGCGTGTAACCCACGAAGAGCCATTACACCCGCTCAAAGTTACTGTATGGTGTGCTGTTTTCGGAGGAGGTCATCGGACCTTTTTACTTCGAAGACGTCGCGGGCCAAACGGTTACTGTGAATGGTGAGCGCTACAGAGCAATGATCAACGAGTTCTTTTTGCCGCAACTTGATGAATTGGGATTGGAAAACATGTGGTTCCAACAGGACGGTGCAACAGCACACACTGCACGTGCTACAACCGATATGCTGAAGGATGCATTTCCCGGGCGCCCAATCTTCCGGTTTGGCGATTTGAACTGGCCAGCAAGATCGCCTGATTTGACCGCTCCAGACTTCTTTTTGTGGGGCTTTTTGAAGTCGCGGGTTTATGTCAACAAGCCTCAGGCTCTTGCAGTTCTTAAAGACAATATCCGTCAAGAATGTGAGGACCTATCGCCGGAAGTTTTGGCCAAAGTGATGGAAAATGCCATAAAAAGTGCTCAAATGACAATCAACTGTGGCGGCGGCCATTTACATGACATCATATTCTCGACTTGATGTAAAAAAAATTAAAAGACCAAATAAAAATACTCCACAAGAAGAATCAAAGTTTTTCATTTTTTTTTTAAATTACAGCCAAAAAACATCGGAAGGTTATTTTTGCGCCACCTTGTAAAAGCCTTTTGAATTCATGCACATTTATTTATGTTAACAAGTCTTAATGAAATTTTAATGTATATACCTAAATATATTATATACACAAGATAATTTGATTAAATAGGGAGTCTTTATAAGAGAAAATTTTGAATAAGCTTCTGTAAAGTATTTCCTTGTAGTTTATTTTGGGATTAGCTTTCAGTGTGACGTTTAAAAAATTACTTGGATTGACCTTACGACTGCGCCTTTAACTCCTGACATTGACTATAATCAAAATAAATCTGGACTTAATACATTATATCAGATGTTATCACTACAGCTTAAACTTGGAACCAAATGCTGGACTTTGACCATATTCTACTATATGCTAGACATATCTGGCTTAGTTTTATTTTAATTTATGGGGAAATAGTACATATATCAAACATAAAACAGATCATCGTCGTTGATATTTTTCTTGATGTAATGGAGTCCGTAAAATCTTCTATTGGTCTTAGTCCATATGTAGCAACTATATTTATCAACAAAAACATTAATTCAAGTATGGGCCTCATCGATAAACACAACATTACGATAATGCATTGGTCGAATCGATGACTGATTACTAAACGACAATTTTATAATGATGATTGAGAACAGTATACTATTATATTAAAGTCCAAAAAATTATCAAAAAGATTTAACTTCATTTGACATTAAATCTGATATAAATAACGCCCACTATAAGACTTTGTTTTTTACAATTCACAATTATCAAATGTATATTGTGGGCACTTTCACAGAAATGCCAATTAAAATAAGACTTTTAAAATGCTTATAATTCAAGATCATTTAGTTCTTTTTTTAAACAGTTACTTATTTTCTGTGTATGTATACATAGATATACTTATATAAATAAGAACAAAAAATAAATCGCATATTTTTCTTAATTTATAGAGGATGGCGTTAAATGACAAAAATTAGACTTTTCAGTGCAACTATGCCCATTCAAAATTATTTAATTGCGCTCCTATTCTTAAACTACATACAACGTAGAGTTTTTATATTTAAGATTAGCTTAATTACCAATTTTCTTCATTTTATAAAAACTACTATCGTTAAGATGTTTAACAAATTTACGCTTTTCAACAATTACAGAAGCAAAAAAAAAACTAACAAACGTTGTATTGCCAACTTCAATTTATTAAAATTTAGTTTTCCAATTGCAAGGCGTTACCACCCCAATATTTCATTTTGCTTCTTACAAATTTTATCGACATTATAATTGTTGACAGCTAACAAATACCTGTAGGTCTTGTTTCGGTTTTGCCGTTAGTCCGAAGAAGAAACATGTTGTCGACAACATTTCATTTATGCTAACAAAACATGTCGCCGAGTACCATAATATTGCATTTCTGAACTCCAACTAAGGGGTACAAAATTGAATAGTCGAGTTTAGATAATTAGAAAACATATTTTTGACAAATAAAACCTCCTTATTTAGCTGAAATATTATTAACTCTTACGTTGGATTAATTTGAAAGTACTTTCGTTTGCTAAGGAAAAAATCCGTTTTATCTAAAATTTGTTTCAGTTATTTTTTAACCGTAGAATGCATAACCAAAAAATACCACACAAACACATAACCAGGGTACCCGGGTACACACATTGTATAAATTTAAAATATTTAATTTTAAATACCGTTAAATTAATATATTAACAAATTAATTTTTATTTAATAATATAATATTTATATTAATTATTAAAAAAAAATATTTCAATATACTTATATAAATTAAAGAACATCCAACCCAACCAAACGACGCTCGGCAAGCACTCGTGAAAAATATAGTGCGATAAAGTTGTGGGGCGTCAAAGCACACTGATGTCAATGGAACAAACATAGAAATGTTTTATGAGTTCGGAAATGGTAGATATTATTATGCGTCACACCAATAAAAAAGCAATAAACTCTTATAAGGAATGGAACGAAAGCCACCCAAATTCAACTCCAAAGGTATGGGAAGAAGTTACAGTAACAGAGTTATATGCTTTTTTTGGAATACTTATTATGGCAGGCACGAACCGCAGCAGTATTAAAAGTGTCAGTGACTTGTGGAGCGCCAGAAATTTTTTATTTCATCGCGCAGTAATGGGAAACAATCGCTTTTGTGCACTATTGCGTTTCATAAGGTTTGATGATGCAAACACTCGGGCTATACGTATTCAAACAGATAAAGCTGCACCGATAATATATATATGGACCATGATGAATGACAATCGTGTTTCCTACTACAAGCCAAGTGAACAACCATTGATAAACAACTTTTTCCTTATCGTGGCCGCACGCGTTTTAAACAGTATGTCGAAACGTGCAAAATACGGAATAAAGGTTTGGTAAATTTGTGACGCCACGAATTCTTTTCCACTGCATTGGCAAATATATACCGGCCAAGCCGCATCTGGAAGAGAAACTAAACAGGGCGAAAGAGTAGTGAACGATCTAGCTGCCAAATTCAAAGGAACCGGCCGAAATATAACAATGGACAATCTTGTAACAACGTTGGGGCTTGCAGAGCATTAACTATCCTGGAATTTAACATTAGAGCGCACGCTTAGGAAAAGTAAATCATGTATTCCGGCAGAATTAATAGGCAGAGGGCTAGATCTATTGGATCAACGACGTTTGGTTTCCAAAAAAATGTTACAATATGTTCTTATGTTCCTCACAAAAAACAAAGTTGTGTTGTTGCTTTCGATGATGCACTATGATGGAAAGGTAGCAGAGAGTGAAAAACCACAAATTATAGAATTTTACAATAAAAACAAAGGTGGCGTCGATGTCATGGACCAGTTATTCTCAGAGTACATTACAAAGCGATGGCCACTGTCATTATTTTTCAACGTTTTAGATATAATAGCATTGGCTGCGTATAAATTGTACTATGTGAACAACGACATAATTCCAATCTCTGCAAATAGACGAAAGCTTTTTCTGCGGAAAATGACTGAAAAAATGAGCAGCGTGCACTCAACTATCAAATAACTAGGCACTTCACAACAAAAAAAGCTATAGAAAGTTGTCTGAATCAACCACTAGAAGCTATTTGCGAAAGCCGTCTATCAAAATCGATAGCAGTAGGATCGACAAAGCCAGTAACTGGATCTTACTATTTGTGCTACATACAAAAAACAAAACGGATAAGGAAAACACGGAAAGTAAGCAGCCTTTGCAAGAAACCAATGTGCCTGGAACACTCAATAACGAATTGCGTCTGCATTTCTTGTGACCGGAATCATTAATTAATTTTTATATAATATTGTTTTCTTGTAATTATATTTTTTAATGTATATTCAAAAATTTAAAAAAAGAATTTATGATAAAATCTTTGAACAGCCTCGTGTTTGCTCATTTTTTTATATAAAAACTGTTGGGTACACGGGTACCCCGGTTATGTGTTTACGTAGGTGTCATCTTTAGAAGCTTAGAGCTAAGGAACCAATGAACCTAGTGTCACAAGTGCTCCATAAAACAACTCAAAAAGACTTGGGCTTCCTAGAAAAGTTTCAATACTCTATTACTATTATTTTTGCAGCTAGCAACGTTTAAAGTTGCAAGTGGACACACGGGTACCCGGTTATGCATTTTACGGTTAAAGGCACAAGCTTTAATAAAACAAGAATTGCTTAGTAGAGACTGGTGATGTGACACCGAATTATAAGCAAACATTAAAAGCATATTTTAATTTACAAACTATTTATTTCATAGAACGTAGAACTTAATAAAGCATTTTAAAAATAATTTGAAAACTATAAACTAAAATATCAAATTAAAATTTCTCAGGATTTCTTTTTTTGCCGTTAGTTTTCTTCTGGGCACCTCTTTCAGAAAAGTTTATAAGTAACTCATCTCTTAACAGCAGTATGATTCTCTATTAAATCCTATTCAGTTGAAATGGTTCTTTAAATAAATCAACAAGACTAAAACAAATACAAACAATAACAACATTTCGCCAAAGTCTTTATGGAATAAAACCTGTGGTTAGTGTTTTTTTTTGCAAGAAAAACATTTGTGTGTTTTTGTTTGACAATGCTGGCTGGTCTATTTGTGTTTTTCTTATAAATTTTCTGGCTAACACCCACAACTTGCTTATTTTATTTTTATTTTTCATATCTTTATTGTATCAGTATGTAGTGCTCTTCTCTACCATTTTGTTTTCATATTGGCCTGATTATATTTTCACTTGTCTAAGGTAGAAAAGATATATTCAACAGGCTCATTGTGAAGTCATCATATTATATTCTATCACTACTACTTACTGCTACTGCCAGCCAGCCATCAAAGGTCGGCTGTGTTACAAATTTTTCATTTCTTATTTTCCATTTTATTTCATTTTATTATTTTCATGTTTTAGCAAAAAATAATAATAATGAGAAATAAAAATAAAAACCAATGCTGATGATGATAATGTTTTTTTGTTACCGGATATATACCGTTTGCTTGTTTTCCGTTTAGTTTAACTTGTGTATGCTTCAGTTCAAAAAATAACTCTGCACAAACTAACTAACATTTGCTCACACATACGTATATACTTATTCATACATAAATTCATACAGATTTATACCCTTTAACATACATACACACTTATATAAATATTAATTTTGGTTATTTTTCAAACAATTACTCTAAAAATTTCCTGTAAGTACTTTCAACCATGTTTAGAGATGGATTATTTTTTTTTTTTTTTCGGGCAAATTTATTAAATGATGGGATCACTTGTGTAATGCAGCACGTGAGCTGTTTGTCAAATTTATTATTTTAAAATATTTTCAAGCATATTTGTGTTGGTAATTTGTCGTTAAATAGGTGATAAAAATCAATTTGTATTGTTTTTTATTTCTTTTGATATTTGGTTCGCTATGCCTTTCATGTTAGGCAAGGTGTCAATTGAGGGTTCAAATTATAAATGATAAGGGGTAAATTGATAAAAATAATTTGATACTGTTTAACAGGAAAAGTTTAACAATAGAAGGAAACATATTATAAAATAAGGCTTTACTGTAAGAATATGAAATACAAATATTTTCAAAAATTTTTTATATATAAAAAATTTTTAAGAATTATTTTAAAATTTACTTTTTTAAAAATTTTTTGAAAATATGAAATAAATTTCAGAAATTAAAACATAATGTAAATTTTTAAAGTAAATGGATCTTCGTGAAACTTTTAATACATTTGCATTAAACAGTGCCACCTACGCCCAAATAAAACACAAATTTTTTCCATTATTTCTATTTAATAGATATTAAAGAGATTTTGTTCAAACCATGAGTTTCTTTTGTAATACATTACACAACTGGTGAATAAACAAGATATTGTAAGTGTTTTGTTATATTGTTATAATTTCTTCAAAAATCTAAAAATATGTTTACCTGTGTTCTACTGCATGAACTTTCCACTTATTATATCAACATACAATTTTTATATATAATCACAGTAAATAAAGAAAACTAAAATATTTTACAGTAAACAATGCAATAATTTTTATTTATTTTAAAATTGTAAAAAGTTGTCATATTATGATACTTAGTACGTCTTATTAATTCATCGATTACAATATAATCATTTTAGGACAAGAAAGCATATATTAATCGTCGGCTAAAATTTTAACTATATTGCCAAGATAAGTACATACTACAGAAGTTTTCCAAAACCAAAAATTTAGGCATCAAATAAAAAGTTTATAAAAAACATGGTTTTCGACACAAAAAAGTAGAAAGTAAAAATTGTTGTTTTTAGATGTGTAATGATTTGGATGCATTTTTGCTCATTTCTTCCATTATATCGAAAAAAAAATTTTTAAGCAAAATAATACACTGGTGACTGCTAAACAATTGAGAGGTTATACCATAGACAGACGACAGCGTTAATTTGCATTAAAAGTCTTAGTTCAATTTAACTTATGAATTATCCAATGTTTATTAGATTTCACGTAAATTCACTAAATCATATTGAATTTGAACTGAATTTAGCAATTTCAATATGGCAACACGGTCGGCAATCAATCAAAAAATTAAAAAATCAAAAATTTGAAATTAAAATAGATTCGATATGTTAAAATTTTTTCCATATTATATGGAATGCCTTTCTGTTAAGGTGAAAGTTTTCCTTAATACTGGTATCGTCCATCGTAAGCACGTCACTATCCCAAAAAGTGCTGTTACGGTCCTTTAAAAAAATACCATATACCTACATATGAATTATAACCTCCATGAAAAGATACCATTAAAACTACGAATTTCCACAATTCCCTTTCTCTTATTTCAGAGTGTCCTTCTGCCATCCCAACTTGTAGCAACATGTTCAGATTTGTGATTGCTAGTGCATTTACAATTTTTACTAAATGCAAAAATCTGTCGTCTGTCACAGCAAAATATTAATTTGCATTAGTGAGACTCTAATGCAAATTAACGCTGTCGTCGGTCTATGGTATTATTCTTAATAAAGGGTGGTTTAGTTTTAAAGGCCTATCTGTTCTATATATATAAAAGTGAAACTCTGTGTGTGTGTTAGCTATAGACTCCGAAACTGTAAAACCGATCTGACTTAAACTTTGGCAAGTTGTTGTACACATACCAGGGAGTGTTTATGGGTAGAAAAAAGTGGGCGTTATTACGCCCATAAAAAATTAGTTACCATTTTTAGCTACTTGCACTTGACCGATTTTTCTGAAACTTTGCACATATATTGAGCTGTCATGACTAAATAATTTCGTGATAAGAAAAGTGGGCGGAGCCACGGCCCTTAAAAAAGTTTTAATTTTGAGGTACTTGCACTGGATCGATTTTTTTGAAACTTTGCACACATATTGAGCTGTCATGAATTTATGATTTCGTGACTAAAAAAGTGGGCAGGGCCACGCCCATAAAAAAAGTTGTAATACTAAGCTTCTTGCACTTTACCGATTTTTCTGAAACTTTGCAAACATATTGAGCTGTCATGACTATACAGTTTCGTGAATAGAAAAGTGGGTAGTGCCACGCTCATAAAAAAAAGTTATAATATTAAGTTTCTTGCACTTGCCTTATTTTCCTGAAACTGTGCACACAGTTTGAGCTGTCATGACTATATAGCTTCGTAATTAGAAAAGTGGGCAAAACCATGCCCATAGAAAAAAGTTATAATTTTGAGGTATTTTCACTTGACCGATTTTTCTGAAACTTTACTCATATATTGACCTCTCATGACTATATAATTCCGTGATTAATAAAGCAGGTGGGCCACGCCTATAAAAAAATTATAATTTTGAGGTACTTGCTGTGGACCGATTTTGGTGATGACTTTACAGTTTCGTGATTAGAAAAGTGGACAGTGTCACGACCACTTGATATTTAATTTAAATTCAGAATGCATTTTTTTCATTAAGGGGCGTAGCAACGCGCGCCGGATTTTCTAGTTCTTAATAAAACTTAAATTATTTAGGAAATTATTGGCATTTCTTTTTATTATGATAATATTAATATGGAACAAAATCTCAGCGACACACCTCCATCAAATGGCGAAAAACAGCAATGTTTTCCATTCAACGAACCAAGAAGGCATTGACAAATGTTTTCACATTTCATACAGACCTGTTAGTAGTAGACCTGGTAGTTTTTTGAAATTTGGATTTTTTACGTTTTTTTACAAGTTCACAATAATACTGCATTATTCACAAAAAATATTTTAAATATAAAAAATAAATTCCGGCTAAATTTTTTTTAAATTGTTGAACTTTATACAAAAATTTTTAATTATTTTTTAAGAATTTAAGAATATTGAAAAATTATTTTGAGTAGAATGCGTTTTCGAAACCAACTACGATTTCATTCTCATTTGCAAGACACTTCATTAGACATATAACTTTTTGTACCATTTTGCCAAATGGGAAAAATTGCATAGCATTGTCTTGTAAAGTATGAAGCCCCATTATATTTTTTCTGTTTTAGTTTTTTTTCATAAATATAAAAAGATATTTACAAAAATTATAATCTTCCTAATATTTCTAAAACTTTTTTAGTGGCGCGAAATAAATTTACCTCAGAATATTTTGTTCCAATATAAAAAAAAATAAAATAAAAAAAATATTGGTGAAAATCATGTTTGGTTGCGAACATTTTTGCACGGAAATCAACTAAAATCAACTAAGAAGGTAAGCGAAGAAACAGATAAAGCAACGCCATATTAAACAAGTAGGAGCACTATATTAGACTGTGCCGAACTTTTGATACCCAACACCAATTTCATGTGCTTTTATATTACAAAATTATTTTTTTTATTACTAACAGTAATCGCTATGGAATAATCTCTTTATACTAAAATATATTTTACTTTCATTGTATAACTTCGATTTTTTATTAATTTTTTGTTTCTTAAACTTATTCTTGCAATGAAAGCTTAAATATTTCTACATTCGAATTGATACTACCGGCTCTTTTTTACTATAATGTTGAATTTTTATGGAAACTGAAGTGTATAATTTGGTATCCAGAGGTAGTTTATATATCCAAATTTTAAAATTATTTAATCAATATTTGAATACGACTTAGATAATTCATTACAGATTTTTTTTTTTTTTTAATTTTTGTCCATACAGAAATAATATGAATTTAAGAAACATCGTAGCATATATAGCTTTCATTTTAGAAAGCTATATATGTGAAATTTCATCATCATACATCTAATTCTGTGGGTTTCATGAGCTTTGAAATTTTACTAACAGTAAATTATGTGAGAAGTGGGCGATAAAGTTGGAGTGTGAAAGTAGTTTCTTCTGATAAATTCAACTTAGGTATTTCAATCTACAGTCCGTTATTCTTAAAAATCTTTGTTCGTAGAGAAATTATATCAATTTGAGGTGAAGCGTTATATGGAAGGTGGGCGTTGAAGTGGCCGTGTTATCCTTATTTTTTGGAATTATAATAATATTGACGAGAAATTCTGTTGGCTTTATGAGCTATAAAACTTTATTAACAGGAAATTATGTGAAAAGTGGGCGTTTATCTACGAATCTTTGTCTATTGAGAAATTTCATTAATCTCAGATAAATCGTTATATAGGATTAGGCGTGTCACCTTAGGTTTCTGTAATTACAAGTCCTTTGATCAAACACCAACGTTAGCTACATTTTAAAATTTAATTTTTAAACTTTTACTTCGTTTTAAATATTTTCATGGAAAAAGACACTGTGCGCTATAAATTATCCTATATTTTGATATATAGGTTCTTTTGAAATGTATAGATATGAAAAATTTTCAGGAAAATATATCTTTTAACTCAAAAATTTCCTTTCGAAATTTTGTCCGTCTATGTCAATGCGTGTAGACACAATCACATTTCATTCGATGTAGGAAATTTTTAACTACTTAAACTATCAAAAGGCAAACACTTAAACCCATTTCCATCCTCTGTTCGCACTTGCGAACACAAAACTTACTCATTTTGATCGGTAATTTTTCCTGATTTACTGAACTGTTATGTTTAAATTTTTTACGCAGAAGTATTGTATATATTCTTAGGTTATATAAATAAAAAATAATAATTTCATTAATAATATATTTTTTATGCTATTCGCCATTTTTCCACACTACCATTTTTAAAGGTGACATTTCACCCATCATGAATATTTTTTTACTCATGTAAAATATACATAAGAAACAAACCGATTCGATTTGGTTACAAATTGTGGTGTCTTTGCTCTTTAAACGGGTATTTGTATACTATACGTTGCAGATTAAAAACCTGTGGAAAACGAATAAAATGGATGTGCCATTTACATCCTAAATGATTTGAGGAGTAGCATAAGAAGTAACTTTTCCACTAGATTTAAAAACTATAATTTCATAATATTTGTTAATAAATATAATTAATAGAATCATAAGAAATTTTTGTTAATTATATTTTTATAAATGAAAAAGCAGTTTTTTAAAATTAAAAATAATAATGTTGCATTGCGGCCAACGTTCGCGCTTGAGAACATCGATTTCTGACGATCTCCGTAGGACTAGGTAAATTTTGATAACGAATTTCAATTCACTAGCCTCATGTTATCTAGAAACCTGGATTTCATCGAATTCGGACGACTTTTATGTTGCGCGGCTGGAAATGGGTTAAGAAAATTTCCAAATTATTGTGCATTGGAACCAGGATAAATTTTCTGCCGTGCTGATTTAGATTTTAACACTGCGTAAATTACATCCGTTAAAAAGTACAAAAAAAAAAATAGCTGTTCATTTATTTTACAGCCTTTGCCCTAAAAACAATTTTTCATAGTTTGGGGCGTTCATATTATCATGAGTGACTGTATATATTTCTTCGTGTTATACCTGTTATACCATTAAAAATTCCTTATAGCCAAATTCCATTAGTATTATCTTATACGGATGTAGAAAAATGATTAAAATTTTGCTGCGTATATAGGTTCCAGTAATCCTATTAGTTTTTAATTACTTTAAATATAGTAAAATGTATCTCTTAATTAAATATTATTAAAATGTTAGACATTAAAGTAACAAACGTAGATTTTACAGCAATTAATTTTATATAATATTTCTCTATTTACAGAACAGTTTCACATCTTTGTGGGTGATCTAAGTGCAGAAATTGAAACTCAACAATTAAAAGATGCCTTTGCACCCTTTGGAGAAATATCGTAAGTAGTTAAATAAAAAATACATAAAATACAAAATGTCATAAAATAAAACCAACAAAAGTTGAGTGTCGACAGGGACATGTTTATTCAACTTTGATTAATAAAAATGTCCGTCTTAAGCTTTGAGTCAACAAACAACGTCGACAGCGGCTATAATTCAAAACGATTAATCAAAAGAATAAATGTCAACAAGATAAAGATGAAATAATCAATAGACCTTTAATTTAGTATTTATATTAAGCATAAATAAGTTTTCCTGTATGTGTGTGTATAAATAAGAGTCAAACAATGTCTTCTACTCCAACTTCTTATTATTCGCCAATACTTTTCCATTTGAGAGTGAAATAATTTGATTTGCAAACAAATTTCATAATTTAATTAGAGAATGTTTTATCGTGATGGTGGTTAAATAAATATGTATATCTGTGTAAATATTAATTAAATGTGTAGGCATGAAGGCGTGATTGAATAAACTGTGTTAAAAGCAAATAAATAAAATTAATAAAATGATTAATTTAGGAATTTTCTAAAATTTTTTAGATTCTGAGAAATTATATTTTAGCAGCCAAAAGCTTTTAAAATTTTTAATTTTTATTTTTTGTAAAAATCAAATTCTCGGTTAAAAAATTGTTCAAGGATCTCTGTGAAGCAAACATTTTTTATAATTTTTAAAATTTTTTATGAATTTATTTTATTATTAATTAATTTTAATTCGGTAGAGATAATGAAGTATTTAAGATAAGTGGATACAAACAAATTCAATCAGCAAGCATAAATAAGTAAGTGCTTGTTAGAAATTACGAAGTTTAAGAAACGCTTTAATTACAGGATTGAAAAAGATATGGAAAAATTTGTTTTAAATATCTAAATCATTTATATGGATTTGCGAGAGAAATAGCAACTAAGCTAAATTATTAAACAGAATTCTGACTTATCGAAATTTTCCATACAATTAGCATCTGAAATACGTCTGAGAAATAAGTTGTGATACAGATTATCTTTTAAAACTCTTTTTAAGGCACGTACATTCTCAACAATGTTGCCATGTTTATTGTGAAATTTTATATATTTTTTTGACATTGTTTTCGGCTCTGCCTTATTTTTGATATATTATGAAGTATTTATTTTACCACAATATTTGAGAACAGTACTTTAAAGCAGGCTTGTCAAAGTAATATCTGCTAATGATTTCACCTTGTATATTTCATCACAGAGTCCATTATTCTTCCAAAATCTTTGTCCATAGAGAAACTATATGAAATTATGAAAACTCGTTGTATGAGAGGTGTGCATTAAAGTGGTTGTGTCACCTTATTTTTCCGCTTTTACAATAATATTAAGTACAAATATATTTTTAAAATGTTAGAATCGTACAACTAACCCTGTCGAATTCATGACATTTCAAATTCGACATGTTTAGATCCTGCATTATGCAAGAGGTAGGGATTGAAGTACAGTACAAACCTGATAATCCGGACACCATAAAACCTGATTTTTTAACCTGCATACAAAATGTAAAAAACCACGTTTTAATTAATTTCTTCTGAAGAATGAAAACTAAATCAATTTTATATTTATATATCGAGTTTTTTATTAAATAAAATAAAATTAAATACATTTTACATTTATATATGGTACCTATATGAAACGAAAATTTTATACATATTAGTAGTTATGTACATTTAAATTCAACTGTAAATTTCATAAGCCAATAAAATTTGTATAGATATTTGCTATGTATTTATTTGCTCTTAATAATTTTTTGTAAAAATTAATTGATTTTTTATACGACACAGCGTAATCTTAATCTTTTTGAACTAATAAATCCATTTGTGATGCATTGATTTATTCTGCCCACTCTATAGCTTTTGAAAAAAAATTGTATATCCTCATTATTACTGATTTTGTTATCAAGTTTGTAACCGCATGTCGCAAAGTGAAATTTTTTAAAACAATTCCAATGTCCATATTTTCATGGATAAGGTAGTTTAAAAGCTGTTTTCTATAAGATACTTTAATGTTTTGAATAAGATTCTGATCCATTGGCTGGATAACCGGAGTGCGATTCGGTGGAAGTAATACAACTTTGAAATTATGATCGCAATTAAGCTCTCTATCACTATGATGACTTGGCGCATAATAAAAAAATAAAAATAAAAAAGTGAAATTGTCCGGTTTGTAGCTATGTCCGGATTATAGATGTGTCCGTAAAATCGCGGGTCCAGATTATCGAGTTTATACTGTATACATGTCAAAGTAATTTCTGGTAAGATTTCTAATTATGTATTAAAACACAGTGAACAATATTCTCCCGATTCTTTGTCCATGTAGAAATAATATAATTTTGATAAAGAGCGTTATATGAGTATATGAGAAGCCGTTAGATTAGGCATATCACCTACATTTGCTGTTAAAACAAAAATATTTATAAAAAAAAGAATCGTGTATCTACTTCTGTCGACTTAATATTTACTTTAACTTTTAAATAGGCTAATAAAGACACTGGGTGAGGTAAATTTTCATACATTTTGATCTATAACTCCTTTTGTAATACACAGATTTAAACAGTGTTTAGAGAAACATATTTTTTACTCATGAATTTTACATACTTTAGAAATTTAATCACTCTACACCATTGCATTTTATTTGATGTCAGCAAGAATTTTTTATAAGTTACTCTTTTTTTAAAAGCTATAACTATCTTCTTATTTCCACGATTTTGCCTATATTCTATTCTAAACAATTCTGACATATAGAAAATATTCTAGCGAAATATCATCCTCTTTGCGTTTTCTGATTAAGTTTTGTC
The DNA here is from genome assembly GCA_941918925.1 of Phyto melanocephala. Taxonomy (NCBI): domain Eukaryota; kingdom Metazoa; phylum Arthropoda; class Insecta; order Diptera; family Rhinophoridae; genus Phyto; species Phyto melanocephala. The sequence goes on along the minus strand of OW799233.1, from coordinate 139,013,688 downwards.
ATAACTTTAAAAGACGGACAGACGGATGTACATAGTCAGATCGTTTCACAATGATACATACTTCATAATTGCGTTTAGAAGCAATCGCATTTTGATTTGATGTCAGCAAGAAATTTTTCTATTAACTACTATTGCATTAGAAGCCTACATTTTCTTTGCATTTCACCTATTTGCCCCATATTAAATACCAAATGTTTCTAATATTTGGAAAACATTCTGGCGAAATATCATTCCCTTAGATTTTTCTGTTTTAGTTTTATCATGATTTCAACAGGCGTTCGGACATAGCTAGATCGTCCGTTAATGAAACAAGGGCTCAGAAGATACTTTCTGGGATCTGAAATGAATATTTCTTTTTGTGTGTCACAAGCGGGATATCAAAACGTATTAATCAACACGCAATTTTTCTGTGGTAGATATAAAAATAAACAATAAAAAAAGAGTGTTTACGTTACTGCCGTGCATTGTGGGCAATATTTTTTCTACGCTGCTTTTGTAGACGAAATCCTGTTTTAGCACGATTTTACTGTAGATTTCATTACAAAATTTTGGTTTGAATTTTTGACTGGTGACATAATCAAAATAGATGTCTTTTCAAATAGTTTCTGTTAAGCTATACCAATTAACGTGGTGACTGTCAAACGCGACAATTCACTAGAAACACATAAACAAACGTGCCTTGTAGTAGAAAGTCACACCACACATTAACCGGAATTTTATTGATGCTGCGGCTAGGTTAGGTTAGGTTGAAAAGTAGGGGCATTAAAAGCCCAAACTCATGACAGGTATACACTTATGCCCAGTTGGCATATTGTGCGCTCCATATGGAAAACGGAATTCCCAAACAAAAACCATAAACATAATCTCCCATAAATAACGGACTAGTCCAAGAACCCAGTCCCCTCAATGTAACTCCTTATGGATCTCCAGTTCGAGTTCCACAGGTATTCCAAGTTCGGCATAGTATCCACGTAAAATTCTCGCACCACGACAATGACAGAGGTAGTGTACCACAGTCTCATCGTTTTCCTCGCATGCTCTACATGTTGTCTCCTCAGATAATCTCATGCGAGATAGATGGGTTCTCAACTTCGTATGACCTGTAATTACACTGGTTAGTTTCCTAAGTGTGTGTCTACTTAGTCTCAGAATCTCTTTTGATTTCCCAAGATTTGAGTCACTCCATAGTGTTCTTGTCACCTTACCGACATCAGTGCTTTTCTGACATGTTCCTCCATCGCCCAGTGTTTAAGTTCATCACTAAATCGTTTAAAGGGTTTAGCATTCTCCAAAGTTATAGTACTCAGAAGAGCAACCGATTCTGGATATTTTGTCGGCCTTCTCGTTAGCGATCAGCCCGTAATGGCTTGGTATCCATATTTTCTCCAGATGTTCACAATTTGAATATGAGTTTAACTCACTCTTGCATTGCAGAACGTTCCGGAATTCAACTTTATCCTTTCTCAATCACTAATTGGCTATCCGTAAAGATACAAATCAGGTTTTCACTATTCGTTTTCCTTATCCATTTAATTCCTTCCGTAATCGCCATGATCTCAGCCTCGAATATGGTGTTGTGATCTGGTAGACGGAAGTATTTGCATCTATTTCGGCTAATGTTGTATAAGCCCATTCCAGTTTGGTCATCAATCTTTGAACCGTTTGTATAAATATCGATTTCATGGGTGGTGTTTCCCATTCTCCCTCTTCCGGTATTATGGTGATGCAGTTAGTATTCTCATATCTCGTCGGGATTTTATCAAATGTTAATTCCGTAATATTTCCCATCGGTAAGATATCCGTTCTCTTAAAGGCCATTTATCTATTGCCATTAATCTTGTGGCAGCTAAGGCCGCTTCATATTTTACCTGTATCTCTATTGGCCAAATGGATAATATGTTCTCAATGGCCATTGTCGATGTTGCGCCTAAATGACCAACAAAATTTTTAAAATAAAAGCCGCTGTGTGTCTGGATTTTATCTTTTTACACATATTTATTATTTGTAAGTTCAATACAAAAAAAAAATTTAAGTAAAATCGATTTTAGCACTTTTATTTTGAAACACCCTATGCTAGTGAGCAGTTGACAGTTGAAATCAACAAAAATGCCAACAAATTTCTGTTAAATCCATCAACGACAAACAAAGTTAAATCATTTTCCTAAAGGACGCTGTTAGCCATCAGTCACACAGCCAACAAGACGGGCAATTAAATAGTACAAATATGTTTGTGAATTGTAGAAAAGTTGTGGGCTTTAAGCTTTAGGCTGACAACCTTATCATTTAGTAGCAATTTTTTGGAGAAATGGTTTGTTACTTATACCATTTGTGTTGCGGAGTGTACATTTTGTGATTGAAAATCCGCATTTCTTTTTTCGCTGTTAATTAATGGACAACAATCTTTTCAATGCTTTAAGTAGGATTTTATTCTAACATCATGCAGATGTTGTTGTTGATTTGACTTTATGGTTTGTTTATTATTTATAATAAAAAAGGTCATAAAATGAAAAAGATATTTGTATATAAAAGCTTTCATAGGGGTAAGGATTATTCGTTGAAGCGGCTTATAATTCTCTTTTTGTGTCTCTAAGCGTTTGAAAATCAATAATTTTTTATGTTTTAAAATTTGTATTGTGTGTTTTTAGTTTATTGCGCACTAAAATATCTCTATGTTCAGTACTCGAAATGTGTTTACACATAAAGTTTTTTTTTGGAAATTATTAAAATTAAGAATTCTTTTGCGAAGTATAGATTTCAAGATGCCGTAATTTTACTTATATTCAATATATTGAACATTTAAGTGACTTTTTCAAAAGACTTTATTCTGCATTTGTGCAGTTGGACAAAATTGTTTAACTTGTTTTGTAAAGGTTAGGTTAGGTTAGGTTGAAAAACAGGGACACTAAAAGCCCAAACACATAACGGGTATATAATTATTCTCTATTGGCATGTAGTGCGCTCTATAGGAACGAAAAATTTCCCTAATGAAACATAATCCTAATTTCGTCAAAGTAAAAATATCGACTAAGTCAGAAACCCAGTTTCTTCAATGTAATCACCTATCGATCTCAAATTCGAATCTATCAGGCATTCCAAGATCGGCATAGTATCCATCCTAATACGCCCAAACTGAGGCCATGTTCAAAGTCTCTTCCTCCTCCTCGCATGCCCTACATGTCGTTTTATTCTACAGTCCCATGCACGCTAGATAAGCTCTCAACTAGGTGTGTCCCGTTATCACACTAGTAAATCTCCTTAGTCTCGGCCTACTCAGTCTCAGTCCTTTGACTTCCCAAGATTTGGGTCTTCCCATAGTAAGTTCTTCACTTAACCGATATTTGCATTCTGCTATTTCTTGACGTGTTCCTTCGAACTTTAAATTCATTTTTGAACTGCTGAAAGGGTTTAGCCTTTTCCAAGGTTATATCATTTAAAAATTATCTCATTTTGGATAATTTATCGGCTTCTTTGTTTTCAATTGTCCCATAATGACTTAGAATCCATACTATCTCTAGACGTCCACAATTCGTATGCGAGTTAATCTCACTCTTGCATTGAAGGGCATTTCGAGATTCAACATTTTAATTCGTTAGTGTCCTTATATCTGACTATTTATCCATTTATCCATTAAATACCCTTCGTAATTACTATAATCTCAGCCCGGAAAACAGAATTGTGATCTAGTAGACAAAAGTAATTTTTTTTCTGTTTCGGCCGATATCATATATCCGTCCGTATAAAGATCGATACTTTGTATATCTCTTACTGTAATTACCTCATCCCAATAATAATAGTATAACACAGTTACAAACATAAAAATTTAAAATTAAAGATGACGCCGAAAGCAATAAAGCCAAATGGCGTGTAGCTTTAAATATGAAAATTGGTTAGCCTATAATCTTTTTACCTATGTACACTATGTCGAAGGATATTGTAAGATTGGTCAATCTTACTTGTTAAATTAATATTTAAATTTTAAAATATATTTATGGAAAGCTTCTTTAGTGTCTTTTTTATTATTATTTAATTTAAGATTTATTTAAATTTACTCTTACATTTTATTTATGCGTTATAATTTAAAGAACTTTTTTAAGGCGATTAATCAAAAATCTCATTTGCCATTGCAAACAGCAATGCGTTTCGGCATTAAAATTTATTTAAAGTATTAAAGTTCTTACTGCTTGTGTACTTTTATGTTTTTTTTTTCACATCAATTTCATTATAATGTCATTTTAATTCTAGAATTTAAATATCTGGACACCAGGTGCTTTGTTATGAACAACAAATAAACAGTTTACTTTTTTTGTGAATACATTAAAACAATTTCACTTGAGTGATAACCGAAATTCTGATGTAGTTGCTAAACAATTTAAAAGATGTACATAATTTAAGAATAGGATTTAGGAAAAAAAGTAATGTGATTTGTTAGTGATAATAAAAGTCTCTAAGTTTTCCCTAGAAAACGTTTTTATGAGTTTTAAAACAGTTTATCGAAATAAATCCTTGTGTTATTAAATATGTTATTTAAAATTAAAAATAAGTTTTATGCCATAAATTCTTTACTAAATTCTTTCATCATTTAATGCTTGTTATATAAATTTAATTTAATAGCTAATATTGAATAAGATTTTTATTACAGGAAATGAAACATGTTTGTGGTTACCATTAACTAAAAGCTTTATATTTTAATTGAATTGTATAATTTTCGGTTTGGTTTTATGGTTAATTAATCGCATATTAATTTTCATATTACGATTACTAGTTATACGAAAACTTGTTTCTATTTTCTAAAGCAAATAATTTGTTTTAAGTAACATTAATTGTGATTGGGGCGAATGATTATTCGACTTTTTTTGAAAATTCGGTGTTCGGATATTCCAAATAGTTGCTGTTAAATAAATACAGTTTTCGGTTAAGCATTTAAAAAGTAACTGACTAACCGGCTTTATTTGAATAAACAATAACACAAAAAGTAAATTATTTAACCAACAAAAAAAGACATGCAAAAGAAATAATGAAAGCATGAGTTAAACCCATGATGAAGTGGTTCAATTTACGTGAAGCACGCATGATTTTAATATTAACATGTCACTGAAGAGCGAGTATTTATATAAAAATGTTAATATTCCTATTAGAATGTATGGCATGCACAGTAGATGAATAAAGTCAATATGTTTGTTTTCATGAATTCTTTAAGATTTCTTGTATGCATTATATATTCTGAAATAAATACAGATATAAATTTCTGAAATACAAATAGAAATTTCTAAAAATCTAATTGAAAATTCTGACACATAATTGGAAATTTCTGAAACATAAATGGAAATTTCAGAAATACAATAAGAAATTTCTTAAATAAAATTGTAAATTTCTGAAACACAATTGATAATGGTATAGTGCAAATTTTTTTTTGCTGGGTATTGCAATAAAAAGCTTTTTTAAATAAAATCAAAACCATTAACAAGGGTAAAGAACAAACAAAATATACTGCAGTCAGGACAGAAATTTTTAAAGAATTTTTGCTTTAAAATATTAAAGGCGCTTGTTTATACATTTTCATTAACAAAATTAATAAATTTTCATCAATTAAAATAATAATAAAAATTTTTTCATCTTAGTTGCTTCTTTTGTTTAAAAACAGAAAATTGACATTATAAATAACCTTTCACTCAGTATACACGTTAGACTTATAGAATATAAAGCACAAAGTATTTTTTTTTAGCCTTTCAGATCACTTATGACACTTATCTAAATAAAACAAATCCTCCAAAATTTGTTCTTTATGATTTACTTTTGTAGGGCATTTTGGTATGTCCATTTATTTAATAATACTGTTCAGGTCATAAAAAGAACCGGTTTGTTTGTTTAAAAAAAACCGGTATAATCGATACTCGAAGAGTGGACATTTTAATGTATTCAGCTTTGACAAAATTTTCAAAAGTTCATCTCCCTACCTTTTTTGTACTACGGACTTTTGACGGATGGTCAGAGATTTATCGACCGGGGTGAGGGAGATATATACATTATGTGGTGCTCAATAAGTATTTGGATGCGTTACAAATTGGTAAACAAAAAAGATATACCCACACTTGAAAAGGATGTATAAACGCTAGGGCTTACAAAAATGTTATTAAAATAAAATATGCTTTTAACATTGTTTTTAAATAATGTTTGTCTTATAACTTTCTCTATCCGTTTATATGTGATTACATTTTTCTGCTTATTAGTAAGCTCATTTAATCGTCCATTCTCCCACCTCTAATATCTGTTATCTGATTCTAAAATTTCAGAATCATACATATAATTTTGTCAGTTTAAATTTTTAGTATACCGACATATTTATACAATGGGCGTAAATTTTTTTTCGTACATTTTGATCTAAGAATGAGATCAGTGAAACCTTAACACACATTTTTAATTCCACCTTTCTTCATGCACAAAAAATATAACTGTTTATGATCAAGTTTGCATTTAAAAACTTGTCAAATTATGTGTACAAAATAATAGCATAATCGGATTATTAGTTTGTTTGAAAATGGATTCCGAAGAAAAAGTGCGTGAAAAAATAATAAAAATTTTTTTAAAAAATCCCAGTCGTACTTACAAATCTATTGCAAATGAGATAAAGGTGTCACGACAAACAGTTTCGCGTCTGATAAAAGTGTATAACGAACGTCGTAGTATTAAAAGGAAAGCTGGAAGTGGAGCTAAAAAAGGTATAACTGACCCACAGTTAGCTTCAAAGATTGTTAGTCTTCTAAACCAAAATCACAACCTCTCAAACCGTAAAGCCGCCTTAAAAGCAAACTGTTCCGATTTTTTTGTAAGGAAGGTTAAAAGATATGAAGGCCTTAAGTCTTACAAGGTTCAGAAAGTGCCAGACAGAAATTCGAAGAAAAACTTGGATGCAAAAAGTCGTGCCAAAGAACTGCTTAGAAATTTTATCAACAAATATGAGTGTTGTATTATGGATGATAGACTTACGTTCTTGCCGACTTTTCTCAGCTCCCAGGGCGAAGTTATTATGTGGCCGATGGAAGAGGTAATGTCGATGACCAATTTAAGTTCCAAAAAAAGACAAAGTTTCCAAAGAAGTACTTAGTTTGGCAAGCTATATGCACGTGCGGAGAAAGAAGCAGTAAATTTATTACTACTGGGACTATCAACACTGATATTTACATCAAGGAGTGCTTGCAAAAGAGGTTGCTTCCATTCATACGAAAACACAATAAGTCAACATATTTTTGGCCCGACCTAGCGTCGTGTCATTATAGTAAATCTGCAGCAGAATGGTATGAAACAAATAATATAGTGGTAGTGCCAAAAGAAGCAAATCCACCTAATTGTCCAGAACTAAGGCCCATCGAACGTTACTGGGCTTTAGTCAAAAGAGTGATGAAGGATACAAAACAAGTTGCTAATACTACTAAATTTTTTTCCCAGAAATGGTCTTATTCCAGCAATAAAGTTACTAAGGATACCATCAAAACCCTCATGGTCTCAATTCCGGAAAAGGTGAAACAGTTCATCAAAAAAAGCTAAATTTTTACAAAAAGCATTAATATTTTAATTTACTGTTATTTTATTGTTAAACCACGCTATTTTCATTAAAATGGATTAATTCGTTTCAAAGTTATTGCGTTTTATTCGTGTTAGGGTTTTATCGATCTCATTCTTTATAACATGCATAGATTTAAGCAACTTTCAAAAAAAAAATATTTTTTACTGAGGAAATACACATTCAAAATTTTTTGGATTTGCATTTTATTTGATGTTGGAAGGATATGGTTTTTTGACCTGCTCTTGCATTAGGAGCTATAACTATCTTCTTAATATTCCGATTTACCAAGCAAACTTTGTATATAAGAAGTAGTCTGGCAAAATTTGAGAGCCCTAGCGTTTTTGGTTCGAGCTCTATCGTGCCTTCAGCAGTCGGACAGACAAAATGAATATACCCCCACCATTTTTTTGGTGGCGGGTACAAAAAGGACATGCATCAGACGTAGGGTTAAAATATACTAGAATGTACTGAAGTCAACCCATTTGACCGTGATCTAGTTACAAACGGTTTTATAAAGAAAAAAACTAACTTTGTATTAACATGTTATATTTTTATCTATTTTTTCGTATTGAATTTATATCCTTAATAAATCTAAAGTACTTTGTTGAAATCTAAATATCTCTTAAGCAGGAGTTTAAATTAATACCCTGTACATGTATTTGTGTATCTTATACCAAAACACTAATTGATAAAAACAATTTTTTTTTTGTGAAGTCATGTTTCACACATATGTTGCATACAAGTCTTAGCAGTTAATTTAAGCGCCTGTAACTAATAAAATACTGTAACAATTTAAATAAAATTGAGATTGCGCACATCTATAAGAATATTTTCTTCAAATGATATACTTTTTACTAAAATCGTTTATAGTATAATGCAAACGTAAGCTACGTTACAAAAAAAAAACGACTCACCTGTTAACATATAATATTTTAAGTTAGTACTTGTACGTTATTTTTACAGTTTAGCTTTTTGAAGCTATAAAGTCTTCAAAGTGACATAAAACTCAATATGTTGACATTTATTGGCTTTCATATATTATATGATTTGATGTCAAATAAAATACATGTGTCATTATTTGACAGGAATTGATTACTGTGTCAGCATTTTAAGTATCTTATCTTGTATGTGAAGAAAAAAATTTAAAAATTTGTAACAGTTTTTATGTATATTTATATTTATGATACTGGTATTATAATAGGATAGTAAAATTAAAAACAATATATAAAAAATAAAAATATTTTTTTTTTAAATTTATTGAATACTGAAACTCTCTTTTATTTAATAATATTTATAATAGTTTTTATACCCGCCACCAAAAAAATGGTGGGGGTATATTCATTTTGTCATTCCGTTTGTAACACATCGAAATATCCATTTTAGACCCCATAAAGTATATATATTCTGAATCAGGGTTTGATTTGATGACGATCTAGCTATGTCCGTCCGTCTGTCCGTCTGTCCGTCTGTTGAAAGCACGATAGAGGTCGCACCGAAAAAGCTAGGGGGCTCAAATTTTGCCAGAATCTTTCTTATAGACAAGGTTTGTTTGGTATTGAAAATGGGCTAAATCGGAATATTAGGAAGACAGTTATAGCTCGAAAAGCAAGAGTAGGTCGAAAAAACCGTGTCCTTCGAACATCGAATAAAATGGAATTGTGTCCAAACGCATTAACGTAGGCTCATGAAACTTCGAATATATATTTCCTGAGTAAAAAAAATATTATTCCCCGAAAATTATCTAAATCTATGCATTAGGAGAGGAGTTATCGATCAAAATGTACGAAAATTTATACCGCACAGTGTATTTTTCGGTATATTTAAAAACAAAAACGTTATAAAAGCAACAAAATTGGATGTACGACTCTGAAATTTTGCACACTATGCTTTTTGGTGAGAAGCTTTGTTTTAACGGAAAATCAATGTGCCACGCCCACTTTTAAGCCCACCTCCCATATAACGTTTTACCTAAAATTCATATATTTTCTCTATTAATAAAGATTTTGGAATAATAAAGGGCTATATTGAAACATCTAAAATGTACTCATTCGTTAACAATAACTTTGACACGCCTACTATAACGCCCACTTTTCACGTTATCTACCGTTAATGAAATGTTAAAGCTCATAAAACCGACAAAATTAGAGGTATGATAAGGAAATTTGCTACATATATTCATCTAATCAATGTAGTTGTTGCGCCAAAAAGTTTAGGTGACACGCCCACTATAACGCCTACCTCCCATATAACGGTTTTTCTTAAATTCATGTAATTTTTCTATTGACAAAGTTTTTGGAAAAATAAAGGACTATATTGAAGTATCTAAGTTGTATTTGTTAGCAGAAACTTTATTGACACGCCTACTTTAATGCCCACTTTCATTGAAAGACTACATTTACAAAAGCATTTTAGTAGCATATCGAAGTTATAAAGGGTGGTTAAATTTTAAGGGCCCATGTTGAAGGTGAACTACACCTAGTCTTTAAATTTTTTTCTGCATTTCATTTGACATTTCTCAATCTCAAACTTACTCAATTTGATCCGTGGAAAGATACGCAAATGGGCAACGCTTTAAAGTTATTCAGGAAAATTCTCTACAAAGAAAGTGATACATATTTTATTATAAAAAGATTATTCCGTAATGAGTAACAAAATAATAAATGTTGTGCTTTAAATGTACAAAAAATTGGTAGTGGGTATAAAAGATTGGGCACAGCCGAATATAGTGCTCTTACTTGTTTTGTTTAATTTGTTTTTCTGATTAATTTTATTTAGAACTAGTGAGAGCACTATATTTGGCTGTGCCAAATTTTTGATACCCATCACCAATTTTTTGTACTTTTATAGCACAATTTTTATTATTTTATTATTAACAGTAATCGCTATGGATAATCTCTTTATACTGAATTTCTTTGTGTAACTTCGATTTGCTATTCATTTATTTCCTTAAAATTTTTTTACAATGAAAGATTAAATATTTTTACATTAGAAGTGATATAATGTTGTATTTTTACGAAAACTGAAAAGCTGGAGGTTTTAAAAAACTATTGTTAACTTTATGTGGGCATGGCAACTCCTACTATTTAAATAATATAATTAATGTTTAAATTTCACTTAGATAATTCATCCCTTTTTTTTCCAAAACTTTTGTCCATATAGAATTAATATAAATTTAGAATTAAGCGTTATATGTAGGGTTTGGGATTTCCCGTTTTTTTTTATATTCCCGGGAAACGGGAATTAAAAAATCGTCTTCCCGGGAATTCCCGGGAATAAATAATGTTTGTGAACTTTAACATCACGATTTGGTTAATAATTCATTGTTTTAGTAGTAGTTTATTTTCCATTAGAGTCCTTATTGTGTCAGCATTACATCTTCCGAAAATATAAACTTAACCCAAATTATAAAAATAATTATTGCCATGTAAACAGATATCTTTTTTGGGCAACACTACTCCACTCGTCTAATACAAGAGCAAACCTCAAATTGTCGCAAATTTGACTCGATATTGTTTTCACCATCGTATTTTTAACGGCGTTGGTAACGTCATATTTTTACTAAAAAAACTTTGACAAACAAAAGAACTTTGTGTAATTGTTCGAATAGATATTCCATCGACTGCTGCCAATTTTGAAACAATTTCTGTTAATGTTTGGATGTCTAAAAAACTTTTAATGGTGGAATTATTTTTTTTTTATTTGGTGAAAGTGTTGAAGAATCGTTTTAAAATTTTATCTTATGGACCAAAAGAAGGTGCCGTATGATACCACTAGTACTACCGCCCTTGAATATTAGCCTTTTCGGGAAAATATTACATTGTGCTGCGTTGTCTACTTTTTGAAAATAGTTCCAAACTTCAGACATTTTGTTTCTAAACAAAGTGAATTATAAAAAAAGTATTATTAGAAAAATTCAATCATAAATGAAAAAATTATACTTACGATTTCTGTGACCACTTTTAAAAACAATTTGTACATACGATTATATATATAACAAGTAAGAGCACTATATTCGGCTGTGCCGAATCTTTTATACCCACCACCAATTTTGTATACATTTAAAGTACAATATTTATTATTTTTTTAATCATTATGGAATATTGGTGGTTAAATTTTAAGGGCCCATGTTGAAGGTGAACTGCACCTAGTCTTTAAATTTGTTTTCTGCATTTCATTTGACATTTCTCAATCTCAAACTTACTCAATTTGATCCGTTGAAAGACTCGCAAATGAGCAACGCTTTAAAGTTATTCAGGTTTTTTATAAAAATGGGCGTTCAAATCAATATGCATTTTGTGCATTTCGTAGTTCTTTTGATCAACATAATCGTTCAAATTCGTCCACAATCGGGAGAATTGTAACAAATATTTAAATTTCTGCAAAACAGGTCTGTATAAAATGTTAAAAAATCTGTGAATGCCTTCTTAGTTCGTTGAATGGGAACCACTGCTCGTTTTTGCGATAGTGTGGCAAAAAGAGTCAACCTCACCTCATCATCATGCCCAACAATTGAGCATCAACATTGTCATTGAAAATTTAGACCATCGGATAGAGGAGTGGCGCCAAGGATGGGGGGGCCATTTGGCCAATATTTTGTTAAATACATTATTGAACCATACAAATATTTTAATTACAAAAAGAAATAACAATAAAATCCTAAATAATTTGTGTTTTATTTAAACTCAACATCGGTCCTTAAAATTTAACCACCCTTTATAACTTCGATATGCTACTAAAATGCTTTTGTAAATGTAGTCTTTCAATGAAAGGGGGCGTTAAAGTAGGCGTATTAATAAAGTTTCTGCTAATAAATACAACTTAGATATTTCAATATAGTCCTTTATTTTCAAATTGAATTTTTATTTTTGTTGAACTTTTCTGTTTAAACTAATATTTTTAATCAGGCTTGAGTTCATATTTAATATTCTTTGTTTTTACAAAGAATGTTTTAATTGTGATAAATGAAAGAATAAATCTTAAAATTTTTTTTTTTACCGACACCTTACCTTTACCTTTATTTTCCCAAAAACTTTTTCAATAGAGAAATTACATGAATTCAATATAAACCGTTATATGGGAGCTAGGCGTTAAAGTGGGCACATCAATTACATTGATTAGAAGGACATACGTAGCAAATTTGATCACCATACCTCTAATTTTGGCGGTCTTATGAGCTTTTAAATTTCATTGACGGTAGATAACGTGAAAAGTGGGTGATATAGTAGGCGTGTCAAAGTTGTTTTTGCTAATGAGTACAACTTAGGTGTTTCAATATAGTCCTTTATTATTCCAAAATCTTTATTACTAGAGAAATTATATGAATTTTAGGTAAAACGTTATATGGGAGGTGGGCGTAAAAGTGGGCGTGGTACCTTAATTTTTTGGCATAGTAATGAAATTGCCTAGGGGGATAGACGTAGCAAAATTTATCATCATACCTCTAATTTTAGCGGTTTTATGAGCTTTTAAGTTTCATTAACTTTAGATAACGTGTAAAGTGGGCGTTATAGTAGGCGTGTCAAAGTTATTTTTTCGAATGAGTACAACTGAGGTGTTTCAATATAGGCCTTTATTATTCCAAAATCTTTATCAATAGAGAAATTATATGAATTTTAGTTAAAACGTTAAATGGGAGGTGGGCGTAAAAGTGGGCGTGGCACATTGATTTGCTGTTACAAGAAAGCGTGTCACCAAAAAGCAAAGTGTGCAAAATTTCAGAGTCGTACATCCAATTTTGTTGCTTTTATGACGTTTTTGTTTTTAAATATACCGAAAAATACACTGTGCGGTATAAATTTTCGTACATTTTGATCGATAACTCCTCTCCTAATGCATAGATTTAAACAATTTTCAAAGGAAAATATTGTCTTTACCCAGGAAATATATATTCGAAGTTTCATGAGTCTACGTTAAGGCGTTTGGACACAATTCCATTTTATTGGATGTTCGAAGGACACGGTTTTTTCGGCCTACTCTTGCTTTTCGAGCTATAACTCTCTCCCTAATATTCAGATTTAGCCCATTTTCAATAACGAACAAACCTTGTCTATAAGAAAGATTCTGGCAAAATTTGAGCCCCCTAGCTTTTTCGGTGTGACCTCTATCGTGCTTTCAACAGACGGACAGACGGACGGACATAGCTAGATCGTCATAAAATCAAACCCCGATTCAGAATATATATACTTTATGGGGTCTAAAATGGATATTTCGATGTGTTACAAACGGAATGACAAAATGAATATACCCCCACCATTTTTTTGGTGGCGGGTATAAAAATGAACCACGGAAACTACTGCTGGATTTACGGTTGTTATAAAAAACATTTATATACAAGAAAACAATTAATTATGTATGTATATAATTAATTCACTTGAAATTTATAAGCTCTTATTAAAAATACTTCCAGAAAGTCCTTAACTTTGGCGTGAAATATTTTTGACCGACGATGTTTGTTTTTCTTTTACATATTCGTATTTGAGAAAAGTTACTTACTTTTTATTCAAATATTCTTTAAATTTACCAAAACAGATAAGAAATTAAAAATAAAATTAAATATATATCCTAATATACTACATATTTTTTATTTCCCGTTTTCCCGGGAATAAGAGCAAAATTTTTCCGGGAATACTAAGTGTTTCATTCCCGGGAATTCCCGGTTCCCAAACCCTGGTTATATGGCGGGTGGGCCTTAAAGTGCTCTTTTGGCTTTTATTTTCAGGCTTTATAATAAAATTTACTAGAAGCTATTTGCAAAATTTCATCATCTAATACATATAATTCTATCACATTTATAAGTTTTTAAATTTCATTAATACCAGAATGTTTGTAATGCGAGCGTCAAAGTAGGCGTGTCAAAAAAATTTCTGCTATCGAATTTAACTTAATTATTTTAGTATAGCGTCCTTTATACCTCGAAAATCTTTATCTATAAAAAAAATTATATGAATTTGATATAAAGCCTTGTTGAGAAGGTGAGCGTTTAAATAGAAGTGTCTTTCATTTTACATTTCTTATATTTCTAGAATAATAATTATATTAACGAGAAAGGTATATAGGCGAAATTTAATTATCATACAACTAAAGGGTGGTTGAATTCTAAGGGCCTAAGTTGATTTAGCATAAAATACAAATTATTATGGAAAGAACTGTCATCTTTTCTTTATTATGATAATATTGGTATGGTTCAATTCTGTATGGAAAAAAAATCGGTCAAATGGCCGCCGCGACCTCGGCGGCACACCTCCATCTGATGGTCAAAATTTGACAATGTTGATGTTCAATTGTTGGGAACGATGATGAACCGAGGTTGACTGCTTTTTTGCCACACTATCCCAAAAAATAGTAATGTTTTCCGTTCAACGATCTAAGATGGCATTCACAGATGTTTTCACATTTCACACAGACCTGTTTTGCTGAAATTGAAATATTTTTCAAAATTCTCCCGATTGTATACGAATTTGAACGATTATGATGACCAAAAAAACCACAACTGACCAAAAAACTATATATAAAAAGTTCATTAGCAACAATTACATAGATACGCCTACTTCTCATGCAATTTTAAATAAATCAAATTTGAAAAGTCCATAAAAGCGACAGAAATAAAGGATGGTTAAATTTTAAGGGCCGATGTTGAATGTGAACCACATCTTAATGTCAGTTATGCTACAATTCATTTGTTATTTCTCAATTTCAGACTAACTCAATTTAAACCATGGAAAGATAAACAATCGAGCAACGCGTTAAAGCTATTAAGGCTTATTATGAAAATTAGCGTTTAAATTAAAATGCATATCGTGCACTTCGTGGTTAATTAATAAAAAAAATTATATTTATTATTAAATGTAAAATACGATTTAAAATTTTTTTTTAAAAAACCAAAATTAGTTTATTTGTTAAAATAAATTAAATTGTGATATTTAACGACCATAACGTAGCGTTGCAATGGATTCAGGGCTTTAAATAAAAAACGACAACATATTTTTGCGCAAATATATTATTTTAGAATTGTTTTATATTCATCTCTCTTTGAAAGATAAGATTTTCTGTGCTTTTATATGAAAAATTTGCTTAAATTATAAGCACACACTTTAAATTTAGATATTTTTTTAGAGCCCGTCACAAATTATTTCAATCAATTATTTCGCAACAAATGCCTATTAAAAAAAGTACACAATTACATTTAAAATACACTTAACTATACTAAACGATATGTTAATATTGAAAATATATTTTAACCAAAAAATATTTAAGTTTTAACTTGAAAATGCGTATGATTGAAGCATTTGTCACACATGTAAAGGGTTCGCCAAATAACTTTTTTTTTTTTTTTAATGCTATAAAAAAATGTGTAGCTTCGGCTGTGTGGCACGTAGCGCCATCCTGTTGAAACCAAATGTTGCCAAAATCCTCCTCTTTAATTTTTGTGAAAAAAAAATTCGTTCAACAGGGCCCGATGAAGATCTCCATTGACTACGGCCACTCCTTGCTCCTAGTACTAAATTAAAACATTACCCCTTTAACAAGTATTTTGGAATAAAAACCAAAAATATTTAGTTTGTTCAATAAAAATATTAAAATTGTTCAAATGTAAGGAAACTCTTCCACTAAAATCCTCAGTTCTTAAAAACTAAGCACGCGTGTCTAGGCTTACAAACAATTAAGTTAGAATTAAAAATAATAAAATGTTATTTGTAAACAACATATCAAATGCGTTTAAAGCTTACAAGACATTTAAAATTAGGTCACTTGTTCCAGTGAATTTAAAACGACTATTTAAATAATACAATTAAAATGAAGTCATGCCTTAATTAGCTTAACGGTGAAAATTTAAGATTTATAAAAAAAAAAGTTATAACGTTGGTGAGCAAAATGTAGACATACACAAGTACACTGCCCTTAAATGTTAATAAACATTTAGACAGTTTTCCCTCCCCATCGTATGTTATTTGGCAATTGTAATTTAAGGCATAATGCCTCCGTGTAGCATATTTAAAATACACTTTAATTCAATTTAAAATTAACAAAAAAATATATATATATATATCAGCAACGGTCTTCTTTGCCGCCACAATTTTATACTTTTTAATTTCCAACAAATTTCCTCTTTTGAGTACGGTATACAGCAACAAAACAAGAAAAAAGAATGTCCTACATTTTTTTTCGGGATATAACCGAAGTACCAATTTAGTTTAAATTGTCTACAAATACTTTAGCCTGTTAGGCTGGACAACTGCTTTTATACCAGCCCTTTTGAATTTGCCCTGCAGTCAAACACTTAGCTTTGAAAAAAAGAGAAAAAAAGTATATAGGCGGAGGGATAAAAAATAAACGTAAAAGTAAATTTTGGTGCGTTGCACAGTGCACAGCTCTCATTAGTTTAAAATCAAAAAAATTTAAAAAGTTATTGTAAAATTTTTTATATATTCTTGGTGGATGTGCAAGTTGCGCTTTAATGTTTTGTTTAAAATTTTAAAAATTTAAAATCACTGTAAAAATATTGCAATAAATTTTTTAATCTTTAAAGCTTTTTATAATATTAAAAAATATAAGACAACTTATTTTACGACTTGATAACATGCTTTGCAAATACACAAACTAGAAGCAAATTTCTTTGAAAGAATTTTAAAATTTATATTTAGTTAAAATATAATTTAAACTTAAAATACTTTTTTAATGTTAGCGCACGGCATTCAGCGGCTTGAAAACAATATTTAAGGCTAGAGAACTTTTAGTTTACAGCTCTTTTTTAACTGGCAGCAATTTCGTCAGCATTCAAGTAATTTATGTTTTGTTTAGTTTGACATTTCAACATGGATATGCTGACGGATGAATAGCAAGGTGTACATTCGGTGAAAGAGCTCTATACAAGGTTGTCGCTGATCTCGATTTTCATAAGCGAATTTTGTTGAGCGATAAAGCTCACTTTTTTTCAATAGATACGTCAGTAAACAAAACTACCATATTTGGAATGATTATGATATTCAAATGTATGTTGAGATACCGTTTGATGTACTTTATGGGATGATGGAATCATTGGTTCGCACTTTCTCAAAAACGATGATGATGGTCAGAACGTTACAGTCAATGGTGACTGCTACAGAGCCATGACTAATGACTTTTTTATCCATCAGTTGAACAACCATGATGTGTAGAACCGGTGGTTTCAATAAGAGGGTACAACATGACACACAGCTTTTGCCGCAATTTATTTATTTAAGAAAATGTTTGATTACCGAATAGTTTTACGATTCGGACCTAAGATCATGCGATTTAATGCAAGTTTTTTGTGAGGATATGTAAAGTCGCTAGACTACGTCGATAAACCAGATACGATTGACCACTTGGAAGATCACATTCGCAGCGTTATTGCCGATATATGCCTACAAATGTTGGGAAAAGTCATCAAATATTGAACATCCATACTAGGCTACATCATAGCCAGCCGTGGCGGTCATATGCCAGAAGTCATATTTAAATTGTAATGCCAGAAGATTATTTTTCGACTAAAGTAAATTTTATGTCAATTTAAAAAATTCATTTTAGTTTTATTTCATTTACCTCTATTAAAAACACGCTTTATATTATTGATGCAGTGTTTACATAAATTAGTTTGCAATTTTTTTACCACATTCTCAGGCATTTTTAATTAGTATTTTATAAAAATTCATTCGTTAATTATTTGAAATTTCAAGAAACTTGAAAATAGTTTAACAGACAATATTTTATAAAACCTATTACAAACTCAAATCTTTTTCTGCAAAAGGCTTATAACTTTTTATGCCGGAATCGTGAAGGACATACATATGTATACGATGAACTTCTTGGAGCAAAATATTTAACCGGAATTAGGACAAACCTTAAAGACACTTTGACTAATAGCGTTCAACTTTGAGTTTCTAAAGTTATATAATCCAAATTATTTTGTTGTATATATTCTTAATTGATTAGCAAATTTAAATAAACTAATAGACAGCAAGACTTATAGTGATGTAAATAGCTACCATTATAGAGAAGTAAACAGCATCATTTCATATGGTCGCCTTAAGCAGCAGAGCAAATGCTAAATATTTCTATGGTCCCAAAAAAAAAAAAAACAAGAACTTTATCGCAATTTGTAATAAAAATTATGTTTTCCTTTTGTGCAGGACGAAGCACCGTGATTTGTATTACGTTCAACGGTAAAAGCAACAAAAGAAAATGAAAAAATTAAAAAAAAGCGTAAATGATAAAAATAATCGTTCTGCTACTTTTTTTTAATGTTTTATTCAAAGTCTCTTGTATGAAAATGTCGTCGCTGTAAATGTCCTTTATTTCTGTTGATTTAATTTTAAAAGGCGGTAATGTTTTTACAAACGAACAATTTACTTTACTTTTATGTATATTAACGTTAGTTCATTACAGTTTTGTTAATAAAAGGAGATTGCTCCTTCTTTCGTTTTTCTTTTTTTTTTTTTGTTTTATAACGAAGATAATTTAAGTTCAAATTAAAAGAAAAAAAAATACTAAAACATTTTAATTAAATGGTAAATTAATGAAATTTGTAAATAGTTGTTTGAAAAAATTGAATTTCATGTCCCGTGATATTTTTGTAAATTTCACTAAATTGATTTGCTTTAAGAAACGAAACAAATTAGACTTATCCTCGACATTTTTAAATTATTTAATTATACTGTTGGCTACAAAATCTAATTGCTTAATAAAATAGTTTTTTTCATGCGAACTTTAATGGTTTACAGACAATATTTATTTTTTTGTAACTCGAGCTCGCTTATTTTAATTTTAGTTTGGAAGATTAAATACTTTATAATATAATTGAAATAAATCTTTTTGATTCTGATATGTGTTGCCTGATAACGTGTATGTTATATGAGATATAAAATACCTACTCTATATGAAATTGTATTGTCATGAGAACTCAATATGTGACAAAACTTTTAAGTTGATAGAACGTAAAAAGTAAGAAGATGCACATAAAAATGGAAAAATTAAGAGACTGTCATTTAAAACCCATTCATATCACAGTTTTACAGAGCGATAATTCATACCATGATTAATTAAGTGTTTTCATTCATATCAATGTTTGCATTGCTGGCATCATAATTTGAAATTTAAATGGCCCAGAACTGTTAATAATGATAAAGCTATGGATTTATGGCTCAACTACTGATAGCACAAAGCTTCAGTTTCATTGCCAGTTACAAAAGGTACAAAAGGTTTCCCTAATTGCTATCACTTTTATTTGTAATGAAGTGATAATATAGGCCACCGTGAAGTTAAAGTTTCCACTTTATTTAAAATGTATAATTTTTGAGTAAAAATGAAAATTAACAAGTAAGAGCACTATATTCGGCTGTGCCGAATCTTTTATACTCACCACCACCAATTTTGTGCACATTTAAAGCACAATATTTATTATTTTGTTAATCATTATGGAATAATCTCTTTATAATAAAATATGTATCACTTTCTTTGTAGAGGTTGGTGAAATTTTAAGGGTACATGTTGAAGGTGAACTACACCTCGTTTTTAAATTTGGTTTCTGCACTTCACTTGACATTTCTCAATCTCAAACTTACTGAATTTGATCCGTAAAAAGATACGCAAATGAGCAACGCTTTAAAGTTATTCAGATTTTTTATAAAAATGGGCGTTTGCGATAGTGTGGCAAAAGAGCAGTCAACATCGACTCATCATCATGCCCAACAATTGACCATCAACATTATCATTGAAAATTTGGACCATCAGATAGAGGAGTGGCACCAAGGATGGGGGGGCCATTTGGCCGATATTTTGTTAAATACATAATTGAACCGTACAAATATTATCATTACAAAAAGAAATAATAATAATTTTCTAAATAATTTGTTTTTAATTTAAATTCAACATCGGCCCTTAAAATTTAACCACCCTTTATAACTTCAATATGCTACTAAAATCATTTGTCAATGTAGTCTTCCAATGAAAGTGGGCGTTAAAGTAGGCATGTCAATAAAGTTTCTGCTAATAAATACAACTAAGATTTTTCAATATAGTCCTTTATTTTCCCAAACACATTGTCAATAGAGAAATTACATGAATTTAAGATAAACCGTTATATGGGAGGTAGGCGTTAAAGTAGGCGTGTCACCTAAACTTTTTGGCACAACAATAACATTGATTAGAAGGATATTTGTGGCAAATTTCATCATCATACCTCTAATTTTATCGGTTTTATGAGCTTTTAAATTTCATTAACGGTAGATAACGTGAAAAATGGGCGTTATAGTAGGCGTGACAAAGTTGTTTTTGCTAATGACTACAAACAAGATGTTTCCATATAGTCCTTTATTATTCCATTATATGAATTTCAGTTAAAACGTTATGTGGGAGGTGGGCGTAAAGTTGGCGTTGCACCCTAATTTCCTGGCACAGTAATGACATTGCCTAGGGGAATATACATAGCAAATTTTATCAGCATACCTCTAATTTTGGCGGTTTTATGAGCTTTTAAATTTCATTAACGGTAGATAACGTGAAAAGTGGGCGTTATAGTAGGCGTGTCAAAGTTGTTTTTGCTAATGAGTACAACCTAGATGTTTCCATATAGTCCTTTATTATTACAAAATCTTTATTAATAGAGAAATTATATGAATTTTAGGTAAAACGTCATATGGGAGGTGGGCGTAAAAATGGGCGTGGCACATTGATTTTCCGTTACAAAAAAAGCCTCTCATCAAAAAGCAAAGTGTGCAAAATTTCAGAGTCGTACATCCAATTTTGTTGCTTTTATGACGTTTTTGTTTTTAAATATACCGAAAAATACACTGTGCGGTATAAATTTTCGTACATTTTGATCGATAACTCCTTTCCTAATGCATAGATTTAGATAATTTTCGGAGAAAAATATTGTTTTTACTCAGGAAATATATATTCGAAGTTTTATGAGTCTACGTTAATGCGTTTAGACACAATTTTATTTTATTCGATGTTCGAAGGACACGGTTTTTTCGACCAACTCTTGCTTTTCGAGCTATAACTCTCTTCCTAATAATCCGATTTAGCCCATTTCCAATACCAAACAAACCTTGTCTATAAGAAAGAGTCTGGCAAAATTTGACCCCCTAGCTTTTTCGGTGCGACCTCTATCGTGCTTTCAACAGACAGACAGACGGACGGACATAGCTAGATCGTCATCAAATCAAACCCTGATTCAGAATATATATACTTTATGGGGTCTAAAATGGATATTTCGATGTGTTACAAACGGAATGACAAAATGAATATACCCCCACCATTTTTTTGGTGGCGGGTATAAAAACTAATAATTTTTAACTAAAGACTTTATTTTGAAAATTACGCGCTTGTTCTTTGTTCTTTCCAAAAGATCAAAGTTGACTACGCTTCCATTTCCCAAAGTACTAATGAAGAGTGTTGGTTCAAGTCATGTACTCTTGCTTGGATGAAAATGTCGTATGTGTCAGCAAAGCATAAAGGCAATTTGCATAAGAGTGCCATTCCAAAGTAAACGTGAACGAGTTTACTTCGTTATTGATTTTTTTCTATTATTAAACGTGTATCTATTTCATTAATCTTTATCTAAAGCAATAAAATCAGAATTATCCTTTAAAGCTATAACTCTAACAAAAAATCAAATATATGCAATATTTAAATAAAATTCAAACCCAGCCAATGTTGGACAGCTAATTCGTATCCAGAGTTGCGTTTAAGATTATCATTTTTTCTTCTTTTTCCGGGCCAGACCGGTAGCATCACGTCTTTTTAATCGAACACAACCTAGGCCATTTAAGATATCATAAGCTAAGGTCATAACAAAGAACTATTTAGTCCTTTTTGGTATATAATTTACCGCCATTTTTTAAATAAATTTATATAACTAAAATAAAGCATTTCTTAGTCTTCGATCACAGTCAAAATGAATGCTTCTAAATTTTTAAATTTTATATTTATAACAGGGACCGTAACGGTTATAAGTGATATCAAAAAAGTTATTTTAAGAATTAAAAAAAATCAATCTTTAATAGTTATTTTTCAAGGTAAAAATAAAAGATCAAAAAACTCTTAAAAGTTTTATTTTTTCCGTCTAAAATAAAACTCATTTTAGGAGTTTTATTTTTTCCGTCTGAAGTAAATCTCATTTTAGGGTTTGAGTTTAATTTTTCCGTCAGAAACAATTTTGCACTAAGTTCATTGCAAAAATCTGATTTTTTTCAAATAATTAATTTGTTTTTGACATTTAGAAATATTTTCAAACATAAAACTCTTTTTTAAGATCACCACAGATTCTGAAAGAGCTCGTCAGTTCGAATATATTGATATATGACACTATAAGTCTCCGTTGGCTCTAATATGAAGAGTTTTTATGTTTAAATTTTCCGGATAACTGTTATTTACGGTCCCTGATTTATAATGTCAGCAAATGAATATATTTCAATAAAAAATTAGAAAAGCACCTTTTTGTCATTCTCTATAATTTTCAAGCTCAACTTGAATCAATAGTGCCTAATTTCAGAATTTAATATTCAAATAATCAAAAAACATAAAAATTAAACAAAGAATGTTTTGTTTCCTCCATATTATTGCTTATCTTAACTGAAATCAATAGTTCTAAATTTTAAAATTATAGATTCATAAACTTAGAAAATACAAAGAGTACCTTTTGAGTCCCCTTATATAAATGTGCAAATTCCAAGTTTAAATATCTTCTAATATTTATATATTTTAATAGACATGACATAAAGTGAATAAATATATTCCTTCTTGTGTAAACAAAAAGATTTAAAAAAATACCAACATATTTTCCCCCTTCTACACCGTTATGCTTGATTTTTCAATTTTCACTAAATTATATCAATTATGTTTTTTATATCTGAAGAAATCCCCTTTTAACTTTTAACTGAATTGTTCCATTAAAATCGAATTAGATACTTTTGGGAATTTATTTGGTTCCTCAAAAATTTTACATTCATGAGCATGTCATATTTCGCACGAAATAAGGCGGTTATACATTTCATCATAACTTGAGAACGATAAGTCCGTTAAGAATAAAGTCAGCTAAATATAAGTTTTTTTTATATGTATATATTTTTAAGTGATTAAGAGTAATTCAGAAATAAGTGGCGATAATATTTTATTTTTATACCAATTGAGTAATATATTTTGTTTTCAAAACGTCTTTAAGAAATTATTAGGTGAAATGTTTTACATTTTTATTATTTAAAAAAAACTGCGAATATTTCAAATAAAATAAGTTATAGATTATAAAAGTTATAAGTAAAAATTATTTGGAAATATATATGTATGTATCTATTTTCCTTTTTTTTTAATATATCAGGTTACTCTAGTTCCTGAATAATTTTCGAACACGCTAAATACACAAATAAAAATTTTTAAGTACATGATGATCGCCACATCAATTTATTTATAGATTTATTTGGGTGAAATCTAGTTTTTAAATATGTCCCAATTCAATTCTCTTTCTCTTTCGTAGCAAATAAAAGGACCTGACCAATAATAACTATGAAAAAGTTAAAATCCAAAATGGCGTTCTAAATATAATATAGTAACTACGGCTTTGTCTGCTTCAGACCCATAATATTGACAACAAATGTAATAGCTTGGCTAGTAGAATACAATTATTAATTTATTTATTCAATTCAAACAGTTTTTAAGCTATTAGACCAATAAACCAGTATAACAAAAATATATGGCAACATTTCTTACTACTAATTTTTTTTCTTTGCTCCAGATCCAATTTACTACAAATATTCTGTTTCAGAACTTACCCACTATATCTAAGTTCTTATTGTTATAATATAACACTCTTTTGTTAGAAAACTTAAACACTCAAAAAATTAAAAAAATTTTCGTTAGAAAGTATTGTTGTAACTATTAAAAATTATCTGTTATTAAACTTAGGGGTTGAATTTATTATTCTTTTTTTGCCTGGGTCCAGAGCAAAATAGTAGTCAGTACGAGACAGAAAAATCGATGGCTCCCAATTTAACACTCGACAAAAAAAAAATAATAATTTGTTTTTTTTCTTAATTGCTTTACAAAAAAACTTCTTTATCTCTTTTAGGGTCGTATATTATATTATTGCAAACGCTGGCAATGTTAAGTCAACGATGAAGAGTGGTGCTTGTTTTTTCTTTAACATTATATATAAATTTTATATATGAAATTTACAAACGCTCAGTGACCACCAAACCTAACCTGATTTGATTTTGAAGGTGTCCTCGTATAATGGACCATATCATTGGGATTCATTAAATAATCAGTTCTGGCCATATAGCAGAAATTGTCGGAAAGTTTTATGTTTTACACCCAAACCCAACTAGAGCTTTAAGCATCTTCTTGCTGACAAAAATTCTCATGGCGATACAATTTCTATGAAGCAAACCGAAATACCGTGGCGGTGACACTTTGCAGTTGGAAAATAAATTTTTGACAGAACATTAGGCGAAGTAGGCTGAATTGCAAATATTGTTGTTTTTTTGCATTTGTAATTGTGGAAAAGTAATACCATTTCAACTATTTTTAGGTTAACCCTAGAAGGCTAACCCACGTAAATTTTACGTGTAGTTTTTTTAATATTGTTGCTACGCAAGCATCCAGCAGCCTAGCGTTACCAAATTCAACAAGTGCTTTTTCCAATAGTTTTTGAACAAGCGCAAAAAGAGAAACAAAGAGTTTTTATTCGTAAAGTGCTTTTACAGCGACAATATTAAAAGCCTATACGTAAAAATTACGTAGTGTTAGTTTTAAGAGTTAAATTTGTGCACGTAAGTTTTACGTGGTTCCACTAAAGGTGCGGTTGACACCTTTGACCAGATGGCTCAGAACATATGCTGTAATCGAAAAACCAAGCGTTGGCCTCTGTGCTTTTTTTATAATATGCTGAACATTGCATCGGTAAACGCTTATGTTATTTATAGCCATAATGCAGTGCAAATAGGGATTAAACCAATGAACAGAATAGAATTTATGCTCAAACTGTAAGGACAACTTGCCCGGACATGGCAGGAGCAAACACTGAGCACGACTTCCGGCTTGCCATTAAAACTAAAAGAAAGTATTAAAAATATTGTTCACATCAACCGTTTTTGCGAAGAACCTTCTCAGGAAAAGGGAAAGAGAACATATTGTAAATATTACCACAACTCAAAAAAACGTATGACAACCACATACTGTCATATTTGTAAAAACGCGGCGCTATGTGGAGAGCATTAGATAAAATTATGCAAAGACTGTTTTAACCAGGACTGATGATACAAACATAGACATAGGATTTCATTTCAAACCGTAATTTTAAGTTTTTTTAATAAGTATATGTTGTTGCTTACTTTTACATGAATTGATGTTTATTTTTAATAAACAAAAAGTAAAAAAATACAGATTTTACCACATTAATTGAAGCGCTTTAGAAAAAATTCCTTAATACGTAAAATTTACGTGGTCTTAGTCTTAACGTATAATTAAAAAGCCTTAGCCTTCTAGGGTTAATGTAGTGATTTTATCATCACTTTTAATAAGTGATATTACTATTCGAATTTGTTTGAAGTCATTTTAATTTATAGTTCAAATACTTACGAATTGAAATAACCTAATCCTACTTGTCTGATCTGATTCACTATCTATCCTCTCCAAAGTTGTGCAAAATTTGTGTGGTCATACTAAAATAAGTCTACATCAAACGGCTTTAAGCTTTAGCATAAAACATATCTTTCATATATTTACTGCAAAACGACTCACTTTTGAAGAAATTTTTTTTCCCATTTTTCTTTTCTCTCATAAATCGATACATAAAAATGTGAAAATTTTTGAAAAACATTTTACAATATAAAACAAAAAGTGATGAACCAGTAAAGTGGTATGTTATGGCAAGATTTATCCAAATACAAAATGTCAAACATCTCAGCCAAATGTAGGACTTGAATGAATAAATGAACACAATATTGAATTGGCAAATGAATAACGAAATGACAAACGAAGGAATATAAACGGCTAAGCGATGAGAAACATTCGTAAATAAAAGCCATAATAAACATAAGAAAATCCTTTTGCTTACACTAATCCCTTCTATTAAAGACATGCTCAAGTATGTTTGTGTTTATAAGAAGGTAACCATATAGTATGTGTAAATAAATAAACACATTCGTAGATGCCAACCAATAAGTAGTAAAGGGTGTTTTTTTAAGCCCGATAGAACTTGAAATTGTAAAAAATAACACAAAAAATTAAATTGCAATCAAAATTTTTTTTTTATTCGAAAGATAAATACGTGACATTAACATTTGAAAATGATTTCGGGCATATGCGCACCGCGGCTGTTCTTGACGAAGCGCATTCTGGACGTCCAATTTTATCGCAAAATTGTGTTCAGCGATGAGGCGCATTTTTGGCTTAACGGGTTTGTTAATAAGCAAAATTGCCGCATATGGAGCGAGACCAATCCACAAGAGACCCTACAGACTCCATTACATCCAGAAAAATGCACCGTTTGGTGCGGTTTTCACGCTGGTGGCATCATCGGACCTTATTTTTTCAAAAATGAGGCCGGAGCTCGCGTTACGGTCAATGGAGATCGTTACCGCACCATGATCAATGATTTTTTGTTTGAAAATATGGATGACATTGATCCGGAGGAGATGAGGTTTCAACAGGATGGCGCTACGTGCCATACGGCGAACGCAAACATCGACTTATTGAAATCAAAATTTGGCGATAAGTTGATTTCGAGAAATGGACCTGTCAATTGGCCTCCAAGGTCGTGCGATTTGACACCTCTCGATTATTTCCTGTGGGGCTACGTGAAGTCACTGGTTTATGCTGATAAACCAGCAACAATTGACGCCTTGGAGGCCAGCATTGTTCGTGTTATACGTGACACACGGCCAGCAGTGCTCGAAAAAGTGGCCCAAAATTGGACGTCCAGAATGCGCTTCGTCAAGAACAGCCGCGGTGCCCATATGCCCGAAATCATTTTCAAATGTTAATGTCACGTATTGATCTTTCGAATAAAAAAAAATTTTGATTACAATTTAATTTTTTGTGTTATTTTTTACAATTTCAAGTTCTATCGGGCTTAAAAAAACACCCTTTATATCATTAGAGCTGTAAAAGAGATCTAGTTACCATATTGTTAAATAAAAAAGGAAAAATCAAATTAAATTGACATTTTCATATATATACCCCCACCTTTATTTTGTAAAGTGAATATTTTCTAAATATCGAAACTTCTATTGATATTTGCTTTGTACAAACAATGTTGTTTAAAGTTAAAGTTTCGCAATTAAATTCAAAAAGGAATTATTTATTTAAGAAAAATTTCTTCGAATAGAATATTCTACAATAGTTTTACAAAAAAACAAAACAAATGCTTGTTTTTAAAGAGAATTTAACAGAATTTTTTTTTGTTTTCTTTTTTTTTTGTTTTGTGCACATTTTGTCCTATAGGTTTATAGCCCTTGGTTTCACACTAGTGCACTTACAACGCTTTTGCCTATAAAACACGAGTTTTATGTTGTTTTCAGATGTGATAATGAAAATTATTTATAATCGTTTATTTTATGTGTAATTATAGAATTTTATAATTTTAGCTGCGTAATTTTGATTTAAAATTTTAACTAAGGATCAAAAATGAATTATTTTCATTCCTGAAGCATAAAATATATGACCACAAATGAAAAAATCTTCTCAATTCTGTAAACAGCTATTATAATTGTTTTTATACCCTTCACCTTTGGTGCTAAAGGGTATATATAGCTTTTTCACTCCGTTTGTAATTTCTACAATTTTTATTCTGAAATCTTATGTATAGAGGAGTCGATTAATCCATGTCCGTTTGTCTGTCTTTGTTGGTTGAAATCAACTTTTAGAAGCAACCATATGTTTCTTAGATCTTTTTATTGTATCAATCTCTTGAAAATATTTGGAAATAAATCGCTAACAAAATTCATCACAATCGCACTTTAACTTTCTGAGATATGAGCAAATAAATACGACTGTCTGTGTTTTTTCCCATATTTTTACCACTAGAATTTAAAGTTATCCCAAACACATCGTTTCTCAAAAATTTTATTTAAATAAAAAACTTTTTTCTATAAAGAGGACAATATTTATATAAATAAGAACTTTGTTTAAATAAATTAATTTTAAGGATTGTTTTAAGGGTTCTTAATTTTTTTTTTATTAATATAGCTTAAAGAAAATCATATTTTAAATTTAAATTATTAAACAAGTTTCCATTAAGGAAAATATTTACAAAATTGTTTAATAAACAAAGGAAACTCCTATCCTGCAATTACAAAGTTTTATTTTTTATATTGTAAAATAAAATTAGGAATAAGCATCTGAATTATTTTAATTCAATTTGTATTTGTTTTATGTGATAACTTATTTACGGTTTAAGATCGAAGATTTGTCATCTATTAAGTCTGATAATTTTATCTAACATATATTTGTCACTCTAAAAATGGTGCAGTGTTTCTGATTTCCATATTAAGTATGTAAAATATGCAATTTATCTCATATTTAAATATGTATGTACAACAACAAAAAACTTCTTTTCATTATTATTAACTTGTGTACCTTTGTACAAATAATAATGTTAAAACCAGACACTCAGCAATAAACACACGCAAATACAAACTACACAATAAAGAAAAAGTTTCAAAATACACTTGCCTTATGCTAGAATAAACTTTGAATTTATTTTTTTATATCTAAGTTTTTCTTTTGTCCGGAGATGTTAACTAAGGAACAAACAAAAAAAAAATACAAAAAATCTGCGAGTTCATGTTTTGATAAAAAGTCTACATTTATCCATTATAATGGAGGATATAAATAGCAGCAACAACATTAAAAAAATAATAAGAAGAAACTGCAAAAAGATGTATAATGATGCCACTGATACGGAGGAGTAAACAAAAATAATACGACCTCTGTAATACCGTGTAAATGCACACAAATATCTTGTATCTTCATAACAAACTAAGCATATACTCCAGTAAAAGTAGTTGTTGTTTTTCGCATGTACGATTATAAGTTTGTATTGGTTTTACCTACGTATGTAGCTGTATGTTTGTGTGTTGATACTTAGTACTATTACCTTATTATGTCCACAGTTTTTCCTTTTGGTATTTTTGGTTTTTAAGAAAATTTGAACTGTTTGAACACAATGTTAGTTGTTGTTGGTTTTTTTGTTGGTTTCTTTATGTTCAAACAAAAGTTTTAAGTCATTTTAATATCAGTTTACCACACTTTTATACCAACATACTTATGCACATTTTTGGCACTATTGAAAGGAAGAGTAGCGATATGAAACCGAAAATATGTACTAAAAAAGTATTTTGGCTGAAAAAAAAAATGAGAAATTTGCATATCTAACTTTTTCTGAAGCACTGCAATGGCAGCGCAAGGGCAACTGATTTTGTTCTAGTGAACTAAACTGCACAATTAACAATCGCTGGTGTAGCGATTTTTTTTCTTCTAATGATACAACTTTCTGATGGTAGGAATATTGCCAGATTTGTTAAACAAACAGAAATTAATCCGTGTTTTAAGCTTGTATGAAGAAGGATGGAGGCTCAACGTTGCAGTGTAGATAAAATGTTTAACAATTTATATTCTTAAATAACTACCTGGCTTGAAATGTTGTAAAAAATTATTTTAAAATGTTGCCCAATTTTTTTTATTAAGTTTTTTTTTCTCTAAAAACAGTGCAACACAGAAAAATGTATACAGTAAAGTCAATAATTAGAAACGATTGCAATATCTGGGTACGTACGATATCTGGTAAGTACGATTACAGAAAATAAGAAACTTAAATGGTTAAATAGGTTAATACACCTTCATAGAATGCAGTGTGTCGCACAAAGGGATTTGTTCATACAATGTTTGGTAAGAAATTTAAGGAGTGCTCGAAGAATGTTGAAATTTGGCACAGAGACTTTGGTTAGCTTATTTAAAACAAATATAAAGTTTCATTAAAATTGGCTACGCCCTCTACCCACCGCCCATAGAACCCAAAATTTATTTTTACCAAAACTAATTAAATGAAAATTAAAAACTAAATTAAAAATTTCATGAATTTGGAGACAAATTTTATGATTTTTTTTCATTTTATCTTATTAATTATTTAAGTTTTTTTTTAATTGATAGTATGTAGTCTGACCTTTCATTTTACTATAGCGGGAGCACCTAGCACGAACGAGCAACCTTTTTTTCCTATCAAGGTAATTGACAGTCACGGCACATTATAGAACAAATTTTATTCTATCATATCTTTTAAACCATACGAGCAAACTTTATAATTTTTTTTCAAATAGGCAGAAAAGGCTATATTTGAAAAGAAATCACTATTTAAATCAGAGCAATGAAACTATCTTACTTGCAAACACAATAGAAGTGCGAAAACAGTTTTTAATATTTTGGACCAAAATTTACATGTGACTTAACTTCATTATTTCAAAAATCAATAAACGTTTTTTTGGGATACAATTTATGGATTCTCCATACTGCATCGATTTTTTACAAAACTGCATCATTACTTTTTTAAATTTTATGTGTCAAAAAAATTATTTATTGCACAAAAAATCTCACTGTGTGTCGCACCAATTGTGCTTCAATAAGAAATAAATAACAAGTAAGAGCGCTATATTCGGCCGTGCCGAATCTTATATACCCTTCACAACGTGTAGTCATGCAATAACAATTGTTGTGTCACCATTCATCCCATATGAAATACGTACATACATATAAAAACATACATATATAAAAACGTCCCATTGTAAAATTATAAATTTACGTATGTATGTAAAAAAAAACAAAAAAAAAAATTAAAAAAAAATTTAAAAAAAAAATTTTAAAAAAATTAACAAAAAAAAATTAAAAAAAAAAATTTAAAAAAAAAATTAAAAAAAATAATAATAAAAATATAAATAATATAATAAATAAAAAATAAAAAAAAAATAAAAAAAAAATTAAAAAAAAAAAATTAAAAAAAAATATTAAAAAAAAAATTTTTTTTGCTCAGCTGGGATTCGATGCCACGTTTTCTCTAACCAGTATACACGTTTGTATGTATGTATGTTGTTGTTGTAATGTTGTTTTTGTGAAAAAAAAATCGAGGTGGTCGTGGGTTTTTGCTCATATCTCAGTTGTTTATGTACCGATGTTTCTGATTTTCAATACCGATCTATATTTCTGATTTTTTAATACCTTACCCGGGTCCAACCTATGTCGGGGGGCTTCAAAAAGTTGATTTCAACATACACACGGACAGACGGTCAGAATTACGGACTGACAGACTGATAGAGCTTAATCGACTCCCCTTTTCATAAGCTTTCAGAAAATATACACTTTATGGGGTCGGAAATGATAATTGTAGAAATTTCACACGGAATGACAAACCCATATATACCCTTTTTCACTGTGTGAAGGGTATAAATATATAGCTACTGCACTTGATGTTTTTATACCCTTCACACATTGAAAAAGGGTATATATAGGTTTGTCATTCCGTGTGAAATTTCTACAATTTTCATTTCCGACCCCATAAAGTATATATTTTCTGAAAGCTTATGAATAGGGGAGTCGATTAAGCCCTGTCAGTCTGTCAGTCTGTCCGTCTGACCGTCTGTCCGTGTGTATGTTGAAATCAACTTTTTGAAGCCCTCCGACATAGGTTGGACCCGGGTAAGGTATTAAAATATCAGAAATATTTGGGAGTAGATCGGTATTGAAAATCAGAAACATCGGTACATAAACAACTGAGATATGAGCAAAAACCCACGACCACCTCGATTTTTTTTCACAAAAACAACATTACAACAACAACATACATACATATAAACGCCCAGCAAAATAACACATTACATTATAATGACTTGAAAGTACTAGAAAACAGTTGTTCACTACTTACAATTTGGCATCTAAACACATTATTTTAACACGGCGATGTCATTGGAGGCAAGTACTTACCACCCTCGCTTACAAATAGGGACTCGTATATGTACTTATTACGGTCGCTCATAAATAGGGACTTAAGTAAGTACTTACTCCTATAGCAATATATAAGTACTTGATTTTAATAACCTAAATAACCCATTACTATTATGGACTTACAGAAGTCGTTCGGTTGTTCTAAGGACAAAAATTCGGTTAGATTATTCTGAGATACGTTAATTTGAAATCTAACAATCAGTGAAAATCTATAAATCATCACTTTGTTAATGAAGTGCTTTGCCGCTGTTTTCAAAATAATTATTACTTATACCCTAAGCGCGTTAAACTAAATGAGAATTATAAAAAGTTATGTATTTGAATGGTTTCTAGTAAATTTCGCAGTAAGAAATTGTGTTGTGTGTGTATCTAAGTAACTGTCTGAAATCAAGTACTTACGTAACACATTATAAATCAAGTCATTACTAAAATACTTCTTAGTAAGACAGACGATATGTAGTAGTCATTGAAAAGTATGTTGTTTA
This sequence comes from Phyto melanocephala, assembly GCA_941918925.1. NCBI lineage: Eukaryota > Metazoa > Arthropoda > Insecta > Diptera > Rhinophoridae > Phyto > Phyto melanocephala. The sequence continues at coordinate 138,980,637 of OW799233.1, read as the reverse complement.
GTAAGAGCAAGTCATTACCTAGTTTTTGCTGGGCGTGTATACTGGTAAGAGAAAACGTGGCATCGAATCCCAACTGAGCCAAAAAAAAATTTTTTTTAATTTTTTAAAAAATTTTTTTTTTTTATTTTTTTTTATTTTTTATTTAATATATTATTTATATTTTTATTATTTTTTTTTATATTTTTTTTTTAATTTTTTTTTTTATTTTTTTTTTTTTGTTTTATATATGTATATTATATATATAATAATTTTTTTTTAATTTTTTTTTAAATTTTTTTTTAAATTTTTTTTTTTTTCGTTTTTTTAACATACATACGTGTACGTATTTCAGATGGGATGAATGGTGATACAAGCAACTGTTATTGCATGACTACACGTTGTGAAGGGTATATAAGATTCGGCATGGCCGAATATAGCACTCTTACTTGTTTTTAACTTGCATAGAAAATTCAATTTAATTTTCTATACAAACCGATAATTTACAGATAACATACAATAAATGTCCTCCGTGCTTATTTGCTATCACCTGATCAAACAATTAATTATAGCGGCCCAAAAAACCTTTACTATAGTTGTAAACTTCTCGCTTGATGCAACCTCATAAAAAAACTTTGATGCAGTCAGGTCAGGTAAACTTGGGTGATTAGTGGTGATGCATTCGCCAGCTATGTGTGCAGTTGTTTCATCTTACTCGGAAGCAACTCTTTTGCAATGGATACGTCTTTGGCACAATTCTGGATAAAACTAGTTCCTAAAGGTCTTTAAATTATGCTCGCCACTGAAAATCGGGAAACAAATATGAGTCACTATGATTTGTGTGTTTAAATGCCTGCCTGCTTTAATTTAATTAATTAATTAATAATTAATTAATTAATTCTGAATTGACGATGCTACACTCGCTTGAATCCAAATGTAGGAGTCTCGATGGTTCTTATGGGATTCTTGCAGAATAGGGAAATATAGTTACTAGCCTCATAGTGGTGCGTATACTTGCGGGACTGCTTCAAATATTCCGCCTAAATTCCGTTTGCACAAAAATAGAACTGCAAAGCATGGCACCGCTGCACAGTGAGTTGTCCTATAACCAAAATTCAAGAAATCAATCATCACGGATTAGAATTAAATATATATTTTTTTAAAGCTTATTATATGCCGAATATAATACTGAACGATTTTTTTCTTTTGCATCTATATATTCTGGCAAGAGGGCGCTAAACTCTATTAATTTGAAATAAAAAATACCATGTAAAAAATTGGATTTTAGGAGCTTCAGAGAAATAGCTGTAAGAATTTGTTTTATTTAAGAAATTTTTCAAAGTTAAGTTTTTTAGCTAATTTGCAATACTTCATATAAAATAGAAGAAAAACATTTTAACATTTTTTTTATTGCTTTTACAGCTTTAAAAAACGAACTTATTTCAATAAAAATTTTGAATTTACTAAATTTATTAAAGTATAGACACTGTTCTATCTAAAAAATTAAAATATAGAACCAACTTCGTCCTACAACATAAAAAATTTTTGAGTTTTAAAAATGTCTAAATTAGGAAATTTTTCATAAATTTCACTAATTTTAAATAGCTTGTGGCAAATAAACTATTTAAATTTTTTTGGAATATTTCTTCCTATATAATATATTTAAACAGAAATAATAATTTATATAATTAATACCATACCCAATTTAATGAGAATGGGATTACCTTTGTAAGAGTTATAGCTTTTTTACGAAAAAGGATATATGACAGGACCTTTATTCCTTGCGCTTAATCACAAAAAAAAAATAATCGGGATGTAAATGATCTTCGGATTCTTGCAACTTTATGTGCATTTATGTAGCCAAAATTGAAAATTTCGTCCTTACCATATATAGGCAAAACCGTGTCCTTTTTCCGATTTTAAAAGAAAATTTTTTTTTATTTAAGTTCTTTATAGTAGTAAACAAGATTTTTAAACTCTGGGAGCACTTCGATTTTGTCTATTCTCTCTATGGTATCGACGCACCGTGCGCTGCTCCATGTAAATCAGCTTTGCGGTACTACAAGCACTACCTTGATCAAATCATAATAATATCCAACCATACATAATATTATGCCGATTACTCACATAGAAAAAAATTGTTAAAAATTTTTTTTTTTTGCATTATTTGTCACTCTGTACATATAAAACTAACTTAAAAACTAATGAAACACCAACCAAATGGCCATTTGAATTTTCTAAGTACTCTTTATTCGCTTACCGTATTACATTCATTTGAATCCTGTCCCAGTAATAGAAAAAGTAGACATATTTTTTTCAGTATTAAATATGTGTTTATACTGAAAAAGTTTTGTTTCAGATAATATTTTTTTTCTTCTATAAACTTGCTTTAATGTTTACCCAAAAGAAAAGTTTTATTGCTTATAATTTTATTTTTTGTATACGCACCTAACGTCAGATCTTAAATTACGAGAGACAAAACGAATTTCGAGAAAAATAATATTTTAGGCCGGTAAACTTGCTCAATGCAAACGCAGCCTAGGTTTTGTTATATCTTCCTCACCTACTGATATTTCTTTCAGAAGTGCGTAAAAATATAAAATCAGGCGATGCAGAGGAGCCCTTCAAAGCAGGTAGCCACTAAGTAAGCGATATTTTTCTCGTTTATAGCCGATTGGTTAGCCGTAAATCATTTAAAAAAATATCGTATCGTAGTATCTTATCATAACCTTAAATAAAAGAGTTTCCTGTTTGCAATTCAGATCGTTTAACTATTTTTTTCTCTGCTTTATATTCGGTTAATCTTGCATGGTTGAAGCACAATTACAAAGCTATCAGAAATATTCGGGAGTAGCTCGGTATTGAAAATCAGAAACATCGGTTCATAAACAACTGAGATATGAGCAAAAACCCACGACCACCTCGATTTTTTTTTTCACAAAAACAACATTACAACAACAACATACATACATACAAACGTGTATACTGGTTAGAGAAAACGTGGCATCGAATCCCAGCCGAGCCAAAAAAAAATTTTTTTTATTTATTTTAAATTTTTTTTTTTATTTTAATATAATATATTATTTATATTTTTATTATTTTTTTTAATATTTTATTTTTTTAAAAAAAAATTTTTTTTTATTATATTTTTTTGTTTTATATTTATTATATATATTTTAATTATTTTTTTAAAAAATTTTTTTTTTAAATTTTTTTTAAAAAATTTTTTTTTAAATATTTTTATTTTGTAAATTTTTTTTTATTTTTTTTTTTTTTTAACATACATACGTAAATTTATAATTTTACAATGGGATGTTTTTATATATGTATGTTTTTTAAATATGTACGTATTTCATATGGGGAATGGTGATACAAACTACTGTTATTGCATGACTACACGTTGTGAAGGGTATATAAGATTCGGCATGGCCGAATATAGCGCTCTTACTTGTTTTAATGTAGCTTCTACTGCAAAGCAATAAAATCAAAACTGTAAACCAAATTAAAATCATACATAGAAATTAAGGTCAAATGCAATATTTCCAGGGAAGATATTTTGATGGCATTAACCCAAACTTAATACTTTGTTACTTGGTAGCCTTTTGAAAAGAGATATATTCAAAATTTTCTTTCCTCAACAATCAAAATGCAAATTCAATTTAACTTCCAAATGGATTTTATCCCAGTAAAATGCCTATGTCTATTATTATACTATGTTTTTTATATTAAAAATTAATTGTACCAAAAACAACAAATCTGGTACCAAATTTATCACTTCATATGTTGCTTATTCCTTTTTGGCAAACCTGTTTGCTTGATATACATTACAGTCTACTGTGTTACAAATTTTACTTGATTTTTCGCTTTGTGAGTGCAAGTTTGAGTTAGTTTACATTTGTTTTCATAAATAGTTGGTAGTGAAAGAAGCCTTAGTAAAAAGTTTATTTATTACAACTTGTTGGAAGAAAAAAACTTAAACCAACATAATTTTCCTGCACGAGTTTTCTTTTTCAACATTTAAATTTTTTTCGAAAGTTTTTTTTCGTCTTAATAATTTTCAAACTTAAAATGCATAAACAATTTCAGGTGGACTATATGAATTTTTATTAGCACTACAGGAAAAAAAATCTTCATTTGTTTTATAAAAGCTAAAGGATTTTTATAAATTATTTTTATGTAATTACTAAAATTTTGTGATCATTTTGAACAACATTTTTTTTATTTATTTCTGTTGAAATCAGCTTTAAAAAATACACAAAAATTTGAAGTAAAATAATTAGATTTATTCAAACAAATTGGCTGCTTCAAATTGAATAGGGTGCAGAGCAAAATTTGAAAAAAAAAATATGTTTTAATTTTTTATAGGCTTTTTATTTGCGTTTTTTTATATTTTCATATTCATCATCTTTTTCGCAGCTTATGTGATGATTGAAGTTTTTACAATTTACATATTTTTCTTAAACAGACATTATAAGTTTGTAAAATACTGTTGTTGATTGTTTTCTGTTTTTCTGTGTACCATAGGCTCTACTGTCAGATAGAGTAGCTGGCCAAGCAACCTCTAAAAATTGTTATAAACTGGCAGTTAGTCAAAAGTTAGTAGAACTTTTTTTTCTCCACAGCTTTTTCTTCGTCATGCTGGCTTAAGTTTTTGGAATTTTTCTTTACAACGTCTTACTTTCTTTAGAGTTGTTGGTATTGTTGTTGCAGTAGTAGGAGTATTTTTCGGCTAGCTGCCGTTTTTAATATTCTTATGGTCTATTAAAAAGTTGTAAACTGCCTAGGTTTTTTTCTTAATTCTCTTCTTACCATCTCTGCTGCATACTTTTTGTCGAAATTTATTTACGTTTAAGTGTTTGTATAATAGATGTTGGTCTATTACTTTTTTTTATATATTTGGGACTTGTTTGTTTAGCAACATAAAAGGCCCAAATTTAATTTGAACCGTAAGTGATGAAAATCGTCGACAAACACAAGAAGAAATTATAAAATGCAAGTAAGTAAACGAGTTCGTCAAGGCTCGCAAAGTTTTTGATTTCATCAACATTTTATTTAACTTTGTTTTTTATTTCTTTGCTTCGTAGAAATGAAAAAGAACAAAAAGTGCATAAAACGTAAAACGCTGCTTTATTTATTGATATTTAAATATTGCAATGAATTTAATTGATGTCTAGCTCTTTAAGTTTGTTACTTATTTTTATGCTAAAGTTCATAAATTAGTAATATTAAAAATTTCCAAAAAAAATTATTTCATATTTATGGGCTCATAAAATTTATTTTATTATTTTTAATTTTAATTTAAAACTTACAGGTTTGTTTACGAAGTAATTAAATAATAAACAGAACTCTATAAATTTACTGTTTGTTTAAATTTAATAAATCACTCTACTTATGCCGTAATTTTACTGAAATTAAATAATCACAAAACAAAGTAAATACCACTTAAATCTATAAATAAAGACAGGTTAATCATATACAAAACTTGTATAAAACAAGTAAGAGCACTTTATTCGGCTGTGCCGAATCTTTTTTACCCACCACCAATTTTGTGTACATTTAAAGCACAATTTTTTTATTTTGTTAATCATTATGAAATAATCTCTTTATAAAAAAAATATGTATCACTTTCTTTGTAGAGGGTGGTTAAATTTTAAGGGCCCATGTTGAAGGTGAACCACACCTAAACATCACCTTTTTTCTTGCATTTCATTTGACATTTCTCAATCTCAGACTAACTCAATTTGAACCGTGGAAAGATACGCAATCGAGCAACGCTTTTGATTGTTAAAGATTTTTATAAAAATGGGCGTCCAAATCAAAATGCATTTTGTGCACTTCGTGATTCTTTTGATCAACATAATCGTTCAAATTCGTCCAAATCGTGAGATTTGTAAAAAATACTTAAATGTCTACAAAGCAGGTCTGTATGAAATGTGAAAACATCTATGAATGCCATCTTAGTTCGTTGAATGGGAAACATTGCTGTGTTTCACGATAACGTGGCAAAACCTCGACTCATCTTCGTGCCCAACAATTGAGCATCAACAGTGTCATTGAAAATTTTGACCATCAGATAGAGGAGAGGCGCCAAGGATGGAGGGGCCATTTGGCTAATATTTTGTTCCATACATAATTGAAGCATACAAATATTATCATTATAAAAATAAATGATAATATTTTCCTAAATAATTAACGTTTTATTCAAAATCAACATAGTCCCTTAAAATTAAACCACCCATTATAACTTCGATATGCTAGTAAATTGTTTTCGTAAATTTAGTCTTTTAGTGATAGTGGGCGTTAAAATACGCGTGTCAATAAAGTTTCTGCTAATAAATACAACTAAGGTATTTCAACATAGACCTTTATATTTCCAAAATCTTTATTCATAGAGAAATTACATGAATTTAAGAGGAAAGTTTATCTACGAAATAGTGCTAATTTCTTTTTATTATCTTATGTTCTCCTAAAGTTATGCTCTATTAAAAATGGGAATTTAGGAAAATTTGGACCTAAAAATAAAAAGAATATTATCTCTAAACATTATAAACAATTCATTTCCATGTACTTATGGCTAAAAAATTATAAAATTATACAAAACTAGAAGTTTAAAAATCAAAATCTTACTAATAAATTTCCCGTTTTAGCAAAATACTTAAAATTTTTATTTTGAATCACCCTGTTCTCTATAATATATGTGAAATTAAGTTTTGATTTTTGTCTCACGAGGTACACTAGGGTCTTCATTCGAATGAACTTTAACGTTTTTCAATCGATGACCACAAAAAAAATGAGTTTTTGGCCGCCTTCTCGTAGAATGGTCCACTGTGCGGCGAACACTTGGCCGATATTATATTTTATACAAATATTATCATTATAAAAAGATATGATAACAATTTCCTAAATAATTTGTGTTTTATTCAAAGTCACCATCGGTTCTTAAAATTGAACCACCCTTTACAAATGAATAGATAGATGAAAATATAATTTGGCTTAAAAAATGTATTTTAAATATTCAAATACATATTTTAAATCTACTGATGCACATCTTTTTTATATTCTTAAATCTATGACCTCATAAAACTCTGGGAACAAATATGTATGTTTAGAGTTGGGAACAAATTGTTACTCCAGTTAATTTTTGTCAAATACCGATTTTTTTTTTGATTTCACGAACCCTCATTAAAAATCCCTTGTGGGATGAAAAAGGTTGTTAGCATGCCATCTAGTAGTTGTTAGTAGAGTCATCTAATGTTTTAATTTATCTTGTATTTACATGCAGAACAATAAATGGCGCAGTGTAAGATGAATAAATGCTAATATATATGACTAATATTTTTTTATAAAAACTTAAAGAAAAAAGTGGGTGTGGCACATCTATTTTCCGGTATAACGGAGACTTTGACCAAAAAGCCATGTTTGCAAAATTTCAGAATCGTACATATAGTTTTGTCAGTTTTATTACGTTTTAAATTTGAAATATACACTGTGCGGTATACATTTTCGTACATTTTGGTCTATAACTCCTTTTCTGAGGCATAGATTGAGACAATTTTTGGGGATAAATATTCCTTTGACTCCAAAAATATATATTCGAAGTTTCATGACTCTACGGTAATGCGTTTGGACACAATTCCATTTTATTCGATGTTAGAAGGACACGGTTTTTTCGACCTACCCTTGCTTTACCAGTTATAACTCTCTTCCTAATATTCCGATTTAGCCCGTTTTCAATACCAAACAAAAAGAAAGAAAGATTCTGGCAAAATTTGAGCCCCCTAGCTTTTTCGGTGCGACCTCTATCGTGCTTTCAACAGACGGACAGACGGACGGACATAGCTAGATCGTCATAAAATCAAACCCAGATTCAGAATATACATATACACTTTATGGGGTTTAAAATGGATATTTCGATGTGTTACAAACGGAATGATAAAATGAATATACCCCCACCATTTTTTTGGTGGCGGGTATAAAAATTATTAAAATCGTTAAGACACCTGTATAGATTATTCAAATATTCAGCATGTAAAACCGTTTTCAGTAGCCGCTTTTTATTATAGTATGTAATCAATATTATATTTATTTATTTCTTAATTTTTATTTATTTTTTAAAAATTTAATTTATCCAAAATTGCAAATGACATGAATAAAGGAGCAATAATTTTCTTAGCCTTACGCTATAGAAAATTTATTAGCCCATTAGCTTTATTTACTGTCATTATTACATGTGAGGTGAAATTAATTTTTATATCAAAGAGAATTCCAAGATCCAAGAACGAATCAACTACATTCAATTTAGAGCCATTTAGAGAGTAAACATTAAAAATCGGTAAATATCTGCAGAAAATCATAGACTTGCTTCTTGTTAAATTCAATTCCAATATATTTACCGAACACCTAACATCATCAGAATACATTAAATATTGCTGTATGAGTAGCCTTTGTAAGATCATTTATAGGCAATAGAAATACGTCAGTTCTATTAGATTTGTGGATGTAGATCATAGATGCCCAAAAATGTTTTGCAGCAGTATTGGTAAGAGATTTTTTATTAAAATTTAGTCACAAAAATTGTGTTGATTTTGCAAAATATATAATAATGCAGTGCACACTGAATTTGATATTTTTTAGCTAAAAGAAACAAGTAAGCGTAAAGATTTCCATTAAAATTTTATACAAGAGATTGTTTTGGGTGTAGAAAACTAATAAAATTGCATTAAACGCTGAATTAATTATGTTTTTTTTTTGGTGAAATGGAAAATTATCTAGTTCCATCATAATTTTTGTACGCACTGTATTTGAATAAATATCAGCACAGCCGCTAAGCATGTGCACTCGTCACTGTCTCATGGACGACTTAATTAAAGAGTACAAAAATAAAACAGGTGGGGTTATAAACAATATTTTGATGAAATGGAGCTTGGTTTAGCTTTTGCTCTATAATTAGTCGCATAGTTTAGTTATATCTACAGAATTTCGTTGCGTTATATAAATATGTAGTCAGCACTAATAAATTATGATTCTTGCAATAGAAATTTTCTAAACACAAATGAAGAGATCGATTGCAGTAACTAAACCATTCAATTGGCATTGAATGTGATTTACTATTTTCTGGGTGCAGGTAACTAAATTCGATTGTGATTAAGGTGATTTGAACACAAATTTTTTCATGAACAACTAAATTAAATATTCTGAGCATTAAATTTCTACATCTGTTGTGGTTTTTTATTTATAAATAATAAAAATTTTTTTCTTTTATAAAATTTTAATAGTCACAGTAGTAATAGTAAAATTTAATATACATTCATTGCTTTTACCGTTTTCCAATTAACGTGTTTTCTGTGTGCAGGCACAAACTAGTATTTTTTATTTGATACAGTACTGTTTTCGTGGAAAAAAAGGCTAAAATTTGCTTTACCGAGAATTATTTTCTTTTTTTAAACTGCACCAGAAGAGCTATATGTGAACTGTTTTTAAATTAATACCTTGTATCAAAAACTTTTTTAATATTTCTTGTAAGATGTCTAAACGAGAAATTTCCTTAAATCCACTTTCATCATGCTTTGGAACTTTTGTTTTAATACATAAATTAGAAAACAGCCTTGAAGTCTTAAAGTTGTTTCTGCCGCATTAAAATTTATATTCAATTAGATTTGTTTGTAATGTTGGGCGTTGGGATCATATTTCGTCTTATGTTCGCAATTTTTTTGGCTGTGCTATTATGAATTTTTGTAATCTGAGTTTGTTTCACAATTTGATGAGAAATGGTTTTCCTTCTCCTTTACGTAATAAATTTGGTTTTTTTTGTGATCTTCCCGTAATCCTCCTAGGATTTTTAGATTGATTTTTGAGCGATCTTTTGTAGTGAGAATTGCATGTTGCTGGAATTTTTTCCCAATTGAATTACGTATTTTTTCCCAATTAAGCAATGTATTTCGCCTTAAAGTTATGAAATATTTTGCTAAGTTTACTTGATTATTTATAATTTTTTCTGCATTTTTGTTGTTAACTCAAGTTGCTACCCAACTGATTGGTGTTTTCCTAACTAGGGAATTAAATTGAATTAAAGAATTAGAAAAGTAATTCACTTTATAATTTATATATATATTTTTTTTTATACCCGCCACCAAAAAAATGGTGGGGGTATATTCATTTTGTCATTCCGTTTGTAACACATCGAAATATCCATTTTAGACCCCATAAAGTATATATATTCTGAATCAGGGTTTGATTTGATGACGATCTAGCTATGTCCGTCCGTCTGTCTGTCTGTTGAAAGCACGATAGAGGTCGCACCGAAAAAGCTAGGGGGTCATATTTTGCCAGACTCTTTCTTGTAGACAAGGTTTGTTTGGTATTGGAAATGGGCTAAATCGGATTATTAGGAAGAGAGTTATAGCTCGAAAAGCAAGAGTAGGTCGAAAAAACCGTGTCCTTCAAACATCGAATAAAATGAAATTGTGTCCAAACGCATTAATGTAGGCTCATGAAACTTCGAATATATATTTCCTGAGTAAAATCAATATCTTTTTCCGAAAATTATCTAAATCTAAGCATTAGGAGAGGAGTTATCGATCAAAATGTACGAAAATTTATACCGCACAGTGTATTTTTCGGTATATTTAAAAACAAAAACGTCATAAAAGCAACAAAATTGAATGTACGGCTCTGGAATTTTGCGCACTCTGCTTTTTGGTAAGTGGTTTTTTTGTAACGGAAAATCAATGTGCAACGCCCACTTTTACGCCCACCTCCCATATAATGTTTTAACTTAAATTCATATAATTTCTCTATTAATACAGATTTTGGAATAATAAAGGGCTATATTGAAACACCTAAGTTGTACTCATTCGCAAAAACAACTTTGACACGCCTACTATATCGCCCACTTTTCACGTTATCTACCGTTAATGAAATTTAAAATCTCATAAAACCGCCAAAATTAGAGGTATGATGATCAAATTTGCTACATATATCCTTCTAATCAATGTAATTGCTGTGCCAAAAAGTTTAGGTGACGCGTCCACTTTAACGTCTACCTCCCATATGACGGTTTATCTTAAATTAATGTAATTTCTCTATTGACAAAGTTTTTGGGAAAATAAAGCACTATATTGAAATACCTTAGTTGTATTTATCATCAGAAACTTTATTGATACGCCTACTTTAACGCCCACTTTCATTGTAAGACTACATTAACAAAAGCATTTTAGTAGCATATCGAAGTTATAAAGGGTGGTTAAATTTTAAGGACCGATGTTGAATTTAAATAAAACACAAATTATTTAGTACATTATTATTATTTCTTTTTGTAATTTTAATATTTATATGGTTCAATTATGTATGGAACAAAATATCGACCAAATGCCCCCCCCCATCCTTGGCGCCAAATTTTCAATGACAATGTTGATGCTAAATTGTTGGGCATGATGATGAGTCGAGGTTGACTGCTCTTTTGTCCCACTATCGCAAATAACAGCAATGGTTCCCATTCAACGAACTAAGAAGGCATTCACAGATTTTCTAACATTTTATACAGACCTGTTTTGCAGAAATTTAAATATTTTTTACTATTCTCCCGATTGTGGACGAATTTGAACGATTATGTTGATCAAAAGAATTACGAAGTGCACAAAATGCATTTTGATTTGAACGCCTATTTTCATAAAAAACCTGAATATTAAACCTTAAAATTAATTAACAAATAATTAATTAATAATTAATTAATAATTAATAATAATTAATTTTCCTGAAGATGCTACACGAAGTAGTAGCGAAATATTGAGAAATGAAATATTGTTTAACTTGTGTTGCTTTTTATATAAATAAAATAATAAAAATTGTTGTATGACCTTAGGCTTGGATAATTAAATATAAAAATTTAAAAAAAAGGTCAAATAAAATAAATAATTAAATCTGAATAGCTTTAACGCGTTGCTTATTTGCGTATCTTTCCACTGTTCAAATTAAGTTAGTCTGAGATTGAGAAACGTCAAATGAAATGCAAAAAAAAAACTTGTTGTTTACGTGTGGTTCACCTTCAACAGGGGCCCTTAAAAATTAACCACACTGTACAAAGACAGTAATACATATTTTATTTTAAAGAGATTATTCCATAACGATTAATAAAATAACAAATAATGTGCTTTAAATGTACACAAAATTGGTGGTGGGTATAAAAAATTCGGCACAGCCGAATATAGTGCTCTTACTTGTTTTTTTTTTAAACACTAAACTAATTTTTTGCTTGAAATTAACTATATAAATATTTTGATATGAACAATATTGTAATTTTTATGTTTGTTGTATCACAACATTGCAAAAATAACCAGCTATAATTCGGCTTTAGTGGTTACTACTTATTTTATTTTATTTTTTGTTCATTTGTAAGCAATGATCATGATTTCTGGCACAACTCAAACAAAAATAAGTAGTTATTTGGTCGCAAAATCACTAGTTTATGTATATCTCCAATATAACTTGCTAACTTACTAGGTAAGTGAAGATTTTGTTGGGACCATAAACTCCAAACTAACAGAAAATTAAAGCAAAAATTTATTAAAGAAGGATCTAATATAGATTAAATATGTTTCTAAGATCCCACTAAAGAAAATTTCATTACCAAAAAGCGCTTCCTAAATCGCAAACTTAGTGTTACTATGCATCGGTAAGCGCTTCTAAATGCCTAATTTCATATATGCGATATCGCACTTCGTAGGCCGTTTTTTCAGTTAATTTATACCAGAACTAAGAGCAGTTTAATCATGGGATCCACTTATACACTGCTGAAAAGTGCTGCGTTACGTTATATAGAAATATAAAAAAAAATAATATTGCAATATGTTTGTATTCTGTTTATCTACTGCTGAAGTAATAATCATTAGAGAAAACGCACTTTGTTGTGCTTTCGTTTTTAAAGAATTTTAGCAATTCCATGAAGGCAAAAAGGTAGGAAAATTATTTGAGTATCGTTTCCAAAACTCAAAACATCTTTTGGTACGATTATACCCGTGAATTTCACTTATTTTCAAAAGTTGTTATTATCATCTAAAAATCAATAAAGTTATCATTTTTAATTACGCAAGTTTTGTTTTTTCTATATTTTATTTTCTCTAAAATTTAATTACTATAGATTTCATATAGAATGTTCTTCCTAAGACATGCATATTACATTTAAAAATTCAAACATAGACATCAGTATTTTATTTTAAACTAAGCAAATATAAAGGGTCCGCCATCTAACGTTTTTTTTCAACTAGTGCTTATTTCGTAAATGGTAACTGATTTGACAGATAATTAGTTTTATTCTTCCGCTGAACGAATATGGTTGTGCATACGCTTGAACAACGCTGGGAAATATTGCGACATTACTTTGGCCGATTTTGCCAAAAAAACTCATATTTTCATATTTTTTTGATCTTGACGGGTATGTAAACAAGCAAAATTGTCGCATTTGGGGCACAGAAAACACGCACGCATACATTGAGAAGCCAATACACCCAAAACGAGTCACTCTTTGGTGCGGATTTTGGTCCAGAGGCATAATTGGGCCATTTTTCTTCAAAAATGAGTGGCCGTAGTCAATGGCGATCGTTATCGAGCCATGTTGAATGAAGAGGAAGATATTTGCAATATTTGGTTTAAACAGGACGGCGCTACGTGCCACACAGCCGAAGCTACACTTATTTTATAGCATTTTCACAAAAAAAAAGTTATTTGGCGGACCCTTTTTAAATAGAAAGTATTTGCAAGTAGAAAGCAAATAAACAAAAATTGAAATTTAAGCACACATACAAAGTTTTAAAATTTATTTACATGCAGATTTAAGCATAACAAATAAAAATGTTTGTTTTTTTTTCGAGTATGAACACATGAAATTTTCTGGTTATTTAGTTGTCTAAATATGTACGAATTTTATGTTCTATTCGTGACTACAAAATAAATAATAATATTTAGTATTACGGGTACATAATTATATGTATAAAAACATGCTAGTAGAATTTTGGCAGATCAACCAATTTCTAAAAATTTCATTTAACAGGGGAGTAAAGAAAAGTTTTGCAAGGACAAAAAGGGCTGTTAATACTTATTTTATTTAATATTATTATACCGCAGATACAAGCGCAATGCCACGCCAGTTTTGAGACTCTTTTTTATCTCTCTATTTTTGAATTTTGACAATTAAGCTTTGTTTCTTATCATGTGAGACACACTCTGAATGCCAAGTTTCAGTAAATAGTGGTTTTAAAATATTTGTCAGAACGTCGCTGTTTTTGTGCTGCGAAATAGCTAAAACAATCTCCTCTTGGGTGGAAAGGTTGCTACATATTGATCTTAGTGGGCGCGTGCGTGGAAACGGAAAAAAGTTGTTGTTTTCGTTCTGTACTCGATTGTTCGGAAACTGGTAAAACATTTCACACAAGGAACATATGCGGGAAAAAATCTATGACCTATGCTCTTTTCGTTTCCAAAACTAAAGCGCGCACGATTAAACCATCTTACACACCATCTTACATCATTAAGGTAAACAACGAAGGTGAGGAGAACGTTAACAACTTTAGCTACTTAGGTATCATTATTGCCCCTACGGGCGGCGTTGCACAAGACGTTTAAAACAGAATAAATGAAGCACGCACGCTTTCTACTATTTACGTAACATCTGGGCGCTCAAATGAACTATCACTTCAACAAAAATCAAAATGTGTAACGCAATAAAAGGAAAAAAAACAATATTTGGAAAAGGCATAAATAACAAAATCAAATCAAATCAAAATCGCTCATTAAAAATTGGTTAATTTCAACAGTGTACAAGTTGTTACAATACCAAGTTGGATGAAAACCAAAAAATGATAAAAAATAAATAAATATATGCTCGCATACAAAATCTGAAACCTTAAGTAAATTTAAATGTAAATAACAATTCAAATATATTTTGTGTTGCTAGAATATTACACAATTCGCACTTGATCAACAAGAGGGTATTAACTCAAAATTTTTGAATTTTCAGTAGAGTCAAAAAACTGTTTGTGGCCACATTTTAACAGAATTTAAAAATTCAAATATACCATAGGAAGCAAATTCCATTTGAAAATATATATATACATTGTTTTTGTTTCAAATTTTACCAATCATTGCAAAAAAATCTATTTTTTGAGTTAACACCATTTTTTCATGAAAAGGGTCACAACTCAAAAAAAATTTGAACAATTTTTTCATAAAAAGAGTCACATTTCGAATTAAAATTATAGAATAAAACAAATTTTATCAAAAAAATAGTATCAACTCAAAATACAACCAAATATAAATAAAACAGTTTGATTATTTTTAACATAAATAAAGGCTCAAATCAAAATAATACCTTTTTTATAAAAATATACGATTCTTACCTATTTCAACTTTTGTATTAACTCGAAATAATACCTTTTTGTTGAAATAAAGGTAATCACTACATTATCATGAATATGGTCTCAAAAGTGGTTTTCGAGATGAAAGAGTAAACGGAATACGTTGAAATTTTTACAGTAGATAGATATTGATGTTGTTTGCTGATTTCTTGAAAAAAGTGATATTTTAAAAATTTTGAGTTAATACCCTCTTGTTGATCAAGTGCGAATTATATCTTTCCTAAAGATTCTCGATACTCAAAAGCTTAACTTATGATTTCATAATACTCAAATTTTAAACATGATTTATAACAATTTACAAATTTAAACAATTTTATTTCAATTATTTCTCAGAAGTATGAGTCAACAACGTGACAGGATATTCTCACATACATGTGAGCGCATATAAGCACTTTTGAAAACTAATCTTTATAAATTTTAAAAAAATTCCATTATGAAATAAAAACAATAATATGAAAAATATGTGCATAAATAAAATATAAATAACAACATCAATTTAATGGGAATTTAACAAAAATATAACTTTTTTTTATCAATCTTGTGTTTGTTAATAAAAAAAAAAATCATAACATAGCATTCCGTAGAAGAAAAAAGCTTAAATATATTATTTGTCAAAAATCTCTACAGCACTACTCTAGCACTTGTACATCTTTTGGCAAATATCGAGTGTAAAAAAAAATATAAGAAAATTTAGTTATTTCAATTTTATAGACAAATAAAATATTTGCTTTAGAAAATAGGAAAATACAAAATGACAAATTTATACAACCATCATGTAACCACCTAAGAAATGGGATAGTTTTACCTTGCAACACACTTTTGCAAGCACACTCACTCACACTTCTTTATGAGCAAGCATTGTCCCCCAGAACCTGTGTTTAGCAATAGGAGAATAATAAACCCAAATGATAAGTTATCTTATCAAAATTACAACAAACTTATTATAAGTGTGTACAGTGGCCGCAGTTCATAAAGGGAACAAACCAAAGTTAAATAATAAAAAAAATTTATTGAAAAATTCTTAAAAAATTAAAAATAGTGAAAATCTTTTTCAGAGGACCACTGTTATTCGAAAACAATTTTAAATCCAAAAAATGTTCTGGAATATTCCCTATTTAATACAAACTTTATCTTTTTATGTATGTTATCATTCAAAAAATTGCTTCTCAATAAAAATAGTTTCCGGAAATTTATTAAAATTAAAAAATTTAAAATTATTTAACATTTTCCTAAAATAAATATTTATTGTCATTTTTAAAATTTATATATTTAAAATATTTATTTATAATTTAAATTAAAAATTTCAATTTATAATATTATAATTAATTTAAAATGAATTATTTTCAACATATCTAAAAACAAGATAAAAAAAAAATCCTAAGAATTTCATACTTCGCCAGCTATTTTACCAACACTGTTCAGTCCTACCCTTAAACATTTTATACTTGTTGTTACAAAGGCATCATACATTTATGTACTCTGGTACTGTGTATTGTAAAAATATTTATATTATAAGATATCTTATGGCAAACAGCTGGTAAATATTTTACAATAACAACTACAAAATATTGTACATTTAGTAAAAGAGAATATATAAATACAGCAACAAGAGCAGCAGCAATAAAAAACAAATAAGAATCTTAAGTTAAACGCAGCTTTGCTATTCATGTTTGTATTTATGTTTGTGAATTTGGAATTCCATTTCATAATATTCATACAATATAGAGCATATTTTATACTCTTGTTGCCGGCTAAAATAATTTACCTTAAAGGCTTTTTTGCTTTTACAGCCAGAATATGAAAGAAATAAGGAAATATATAAGAAGCATGTGTGTGGCATAAGCACATGTATCTATCTATGTGGCAAGTATGAAAGTAAGAATAACACATAGACTTGTCTTTCTTTCCTGAATGATATCAGTCATCATCAGTAAAGAACGACAGCATCGTAATAATCATCATTTTTACCACCATAAAACTTACAAAATCTCATATATATACAAACATACAGTGCTATCTATCTATACACACTTACCCTAATAAAAAATCAGTTTGTGTTTCTGTTATTTTTTGTGTTTTTATAGAAACATATGATGTTGTTTTTAATACACACATAGACACAAACATACATACACGAATAAAGATAAAGATGTGTAAAATTTCGTGTATATAAATTATAATAAAAATATAAATAAAAATATTATTGATAAAAAAAAATGGTATTTGTTTATGTAGTATGCGAGTATTGAAAACAAAGGAAGGAAAATACCAAAATATTTAACACACATCTGAAGACTTAAATGCCACTTTTATTTGGGCATATTATATCTTTGTATGCCAGCAAGATATCTAAATTTCGGTACATTATATATTAAAAAAAAAGTTTTATTTAATTTTATTTGTCCTCATAGCCATCTGTTGGCTTTGAAATTATATTTAGCTATCAAAATATCTGCTGTTTTGCTAGCGCACTCCTCTCTGTTTATTGAACACTTCTTTATTAAATTACTACATAATTCTTCTTTAAATTTATGAAAATTTGTTTGCTTTTCTGATTAATTTTATTTAGAAAAATTAAAAGTCTTACAGTACTTTCATATCTACCATCATATCATATCTACCATCACAGCTAACAGTAATAATTCTTCTGAGTTTTTATTTTTTCATAAATTCACAATATTTAGAAATTAAAAATAGTAAATGTAAGACTTTGTTCTCCAATATTATTTTTAATGTCATCTTGGATTAGTAGTATCTGACTTTAGAATTTTATCATATTTTATATTTATTCCAAAACATAATAACGTGTCACAAAATTATAAAAAATAAGTTTTTGAATTTCTCCTCAGATCAAATGTCACCAATATGAAGAATCTATGTTCACAATCATAGAAAATACAATAGAAATCAGAAAAATTACCTTTTTGGTTGCCCAACTTACATCAATCGTCCCTAATTTCAAAAATTTAGATGCATAAGTGTAAAAAATACAAAAAGGACCATACAAATCAGAAAAAATAGCTTTAGGGTCACCCATAACATTTTCAGTCTCCTCTGGAATCAATAGTCACCAATTAAGGAATCCTTTGCTCTCAAACGTAGAAAATACAAGAATGAAAATAAAAATGAGAAAAAAAACTTTTTGTGTCACCTTTTTTTTAACTTAACTCTGATCCTTAATTTGAAAAATCTAAAATTAATAAACGTAAAAATGCAAGTATAACCAAAAATGCGAAAAAGTACCTTTCTGGTTGACCAAATATTTTCCGTCTCACTTTATATCCAAGAAAATTTGCAAGTTTTAAAATTCTTACTTAACAAACGTAGAAAATATAAAAAGTACTATAACACGAAAAAGTACCCTTTGAGTCGTCTTCAACATTTTCAATCTCACATCGAATCAATAGTATCTAATTTAATAATTCTAGCTTTATAAATGTACAAAAATACAAAAAGATTTGGATGCCCACAACATTTTCAGTCACACCTAGTGATGGGACAAGGGTAAATTCCCAAATGGTAAATTGGGTATTTAAATGTAAATACCCAGGTATTTACCCAAGTGCCTGGGTATTTACCCAAAATGTGGGTATAAATCAGAATAAAGAAAAATTTAAATAAATTTTAAGAATTTAATTTTTAATTATTAATTATATTTTTTAATAACAAATGAAATAATTTTTAAATTTAATCGTAATCGCTGTCGCTGTCCCTAATCCGATAAAGACTCATATCCAATAGAGTACGTGATTCCTGTTGAAGTTTAAGGGATATAGTCTTGAGTACCTTCTAGTGAAGAATTCATGGCTTTGTCAAATTGAGTGGAGTGCGTGCGTTCTGCTGAAGGTGGTAAACTATTTTATAAAAGCAAGTTCCAGTTGCACGATATATATGTTATTTTTCCTGCTCTTTGTGTTGTTAAACGGTTTCTTTTTTTTGAGTTAATGAAGCTGTGGGTGCTGAAGGAACGTTCAGTAGCAGCGGAAGTACAGGGAGCTGTTAAAATTCGAAGAGCTAATTTGCTTAATTGCTTGCTTCCACAAATTCCTTTTCACCAAGTTACTGGAGAAATTTCATTCAAACAGTTCGCTGGGAACAAATATTTAAGAATTAATTAACCAATTTCTTTTTATGCACCCTGAGGCTCAAGCTTGGGTTTCGAAATTTTAATCTTTCTAGTTGCTTCAGCATTGTTGTTGCCGTCGCTCCCACTCATTACATTGAATTCCCATAAGCACGCTGATTAGCGGTTCTTATTAAGAATTGTTGTTGTGTTTGATGCAGTCAAAACTGCCTTACCTGAGCAAAACGCATCAAGAAATACACTTAAAAAAATATGTTCAAAATAAATTCGAAAATGTTCACATTTCTGTTACTCTACGTAACAACGAGTATTTGTTATTCAAATGCATCTTTGACTCTTTAAGTATTGTTGTGGTTTGCATAATTACGACTCTGCTACTGTCACTTCCTGCGTTTTCTTTGAAATTAAGTTGGGGTTGCTTTCGTTCAAAGCCTGATACAAATTGATAGTTTATTTTATTGATGTCTTTTTTTTCATTGACATGGTATGTTTTGATGGACCACAGCGTTATCGCACGTTGTTCTGCATCAGAACTTGGCATGCGGGATTTGTATTGGCATTCCATTCAGTACCATTTGAAAAAGTTTTTAAATACTTACGTTTCGATTTCGCAAGCCGTTCTTGTAATAAATAAAGCTCATTATTAATAGTACCTATTATTGCAGTATCACAAACGTATGTTGCTTTTTTTTATATTTTTTTTTTTTTTTTTTTGTATGGTAGCAATGCCAGTTGTAAAAATATATACAATATTCTACCCAGCCTAGTTCCTTAAGGTACCGCCGATAATTAAAATGCATTATAGAATTTTCCTCACCTACTCTTACGTTTAATAAACTTATCTTCTTGGGGGGGCAATCTATTGATTTAAATTCGGAACATTTGAAATTTTGATCTGTCACAAAATTCAGTACATTATATCCACTAAAAGAAGTGAATAGATTTACGCTTGAGCAACATTGAGATCTATTGGAAACTTATCTACAAAACAAAAACAATTGGTTGGAAATTTCACAAAAATTTCATACAAAATAAATCATTTTTTCGGATAAAACTCATTTTCATCTTGGAAGGTCCGTTAATAAGCAAAACTGCTGAATTTGAAGCTTAGAAAACACAAACGTGGTATTACAGAAGCCAGTGCACCCACTACTAGTAAGTGTTTGCAGCGGAAATATCATTAGGTCATATTTTTTGTGATGCGTCGTTAAAGACAAGTGATCTACAGACTACTAGTAAGGAATTTGAAGACCAACATTTATGCTGCCACTGCCGAAATACAACCCCATACACTCGCAAAAGTGCTTAAAAAATGGTCTGATAAAATGTGGTACTGTGACTCTAGCCATGGAACCCGTATAAATCAAATAATATATCATTTCTAACCAGAATGATTGTACTTCACAACAAAAGAATTAATTTGGCATAATTTCAAACCGTGTTTGTCTTATTGTTTTTTTAAATTACAACCTTTAAATAGCCCACTCATTATTAGGTATGCGATAATATTGCCCCTGGATAATAAAGTTGTGACAAAATCCAAGTTAATAATCATTTATTTATTGTATTTAGTATTTCTAAGATAAGATTATCGCCTGTGTTCTGCATTCCGAGTGAAAGTAAATCACTCTGAATTGCCATAAAATTGTTGTTATAAACAATTGCACTACAATGAAAATTTTGAGTGATTTAATTTCACTCGGAATACAGAACACAGGCGTATATTGTTAGACGATTTGAAACTGGTCTCTCAGAAATTTTTGAGAATAATGGTAGCAAAATAATTGGTCCATATGAAGAAATATTATTTTCTAAATTTTTAACTTTGTAATAATTGCGTTAAAAGATGCTAGAGTATCAAAATTGAGTTGTATCTTAGTGTAAAATATAGTTCAGCTTTTTCCGATAAGTTTCTACGAACTATAAAGACGATTTTGTCGCAGCTAGTTGACTTGCTATTATTGAGCTTAAATATTTCATTTTTGACTTCTGTAATAGAACGTGGTTAAGTTTGTAAGTCTTTATGACAGGGCTATTAAGAAACTTCCTAATGCTCTCCATTAATAAAAGATCTTAAAGTTAATTCATAAATTAACACAAAATACTCGGTGTTAAAACAAAAGTTTCAAAATTCAAAGCAAAAACAATATCTAAATTTATACAGGTGATAGCTATTAAAGTTTTATTCTAGTAAATATAATATATTTTTAGAAGATAAACAGTATAAAATGCTTTAAAACTGTTTTATTTACTAAAATTAATTTTACAATCAACCATACTCCTAAGTAATCTTTAGCTTTCGACCTTACGGAATTTAAAGAATGCTCTAATTTGTTTCCATCTTTTTTATGTACGCTTTCTTTCAACGATCAAACATAAAAAAACGATAAACTTACCAAAAACATGAATTGTTAGTTTTAACTTAAAAAAGAAAAGAAAAAAACAAAAAAAGTTTTATTTTTACTTAAACTTTCTTTTTGTTTGCTTTTGAAATTACTTTTGTTATTATTTTCATTCCTGACGATTTCTTTTTTTTAGATTTTGTTATTGTTGTAGAAGTTGAATAAAACAGCAGCAAATACAAATAAGATTTTTTTTTTTGCAAAACTCTAAAGTCTCGTGTTGAACAATTCAATATAAAGTTTTGGCATTTTAGGTTTCTAAAATCATAAAGAAAACGGGTTGCGAATTTAATGATGCCATTTAGCACCTTTAAGAACGTTAAAAAACTTATGTTTTCACCATTTCCCTTTCCGTTTAGTTGTATAAATGTTCTTGATTTTTTCGTTCTGTTTTTTTTTAAATATTTTATGTGTGTGCCACAAACTTATCGTTTGCCTGGGTAACTTTTTTGTTTTATATAACTTATTTCTTTTCTACTTTTTACTAGTTCTTAAGTAGGAATAAAATTTATTTGGGCACTTTCATTGAAGTTCAAACAATAAATAAAACTTGGGGAGACTATTCAACAAAAGCAACAAAAACATACTATACACAACTATGGTATTGAGACAAAATATCCTAAGTCAAATAAAAAGAAATCTTTAAGATTTTCTATCGTAAGAAGTAAGTTTTACACCCACATTGTTTAAGTAAATCGGTGTCTTGTTACAAACCCTGTTTGCACTAAGCAGTCATTTTCTGATATCTGATATGCTCTTTTCAAAAATTTAGCTTGATATACTTTGTCAGCAGTCCACAGATGTATATTTTCCATGCGCATGTAGTAGCAAATTGGTAGTAAGTTAAAAGGAAATTAAAATGAAATATAACAAAAGGCGATAAACATTGCCATTTGTTAAAAAATAATCAAAGATAAAAATTACTTAAAAATATACGTACTTACAAGTCCCATATGCATTTTGCATAGCTACAAGCCTGCCGTTCTTTTTTTATTTGTTTATAAAATTGTTTGTTTGTAGTCGATAGGATTTTATAGCTTCTATGTTGTTGGAAATTCTATTTAACCCTAAAGTCAATAACCAAAAAAATATACTTTAGTCAATGACCGGGTACCCGGTACCCCTTTGTAGATTTTCACACGTTTATATTAGAATTTATACTTTGGAAGGATGTAACAGTAAATGAAGTGTATGCCTCTATTGTTATATTAATATTGACAGGAGCAAATCATTCACGTAATGATAATACGACAGATTTATCCTCTTTACCGATAAATAATGATCATTAACAGATTCTTGTCACTTCTACGTTTTATACGATTAGACATTGCAAATACTAGAGCTGAAAGAATACTTACGTATAAAACCGCGCTAGTTCGCTATATATGGATAATGCTTAACGCAAATATTTCGGCACATTATAAGCCCAGTGAAAATCTAACAATCAACGAACAGCTCTTCCCATACTGCGGTAAAACGAAGTTCACACAATACATACCCTCGAACTAGCAAAATATGGGATTAAACATTGGTGGATTTCTGACGCAAAAAAATACTATTCGCTCGAAGGGCAACTATATATCGAAAAATCACCAATGGGTCGTAAGATACGTCAAGGAGAAACTCTCTCTCTTTCTTGATTTAGCGAAACATTTATTTTCGAACAAATTAAAAATGGTGGGAACGCTGCGTAAAAATTAGCCTTACATTCCTGATATCAGTTATGAGGGATAAAAAGCAACCTATTTGATCTTCATATTTGTCTTTCAAGGAAACGTTACTATGATTTCATATTCGCAAAGAAAATTATGTTGTTGTGATACCTACAATACATTATAACGACAGCGTTGGTAGTAATGGCAAACCAGATATCACATTTTATAACCAACCAAAAGGTGAAGTGGATGTCATGGATCAAATGCTAGGCCAATATACCACACAGCGGCAAACAAAAAGGTGGTCTATTTCACTCTTTTATAAAATAATAGATATCAGTGCATTAACAAATACGCAAAGGAAATGTTTTTTACAGGGACTCAGCAAGGAGCTTTGTATACCTCTCATTAAGGAACCAGCTGCAAATAGGCAAATTACTCGCCATTTCTCATCACGATCTGCTATTGAATGCTAGTTAGGTAAACCGATAATCACAAACATAACATGTGAACCAACATCGACCTCTAACCGAACTCCTGGAAGAAAGCCTATTGTGGGTTTTTCTTTTTTGTGCTTTGCACTACCAGAAAAAAAAATAAGAAGAAAAACCAGAAAACCATGCAATTTTGTCAAAATCCTTTATGCGACCAGCACACCAATACTATTTTCAAAATGTTTGAGTGCATATAAGTGCCTTTACATATGTATGTAAATTAGTAAATATCTATGTATACATATAGTTATGTATGTAAGTAAAAGTTTATTGAAATAAAAAGGTTGTTGAAAAAAAATTTAATGGATTTTTAATCAAAAATAAAATTAATGTAGTAGTTTAAGATTTACTCTAAACTAATTTTGAAGTAATGTCCCTTCTGGATCATTAGTCATAAATTATATGGCAATTTATAACAATTTCTACCAAAAACATAAATAGTATAGAGCGACACATATTAAATTAGTAATATTTTTGTAAACAAAATAGTATTGTAAAACAGCTAAAAGAAGAAACGATAATAAAACCAAGCAAATACCAAGAGTTTTCTAACAAATACTCTGAAACTATTGTAGTTGCTGTGCTGAATGCAACAATGTCAACTGTATTGCGAATTTACATCTTTAAAGCGAATGAAAATATAGAAATATCAAAAAAGCATGCCTGTATAAGATATTAATTACAGAGTCAAAAAAAAGAGAGAATTAAAGAAATTATTCTAGTACTTCTTTCCATCGGCGGCATACCTCCATCCGATGGTTAAAATTTTCAATGTTGATGTTCAGTAGTTGGGCACAATGATGAGTCAAGGTAGATTGCCCTTTTGCCACACTATCGCGAAAAACAGCAATGTTTCCCATTCAATAAACTAAGATGGCATTCACAGACGTTTTCAAATTTCATAAAGACCTGTTTCGCTGAAATTTAAATATTTTTTACAATTTCCCCGATTGTGGACGAATTTGACCAAATGAATCATGAAGTGCACAAAATACATTTTGATTTGAACGCCCATTTTCATAACAAGCATGAATAACTTTAACGCGTTGCTCGATTGTGTCTTTCAATTGTACAAATTAAGTTACTCTGATATTGAGAAATGTCAAATGATATGAAGAAAAAATATTTGACGCTTAGATGTAGTTCACATTCCATATCGGCCCTTAAAATTTAACCACCCTTTAAATATATACATTATGATATAAAAAAATTGAATATTTTCGACATCTTAACAGCAAGAATTTTTAAACTTCGTAGAAATTCGTCTGATATGAAAGCCATTCTGTTGTGAATATAGGCTGACTTCATAAATGCAGTTTGCATTGCAACATTGTAAAGAAAGTTGTTTACAAGGCAAAGTAATTACAAAGAATCACAAATAAAAGCCATGCAACAAATTGACAAATAATACGCACTGAAAAGTATTGCCATTCAATAATGAACATGAGGCATTGCCAAAACAAATTTTAATGTTTTATGAACACAATGCATGGTAAGGTTACATTGCAAACTGCATTTATGAAGACAGCCTTAAGTGATACGAAAATACTAGTGTCTGTCATATGTCCTTTTCACTGCAAATGCTAGAAATCTGCAATAAAATCTTATAAATGAAAAAAAGTCTTTTGTTGGTGGCATAAATATGCTCACCAAATTTTGTTCAATTTGTTTTACTAATACAAAAATTACAACACATTATCCCATTTCTCATAAATAGCTATTTAACTAATTAATATTACTCATACGCTTACAGGTATTTTCTTTGAATCAAAATACAAAAAAAAAAAAAATTTAAAATGCATACATTTAATACAAAAAAAAAAAAAATAATACAAAATTAAATCCAAAACCATAACAAAGAAAAATTTTTTTTAAATAAAATAATTTCTTTTAATAGCTACAATTATTTCAAGGCATATCTCGGCAGCAAACACAACAATTAAAAAACGCATGCATTTAGTTTTTGCATGTATGACGGCATATGTCACACAATTTTTTTTTATTTTCTTCTTTAATTTTATAAATTTTTGAAAAACTTTAAACTTTTAAGTCTTTTAAGTCTTGGTTTTGTATTTCTCAAAACGTTTTAAACCAACTAAAACAGCGAATTATTTATTGTGTAATAAAAAAAAAAAATAAGTTTGACAAATGCAGACAGATTTAAAAAAAAAAAATTTAAAAAGCTGATAAATTGTATTAAAAAAAACAGTCAGCTGATTGAATACGAGTGTCTTGTTATTCTACCTTGAGCTACTAAAACGGTGAAACGAAAAAAAAACAATTCATAATAATTCAAACATATAAACTATTAATTGATTCTTCATTTAATTTCATATTTATAAAGTGCCAACTGTACTAAATGATTTTAAATGTTTATTTATTTGCAGTGAATGCCTTTTGACAAATTAAACAAAGGCATTAAGTGGCAAGAGTAGGAGGCCATAATTTAATTAGTACATGTTAGTTAGATTTTTGAAGCCTGTAATATTGATATTTATTTCATAGTATTGGTAATTTAAAAGAAAATTTAAAAATTATTTTAATTATTATACCAACTATTTCAACGCCTATGTAACTATTTGCAAAACAAATCCTCCTAATATACAAAAAAAAATGTTTTTTTTTAATTCTAAAAGAACTTTGGCTCTAAGAGCTGATGATTTTTTAAACCTTATTTTGCAAAACTAAATAAAATAAACAAATAGCTAAAAAATATATATATAACATAAATATATTTTGCATTATCTGATTACAAAATTTAGTACAAAAGTGACGTATAAAATAAAAACTCAAAATATAGATAATATGGAAGCATTTGGAAAAATTTATTGGCCCCTTAAAAAAGAAATCAAGGCCTTTTACATTGATAAACTTTAAGCTACTTCAATAAAAAATTGAAAAAATCGCAGCTTAAGTATTCGTGCACAAATAATGTATTGGCAAATACAAAAAAATTCATGAAAGATAATATATTTGATAAATGCAATTTTCAAAATTTTAACTTAAAACTTCAACTACTGCTTTTACATTAATAAACAGAAAATATTTAAGATAAATAAAACAGATGAAAAAAGGAAAAGACTTTTATGCATGTATTTTTCATCTTTTGCATTTTTTCATCTCAAAGTTTGGTGTACAAACAAAATTTACATAAAAGGCCTAATTTCAAAGAAAATATGTCATTATAAGAAAAACCTTTCTCCATGTTTATCAACTATCTTGCTTCACATCTTTCTAGTAGTAAAAACAGTAAAAATTAATAAAAATTTTAACTTTTCTTTATTAGAATATTGGCAGTTTTTTAGCAACTAAAAAACTTAAAACGTTACATTACATTTTTACATTTTAAAAAATTCAAATTAAAGCACATGCATTTGCTTCAATAAAGGAATTTCTAACTTTTTAAAAAATGCTTATAATAATTTACTTTATAGTATTTCAACCAAAACTCAAAAAAACTATTGAGTTTTAAAATATTTGATCATCCCATGCACATACTATTGGCTTTTATTCAAATTGTAAAGTTCAGTCTCTATGACACCATATCACTCGCCAGATTTGGTGTCTCTTAAAAAAAGTCTGAGATGATTAAGAGAATACTAGATCTATTCTATACCCTTAAGGTATTTCAACACATCATTCTGTCTAAACCCAGATATATCAGAGAGTTTATGCAGGCAACCAAAGCAGGACATTCATAGAGAAACCGATTCTTTCTTCTCAAAACCCAGACAGGTGCATTCATTTTCGTTCAAGCGAAATCCGAGTCGGTGTGCTTTTTTCCCTAACTTCCTGTGACCCATCAATACCAAACTCCAGATGTCCTTCCAAATACGGATCGTAAGTTGCCATATCTGCTGCCGATATAAAATAGGATTACGTGAGAATGTCTATGTAAGCCCTTCATGTATTCTGTCCACACCACCTGTTTTCGTCTTTCGCAAGAAAGTGCTTAGAGAATTCGCTTTTGATAGTCTCCAACGGGACTTTAACTGAATTTTTGATTGAGATATTTAAAGCTGATCCACTCCTGGGTTGTTTTTTGATGCACTCACTGCCATAGTGACCCATGCACGTATCTAAAATATTATCGAAATAGCATATATATGTATGTATGATTGCTAAAAAAGTGAAAGTAAAATATTTAAGAAAATCATTAGAAGGCACAGAAAACCCGATGCCAGTTTTGTGAAAAATAAGGAACACTCTGACAAAAACTTCCAAGTCTGAAATTTTCGAGTGCTTTCCGAAGCAGATAGCGGATCCACTATGAGACAAGCATCATATTTTCATGACACGTCTAACAAAATCAAAGCAAAAACTGATGTTTAAATGAACTTGTCAAAGGTTCAAAGAGTGATTAAAAAAGCTGCACACGTACAAGACAAACATTAAAAAAAATACCACTTATTATCCTTAGAAACGAAATGCGCTTTAATTTTGCTCGCAAGCACATGACGTGGTCTACACATGGGCATTACTTTGTCTTCACAGATGAGAAGGAATTTAATTTAGAGTGCCCGGATGGTAATAATTAATATTTCTACGTAAGAAAGAGCATTATTTAGAGCACCTGCATAGCTGAATGTGGGGTGTAATGGTATGGGGAGCAGTATCCCACTATGGAATCTGAGAGTTGCAGTTTCTATCATTCCGGTTAAATATAAAGAACTACAATAGCAATTCGAAAGCGACTGTTCTCAACTTACAAAATTTTTTTTGCAAATTTTTTGTGACATTTTGAGCACAGTATAGCACCAATCGATATATCATATTCCGTGAATTCGGGGATTGAGTGCCAAAAAGTTGACATCCTAGAATCTCCACAATGCCCGTCTGAGATATTTCCACCCGTTTTTCCATTACTATAAAAAAAAACAAAATTTGTTGCATTCTTTGTCTTCAATATTATGTTAAAAGTGAATAGTAAATCTTAAAAAAAATGCAATCTTAATAAACAATGATTTATCGGAAACGGAAATCCCCTAAAAGCATACAAAACGTAAGTATGAAAATTCATTGTATGGTCTAGCAATTGCTCTTTCATCTAAAATGTATCTCTTGTCATGAAATGTCTACTATATTTCACCAATTTTTTTCATGTACTTGTTGTCATAGTTGTTGTCTGAAGCTACAAAATGCAGCTTTACAAGACCTGAAAAAAGTGAAAAATAAACTTTTTGTTCATTTCTCTTCCTCTTTTTTTTATTTGTTTTGAAAGGCCAATATTGTGAACGTGCTCAGTGGTCATTGATGTTTGGCATTGTAGATGGACATACATTTGAAACATAGAAATAACAATTGTCTCTGAAATTTCTTAACAAACTCAAGTGTACAAATAAAATGCATAAGGATGACTAAAAATACGAAATAAATTTATGACTGTGTGTGTGGAAAATAAGAAAGTTTCCAAACATAGACGAAAAAAAAACTAAACAGGAAGAGAGGCTGCACTCCAAGTGTCACTGCGGATATCCGGCAAAAGTTTAAAGTGTATGTCCTTTTCGTTAGTCTTTCTGAACCTCAAAAACTATTTATTATTGCACACATCCATGTATGCCCACATATACACATACTATATTTTTTGGACAATCTGATGAACTGTACTGTACTGCTTGTACGTATTTCGAATGTAGACCTTTTGGGACAACTATTTGTTGCACAATTTTCAAAATTTGTGTTCATATAACAAATTGTAACAAGGAGCAACAAATCTAAATCGCATAAAAGCAAAAGCAGGAAGAAATGTTAACAAATACTAAAATTATCAACAAAGAAAAATATATAAAGAAATTAGTTTTACGTACACATGTTAACAAGTGTATGTTTGAGTATCGTTTTAGTCTCCACTTGAAAGTTAAAATTAGACTATCATAAAATTTACAGGAAAATGTTGACATTTCTTGTGTTCACTTTGAGTACAACTCTTTTTTTTTTGTAGAATATTTCAATACATTTCGGACAAATTTCTTTTTCATGTTCTTGTGCAATTTAGGCATTTGTTACACTTTTCTATGTTCAACTACACACAAATACTCAAATATAAATGTATGTTTGCAGCTGCAAGAACGTTCTTTGCTAACGGAAATACCTAAGCAGCATATATTTATTTTACCTAAAAAACAGAAACGGAATTAGAAAAAAATAAAAAAAAAAATCATTTTCATGCATTTTTATCAAGAGTCGAAGCTTTTCTTTACAATTTGCTATACAATTTTACATGTTAACAAGTAACAAAAATTTAAGCCAATAAACACTGTTTACCACAGAATGTGGCCACCTTGTTGTTTTTATTCATACAAATTTTCAACCAATTTTAATTTTTTCTTTTATTTTTCAAATGCATGTGCTGTGCATTTTTTAACAAAACCAACTTGACAATTCATTCTAATTTGAAGTTTTTGCAACATTTATAGTTTTTTTTTCTTTACATTAATTCTATTTTTGTATTGAGTTTATAGGGGGAGTTTTGTTAAACAAAAGAACTTAAGTTTCCTAATTAATGAGTTGAAGTTAATATTAAATAATCTATTTGCGTTTGCAGGATAAAAAAAATTTCAGATATATTAGAAACAGCATAAATGTTTTTTTTTTACAAAAATGTTCAATAACTTTGAACATGGCACAACTTTAGAAGATGTTTTAAGCATTGAGAAAATTTGTCTATATACAAGCTAGACCAAAATTACGTCTGCACTTAAAAATAAAATAAATTTTGTTACTAAACTTATTCATGGATTAGAACTGTTGGCGACTGTTTTTATCTCCAAGCTGATTTAAATAATTTTTTTAATTGGTGTACGGTAAATCTTATGGAATTGAATTTAACAAAATGCAAATCTATGACTTTCTGCAGATATTCACCGATTTCGAATGTTTACTCTCTAAATGGCTCTAATTTGAATGTTGTTGACTCGTTTTTGGATCTTGGAATTCTCTTTGATGTAAAAATTAATTTCAACTCACATGTAATAATGACAGTAAATAAAGCTTATGGGGTATTAAGTTTCATAAAGCGTTGGGCGAAGGAATTTAATGATCCTTATGTAACAAAAAATCTATTCACGTCATTGGTAAGACCTTTACTGGAATATGGATCAGTAATTTGGGATCCCCAATATGATGTTTATATTCAAAAACTTGAATCAGTCCAAAAACAATTTTTGCTGTTCTGCCTTCGTAACCTTCGTTGGAATCCTAATACAAACTTACCGTCATACCGTAGTCGTTTACTACTCATTGCGCTCCCAACGTTACAAAGCCGAAGAATTGTTTCCAATATTGCATTTGTCATAAATATAATTCAAGGCAAAATTGATTCTACATATCTTCGACATAAAATATGCATCAATGTTCCTAATAGGCAGCTTAGATTTTATGAACCGTTATATGTACCATTTCATAGATCAAACTACATTAACTTTGATCCAATTAGAAGAATTTGTGCTGAGGTAAATAAGTTCTATGTTCACATTGACTTTTCTGATAATGTTGCTGTAACAAGTGGAAAGCTGATAAGATTTCTAAACTCAAATGCATACGTTTAATGTTGTTTTTATTTTTCTTTATTTTTGCAATTAAATTAAAAATGTTGCTCAACTGTAAATATTATTATGTTGATTAAATTAAATAAATAAATAAATAAATATTTACCTAGTCAATGAGTTTATAGAATTTATAGAATTATTGCTATATGTAGCTACGGTGAACTTCTCTTAAATTTTTATTTATCCTTTCTGATTTTGTGTGTGTGTGGACTGATTTAAACTTAAATTATGAAAGCTAAAGTGAAATCACTCTCGCCAACTGTCTAAGGTGATTATTGCAGCCTGAAATTTTGGAAAACCAAAATTTTTATTTCCTAATCTATTAAAATTATTTTAAATATTATTATTAAATCAGAATAACATTTTAAACTACATTTCTTTATATCAACGTTATGTTGAGGTTTTAATGTGAGTTAATTGATTTTCAAACAATTCTTAACTGTTTAATAACTGATTAGGCAAGGCTATGATTTATTTTCTCCTCGTGACAACTTGCATGCAGATTTGTAGATAGCGGGTGTTCACGTCTATAGAGCTTTACAAATCTATCCCTAAATTCTAGAAAAAATGCATAGAGGATTCATTTTCTCACTTTTGCTTTTGGTTCATTTAATTGAATTTAACTTTATATTCTAACAGCGGATATAGACGCCAAACATTTTTGATTTGAGTGTCATAAAATCAATCAATTAAAAAAAGTTTTAAAAGGGTATATTATATTTATTATACTTTGAAGACAAAAATTAACAAGAAGTACTTAGCACGCAGTTTCAAAATTTGAAGCTTCTCATATATATTTGCATATTGCAAAAATACAAATACATTTACATAGATACTTTGTAGAAAAAGATGAAAATGTTTAATTGAATTGTCATCGAAACCATTTAACTGCAAAAAATAGGAGCAGAAGGTGTTTATGTCGACTATTTTCTCAGGTTTAGTTAATTGTTAGTTAACTTTGATGCTAATAAATAAACAACAGTCTATTGCAAATGCTACATATATTTTTTCTTTAGGTAAATATATTCAAACGAATTCAGTTATGTGATTTTCACCCGGTTTTCAGAAGAGCAAAAAAAGAATTTCGTTTTGTTACTTTACTGTATTTAACTAACTAACACTAATTATTGCTTATTTTTGAACCATCCAGATATACTTAACCGGTTCAGTAAGACTAACTTAGATTTAAAATATAGCAATAAAAAAAAAAAAAATAAAAACGGTCACATATCCGACTACGTTAGTGATGATATAATTTAAAATAGCTTATTAAAGTAACCTTTTTGTAGGTTAGCATAAATGAAACGATACTTAACAAATTTATAAAATTTTGATTTTAAAAAGATTTAAAATAATCACAACGTTTGCTTCGATAAATATAATGTTCACTACAGATAGTCCAAATTATTTCTCAATAAGTACATTATTTCAAGTGCTGTATGGTTCGTAGTGGCGTAATTTTTAAACCACTGCTTACCAAGGCCATGCGGTTAAATTTTAGGAAACATACAGTTGGTTAATATGGTGCGATAAAGCTTATCATCGGCGGTAACATTCTGATTTGACTTATTCTTTACGAAATATGGAAAAATGAATCAACCAGCCCATAGCCCATATCATACTTTTATTCTAGACAGCTGCCGATCAGCCCAAATAAGGCAGTTTTGTATATGAATATCACTTAAAATAATTCATTATAAAACACCGGATTTTTATTAGATTTTTTCAGCCCTCATTCCATGAAAATAAAATGCAAAATTTATTTGCCTGGCTTTAATTATTGCAAGAGTTAAATTTTGTACGCTTTAAGGCCGTAATCCTTGCGTAAAATTCGTGAAATTGTCGAACACGACAAGTCAAGTTGCTGAGAACGACTACGTGCTGGATATGGTCTTACTGATCGAGTGTCATCCACTAATAAAAACTGGGACTTAAATTTGCGAATCTTGTTGACAATAGTAGTTTCATTGAGTTGATCAATCAAATCGCACGAAAAGCATTTTTCACAGAACGCTGCTTTTTGGAATAATACTGAACAATTGCGAGACTCTGTAGTGTGTTAGACATTCCATTCGGTCCTGCTAAACCATACTGAACAAAAATGACAAGGCGGTTTAATTAGAGTTATACGTGGTCTGTCAAAAACTATTTGAGTTCAAAAAAAATTGTTTCACTTCATCTATATATAAAAGTTCTTAACCAAACTATTTTACTTAAATTATTTTTTTTTGTTCCCTGATGTCCACCTTGAAACATAATCAAATTTTTGAAAAACACTCCATAAGTAAAAAATATGCATAAAATTGGTTTGCCAATGTATTTTTTATTTAATTTCATTGTCTGTGTGTGTAGGTGATTAAATAACAATCCTTGTTAGAATTGTTTTTTTTTTTAATTTTTGTTTTGTTTTATTAACAAAAGAAAAACAAGACAAAGAAGAAAAAAAAGAGAAAAATTACTGCAATTGTTGAATTATATTTGCACGCGATTGTTCCTCTAACTGCATGGAGTTGTTTTAGCTATGCTAATTTCATCAGCACCAAAATCCCCAAAAAAGTTTTCCTTATCCCCTAAACTCCCAATTGTGTTACTTTGAAAGTTTAAATTAATGCCCAATAAGCAATTCCGAAATTTACTTTATATAAACTTATGTCTATAAAATGTTTATTAATACGAGCAAAAGTTTTAGCTTAAAAATTTAAAACCGAATAGAAGTTATAATCAGGCAGATTATACTGGCAATATGTTTTGATAAAAATGTTATAACACATACACACAAATAAAAACAAAACATATTTTATGGCTCATCGTAAACATTTTTTACGATCCTGCATAAAATTATTTTAAACAATGATACATCACAATGAAATTTTATTAAAAAAAAAAAAAAGTATTTAAAAGTTATGTAGAAATATTATTGTATATTATAAAGATTTCTTAGCATCATTTGGCACAAATTGCACCCCAGTATAGAAGATTGAGTCAGAAAAAATTATGCAAATCGTCCAGCCAAAACTTAAAAAATCTGTCAGATATAAGCTTTTCGTAATGAATAATTTTTAAATTTAAATTCTGTCAAAATGGACAGCTATAAAACGATACATGAAAAAATAATTAAAAGAAATCTAATATGAGCTTTTATAAAAATTCTTAAATTTCATAATAACACAGTTTCCACAGCCATTAAACAGTATAATAAAAACTTCAACACTGAAAGGAAGCCTAGATAAGGAAGGAAAAAAGGTGTAACAAATGTTAGTTAGGCAAAAGAAGTTCAAAGACTCTTTTTTATATCACCGAAGACTTTTATCAAAAAGTTTCTCAAAAAGGTAAACTCTCTGATTCTTTTATATGCATATCCAAAGCTAATGTTACATTTAAAAAAGTTCCAGATCGCAATGCGGTTAAGAACTTAGAATAAACGAAATGAGCAAAAAGTTGCGTTCAAATCCTTTTTACACTTACCCTTCAGACACGGGTACCCTGGTACCCCAAAGTACACTGAAGTTAAATTTTACTTAAATAAAATAAAATACTATCCCGAAGTCCACAAGTTGTTTAAGATAACCATTCTTTAAAGTGTTTTTCTTATTCAAAGTACACTTTGTTCAATTGGGTTGGCTTTGGAGGCACCCAAAGTTAAGTAGTCCTTTCCTTCTTGATAAGGGTACATTTGGTATGAGAAGAGTAAAAATTGTAGTGTTTTTAAACGGTTTTTTTATTTATTTATATAAAACGATATTTATATCAATAAAATATAAGAAATTAATCATATGTACTTGCACAAAAAAAACTTTATACTAATAATGCTTGCAAAAAAATAAAAAAATAATAAAAGAATTAACATTTACTGCAGCTTGCAGCGATAATTTTGAGTATTGCAAAAATTGGCCGCTTACAACAATTAAATACTTTGCATTTTTTTTTAACAAATTTTGAATCACGCAAAGGTTTAAGCAAGCTTTTAATTGGTACCGTAAATACCACTTAGCTTACAGCATCCTTGCAAACTTCTTCGGAGATGGCTTTATTTGTCATATGCTCAACAGCTACTCGGTCGTAAGCGCATTGTGTTATTCAATTATCATCAGCTCTTTTTCTAACTTTTTTATATGTCAACTTATTGTCTTATGATGTTTAAAAGTCTCAACGGATGCTTTAATTTTTCCTCGTTTCAATTGAGGCTAGAGGATACATAAAATGTACCCAATATAGCCACATCAATCATATTAAAAAATGGTCAGTTACCATCTATCTGCTTTTTGTTTGGTGCTACATTTATACACCATCTGTTTTGTTGTAGAAGTTATTAATTTTCTTTTTTTCTATTAAAAGCTATCTCCCCACGAGTATAATGCGTTGCTGACAGAAGGATAACACTTTTAGTCTTCTTAGTAACAAATGAAAAAAAATGTTTTTTTTTTTTGTAATTTGTAATTTTTGGAAATCATACCGGGGTGTAGTTATATCTTATCTCTTTTGGTATATAGGCTTTATTTGTCAAAAGGTACTGGCGAGACGTATTTTTATAACTTGTAGCCAATTGTTCAAAAAGAGTGATATAAAAAAAAATTGTCTATTGTTACAATTATTTCGGATTGTTTGCAGAAATCTGCTAGATCTTTAACGATGTTGTCTCTTTCACTTACCTGTCGCTGACCACCAGTTGGTTTGACTATATAAATGATTTCATTCGCAAGATTGCTTTGGCTGCGTCAGGATTTAGCTGGTTTTGAGAAGAATTTACACTTTTAAACTTATATATTTATATAATATACACTTTTATATAAAATAATTTTATTAATTACAGACAACATAATTTTAAAAAAAATCTGACAAATGGACAAATTAATAATTTTTATAAAAATTTTTTACAGTTTAAAAACCTATTACTAGATTTTTAATTTTGATTTTTACAAAGTAGTTACAGAAAAAGCACCTGCATTATTAGTAGATCAAGTTCCTCCTCTAAATGGAAATAATTGTCTGTCATAATTCCATCTGGGAAATAGCTTAAGCGTATATTTTGCATCAGCATATTGAAAATATTTGAGATAGAAGCGGCTTTGGCTATTTATTTGCGTGACGAGTTTGTAAACTAATAAACTAAACGTATTACAGATAGTATTTTCTGAAATCTTTTGCCTTGGTTTATATAGGAAATGACTGTAATTTTCCTAAAAAGTTTAAGGAGGATCATCGCTGCTAACATTTAACCATTAAATAAAACTCCAATAAAAGCATCAAGTCCTCTCATTGAATGCAAACGAAATTGGCAAAGCTTGAATTATGCGCTGCATTTTTCTGATTAAAATCTGATGATGCTTTTTTTTATCTTTTTTATTGCTGAATAGCAGGATTTATTTCTCAATATTTTCCAATAAAAATTTGTCGTGTATTTTTTTAGCAGTCATCATTTTAGTAAATTTGCGATCTAAAGCACCTATGTACATAAAGAATACAATATCTCATAACATAACATACCTAAGGCGTTGTATTTCTATGCTTTAAATTAAATTGTACCTCTTCAGGAGTCTACGTATGTAAATGTTATCGGTATGTCTTGAGGTAAATAAAATACATATGTTATGTGATGGTTGATAAAACTTTTATACTGATGGATCTTTAAAAATTGACGGGTCAAAATTTTTAAGTGACTGGCGGATGAGGTTATTAACCAAGGCGAATACATTCAGGTGAATTTATCAGCCCAGCTGATGGGGAAACTTTTTGTCAAAATTGGTTAAGTTCGCCTTAATTTTATTTACTAATTCAGGGATGAAAAATTGAGATTTTGGCTTTGGTATAATACTATTAAATTAAGTGTATTTAGTTGATAATAAATGTACTTAATTTAAGTATATTTGTTGCTGTTGCATCATTAATAATGTGTTTCAAAAGCTTATATCCGTTTTTTAATCAACTTTTATTATATTTAATGTATCATGACAAGTTTTTCATCCCTGGTATATGAATTGGCCTTAACATTAAACATCCCCTCAAATCTTGCTTTGTTGTATCAATTTGCCGTTGCATATACCTGTATGAATATGCCTAGTTATTAACGTCCTTAAACAGACTTAAAAAACAAAATTCCCCAAGAAGTTTTTTGTGTGTTGAGACACTTGCAATTGTGCCAAAAGGATGTTATCATTTGTAATGACACAAACAGGAAAAATACAGAAATATATAGATCTGATGGAGTGCCTCTCTAAGCCTTCTTCAAATAGCATATAGTTTATTTATATTTGTGAGCTGATTAAGCATTACGAAACTATAAAAATAGGCCCTTGAGTGGCATGAAAACAATAGTGTCCATATTGTACCAGGGAAGGCCAAGTCATCAAACTATTTAGATTTTCGGCCTGAAGAATAGTTTTTGGCTCTTGTCGAAAAACGATTTTTGAACGCAGTAAATGTATTGCAGAACGTGTTTGACTTTACGCATAAGTAAATCACCTCGTCCATAAAGGTAATGTAGAAATTTGTTAAACTAGTTCATTATAATTTTTTTAAGCTTTTTCATTGCTATCCATAAGGGAATGTAGGAAATTAGATTCCAGGCAGGCAATTGTTTCCTATTACTAAAAACTAGAACTTTCTCAATAATCAAAGTGCAAATTTTCGTGTAGAAACTCAGACCCTTATTTCAACAGGATCAAATATAATGACAGAGTTTGTAAAAAAAAAAATTATAAAAAATTTCTTAAACAACGACAATGTATATTAATATATAAATATCTTTGGGAATTAATTGCTGTTTTTATAGCGGTATTAACCCACATGAATCTGTTAAAAAAATTATATTTTCACCTGCTTCTTAGGCACTATAATTGTTCAGCACATATTCAAAAACTCTTATTTATAAGCCTTATTTGGACGTTATTAATAAAGGAACAGTCCTAAATTGTACTTCAATTTACCAATATGGCAACATTGACACAACCTCGAGAATAACTCATATTGCATTCCGGTTGTGTATTGCTTTTTATTTTGCTGTTGTTGTTTTTATTTTCTAAGCATTACTTTAAAATTTATTCAAGAGCAATTTGTGCGATATTAAATTCTATTGTTTTTCCCCAAAACAATTACAGAGAAATTCCATTACACGATTACTATGTTGTTTCCCGTTACAGTTTTTTTTTTATTTTGTATATAACACATTGTTCATAGTTTACCCTAGTGCATTTGTTAAACATTTATACTATTTATGAAGGTAATTTTACTCACTCTAATTTATTCGCACACCAAAATGTTGTATTTTACTATTGACCAACAGGTTATTATTGTGTTATATTTTGATTATTTACAAATTTACTATATAAATACTAGTTTTTATTTGCCACTTATTTCAACATTTCCTTCCCGGAAAACTCTATGCAATTGTTCGCAACAAATTAGGTAGATTTTATATTTCATGTATTTCTTATAAATGTATTCAAAAGATTTGTATGCAATTATACAATTTAAATTAAGAAATTTAGATAAGGAGACACTTACATTTCTTGAAGAGAATTATAAGATCTCAACATACGTCAGTTTTTATTTTTTTTTTATAAATTTTAAATTTTTTTAAAGAACTAAATGGTAAAAAATAAACTAACAATTTAGAATCTCAAAGTGTATGTAAAATTTTTTTACCGTTGTACGACAATGTCACAACACCAATTGCTTTATGTAAATCAACGCATTTTACATACAATTTCAAAACATGATAGTATGCAAAGTGTCACAATACACAATATAGAAAATACACCGTTATATATACATACATACTTTTCTACGCATAGTAGAACGTTTAAACATTGAACGAACACATGTTTTAAGTTTTCGTTTGTCTCTTACAGCCTTATTTAAAAGTCTCCGTAGGGTTGGGGAGAAAGAGAGACACACAAGTTAAAAAAATGACTAGGAAGGGAAAAATTAATGTATGAATGAATTTTTGTAATTTTTCTTTGTTACACATATACCTGTACTTTTGTACATTTGCTTACCTTAGATATATACATTTACACTCAACCATACACATTCACATATAGCCTAGATACTTTATACTTACTATATACATACATACGTATACACCTACAAACTTTCATACATATTTATTATGAAATATTGAAATATTAGTTAAATAAAGTATAAACATTTCTCTTTGAGAAAATAATTTGTTATTACCTTATGCCATATTCAGACATACTGACGTACATACATACACATGTGCGGTGGCCCATGTGTGTATCTCAAGGAAAACAGCATAACGGTTACATTTGTTACAATTTTAAACATCATCTTACTTTAAGTTATATTAATTTTTCAATACAATTCCGGCAGCATAATTCTTTTATGATTTCCCATTTTTCAATACATTTATAATGTGTGTAAGTCTTGATAAAATACTAGGCATTTCGATGTGTTCATAATACTGATTCATAACACAGGGTGGTACAAACAAAACGCACGATATTAGTTGTAACTAAAACAAAATTTCTAATTAAAAAAAAATTATTTATGAAAATTTTGTGAAAAATAAAATATTGGGTATTTACCACGGTATTCGCCACGGCCGATGGACCATATGTTCAATGACACTGATACCTAATTGAGATTCAGCGAATTGAATTGTTCTTGCCTTATTGACGCACACTTTTCTTTTAAATATCTTTAAAGAAGGAAGTCCAACTGTAGAAACTTATATGATCTTATATGATAACACGGCCTTTTAATTTCATGAGCAAAAGTGTCATTGTTTCGTTGACTGTGTGGCAAGTGTCACCATCCTCTTTGAAATACATGTGCTCCAGGTCCATATTCACAATTTCTTGACACAAGAAGTCCGTTGTCATCTCTTGAAAGCTAACATTACTCACAGTAACTGCTTGATCGATGTCATTTTTTCTCGGTGATGCAACCAGCCCATAAACCACAGCAAACACTCACTCTGTGTAGATACATAGGCTTTTCAATAATCACATATGCATGCTTATATGCCTTAATGCGGCAATTATGCTTATAAACGATTTGCCTGAGGTAAAAGTATGCCTTGTAGCTAAAGATGATTTTCTTTGTAAAGTCACTATTAAGTTCCGTCTATTCAACCAACCATACGGCGTTCTAACAGCGCTTAAGATACTCTGTAGGTTTAAGCGCTGAGTCAGTTTAATTTTGTAAGCGTTTCAATTGAAATCTTCATTCAAAACTT
This sequence comes from Phyto melanocephala, assembly GCA_941918925.1. Classification (NCBI taxonomy): domain Eukaryota; kingdom Metazoa; phylum Arthropoda; class Insecta; order Diptera; family Rhinophoridae; genus Phyto; species Phyto melanocephala. The sequence goes on along the minus strand of OW799233.1, from coordinate 138,939,873 downwards.
GCATCAGTTATATTAATGGGATCTTAAATAATTGGCCACGATGACTATGTGAATAAAATGCATATTGATTTGATCAGCCATTTTCGTAAAAGGCCTTAAAAATGTTAATGCTCCGCTCTCTCTGTATGCTTCTCTATTATTGAATTTGTTAAAAAAAAATCTAAATGTTTGGCAAAAAACTTGCATTACAACAGTTAGCATCGTTCATTATGCTTGGTTCACCCTTTATATAATACCTTTGATATCTCGTGAAATTTAAAACAAAATATGATTAAGCACAAGACGCACTAAATTTCACACATATTCATCTTAAGTAAGTAGGGGCTTTTTTTTTGCATTCTACATCTGCCTTAAGAAATATTTACAGTGAAAAATTGGTACTATGAACTTTACCATCATTAATTTTTATAATGCTAATTTGGAATTTTGGGGAGTGGTTGTCAGTTGTGTAAGTTACTTATGTGCGTTTGTTGTAAAATGTGTCGCTTGAAATAACTTCTGTCTGATTAGAAAAAATTAGTAAAATTAATATAAAACCGATTTAAATACTTAGGGAAGAAGCTGTGAAAACTTGTTACGAATCTCCGCTTTATAAAATAACAAGAAACAACAGTTACCATGTTGTGCGCAATCACAATATTATATACTATGGTAGAATACTATGATTGCAGCCAAAACATACAATGATCATAAGATATAACAATGATCTTAATGAAAGTAGATATTATTCATGATCACAAAATGTTGCCATATCTTTGTAACATATAAACTTACATACATATAATAAATAAAATCTCAGATCCTAGTAAAATCCAACAAAAATATTTTTAGGAATATTGAAACATACATGTTTAAAGAACAAATGCAAACAGATAAACTTGAATTTATATCTAAAATATCTATTGAGGTTATACATTCATTAAGCGTACAACATCATATAAATGGTCACAAGAAGAAAAGCAATGACTCGTATTTTTTGAGATTTTCAGTGATAACAATACATTTTGTACCAAAAATTACAGTTTTACAAAATATTTTTTAGAAACTTATATTACCGTATTGCAGTTACAATGTCTTTACCTTCTCCTGTTAAGTTAAAATTATTTGAATTAAGGCCTTTCTACTTGTGATCAACGATATTTTCATAGCATCGTGGTTAGATTGAGGAAAACTTTTTGTTTTTTTACATGATTGAAAACAAACAATTCTGATACACGGGTAAAAAATATACAAATATATTTGTAGATATTGCAAATGGTCTCCTTTAATTGTAGAGTTTAAAGTATTGGGTTCTGGATAAGTAAGAATTTTTGGTACAGACACAGATGGATTTCTCTAAATGCTTCGTGGTTCAATATTGAAGAAGGTAGTTGGCTGAGCCTATTGTCGTTATTTTATTATTTAGATTATCTTTTAAACTCGTATTTACACATATATTTTTAATATTCTCTAAAAATAATTTTTTTTCGGGAGCAAAATCATTTTTGGAAAATTTAAAAAAGTTTAATATTAGTATTTTACAGCTATAGATGTATGTAAATATCTTGTGTATATATTATAAAGGACTCAAGTAACAGCCGTGGCTCTGACTATGCATATATTGAACCTAGACAAACGAATTTGACTCAAGTAACAGCCGTAGCTCTGACTGCATATATTGAACCTAGACAAACAAATTTGATTTTGTGGAAATCGATTAACTAAAGCTTATTGTCTTATATGTGTATGTACATGCAGGAGGTTTATCAAATCAGATCTTTTCCATAAACGGGTCCCTTTTGACCTCCCTCGTTCCCCAGTGATTTCATAAATATCGAACAGGTATCACCAATCTCATTGAGTCCCATGCCGCCATAGGCATTTACTTTAGACTATTATAACTTTACATTAAAGACTGATGATTATCTATAATCCTCATCCCAGGGTGCTTCGTAAAAACCATCAATTGACCCAGACTAATATATTCTTTACTACTTACATACTATTTGTGCTTGCCATTTATACTAAGTCTTCTGTGAGCCATTGCCGGACGTTTGTACACTACATGCGCTGCTGTCTTTAGGCACATTCTGCAAAATTTTGTGCAGATGATATTTAAAGTTAACATGACCTTTGACCTAAGACCTTTGCTTGCACTATCCCAACACACAAGAAAAACTCAAGGTTCCCGTCTGCAAAAACCCTCAGCTGATTCTTTCTCGCAAATTTATATAAAAAATACAACAAAATGATGGTATTACTAAATTTTAACACAAAAGCGGAGTAAAACTAAATCAAAAATTCAAACTGCATTTTTTAGCACAGAAACGTTCTCATATTTTTAAATTCTTTATATTAAATACATTTGAAATTTGGATAATCAATTAAACCAATGCATTGTTTTTATACTTCTTCACATTTCAACTAGCATAAAAATATGAAGAAATGGAACTGAATAGGTCACCGGGATAAAACTCAACCTGGGAACAAAAATATCATACATGTCCCAGGCAGGAGGAACACACAAGCAAACTAAATAGAACGCCAAAATAAAACATATATTTCGATTAAAAGGTCTAGATTAAAAGTTTATTTTAAGATCTTATGGTAATTGGATAATCGACGGAGCTTCAAATAAAATTTTAGAAATACTGGCAGTCATACCATACTTCTTGAATAGATACTCTTTTAAAAATTGATAAAAATCATGTGAATCTGAGAAATAATTTCCAAAAGTAAGAAGAGAAACAAAATATTGTATAGTACAGGTTGTTGAATACTTAACACTCTACCCCTTCGTATATCAACATTTTAGAAGTTCTATCGGTTTTGAGATATATCAGAAAAGTTAGCTATTTATCGCTGGAATTTTAACTAAGAGTTAAAAATTAAATTTTTTCTGGTGACTCCAAAATCAGATTTTGCGGGGTTTCTCGCAAAAAGTTTCTAAAAAATTTTTCAAAATTTTCATAAAAAAAACAAGCTTGCTCTTACAGTTTTAAAGTAAGCAATTAGTATTACAAAAATTTATATAACACAAAATCCAATAAAGAAAAATTATTCTTTTTCCTTACAAAACACAATATCAAAATATTAAAGAACATAATAACAACATAATATAAATTTACTAAATATTGCATTTATATTTAGAAAGTTTAAAAAAGGCGGTTTAAGCACACAAACACATACATTTGAAAAAAAACCCCAGCGGTAAAATTCAACAAAGCTTTTTATTTCAGGACTTTTGTATGGCGAATTCACACATTATTTTAGAACTGCAATCTCATCCTATCCTATTTGTATTCTTATCAATAAACAAAAAAGTTTAGATATCCTTAATTCATCAGCTGTTCATCAGCTGCTGCTTTTGATATGTGAAAATTTCATACATTCTCTCTTTACCTATTATTTACAATTGTCAAGCTATAAAAAAAATTGTATTGATAAATATTCCCCGAATTGATATCCCTGTACGATGAAGAGCTTTTTCTTCACTGGCAGCTAAGTATATAGAGCAATTCTGTTTATTTCGAATTGTTATCTATACATACATACATACATATGTATATGCTACTGAAATGTTCTTTGGGCAATGATTTGTCAAAACGTTGGGAAACTGCGTCCGTAAAAAGCGCGACAATAAGAAAGGGATGATGCTTATTCGAATTCAATATTAACAATAATTTCTTTATTAAAAATTCATTACCTTATACCTGATACAAAATTATGTATTTACAAAGGACCACACTGTTGTTGTTGTTTTATTTATTTCTCACTTTCAATGTACCAAGTCAAATTTATATTTTTATCTTATGTATGCAACAACAAAATACATTGCATTCTTTTTGACAACAACACAACACTAGTTTAAAATATTTAAGTGAGAAACAAATACATAACTAACGGTTGATTGCTAAAATAAGTTACAAATTTATGACAAATCACAGTGGTAACAGTGGGCCAAAAATATGTTTTAAATTAAATACAATTTATATTATTCAGTTTAGTATAGATATATTATACGGTGACCTAACAATCCCCTTATTTAATTATACCATGGCTTAAACCCAATGCAAATATAAAACAAAATTAAAAAAAAACCAAAACATTAAAATATATTAAAAAAATATTCAAGAATTCATTTTGTTGTAATTAAAGGTGGATTTTTAAAAATCTAGGCTTAAGACAGTACGATAGAAATTACAAATATGCATAAGAAATATATAGGACTTTTAAGAAACAGAAGCAGCTTAAGTATAAATCAGAAAGTCCATAAATAGGTCTTTAATAAAGGTTCCCAAAGAGGCATAAGTCAAAAGGTCTTCTAGAAGCCCAGCTATTAGCATATACAAGCTCTATAACCCGCATATGCAAAAAAATAGGTGCGTATGCAATGTGTATAAAAGTCCGCAAGAAGAAAAGGACCATCAGTACGATGCTGATCCGTCATTATTCGAAGTATGTTAATATCAATACAACACATCAGATTATTGAGATGATAACGCCAAAGTAGGGTTTTCCGACTCTACTTTTTATTATTGTCACAACATTGTAAATATAATTTGGTCAACTATCAAAAAGTCGCTATAAAGTAAGGTTCGTATTTCAATATTTACATTATTGTAGCGGTAAAAGTTTATCGTAAACACAATACTACCAAACCAAAGTGTTTATTTTTAGTATTTTTATAAATATAATCTAGGTTTGGAAGAGTCGAGTTTTTTTATGTACAGGGTAATGGTGATGTTTAAATGCAAAATAAGGCCTTTTATAAGGCCTACTCAAAACTAAAAAAGTATCAAATACACAAATACGCAGATATAAACAAAACAAAACTGGAGCAAAGTATATGCGCACAATAAATAAATATAAATACAATAAATTTTATTTTAAATTGAATCACAAAATATTTTCACACACTCACACTTGTACTCACAAGTTGTAAAAAAAAGATACAAAATTAGTCCTTCTTATGCCGACGCTTATTCAATGTATGTATCTATTGGTAACAAACTCGAAAAGATGTTACTGACGCCATATATTTAAAAAGCAAATAAATAATGGCACTAGAATGTTTTCATATTATTAATATAGTCTACCATAATATTTATAAAAAATTGAAAAAAAAGAACATCAATTATTTAAATATCCAGAGCCATACATACACAGACCGTCACACAATTGAAAGCTTAAGCACTTGCGAACAGCAATTTGTATTGGGTTTATAAATCTACATAAAATTTGTTTTCTCTTTAAACCATTTTTTATATTCTTTTTCTTTTCTTTTTTATTTGTTGAAATATTTGTTATCTACAGGTTTTGAAAAAGATATTTTTGTATAGATTTGCTCTGTTGTGTGTTTTGAATAGGCTAATCATCAATTGATTTTTTTGTATTGGGATACCTAAATGTAATTATTTAGGATGAGCAAGGTATTTGATTATGCTTCCTCATGTCATAAATCTTAATCTTAAGCACGAATGTCAAAAGGGCGAGGTATGAAAAATAATCAATGGAAAAATATAAAATGTTTGGTACCTTTAAATAATATTTTAATTTTTGCAAAGCTTTTTATTTTTGGAAACACTTTTTCGCCCAAAAATAGATTCTCTTTTGACGGAAAAGATTAGTAGTTATGAAAAATAATTTTTTTTATGTAGAAACAATTTTAAAATTAATCTACCCTATTTTTAAAAAATTGTTTTAAATGTTATTGAGTTTGTTCTCTTAATAAATATATTATTATTTTTTATTCCAGTTACTGCTTAATACAGAAAAAATTTTTTTGCTTAATTGAGTACAAGGTATATTAATAAGGTAGTCGCATCCGTTCAGCTTATTGTTTTTTAAAGCATTCGTAAGTAGTGCCAAGTTTTTTAATAACGTGTCTGCATTCGTCAAAATTAATTTTTCACTTTTTCTCTACGATAAATAATTTGTAGTTTTATTTAGTTTAAAAAGTTTACTTATCTCCAAAACGAGAATATAAAGTTTTCACCAAGGCATTTTTATTCATCATGTAATTGCAGTTTGGAGAGAACTTTTTGTTTGAATTTTTTATATATAATAAGTTTGGCATTTTAAATATATGAGAGAATAGAGAAAATTGTTTTTTATCTATGGCCTTGGACATCTGAAATTTAAAATAAGTAAAAAAATAATCGGCTGACAAATCAAGACTACCTGATGAAAACCCCCAGGCTGGTCGTTTAAACCTTTTTATTTGAAGATATGTTTAAATATCGTTGTGTTTTATTTAACACTTAATTTATTAAATTGTATAAAAAACAGTTAAATATTGGTATATAGATACAAGATCTAACAGGCGATGTTACAGAAAATTTAAATTATATTATTGTACATGAACAAGGTTGTCATTACCTCATATCAATTAAGTGTGCCGTGTCCATTTAATTCTGTGATGTCATTTTACATCCCTGTAAACGGGTTTACGAACAAAAGTGGGAATCTCTCCTGTTTTTTTATGTCGAAATGCATCTTAAAGAACGGCTAGCCAATAGTTGGATGAGTTCAAGCTATTCCTTGTATGGTATAGTATATATTATGCGATGCATATCACTTTAACGCAAGCAATGGAGGTAATGCTAAAATTGCGATCATTGTACAAATATATTATGCAAATATCTGGAAGATAAGCAATTAGTATTCCAAACAAAGGTACATGGCATCACATTTGATTGTCTTGGAAATTACAAATAAAGAGGTTTTTGAGGCTAAGTTGCCGATGGAGTTCATGAGTGGACTAAACATGCTCAAAAGGCTACATAAGAAGCATATAACGTATTGATCCATGTACAATAAGTGTAATGACGGTAATGCGAGTTATATGACACGTTACCATAGATCTGCAGTGACATTTTGTATACCAAAACCCGGAATTGTCCAGAGTGATGTTTGATAATGGCGTATAAAGAGAACTACTTATAGATAGGCTCACATAATGCTCAAAAAGTTGCATTAAAAAAACTCAGACTTATTGGGAGTACAATAATCTGGATAAGTGCGTTGGCTACAGGATATGGAGAATTTAAAAACCATTTAAAAAAAATTCATATTTAGTACGATAATATTTGTATAATGAGCCTGAATTAAAAAAAAAAAAAAAAAATATACACAAAAAAAAAATTTAATTACTTATAATCTATTACATTATAAAAATATTTTCATTTCCGCTTTTTAAAATTTTTGAACTAAATATCTATAACTCTGAGCTATTCCCTCTGTATCTGATTTGTAGTTAATCCTCTGTGTTATCGGTGTGTTTATTATCTGTGACATTTCCAATAAATAACGACGTTTGTAATTATCTTCCGTATTTAAAACTATTGTATTTCTAAAATCTGGATCATGATTACCATTAACACAATGTGATGTTAATGCAGTTTTTTGTGAAGCATTATTCCTGAATTTTTGGTCCGACTTATGTCCTGCAATTCTAAAATTGCAATAAAAATCGATCCGATTAAATCTTACAATATTTTTCAGAAGATAAAAATCTGTTTTTAAAAACGCCCAACTAAAAACACACATTTAATGAATTTATACACACTGCATCGTTTTTGTGTACATTATTAGTCTCGCAAATATCAAATGCTTATATTCTTCAAATAAGCTTTGGAATTCACAATACACATGGCAATACCTTTTACACGTATTCATCCGCATTAAGCTGCATGCATGTGTGGCATGCTTATAAATATTGCTGTATGCGAACGCGAATTTGAAGCAGAAAAAAAAATTGCATAAAACAGACAAAGAAATACGAGTAGAAATCAACATCAGAAAAAAAAAAACTTCCATCAACATCTGTAGTGATGCATGATGAATTGCTGATTTATATTCAGCATCTACCGACAACATCAGCAATACACACAAAAGTAAAAAAAAAACTCGAAGAAAAATAAATAAATATCAATTTCATATTCGCATTTAAGGATAAAAATAAAATACTGCTTACAATCACTAAGCAACTAAATTCACTGCGGATAATGGTTTAATATGTGGGTATAAAAACAAAAATATATTTTGCTATGAAAAGGTAAGGCAGGCGAAAAAATTTTTAAAACATTTTCGAAAAAAGAAAATATCTTAAATATAATTTTATTGGTGATGGTAACGCTTAAAATAAATAAATCTGTAACGGTTCTTTATTTTAATAGTGTTCCCCAAATAATTTTTAATTTGTTTACGGAGTATTTTGGACTATGCCTATTATTAAATTTTGAAGAACCTAATGTCTTAAACTTTAAACCAATTTAATTAACTTAATGAATTTATTTATATTATTTTTATGAATACATTCTTTACATCTATGATTATAAATTTAAATGTGCTTAACTCATACATACGTTAAGTTATATGCGTACCTTTACTTAACAGCTTCAGCAGTAACAGAGACACAGAACAAATGTTGAGATTTATAGTCTTGAAAAAGTATTCAAATTCAAACGTGCGTTTATTGCCTTTTTAAATTAAGATTAATTTTTTTTATAAGTTGACGATACAAGCCAAAAAAAAAAAAAAAAAGAACAGTTCATTGACATTCATTTCGATGTGTGAAGGCATAATTTAGCGCAAGTGATTTAAGAATTGATTAAAATTCATGCTGTGTTTCCCTGAGGTGTGTTAACCCTTTGAGGACCGGACTTTTTCTACTGAAGCGATTTTTTCTTTTTTTGTATTTTCATAATATATGCGCCAATAATAGGTACGTAAAAAAAATTTGGCCCCCTAGGCCCTCTCTTTGTCCCTCATTTTACTTGGCAAATATAGTTGCCTCTGGGCTGAAAGGGAATTTTTTATCCAAGAAAAAAATATTACTCTTGGCAAATATATTTGCTTATGGGCTGAAAGAAAATACTTTTATAAAAAAAATTTTATTGAAACGTATGTTGTTTTATATTTTTTTTATTTATTTAAGAAATTAAGGAAATAATTTATTAAGAATTTGAACAAAAATAACAAGTGCTATACATGGTAATCGCTAAAGCAGTCACGTGATAATGTGATGCAAAGGAATACATTACATATAAGTAGTACAAAATACATTTGTGCGACTATATTTGCCATAGGTGGAGGAGGCCGCGTCATGATATCTGCAATTTGAGATTGCTGAAATGTCCGATCTGTGGACCAATACATTCGAATACTGGGTAGTTTTACTAGGCTCATACGTACGATTAGGCCCATATAAGCCTTGAACTCTTTCACGGTCAGAGTGAAAACAGGACCTTTTAGCATACAGTTTGGACTACTCCACTATTACTATGCACATCTGAAACCAAAAATTATACATAAAATATGGACTAGTATATTGCAATTGTGAAAACAAAACTTCAAAATTACAAACGGCATTAAACACATCATATGCAGATGGTATTTTCTCATATATATTTACAGTAGGTTTTAGAACTTGCTTTTATAGCACTCATCGTCTCTCTGAACCGGATAGTCTTCTCTGGTGGTATAAAAAGTGTTGGCTTTTCTAGTATAACTAAAACATTAGAAGTCGTTGCAATGGGCACAGCCTCTACAGCAACTGGTAACGGGTTACGACTAATGCGGACCTTTTTAATTACAGCAGAATCTACGGGATTATTGCCTTCGATAACAATTTCTATCGGTTTATCGTCTTGGATTTTCGTAGCGTCATTTTCTAGAAAAATAATATCCTCTTCATCCATATACATATGTAGCAGCTTCTTCCCCATTGTCACTGCTGTCACAAAGCAAAAGTTGTTCAATTTGATCCGTATTAAGGAAGAAAAAACGATCACGGACGTGTCCATTCATTATAAATTTTTTATTTATAATAACTTACTTAACATTGTTTAATCAAAAATAACACTCGAAATACTATAATAATACAATATTAAAAAGTAATGCACGAAATACGTCTGCTCTGATTGATTTCGAATAATTAGTGAATGAAAACGAAGACACAAGCAGCGCAAAAAAGCTTGCAACTTAAAACAATAACAAACAAAATTCGTTTTGTTCAATTGAATTTTATCATTAACAGTTAAAAACAGACATGCACCAAAAAATTCAAGACTGTATACTCAGACATACATATAATGATGAAAATAAACAACAAACATTCGGTTATTTTTAGGTGCCTTTTTTTCTGTTTCAGCCCACAGGCAAACATACTTGCCAAACACGTTTGCCAAAGTTGTGGCCAGCTCGAAACTTACACAAGCCTGGCTAATATATTTTTTAAAAGGTAAGAGGTGCCGCCAAAAAATGCCTTAGTTTTAGATAGATGCATCCTACGCTCTCTCCACACAACCCCTCTAAAGTAAGTTGACTTTTTGACCAACTTTGAGGCCACCTAGCGGGCAAATGGGGGCAGATAAGAACCTACCACCTACCACATTTGTGTTGCCACTATCGTCTGCTGGAAACCAGTATCAAACAATTTAACTCGATCTCCTACAGAAACAATTATATGATGAAAACCCCTGGACAAGTATGTTTGCCTCTGGTCGTCAAAGGGTTAAGCAAAAGTGAATTTACATTGATTTTCGCCAATAATTGAAAAAAAGATTTATTATTTAAGGTTTAGCACTATACACAATTATATTTAAGTTATTGGTTGTCCTGAATTTTCTGCACGATTTTAATCATAACAGAAGCAAATAAAATATAATTTTAATAGCCCACCATTTAATGTAATCCAGAAAGGAGCACTTTTTGAAAGAGAAATATATTTTTATTACTGAACAGTATTTTAAATCCAATAAAAATTCGGCGGTTACATTAAAGTTTTTTTGGCGTTTTAGGGGTGTTCTTTTAGGGTTTAAAATATCCTAATGAAATTTTTTCTTTAAATGTAATTGTAATTTTAACTTCTTTCTATTTAAAAAGCCAGCAAAACTTATTGTTACAAAAATATTAGTAAAAGTACTAATAGAGAGTACTTCACTACTTTAAATTAGAAATATAAAACAATAATTTTAACAAGGAGACAGTGTTGGCAGAAATGTTAATAGAAAAATCATCGTTTGTCGAAATAAAAATCGTAATTTTACTAAACAAAAACCTCATTTATTTTTGTTAAATTGTGTAAGGGCTCATTTCATAAAGTGATGAAAATACTATAAATAAGCGAAAATAATTCACTGTTAAGGTTCTATATTATTTTAAATACTATTCTAAATTTTAAAATTATAGCACGAACATTATTAATATTAAACATTTGCAGCTAAACTTGGTCTGCTCTGCTTATTGCTATTTTAAGCAGGATTAATCTTGATTCATCAAACATATTAATTATATGCGGAAATATTAATCATATATAAAAACAAACTGGCCAGCACCTGGTCAAGATTTGCAAGTGTGATTGGCTGTTAGCTGGTCAAGGGCTTTAACTCCAGATTTAATATTATTATAACGATGTACAACTTCAGCAGAATGGTGGAGAGTTCATCTATTTTCATTACTTTCATCAAAAATATACCCATCATTGTCATTCAAAATGTGTTCCAATTTATAATCAGTAAGAATCTTTCATAATTGCATATAAAGCTCAAAAACATATTTTTACCAAAATATTTCGATCTTATTATTCTATTGCTGAAAACGCACGTCCAGTTGACAACAAATCTTTAAACAAATCTTTTAAAATCCTACGTAACTTCTGCAGCTTTTTAATGCATTGTTAAAGGGAACTGAACTTTTTCTTTTGGAAATGATTTAAAAATAAATGTTGTTCAAGGCTGCCATATTAAAATTTGATTTAATCTTAGAAATCGCTGAAACATTTTTGAGAATGTTATTCAACGAATTATATTAGGTTAGATGGACCCAGAACTAATAATTGTAGGTAAAAGATATATTTATAAAAAAAGCGTTTCCTAAAATTGCTTTCTTTGCTAAATTATTGTTTTTCACTCTGTTTTGGATAAAATAAAACTTCAACTTGATACAGAATCACCAAAAAAATGTAAATAAAAAGAGAAACTCAAAAAAATTCGGAAGTGTTAAAAATTTTTAATAACAGCTGTTAAACAATTAAATCTGAAAACCCTTAATTTGTGGAAAAAGATCTTTTGATTTCATTTAGGTTAGGTTAGGTTAGGTTAGGTTGAAAAGGAGGGGTATAAAAGCCCAAACCCATGACAGGTATACACGTATGCCCAGTTGGTATGTTGTGCGCTCCATGTGGAAAACGGAATTCCCAAACAAAAAACCATAAACATAATTTCCCATAAATAACGGACTAGTCCAAGAAACCAGTCCCCTCAATGTAACGCATTATGGATCTCCAGTTCGAGTTCCCCAGGTATTCCAAGTTCGGCATAGTATCCACTGTAAAATTTTCGCGCCTAATATGCCCAAACGCAGGACAATGACAGAGGTAGTGTACCAGAGTCTCATCCTCTTCCTCGCAAGCTCTACATGTCGTCTCCTCAGATAATCTCATGCGAGCTAGATGAGTTCTCAACTCCGTATGACCTGTAATTACACCGGTTAATTTCCTAAGTGTAAAAAAAATGATTTCGTTTAGATCAAAAATTAAGTTAAAATCTTCATTATGGCATCGCTGCACTGGAATGTGGTTGATGGCAAGTACACGCTTGCTTACAAATAAATAACTACTGCACTGGTAAGCAGAAAATAACTTAAAGAAGTACCTACTTTTTAAGGTATAAATAAACTTTGCTTTAATAACCTCAATAACCAAATAATTTTCGAGACTTATTGTAGTTTTTTAAAGAAATTTGCTCAGCTAAATGATAAAAGCCTTGACTTTTAAATATGCTAATCATTGATTTTATATAATAATAATATAATTATATCTTAGTTTAAAACATCTAAATGTTCAATTTAATTTTTTGGTCACCACACACTATATCGTTAATACAAACTTATTGCAAATTTTAATATATGCTTTGTTAAACAAACATTTTTGTATATCTTACTAATATAATAAATGTGAATGTTTGTATGTTTGGATGTTTGGATATTTGTTACTCAATCACGCAAAAACGGCTGAACGGAACTAAATGAAATTCGGCATATAGATCGATAGTAACCTAGATTAACACATAGGCTACTGTTTATCACGATAACCAGGCGAATTCGTTGGCAAACTCATCATCACAGCCTAAACGGGTTGTTTGTGTTGTAAAATTTTTATTTTTGTTGCAAGTTTTGACTTTTCTTTTTTATTTTCAAAATCAAATTTTTAAATTCAAATAGGTATAATAAATGCGAATGTTGGGATAAATTTGACAAACATATAAATAACAATCTAAGTTAATACAAAATCTTCCTTTTAGCCCTATAACTACGCAGATGAAGTCGCGGGCACAAGCTAGTATTAGATAAATTAAATAATCATAGGTAATTCTAAGGTTACATAATTACAACAATCAACATAATGGAGACCAGTTTGACAAGAATACATTAAAACTTTCAACGTGAAGTAAAATTATTAATGGGTATTTATCGCGGATTACAGAACTGATTTATAAAAACTGAAAATCTGCGATTGATAGCAAAATCTGCGGCATAAGTCACATGCAAATATATGTATATGATTTCAAAATAAATTCAAGTAATTAAAGTGATTTCCTTCATAAACTAATGCGGTTATCAGAATGCGATACTCATTCATTTTTATTTAAGATTTCATGCTTTTTGGCACTTATATTTTTAAATAAACTTTTCTATCACATTTTATCTCACATTTAATATGTACGTGATGCCAATGCCTTCGATTTGGATTTGGGTTAGATGAAAGTATTGCAAAGTAATTTATTTTTTTAAGACCCCAGAAATGAGACGTAATTTATAATAAATGATGATCTTAAAAATAAATGCAATATTATGTAAACAGACATAATGAATAAGTTGACCCATTGAATATCGGTTACTTTACACCAAATATGTATGAGTTATATGGACTGCAGAATGCAGTTCATTATTGTATTTATGTTAACACATGATCTTCAATAGCACACTTCTGTTAAAACTATTTGTGTTTTCTCCTAAATTAAATAACTTTGTCACCAGTTGAACCCCTACTAGATCAATTTTTTTCATAAATTTTTTTGATGGGTATTTTCGCTTTTTTAGTGCGAGTTTTCGTAGGTACTAGGTACTGAATCTCGATCAAAAGTATTAACGATCTCGTTACTTACGAATACTAAATGCGTCAAAGCATTGCAGATGCAAAAAATTTATCGATAATAATTCTAAAATGAAGTATCAATAGTTTTTTTTTAATATTTATTCAAGTCCTGGCTTCAAGATTTCCTCTTAAACAAACTTTGTAAATATGTAAGAAAAAGATTTGCCTCTAAGGAAGTTGTTGGATGTTCAGTTTCTTTCTTACTATATTAATAATCTATATTAAAGGAAAAAACATTCAGTTACAGTTTTAGTTTTTTTTTATTTGGAAGAGATAATTAAAAAATGTCCACAATAGCCAATTAATATTATTGCAATTTATTTAAAAATTCACTAAGAGAGTGATTCTTAAAATGCATATATTCCTGTAATTAAATGTAGACAAAAGCATTTAAATCCGTCATCATAAAGCCAAATAGTGGGTTATACCATTTAAAGTTCATTAACAAATACACATTTAAACTACTTAAACTTGTTTAATACTTTATTTATATTTAACGCAATAAAATCCATATACCGCATTGATTGTCATGGCTTAACTTTGCCTTTTGTGCTGATTTTGATGGTGATGCCAATGGTAATATTACCACAATCGTTGTACTGGCACCATCATCGGGCGGCAATAAATGTTATACTCCAACCATGCAAGTAAAAATGACAGAGTAAGGACGAAAGAGTGAGTAGAAAAAAACTTTGCACTTAAGCTATTCAAAAGTTTGCTTGTTTCACAAACTTCAATTCAGTAGTTGTGCACGTAACTTTAACTTTGAACAAAAGCGTAACGAAAAAAATGCACAAAAATTGGCAAAAAAAAAAAAAAGAAATAACCAATGATTATCATTATTTGCCAGTGAAAGCAAAAAAAAAACACAAAAAACTTTGAAAGCTGCAATAAAATATCGAATAAAAGATGACAACCATTCTCGTAAACTTTAAACATTTGGTTTTTGGAATTTGTTCTCATTGTGTGCATGTGTACATGTTTAACACTTCCGCTAAATACATTTAGCCGCGACTGGCAACAAATCAAAAATACATTCAAATGCAATGTAGCCAGCTACATTTTGACTACGTTTACCGGCGCTGGTGACATCAGTGACTTCCAAAAAAAAAATTCAATACTGACGATGAAAAAAAAAATAAGAGAAAAATTTTTCCTTTTTTTTGGTCTTTTTAACTTTTAATATTGAAAATCACGTAAAACTTTTAGTTAATAGTTTTGTATGCTCTCTCAAATTCTTGTGATTGTTATTTTTGTTTGTGTGTTTGTACACTGCTGCACTAAATGATCTATAATAGTTTTTGATGAGCTACAATTATTGTTTTTATATTTTTTAATTTTTTTCTTTGATGACATTATGGTCATAAAGTTTTTAAAGACACATAATTATTAAAAACTGATGTTAATATGGACTAACAAAGAGGGATAGGAAATAAATAATAAAAATAAGTGATTCGCTTACAAGTATTTATTTTCGTATTGTAATATTTTACAAAATTACTTTGTAGTAGAATTATGTTCAAAAGTATTAACCTGAAAAAAATTTTGGAAAAAAAAGTCGGCTTAAAACAAATCTTTCAATAATAGGTTTAATTTTATTCCAATGCAAAATATCTTTAAACTAACATCATGGCACTTATTTTTATATCAAAGTAAAAGTATTTGCAACCAAATTTATTCTCTTCATCGTCAGTTGAATTCTTGGAAAATCATTAAATCATTTTATTTTACGACCTAATAAATGAGGCAAGATTTACACTGTTATGAGCTAATTCAAAAGCAGTTAAAAGAAATATAAAAAATCAACACTTTTTTGATCATATTTTAAAAGAAAATGTTTTGATTAGATTATTTAAAATATGAATAAAATTAATTGATTGATAAATTTTGCTTTATTGTTAAAGTTCGTTTGGGACATAATAGATTTTAAGACTATAACTGACATTTTTGTGTTACTGTAGCAGTTAAATTTAAAATATTGTAGTAGTTAATATTAAAACTTGTAACGGTCACTAAATAACTTATTAATAATGCAACCCTAATATTTGCCTATAATTACACCACTGAGATTGTTTACAATTACTGATCATATTATCGCAAAAATTAAAGAACGTTGTAAGCGACAAAACATAAAATGTTCACCAGAGCCAAAAAACCTGTATGAAAGTAGAAAAAACATGTCACAAAAACTATACACCTTAGAAAAATGATTTTAAAAACGTATTTTTATTTTTCTCGCTTTATATATTGGCTGTAAGTATTTTCTCTCAAGTGTATTATTCGTGGAGATTCTGCGACTTACAGCAAACGATTTTTCTTCTACGGACCTATAAAATGTTGCAACTACAATTATTTTTTTATGGAAATAAAATTTGAGAAATTTAAAACGCTTTA
This sequence comes from Phyto melanocephala, assembly GCA_941918925.1. NCBI lineage: Eukaryota > Metazoa > Arthropoda > Insecta > Diptera > Rhinophoridae > Phyto > Phyto melanocephala. The sequence continues at coordinate 138,923,339 of OW799233.1, read as the reverse complement.
AGTGACACATTTTTTTAAGTAAAACTTAGTAGCTGTAAGTTAAAGTGAATAAAGTGAGAAAAATATTTTTATATTTTTTGAGCAAAACGTATGGATTAGAGTATATTTATTTAATAATGTAGAACTAAACACATTTATTTAATCATTTACAAATACATATATTTCAGCAGGATAAGTCCTTTTTTTGTAAAATATTCAGTCCTCTTTATCGGTTTGTGGTAGGCAATCTGCTGGTTTAAATTGTTGTATTTTCTTCTTCTGGATTGTTAAATTTTGTCTTTATTATACCTTTGTTATATTTGTTGCTACTTCCAGATAATGGAGAATTGTATTTTATGGAGTCATATGACATGCTTCGGGAATTAACTGGTTCATCTTTCAACTGCTTACTTAATCAAAGTTATGAACAAAATATTTCACCGGGCATCTTCAGGATAAGCGTCACACTGTTAAAACTTTATTACTGACAAAGAATGGTACCTTGAATAATTTTTATGCTTATATGTAATAAATGATATTTAATAATGAATCACTTACACAATGAATGGCGTAAACGTTAGTTTGAAAAATTTTGCTGACGCAAAAGTGTCATAAGCAACAATTGTAAAAAAATACTAGTTTCTGTTAGGCTTACACAAAGAAGACACTGGTATTTTTCAAAACGCAGACGGCGTAAGTTAATTTTTTTTCATCATAAAAATATGGGACCAGAACCAATCGACGCAGTATTTTTTTCTGATAAAAGTTACGAAAAAAAAATTCTTGCGACGATATGTAAAGTATCGTTAGCAAATAGACAGGTCTAACATAAAGTCAGGATTTTTCAACAAAGAAGAATTTTAATAGTGAATTAAAAAAAAGCATTAAAAAATATTCTCTCAATAGTTTTGTTTAATGTTCATGTAAGTATGTTTTATAACGTACATTAATTTTATAAATAAATTTCAGCTGCACCAATTTGCGCGAATTTCTTTGGTCATTGCTTTTTTAGTGTCAAGACCCCTTCGTATTCTTGATGTTTTTAATCCGGGATTGGAGGGGAAGCAGCATTAAATATCTACCGTGATACTCAAGGTAACACAATTTGTGGAAAATCGTCTGCAAAGAGTATTGTTTAACACTAAGGCGCAGAAATAAAATTTTATGTTTTTAAAATTTAACCGTAATTGGACCAAACACTCAAAAAAGATTTCAAGCTGAAACAGTAAAATATTTAATAAAGAAATTTGCTCTGAGAGGTTTTTATTTTTGTTAAACAATAACAAGAATTCACTTAAATAGAATTCTGCTCATATTAGGTCCTAAGTATAAGCTGCGGTAAAGGCCGACCCAATATAAATTATGAAGAAGCATCATAACGCACTAAAAGAAGACGAGTCAGTGAACTTATTTTATCAACTTTGGCTAATGCTCTAACTAAAGCTGCAGGCAATTTCTTTTAAGAAATAATAAAAATATTTTATAATGTTATCGTAAAATGTAATATAAAAATTAAACACTCAAAAATTGCCTTTAAGAGGGAAAGCATATACAGATAGATGCACAATTAAACTTAAATTTTATAACATATTAAATACCATAAATTCATTATGTATCAAAAAATTATGGATGAGGGATTTTATATAAAATCAAAACATTATACGTCTTGTTCTTGCGAATAAATAACTAAAATCCATCTCACATTTTATTGCCAAATATATAAAATATGCACCATTTTTTTAAAAATGCTAAAAAAAATTTTTGCTTTTTTAAAATTTTTAAGTTTAGGAGTTGGGCGTGTCCTTGCAGCGAATAAGATTTAGATAAAATTTGGTGAAATTATTAAAAATTTCACATAAAATGACTACACAAGGTTTTATAAAGTTCGAGTTTATTTTAAATTTGATTATGTTATGTTATGCCAAATTTCAACTCTTTACAAAAACTGCTATTTATGGCCACTCATTATATACATAAAACCACGTCACTGTGAGGCGTATGAGGAATATTTATTTATCAGTCATAGTAAGTATACGCCCTCTTTAAATAACCGTGATTCTAAATAGTATCGCGAGTAAATAATTTTAAAGTGAACTGAATTTCCACTACTTCGAATTTAATATTGCAATAAAATTCACCTTAAATACATTCCTAAGTTTGAAATTATCAACCATAGCTTATGTGACTTTAAACGCGTAGAAAGCCATGAAATGAATTATTATTTCTTCGTTTTGTAATATTTTGATGGTGAGATATATTAGCCTTTATAAATTGTAAACAGAGTGGAAAACATTATTTTATATGCTGTACAGATAGATGCTCAATTAAACTTAAATGTTATAACATATTGAATCCAATAAATTTATTATGTAGCTAAAAATTATAGGGGAGTAGCTTATATAAAATCAATAAATAATAAACAACTAAAATCTGTCGCACATTTTATTGCCAAATATAGCTTTTATAAAAATTTTAAGTTTAAGGATATTTAGGAGTTGGGCGTGTCCTTGCACCGAATAAGAAAAAAACTTGATAGACACATTGAGGTTACTATAAGTGTTTTGTGTACGCAATTAATTTAAGAAATATTATTAGTTTTACTTTTTTTAGATTTTTTGAAAAATAACAGCTTTTAGCTTGGCGTATCCTTGATTGGATTTTAATAAAATTTGGTGAAATTATCAAAAATATCACATCCAATGAATACACAAGATTTTATGAAGTTCGAGCTTTTATTCTAACTTTTATGAAATTTTTGAGTTTCAGGATATATGGGAAGCATACGAATCCTTGCCTCAATACTGTTGAATTTTTTTAATTTGATTATGTTTTTTTAGCCTAAATATGTATGCCAAATTTTAACTCTACAAAAACTCATTTATGTAAGGCGAATGAGGAATATTTATTTATCAGACATAGTAAGTATACGCTCTCTTTAAATACAACGTGATTCTAAATAGTATAGCCAGCAAATATTTTTAAAGAAGTGAACTAAATTTCCACTACTTCTAGTTTACAATTTAATAAAATTCGCCTTGAAAACATTCCTTAGTTTGAAATAATTAAACATAACTGATGTGACTTTAAACGCGTAGAAAGCCATTATGTGAATAATCACTTATTAGCCTTTAAAAATTGTAGACAGAGTGGGAAATATTTTTTTCTTTATCTAAATTTTTCTAATACTAACACTTAATACAAACTAAATAATTTTCGAAAACAAATATAATTAAATGGCTTTCTATTTTAGAATTTTTATTTCACTCAAACTACATTTAACTCTTTTTAAAAAATTTGCTTTAAAACCATTGGAAAAATATTCAATTCCAAATTTATTTTTTTTTATAACATAAAAAGGAACTATTTTCTATAAAAGTGCAAACTGTCTAACATAACAAACGATGTGTAAAAACCACAATTGGCTTAATATTTTCCACCGCACTTTTTTATTTATCTGGTTTGTGCTTTCGTTTTCTTAATTTTCATTGCAGTCAAATTCTAAATTAACAATAAAATGAAGAAATAAAAAAATAAAACAAATTTTTTAACACATCTCAAGAGCTTTGGCTTGCGGTGTAACAGCAAAAGCGAAAATGAAAGAAAGTAAATGGAAAAATATATAAACTGTAACATCGCTCACCATGTTGTGTTCACCAGGCACCACTTCCGTTGTTACACTGGAGTGGCCAATAATTGGCATTTGTACTACCGCTATTGCTTTTCAAATTTTACTGAACAGATATACACATGGCATAAATATATTTATTGGCTTCACGTATATACATGTATGTTAGTGGTTTTATCGCTTTAACATTGGACAGTGATTAAAGGGAGAAAAATTCTGTCTAAAGCAGTTTTCCATATAGCAAAAATCGAATAAATGAAAATAGTTTTAAAAGCGTTCGAATAATATTTAACTTTATTTGTTAAAAGTAAACATTACGACTCATTTAAAATACATACTTAAGAGTATAAATACTTATGTATGTGTATTTTCCTAAAATCAAAAACATTTTTAAAATTTATTCTAAATGTAATATTTGCGAACTAGATTTTTTAGGCCTGATAGTCTGCTCAATATTTCATGCAAACTGTTAGCAAACTCCATATAAAGCCTGGTAATATGTACACTATTTCTTGCGAACTATTATCAAACTCCTTGAAAAAATTAAGAAACCAATATGGAATAATGTTGCTTAATCAGTTATCAGTTTATACCATAAAAACGTATGAAATATTTATACCAACATTCAAGCAACATTTTTATTTCATATAAAATAATGTGAGCAATAGTTGTTTGACATTAAAAAAGAGCTGATCAGTTTATTTGTTGGTCGATTTAAAAATAATTTTTGTAATTCAAATTCTTTGTGCGAAATAATTATAGTTGCTCAACGCTCTGTTTACAAACTGAAACAAAGTACCAGACTTAAAATAATTCGTAAAAATAAATGTAAAAATAATGTTGCTTTTAAAATTTGATTTTAAAATTTTTTTGTATGTCATCGTTTGAAATAACTAAAATTGCTCTAAATATATTACAAATTGCAAAAAAGATCTAGGATTATCTGTCGAAATAAACATGCATATTTAAATATATATGCTATATTTACAAGGAAATTGAATAAGTTTAAAAGTACAGTAGAAACTAGATCCTTGCTTGCAATGAAAACCAGGCCTAGTGCAAGTTTCAAGGTTACTTGTAAGTACCGAAATCTAATTTTTTTACAATTATTAAGCATTTGTGTTGGTCTTTTTTAATAATTTTTAATATGCGTTTGTCTGTGCAGACTTACTTACTCAACACTGCGCTGTATCTGATTCTCTCGAGCATTGTTTTACTCTTCCCATTCCAAGCAGATACTTAATGCTGATATAGCTTGACCCGATGTTATATTTTTCAAACTGCGCACTATCGGGGGCTTCCCCAACCTTTCTCTAGCTTTCTAATAAACAAACAAACTACAGAGAAAAAATTTTTTCAGGTACTGAGGTTAAAATTCTCGAGCATTACTCGTTCTGAGTACGTAATTTCAAGTAGCGAATATGTATATTTATTGTGTCAATATTAAAGGTCGCTGACTCAGAATTCATGTTTGGGGGGGTGGAAGTTTTTATTAAAGTATACAAACTGTTGGTTTAATAGCTGCCATAAATGTTATTTATTAAAAAAAAACTATTAAGTTTGTTGGGAGGTAAATAAAAAATATCCAATTTTTGATCTATCTTTTTTCCGGGCTTGATCGTTTTTGTATTGGTATCTTAAAATAATAACTGTATGACTTTGTAAGCTTTTGAAATAGTTTACCCATATTTCGATTTGATAAAGATATAAAGGGATAAAGCCTTTTGATTGAGCAAAAAAATAACACATATATTGTTGATGTTTCTATTTTTGACATGAACAAATAATAAGTTTTAAATTTTTTGTAAAAAAATAACATAATTTTTATGAAGTCAGTAAAGTGATCCAGGTATTGCTGAAACATCCTATTCTAAGAAGTTCATTGTCTCTTTAGAATCACTTCTTGTTATCAATGCAAAATCTGATCTGTCTTAAATAGTGGCCTATTCGTATTTTAAAAATCATCTCCTGATAAGTTGGCTCCTGGCTTGTCGATTTGTATATTGACAACAATATCGTAGTATCATAGTATTTAGAATATTTTGACATCAAAAAGATTTATTATCAACAAAAGCCTATCTGGTTAATGCTATTTCATCTGTGCTTCGATATAATATTATTCCAAGGTGTTATTATCTGCCTTATAATCAAAGTATTAACTTCTACTTGAAATTATTTAGAGCCAACTTATAGACCTCATAATTTGCCACCCCATAACAGGTCTCTCCTCCTTTCTGCTTAAGACTCTGGAGAGCATTATTGATGTTTATATCAGATCGTCTCTAGGACCAGATGCTCTATTAGGGCCACAGCATGACTATACGAAGGGCAAATCTACGAAAACGGCGCTACACGCGCTGGTTGGCCATATTGAAAAATCACTGAACTACAGGGACTACACCTTGGTCGCCTTCCTTCCTTGGAGGTACAAAATACCAATCCAATACCACTTAGAATGGATGGACTGGCACTAGCGCTATCAGATAATGCCAAATATTTGGGTCTCGTATTGGATAGCAAACTAAACTGGAACCTAAACACAAAGTCTAGGACCACTAAGGCGGCAACTGTATTATACTGCTGCAAAATGGCAATTGGCCTTAATTGGGGTATTAACCCCCAGAATTTATACTGGCTATACGATTCTGTCGTCAGACCAATTCTTTATTACGTGGGTTGCGGTGGAGAAGAGAAACCACCAGGACAGATTCGAACGTATTATGAGAATGGCTGCGATTATGATAACAGGTGCTCTTAGGACCACACCATCTAAGGCACTGTTCACTATTTTGAACTGGTTACCACCACCAGACATCCTGGCTAAGCAGATGGCTGCGGACACCGCACTGAGGCTGAATGCCACAAGGGCATGGAAGTGTGTGAATTATGGACATGCAAGAAATTTGGATATGATCAATATTGCTTCTCCTATTGACTACAGAGTACCTGAACCAGTATTCGATTCGGGTTTCGTGATGAATATACCGGATAGATCTGAATACGACAAAGGCCTCCAACCTTCGGAGAATGTCATCCAGATATTTACTGACGGATCGAAATCACATGCTGGAACTGGATGTGGTATCTTTTCAATCCAGTTGGGTTTGGAATTGTCCCTGAGTCTACCCGATTATTGTACCGCGATACAGGCCGACCTAATGGCTATTAAGAAAGCCGCGGAACAGATTCAGTATAATGGGATATCTGGCAGGGATATTTATATATTTACTGACAGAAAGGCGGCTATTAGGTCCTTTGAGAGTGTGTACAGCAAATCGAAAATTGCCCAGGAATGCCGGGTGTCTCTTGAGGAGATAGCGAGACATTTGACGGTTACCCTTGTGTGGGTTCCAGGACATGGGGATATTGATGGTAATAATAGAGCTGATGCACTTGCAAAAGTCGGTACCACCTTAGATTCGGTTGACTCCAGTTGTGCTTTGGGTATTCCCTTATCGAGGCTAATCTTGCATCGATTCTATTTGGATGCCAAAGAAAGATGGGTGAGAGAACCCACTTGCTTGGAAACCAGAAAAATCTGGTCTGACATGGATGTGCATAGGACGCAATATGCAGTGAATATGCCCGAGTCCTATAGGTACACATGCGAAAAGGCTGAATATCCCTTACAACGACTTCTGCAGAAGTTAACAAGGAAGAGGAGGAGACGACTGAACATCTTCTCTGTAATTGTCCTGCATTCGGGGATCTGAGACACCAGATTCTAGGTCAGCGAATACTTGTAAGTAAAACTTGTCTTTCCGCAGTTGATCTGGGAAAGATTCAACCTTTGTAAACAGGACAGGATGGCTGAGGAACGACGGCCAGAGAACATAGACGAACAGGCGTTGGTGCCTACGGTATCACAACGGGACCCTCGGAGGACCCAAGTGAGCTATGCTTTCTGGCGGCTACTGCCGGATCTAACCTATCCTAACCCAACAACGAGGCACGTGAAAGTGTGTATATTATTGTTATATCTATCAGCAAACTAAAAACCCCTTATACAGACTATTAGATACATATTTACCAACAATTAATTTCAGCGGTTAGAACTTATCTCTGTCACTGCTTCTTGGCTTTAAGAAAGTACGTTATCAAGCTTGTTGCCGCCATTTCCATTACATAGTGCTCTATAAAGCACCTAATACACGGCATGTTTTTTACATCTCACTTGATGACAAATACGAACATGGCGTGAGTTACCTTTAAAACATTACGTCTGTAAAAAAACATGTGTTGAGACATCTGACAAAATTTAAATTACAGCGCACTCTATTCTCTTTAGTCAAAACATGTGATATGAACCGTTGGCAGAAATATCTGCTGCTGCAAAACAGTCAACGACGGTTTCCTGTAAATTTAAATTTTGAAAGACATGTAGACTAACATATGTCTCACAAATTTGAAAGTCAAATCTTAAAAAGATGCCGTGTATTTGCTACTTAAGTGCACAACATATAACTGCTTACTTTATAATGATCACAAGCAGACTTTTCTAAAAATTGTGTACCACATCGACTCTGTATATACAAAATTTTGACACTTCTAAATATGACACAATACAATACAATATTTATAAATACCCTTTAAATTGCAAAATCAATACTGATTTTTTTATTGTTGCATTTCAATATAGTAACCATATTGTAAATTTAGTAAACAGTATATCTTATCGATACTACTCTACTTCCGTTAAGTCGGGACAGTATCGTAATAATTGTATTTCTACGTTGGTAAAGTATGTTCGAGTACGAGCAAATTTTATTTGATTCTAAAAATATCAAACATTTTACCAAAAGAAATGTTATCAAATAAAATTGTATCAAAAGTTTATTTTAATTACGAAATGAATGCCAACATAATATCAATCAAATAAAGGATAACACTTAACAGTTAAAGTTATTCTTTGATTAATATTGATTAAAAATTTTCCAAGACATATTTATACAGATAATTTAGAGCAACAGCTATTTGGGAATGATAATGGCAAAATTAGTTAAATTTGCTTGATTTTATTCACTTATTCCGGGATGGAGAATTAGATTTATATTTCGGTATTAATTAATTATTTTAAATGTACTTTTTTAATTACAACTACTTATACTAAATTAATTTTTATTTTTTTTTACAGACTTTCTTACAAATATAAAACCTCTTTTAACCAAATCATTTATTATAACAATTTAATCCGTGAAATGCGAATTCGCTAAATTCACTGTTTCATATACCTACGCCTACGCCTTGAAATTTGCTCACAAAATTTGTTTGTATTTAGTTTGTATTAAGTTTGTATTATATATAAAATGTGAATTATTTTATAATTTCTAACTCCTCCAAGTGAGTCACTGTTCAGCGTTAATTTAACTATATGAATGAAAAATCTCCCCTTTTTAGCACTGATTGTGTGTTTGGTTTAATTGCTCTGATTTTTTATAGAAAAAATTTTTTCGTTTTATTTCAATTCTTTCATCCTAAATCAATAAGTTATTTTTTTTTTGCTATTTTTTGCAATCCCTGAAAAATTTAGTTTAATAGAGGTTTTTTTTTCTATTGCTTTCCAGTATGTAATTTAAATCATGGTTTATCTATCAGTAGTGTGTTTCATATAGATGTACATGATGGTTTCTTCAAAAACATATACATACGGACATATGTATACTTGTACGGACATATATATTAAACCGCACCATCTTTTAGTAAGATCATATCATAGCATACATGCAAGATAACTTTGTTTTTTTTGCCGACAAGTCGCCACTGTAAAGAACGACTTTTTATATATTTGTTTGTTATATACTTGGCACTTTGTTGTTAAAGTGTGAAAGATTAACACTTTGATCTTGAAAAAGACAATGATTCGCTAAAATTCATTTACATCATGTACCGTATTCTTTATTTACCCAAAATGATCTCAGTTCCTGAAACTTGCAAAAAATCATGCAAAGTTTTATGGCGAACTTTTTTTCCGGTACGGTTTTATATATATATTGTATTTGTATCTTCTTATTCTTTTTTAATTATTTTATTGTAATACTTTTTCTACATATTTCTTTGCTAAAAAAAACCATTGTCCACGCTGTTGCCCTGCATGCTTAGTTTGTGCCACCTTTTTCATGTCTGGCTGTTTATTCTCTAAAATATTTGCACGAAACATGCAAATTATTATTATTACTTTTTAACTTTTTAATTTATTTCACTTATCGTCTCCTATCGTGGCTTTAAAGAAATTCTTATTGGGTTTAAAATGAAAAATCAATATTGTGTACTTAGTTAAAAGGACTTTTTAAAAATAATTTAGCATACCATTTTATATGATTTTATCAGTAATTGTACTTTTAACTAGATTTTCAAATTTTACATAACAAATTGCAAATTTTAATATCGTGTTTTAATTGCTTTATATGTATGTGTGTATTTTTGACATTTCTCGTATCAACCGTTTTGTAATATTTATTTACTTACTTGACCTCGAGCTGTATAGCAAATAAAAAATGATTTCAGTGATTCGGTTAATTTAAAGGCGATTTTGGCTTATTAGTGTTTTGTTCAATTACGTTTGCCAGATACCAAAAGCCGAATCTATTCAGTTGGATTTTTAAAAAACAACTGGACAATATAACAAGTAACAGTGCTATATTCGGCCGTGCGAAATCTTATATACTCTTCACAACGTATAGTCATGCAATAACAATTGTTTGTATCACCATTCATCTCATATAAAATACGTACATACATGTAAAAAACGTGCCATTGTAAAATTATAATTGAGTTTACGTATGTGTTTCTAAAAAAAAATTACAAAAAAAAATTTAAAAAAAATATATTAAAAACAAAAAAAAATTACAAAAAAAAACTAAAAAAAAAAATTTAAAAAAAATGTTTAAAAAAATTTTTAAAAAAATTAAAAAAAAATAATAAAAATATAAATAATGTATAAAATAAAAAAAATAAAAAAAAAAAATTTTTTTTGGCTCAACTGGGATTCGATGCCACGTTTACTTTAACGAGTATATATGTATGTTGTTGTTGTAATTGTGAAAAAACGAGGTGGCGATTCATTCCAGGATATTTCCAAGAGATTGATACCATACACAGATCTGGGAAACATATAGTTAGTTGCTTCTAAAAGTTGATTTCAACCAACACACGGACAGACGGACAAACAGTCAGGGCTTAATCGACTCCCCTATTCATAAGCTTTCAGAAAATATTTACTTTATGCGGAAATGAAAATTGTAGAAATTTCACACGGAATGGCAAAGCTATATATACCCTTGTGCACCACAGGTGAAGGGTATAAAAATGCACAGTTCAAAAAAACAAAATATTATTAAAGGTTTTCAACAAATTGTATCGAATCAGCTGTTTAATGTTGATTTATTTCTAGCGTTAGTCACAAGTAGACAATAGGGTAATAATTCTAGTGTTTATTAATTTTGGTTTGTCAGTGATATACAAAATTAAGTCCTTGTAAATATATTTTATGAACAGGAAAAAACTAAAGAGAAGGCATTATTTGATTTGGTATAAATACATCGTATTTTTACAGCTATCAAATGCTAACGGAGTAAGTTAAATTGAGTATGTGTGTACACTTAGTTTAATTGTTCAATCCACACTAAATTGAAACAATTAAAAATATCTGTCTGAACAGGGTATTAGACAAAATAGATTTTTGTTGATCGATTTACGAACAATATGCGCATATTCTACAGTTTGTTGAATTCTCATTACAAATTGATGTTTTGCCACGCAGATGATAAAAGATGCTAATGATGTTACATTTGTAGTATTAAAAAAAATAGTTTCACAAAACCGTTCTTTCGCCTATATATGTTTGACGCTCGCCTTCTGATGGCCTACCAGTGTTCAATTTTCCATGCAAAGGAAAAGACTTTAATGCTTCGCAAGCAAAAAAAAATGTTGATGCCATTATTTCTGGCTTGGAGGAATCCACTACGAACAGCGATATTACTTTTCTTCCCTGTATGGCCAGTTTCACATAAAATTCACTACTTTTACACTGACATAATATATTACTTATATTTGTCTAACTTTTCAATTCCCATAGTCAAAATAAAACGAATTTTTATTTTATTTTTATCTAAAATAGATTAGATATGTTAAAAAAATTTTGAAAAATATAATTGCTAAATAAAACCGCCCAATTTTTGTTAAAGGGCGGTCACTTACAGGTGACACTGGGCATTATGTAAAGTTAATGGTTTAAAATAGCCGTTTTTTTAACTTTTCATAGATATAAAACATGAATTTTTTAATAGTATATATTAAAAAAAGATTAGAATTTATTTATTGTGGAAGCTGTACCAACATTTTATATGCAAACCGATATTACACTTAGCACACATTTTTCTAGTTATAGGATCAAATGCATGACAGTTTGATACAATGTTGACAATACTATTAAATATCATGCCACTTAGCTGCAATAATTTCTTCGGAAAATTTATAACATAGCTTACCCCTTGGTTCTTTTTTCATTTCTTTTGAGCTTGGCATATTGCAATTCTCAGTACGTTCCCTTATAGTGTCAGTTGCCAAAGATTCTGCTCGCGCAAATATTTAAGTAAGGGTAAACCGATAAAATAAAACTTATGGATGTACAAATTGTAAGGTCCTATATCTTGGGGCAATCTGGAGTGTAGCACTCAAATGACAGCAGCTCCTAGGACATAATCCAGCTGCATCTTTAGATTTGATCCTGTCGCACCCTGCTATAGTTCACAATTCACTAAATATTCACAGCGATTAGCTGCAGTTGGGCGGCAAGGACGTACTGTCTGCAAAATGGTGATATTGTTAAATTTCATTACTAGGTCAATGTACGTGTCACTCTTTACTTCTCAAAACATAAGCATAACATAAGCTGTAAGCAACAGTATTGCGATGTTAACTCTAATTTCATTAACAGTCACATTCATTGTAAGATTTCTTTGTAAAGCATACAAATTACTCATATCAACTATGAGCTCAACAAGATTTTTGCTATAAAGTGATTTAGTAAGTTAGTAAAAGTTTCTTCGTCACAGTTTCCTTTGCTACAAGGAGCAGATGAAGTATTGTAGATAGTGCTTTCTGAGTTTTTGATAGTGCTGTTGTTTTTCCTTTTCTTCTTGGACAAAGTTTCGATAATTTCATCTTCTCTATCTACATTATCTACGCATTTTTCAGTTTTACTATAGACCGAAGCATGCGACCAGGAAGATGACTAATACTAGCTTCATTTTCATCACCACTGTCTTCATCAGTCACTTCGCCATCATCAGGTGGAAATAACATAATATCATCTACGTCTTCACCTTTATACCGGTAAATATCGCCAATCTAATCTTATGTCAACCTGTGTTGCATATGAGCATACAAATTATATTTATAGTGTAAATAAACATAGTACTAATAATACCCAGTGACTCTTGGTATAGATTGTTATTTTTTATGAGAACCAAATATTTTTTAATAACTTCATATTAAATAATTGAAGTAAATTTTTCGAAATAATAAAGAATAACAAAAATTTTGAATCCTTACCCTTTTGGCATTTTTATAAATTTTTTTTTATCACAAGAAACACTAATATGTAAAAATCAAAACCACTGCTTAAAAATGCTCAAAAATTCCCTATTTTAAATAATGACAGCAATGCCAAAATAAAATCAGATACATTACAGGGTGCTGTCTGTATATTATTGATATTTTTATTATTCATTGTTGTCAGTATTTATGTTTCAAAATTCCGTTAATCTTTGTCACCTGCAGGTGACACTGGGAATTGCCGGGCTAAGCAAGCCTTTTGGAATTAACTATTGCATTAGAATGCATCCCGTTTTCCTAAAACGTATACTCGTTCTAAAGATACAACAAAAAAATACACATAAAAAAGTTCTACTAGTGTATCTTTGAATTAAGGGAATCACCGAAATAATATTAACAAGCTTTGGTTTCATACATGGTAATTTTTTTATGCATAAAGACATATTTACAATAATTTTCATTTTCTATTTATATATATATTGTGTTTTACTTATGAATTTAGATTTAAACAAAAAAAATTTTTCCAAAATTAACTTAAACTCTTCTTCGAAAAATCAGGTGATATGTTTCTATTGCGTGAACATTTTTCATATAAAATAAGCACTTATATCTTTGACATGGTCTAGCAAAAAAGATTTTGCGTACTTTATGTTTGAAAAATTTTTAAAGTCTATCAATCATATCAATCTAAACACTTCTACTCTTCCAAAATCCTTAAAATGCATTACTCATCAACTCATTAAAATAGTTTTGCTACATTTGCACTAAAATCCTAATTGCTATACGTTTTGGCAATGTTTTCCTTGAAAAAAAAAATAAAATTAGCCCGTAGTTGACATAAAAATGTCACATATTCCAATTCTACATTTAAGTTCATAGCATTGGTTCATATATAATTCTATTGCATGTTCATTAAAAGGATTCGCCACCAGCAAATTGGTGGCCACATAATTTAACGCTGCAAGAAACACGATTTTTTTTCTTTTGTTTTTCGTCTTGATAACAAAAGAAAGGAAACAAAAAAAAAAGACACGAAAAACCAAGAATTGTAGAATGTAGCAAAATTGTTGAAAATTTCCCAAAAGTACATTTTCTATTCAACACAATATGGTCGGGAAACTTTTAATTTAATGCACTACAGTACAGTGCAGCGTAAGTGTAGTTGAATTTAGACGAAGTTTGCACGCGTTGCTAGATTGAAGAATGCTAATAAGTACGTACAGAAATTATTTGAATTTAAATAGTCATGTTGTAAAACATTTCCCTTTTTAGTCGTTTCTAAGTTTTGTCCTTCGTTGCTACATGCAGTTTTTGCATTTATAACGATTGAATTTATGTTAGAGCACCTTGTGGCAGTGTTCTCATTTAGCTGGGCAGACAACTACTCTATACAACTAGATAAAAAAGAAGAGCAGTACTATTATTGCTGGCAACAATTCCCCCATTGATAATACCAAATTTGTATTCTAATCTTCAAATTGTCTCAAAATGGAATTGATTATATGCAGATGAGCATGAAATTGTCTCGATGAGAAATTTTTGTGTTTATCTTTTTTTTTCTTTGCAGCATAATCTATGCACATATACTTGTGAATGTTAATATATGTAATGCCAAGCTCAATGGAGTTTCTAAAGAGGCAATAACGACAAAGTAAAATTAGACTAAAAATATTTTGCTTGTGTTAATAAATGCTTTTTCATCCATTTTTGCTCTCGAACTTTCCAAGTTATCTATCAGCATAGCTGACTAACACACAACTTCTCTATTAGACTCAACCATTCGCTGTTACTTTCAACAATTGACCGACCCTGTTACCAAGTAATCAAGCATAGTTTAGTTCAGTGTACTTTAGTTTAGTTTCGTTTGTTCCACTTTAGCTATGTTAAGCTTTTAATTTATTTTTAGCTTGAGTCGAAAATCATTTATTTAGCTTGCAATTTGTATGACCACACTAACACAAATGCAAAAATATAGTACAGTACTGCGCCACATGTCTACGTATTTAGAGCACATTGACATATACTTATCTAAGGTCTTCATTTACTTGTAGCCACACATTCAAAGGAGCAACCATCATCGACAGCAGCTTCGTAGCTTAGCAGATAGACTTTGCAACAACAGCAGGCGGTCCAGCCGGAAGCGTTCGACAGACAGATTGTAATTTACAACATTTTTAACTTCCTGTGCTTGTGTGAATATAAAGCGTGGTTTGCTTTGTATTTCTCGCATCAATGATTTTAAATCGACTTCTGTTTCTTGCAATCCCTACCGTTTTTTACTTTTAGCTTTGCCTTTACCACCTACTTTTTTTTAATATCCTTGTTTGTGTTTGCATAAAGACAGTAAGTGATGTTTATATATGTGCAGTATTTCAGCGAATTTTATACTCTTTAATTAATTTAATAATTGTACTTTTATCGAGTTATCAGTTTGTTAATGGTTCTTTAAACAAATTTTTTTAAAAAAAAACCTTTTTTAAAACTTTTATTAAAATTTATTTTTTTTTTGTATATTTTTTAGTGGACAACGTGAGAAAAAGATGGACAGATCTTTCTAAATTATAATTAAAGTAAAGCTAGACAAAAGGCGAGAAAATAATATTTTGGTATAATTTTCCCATACTTACTTAATCCTTATAAAGTCGATCCTACAGTTTAACAAAAAATGTACAAAAAACTTAAAAGTGCATTTCAACTTTCTGATTTTAGGTTTTGAATGGACCGCTATCATTTTGCACACAATGGTAAATGATAAAAAAATTTACTTAAAAAAATGTTTAAATTTATCTACCTCTTTTGGAACAAAGCGATCTAAGAAATAATAGATATGTTAATAGAAATTAATAACTAGGAATACTTTTACAACTAATAAAGTTAAGACTTTTCTTACATCGACGCAAAGAAACACCTTGTTGCAGGAGTCGTAGGTTGTAACAAATGCACTTCTCCATATTGAAGAAAACTGCGATAGCAATTACTTTTCGACCTATAATGTATTTACACGACATTCTATAAACATGAAATTGTTGTAAGTTTTGTACAAAAAACTTATGAAGAAATTATCAATAAAAAAATGTGTACAACGACAACGATGTACAATACCTACGATAGCTTGTGAATTGTGCAATGGAATATTATCTAAGAGAAATATACTTCCATTGAATTCTACGACTGTAGTTCAAACTTGTAATTGCTCAATTTTATCATTATAAGTTTAACTTAAGCATCATGCAGTAAAGATATTATGATCGCAAATTAAAAACAGATAATATTCACAATATAAAAATTTAATTCCACGTTACCAAAAAAACTTTATATTAAAATAAAAACATTTTTTTTTAATCCATGTGGTTTTTACATTTTTATTAATTTTACATATAAAAATTTAATAGAAAACTGAACTTCTAGAACTACCATACTTCGCACTCACCCGTATTTAAATTGTACATTCTCATGCTTGTTTCTTTGCGTTGTTATATAATAATGCTAAATTATTGCTTTTCATTTATTGCAATCCCCTAATTTTTTTGTCATTTTATGTTTTGCTTTTAACTCATTTCATATTTTATTTATTTGTATGGTATGGTAAAATGAAAATGAAAAAAGTGAAAATTTATTACTTAAATTTAATAACTATTTGCTGAAAATTCATTTTATTCCATAATCTTTAATACATTTTCTGGGCAACTGCACTGTGCCATTTGCTACGGTTGCAAAAACAAAAGAAGTCAAGATAAAATTACATTTTTATTTTGGTTATTTTACTGCATCATTTGTCGATCAGGAATATGTTTCATTTAAATAAAATATTTACAGTCATTTAAAATATATTTAACATATTTTTAATAAAATTGCAACCACGATGTACAATATTCGCACAAAGGAGGACCTGCTGGTTTGAGTTTCAGTCAACCTTAGCAAGAGCGGCTAGCGATTCTTGGCTGTTCAAAATTCTCATAACAATACAATTTGTATTAAATAATCAAATAATAGCGATCGCAACAACCCAGCAGGTAATATTTTTCTATTTTCGTGCGAAAGGAGTTAAAAATTCATTCCTGCATTTGCGAAGGTCGTCACAATTCGTAATATGTCGGACTTCTACTTTGACATTCCGACTAAAAAACCCCTTGTCCTTTCTTCGGGGAAACTAATTTCCACCCAGGGACCGCATTACTTGATTACTTCAGGGTAGATTTTCTTTCTGTGACCCGCGTCCAGGCCTCCACTCCTGAGTTTTTTTGTGTTAGTCACTATCATCCAGACCGGGTTTCTTTTTCCTAAAAATATGTCTGGAGAATCTATGCACTGGTTTCCATTTCTTGTCGTCATCCATCATTGCCGAAATTATACGCTCGGCTGTTAGAGGCTCTGTTTTACTCTCCACCTCTCGATGCTTATCGTCCCATCTCTCGACGTAAAGAACGTATGTTCTGCATCATCTATTACCTCTTCGCGTTCATATAAACAAAAAGATGTGCTGCGCTTATTAATTTCCAGAGATCATTTATGTTTGGTAATATTTCACCTCTGCAAAACACCGTCTAAGCCACATTTCAATATTCGAGATGAGCCTTGCTATCCATCTACCCTTCGTATCAGTTATCCATCTCGCTGTCGTAGAGCTTAATTCGTTGGTCTCGTTTGTCAGCCACATCGTTCGACGACTAAGTACCTGTAGGTAATATTAGACAAAGTGATAAATTTTAGTTGAAATGGACTCCTATAACATGGAACATTTAATTTTTAAACAAGTGTTTGTAGTTAACTATTCTTGTCAAGAGGTATATATTTGTCGTATCGCTACTCCATCGAGTAATTACTAAGAGTAGTTTTGAGACGAATCTGATTATATGGTCCAGTCTTAGCTCATCGAAATGTTAAATTAACCATGTTTTTTTCATACATTTGGGTGACTTTTAAAGTAGTACAAGCCCATTACGGAGTATAATTTACATGCGTGTATGGGCTAGTTGCTGCAGGACAACTGTTGTTTTTTTTTTATAATTACTGAAAAGAAGTGCCATTATACTTAGCTAAAGGGTCCGCCATCTAACGTTTTTTTTCAGCTAGTGCTTATTTCATAAATGGTAAAACTTAGCTCATGTCTGATTTTACAGATAAATAGTTTTATCCTTCCGCTGAAATAATATGGTTGTGTATACGCTTGAACAACGCTAGGAAATATTGCGACATTACTTTGGCCGATTTTGCCAAAAAGAATCATCTTTTCAGATGAAGCTCATTTTGATCTTGGCGGGTATGTAAAAATGCAAAATTGTCGCATTTGGGGCACAGAAAACCCGCACGCATACATTGAAAAGCCGATACACCCAAAACGAGTCACTCTTTGGTGCGGATTTTGGTCCAGAGGCATAATTGGGCCATTTTTCTTCGAAAATGAGCAAAGAGTGGCCGTAGTCAATGGCGATCATTATCGGGCCATGTTGAACGAATTTTTGTTCACAAAAGTTAAAGAGGAGGATATTGGCAACATTTGGTTTCAACAGGACGGCGCTACGTGCCACACACCCGAAGCACTTTTTTATACACTTTATATATATTTTTTAAAAAAAAATATATATAAACCTTTAAAAATTTGTATGAATAAGATAGTAAGACTGTACGGTTAAACAATATTAATTTATTTAACCTCATCTATGATTGATGTAACTCATCAGCTACAGCTTCAACTTCATACTTATAAAATATCCCATCCACACTCCACACTCCGTTGAAAATTAAATCAGAAAAAAACTAATGCCCAAAGTCAAAAGATAGCAAAATCTGCTTCAATATCCTTAATCAAATAATAAAATCCAATATATTAAAGCTATTGAAAAATTGAACCATATAATTTTTCGACTATTTCCACCATAAATTTTTTATGTTTAAAATCTGTGGAAATTTTTTTTTGTTTTTTAATCTATTCTATTCTATTGAATATTTAATAAGTATCTAGTGTTTGTCTGTGGCTGTTATCGGTTTGCATTTGTTTGTTTAAAATTTGTTCTTCTATTCGTTTACTTTTTATATTGGTTTTTTATGTTTTTTCTTCTCTCTCTCTCTCTGGTTCTAGTAATTTATTCTAAGTAAATTTTTATTTGCAGACTTTTCAACATTATTCTCCACAAGTAGTTTGTCTGCATATATAAGGACGAATGAACAATTCTATTAAATAATATGACTTCTTGATAAACTAAAACAAATGTTTCCATCTTACTTCGTTTTGTGCTTCTATGGCTGGTGAATGTTTATTTTTGGTTAGATGTAGTTTCGGTCTATTTATATTTGTACTAAAATTAAGTGAAAATTTAACATGTTGAGTTTACAATTTTAGCTCTTGCTTTAATTTAGAAAAGATTTTAACCCATTGTCGCTCACTGGATGAAATGTCGACTACCAACTTTTCAAACGTTAATATCCAAGCTTTATTTTAATTTTTTTGTATCCGCTTTGACAAAAGCAAAACCTGATGGTAATGTAATATATGAAAGACATTTTGTTATTGCAAATGCCTGAGAACATATTTTAAAAATAAGATAAAAGTATATCCTCTTTGGGCACCTCTTTAAAATTTAACTAAAAGGCAAGACAAAAAAAGTTTAAAAGAACTAACAAATGAATCGAAGAAAGTCAATTTAAAAATAAAAAAATTTCTAATACTACATTTACACCTGAGCGAAATCTCGTAAGCAGCAGATTTTGAGGAAATCCAGTTGATTTTTACCAGATTTCCCATACAAACCGAAATCTACTTCGCCACTAGATTTTGGCAGAATCTACTTAAAATCTAGTACTACTTCGTGATGCAACTGTGGTTTTTAAAAAATTGTAATAAATAATACTACGCTGCATTAAGAAAAATGCAATCATAACATATAAGGTGGTTGCAATTGAACAATTACTTTATTGTTTACGTTTTTTATACCCGCCACCAAAAAAATGGTGGGGGTATATTCATTTTGTCATTCCGTTTGTAACACATCGAAATATCCATTTTAGACCCCATAAAGTATATATATTCTGAATCGGGGTTTGATTTGATGACGATCTAGCTATGTCCGTCCGTCTGTCCGTCTGTCCGTCTGTTGAAAGCACGATAGAGGTCGCACCGAAAAAGCTAAAGGGCTCAAATTTTGCCAGAATCTTTCTTATAGACAAGGTTTGTTTGGTATTGAAAATGGGCTAAATCGGAATATTAGAAAGAGAGTTATAGCTCGTAAAGCAAGAATAGGTCGAAAAAACCGTGTCCTTCAAACATCGAAAAAAAAGGAATTGTGTCCAAACGCATAAACGTAGAGTCATGAAACTTCGAATATATATTTCTCGAGTTAAAAGAATATTTCTCCCCAAAAATTGCTTAAATCTATGCATTAGAAAAGGAGTTATAGGTCAAAATGTACGAAAATTTATACCGCTCAGTGTATATTTGAAGTTTAAAACGTAATAAAACTGACAAAACTATATGTACGGTTCTGAAATTTTGCAAACATGGTTTTCTGGTCAAAGTCTTCGTTATAACGGAAAATAAATGTGCCACGCCCACTTTTTTTTTAAATTTTTATAAAAATATATTAGTCATATTCATTAGCATTTATTCATTGCAGATGGCGACATCTGTTGAAGGCGCCACTACATTTTGCAAACACTGAGGATGATGTCTTTGCTAAACATCACGTAGAACACTAGATGACTCTAGTAACATTTTTTTGCACAAACTACAAAGGAATTTTATAGGGGTTTGTGAAAACGAAAATGACCGAAGTTTGTTGACAAAAATTAACTAGAGTAATGATTTGTGCCCAACTTTACATATAGTTGTACACACAGTCTTATGAGGTTTAAGATTTAAAAATATTTTAAAAAAATGTGCATCAGTAGATTTAAAATAAGTATTTGAATATTTAAAATACATATTTTAACAAATTTTTTTTTATCTATCTATTCTTTTGTAAAGGGTGGTTAAATTTTAAGGGCCACAGGGTGATTCAAAATAGACATGCTCAGCATTTTGCTAAAACAGGAAATTTATTAGTAAGATTTTGATTTTTAAAGTTCTATAACATTTTGCTTTTAAAAGATTTTCAAACGAAATAAGTTTTGTATAATTTTAAAATTTGTTAGCCATTAGTACATGAAAATAAATTGTTTATAATGTTTAGAAATAATTTTTTTTTATCTTTAGGTCTAAATTTTCCTAAATTCCTTTTTTTAATACACCATAACTACTAGAAAACATAAGATAACAAAAAGAAATTAGCACCATTTAGTAGATAAAACTCTCCTCTCCTCCCCATTTTATACCCGTTACGATCCGACCGTGATCAGCAGACCAATTTTTGTGACACAAGGTCAAATATTTTTTGCAAAATTTTAGTAAAAGAGCTAAACAAATTTTTTTGTAATGTGTTTTTTTGAAGTATTTGAGTTTTTATATCCGCCACCAAAAAAATGGTATGTATATTCTTAATCGGAGTTTTATTTGACGACGATCTAGCTATGTCCGTCCGTCTGTCTGTCCGTCTGTTGAAAGCACGATAGAGGTCCCATCGAAAAAGCTAGTGGGCTCAAATTTTGCCAGAATCTTTCACATAGATAAGGTTTGTTTGGAATAGAAAATTGGCTAAATCGGAGTATAAGGAAGAAAGAAAAATTGCCTAAATGCATGCATTAGGAAGGGAGTTAGAGATCAAAATGTACGAAAATTTATACCGCGCAGTGTATTTTCCAATATGTTAAAAATTTTAAACCTAATAAGAGTGACAAATTTAGATCTACGATTCTGAAATTTTGCAGGAATTGCTTTTTGGTCAAAGGCTTTCTTCTGACGGAAAATAAATGTGACACGCCAACCTCCCATACAACGTTTTCTCTTAAATTCTTATAATTTCTCTATAAATCGAATAATAAAGGACTTTATTGAAATATCTAAGTTGTATTTATTAGCATAAATAACTTCGACACACCTACTATAACGCTCACTTTTCACGTTATTTACTGTTAATGAAATTTAAATTTATAAAACCGACAAAATTAGAGGTATGATGATAAAATTTGCTACGGAAATCCTTCTAGTCAATGTTATTGTTATGCCAGAAAATTTAGGTGACACGCCCACTCTTACGCCCACATCCTATATAATGCTTTATTTCAAATTCATATAATTTCTCAATGAATAAATATTTTGGAAGAATTACGGACTATATTGAAATATCTAAGTTGTATTTATTAGCAGAAATTTTATTGACACGCTTACTTTAACGCCCATTTTCACTGAAACACTTAATTTACGAAAACATTTTACCAGCATATCCAAGTTATAAAAGGTGTTTAAATTTTAAGGGCCGATGTTGATTTTGAATAAAACACAAATTATTTAGGAAATTATTATCATTTCTTTTTTAATGATAATATTTGTATGGTTCAATTATGTATGGAACAAAATATCGGCCAAATAGCCCCGCGACCTCAACGGCACACCTCGATCCGATAGTCCAAATTTTAAATAACATTGCTGATGCTCAATTGTTTGGCACGATGATGAGTCGAAGTTGACTGTTTTTTTGCCACACTATCGCGATAAACAGCAATGCTTCTCATTTAACGAAGTTAGAAGGCATTTATAGATGTTCTAACATTTTATACAGACCTGGGGCCGAATTACGGCATTCGATATCGATCGAAATTTTACTCCAACGATCGAGTATGCTTTAGGTATATAGATTCTAATAAGAGTTTTCAAATTTCGATCACGTTCGAGTGCCGTAATTCGGCCTCTGTTTTAAATTTAAAATTTAACCACCCTTTACAAAGAAAGCCATTAACAAAATAATAATTATTGTGCTTTAAATGTACACAAAATTGGTGGTGGGTATAAAAGATTCGGCACAGCCGAATATAGTGCTCTTACTTGTTTATATGGAGTTTGAATTTTGGAGAAGTAGAGCAAAGGGAGTCTCGCAGACCACCTTGTAAATAAATATACTGTTTTTCCTTATGTTGTAATTCATTTTGTTATCTATTTTTGCTACAAATTTATTTTAAATCCATTTAGTTACTTCTTGAATGATTAAGTAAAAATATCAAAACATTTGTGCGTACAAATATAGTATTTATATATAATAGGATATAATTTAATGCAAAAATTTAGACCTAATACCTCCAGAGACGTCGTTAGGTGATTTAATTTTTGTTCAGTACGTGAAAGTTTTGGACATTAAAAGCCCTTCAACAATCGACTGACTAAATATAAATTTATTTACTTATTGCATGTTTCCTCGAATTTGCTTGATTATCATGACAAAGGTCTAGCATATGTGGTAATCTAGGTTGTGGTTTTCTATCTGGAAGGACAACTCAGTTGTCAATATAAATACTACTATATCTACAGTCGAAACCAAGGCATCATCCAATCAGCTGACTGTTTTTTTTTTGTATTTTATAAGCGTTACCAAGGCATATTCATACAAGTATATGCAACAGCGAATTGATACAACAAGGGCTTTTTTGGTGATTTTTTCTGTCAAGGCTAATTCTTCTAACATTTTTAAATATTTAATTCAATAAAATTTTATAAAAAAAAGATATGTGCTTATGAAGCACATTATAAATGGTGCAAGAACAACAAATATACATAAATTTGGTAGATTTATTATCAAAAAAGCATAATTAAGCCAAATGTTCAATTCGGAATCGGAAATCTAATATTCAATTCCTGCATTAAAAAACAAAATCAAGAAGAATTCAAAAAATTTAGACATTGTGTTTCCCCATCATCATGTTCTTATAATTTCACCTTAGCGTTAAAAACTTTTTTAAAATTTCTGCCTGCATTTGACAAACTAAATTTTTTTATTTTTATTATAAAACTAGCCAAGCCCGGCGCATGTTGCTATCCCCCTTAATAAATAAAAATGCATTTTGAATTTTAGTTAAATATCAAGTGCAAGGCTAAAAATTAGAATTTTTTATTGGTGTGGCATGGCTCACTTTAATAATCACGAAGTTGTTAAGTCATAACAGCTTAATATGTAGGAAAAATTTTAGAAATATCGGGCCCGTGCAAGTAGCTGAAAATGATAACTTTTTTTTATAGGGGTGACACTGCCCACTTTTCTAATCACGAAATTCTATAGTCATAACAGCTCAATATGTGTGTGCAAAGTTTCAGAAAAATTATCTAGTGCAAGTAGTTAAAAATGATAACTTATTTTTTATGGACGTGGCCCTGCCCACTTTTCTACTCACAAAATTGTAGAATCATAAGAGTTCACTATGTGTGCGAAGTTTCAGAAGAATCGGTCAAGTGCAAGTAGCTAAAAATGATAACTAATTTTTTATAGGCGTGGTCCCGCCCACTTTTTGTCACCCATAAACACTTCCTGGAATGTGTACAACAACTTGCCAAAGTTTGAGTCTGATCGATTTTACAGTTTCGGAGTCTATAGCTAACACACACACACAGACAGGGTTTCACTTTTATATAGATTTATAATTTGCAGTTTCAGTTGATTTAAAACGTTTTAAAAAATACAAAAATATGAATAAAAAGTTTTGGCTCTAAAGTTTTTTTAAAAATTATTCAAATTAAAGAAGAAAATAAAAAAACTGTAGGTATTTTTTAATTGTTGTGTTTGTTGCCGCAATGCATATACCTTATAGATATGCCTTGGTTGAAACAATGATCAATATTACAAAAAATTGTCGAAAGCAACCAAAAGTGATTTAGGGCTACTATTACAACTTGCCATTATTAAAAGGCATGATTTTGTCGGGCCGATAAATGGCTTTGCATTATAAATATTATTATTTGTTATAAAAAACATAAACAAATTTAAGTTATAATAATGCAAAGGTATTTATTATGCACAACAAAATCCTATTTTTAACTATTGGAGAGTTATAATAATGGCCCTTAGAAGTATAGTCATGGTATGGGTGTCAAATTTATTTCTTCAAATTATTTTCGACTTCAACTTTGTTAATTAGCGCAAATTTGTGCAAAACTACATACCAAAAATAATCATATATTTTTTATAAATAATAACTTGTGTGTTATCAATTATCTAAAATTTAAAAATATTAATTTTCAATTTAAAAATTAAGTTAAAGAAATTACAAGCAAAATAAGAAAGCTGCTGCCACTACAGATGAAGGCTATACAAATATAAAAAAATATGTTTATGTTTTTCACTCAGTAAGGAAATAATCTATATACATAAGTAGTATGCACTTTCTGTGTATAATATAATTACATTCATATTTCATATATTATAGTGTAATGCACATAAAAATATTATTTTTTGAGACAAAATATTAACTATGCATGCACATATATCAACACAATGAATGCCATGTATTTATGTATGTATGTATGTATGTATGTTTGAATGCAAGTAGTGTGAAAATTCTTTATTTCCTTTAAAATGTTTACTTAACTTTAACTTTCTTGTGGTTTTTACTGCTGTCTCTGTAAAAACGTAAAAACGGATATTTATTGTGAATAAAAAAATTGCAACAGAATCAACATGGATTCTTATACAGTGGGACAGTCATTTTAAACATAAATTTAAATCTAACACCCAAACTACAAAATTTTAAATCTTCTCTGCGACCGGTAAATATGTTTTGAAGCAAACACTTATACTTTTAAGATAAAACCAAATGACCTCTTTTGGTTTAGCTTATCACCATATCAGTCCCATTGTACAAGATGTTTCTTTAGGTTTCTGACTTTTTCTTACAAGTTAAGCCATAGGTTATGTTTGTTTTATGTTAAAATGTTCAAATATTTTATAGCATACAAAAATACAACGTGAATACAGCACTAAAGTATGTGAAAAATCCCTTAGAAAATATTGAATGCAGGTCTATTGCATGTTTAAACATACACACATATTAAGCATTCTATCACATTTACTAGAAAAAAAGCATCGACATTAGTACAAACGCACACAGACTTACTAAAGTTAAATGTATTTACTTAAAGCATACAAACATTCAAACATATTCTTACTTACCCACGAGCACTAACTACTTCATAGTTTCATGTATGCGTTTGTAAAATGTACACATATGAATAAAAGTGAGTGCGAGAGAGTGAGCATATATGCAAAGTGTTTGTAATACATTCACTTTTAGACACTTCTATAGTCTAAAAATAAAACAAAACGTTTGTGGGAAAAAAACGAACAACACTATTGCACACAACTCAAAAGAATGCTTTTAGTGCAAGTAAATATGTTGACGAGGTTAGACTGAAAATGGTATTTTGTAAATTTTAAAAATATACGATATTGGCCATTTAAAGTTTCAAACTTAAACTATCAGTTATTTTGCTAAAGGTAAAATAATTTCAAAACAGTAACAAAAAAAATTAGTTTTGTTTTTGTCATTTACAAAATGGAACACTACATGCTAATGGAAAAACAGAATAAACCTACTAAAGAAACTTACTTTCAAAGCGTTTAGACTTTAAACAAAACTGAAAAGTCTTAAGTTCGCTTTGATCTTTAATTAAGCTTGTTAAGCGAATTCAATTAAAATAATTAAAATTACAACTAATATATTAAATAAAAAAATAATATTTTTAAAGAAATTTTATTTATAAGAAAAAATATGTCGACAAATTATGTATGAAAAGAACATTTTCATAATAATATAATTTTAAAATATACACACTTTTGATTACCATGGACTTATAAATTATAATATATTCCTATTATCTTAATTTCTTCAAGAGAGAATTCTTTTAAACAAGATATTTTTATTACGGCTTTCATACTATATAAGCACATATATTTATATGCATATGCAATGTACATATGTATGTGTTCATATGTGTGTTTTTGGTAAAAAAAAAAAATGAAGTGATGCTTATCGATAGTGAAATATGATATTGGATATGATGTTGCAAACAATACTTTAACTGAGCCAAAAGATCAATATACCCAGATAGTAGTCATAATTTGTTATGACAACACAAAATTCCATTTCAATAAATTACAATGAAATGTTATATTGGATTCGTTCCCTCTCTTTCTCTCACATGCATTTGAATATTTCTATATGCACTTTGAATATATTTTATACTACTATGTATGACATACATTTAATCCGATTTACACACAAACATATACAGAAAATATTAATATTGTTTATTGCACATTATATAGCTGCAGTATTTATAGAAATGATAAATGAAATTAATTATAATATAAAAGCTTATTTAAATAGAATTATGACTTCAGCCAGTACATGAAACCCTAAAAATCAGTTCGAAAGAAAAAATTACCGACAATAAATTGCACCTTTAACTGGCGTTTCGTTTTTGAATGTCTAAAATATTGCTTAAGTGAAAATATAAAAATATAGTGTGCCTTTATAAGAGCTCCTTATTACATTTTATGTCCGAAATAATTTTAAAAAAAGAAACCCGTCATTAGACTATGCAATATAACAACTTAGAAAATCATTAGTGCAAGAATATCTTTAATTATAAAATTTAGACAAATATTGGCATGTAAATAAGTATTGTATTTGGCCGTGCCGTAATATTGATACTTACGTTCAATTTTGTGTAATACCTTTATACCACAAAACATAATCTGCCTGTTCAACGATGTCGAAAGAAAACACAAGCGAACTTTCATTCGTACAAATATATTGAAAACAAAAACAAAAACTAAAAATTTGTTTTTGCTTTCAATGTATTTGTACGAATGAAAGTTCGCTTGTGTTTTCTTTCGACATCGTTGAACAGGCAGAATATGTTGCTAATAACTATAATCACTATAGTTTTTCTCCTTATACCGAAATATATATTAGTTTTTTTTTTGTTTTAATCTTAACAAGAAATTAAAGTATTGTTAATATAAGAATTATAAAACGACTTTTTAACTACTGTACTACTACTTGACGAAACAGTATGAATCGGTATCTAGAGGTATTGAAAAAAATATTAAGTTTATGTGGGCGCTGCACTTTATGCTTTTAAATAATTATAATTCAATAATCATTAATAAATAATTCAACCGTAGAAAATATTATATGTTGTAAGGAACCAACCATTAAGGGCTGCAGAGCCTGATATTTCGGTCGCGATCACGGAAAATGGTATAGTTCTTGCCTGCAAAATTTTACACTTAAGTGTGTTGCATAATTACTTAAAAAAAATTGGTAGCTTATAAACTCAATCCCTTAATAAAACATATTAAAAATTAAGCACAAAGAAAAATTAAATTATATAATTGAATTGAATTGAAACATAGTGAAGAGATTATATGCAATTTTCTGCTCAAATTTCTAAACCCTATTTACCTTGCGGTTTGGAAATGTTATTACAGCCCAAAATATTTTCTTCTTGATCTACTGCCTGAAAATTTTTAAAATTTTATTTCAATAATAAAAATAAAATTATTTAAATCATTTAAAGTAAGTTCAAAAAGTATTAACTAAATTAATAGAAAAAACTTCATGATTGATATAATTGTATAAAGTGTACACTCAGGTCTTTTTTTATGCGGTAGATGCGTTCCACATAAAACCGCATAAAAAAAATCGCATAAAAAGACTCTAGTTCCATACAAAAACTAGGGATACGTTCTGGAATTTAAAAAAATCGCATAAATTGAAATTAAAGTATTGAAAATGTACCAAATTCGAATAAAAAAAGGAAATTTCATTTTTTTTATGTCTCTGATTGATGATTCGCCTAGTATAAAGTGGTCTGCCAGAGCCTTATTTTTAGCTCCATTTGCTAAGCGGTCCAAAATTTCGATTTTGGTCTCTAAAGAAATCGTTTGTCGTTTTTTCTTATTTTTCTCATTATCAATTTCTTAAAATCGAATCCAAAAACTTTATGTTAGCATTGAAACCATAAAAAAAATTACACTTACTTTTTGGAGCGAAACTTCAACACATTCGATAATGAAAATTTATAAATCTCTGTAAAATTTCACCACAATAAATATTTTAAATTAAATGCAAAATTCAAATGTCAATGACTTAACTGCAAACTTACGTTAGAACATTTCTTCGTCGCCTGCTTACAAAATCTATAAGGGAAATCCCAAATTTCAAATAATCGCTGCTGGTCTTCGCATGAAACGCATTAATTAACATCAAGTACAAATCTTAACAGAAATCTACAAACTTTACAGAAAGCACAAACCTTAACAGAAATATCAAAGCCCAGTGTTATCAATTATCTAAATATTATTTTTATATAAAAAAAAATTTGAATATTTAAAAACCGCATAAATTCAAATTCGCATAAAAAAATACCGTATAAAAAAAGACCTGAGTGTGTTTTACTAATAACGTATAGTAAAGCAAAATTAAATAATCAAATCTTCTATATACATATGTATTTAAATGTAATAAAAAAAATTAACTCTCCAATTTTACTCCAACATAATCAGATCTGATATTTGTGGATGTAATTGGTAATTAAATTTAAACACAGTTAAATTTAAGACACAAATCGTTTACCTAAGAATAAAAAAAACATGCAAAGTGTTATTAAACTACGTTATTGCGTTTAGACGCAGTAGAATTTTATTTGTTGTCGGAAAGACAATAATTATTTTATACTAATTTTTTTAATACATCATTTAATTTGTAACGCCAAACATTATAAAAATATACATAAAAAAATATTTTGGTGAAATGTCATCATTCTAACACTTTCAATTAGAGCTTATTCGTGATTTCAATTGCAAATCAAATGGCCAGTCGCAAGGACATAGCTAAGTTAAGTTTATCATCATGCCTATACTTAATAACTTGAACAGAGTTATAAATCGAATTAAACTCAACACCATTATTTGGTGGTGAGTATGAAAGTGTTAATCATATTTTTTTATTTTTTTATTGTAAATTCTACATTTAATAACATTTTATCGTAAGTGGTTTTTTTTAAAATATTAATTTACAATAACAAAGAGTAAGATAATTTTTCTTATATATTTTCCTTTTTTAGCAAAAGTAAACAAAAAAACATTCAATCCATATGTCAACAATTTTCTTTCACTTTTATATGATGCTGTTTAATGTTTTCTTACTGCCTTTTAGTTGTTTGTAATTCACTCTTAACTTTTGGATCCAACATTTATCCACAGCTATTTTCTTTTTATTATTTAACGCGCGAATGTCTATAAGTGAATGTCTATATGCGCTTTCCGTTCTTTGGTTTGTGGTCATGTTTGTTATAAGCAATGATAAAAAATAGGTAGAATTACATTCAACCTTCACAACACTCTAAGGATTTAAATTGAAATCCTTTTAACGTGTTTGTATAGGGATAAGCTCCATGTTATTGCAATTGAGCTAAAGATGGAATAAAAGATTTCTTACAGAGATTACTTGGTTAAAAATCCTGACTGCTGGTTGAGGTTAAATGTGCAACAGTGATTTTTTATGGTTTTAAGATGGTTTTTGTATAGTAAAAGGAGTATAATTTTTAAGAATAAGATTTCCTACTTTTTTCGTTATTGTTATTAGTTTATAATAAATTATTCGTTTTTGCTATAATTTCAGCTAGTTTAAAGTTACAAGACTATCAATACTAACCTAAGTGTTTATCTTTTCGTTCATTTTTAGAGACTGCCGCGTGGTGCGAGATCCTCAGACACTAAAGTCAAAAGGTTATGGTTTTGTGTCATTTATAAAAAAATCGGTAAGTTCAAATTATATAAATCTGGTAAATTTTAAGTACATAATTTGGTTAGTATATTTTTACGTGGAACAGGGCTTACGAAATAAACTGTTCTGATAGTAACTAATTGTCAATGGAAGGCATTTAATCACTACTTAATTTTTTTTTTAATTTTTATCAAATTAGTTGGGTTTTAGATGATGTGTTTCTATATACTAACACACCTCAAAATAAAAAAACAATTTAAATTGTGTGTCAACTAAAAATTTTTCTATAAAAATTAACTTTAAAAATTGTACACGAGTTGCTTTAAATCTAACGGCATCACGCGTGAATGGCTGGACCGATTTTACTAATTCTTTTTTTGTTGTATTTGTTATTACTAGGAAAAGGTTTTTGTGTAAGAAAATAATAATAAACTATCACTGGCAGTAATATTCTCGTAGTTGACATTAAAACAAAGAAACGAAGTTTACATGATCTTTGCAAATATATCGGTCGGAATTGGTCTGTGGTCGGAGTTATAATAACAAAATACCTACATAATTCATTTACAATTTCTTAGTGTACTTTTCACATTGGCTTCTACAGGATGATTTGTTTTTTTCTGAAGTGTTTGTTCAACAAGGTTAATCAAATTAATATAGTGTTGGAAACTTTTGATAGACCATTTTGAAACTATTACAAAAAAAATAGGTACTATAGTTTTTTTTTATTTTCAGTTGAATTTTTGTTTCTAAAAATGCCGGCAATTAGACGTACAAACTTTAGTCGCAGAACCCGTAATGCTGCAAGTCAAAGAAATACAAAAGCAAGTCAAACTCATGAGCAACGTGAAACGCGGAATGAAGTTGATTATATGGCGGTACGAAGTTCACCGGGTCAGCAAGTGTTAAATAAAAATAAATTTTTAAAATACACAAAGTTATATGAAGCTTACAAATATATCAAAGATACAAGAGTAGTACAATGCATGGTATATAATAGGGTTGCGTAGAAGATTTTTGTATATAAATGTGTATATCGAAATATCGACATTTGAGAAAAAACAAATATATAAAAATTGTTTTTCGATTTTATTTAAATTTCATAAATCAATACACCAGCATTTAAATAAAAATATAATTTTTAACTTTGGGATGTTAAAAAAAAAATTCGCGAGCTTTTGGAATTATGTGAATAATAGGTTTTTTCTGGTTTGTCACCATTTAACTGTTACACAGAAAACTTCCACTTTATCTACTCCGATTACGAATATGATTTTTCAAAGCTATAAAAAACGTCCATTCAACAGGTTGTGACTAACCTTAGAAATGCTCTTTTGCGGATAATTTTAAAAAACACTGAGACAAAACAAAAATGTATCTACACAACCACCTTGGCTTGGGTGCAATATTAAGCATGCCCACAAAAAAACTGAGCACGGTAGAAAAAACTGAAAATGGTTTTAAACTTAGCACGTCAAAATCTCTTTAGTCCACATATTTTTACTTAAAATCAATTTATGTTTCGGACTAGTGTTATTCGACTAGTTGCATTGTTTTTAAATTTGGATTATATTTTTAATAAATTTATTTTTTTTTCATTTCTGGAAATTTCTGTCAGGTAAAAAAGTATGTATATTGAAAAAATTTATTTTTTGCCAAGATTATATTTTGAAATGTTGATTAATTATGTTAAATAGGAGTTAAGTATTTAAGAAAAAACGACCCATCAGCTGATTTAAATTCTTGTAAGAACATACATGGCTAAAAACAGACTTTGTTCCTAATAAATATAAAGAAGGACTGAAGTCAATATTATTTGCAGTCCGACATATTCTCTTGGATTCTTACCTTAATATAAAAGTGAATATTTGAACTCTTTACCATTGTTGCAACAAGATATTTTAATGGTAAAATTTAATTGTGCCTAGTTTCAGATACATTTCCTTCACTTTTGAAAATATGGAGTTTGATTATGTCACCAGTTCCTAATGAAGTTGTGTTGTATGCATTCTTATGCTTTATATTTTTTTATAATTATAATGCATTTCAAGTAATTAAAAATGTATGTACGTATATATTGATATAACCTAAAAATAAATGTATAAAAATATGTATGTCAATTTTCTTTTCGAGTTATTTTATTCAAAACAGCTTTAATAATATAAATATATGTCTGATACAATAAATACTTTATTCTAATTAATCCAAAATATTATATATTTAAGGTCATTTTTAAAGATTATGGGAATTAAAAAAATTTTTTAGTTGTGTTTTAATTGATATCGTTTGCAATATATTCATTTAGTTAATAATATAATTTTGGTGATTGAAGCAAAATCAAATACAATTCTTAATTATAGTATTAATTTCTTAACTGAAATTCATGTTAATTTTTTTCTGTGTAAAGCCTAGTATTTTGTTTCAGTTTGTGAAATATGTTGAGTAACTTAATTTATTTCACACGAAAAATTTGACTTACAAAAATACTGCTGTATTCATAAAAAATATTTCTGGTTTATTAAAGGCTTATTTGACAGATGTTGTAGAGAAATTTGTCAAATAAGCCTTCAATAAACCTAAAATATTTTTTATGGCCCATAATTTTTAAATCGAGCAAACCAAAAAATTGATCAGCTCTTGCTTTGAATTTGCCCCCGTTTACACAGGGAAACATTTAGAAGGGAAATATCTGGAATTCTCTTTTGTATTTTCCTTCGCGGTCATACAGGGAAACATTCCAGTTTATATTTGTTTTTTTACATTTCTTCTTTTGTAGGTACATATGTATGTATACATTTTAATTTTAATTTTATTTAGTACATTATTTTATATTTTTATTTAAACAAAGTCAATTATAAAACATAGAGAACAAAGGACGCTGAAAAGAAATAAAGCAAATTTTAAAAAGCATAGCAAATATAAACAATAAGAATGAAAGCACAAAGCGTGCCTCCGAGAACGGGAAATAAATTTCATATTCTCTTCCCCACCCGTCCCTCTCTACCAAACAAAATGTTTTTTTCCAAATGATTCCCTGTCTATATGGTGACTTTCGTGCGAAAAAAAAACAAGTTCTTATTTTATTTGATATAAAATGCTTCAATGTTGATAGAAACACAGAGAACTGATTAAGAAACATTATTCCATAAGTATTTCTTACTGATTTTATTATATGGTGTCTGACAATAAGCCACATGAAATACTGAATACAATAAAAAGGGTTTTTCTTTGCTTCATATTGAGGCTCGAACATACCTTGCAACTTCCTTCTGCAGTGATATGATTGTTTTTATCTCTGTGTTAGAGGAAGTAGAAGCCCAATCCCATATACATTGCAGGTATCTTACTTTATATTGGTTTCAGGCTCTCCTTCAAGAATATTTTTGATTGCTGTAAAAGTGTTAGTTATTTCCATAGCCTTTGGATTTTTAGCACGCTGCCTTACGTTTTTAATAGGCAATTGTAATCTTGGCTATATTACGGTTTGTCTACGTCGGTCAATGAAAGCAAATTATGCTTCATATAAATAATATAAAATGCCAATTCGGCCTTATCTATAGCGCCCAGTGATATGTTCTTGCAAGTATATTCGTCCAACATTTATCCATATTGTCGAAACCTTCTAGAGTTTTATTGTAAAACATCATAATAACTCGCTTAGCAGTCAGGTAAAGAAATCGTTGCCTCCTTGTAGAATGCAACATTTGTAGAATATATTTTACTGAAAAATAATTTGAAATGTGAAGTACAAACTTTAAAGTTAAATAAGTTCTATCAAGAATAATAATCTGACCTGGTTTAATGTGGTGTATATTGATTTGTAAAAAACGTTGATTTTTGCCACTGTTCTACTGACAGCAAAATTTCTTGAACTCAACATTTATACCAGTTTAAGGCATATTTTTTTGTTACATTTCTTCCAGAGCTTTTGTAATGACTTACAAGATCTAAACCCGTTTTTTCTCATGCCTTGTTCTGACTCTAACTTTCTGCTGGTTTTCTAATGTACCAGTTAGCAGTTAGACGGAAAGGAGTTAAAGAAATCGCAAGTTTACAATAATTTTATACCGCATCTATTGTGTAAAATAGATACGAGCTAATTCATAAGCAAATATATAGAATCATATGTGGAGACGTGTGTCAATGCAAATTCTTAAATTAATGTGATAAACAACGGACATTAATGCAGATTTGTTTAAAAAAATGTTCGTTCTTTAAAAGATTTGTATTACGGTACCAGGGTTACTTATCGTACAACATAGGTAATTTTTGTTTCGACAATCACATAAGGGTTAAATACTAAATTTTTGGTAATTTTTACAATTTCTCCAGGACAACCTTATCAAAGTTCTTATTAGAGCTAACATCAAAAAATAAAAATTAAACAAGAGAAAAAAACAATAAAAACTACAATAACTTGTTTTCAATAATCAAACATTATTAAAGAGAAAATATTATGACCATCATAATTAAGTTCGTATCCATGATTTTTCTTTGCATGTTGCTCTTAGATTATGATTACCACAACCATAATTTTTGATCGCGCGACTTTACTTTAAAATTCCACTTAATTTTAATAATATATTTATAAATTATCAATATGTCGTTTTAGTTTTTATTTAATATACAAAAAAGATAAGAAAAAAAAGCACACACATTAATTCAAAATATATTTATAATACAACTGTATGACGTAATATGTATCAATGTTGTTAATACCAAATATCTGTAAGTACATTTAATAAAATATACTTATGCTAAATTCATCCATCTTCTCACACACACGTACACACACACACACAGACACACATCCACATTAATAAGAGTAGAAATGTGATTTTGAAATCTTAATCCGTAATGTGTTAACCAACAGTGTGTAAATACAGCTTAATCCTCGACACTTATATTATTCTTAACGTCTCCATGTTCATACGAATTCATGTGGGTAATTTTGAACATAAGAAAATTTATGTAAATAATATACATATACACACAAATATTTGGAAATTTTATATGTAAAAATCATTATAATCATTACATTTATCTTTGTGTTTTTGTTGTAGGTATGATTATTTATACAAATACCAAAATATTTTATGCACACACGTTTATTCATGTCACTTTATGTATACGTATGCATTAAATTTTGTGAATGTTTAAGTATATTTTATTCCGATATATGTACATATGTACATTTTTGTTTCTTTTTTTCGATGTCATACACCGTCATTTTGTTTACTTTTCAGCTTATGTATGCTTCATGTCACATGTGGCTTTCTGCAAATTCATTTCAGGCTTTGCTGTTGTTGAATTTTGCTGGTTTGGTTATTATGTTTTTCTCTGATTAAATGGTCTTAAATATACATGGATATTTTTGTTCGTACGCATAAACAATTGATATTTATTTATCTGTCCTTTTGAACTATTAAGTAAGTGGGTTGGACTCAAAAGCATATTGAATTCTTCTACCTTATTAAGGGATTAATCGCCAAATGTTTTTATTGCTTCAAGTTAATTCCTTGCAGGAAATTTTATTTCATTATTTAGCAGAACTAAAGACTTCAATTCAAATTAACGGAAAATGTTCAAGTTATAATAAAAGCCTATAAAGTTAAGACACATTTTGTTGATACTAAAACAATATCTTCTAAAAATTTTAAAGCTATTTACAATATATTCAACATGAACAAGTGAGACCGCTATATTCGTATGTGCGAAATTTTTAATATCAAGCGCAAAAGTTTTTTTTATGTGTTGTATATTTATGGTAGTTAATTATTTATTTAGTTAATAATAGTAATTTATATCTTCTACTATCATTCGTACCAGAGTGTAAAGGTATATATATAAGTTTGTCATTCTATTTATAATTTCTACTGCATTCAATTTCGACTTCATTAGGTATATATTACGAGTCCCAATTAATATAAGAGTCGATTGACTCTATCCGTCCGTCCGAATGTTCGTCAGTGTAAGCGTTGAAATCAACTTTTTCATGTCCAAACATATTCTATGAATTCGTGTGTGACATTAGTTTTCATAGCTGCTTTCAGGAATTTTAATATTGAAAATCAAAAGTTTTGACGCATTCTAATAGTTATTCATGTGGCTCACTATTGCTGTTCTGCGGATATAGGTAAAATAATAATTACTTTGTTTGGAGGTACCCGTAACACTATTCTATATCACCAAAAAATTTTATTGAACTTTCAATTTGTTCGAAGAGATTCTTTCATAAAATTCAGTGAACATCGCTATTGTAGTTGTGGATATATGAATCGATCTGCGAATTTATAGCAAAAAATATACAAAACGTTTAATTTTTGTAATTTTTACAAGTCCTTAAAACAATCTCATTTACACTTTAAAAATTTCTGGCCATAAAGAAACGCCCACAATTGATGAATAAGTTGTGGGCGAAAAATATGAAATTCCACAATTCACTTTTCAATATGTTTACTTTTTTATTTATTTACTTTCTCGTGAACCTCATACAAATGCTTAAAGGAATTTAAATCTTTCTTGTTTGTTTTTAATAAAATTGACCTTATCCTGTCATACCTATATAAATATACTTATATTATTAAATCTAATAAAACACTTCTCTACCATGAACATTGAAGTAATGACTACACTGTGTGTAGTTTTAAAATTTCAAGCTATACGTCATTTAACTCACCTATTCCATCTTCTCCGTCTCCCATTTTAGACATAGTTAACGGTAATCTACTAGTGAAGCCCTTTTATTTGATACTCATCTTGCTGGGGTTAAAATATTTGACAATTTGTTTCAAACTCCATCTTGGATTTTACACTTTATTAGTGGTCACTTATTACCAATGTTTTGGAAATTTAATTGGAAAAAGCCGTAACTACTATAGTATACTCATTTATTAGCCATTTAATATAGGAGGCATTTTTGGATTTTTACTACTTCATATTTTACTGTTTTTAACTGATTTGCTACTCATTTTGGCCCACTCCCTGGTATAGAAAGTGAAAATAATCGTTTGTAAATTTTTGGACAAACACCGTAGAGGTTGTTTTTTAGTGCTTATATCTCGGTTAGTTTCAGACTATATTTTAAGTTTTTTTCAATAATGATTTTCAAGACTATCGTTTATTATTTGGTATCATAAACATGTCCAAAAATTATTGAACAGTTGGAAAAATTTAATATATATAAAAATATATTTTTTTTTTAAATTTTTAAAGAATATTTCCAAAAATTCAATCTAATCAATATCCGTAAACAGTCACCAGCAAGTCTATAAATTATCCTATGGCTTATAAATTTTAATTTTTATGATAAAAGTAAGGAAAAAACAGAACCAATTGTGTTCATTTGCTCATATCTCATATCGATTGCTGTAATTCTTCTTGCCAATATGCACCCAAATATTTTTTATATTTTTATTCTACACACGGGTCTTGGCAATGCCGGTGGGCTTCAAAAGACTTATTTCGAAATTCACAAGCACAGACAGACATCAAAATGTTTCAGAAAATATATACTTCATGGGGTCGGAAATTAAAATTATAAAGATTTCACACAGTATGACAGAACTACATATATTCACCCGGACACTTTTTGCGAAGGGTAGAATTAGATTAAATATATTCTGCTTTTTCAAATTTATGGCAAAACTAATTCGAAATTCTTTTCTAATTGTAATTTGTTCTATACACAATAATTAGTTCAATAAGAAGCTTTTTTTATTTTCACACTTTATTTAGCTTTTAACGTCGTTGTTGAATATGAATTTTATATGAGTCACAATTAAAATCATTTCCATTAAAATTATTATTGTGTTTCTCGGTTTATTTGTGTTTGCCTGCCTTGTTGTAAATTTTAATTTAATTTTAACACAATGCCGTTTATTCAAGTTTATCGCTCTACTCCATTAGCGTTTTGTATGTTAATTTTCATATTCAATAATCATGACATAAAAAAAGCATTCGTTACTGCCAAAATAATATACAACAATGGGAAGAAGTGAATGGTAAGTATATACGTGCTAGAAGACCCACTGGGAAAATATTAGGAAATTTATTTTAAAATTAAATCATTACGAAGTGTTCAAAAATAAAAATAAAATTACAAGTAACTTTTATTTATTATACAAAAACTTGTTAGTAATAACTAGCTATTTTATGTGCTTTTAAGCAACTATAGAAATTAATTGCTGTATGTAGGGGGTCCCAAGGATTAACTGAAGATTCCAATTTATCACCACTTATGCAGCAAAGTGTTGGCATCGCTAAGAAAGCAATTCATAGATTAATTCATATCTTGAGTTGATTTTAAGACATCAAGTAAATATTTTTCCTATTGGTATTGCAAAGAAATCAGCACCTTTCCTGTTTCGAAATTTTCACCTCATTTTTCGTCATAAACATTGTTTAAGCTAAAACGCAAATATAAAAATTGTAGACATTTCCTCTACTTTAGTGATTATTTATGATTATTAGCTTTTTATATGCTGCTGTTAGACCTTTTTAGTCTAGCACACAAGCAAACAATCGAACGAACGAACAAGAGATATTAAACGAAATAAAAGAACGAATGAAAATTTTTTTAATAAAGAAATTCTTCCTAATTCTAAGACTACCAAGAATGGCGAGACTTTTTCTATAAAAATTTTATAATGAAGGGAAACTGATAATGAAAAAAAAACATAAACACAAAACACTAAACAAATCGCTCAGGTTATTGTTGTTATTGTACTTTATGAACTTTTGTTTAATTTTCATTTGAAAAAGCAAAAAAATAAGAAATTTAGTATAGACATAGAACATTGAAATAATATACTTTTAGGTAAGTCATTACAACAGGGCTATTAAATAAATAATTTATTAGATTTTTTAACTAATTATTGTTTATGAGAGGGTTTTTTCTAAGCCCTAAATGCAGGTATACTTTGGGCTAATTGTTTAAACAAGTTTGTGTAAATTGTATTTTTTTTAATTTATAGTCTTAACCCAAAGGAAAGTATTTAATGCTTTACGGCAAAAAAAAATAGTTTTATAACAAAGTGATTGCTAACACTTTGAAGTTAAATAATTAGAACTTTAAAACTTTCTTGTTTTGACTGTAAACAATTCATGATTTAAAATTTACCCGAGTCTGACTTTATCTAATTTGCTTCACAATTACAATATGTGACAGCGCATAGAGAAAGGGACCTAAGGGTAAAAAAATCAACTTGCACTTTTTTTTTTTTTTTTGACGTGGACAACATCTGAGCATCGAATGAGATCCCATGCGCCAAAAGTGTTCCCTCGCAGAGATATTCGCATTTTATAAAAGTGAAGTCGACGATTCTAAGCGCAAATAGAAAGGGACCTGACGGTAAAATTTATTTATTTTCATTTTCCCCCCCACTAAATTAACAAAATAACTTGATTTTATAAAACAAAAACTTTATTTTTTCCTTATGAACAATTTAAAAATAATATAAAAATCATTTAATCATTAAAATGGCTCTCGTCAACAAAACCTGTTTTTACCCTTAGGTCCCTTTCTCTATGCGCTGTCACATATGTATGTTCATTTATTTTATATTTTTTTTTTTAAATTTTTTTTGTATTTAAAAATTATGTTGTTCACATATACTCATAGTAGATGTTCTATTTATTTTTTTTTTTAGTTTTTTTATTAAACTTCGTTTACTGGCTTTTTCAGTAAAAAAAAACATAAGACAATAAAAAAGCTAAACAAGCTTTGAAAGTGAGCGACACAGCAAACATTTTCATTAACTTCTACATTATGAGAGAAGGATACAAGTCAGGGGAAAAACAAGAAAATACAATTTCTTACATATAATGGTTTTATCATAGAAATTAACGACGTGTTTAAAACAAATGGAAAAGAACTAAATGAACTGCTCGTTGTGTTGTACAGTGCGTTTATGTAAAATTTAAATAATATTAGAATAGACTTAATTCATTTAATTTTAATGTTTATAACTGGTCCATTATCATTTTAATTTAAAATAAATATAGTCTCCAAAGTAAATAAGCAGAAGTCTCAAGCAACATTTTATTTATTGATACAGAACAAGAAATCTTCCTCTTAAGGGTCTTTTAGAGGATTCTTTAAATTTATTTAGCAATTTTTTAAAGGGCTTAAAAATAGTTTAAATTTTAACTTAACTTCTTAGTAACAACTTCAATTATTAAGTCTATTAACTTTATTTGGGTATTCTTGGTGAGATTATGTAAGGTCGTTAAGGAGGGTCATTAAAAGTCCAAACACATGATTTGTTATGAAAAAGTCCAAACATGATATGAACATGTAATTGACATGTTCTGCGTTATATTGAATTAAAATTCCTTTATTAGGATAATTATCACAAAACCAGATATATTGCAATGCCTTAGGAATTTCCAATTTGAATTCCTAAGGTATTTGAAATTTGGCATGAGATCGACTTTAAGGTTATAATGTCAAATACGCCGAAAACTAAGATACTGACTAAGGTAGTTTTATCGTCTACTTCTGACCTGTTACTTTTGTCTCATCCTTCAGTATAATATGAACTAGATGAGTTATCAGCTCCACGTAATCTTTTATTACATTATTTAGTCTTGAAAGTACCGGCCTACTCAGTTTCAGAATCTCTTTCGCATTCTTAAGATTTGGGTCAATTCATAGTAAATATGTTTATCACCTTACCGACAGCAGTTTTATGCTACTTTCCGACATGTTCCTTAGTTGCTTAAACTTAAAGTTAAATTTTGAACCTCTGAAAGGGTTTAGCATTCTCCAAGAAAAAACATATTCATTGCCAATCGAATGGTCCAGTTCCAGCAATCGAAATTTTCATTTGTGATTATAAAATTTCTATTGCAAGAATCATAGTTTATTAGTGCTGACTGCATATTTATTTCCCGAAAGGAAATTCTGTAGATATAACCGTAAAATTCTAATTTTACAACTCGACTATGCGATTGGAAACAATTCCGGTACTCACAACCGATACTGGTTTTTCTGTGTTGTTGGGAGTTTGTCATTTATTAGCTATGTGATGTTTAGTCGGTAATATGTAAGTTATTTTTAGGTATCTTCTTTTGTGGTCTCTCAACAGCCATTTACCATGTAATGGTCAATTTGTTGTTGTATGATAATTGTATATTTTGTTTTTTTTTTTTGGTTACTGAAATATTGTTATCATTAAAATATTTTCTTTAAAATAATTAATTATACTTAAATACAGTCTACAATTTTATTATTACTTTGCAATTCATTTTTTTTAAATAAAAATAAAATAAAATAATTTTAAATATATCATTTATTTGAAAATTCTTTTGATAGCTTTAAATATTTTGCAAATTTTCATTAAGAATTTCGTATATATTAACAGAAAAATTCGTATATAATCGCACGAAAACGCATGTCTATGCATCTCAACGCATACTTTTTTAAACTTAGTAGAATTCACCTGTAAATTTTAATGCTCTTTTGACCTCTAAAGATAGAAATGGTTTAATGAAAATCTAATAAACACATTAAACATTTAAGAAAAAATTATTTAACCAATGTTAATATTTTAATTAAAATTAACAACTATCTAAACAATTCCTTATATCCATCAATTGTTTTTTTTTTATGAAAATGTGTTCTTTTCTATTTTTTTTTTGTATAAATATTTATTAAATGTTAAAGTTTAAATACTTTGTTATTTTGCTATAAAATTTTAAATATAAAAAAAAAATCGTTATTATCATAAAAAAGAAGGAAATATATAAGGAAAAAGATTTTGATTTTATGCTTTTTTTATTACTGTTGTGTCGTTTTTTAATCTTTACAATGTTGATGGCATATTAATTTGTTCATGCCGTTTGTAATACATGGACAAATACTATGTTTTAAACTGTATAAAGTATATATTTTCATATATTTTTTATTTGATGTTGTATAATATTACGATAAAAATATAAATAGAATATTTAAAACATTTAAATATTTAAATGATATTTTGTTACAATATAATGCAAATTACT
Source organism: Phyto melanocephala (assembly GCA_941918925.1). Taxonomy (NCBI): domain Eukaryota; kingdom Metazoa; phylum Arthropoda; class Insecta; order Diptera; family Rhinophoridae; genus Phyto; species Phyto melanocephala. Next base: position 138,880,528 of record OW799233.1, on the reverse strand, counting down.
TAGATTTAAATCTTAAGCTAAGTTAATGTTTGGCAAACAGTTTGATTAAAAGGGCATACATACATCATAAAAATATCTAACAAACGATTGATATTGAAATTGGTTTAAATCAAGTAAAATTAGTTTTATTTACACATTTATAAATACATCGGGTGCCCCGGCGGATAAGTCAGTAGTGTGCTGCTCTACTAGTAATGGGGATTGCAAGTTCGATTCTCTATTCAAGCATCATAAGGGAATCAATATAAGGGGTCCAAGTGAGCTGCACAACAGCTGCATGTCCTACCTACCTAGTATAAGCACGCAGAATTAATTTATCTCTGGCATTTTCAATTATTATTCTTTTAAGATTTTGGGGGAAAAAAAATTACATAATATATCTATCATGGCATTTGGATACAGCATATCGTTTAAGCCCTACATGGTGGAGCGGATCCAGCTTAAGGTTTTTTTTTGGGGGGGGGACGTGTCTTAAGTATAAGAGAATCAAAAATTTTTAATAGTTTAATAAAAAAAAATATTTATTAAACAACAATGAAAAACAAATAAAAAAAAAAAATTATCTGACATAAAGTTTAACAAAAACACTTAAATATATTAAATAAGTAATTTGTGGTTTCCTGTTTCAGCAAATATATAAAGCACACTTGCTGATTAATGATTAAACATGGTTAACCGGTTTAGCCTGTCCTCTGTCATGGTTGATCTCAGCCGCGTTGTAATACGACGAATAGTAGAATGAAAATGGTCGGTAGAATTTCTTACAATGAAACAAAAATGGTAAATATATTTCTAAAATTTTGAAAAATATCTGGGTGACACATAATTAAAAAATCTACCAATGTAAAAGTTAAGCTTCAAATTTAGATTTTAGTAGTTTTTTATTTGTTTTTTCGTACTAAATCAAATCATATACAAGGAGTGGACTTAAATTGATTAAGTCTAATGAATAATGTTTAACGCTTTTTGACAGAAGTTTATGGATGTAAAAAAATTTAGATCATTTTTTTAAAAAACGTTTTATTAAGTCATGAAGAACAGAATCAATAAGGGAGATGTGTCTCTCTATGCGGTAGTACTCTTCTACTCCTTTTATATAATAATTTCATTCCAATCTTGGCTTTTCGACTAAAATTTCCATACAAAAGCAAATCGTCTGTGTTTCTTCAAAAATTATTTTAGATTCTTTTTCGGATTCATTCCTCTTTGTTCAAGAGACATTATTAACTTCTTTTTTAATCTATGTCCTTTTATTTGTGGCATTACACTAAGAGGTTGCTTGAGAATAAGTGTATCACTTAGAATATATAATTCACACAAAAATTCGTATATGCTCAATGAATTTCTTAGTAATAAAGCTGGAAAATTTATATCTGTCCTTCCACTTGGATATCTTTATCAGAGCCTCTATTATATTTTCTATATTCACTTTAAATTGTAAAATGGAATCATGACGATCAACCCATCTCGTTATGTATAATGGTGACACTTTGGCTCCTAAGTACTTTGCCAAAACCGCATTTCGCTTGAAATGATGACTTTTAGTAAATCTAATCGCTTCTTTCATAAACGATACAACTTTTTGTATAATTGGCACTTTGTTGCTTTTAGAAATCGAGTTGTTAAGTTTGTGGGAATAGCAGCAAAAGCAAATGTCGAAACGTTTATTTATCAAATAAGTAAATAAGTAATTTTATATTTTAACCATTTTCAAATATCCTTTCCCCAGCTAAAACTATAACTAGAAGATCTAAAAAGCAGCACTACATTGAATTTAATTTTAACATATGCTCTGCTTGTAAACGGCCAATATGTGTGCAGCATTCACGAAATTACTTTATATTGGAAATATGCATTAATGGCCACAAAACTTTAATTTAAGTTATAATAAATAAAATAAAAACATAAAAAACAAACATTCTTTGATTTCTATAGTCAATTCATACAATTGCATTACTTAGTGGCCACATCTGTACTTGGGTATACAATCTTGGCGGTCACGATTTTAGAAGCTCATAGCTACTTAAAGGTTTGATCTAGGATAATAATTGAGGTGTTAGTTGACGCAGATTTCAGCCATTTTCTTAGATATAAATTTTAGAAGGTGCATTACTCAGAAATGTCAATGGCCACACCAGTACGAGTACCAGGTATAAGAACTAGGGTTTAACACATTTTTTCAATAATTTAATTAGACAGAAACTAATTTTTTTTTTTTTTGGCTGCTAATTGTCTGGGAAAGAAATATATTTTTCTCGAATTCGAAGTAATCTAAAACTGAGTGGTTCTGCCTAGACCCACGTATTACGAATGTTTAAATAAAAGATAAACATTTTGGTGGGTTTTTAAAATGCGGCACAGCCGAATAAAATATTATTGCTTGATTTGCTGTTGCTGTTGCTATTGTCATCTTCAGCCCTCCATGTCTATATGTGTGTTTAACCATCACATCTATTTCTTCTTGGGAAAAAGACAAGTATGTATGTTTGTTTGTTCATACTCATCCGGTTGTTGTTGTTATTGTAGTATATGATATTTTGATTTTTATCAAATCACTCAAGTGGCAAATCAGTTACACACTTCAAATGTTGCCCTCTTTTAATATTAAACACACAACACTTTGCTCACACTCTCTTGCCCAATGTGAAGACTTTAAGAAAGATTCTTGAATGATGCTAAAATCTTTAACAATAAAATAAAATGAAATATGTACATGTATAAGTCTATGTCTATGAATTCATTTACTGATACCCTATACCTTAATTAAGAAAATGCTATTTAAGAAGATGAGAAAAGTCTAAGGAGCCTTAAGGCCGTTTGTTAAAAAAACATAAAAATTTAAGATTTCTTGTTTTTGTGTTTTCATTTCATTTCTAAAAATGTTCATGTCGTTATTTTCGTTAACTAAGAATCAAAAAGTTGTAAATATTTGGCATAATATTCATACATACATACATACATACGCATTTGATGTTAATTTAAAATAAGTTACAAAATTTCATGTTTAGAAATTGTGATTTATTATTTAAATTATGCAATGGAATTAATATCTTTTAGACTTCCATAAACTTTTACAAATTGTTAAAAGAAAATGTAGCTGAGATTTTAAATATATTTGAACTTTTGTTGAATTTTTTAAGAAAGGAAATATGACAAATAGTTATCATTATAATCAAAGGTTCATTTTAGCTTCCTCTAAAGTAGAATGAGATTTCCTGCAAATTTGGTCTAGTTACAATACATTTCACAATTATGTTGGCTTTATAAATCACATATATTTTTTTGTTTTTTTCTCTTTTTACAATTTTCAACTTTGTATGGTAGCTGTTGTAAGAATTTATTTTTAGAAATCCTTGAAAATCATAATGGTTTCTTCCATTATAATCTATTTTTAACCATCAAGGGTGATGTGGTATTTAATCTTTAAATACTCTTATATTTCAGTGGCTGTTTAAAGATTAATGTTACTTTTAAAAGAAATTCTTTATCTGGAATACATCAACTTTAAAATAAATTTGTTAACCTAAATGTTTATTTCTTTTGACCACAAGTGGTAAAGATAAATTTGTTTCGCTTTTGTTACCTCAGTTTTTTATATCTAAAATTAAATTTCGTAAGGCTTTATACATCTCAAGCAAATGCAAAAACGAATGTATAGGGAGGAGTGAAAGTATCCTTTTCCTAAATCAAATTTTGTTTTTGATAAGTAGTGGTTTTCACAGTCAAAAACTAAAAAATGTTAAAAAAAATCACCGTCTTAATGCGTAAACTAGACCCGCGCCTGGGCAAGTTTTAATCTATGTATAAACATGAAAATACAAACGAAATGCCAAATAAAATGACACCACAGGTGAAAGGTATAAAATAGTTTAATAACCTTACCATTCAAAAACTACATGCAACTGACCACGCAGTAGGAATATTTAGCATGAAATTAAGTAAACGACAGCAATACTGCAATGTATGATCAAATATTTTTAAAGAAAAGCTTTAGCGGATGACATTGTTGTACATTACGATCAGCGTTCTCTAATCGCTTGTACTCGTATTACAACCAGTAAAAATCTCAGATGAATATGTTTCGGCAGGTTATAATTTTACTTGCCGAAGCGTAAAGTATTTAGTAGCCTATAAAGTGATATAATTTCATCAGCTTAATGTTTTGTTAAATGTTACGCCTTCAGTTTATTCCTGAATCAACAATATCGATTTTCGAACGACCAAGTAATAAATTTATCCCAATAACTTTTTAACCCTGGATGGTTATTCTTTATTTTTGTACATTAAGATTACTCTTCGTCGAATCGACGAACAATTTAAAAAATACATTCTAGCGGAAATATTTTTAAAGTGAAAAATGAACAAAAATATTTCTAGTTAATCATTTTATTCAAAGTATAAAAAAATATATAAAATATAACATAAAAATTTTTTTTTCTCTTAAAATTCGATACGAATATAAACACTTTTTTTTTGCTTTTAAAATTTGTCATCTTTTCTACACATCAAAAACTTAAAACATAAAAATAAAAACGACTTATTTCATACACAGTCTTTAAAAATATTCAGTCATGTATTACAAAAGAAACAAATATTTGGTTATAAGCCTTATTTTACGCATGAGACACAAAGTTCAACTTTGTGTTCACCACAGATACTTTTCTTACATAAATTCAATGTAGTTTTTGTCATTCTACGCTGGCTATATGGACAGAGGTGACAAATTTTACGCTTTTTGGGCTCTATACCAGTATTTTCGACAGCTTCTTGCGGATTTGGTATTATATTTTATTTTTTTTTTTTTGTTTAATTGAAGTTTGCAAAGTAGGTGTCTTTAGTCTGCTCTTTGAATAAGGAGCTACAAGTGATTCATGAAGGTCTTTCAGGTACTGAAATCGATTTTTTGGCTTTTTGCCTTTAAGGAATATATTGTGGGTATATATAACGTAACTGTTGACAAAAGTTATATTTGAAATTCCAAAAAATAGATGCAGTGGCCACCTGTTTTACGTCAACACGAGACAACGCTGCACATTTGATCTAATGTGTCGACATCACTCTTTGCCTGATTGTAAAAGTCTACCATGTTGGGTTTTCCCGTTTTCTGGTTTATTGTTCCTTCTTCATCGCAGCTTTATAAGAGATACACTAACTTATTTGGTTTTGGTTTGTAGGATAATAAAGTCAGTTCATTGTCGTAACAAAACATAGATGCCCTTCGTCCTTTAACATTTCCCATTTCTTTCGGGATTTCTCTCTTTTTTTTGAAGGTAAAGTGCCAACAATGGTCAATTTATAAGGTTCCAGAAGCAGTGATTTAGCAAGCGAAACTGATGTGAACCAGTTATCCATTGTAATACAAATCAAGAACACTACAAACATAAAAGTTACTCTAAAGTTACTCTTCGTCGTTGCGACGAATACAAACCTGCGATAATTGGCTTTAAAAAACTGAGTACCTAGCCTACGTCCGCTAACTGCAAGCTTTCGTCATCAACTAACGTTGTTGACAAAAAGAGCAAAATTTGAGCAAATATAAAACAGTTATATGATGTAAAGTAAATTAGCTTCGTCGATTCGACGAACAGTAACCATCCAGGGTTAAACAGCATTTATACATATTAATGTACACTTTTATTTATTTCGATTAAGTCTCAAACCGTCAGCTGTAGCCCATATAAATATTGTATTCAGATTATAATTAAATTATTGAATTTTTCTATTTTTATCCGCAGTATCGCCCTCAGGTAGTAGTTAACTTCCAATTTTATTTCTTACCCTAGCTGTCCTTGCTGAGTTCTAAGTACATACAGCATTTATTCTGTTCCTCTATCTCATAACCTTAACCTTTTCTTTAGCAGAGAAAAATATGTCGGTCGTCTCTATAAGTGATCTATGTTTATTCTGAGTTGGGCCACCTAAATGTGTCATTCGTCGTCTACAGAAGTAAGAAAACCAAATGGGAGAACACATATCATCCTCACGCATATGAAGAACAATTTAACGTTAATTTTTATAATTTTTTTTATCTTTAGTACTTTAAAATTATTTATATTTTCTCCACTAAATATTTTTTCTTGTTTACCCTTAAGGTCATTTCCATAAAATATGAGACTCTTTGTATGGAAATATTTTTCGCACAATTAATCTGGCTTAACTTAAATTTGTTTTTTATTTTCAATCTGTAATAACCAGGTGGTTAATAAAAGTGTTTTTTTAATATTTTTCTAAAAAACCTTATTTTACTAAGTAGTCTAAAAGAGTGACTATCATAATATCTTATCTCATATCATATGGTGTCCGATTTATGGATTTCCTCTTAAAAGATACATGTATAATTATCCACCATAAGCTGCCGGTACCAACAGTTGCTTAATAGCATTTAATTTGTAAGTCTGTGGATTTTGGAGTTGCAATTACTTTCTTGTTAGATAAGAAAAAAATGTATAGAATTTAATTTACCTTAATAGCTCAAGGTTGCGAATTTAATGTAAAAGGTAAACGAACAGACATATAGATATCCATATCATAAAGCTACGAACATATTGTACATGAACAAGAAATTCGCTATACCTGGCAGGTATATAACTGATATGGTGACTGACGCAAAGTCTAGTATTTCATATATTTTTTTAAATTTTTTTTACCACAACCACAACCTATCGCATTGTCATCCCAAAAAACCAGAAAACAGGCATTTATTTGTCATTAAATACAAATACAAAAATCCTACCGGGTTTAAGTTTTTTAGACCTCGTGCCATTTATAGAGTACAAGCATATTACAAACTCCTGACGTTGTTAAAACAAAATTAAAATCCAACCTCTCCACGTAGAAAGAAACCTTGTTTAATGTTTTGCTGCCAACAATAAATTGGGACAACTAAGAAAACCATAAAACCTTACATTAAGAAATCTCTATATGAGGGTGGCATACTTTTTTTTAACTAGTTTTCAGGTTGTAAATAGAAAGCAAATCATGCAAGTGGTACGATTTAAAGGTTACTTAGAATTTACCATGCAACTATTTAATTTACCCACATCCTTTTTTACGAATGTTCTTTACTTTAAGCCCAACCCTGACAGTGTAAAATATTTAGGAAATGTGTTAACCACTAAGGTTTTTATCCGGAGTGGGAGTTGTTGCGTACGTTCAAATATGTGTGCGGCTTTAGAAAAGTCATATAAAATTTTTAATAACAACATACTTTAGTGAGATACACACATATATGTATTAGAGCGTACCACTTTTCAAATAGAAGGAAAAAGGTGTGCCATATACTTTCAAAGATAAAGAACTTTTACAATGCGAATAAGAAATACTGAAAGGCGTTTAAGTTTTATATTTTTTGTTATAATTCGCAATGTAAAATCGGATCTTAACGAGCGATATATCCAAGTATTTGTCTCGAGGAAAGCAAATTTTTGCTTTAAAGTTCATTCCCCTTTTTTATACAAATTTCTTAAGCCTTCTGTTCAGCCAATATTTTTTTATAATTTTTAATATTAGTACATTTAAAGTAAATTATGTGAGAAGTGGGCATTAAATTAGGCGTGTCAAATTAGCTTCTGATTAAAAATTCAATTTATATATTTCAATAAAGAGCTGCTTATTCCTTCAAAATCATTGCGCATAGAGCCATTATATGAATTTGTGATAAAGCGTTGTATTGAAAGTGGGACTTAAAGTGGGCGTATCACCTTAATATTCCATTATTCTAAGTCTTGTGATCAAAAGGCAATGTTTACAAAATTTCAGAAATATACATTTAATTCGTCAGTGTTATTAGGTTTAATATTTTAAGTATACCATAAGAGACTTTGTGCTGTATAAATTTTAGTACATTTTGACCTATAACTCCTTTCGTTATGTATTGATTTTATCAATTTTAGTTTCACTTAGGAAATATAAATTCGAAGTTTCATTTTTCTACGTTAATGCGTTTGTACACAATTCTATTTTATTTGATGTCCGAAGGACATGGTTTTTTGACTTACGATCTATAACTCTCTTCTTAATATACCGATTTAGCCGATTTTCAATACCAAGCCAACCTTGTGTACTAGAAAGATTGTGGTAAGATCTGAGCCCCCTTACATTTTCGGTTCGAGCTCTATTGTGCTTTCAACTGACGGGCAGACTTAGAAAATATATACTTTATGGGGTCTAAAATGGATATTTCAATGTGTTACAAATGGTATGACAAAATGAATATACCCCCATATATAAAAAGATGTTCGGCAAAAAAAAAATAAAATTTTTTCCAAATTGCCTTTTGAGAAAATTTTAATTAAAAAGTCTACTGCGAACTTCTTTTGGGGTACGGTCTAATTCATATATGTATCGTACAAATACACATATTTAACCCTAATCATACCGACATAAAATATAACAAATCCTATCAAGGCACATACATACATACGTAAAAATTTTAGTTATTTAAATCGAGTAAATTTATAGAACATTTTTTTATTGAACGCATGAGTTATGTACATATATCATTTAGACTGCAAATTTTAGCATAACATTTTTGACGGCATTATTTAATTATCGACTCTTTTAGAATCGTATATATGGCAATTTTTGCCTTTATTTGTTGTGCAATTAGTAATATTTGGTAAAGAACTTCTAATATACACTAACCATTGTAATTTATTTCGTAACCTTTGTTGTATTTGAAGAGCAATAAGTGCTTCAGCAACCCTGAGCTTTCGAGCAATTGTGTCTATGAGACACAAAATGGTAGTTTATTTTGCATTTTTTGTTTTAATTTATAAAAAATAGAGAATTTAAATTTTTAATTTTTTTTTTGTTAGACTGTACAAAAAATATCTATATATATAAAAGTGAAACTCTGTGTGTGTGTGTGTGTGTGTGTGTGTTAGCTATAGACTCCGAAACTGTAAAGCCGATCGGGCTCAAACTTTGGCAAGTTGTTGTACACATACCAGGGAGTGTTTATGGGTGGAAAAAAGTGGGCGGAGGCACGCCCACAAAAATTAGTTATCAGTTTTAGCTACTTTCACTTGACCGATTTTTCGGAAACTTTGCACACATATCGAGCTGTCATGACTAAATAATTTTGTGATAAGAAAAGTGGGCGGGGCCACGCCCCTAAAAAAGTTTTAATTTTGAGGTACTTGCACTAGACCGATTTTTCTGCAACTTTGCACACATACTAAGCTATCATAACCATATAATTTCGTGATTATTAAAGTGGGCAGGGCCACGCCCATAAAAATAGGTTATAATTTTGAGGTACTTGCACTTGACCGATTTTTCTGAAACTTTGCACACATATTGAGCTGTCATGACTTAATAATTTCGTGATTAGAAAAGTGGGCAATGCCACGCCCATAAAAAATAGGTATCATTTTGAGGTACTTGCACTGGACCGATTATTCTGAAATTTTGCACACATATTGAGCTGTTATGACTTTACAATTTCGTGATTAGAAAAGTGGGCAATGCCACGCCCATAATAAAGATTATAATTTTTAGGTTTTTGCACTTGATATTCAATTAAAATTCAGAATGCATTTCGATTCATTAAGGGGCGTAGCAAATCTATAATGTATCTCGCAGAGACTTTTTGGTAAAATCAGGTTTAAACAAATTTATTTTTGAAAGGTTTTCAGGTTTGTTCTTACGTTTTTCTATTTTTCTACATTTTTTTTTTTTTTGTATTTGTTACTGAAATACTTTAGTAAATTTATGTACGGTTTGTTTATCTTTTCTATATAAAAAGGGAAAACCATTCTTAACCCACAAAACATAAAAATGGATTATCCCTTTTACGTTTTTTTTTTTGTTTGACTTTGCAATTTTCTTTTTTTATGTATACATTTTGTAGCATCTTAAGTACACAATAATAAAAAAGAAAATACACATATTTCAGCTTTTCTCCGATCCTTTGACTTTCACACTCATACACATTACACACACCCACATACATACATGTATATGTATGTATATAGTGATGAATAGCAAAAAATACATCTTAAGATTATATGGACCCTTTTTGTATTTGCCTTTTATTTAAAACAAAACCAAAAAAAAACCCTATTCTTTTTTGTTTTAATAAACTTGCTAAATGTCCTTTTAATACATTGTATTTTTTGTTCATGTTTCTACAGTTTTTGTTTGTATTTAAGTGCATGTTTGTAGTGGTAGAATTTGTAATATGAACACATACACACACAAGAAAAACCTTTTAAACCACATAAAGGTTGTTCGATTTCGTTTGTTCTTGTATTCGTTCTACTAATAAAGCCATCTTGTTTTTCTTCAACATTTTATTTGATAAATATTTTTTCTTTTTAATGTTTAACAAGCTGAAAACAGTAGGAAACATTTGTTGGTGAAAACTGCCAGAAAAAACACCTACAAAATTCTTATACATCTCAATTTAAATGTTTGCATGTGTAATTATTTTAATATTATGAAATCTTTTATATTAAACTTATCACTTTATGATTGAGGACATGGCTCTTAAAATCAAAAGAACAAATAAATCAAAATGTTTTTTTTCTCTTTTTCCTTCTTTTGTAAAGTATTTGTTTAGTGGTATTTGTGGTTTTCCTTTATTGTTATGCTAAAACATAGAAGAACAATATAAGCGTTTAAAATTTGTATTTTTTTTTTTTGTAATGAGTTCATTAGAGAATGATAAAAATTGCTGACAGGGGAATTTTCTTCATACAATATGAATTAAATATAATTTCTTGTTTAAGCTATAAAATTGAAGCAAGTTTTACTGACTGCTGTAACATGTCTATTCGTTTTTAAATTTTCTCTAAATAAAAACATACTAATACAAAAAGCAGTGACTGACTATGTTTGGGCTTAATGAATTTGCTGATAGTGTTGCTATAATAAATGTAGGTACAATAACCACATTCCAAATTAGTCAACATTTTAGATTAATGCTATGTGTCTATATCTTGAGTTTTTACATAGTTTTATAAAGGACTGTATTCTACTACTCAAGCCCTTCATTTAATACCCATATTTATGTGATTAAGAGAAAAATTATGTAGACCCTGTCATGGATTTTACACTTTTACATAATTGACTTAATTGATATCAATTTTGTGCGAAATGGATTTTTAATTTTTTGTATTGTATTCACCTATGTTCTGTATTCCGAGTATAATTAAATCACTCGGAATCGCCATTGTAGTGTTATTGTTTATAATAACAATGCTATGGAAATTCCAAGTGATCTACTTTTACTCGGAATACAGAACACAGGTGAATACAATTATAGTTTGTAGGGCAAGCCTTATCATTTTATGAACATATTGATTGTCATTTTTATATTTCAGGAAAACACCAAAGTTATAAGTTTTTCGTATGAATTATTTTCATTAAAACGGGTTCTAAAATGATTAAGATGCTTGAGAGACTTGATTTATTAAAAAATAAATATATTTTTTCATACAATTTTTTCCTATATCTTTGCCGATTAGTAACAGATTTTGCCGAAATGTTTTTTAATATCCCTAGATGCATATAATAATTATATTTAGTAGCAAACGTATCTTTATTCTATCATAGAGGGTTAATATTTATATATATGTGAAAAATCAGAGGTATTCGTACTAGATTTCAATATTTATTCACTTCCTAATATTTTCAAAAGGTTGGTATTACACACATATCTGTGCAACATGTAGGAGTTTTTATACTTTAATTCTTACCTAAACACGGACAGATGCATGCAGCTCAATCAACTGCCCTATTCATGACGATTTGAGATAATATTTACTTAATGGGATCAGCGATCTCTATTGTGGAAATTATAAATGCAATGACAAAGCTATATATAACAATAACATTTTAGAACTGGTTTCACAGCATGCCTCACAGAGGGCAGTATGACTAGGTAGGTAGTTATGCTAGTGCAAAGTTATCTTCACACCCTCACCCAGAGGCTAATACGGTCCACTGTAATGCCTTAGTATAGAATAAAAACAGAATAGAAGAAGGAATAGCGGTGAAGTAGTGGATACCAAATCAACACAGAAAAGAGCTAAACACTACAATCGACCATTCTCACTCTCGTGTGATGAAGCCAGGTCTTTCACATTACGAATGATATCAGATTCTTGAGTACACAGCCCGAGACATATCCTATTTCACCCAGGAAACTACTACCTAGCCATCACAACCTGCTGTTCTGCAGTCTGGGACATTGGCACAGAATGTGTTCAACTGTCTCCATTTCCTTTGGATCCTCGTACAGCCTGCACATATGCGACAAATTCGATCCCATTCTAAACGTCATCCTGCTCAACATACAGTGGCCCGTAAGAAAACCTATTATAGTTCCAGGCAGACCCTACCTCTGTCAAGATACAAATCCGATTCAAACTAACTTATCGGCCACAACGTCTGTGATACTCTGCAGTCCATTCGGTTATTCCAGACCCGATTATTATCTTTAGAAATATTTTCTATTATTTCCTTGTTCTTTATATGAACAACTTTGTCAGTAATTATTAGTACTCTGTTTATAAAATTCGTATCTGCTTAGTAATAATTATTTTAGTTTGCAAAGCACAAATAATATTAATTATAAAATAAGGTAAAAAACTAATAAAATGTTGCTAAACGTAAAAATAGTTCAATAAAATAAAACAGGCAAGCCACGATTGATCCAGTTATAAATTTGAGTATAATCTGTTAAATTTAAAACAGAAACTTATTAAATTACGACTTAATATCCAAAAAATCTTTATGTTAATAAATATTAAAAAATTTAAATAACTCAAAATAAATTTAAAACATTTATTTAAATAGCAACGTGTGCATGTTAGTTTAGTATTTATTGCAAAAAACAAAAAACAAAAAAACAAAAAAAAAATACGAAAATTTTATTGATAAAATGCTTTGCATATACTTAATCTAAAACAAATGTTATTTATATGAAAACTTTTATTAGATTTATAATAACAACATACACATACTCATACAGTCACATAATGTAAGCTAGAGTTCATGCAAATTGTCACCACAAAAAAATTCCAACTGACACAAAAATTTTCGAGAAAAATTTATGAGAGTTAAGAACAAATATTAAAGAGTTGGTTACAGGAAATTATAATATTATAAACGAATTGGCAACAATGCCAAACTAATTCATTTTTACATTATTGACTAGTTGAAAAATATGTAGATAGAGTTAAATGGCCCCAAAGTGAAAAACGCCAAATGACCTTAAAAAACTCAAGAGAATGCAACAAACGAAAAACTTTTGTTATTGGATTATTTTTTCTTTATGGCAAAAATCAATAATAAGCATAAGGTAAGACAAATAAAAATAGCCCCACATTTTTTCTTTGGAGCAATTTTTGATGTAATAATATTTTATTATATGTATATTAAAACTAAATATTAAAAAAACATTTGATTATACATTTTTTTTGATTAAATTACAGAAAATTCGATACACATTTAAAGAAAGGAAAATTCATATTCTGATAAATTATTAATTCCATACCGTGCTAAATATTAGATAAATATTTATTCTCCAAAGTAAAGAGTTCACAATCTGCTTAAAAATATGATGTAGACAGGGAAGCAAATTTAAAGCCTTTTAGATTTTAACTGCCGGCTTTGCTCTAAACATAATTGAAAAGTAGGTTTGCTATTTTATAACTCTGCTCTCTTCATAGCATCCATGGGCACAACTTTAAGTAACATATTATCATATACCTCAAGTGATATACAGCACAAAGAAAACCTTAATTTAGTAAAGCCGGCGTTTGGAGATATCATGAGTATAAGTACCTGAGCCTGGCCAAAAACAGTATGTCTGCAGCACTTTCTAGTTAAACCTTGAAAACTTTCATTGAATCAACTTTTTGTTTAATTTAACTCGGTATAAAACGAAAAAGTTATTACGACTAAATTATAAATTCTCAGTTTTTTTTTTAATTTATAGTTCTAAACTCTTTTTAGGTTATAGGATTATATATTTGGGACAACTTTTCATATTGCAAAATTACCCCAATAAGATGTGACATATTTTATTTCAATATTAGGGCAAGTTTTGATTAGTTTTTGGATAATAGTTTATTTTAAAATTAGGCTGGCGTCCTATTATAAATAATAACCCCAAAATCGTTATCATATTGCAATTTTTATTTTAGTGCGATCTTGCATGGCGCCTTTTTACGCACCGCCGTAACACTCATGTCTGCCATTTAAAAGCCCTATTATCTTATACTTTAATATTTATTGGATTCTTTCAGTTTGTTTATTACAAAAGGTAGAAAAATTTAAGAAATTTAAAAAAAAACAAGTAAGAGTGCTATATTCGGCCGTGCCGAATCTAATATACCCTTCACAACGTGTAGTCATGCAATAACAGTAGTTTGTGTCACCATTCATCCCATATGAAATACGTACATACATATAAAAACATACATATGTATATAAAAACATCCCATTGTAAAATTATAAGTTCATGTATGTATGTTAAAAAAACAAAAAAAAAAAAAAATAATAAAAAAAAAAATTTTAAAAAAATTAAAAAAAAAATATTAAAAAAAAAAATTAAAAAAAAAATTAAAAAAAAAATTATTATATATATAATATATATAAAACAAAAACAAATAAAAAAAACTTTAAAAAAAAGTAATAAAAATATAAATAATATATTAAATAAAAAATAAAAAAAAAATTTTAAAAAATTGAAAAAAAAATTTTGTTTGGCTCAGCTGGGCTTCGACGCCACGTTTTCTCTAACCAGTATACACGTTTGTATGTATGTATGTTGTTTTTCTAATGTTGTTTTTGTGAAAAAAAATCGAGGTGGTCGTGGGTTTTTGCTCATATCTCAGTTGTTTATGTACCGATGTTTCTGATTTTCAATACCGATCTACTCCCGAATATTTCTGATATTTTAATACCTTATTCGGGTCCAACCTATGTCGGAAGGCTTCAAAAAGTTGATTTCAACATACACACGGACAGACGGACAGACGGACAGACTGACAGAGCTTAATCGACTCCCCTATTCAAAAGCTTTCAGAAAATATATACTTTATGGGGTCGGAAATGAAAATTGTAGAAATTTCACACGGAATGACAAACCTATATATACCCTTTTTCACTGTGTGAAGGGTACAAAAATTATTTCTACACTTTGCTTGCAGAGGATATACAAAAAAGTTCTTACAAAATATTTTATTCATTTAAAACGAAGGCTTTTTAACGGAAATATAGAATATAAAGTTATATTAAAAAAAAATATTAACACTAGTTTTAAAACATACGTTGCCCACATATAAAAAAATATTAAAATTATGCGTGGATTATTTTTGTAAAAAGCACTCGCGAACTAAATCATTGTCTCTTCAATAGAAGTGTGGCAATATTTGAACAATTTATATTTTAAAATATTTCGTAACCAGAGTGTGCGTTTGTGATATTTTCACTTTATTTTTAAAATTGTATATAAATTTTATTTATTTTTTTTTTGTCATTGTACAAATTGGCATAGTTTAGTAAAAACAATGTCTAAACTTCCAATGCTTTTGTCAATGTTTTTGTTAAATTTTATTTTATCAGGCTGCGAGAGAGTCATTAGCATCATAAATCACATACGAAACTTATTTGCATATACATGCATGCTTAAATGTGTTTGTAGTTTAGTTATATGTATTCGTATTTATAACTGTATATTCACATAAATTTAAGTAAACTAATATTTAAAAGGTTTTAAATTTGTAACATCAGACCAAGTTAAAACCTTTTAATTTCCAAAAAAAATAAAGGAAAATTAAATTTTTAATTGCGTATTTAAATTTAAGATTTTATATATTAATTTTTGATTTTTCTCCAATCATCAAAATGGTTCTATTAATTAAATGAAAATTAATAGTTTTATTTAAAAAAATATTAAGAAAAATATCAAAAATATCAAATATCCTTTAGAGTATTAAAAATATCTTAAAATTTTCATAATTTTAAGAACCTATTTTAAATATTTTTAATCAAAACTCTAATAAAAATTAATTAATTAAAGCATTAATTGCATCAGTAATATAATTAATAAAAAATATTAAAACAAAAATTACCAAAAAAAGAAAGAAGTATTTTTTTTTTTATCTTTATTCTAAACATATATATTTAACTATAAATAAACGAATCTATATTTATAATTACATTTCGTTACTTATAAAATAATAATCTCGTATATCAAGTACACATACTATACCATATCAAAATCCGTATTTCCAAAAACAATTGGTGGCATCAACGACCTACACAGACAGTTTAAGGAAATTCAACTAACTAACCTATTAAAATGAGAATTCTGAAAAAAGGGAAACAATAATTATTTGCTTTAAAAATATCTGCAAGAAAACTGAATCCATTTATTATAATTAAAGCAGAACATCTTAGCAAAACCTTCTGTTACAGTTCTGTTACTATTTGTTTATTATTCTGCGACTCTAATAGCAATTATATTAAATTTATCTTTCTAAATTAAATTTTCAAAAAAATGTCATTAAAAATAACATTTTATATAATTTTTTTTGAAACTGACAGAAATTCTCTGGTTTTTTTTATTAGGCACGGACCTTGTGTTAAATATACGTTTTCTTGTCTTTTTATATGATAAATTCCCCACATCCTCACATTAATTAGTCTGGTGTGCCCAATCCTCATGATCTTGGCGGCCAAACACTCCTCTAAATAGGTTCATGGTGTCGTGCTTGGTAAACCATATAGAACACGTTTTTTAAAACCACATGTCAAACAAGTTCAATTCTTTCATTTTGTTTAACAAAAGTCGCAACCATCGCATGCTACCTTGCACCAATGACTGTAACATTGCGATTGCGAAGTATGGTCTAAATAAGCCGCGGACCTATAAACTGCACCAAATAGTGACTTTTTCTGGTTGCAATTGCAGTTCTTTAACTGCCTCAGGCTTCCATTCACACCAAATTCGGCAAAAATGAGTTTCGTTCATTAAAAAGAGTTTTCGTTACAAAAACTATCTTCATTCAACATTCCTAAGATAATTAACTAAACAAACATTACTTAAGTTTGTGCTTAATTTGCTGTATTTCGCATACTATCACAGCAAAATCCTTATACAAAAACTTGTAGGAAATCGAATGGTACTTAGCAATTGTCCACAACGGAATTTACATATCGCGCTCTTCAATGGCACCGGCTGATACAGCAGAATTATTCTCCTCGGTACGCACTCTTCGCATACGTACAATAATTATCAATACAGTGAAACTGGTACTAAATTTGCTTACAAAGGCTTGAATAGCCTGTTCGGTGAGTCGATTATGACGACCATAAAATGGATGTTGTTTACGAAACAGTTTGAATTTTGATAATAAAGTTAAATGTCAAACCTCACTGAACACTTTTCACATTGCCACATTTCATAAATCTTCTTTTTTACAAATTAATTAAATGGATGTCTTACATACATATACACAAATATTCGTCTAGGTTATACAGAATTAAGTATTTTGGTTTACACAGGCACTTACAGAGATTCTTATAGGACCTTCATAGTGCAAATAGACAAATATCTCAATACATATTTTTATCTATCGATCGGTTAAAGGTGTTAGTCGTCTGTTTTTTTACTACATAATTATACTCCGCTCTTTCTTTTGTTTACAGTTATTATGTCTATGCAATATTAGTATATATATTTCGAGTTCTATTCATTTATTGAAATTCGAACTAAAAACTGTACAACATTTATATCATTGCTTAACTGATCATTTCAGCAATCCTTCAATCTTATTTTACGTACCTTTAATCTTACATTCCTGATATTTGTTCTTCGTACCGTACAGTAGATAGAAAACAGTTACTATTTAGTCACTAGTATTCACAAATTGCACGCCTGTTCTGAAAAAAAAACCCGCTTTAGTGTAATGCTGTGTTTGCTAATTATTTCTTTAAGAGTTTAAGTTATTGTTAACTATTAGAAGCTAACTGTTTTCTTTGTGTTGCTGTTTTTGTTACTTTTGTTATTGAAATTCGGCTGCTGATGTAAAAACGGATGTTAATGTTACTGCTTCAACTTTAACTACAATTGATGTGACTGCGTTTAGCGTTACCATTTACACCATTACAGTGACACACTTACATACATAAATAAATATATACAAAAGCCTTTTTTGGTCGAGTGTCTGTATGTGATGAGTAAGTGATAAGCGTAACTGTATATGCTTTCATGTTGTTGTTTCAGTGTCATCAACGTATAACAGCTTTTACTTTTGTGTATTAATTCTACTATACACATTGAGTTGTTAATACCGAAGTATATGTGTGTATGTGTGTGCTGAGGTGTTAGTTGTTATTGTATTATTATTATTATTGTCTCATGACGGATATTAACATGTTATTGTTGCTACTTTTCACGTTCGCTAACATTCACACATGGCGAATGAACAACATTTATTTAAACATTCACATGCACTTACATCACATAAATACATACATATATTGTATACCTAGCTGTATAAATTATGGCAACAATAATGTATGAGTGTGACACATCAGAAGACACACTACTTCTGTAACATATTGCATTACTTACATCCGCTCTAACCTTGACTTCCTTCCTTTTATTCTTTTACTGTTGCTACTGATGATGATCATTATAACTTTATATAAGGCTTTCCATATGTAAATTAATTTTAACTATTATTTCCCTATAGCTAAAAAAGTGACACAATTGAAACTAATTACTGTTAGTTATGCCACCATTGTGTTATACATATTTTTAATTTTATTATATTAGATTATTCACTAATAAGTTGTTAATTTAAAATTAATTTAACAATAAAATTTAAAGAAAAATATCATCAAAATATATATGTAATACAACTATGTTTTATTAGAGTTAGCATTGTACACTGTTAAGGCACTACTGCCCTTGTTAAACTCCCATTTGCTGGCAGGAAATAACTACGTATAAACATAGTTATATGTATGTCTGTGTAAAAACAATATTAGTGAAAGCTTGTTGATGTTATTGTTGAAACATCTTTAGCTCTTTTTTTTAATGTGTATTAATCGTGAATTATAAACATACATTCATCACTATCAAATGCAGCACATGCATATGTATGTATGCATGAATTTGTTTCATCTGTTTTTTTTTTGGCATACAAAGTGTCTACTTCTTGCTTGCAGTACTCTTTTTATCAAAGTAATTCATTTTTCTCCGCATGTGTGTAACATAATATTTTTTCATATTTCCTTCCGTTTTAAATTTTTTCTTGTAACTTAGGGATGCTTTATGACTGCCTTCTTTCCTAGACTCCTCTGTACTCTTCAATGTACTAAATAGTTATATATGTTTGTATCTATTTAATGGTAAGTGTGTGTGTGTTTATGTATGTGTGCGTGTTTGTATGTCACATAATGTTGTTAAATTTATTTAACTTTTCTCTTCGCTAGCTAGTGTTTATGTTGCTGTTGATTGCTGTTGAGTGCATCAATGATAATTTGTTGCTGTTATACAGACACATACTCGCTCTCATTTGCACGCGTACACCTACTTGCCCATGTGATAATGTATGTCTGCTAAAGTATGTATGTATCGTGTTAACATTACATGAGCATATTTTAAGAATATTTAAAAAAATATTCATAAATATATTTCATTTTTTTCTTATTCGTTGTTGCTTTTTTATGTTGTTGTTGTTGTTTTTTTTTAATGTTGATTTTAGTTCTTACAGTTGCTTCTGTTGTTGTTCGTACTGTTATACATATTATAATAATAAAATGCTGTTGTCATTTTCCTTAGTTTCATATTTACCATATTTATATTTATTATGCCCAACAACAATGCTATGCATACAGATACTTAGCTGTAATTATACAATAGAGTTTAAAAGTTTAAGGCACTAAATTATCAGGATTTTTTATATATTTTATATAGTTATTTATTCTTTGAATTTTTTCGAAAATGTTTCCTAGAAATAATCTAGTTATGGACTTTAATTTGAAATATTGTCTTAAAAAGATTATGATTTCTGATTCTGAATTCTTTTATTTAGTGTAGACAACTTTCGACAACTTATATTAAATTATAACATAGTCATGGAAAATTTACCAATATTTTGTTATGTAAAAATTTAAAATTTTTTTTAAATTATTCCACACTTGTTGCAAGTGGTATTATTTACAAACCAAAATAGAAAAAAACGAAAAAATTAATAATCACCTGTGTTCTGTATTCCGAGTGGAATTAAATCAATCGGAAGTGCCATTGTAGCGTTATTGATTATAACAACAATGCTATGGCAACTCCGAGTGACATGCTTTCACTCAAAATACAGAACACAGGCGATTGACTAGTTTTTACTCTTGCATTAAAATAAAATGTAATGTTCATTAATATATATCGTTATATGTTTCCTATAAAGCCCTAAGTTACATAAAACAAATTTAACAGGAGAACCAAATAACTCTCTAATTTAAAAAACTAAGTAAAACTTTCCAAAAAAATTTTTTTTCAGTTTAAGCTTTATTTTCATTAAAGAATTATTATTTAAATACAAATATTAAGACTTAATTCCTTAAGGATATGTTTCTTGGTAAATGGAAAAGTGGCACGTCAGATAAAAAATATATCGGTAATCTTAAGGCAAATTTTTTTATTTGTCAATAAAACTTGAATTTATTTATCTTTGCTAAGTAATAATGCCATCTTTGCTAATGCTAAAGTAATGAACAAACAAAAATTAAATAAAAGGAAATTTTAATTCTAAAAAGATAATTTTTTAAACACGCTTCTTAATGGAATGTGACCGGCTCAAATACCATCCAAATGTATGGAGAAAACGTAGTTGATTGATTATTGCAATGTCCTGGGACTTGACCATATAACCCATCTTTGAATTACATACCATTACATACTCAATGGTGTATCTAAATCCATTATAAAGTTTTTGAGAAAACTAACAAAATTGTTAAAACACGCAAATGATATGATCCATTAGTGCATTACATAGCACCATGTAGTAACTAATCCATTTCATCTAAAGTGAACGATGTAGTCCAGTATTATCTTATGCAGAGATATTACTCATTTAAGTGTTGTAAATTTGTACAAAAATTATAAAAATCTTTTAATAAAAATACTTTGAAATCATTGAAATGTTCTTACTTCTTAAAAAAAATTGTTTGTTACATATTTTTTATCGAAAGGCGTGACATTAAGTTTTTTTGTTTTTCCTTAGTAAAAAAAGTCGATTTTGATTTTTTGTATACTCATGGCTTTTTTTTTTTTTTAATATTCAATAGGGTTTTTAATTTCACTAGGAATAGGCTTATAAACGAGCAACGTTTTAAAATCGTTGAATTTTGGTTTTAGAACTCGTGCTATGTAAGAAATGGGTTTGACAAATTATGTCAATTTTATGTTCGTTGTAATTAACACATAAAAGATTTACTTTAATGAACCTATACATATGTGAACAATGCATACCAATGTATGCTACTGTATCGGCCATTGTCAATGAAGATCGTGATATGTCCATTCGCTTCCGTTATCAATAATTACGTTTGTGTTTTTTTTTATGAAGGAAGATACCATTACCAATATCATTCTGCCTATAATTTAAGAAGTTGGTTTGGTTGACATGTGGTTTAACCAAGACGGAACCATATGTTTACGTCACACGATACTATGAACCTATCGAAAAGCCAATCTTGAGAGCAATAAATATTTCTTTTGGAACTGTCCATTGATTGTCAATATCATTAAATTTAATCCTTCTACAATAATTTTCGTAGAAGAATTTCTTGATAAGTGGGACAAATCAACTATAACTCTAGCCCTGAAAGTTAAGATTACAGCTGCCATTAATGAGAAAATCGGAGCTCACGGATGGAGCACCTGCGGCGTAATCGCAGGCACTATAATACATTGTCTATTAAATATTTTCTTACTTAACAATTTAATTGTACAAGTTAGTAAAAACGTTGTACAAAATAATTTTTTTTTATTTTTCTTTAAGGTTAAAGCTCTGCTTGAACTATTTTTGGTAGGCACTGTTAAAAAATATTATTTTAAAATATTTATGTATGTGTAAAGTTTTGTTTTTTCCAACTTTGGTTGCCAATGATATTGCTGATATTTGTTAAGCGTTTGCATGGTGTGTTTGGTTTAATATATGTAATGTGTAGTTATGCTTCCATCGTTAATATTTAACTATGACTTGAAAGTTTTTAAACATTTTTATGCAAGACTTATGATTTATGCATAATACGCAAAAGAAATTAAAATAAAATACAATTCCAAACGCTAAGAGAACTTAAAATTAACAAGAATTTGTTACAGTACATTTAAATTAATCAAAAAACCTATTTGTGTAATAAACATTTGCATGATGATCTAAAATAATAAAATTTAGGAAACTCGATATTACTTTTGAAATCTGTACTTACTTTTTTAATTGCAACTTTTATATTAATATTTTTTTTACCATTTCTTGTTGATTTCCAAGTTTCTCCAATTTATTAAAAATTTTTTTGTATTTTTTTGACATATCCAACATTAAAGATAAAAAAAATCTATTCAGCAATACGAATAACAGTTGAAATCAAAATATTTTTATAAAAAATCATTGCTTGATTGCTTTGTAATCATACTGTTATCTCACCTATTATTTAACGATTAGTTGTGATTTTAAAGGCTTTTAAATTTAATGTTATTTTTGGCAAATTAGTTTTTTTTTAAATCATACTATTTTTAAGTGACAACCATTTTGAAATTGTTGTCAATATAATGAAATGAAATAAATAGTTATTTTTCTCTATTTCGAGAACCAGATATTGTTTTAGAAAATATAATATGACCATCTTGATCATTTCGTAACCATGGTTTTTCTTTGCGTGTAAGTTAAGTACTCAATCCGATTAATGTAATAATATAAGAATAATTAGGTCAATTTAAATTATCTTAAGATTAATTTAATGACTAACAAATTAGAAAATAGGCTGAACCAAAATTAGACTCTGAGACTGATGATATTGCATCTCGTCTACTTAACCCATTAAAGACGGCTCATAAGCCGCTAGTACGATTTTGACGAAACTTTCAGAATTTTACCTGGAGGTCCATAGAAATTGCTTGGTGTAAAAAAAAATTTTACCTCCCCCATTCCTGAGATAGGACATGGGTATTTAAATACCCATCCGCCTTTAACGATATACTTTTTCAAATATTTTTGAAAAATTATGTTTTTCCTTTTTCAGTATAAATAAAAAGCTATTTATTGGTTTTCAAAATTATAAATATGTTTGACCACTCAATTCCGGTACACCCTACTGTGTCTTAAAAAATGTACAGGGTTACTTCGAAGAGCGTTACAAATAACTAAAATTACGCCGTAAAAAGTAAATCCATCCTTGAACTGTATAGCTTAGTAGTTTGTTTTTGAAAAGGAAATTCCCGTTTGCTTCTCCTCTTCTAATTGAGATTTTTGACTTTTTACATGTAGTTTAGTTTAGGAAAGTAAAGTGAACAGGTGAAATCAAGTTATTTTTTTTACAATAAAACAAGTGCATAAAAAAAAACCAATATAAAAATTATTCTTCATCACAAAATTCGTACTACTACCGAATTACAGGAAATTGTCCATAGCTGGTCCGATGGGGATGAATATTTTAAAAGATAAACAACTGGTGTTGTTATATTACCACCCGACGACGTCGACGACATAAGTGATACGGAGGACACGAGATTGATGATTTGCCAGTAACCTTCAGTAAGACTTGACTTTAGTTTTGATGTGGACAATTCTATAATTGCTGTACCTTGGAACGATAGTTCGGTACCTTAGTCACCGAAATATTATTATCGAATTACTTAACTCATATACCAATGATTCGCGTAATTGAACAACCCTATTTAGTCATCTAATATAATAAATACATGGGAGGTGTGGACCTTTTCGATAACGTAATGAACAATTATCGCATTCGAGTTCGGGGCAAAAAGTGGTATTGGCATTAGTTACAAACGCTTTCGATGCGGCTATGGTGAATGCGTGCCAATTGATTTGACTTTGTTGCTAATATGAAAAAAACCACAAATGTCTCAATTTCGTTTTAAAGTAAAAGTAGGCGAAATGATAATGACGAATTTTAATCGGCGAAATGCCGATTTTCCGGAGCTAGGTATGATTGCGTCAATCATTTAATCAGAAAACTCTCAGCACATCGTCGTTGCCGACAGTGCCGTGGCATAACAGAGTAAGAACGTTTGAAGTGCCAGTCGAATTCGCACCCAGAACCATGCTTCCTGGATTACCATAGAAGTGTCACATCAGATAAATCTAAAACTCTAAACTAAATAACCTCTAATTTTTAAAATAAATTAAAAAAAATATAAATTTGTCTTTTAGTTACGCTAAAAAGAATTATTTCAATATAGAGAAAATAGTTAAATTTAGAACTCATTATGGACGGTTGGGTATTTAAATACCCATTTTCACTTTATAGCATGTGACGGCCAAGTGTGTTGTCAAATCTCTAAAGGCTATTTAGAATGTGCAGATGTTTTTCATTTTTAGCATTGTCCTTTAATTGACAAACCTTTTTCTGATAATTTTTTGTCAAATAAAAAAAACTCAATTTTTCCAATTCTCAAACTGAAGGCAAAAATAAAAAAAAAGCTTTTCTTAAATTTTTCTCACATTAATCAATCTCTAGTGTTAAATAAAAAAGCAACTCGTAGTCATTATCTCTTATTAGGCCAACGCAGGAATTTTTTTACAACTTTAAGTTTTTTGGGTATTTAAATACCCAGTCGACTAAAATGGGTTAAGCTTTTATATTTATCAATACAAGAAATATAAAAAAAGCCTAAAAACGTCCTGTATGGTGTACGTGTAGTATATCCAATAAACAGTATAACATGTGTTCAGATTTTTTATGTATGATAATTTAAATTAAAGGTGAGGAAGCATTCAAAATATCTAATAAAATGGGACACATAATTATAAGCAAAAACAAAACAAATAAGCTTTAAATTTCCAAATTAATATTATAAATGTGGGCGCTTTTGCGACTTAGAATTGAATACTTAAATAAGTCACAGTAGGGTTTTTTTCACAGTTTTAAGGTTTTTTTCTATGGCTTCATTGATGCAAAAATTAAGAGAGAACATCACGCGACACATCGGATACCACGTGAATCATTAATTTATACCATAATAGATGACTATGCGGAGGGCAACTCTTTATATGTGCAAAAAATTGCCCAAGAAGGAGAGCGATTAATCTGCAACAGAACAAAAAGTTGTTAAAAACATGTTAACATTTATTTAATTGAACTATAAAATTACTTCTTTACAATTATAAAAATCTGTCGCAATACATATGCATTTTTAATATATATTTACATGACTTTTTCTATATATAGCGGGGTATGCAGCTGTTGACGTAAGAATTATAAATCAAAAAGTTGCTATATCCCAATTTCACAAGTTGCCCTTGTTTCCTAATTTCACTCAAACATTAGGATGTAGTCTAAAAAACTTTTCTTGAGGACATTAAAAATTTCCAGATTTGTCAAGCAGCTATTTTCGAAAAAAAAGAGGTTTTAAAATTGAAAACATACCCGTGCATGTTCTGTTAATATGTTTCAGAAAGTTTTTCACTAAGATCGTATCATAGATTATAATTAGAAAAAAAAAATAAAAATAATATACATACAAGTGTTATTAAATAATCTTTGTTTTTAACACTTGACCCTAATCTTGTGTGTTATTTTAAACAGCAGCGTGGAAAGTTTTACCATTGTAAAAACAAAAATATTGTTTATAAGCAAAAATATATTTCAAATCTCATTAGGTGCAAATATAGTTTACCTAAACAGCACTTTAATAATTTCATGAATCTGGATTTTTAAGTAGAAATGCTCTATTGTTGATCTTTCATCAAATAATGCAATTTATCTCATTTGCATAGTTAAAAGAAAGGAAAAAACAAAAAACAATTTGTGCTACAAAATTTCTTTATGCTTATTGCATTCGTAAAACAGTTATGCTAAAAACCCTTCAAATCTTATCGGAATTTTAAAAGACATTTCTGTTTATGGAAGCAATTGCCAATGTTGGTATCACCACCACTGATATGGTTATTGATGATTTCGATGAAGTTGGTGGCACAAGCACGTATAATATTCATTCATACTTAAACATCTACAAACAATCATGAATTCTTGCACTTGTGTGAGCACTATATTCGGCTTTGATGAATTTTTGATACCCTTCAAAAATTTTTTGTACTTTTATAGCTTAAAATGTATTACCTTGTCATTAATAGTAATTATAATGGGATAATCTCTTTATGTTACAAAATTTATTACTTTCCTGTGTAACTTCGATTTTCTATTAATTTATTAAACAGTTGTATTGGGCAATTGGCTATACTTGCAAAATTTCAGAGTTGCATAACTACCTTTGTCGGATATAAGACGTTTTAGATTTTAATTAGACTTAAAAGACGGGGTGAGTTTCTGTATATTTTGATCAATCATATTTTCTTCACTAAATTAATATACTTATGAAATTCTATCACCCTACGTAGTTCCATTTAGATGCAATCGCATTTTATTCAATGTATGAAACATATTTTTTATGACGTAATGTTGCATTACAAGCTAAAACTCTCCTTTTATTAAACCGATTTACAGGTCCTAAAATGAAACCAGGACCTAAAAGAAAAAAACCTTTGGTAGTCTAAAATTACTTTTTCGATGTGTTACGAACGTAATAACAAAATTAATTTTGTTATTCCTTTTGGCAGTGGGTATAAAAAAAGACCGTAGTACCATTACAAAGTCAAACAAAGTGTTTACCAACACTTTTTCACTATACTCGCACTTGAGTGCAACACTGTATAGATAGAGAGAGATAACAAGTTGTATTGAAAAGTTGTCATGTTTATTGTGGTTCGAGTATGTTTGTATGCTTTACAATTTTTCTCTGACACACATGCAGCGTTAGGGAATATAGCAAATGTTTGATTGGGTGTAATTTCAAATTTGCTTGCAAGTAGGTTTTGTGTGTGCACGTTTTTTTGTTCATTTACCGTTATGATTACAAATGTGCAACATAAACTATCATACAAAATTCTGAATCTTTATTGCAGTACAAATACTCATATATGCATACACAAAAACACACAGCCATCCACATGCATGTAACCATCTTCATACGTTTATCAATTACAGTGATAAATAATAACTAACAGTTGATTGCTTGTGTCAAGGATAAGTAAGTTTTGGTGATATTGCAAAATAATTTAAAAACATTTATTTGAAAGTGTTTTAAAAATTCTTTAATATGAGATTTAATTAACATGTAATAAACACTTTTTGAAGATTATTTTCTCAAAAAATAAAAAAAGAACTAATGTTTAAAAAATTTAATACATAATTAAAATTCAGTCAGTTATTTGATATTATTACAAAATTTTGAACAGAATAAAAGTTTTTAAAGCAGCTAAATTAATAGGAAATTACAAAATACTGACAAAAAATTTACTGACGAAAAATAAGTCAAAATATTTCTCTAACAAAAAAATTTAAATAAAATCCTTACTACATCAAAATAGAATAGAAATATATACAGTCTTTAGAGAGTTTTCTTTTAACGGTGCAAGAACTATTTTTTGATATACATACAAATGTTATACTATTCATTTTCATCTGTCTAAGTCAACACCTTCATCGTATTCTATTGAATTCTTTAAAAGTTTATTACACCGAAGTTTAAGCTATTGGTATGCGCACAACTTTAGAATTGTTTATTAAAAAATTTACATAAAATATAATCAATTTTTTCTTATACAAATAATATGATTAAATATTATTTAACTATTTAGTGAAATTCTTTAAATATTTTGCTAGTTAATTAAAAAAGTTTTTTTTTTAACTTTTGACCTTCACTGTAGACAATATGACAGCAGTTATAAAGCCAGCCACAATACTAACTACTACGAAAACCAGAGGAAAAAATATATTTAACATTACCAGTATCCTTGTTGTTCAAACTGTCATCCAACTTTGGTAATAATTTTTCGTTTGGTTATGAGAAAACAAAAATATAATAAAACTACTACAACTACTGCGTATCGAAGAGTGTATGTGTATATATGGTATATATGCATTAAAATACATTAAAAATTTGAGTTTTTATTACAGTTTGTGTATGTCTTTTTTTTAAATTTTCTTTATGCATCATAACTCATAGAGCTTTCAATAGAATCACCGAATGTCCTTAAAAAAAATTGTGAACCAAACATGAAACATAAAAAAAGGAAATCGATTTATTTATTTATTTATTCGTTGTTGCTTAAACTTAAATTTAAACTTATCCATGGTATTTATGGTGTCACAGCCACAAGAAAAGTACACATACAGACACTCACAATCACATTGTATTTGTTGTACAATTTCAAATCAATTTTTTAAACATTTACTTAAAAATTTAGTCTTATTGACATTGACAGAAAAAGTTACATTGTATTAACTTAAGCACAATGCGAAATAAAAAAAAAGTTCAAAAGTTTATACCTTCACATACACCCTTACAAATGTACTAATACATTTAAACCGTAAAAGAGTGTTAGATTTAATGTTTCCTTTTTTAAAACTTTTCAATTTTATTTGTATTGAATGTGTCAAACAATCAGCAACAATGTTAGTGAAAGCGACACATCACATCTAAACTCATCGTCATCATCGCTACAAAAAAGTCTATTGAAAATAAATATGTTCAAACACACAAACAGACATACAAATTCGCAAAATTGCGAGGGCGAATTGAGAAGCGAAACACAAAATAATGTATATAAAAATATTATCCAGCATTCATGTAGATTTGTTGAAAACTAATACATTTAAAAAAAATCTAATATATAAAATTCTCATGTCGCAGTGTTTGTGATTATACTCCTCCGTAATGGATCAGCCGATTTTCATGAAATTTTGTGTGCATATTGAGTAGGTCTGAGAATTGGTCAACATCTACTTTTTATACCCCTCAACACCACTCCTTTAGGTAGGCCAGATTGCTGGACCGATCTCTTGAAATTTTCTGGTATGATTAATAGGATTTTTTTACCACGCCTACTTTAACGCCCACTTTCGATATAGTTTTTAGTGTTTTTCTTAAAATTTTACAGTATTTATAATCCATCTCCATAATTCATACTCCTAAATATTAAGGGTGACACACCCCAAGGGATAATTTATGCTTCACCTAAATAACGTAACGACTTCAATGAAATTTTAAACCAAGATAGAACACATACCGTGGAATACATATGGTTTGCGTTTTTTTTAATAAAAAAAAATATTTCCTAGAAATAATTTTTATGGCAAAATTACACTTGCTAGGTCAACTAGTAATCTATAAAAATTTGTTAAAAAATATTCTTAGTAGTGAATAAAAAATATATCAGCATTCTTTGGTTTATTGAATGAAGAACTTTGCGCAAAACACTTTTTATGTCAAACAATTTAAAAAAAATTAATTAAGTGGTGGTCACCTTATACCCCATTTACTAACATGTACGTGGTAATGTTACCTCCTGATGTCAGCTCTATAAAATGATAATCTTGTGAGGCATTTTCTATTAATAAATAAATAAGCCTTACAGAGTAGTATACTATTTCAGAAAACTTTTTTGGGTAACAATTTGCATTGAACTCTCTATCTTGTTAATAATTACTTGAAATATTTATGTACAGTGTAAGGGACAATTATTCAATAATTAAAGACAAAGTTTAAAAATGATTTATTTCTTCCTACACCACATTTATAAGTTACATTGATAAAATGGTTAACATTTTTATAATCGCTTAATACATTACAAAACCTCAGGCTGAATTTTTGCGCATGTGACAAGGGAAATTTGAATCAAATTCACATCTTCATCCTTCCTTCATGAAAGTTATCAGAATAATATATGTCATAGATAATACCATTGAAGTCTTTAAAAGCACCAAACTTTTCAACTTATGTTCAACAGAAACTGCCTTGAAACTGAGATATGATAAACACAAAAGTTAAGTTTTATGGTCAAATGTAGTAAACTTTTTAAGCTTAATGAAAAAATTCTAAGGATCTCGACAGATATACGTTAAAACGTTGCAGTTCAAAATAGCTCAATAATATTAGAAGGTTTGATACAATGACGTAATGATTTCCAAGATTCTTAGAAATACATTGGAGAATCATAATACCATTGTTTACCATTGTTTACTTGGGTGCCTCAGTAGACTAGCCAATAGTGTGCTGGTCTGCTAGTGTGGGAGTTGCGGGTTCGATTCCCGTCAAAGACTGGACTAGTCTGCTTCTCTAGAAGCTATTCTATTCTTTCTATTTTATTCAGGTATCACAAAGTGATCAATATAATGTACTTAATTAAGTGAGCTGTATAACAGCTGCCTGTTCTACCTGCCTAGTAGCTTAATATAAGGACTAGACTAGCACTTAAATGCTTTGCAGCAAAAAATACAAGTTGTTGATTGCAATGTTTAAAACCAGGAAAATAGTTGTTAAAACACAGGCTGTTTTGAAAAAACATTAACATTTTTTCTCCTTCTCTTTATAAACATTTTTCTGTAAAAACTTGTTTAAAACAGAAATTTTATAGAGAATGTAATTACAGAAAATAATATTTTAAAACTCAAATTTTGTTTTTTACTTACATCGATGGACGATAAATCACAAAAATATATAAAACTAGAATTTCCCCTCGACGTCATCTACGTGAGCGTTAAAATTTGGTTAACAGATAAAAAAAAAACTTATTTTTATTATCCGTAAATCAACACAAATATATGAAAGAAAAATTAAGACCATCGGTTGCGTAGTTCCCACAGAAAGCTCGTACATTCGACAATTTATTATTTTTATAAATATAAATTTAAAGACATCTTTTAGATTTTAAATTTATGTACTGGATAAATCGTATTATTTAATTTTCCTTTCAATTGTCCATCTATATATGCCAAATGAGTGTTTGTGTATGAGGCCATAGTTACACTTACATTACTGAATTTTATACAATATATTTAGTACAATATGTACGTACAATATATAAATGTATAATGGAAAAGTCTGGTCTAAACTTTTATCTATACCTTAACAGCAGCCAAAACCCTATAGAACATTTAGTTTAGATTGAACATGCCACATACAAGTATGTACATATGTACATGCGTGTACACACATACTAATACGAATGTGAATAATCTGAAAATTTACAAATCTATACATGTCAGTGTATATGCGAAAATTTGTTTTTTTTTTAACATATTCATACATGCGAACTAACATATACTGATAAACGTTAAAACACACATATGCATGTTGTCAATATGGTTTGTGATATTGCAACTGACTGTTCTATTGCGAAATCTCGAATAACAGCAACAAAAACTACAAAAAACATATGTACATATAGCAAGAACCAAAATAACACAACCAGCAATTGCAAACAAATATGTGTATGCATGTGTGTACACACAATCAAACAAACAACATTGCCATATCAACAACATCATTCTCTTTAAAGTTGAGTACACACTTGTATTTGACACGACAACGAAGACTGCAACAGCAACAGCAACAGCAACAAATAACTAAACACTAAGACCAAGCAGGTCAATTTATTTCAGATTTCTTTCTTCCTGCTTTTCAATAAATGCTCACAAGCACAATTACACATGTTGAAAACATACATCATTGTTTGCACATTTTGCAAGTGTGTATGAATTTGTACAGATAGTTTATCTTATATGATTTTTTTTATATACATATATATTTAACTTTTAAGAAAGAAAAATTCTATTTAACTGCAGTAAAAGTTTATCAATCATTTAAAAAGTAAATTGCTTAGAAAACATGTTTAAGACATGTTTCACGCACGTGCACACACACACACACACACACACACACGGGCAGTCACTATTATGTATAGAATTCTTGTTGCAATAATAATAATAATTGTAAGACAGAGAACTTGCAAATTAATAAAAGGTACTGGAGTAAACATTTTCCAAATATTCTATGAAATTGCAATAGAAATAGAAACAGCAAATTTCTTTAAAGTATTAATGTATTAAATTTTGCGAATCTATATATTTTAAACATTACAAATATGTTTTTCTTTATGTTTTAATCGACATATAATTTATCATATATAAAATTAAACTTTCTTAGCCTGAAAATCTCTGAATCGTTTTCCGATTTTAAGTCCCCCTTTCTTTTAAATTTTCGTTCAGGATCAATTTGCCAAAGAACACATTAAGAAACCATATTTCGAACAAAATAAAAATAGCATTTGCGAAAGTTATTATTATTTAATAAAGTTGTTTATAAAGCTAAAAATACTTTTCCAAAAGTTTTCTTTTAAGTTTTTTTTTTTTTTTTCATTAAGTAATAACAATATTAATATTTAATAAATTGTATGCTGCCAAACAAAAAAAAAAAAATCACATATAGATATAACTTCAAAAAAAAAGATATGTAAACATATTTCCACTTTAGATATTCTTTAGGGAATTACCTACCAACTCATCAAACACAAACAACTCACAATATTATTATTTTAAAATATGAACTGCTTTTTCTTTTCTCTACGCCATTCCACAAAAAAAAAACAACAAAATAATGCGTCATTTAAAAAAAGTACTTTAACAACAGAAAAACTTTAGAACAAATTTCTATGTATGGTTTTCTATTAAAAATTTTATTTTCTTTAAGAACAAATAAAAAAAACTGAAAACTTTTCAAATTTTAAGACTTAAGTGAGGATAAGTTCGCAGTATTACGGTACTTTTGCTCAATACGGTATCAGGTGTAAATTAAAGAACCTATTGGATGTTTATTTATATTATTGATTTTTTTTGTTAATATTCCAGTTTTTGTAAAGTTCTAACGTAATGGCATTTTCTATGCATATTCGCAGAATTTAATCACGAGATTGTATCGGTTGTGTTAAGCGTGTATTCGCTCAATAGTCTTCTATATTTTCTAACATTTTTTCAATTCAATCAATTTGCACACAAATATATTTTTGTTGTTTTAGCGCAACAAATTGTAATTTATTTTTTTTGTTTTAAACATTTTTGTTTTAAATTAATTTTTAAAATTTTGCTTATTGTTTCCGACGCAATCATTGATCTTTTAATTTTTCATGGTTATTTGTATTGTTATAGTCAACGCCATTCATTTTTTCATGGGGTTGAAAAAAAAATTATACTACATTTTGTTTAATGCTCTAAACACAAAGACGACAGCAGACAGCAAGCAGCAATATGTCAAAAATAAAATCCATGTGTTTAAATGAAAACGATTATTTTGACGACAACAGCAGCAGGACTGCACAACAGCATTTTCTGCTGCTGGCAACTTAGGTTATTTTCTATTTTGACGGGCAGCAATAAACAAATATAGTGTTGCCCTTATATATATTTAATTGGAAAAATAAGAACAAAAACTAATTCTTAATATTAAACATAAAAGAACATTACAAAAATACAATACAATAAATAAATTTATGTGTTTTTATAGTTTTTCGTAAAATTATTCCATTGTTTTATCAATGACTTTAATTTTATTCATTATAAAATATATATGCGGCATCACTGAAATTTGTATTGCTTAAATACACATCAGCTGATTATTATGTTGTTGCTGTCTTCAAAATAGTTATGAAGCTGACTTTAGCATTTGAAGTTGGCAGCATTTGAAGCCGTGAAGTTGTGAAGTCTGCTGTCGTCTGTGTGTTTAGAGCTTAAGGCACCATCTTGGATTTAAACTTTTTTTAGAGCGATTGAAGGGGGTAAAGCCGTAATTTGTATATTTGGCCCATACATCCGTGATTTTCGTTTGAATCTTAGCTTTTATATAGTTTACTTTATTTCACCGGTCAAGTTCTTTCGTTTGATACCAATATTGAGGTGGTAAAGTGAGAACATTTATAGTAACTAGATTTGACCCATATAATTATTAATTATACACCACTTTGAAGAGGCGGCCATATAAAATTTTTAATTTTTTAAAGTAATTCATATTTCGCTACTCAAACCCTTTGTTCTAATATCCATGTCGCTCTTCTATTTTGTCCAATTAATTTTAGTGGAATCACTGAAGCATTTGTATTTTTGTGCTTTTATTTCAGATCGTTCAAACCGATTTGTTAGTTTTTTCTACTTATAATTATCTAGAATTTAGCTTATATTTTAGTGACACTATCGTGATAAAAAAAAATATTTTCAAACTTTAGTAACTTGAAATATTTAAAAAAACTAAATATTCAAAAAACTTAAAATTGTCTATCACTTTTTCGATTAGTCAGCGATTTGGCCTTACTTTTTTTACGAATAGGCCTACCATAACTTATAATAAAAAACGTTTCTACAAATTATTAATTAATTAATCCAAATTATACATACAGTTTCTTGTACTCGTACCTACCAATTGTTGCATCAAATACTTGCCAATTTCGTTACAATAACACTAGAAAAAATGAAAAATAAAAGCATAAGAAAAGACTTGAATATTGCCAAATTTAAAATAATAAGATTTGAAAAGTAACTAATAATTACTATAGTTTTATTTCTTTTCTCCCAATCCCTACAATTATAATAATTCTCTGGGGTCTTTTAATTATATATATTTCAATAACTTTTTACCTAAAAGTCATTTATTTATTTTTTATATTTTTCTATGGAAATAAGTCCTTACATACAATTAAAAATTATATGCAAAAAATATATAACGTTTAATACAATACGAAATACAATAAATTAATATTTACAAAAATTATGAATTTTAAAAGATTATAAGTTTATTTTTAATTACATTAGAAGTAAAAGAAAAATCTTTAAATTTATAATATTTGTTAAAATTAATACACATTCTTACTCAGGGGTCCATTTTGAAAAAATTATCTCTAGAAAATGAAACGGCTCCACGAAAAGCCCCCCAATGAAATAACGCCCAGGAAACAATCCCCAATGAAGTAAACCCCAAAAATTTGGAAAAAACATCCAAAAACAATGAATGAAATAACACCGAAAAATAAATGAAATAAACCCTAAAGCGAAAACGAAACAACCCCCGATATTTGGGAGTTATTTCATATGAAATAACTCCCAATGATGAAAATGAAATAACTCCCAATGAAATAAACCCCATTAGCAACAGAAATGAAATTATGCCGAAAATTCATAAAAGAGTCAGTTTCATTAAGGATTTCATGAAGTCAATATGGACCAACATCAAAATCGCTTAATTATTGGAATGAATCGTGTGGAGGCCCGCAGGCGTCTTCTTCATAATAAGGATATATGCAACTTCGAAAGTGTGCCAGCATTCATAATAAATTTTTTTGGTGAAACAACATACAAAGCTCGTTTAATAGTGACTACTTTTGGTTTTGTAAATGGACTAAGTCCAATGCAGGGTTTTTCCCTTATACAATGGAAGCAATTTCAGATCAGCCACCAACTACCAAAAAATTATTTTCATGTACATACATAAATAATAAATTTAATATATTATACGCAAGGAATGGTGAAAAAAACAAAATGGTTGCTCATGAATTCAAGATGGAGAAAATATACGTTGTATGTGTAAATGCTGCCAGTTAGTTACATTTTGTTATTATGTACCTCCTCACTGCTTGGCAGAAGTGGAACCAACAACCGATTACTTCTGATTTAGGGAAAACAACCATTATTGCCGTCCGTAGACTAATTTCGTAGTCTGTCACGAAGGTCGCACCATCCAAATCCAGAACGTTATCATTTATGTATTTGAAAAGATATTGTAATATATTCACAGGCTAAAAGTTTTCTTGTAAAAGGCCTATTTTTATAGAATTTATTTACAAACACCCCCAAAAACCAACAGCCTTAAAAATGAAATAACCCCCGAATACAAAATGAAATATCACCCAAATTATACACGCTATGAAACAAGACCCGAATTTTAAAAATTTGTTGGGTGTTATTTCATTGGAGATTATTTCAAAATTTAAAAGCCCCAAATGAGAAATGAAATAATTAAAAAAAAAAAAAAAGAAAAACGGCCCAAAAAAATTGGGAGTTATTTCATATGAAATAACATCCAAAAATGTATGAAAAAAATTTGGAGAATATTTCATTTCTCGTTTGGGCGTTATTTCATTGAAGGGCTTTTCGTGGAGCCAATGAAACCACTAGAAATGTGTAATTAAGGAATGGGCGTTGATGAACATTAAACGAAATGTTGTTGATTGAGAAACTAGCTCTACGGCTTTTTAGAGTTGGCAGCTTAATAAGAGAAAGTCTAGCTGTTTACGGAGGTAAAATCATCGGGTTAAAGTTTCATCCACGAAGACAAAGAAACAGAAACTGTTTGTTTACAGATTCAATAGCGCCAAAATATTTTGTATGTATA
The DNA here is from genome assembly GCA_941918925.1 of Phyto melanocephala. Lineage (NCBI taxonomy): Eukaryota > Metazoa > Arthropoda > Insecta > Diptera > Rhinophoridae > Phyto > Phyto melanocephala. Next base: position 138,844,047 of record OW799233.1, on the reverse strand, counting down.
GGGTCCCATATAATAGATCCATACTTTAATATAGGCGGCCTTACAAGCCCACAGTACAAAATCTTAGTGACAAAAGGATCATTTAACTCCTTAGCCAAACGTTTTACAAAAAAGTACGCCTCTGGCTTTATTAGCAGTCAAAGTTATGTCTGAATTTAATACAGTTTTGAATCAAGTAAAATTCCAAGATCAATGAAGTGATCAACCAGTTCCAGCTGATAACCACTAATAACATAATGTGCACGAATCGGATTCATCAAGTTTTGTTTCATCCATTACACACACTAGTTGAAAAAATTATAATGAAAATGTATATTTTAATATTAATCAAATCCATACTTAAATTACTAAATTTTTGTTCACATTACGCCAGAATTTAATAATGAAGAGGTTACCACTGTTATGTATGGTTATGTATGTAAAAAAAAAATGTTATTTAAAGAAAAAATTCTTAATTCAATCAAGTTGCAATACTAATCGAATTATTACACGTTTTAACGACATTTTGTGGCAAAAAAAAAATTTTTATTCGAAGAGAAAAAAACAGTCGTTAAAATAAAAATATAAATTTTTTTGGTTAAAAACATTTATATTTCTAGTTGAAAACGTATATAATTTTTTAATTTCTTTGTAACACACGCACATAAATAAAAATAAATAAAATTTTATTTCATTTTAAGAAATGTCTAAGTGTTATTACTTACAAGAATGTACTTTTCGCATTTTTCGTGAATACAATTAAATGTGAAATGTGAACTAGTGAATCGTATTATTGTTTCTCCCATAAAAGGAAAAATAAAATAAATTGTGTCAGATTTTTTATAATGCCGCTAAAAGAAAAAAATTTCAATAGCCATCTTAAGAAGAAAAAAAAACTTATTAACATAACTAATTTTGAGTAAACAATAAAATTTAATTTTAATATAACTGAGTTATGTTTTTATGTTGCCTAATTAGATTAATGTAAACAATATTACTTTTTAATTTAATGTCAGCTTAACATGACACGATTATTGTTGTGGACGTTTTTTGAGTGTAGCAATTTATATTTTGGTTTTCATTTTGTTCTTTTTTTTTTCTTCAGTATAACATTGTACAATTTTCCCATACATACATATATATTTCTTATTTTTTATGTTTTGATTTTTTCTTTTTTTTATTTTTATCACAAAATTACTAAATATGAAAACTATTTTATATTATGGAACACGCTCACGTAGATTACTTCCGCCGACGATTTTGAACAAATTTGATGCCGTAACGAGGGGGTGAAAAAGGGTCTACACAAATTTCGTACATGTTAAACTAAATACAAAATTATATTTAGTGTTATATGTGACTTTTACATACCCTACACTTAGTAACTGTGATTTGCAGGGAAATCGTTGTCGATTTCTTTTAAGTTATAGTCCCGTATATTTTAGAAACAAGTTGTTTAAATTCTTTTACAAAACTAAAATTAGGTATCATGAATTTGAAAAACAAATTTGGAAAATATTAACAAAATTTTAGACCCTGATAAATATGCCCAAAATAAAATTTTTATACAGCTACAGAAATGGAAAGTTTAAAAAAGACCATTACTTGACTTCCCATTAAGTACAACTAAAACAATAATATATTTATACCAGCTTACACGGGCAGGAAGTAAAAAAAACAGGGGCCAAATTACGGCATTCGATTGCGATCGAAATTTTACTCGAACGATCGAGTTCGCTGTGCTTTAGGTATAGAGATTCTAATAGGAATTTTCAAATTTCGATCACGTTCGAATGCCGTAATTCGGCCCCCGTATAACAGGGGCATTCGATCGCGATCGAAATTTTACTCGAACGATCGAGTTTGCTGTTCTTTAGGTATAGAGATTCTAATAAGAATTATCTAATTTCGATCACATTCGAATGCCGTAATTTGCCTCCAGTTATCAAAGTACCTTAATTGTATTTTTTATTAGAAATCATCCTGTAAATCCGGCAACACTAAACATTTATTTGTCATATTAAAATATGTATGTTTGTAGACATGATGAGTGATGGAAAATTAATGGCTCAGTTCACAGCCTATCGTAGTAGTAAGAAATTTTGTAAGAAATTTACTTCTTCATACTAAAAATCGGCGACAGTAACTACTTTTGCAGCTAATATATAATCATACGATATTCTTTTAAAGTAAAATAGTATTCTAGAGGAAAAATTGTTGTAAGTGTTGTAGGTATAAGAAATTAATGTATAAATTATCAGCACCAACTCCTACGATGTACAACACCTTAAACAGCTTGTGAATCGAGCAATTATATCAAATGTTTACAAATAATCTACGCAAAGTGTAAACAAAATTCAACAACAATAATTCCAATAAAGCCTTAAGTTAATTGAACAAATTTTACAGGAAAAGCAAAATTCTCTCTAATATGAAAAATTTACAAAAACTTTTCAACATTTTTTCAGTTTAATTTTCATACAGAACTATTATTTATAGATTTAGATTTTTTGGCAACTTAGGGCTTTTTTAAAATCATATTACCATCTGTGTAAATGGGCCTCAAAAAGCTACTATTAGCAAATTGATAAACAAATTGATAAATTTGGTAAGAAGACAAAAGCTTGCAACAATTTTCTTATATGATCCAAAGAGAACCCCGTTTGTCACGCCTTCTGCTATGGCTTGGAAATTTATATAAACGAATGCCTAAAGAAACATTGTCTGCTTCATATATTAAATAGTTAAGAAAATAAAAAAAAATAAACCTTAACTAGGCTGCGGCCTATTATTTAAACGATATTCGGGTCTTGTCAAAGGAAAGTTTAATCGGAGAGGTAGAGTAAATCTTCACAACAACAAAATATTAACTATATATTTGGAAAAAGTTTAAAATGCAGATGGATCGAAATATTGTGCAACAATTAATGCAATCTATCAAAGCCAAACCATGCATTTTTTAAATAGCAAATAAAATTTAGTTTTTTTAGCCTTTCTTTTATAATTATAAACTTATATTCATTAGTGGCAAAGAAATATTAAAACATTTATGCGACTGGAGTTTAATGAACCAAGCTTTAACACACAAGGACAGACAGACAACAATTTTAAAAATTGGTTCCTTGAATAGTAATTGTTAATTGTGAACACTGCCATTAAAATTATTACAAAATGTACTGGTTTATTAAATATACAGAAAAAGGCTATTTAATTGTCTTTTGCTTAAACTTAGTACTGATCGGTTAAGTATCAACCAAATATGGTTTTCAAATATGATGCAAAATCTGCAGTCGATCGGTAAGATCAACATACATAAATTAAAAACATACTTATAATACGATAAGATTTACGACATGTAATAAGTTTCATAAATACAAAAGCACGAATTATAGTGACAATGAGTTTTAAGTGTTGTCAATTTAGTGATCAAAAAAAAAAAAAAATTTCAGCCCATATGAAAACGGATTATATTTTTGTGTATATTAGCAAACCATAAAAAACTAATGTATGAAATTAAATTTTAATATGATCTAAAAATTGTGACCTGTAATTAAAAAAAAGCTCTGCATGGACATTAAGACAGTGACCATTTATGTCAATCAAAAAGTTCTTCTTAGTCGATGTTAAAAAGTGGATAATGTTCGATATTTTTGCAATACCAAACAAACTGAAAACGACTAATACAACTTTAGCAGTGTAGCGTATAAGAAGTAGAGAAAACAAAAAAAGTTTGAGTTAAACAAACACCCACATTACCACAATACCAATTGCTATTATTGCATTTGATATTCGAAGTATACCATAAGTAAATTGTGATGCCTTGTCGCCGCCGCTGCACTGGAAGAAATTCATAATAGCAGCAAGAAATGTGTGACAGAACAAAGAAGGCAAGTCAATAAAATCTAACATAATTTTAAACAAGAAATTTTATTTATTTATTTATTTTTTTGACAAAAATTGAGATAACCTGACTTTATTTTTTTTTCCTAATTTTCAGTGTAAACTTTTTATACGTGTAGTGGTTGAGGAACATACACAGAAATACAATCACATTAATACTCTCATCAGCATTATCAACAAAACATCGTTGCAGTGTTGTTATTGCTTTAAATGCAATACCTATTTCAGTTCGTTTACATCTACTTTATACGTAGATGTATTAGGGTTCTCCTTACTATTAAATGTGTTCTAAGATTTACATAGTTTTTTCTAGCAATCGCTTTTACTGATTTATAATCTGTATGAAAAATTAAAACTCTTTGGTAATATATACCTGCATAATTTTACTTAAATTAAAAAAAAAAATTGTCACTCAAATTTTGAAAAATTTTTTTAAATTTAATTTTCAGTAAAAGGAACTTTTAAACATATCGAGTTTAATATAGTTAAAAAAAACTTTCCTTATATTTCAAAACTTTCCAAAAATTTAGTGATGAATCGTCAATATTTCTAAAAACTAATACAGTTTCTTTTCACACCTGGGAAATTGACAAGCCAACTGAATAATTTTAGTGGCATTAAAACAAAGAAGTAGCGTATGTAGTATTAACCTGTGTTCTACGCTGTTTGTTTCTTTTACTTCTTTCAAAATTTTTCTCAGTATTTACATGCATTTTCTTCATTTTCACACAGACTTAAAAAAAATTAATAAAAAATGTTTATTGTTTTTTTAATTTTTATTGAATTGTAACAAAAAATCAGAATATTTTTGCCGCATCATTATCTCACTGAGAATGTATGAAAATGTTTTTTTTTATTGTTAAGACGTTAGGGAAAATTGCTTAATTATTTCTTATGTACTGTCTTAATCCTGTCAATTATACAAGGAGCATAGGATTTTAATTTAATATTTTAATCTAAGCCTGTTGATCGCAATATTTTTAATGTTTGTCGCTATTGCTTGGGACATATTGGTCGTTTCCATTTGTTCGTACTCCAACCGTTTATCTGATTGGTTTTGACTATAGTGATTTATTAAATTCAATTGTCACCTTTGTGTTTAAATTTCATTTTCCATGTTTGCTATTACTACTGTTTAATATAATCTGTGGCCAAAACGTCAAAGGATTATTCAATTCAATCCCTCGTTGACAAACGATACTTATAAGTACCATAACAGTAATCAGTTTGTAAATTGAAAAGCAAAATTTTCTCTATTCTTGTTGCCTAAAGTTAGTTCGAAGTGCACTTTAATCTTTAAAAAAAATTATTTTTCTATTGGTTACCTTGCCTATTGAGAATAAACTTAAGTTGAAATGTGTTTCTGCCGTAAATGTGTTGTTTTGTAAAAAAAATTTTCAGTTGAAAAAATGATATTATAAAAAAATATATTATTTTTTTGAAAATAATTACTTTTTAAACTAATATTTAAATTTTTAATCAGTCTTGAGTTCATATTTTTAATATTCTTTATTTTTACAAAGAATTTTTTAATTGTGATAAATGAAAGAATAAATCATGAAAAATTATATTTTTACCGACACTAGCCAATTGGAATGCATTTTCGAAACCAGCTACGATTTCATCATCAGCACTCTCTGATCGGTGGTTACATGTTGGTTGTAAATATCATCTATTTAACTCACGGGACTTAAGTTAATAGAATTCGGTAACTAATTTTTAGTTTTTCCTTTTTCATATATTTTCCCACAATGAGTTAGATTGAAATTTTTAACCAAACAGCAACCGTTTTACTTTTGTTTGTTATTATCTTTCATTTATATCACTATTTTTGTCCTGCTCTAGCCAGGAAATAAGGAATATTAAAAATATGAACTCAAGTCTGAATAAAAATTTAAATATTAGTTTCAAAAACGAAAAAGTTCAACAAAAATAAAAATTCAATATAATAATTACTTTTGTATACATAAAGAAGTATTTTGACAGAAAAAATTGTTAGTTATTTTTAGTTTTGAAAATGTGTGTGCTAGTTTTTGTTACCATTACCATAGGCCAATAGGCCTATGACAAAAATTCGTTGTAAACGCCATAGTGTAACTTAAATTCTGACGATTCTGGAGTCAATTCCACATAATAATACTGATGACACTGATATCGAAAGGCTGGACGTAATGATACGGGTAATGACACATTTAACGAGTATTTATTGAAACTGTTTGGTGAAGTTGTTTCGCCTAACAATCTCAGGAAATGTAAGATATTACAACAACATATCTATAGAGAATAAAAGTCATGCTAAAAATAATAATGACAAAATATTTCAAAAACCGCCTAACGACAGCCTGCACAATAGAGATAAAGAGCCAAATCGTCGATAAAAGTAGAAAACCAATGAAACAAGTATTCGTGAATTCTTCCTACCAGACGGTCCAGCAGAAACAATATTTGACGAGATTAGCAGCGCCACTAAATATTTTCTTTTATGTATTGCCGATATGGTGAAAGATATAATACTTCAGTCAAATTAATACGGCTCCCAGTTGTAATAAAACTTAGAAAACAAGTAATAGTTTTTGTATTTCTTTAATTGAAAACCAATGAGCCGGATTATATTAGACGAAACATTAAATAAACTATACGTTTGCGATAATTTGAAAATTACTTTACATTAGTCCGACTTCTATAAAAATATCAACAAAGTACACTTTATACCTTTTCTCCATATCAAAAAACATGCACAATTGTTTGACAGTTGCTCTGCCAACGTTTTGGTCTAGTCTGAACAAATCGATGGCTCGTATAGACGTAAAGTTATGTAAGAGTATCTAAGCAACTCTCTGAAAAGTAAATACTTTTGTATGCCATTATAATTCAAGTCAATTATAATTACAATCAACTACTTTCTGAGTAAAAAAGGCGATATATAGTTGTCAGTAGGTTGCTCAGTAAGAGCAGGTCATGACCTAGTATTTGCTGGAACTATATTTAAAACAAAGTTACCCTATTTTTGCTTGTATTTTTATATAATTTGAGAAAACTTTTATTATTAACAAACGAAACAGAATTCAGGCTACTTTATTTTCAGTCATTTTAATAAGCACTCAAGCTTCAAAAAGTATATTATTTAAAATTAGTTTCGTTTTATATTTTCTAATATTAATCCACAACTTTCAATTTTCAGTACTACCCCATTAAAGAATCGTACACAAACATTTGTAAAAATAAAACCAGGTATAAACACACAATGTAACACACATTTATGTAAGAGTATGTTAGGGCTACAATACAATTTTCTATGGCTGTGGCACTTGCAATCATTTTAACATGAATCACGTTTGATTCGCACGAATTACCTTTTATGTGAAATTGAAATTATAATTTTCGATGCCCTTGTATGAAATGGCAATGTATGAAAACGTTTCGTTGTGCTCTTTAATATGTATTAAAACCACATACGTACCTACACTTACAGAAACACAATCACACGAATACCAATGCACAATTGAATAATACACACATGCATACAAAATAATGCACATGCATAACGTTATATACAAACAAACAATGATTACGTGGTGTTGTTGCAGTTGCAGTTGCGACTGTACTGCAATATCATCATATGGGATATTAAAGATTCAATTTTGTGGTAATTTGTAAATGAAATATTTTTTAACTGACAAAATATATATTTAATTTGTATTGGTTTTGTATATTGCAACTTTAATTTAAGATACTAAAGCCAAAGAAAGATGCCAGATTGCCAAATAACTACCGGCCTATAAGTATGCTTAGTTGTCTTGATAAAGTATTTGAGAAAATCATACAAAATAGACTGAACGAGTTCACTGAGGATAATAATATAATACAAGATGAACAGTTTGGTTTTAGAAAACAGCATTCGACAGTACACCAAGTAGAACGAATCGTAAAACTTATATCAAGTAATAAAAGACAGCGTAGAAGTACAGGAATTGTTCTTTTGGATATAGAAAAAGCTTTTGATTCTATATGGCACGATGGGCTAGTATATAAACTTAATATGTTTGGATACCCAGTCTATTTACAGAAGATTATACAAAGTTTTTTGAACGAAAGAACATTCGTTGTAAGTATAGAAAATGAACTCTCTTCCCCGCGGCTCATTCCCGCAGGACTACCACAAGGGTCTGTTCTATCGCCTACACTATACTCAATTTTCATCTCGGACTTCAGAATATTAAGAGAACAGTCCGCTGCATTATACGCAGATGATACGGCAATAATAACAACGGGGAAAGTCTCCAATGCTATAATCAAGAAAATGGAAAATGGGCTGTTACACGCTGAAAAATATTTTTCGATGTGGAAAATTAAGACTAATGAAGCAAAGACACAAGCTATAATTTTTCCGTTCAACAAATCGCCTAAAAGAACACCTACTCTTGCTTTGTCTCTTGGTGAAACGGAAATACCTCTCAGAGAAACTGTAAAATATTTGGGAATAGAGCTCGATCAAAAGTTAACGTTTAAACACCATATTCTCCAAACGTGTGAAAAAGTTGTCCGATGTGGAAGAGCTCTGTTTCCTCTACTAAACCGAAGGTCAACTCTAAATAGGAAGAACAAAATATTGCTCTACAGAATGTGTATACGGCCAATTATGACATATGGATGTCAAGTGTGGTCAAAAAGATGTGCCAAGACATATTTGAAAAAGCTCCAGATCATACAAAATAAGAATCTAAAGATTATATTCAACCTACCGAGAGGATACTCAACAAATAGATTACATAGAGTATACCAACAGGAAATGTTTGCAGCAGTGATCAATAATATCACACAAAGATTTGAAACCCGCAACAGGATTTCAAACTCTGCCTTGATAAGAAATTTGTAATACTATTCTCTTCTCCAACTTTATATGAAGTTGACAGAAGACTTAATGTAAAAATTTCTTTTAACTCCTATAAGGTTTTTATATATCTTTTTTCCTTACAATGTAAATAAAATCTTTTAAATGTCTATTTAAGTTTATCCTAAATCATTTTATATTTGTTGGAATACTAATATAGTAATAACTCAAAATAAGTGTATAAAAATTTGTATATATTTTTGCCTGTGATGATGATAGATTAAAAATAAAAAATAAAAAAAAAAAAAAACTTTAATTTAATGTCTTATTGGTTCGATTTGTAAAGTCGATTTATTTCGTTTATTTTTTTGAAAAGCTTAAAGCTCTTTAAAGTTTTTTTATAAGGTGTGCGATTAAATGTAAAGAGAATACTAAATGTAGACTAAAGTATGTATGTATTTATTAAAATATTATGGATTCATATACCACTAGCGTACTGAAATCATTAAAATTACTTAAGCTAGTATTTGTAGAGTATACGATTATTATCGATGAAATTGTGTATATTTAAATATTAGGCATTAAAGGGTAGCTATTTATGTTTTAATTTTACTAGTGACAATATAAAATAACAACTGCTTAATTATGAACATCTCAGGTCAGCAGAATTTAAACGGTAAATCGATTTATGTACAAAAATGCATTGTCACAACGTTGATGTTAAATTACACCTATTTACCTATGTACGTCTTAAATACAATAGTGTTCAAAAATATAAAAGAAAATAGGAAAAAAGGTAAAATTTTGGGAACACTAAAATTCAATAAATAATAAAATTTATCAAACATTGTTTTTTATTCACTCAAAGGTTTCTTTAATTTAATATTTTATTTCAAAATTTAAGTTAAATTTTAGAAATGTGTCTAAATACACCGTTCATCAATATAAACTTAAATTCATATTAAGAAATTATCTCACGATATTTTGACATTGAATAGCCGGAAAGGGCATAGTAGAAGTGGCTTCACGCAAAGGTGAACCATGGTAACGGCGGTCGTATTATATTCCCTAAAACAATATCTAGTTGTCGAAATCAAGAAATAGTCATTTTTATTTTATTTCATCACATATTCTGTCACAATAATCAAGCATTTGCTTGAATTTTAAAAATTTCGAAATGGTTGTCATTTAATAATAGTATGATTTAAAACAAGTAAGAGCACTATATTCGGCTGTGCCGAATCATTTATACCTACCACCAATTTTGTATACATTTAAAGCACAATATTTATTATTTTGTTAATCGCTTTGGAATAAACTCTTTATAATAAAATATGTATCACTTTCTTTTTAGAGGGTGGTTAAATTTTAAGGGCCCATGTTAAAGGTGAACTACACCTAGTCTTTAAATTTGTTTTCTGCATTTCATTTGACATTTCTCAATCTCAAACTTACTCAATTTGATCCGTGGAAAGATACGCAAATGAGCAACGCTTTAAAGTTATTCAGGTTTTTTATAAAAATGGGCGTTCAAATCAAAATGCATTTTGTGCACTTCGTTATTCTTTTGGTCATCATAATCGTTCAATTTCGTCCATAATCGGGAGAATCGTAAAAAATATTTAAATTTCTGCAAAACAGGTCTGTATAAAATATTAGAAAATCTGTGAATGCCTTCCTAGTTCATTGAATGGAAACCATTGGTGGTTTTCGCGATAGTGTGGCAAAAGAGCAGTCAACCTCGACTCATCATCATTCCCAACAATTGAGCGTCAACATTGTCATTGAAAATTTGGACCATCAGATAGAGGAGTGGCGCTAAGGATGGGGGGGCCATTTTGCAGATATTTTGTTAAATAAATAATTGAACCATACAAATGTTATCATTATAATAAGAAATGATAATAATTTCTTAAATAATTTGTGTTTTATTTAAAATCAACATCGGCACTTAAAATTTAACCACCCTTTATAACTTCGATATGATAGTAAAATGTTTTCGTAAATTTTGTCTTTTATTGAAAGTGGGCGTTATAGTAGGCGTGTCAAAGTTGTTTTTGCTAATGATTACAACTTAGATGTTTTAATATAGTAATTTATTTTCCCAAAATCTTTATTAATAGAGAAATTATATGAATTTCAGTTAAAACGTTATATGGGAGGTAGGCGTTAAAGTGGGCGTGTCACCCAAACTTTTCGGCATAACAATGACATTAATCAGAAGGATATATGTAGTAAATTTCATCATCGTACCTCTAATTTTTCGGATTTATGAGCTTTTAAATTTCATAAACGGTAGATAAGTGAAAAGTGGGCATTAGAGTAGGCGTGTCAAAGTTGTTTTTGCTATTGAGTAGAACTTAGATGATTCAATATAGTCCTTTATTATTCAAAAATCTTTATTAAAAGAGAAATTATATGAGTTTTAGTTAAAACGTTATATGGGAGGTGGGCGTAAAAGTGGGCGTGGCACATTGATTTTCCGTTACAGAAAAGCCTGTCACCAAAAAGCAAAGTGTGCAAAATTTCAGAATCGTACATCTAAGTTTGTCCGTCTTTTTAGGTTTTAAATTTAAAATATACTGAAAAATACACTGCGCGGTATAAGTTTTCGTACATTTTTATCTATTTCTCCTTTCCTAATGCATAGATGTAAGCAACTTTTGGGGAGAGATATTGTTTTGACTCGAGAAATATATATTCGAAGTTTCATGACTGTACGTTAATGCGTTTAGACACAATTGCATTTTATTCGATGTTCGAAGTAAGTTTGATATGTCAAAAAAATATACAAAAATTTTTAAAATATTGGAAAAAACAACAAGAAAATGTAAAAGAAAATATTGATACAAAAGTTGCAATTAAAAAGGTATGTAAGTACACCCAATATGAGTATGTTACAGCAAAAGACAATACATTGCCACAGAAAAAAGCAAGGGTTGTCAATTTCAGCTGTAGTCATATATATGATTATTACGTGATATTTCAATTAAACATAATAACGATAACTAACAACCATTATACGTTTTAACCACAATCATACAATTCAATCATAGTCAATTGCTCTTCGATTATGGTTACCACAACCATGTTTTCCATTGCGTTCGGATTAAGAAACAAAAATTATCCGCTATTTTGTTTTGGACATCATCTTGAATTTACCATTTTTTCATTGTTTATCATACACACAGAAAAGAGATTCGTTGTGACAACCGAATTTGTTGCCAATCGAATTCCTTCGGTTCTACGTACCATCTTTCAATTCGTTCATAGCAATTAAAACTTTTGTTTCTTATTACCGCGGTTGCACTTATTATTGCACTCAAATCTTTAGGCATTTTGATGATAATTTCTTAAATGTATAGAATACAAATTATAGCTTTTTAAATATTTATTGCAACAAGTGCACTTTATCATTGCAGATTGAAAATTTTTAAACAATAAGTTTAGATAGATTAATTAAATATATTATGAGAACTAATGTAGCAGTTTGTAATACACAGATCTAATACTAGTGTTATTTAAATCATGTTGTGTGCAAATTTTAAAAATGTATTTTTGTATAAAATTCCAAACCATTTTTGTTTCTTTAGAATATTCCACATTCAATCCCATATATATGAAAAAGCAGCTTTCTATAGCATCCAAAGGTCTTTCAAATGTGTACTTTTTATCAAACAGTGTAACGTAAGCTTTGAGATTGTCAAATGATCCAACAAATACTACCTTTGGCTGCAATTCAACAGAATTTCTTTGATATACATCTGCCTTTTCTAAGGTCTGAAATGCAGCAAAATATTGAACTGTCATGCGTTAAAAACAAAATTTGTATTAATGTTACAACTTACATCAAAATATGAAATAAATTTTTCTTGCACTTCAATTTTGGTAAGTTTTGTTGATTTTTGACTTTTGGCTCTTACAATTGTCGAACGAAATAAATACGGAAGAAGCAAAAATGCGGCAGCTTTTTTAGATTCTAAAAAATAAATGTGTTCATATACAACTATATATTTCCATATTTAGAACAGTAGAAAACACATTATCTATTATAGTAAAAAAAAACAATTAAAAATCACCTTCATTTATATTTTCTGAACATTTTAAAAAATGTTGAGCTGTTTTATCATGTACTGAGGAAAGTTTTTGAAAAATTTTTTGATAAAAAATATCCCAAGTTTCAATACCAGAACAGCTAGGATACATTAACGCAACATCAGATTTTAGCAAACGAAAAATAAAACTATCATTAGTATTAAATATGGGAAATTGTTTAATAAAATCGTATGTTGTTATTGTTGGTTTTTTTTAACATATTTTGTCTTTCCTGTAAACAATTTGACCATTTGATTTCATATTCAAGGCTCGGAGTTGAATTGGATTTTAAATAGACAAAATCGTCTGATTTATCCACAAGAAGTAAATTAGTGCTTGCATGTTTTGTTGTATATGCTCTTCTTTGCAACATTCCAACATCAGAAAGCTTTTTACGATAATTGTTGTAAGCGTCGTAAAGTTTTCCTGACGCTTTTTGCTCATTTTTTGCTGGAGAATAGTACAGTTCCATAGGTTCAGATGGCAAAATTTGATGTACTAAATCCGCCAAATACAAAAAGTCATAACGGTTTAATCTAAAAATGGTTTAAGAGATCAGAGCATTACGCAATAATTAATATATCCCAATAATATTATTGTGGGGTATATCCAACTATACTTTCTATATACAACTGTATATATAGTACATACATATATACATATATAATCCAAATATTCATATGTACATATGTGTATATAATATTTTTTACGAAAAAACATTTTTAAAAAATAATACATAAAAGAGAATATTTAGATACTTACTCAATATTTACATCTTTTTCTAATACAAATTTTATAATAATTTTTGAAATTTTTATACGATCACTATTTTCTAAAAACTTTTCGTTGCTAGTCTTGATAATAATTTTAAAATCCAAATCTTCAACATTATTGAGTTTCTGAAATATTAGAAATTTTAAGACATACAAAGATACAAACATACATATATACATATATAATTGCGGAATTCCCAAGGTGCCCTAAGTGTCACATAATGCCATAATTTTTTTTATATCTCAAAAAGTTTTACAAATTTTATAATAATTTGTATAATACTTTTTATTAATGTTAAATGAGTATTGTTTACCTTTTTTGTTGTTTATATTTTTTTTTTGTTGATTTTTGTTTGGCTTTAGGTCATAAAAATGCAATTTAAAAAAAAAAATTGTTGTTTAATTTTTAAACAAAAGATTTTAAATTTCTTTATTTATTTTATTCCAATATTTCGATCTACTTCGACGATTATCATCAGGGATTTAAAAAAATATCCTCGATATAATTTCGATATAAAACAATCCTATTTATTTTTAAGTTATTTAACAACTTAAATTACTCTTAAGTTACTTATAGATATGTAAATAATATTGTTTTTCATATTGATATAAAATTATATCGAGAATATTTTTTTAAATCCCTGTTTATAATCGTCGAAGTAGATCGAAATATTGGAATAAAATAAATAAAGAAATTTAAAATCTGTTGTTTAAAAATTAAACAACAAATTATTTTTTAAAATTGCATTTTTATGACCTAAAGCCAAACAAATATCAACAAAATATATAAACTTTTTATTGATATTAAAAATTTTGGTATATTATGACAAAACGGCACAGGTCTTCTTGTGAATACACCAAATAATAAAAGTTTGAATTTAATAAATTTTGGTGATCTAATTGGATTCAATACAAAAAACTTGAATTAATGATGGATATAAAAAATGTGTTTTGAAATAATTACATATAAATCGATAAAACTTGAAACTTTGGGAGTATTTTCTTCTGCAAAAACTTCTCCGACACTTAATTTTGGTTCAATGACCTCAACACTTTCAACCAAAATTTCGTTTGAACTTAGCAAAAGTTCTTCTAATTCATATTGCTCGTTGTCATTAAAAGTTTTATCTGTAAATAAATAAAATAACGTAGAAACTTAAGCTTTTTAAGATTTTTGTTTAAACCTTCTGCAATTTCTTCAATTTTTAGACCCCACCCAGGTGTGCGATAATATTGAGCGACGTAGTCTTCCAAAATTTCATACGATATTTCATAGTGTTCGTCTTTAAACTTGATTTTTCCAGAAATTTGAAAGTGGTTTTTCACTATAAGTGGTTTTATAAAAAAAGTACAAAAATAAGTTACATACTAGTTTCGAAGTATCATAAAACCGGATATGTCCAGTTTTACATTCTTGCATCTTTTAAGTATTTTAATTATAACATCACCTACCATCTCTATGAATTACAGCCGCATCTGCTTTTCCGTCACAATTTATTTTAACAATGGAGCTTGTATTGTTATGTGTTACATTTAATAATAACACCATGATTAATACTAGAAGAAATAATTTTGATTTTTCTAAAGTTAATACTGTTAATTTTTTTCTTTATTGTGATTCTAAAAACTAAAAGTATCCCAAAAAACAGTCATATCAAAATTATTAATTTATTTTTATTTTTTGTTGCTGAAAGTAGTGTTCGCGGTTTTACACTTTTTTAGAGGTCAATAATATTTGAAGCAAAACATTTTTCATCTCGAGGCAAAAATATCGATATATCAAAGTTTAATATCGGACTGTAAACAGCAGATAAAACAAAAAAAAAAAAGGCGACCGCTACGTTCGGCAAATCTACATAAATATATGTACTATATATGAATGTATGTATATTAGGAATTGCTTTAACCAATATGCACCGAAAGTATTTACAAAACATTAATAGCGGAAAACACCATTCGTTGCAAACAGATCATGCAAATGTTGCAGATGTTGCAGGTCTAAAAAAATATACACTAAAATTACATTTTCCACACAAGCACTTATTTCCAATACTAAAAATAGTTGGAAACTTTCAAAAGCAACGTTTGCAATATAATGTACTTACATATACTAGACTTGCAAGATCTGCAACATTTGCATGACCTGTTTACAACAAAGGGTGATTTCCGCTAATGTGTTTTGCAAATTTTCGAAATACAAATAAACATACATACATACATATGTATGTATGTATGATTGTCTTACATTCAGGAACACATTCTTTTTGAAATTTAATTTTACGGAATTACATACAAAAAATTATGAAATAAATAATAAATGCGTGTCTTACCTTAATTGTTGAAATTGTTGTCTTTGTTTTTGCTTTTTGTTTTCTAATATTTTGTTTAATTTTTTATATATGTACGTATGTTTTTGTTCAAAAATTTTTTCATAAATAAAAAAGAATATTTTTTTGTGTATTTTTTTTTTTAAATGACAGGAAAATCAGTTGTATCAGAAAAATTGTTTTTTTATTCAATGCTTATAACTAATAATTACTACATACAACTCTTTTTCATTTGTAAATTTCAAACAAAGTTCACCTTAAAATAGTTTTTTATTGTAATCGAATTTTAATGATACAAACTACCAATAATTGGTTACAACAACCGAAAACTTATCAATCTTTTGAAATAAGTTGACAGAGATGATTACTTTTATTACACGAATCAATATTTAGTATTGCACCCTAATACAGGTAATTATATTTGATTGTGGTAAAAGCGATTTGGACACAAATGTAAGCAATGAGACAATTCAGTTAGGAAAACCGATTTTAGGGTTCTAAGTAATCAATTTTAATTACAGTTGTGTTTTTGCGTTTATGAATATATAAAAACGGTCCCAGTTAGAAACTTTAATAAATTTTTATTGTTTTTACCGTTTTCCAACCAATTCTTTTTCTGTGTGTATGCAAGCCCTTTTGATTAACATCAGTGTTGAAAGGTTTAAAGAGGGTACATTTCAAATTACTTTGTCCCATATATGAATTTATGGTACGTTATTTTGAAATGAATTTTTAATAGTTTATTATATTTTGCTAGTCAAGCTCTTACTTCTTATATCCATATCGATCTTCTCAGTTCTGTGGAAACTGTAAAAAATTATTTATGGTTTTTAATTTAAGGAAGAACACTGAAGTAGTTATATTTTTTAGCTTATATCTCAGTTAGTTTGACTTGTGGGATTTTCTCATCAACAATAATTTTCGTGGCAATTCTTTCAATTTAATGTTTTAAGTGTGTCTTATACTGATTGAGCAGGATTGATATATTTAAAAAAATAAAATTTTTTCTAGATTATATTTGTCCATAACTTTACCAATTAGTAATCGATTTTTGAAAATATCATAGAGGCAAATAGTATTTATAATTACTAACAAGCTTGTGAATAAGTAATTCAAAGGCTTAAGACTGTTAATTATGGGAAAACATGGAGGCAGTTATGTTTATTTTTTCATGCCTCATAAATCTATGGCATGATTATGCCGAATATTAAAAGCTATTTCTTTATATATATTTTTAAAAGGTTGATACAATATGTACTCAAGTGGGGGCTTCTAAATTTTAACAAACACATAGACGGATGGACTCATTATACTGCCCTGTTCGTAGTCATTTCAAAATACGTTATGAAGTCGAAAATAAATATTATAGTAATTACAAAGGGACTGACACAGCTATGTATGTATATCCTTGGCATCACAGTGAAGGATATAAAAAAATTTATTTCAGTCAGAATTTAAAAAATTTTTTAAAAATTATTTTACCAAAAATTTGCCTGACAACAATGTCAGTTCTTTAAATATAGCATTTATTTATTATAAAACAATTGTTTTCGGAAATTATTTAAATTGTTAAAAATTTATTTAATTTTGTTTAAGAGTATGTATTTATATACATATATTTCTTGAACTTAAATTTAATTAACCATTTTTATAAAACAATGTCATGACTTTTTTGTAAGGTCAAACAGTTTGTTATATTGTAGAATATAAAATAAAACAAGAGATTTTTCTGAAACCGTCAGAGTGTAACACAGATCTCTCACCTTTTGTTATATGGCACTTGCCTTAAAATATATTAAATAAAATATAGGTCATACCTTAAGTACGTTATTTTGTTAATACTAACCAAAATATAAGATTTGTGAGTCTATTCTCATTAACCTAAAAGATTTTTCTTTATCTATTTTAGCACATAACACTATCATGTCTGTATATCAAATTTTTACAACATAATATTCACCCATACATACTACACTTAAAACTTTCTTAATAGCGATAATCTTATCTTCGAACATTTTCAGTATTAAATTTTCTTAAATAAAGGGGGGAGAAATAAGAAAGGCAAACAGTTTAGTTTTATTATTTGTGTTCTTCGTGTAAATCTATCTTTAGTTTTGCCATATAACCATACAATCGTAATCTACTTTTATGAAAATAATCCCATGATGCTCATTAAAATCAACATCAAAGACAATGGATCCCTTAAGGTTTCCTATTATGTATAGCATTTTATTTACGTGTAAAGATACATACTATGTACGAGTATTTTGCTAACACACATACATACATATGTGTTAGTCACTAAGTGGTTATATTGCATTTGTAAATTTATATAAATAAGAATGTTCATACATAAGTATACACAATTATAAACACAAATATATTTATATACAAATGTGTGCTTACTTATTTACAGAAATAAAATGATATTCCACGTTAAACACTTTTTCTAGAATGACCTTCAAACAATACCCTTAACTATTCTATTAGGGTAATGGCATTATATATAAAGTCTGGGCCAAACAGTTATTTGATATGTTTCGATGGCTTGCAGAAATAGAAATGTTCACAAGCGTTCAGCAATTTAGTAACAATCTTTACAAGGAATGTGTTTATGGAAGCTTAAATTTAAGTAATGATATAACACTTAACTCTTCCAAGATATTTAATATAAATTATATACGACTAGTTTCAAATAGCAGGTCCAAGTTTCGTTTGATTAATAGTTGTACCGAGAGTTATCAAAAAATATATTTATATATGAAATAAAAGAAGATGATTTTTAAACCCTGATACCAGCAACCCAAAAAGTCTAAAAAATATAATTTTTAAATAGATTTGGGTCGATTTTTCTCATGTTTTTATACGCATCACCAAAAAAAATGATTTTTTCATTTCACTTGTATATGAATTCGCTAATCTTAAAAAATAGAGATTTAGTTTATATGAGTTATAGAATAAGGCTGCTGGTTTCATTTTAGGACGATATAGCTATGTCTAACCGTCTGTTGAAAGCACATAGTACTCTTGTTTAAATTAGATTATCAAATCCATGAAACCAATACATAGTGTATTAGCGAGAGATTTTATGGCGAACTTTTTAACTGACAATGTTGTAAATTTATAATTATTTTTTATATATGAGGGGCTTAAAGCGCACGGTCTCCAAATGATACTTTCTGAAATACTACTTTTTTTTTAACAGAGATATCAAGATATATATTAATACAACTATATAAAAAATGCAATCTTTACGCATACACATACCAAAAAATTTTCCCTTTGTTGTATGATCCTTTGTTACATTTTTTAGTTGCTATAGTCGCTATAGAATCTATATAGTATATAGATTCCATAACATTTTTGGGCTTATATTCACAACTTTGGCT
The DNA here is from genome assembly GCA_941918925.1 of Phyto melanocephala. Classification (NCBI taxonomy): domain Eukaryota; kingdom Metazoa; phylum Arthropoda; class Insecta; order Diptera; family Rhinophoridae; genus Phyto; species Phyto melanocephala. Next base: position 138,824,753 of record OW799233.1, on the reverse strand, counting down.
TTTGAATATTTCAAGAATTTCTTCCATTATATCCATTATGAATGATTGGTGGTAAATATCGTAGAGGATCCTAAAGGAAAGTTATTTCTTGAACCTTACTACTTTGACGCTATTGTTTGGGGCTTAGGGGATCATATGGCCCTTGTACTGCAAGCAAAACAGGTGCTTCAATTGCAAAATGGATGACATATCCGAACTTCACCTATTAATTCCATGTAAAACTCAATTTAAAAAATCCACAGGAACTCTTGCAATTGAAGACCCTTATATAAAATTCGAAAATATCATTAATTTGGTTTATAATCAGCTTATAAGTTGAGTTTGCAGTAGTAGATGCTTTCGTCATGTAATTAAGAAAAGTCAATATCCATGAATTGCATACCTATATAGTAAGGCCGCCCTAACAAAAAAATAACGTTGCCTGGAATTCTTGTAAGAATTTCGTCGATATTTTTTTTGTGCAAGATCCCGAGAATTTTATTTCGTATGAAATACACTTAACTGGACCGATATATTTACTGTCGTATTCATAAAAAATATTTTGGGTTTAGGATTAAAAAATTATTTGACAAATTTCTGTACAACATATGTCAAAAAAGCTTTTAATAAACCTAAAATATTTTTTTTAACAGGGAAGTTAATATTTATATTGTGATAAACTGATTGAAAGTACTTAATGGAGTTAATTTAAAAAAAAGACATTTTAAACAAGCTTTGTTCAAAATTTTAGAATAACAATTTTTAATAAATAGTGGTCCTTACAAAAATTATTTAAGTCTCTAACAGTGTGCCAAAGAAATGTTTTTGCAAACTAAATAACTGCTGAAATTGATCAGATCTAAATCATTAATGCAACTGAATAATAAATCTTTGCAATAATAATGTTTGCTAAATACTAAAATTAAACTACAATTTTATGTTAATACACAAAATGCTAAACAAATATCTACATTTATCTAAACTATTGTAAATAAATTAATTTTACATTATAGACAAAATAACTTCTACCAATTTGTACCAAATACAAAAAAAAAAATGACTATAAGCGGCATATTCACTATTTATTGACATTTCTTTAAAAATCTTATATATAAATATGCCAGAAACATTTAGAATATTCCAAAGAAGCTGCAAAGTTTGACTTTGTTTGAGGAAAAAGAAGAGACGGTAGTGTTCTTAACCTCATAACTCAGCTTCTAATATACTCACCTAACTTATTTTCAAAACCAAAATTTTTTAAAGCATATCTGATAAACTAATACTATACAAGAGTCTAAGGTAGACGTGGTGGATTCAAATAGTTGATTTCAACATACACCCGGACAGAGCTAAATCAATTCCTCCATCTATAAGGATTCAGAATATATACAAAAATGAATTCAGTAGAAATAGCTAACGGAATGACGAAATTATACATCTATGATTTTCATGGGCAAACGTTTATAACTATTTTTGACAATTTAGAGGTAATAATGTAAAATTGCTTGAATTATAATGTCCTCGATTTGGTTTTAAAATGTTCTGTAATAAGATGGACCTATTTCGATTTTTTTTTAATGGAATAACAACGTAACTTCCTTATATTAAGTGCGTTAAGCAATAATACAGGATGTTGACGTTAGAAAATACACTTGTTATTTCTGAACGCATTTGAAAATATTTCATTATTTTTTTTTTAGTTTAAAAAACTTATAATTACTTATATACCACCTAAATTTGTTCCTCTTCGCTATGACCTATCTATTAACAAGAATGGTAAAAAAGGTTAAAAAGGTTGAATACCTAACCCATAGTGTTATCTGAACCGGTTTTGTGGCTATCCTGACAAATTCGATTTTAAGATATACGAAGTTGCCTCTGATAACCAAAGAAATTACCTTTTACACTCTCGTGTGAAGTGTATAAAAACATTTAATAAAAGGTTTCTATTTTTTAATGATCTGTATTTATTGTTTTAAGAACAAAAGGCAGTTTAGGGCAAACTTTATACACTTGTATATTGTTTGTTTGTATGACGTGTAAAACCGTGCAGCAGGGGCTATTGTGTATTATATTTGCAACATTGTATGTGCTAAAAGATTTGTATTTACAATGAAAAAGAGTGACCAGATTTAATTTAAGCTGAAGCAGCTGTACACATAAAAGAAAATTTTATGGAAAAAATGATGCCTCAGATCCTTACGTTGTGCTATCAAAAGAATATTAGAATTTTAGTTAATTAAAGATATAACAAGCGTTGAATTTTAAAACTTTCGATTGATTTTTAACAGAACTTTTTACTGTATTTGTATAAATGATAACATCGACACTTTAAATTTGCACTTGCTTTAGTCGCCACTAAAATCAATTAATTAAATATATAATAAAGCAATAATTCTGGGTTTGCATAAGAAATTTTTTGTTAACTATAGCATAGAAGTTTCATAAGATACCATTAATAAAAAATTACACAACACATTAAAAATAATGCGTTGAAAATACTTGAAAGTAGTTCTTCACCACTTACAATTTGGCATCTAAACCCATTATTTTAACACGGCGATGCCATTGGAGGTAAGTACTTACCACCTTCGCTTACAAATAAAAACTCAAATAATTACTTACCAATCTCGCTTACAAATAGAAACTCGAAACAGTAATAAATAAGTACTTGATTAATAATGTGGGCTTACAGAAGTTGTTTAAAAATTCGGTTTGATTAGACTGCCATACGTTATTTTGGAATTTAGTAATTAGTGAAAATCTATAAAGGCTGGGGCACAATGAATCCATCGTCCATCAAACTTTAACTTTTTCAACTGAAAACTAAGTTAAATACATGTTTTCTGACGAGTGTTGTCACATTCAGTACATCTCCGTCAACGCAATGTACGTTGACCAACTTTTAAGTTTTGACATACGTCGAGTACATTGACAACTACCATATGGTTGTGCGCAAAAAACTAAGTCAACCGGCTTTACAGCAGCCGCCGTACGTTTTTGTGATGTAAAAGCCGCTACAAAAGCATGCAGTTTTTTTCGGTTTAAAACTCTTTTTTTATATATAGATTGTATGAGTTTGAAGCTAAATTGACATTTTCTTAAAAAGATATTATTTTGTTTTATTAATTTTTTGTTATCGTGAAGATAAATAAAAAAAAATTATATAAACATTATCGGCCTTCAGCCGCCGCTGTTTGTTTTTAATTAGTCACAGCAGTCGACAATTTAACTGCTGATTAAGATCCGTCAACATAAAGTCCTGATTGTGCCAACCCCTCTCCATCAATACGTTGATGTCAGTTGAAAAATTTGAATTTTGACGGACGACAGATTCATTGTGCCTCAGCCTTAAGCCATCTGTTTGTTTATTAACTGTTTTGCTTAAGAACTGCTTTGTCAAAACATTATGACTTATTCTCGAAGTGTCTTAATCTGAATGAGAATTATAAAAAGTTATTTGAATGACTTCCAACAAATTTTGCAATAAGAAATTGTATTGTGTGTGTATCTAAGCCAATGTCTAAAAACAAGAACTTATGTGTCACATTTAAAATCACGTCATTACTAAAACACTTTTTGGTAAGACAGAAGATATGTAATAGTAATTGAAAAGTAGGTTGTTTAGTAAGAGCAAGTCATTACCTAGTTTTTGCTGGAAGCATTTCTAATCCAAATATTACTCTTTGCTTAGGGAAATCAGCAATGTAGATAAGTCTATGATACATACATATTTCTAGTATATTTTTTTATTGTTTATTTTTAGCATTACAAAAAAAAAAAAATGTAAAGAAGTTACACAGCTGGTCATCTCTTTTTGACTTATACATTATTGACAATAATTACCAACAACTATAAATAAATAAGGAAACGTATTTAGCTTAAACTAGATACGCACATGAATTCCATTTACACAAGTAACTTTTATCCAAATACGATTGTTAAATTTATCGATTTAGCTAAGGGCTCAAGTGGATTTTGCCACTATCGACAATGTGTTTATAACTGTGTACACACACATATGCATATATGTATATATTACGTAAGAAACTGTTTGACTTTTAGATTTAGCTGATTCTGTAAAACTTTAATCTAAATCCAAATCTTAAATATTAAATGAACGCTTAAATTTCATAGCAGATATTTTTTTCTTTTAAGTAATTAAAATCGTCTGGTTAGATAAATTAAAAAATAGTGTCCCATAAAAATATTTTACATTTGGGGAATTCACGTTGTTGTCATAAAGTCATTTGTTTTAATATAATAGCAAGAAAAAATATGACTGCTGAGAACAACCCCTTATAATTTTGTGTGCTTATTTAATTTTAGTCAGCTGTTTAAAAGAAATAAATATTTAAATTAAAAATGTCAAAAACAAAAAAACTAACCGGTTTGTGCGAAAATTATTGTAATTTTAATGGCTGGCTCAAGTAGGTATAAACACAATTCCATCAGTTTAAATTTTAATGAGTCATTTTGTAGGTGATGAAGGCAAGAGACAACAAGCTAATAAGATGTTTTTAATAAACATTGCTAGATTGCTCACTAATCGCAGAAGCGTCCAAATTGGGGTCCAAAAATCTGATAAGTGACAGGAAAGCGTGCTAAGAAAATGTTACGATAATCAATTTAATCAGATGATGTATATAATGCAAATTGAAAAACGGCATACATATTTTTAAGCACCTGGATTTTTAATTCTTAAAAATTGAATTCTAATTTATTTAAAAGTTATAAAAATGGAGTTAAGTTTGATGTTTTAAAACTGTTAAGGCATACTAACAAACTTATTGCACACACATATCATTAATCAATGACAATGGCATGTGAATATTATCGCCGGTTCGAATAAAGAGTTTCAGCTGTTTGGGCCAGATTTCTATTTAAAAGTTATATGTTATAAACATATAACAAAAAGTCTTCAAATTTAAGGAATTTTTTCTTTGAAGTACAACAACAATTTTTAAAACTAGTATAAAATATAAGCACATTACTACAATATGACTTGATATCATAATGTTTGAATCCCCTAATTATAAAAATTAAATATTTTAAACCTGTGGTAAATTTTAACATTACTTTCGAATGTGAGGTCATGCCATACATATTTTTGTGGTATTTATTAAGAATTTTGTTAAACAAAAATACATACCACCAAGCAGTCAAAAAAAAAAAACCTAAAAAGGCTTAAGTTACTGATGCTGCAAAAAAAAATATAACGAATTGACCACATAAACAAAACAACAATGAGAACGTAGAAAGAAACGAAATAAAACTGCAATCCCATGTCTTTTATTTGAAAGAAACCGGATGTACGTTTTATACAATTTATGCCTTCACTTATTCATTGCAATATTTATTTCAATACTCTTTTATTTTTTTCAATTTTTTGCCCTCCTATTATTATATTCAATATTTTCCTATTTTTTGTGTTGTGTTTTACAGGAAGCGGAAACCGCCATTACAGCCATGAATGGTCAATGGTTGGGTTCACGTTCAATACGCACGAATTGGGCAACAAGAAAACCGCCAAACACCAAACCAGATGGTTAGTATTAATGCATTTTAATTAATTAAATTCTAACACAAGAAAGCAAAAGCTATAAAAAAAATTATAACTCAAAATAAGGGTTACATAATACAATTTTTATTTCAATTATTGTATAGAAAAACAAGGTTTTTTTTTTCAAACATTTATTTAATTTATGAATTTCCATAATAAATCATTGCAGCCAATAGCAAACCGTTAACATTCGATGAGGTTTACAATCAGAGCAGCCCCTCTAATTGTACGGTGTATTGTGGTGGTATGAATGGCACGTTGGCTGGTTTTTTAAGCGAGGAACTGCTACAGAAAACATTTTCACCATTCGGTACGATACAAGAGATACGTGTGTTCAAGGATAAGGGCTATGCATTTGTAAGGTAAGTTTTTTTTTGTATCGTATTTAAATAACAATCAGGTAATTATGGTTGGAGAAATTTTACATTTTTATCTTGGATTGTAAGTAGAATGCCAAAAAGAAAAGGGAAAAAATGTAGATTGCAAATCAGTATAAATTATTTTCCATTATTCATAGCTATCTATATATATAAAAGTGAAACTCTGTGTGTGTGTGTGTGTGTGTTTGTGTTAGCTATAGACTCCGAAACTGTAAAACTGATCGGGCTCAAACTTTGGTAAGTTGTTGTACACATACCAGGGAGTGTTTATGGGTGAAAAAAAGTGGGCGGAGCCACGCCCATAAAAAATTACTTATCAGTTTTAGCTACTTGAACTTGACCGATTTTTCTGAAACTTTGCACACATATCGAGCTGTCATGACTAAATAATTTCGTGATAAGGAAAGTGGGCGGGGCCACGCCCCTAAAAAAGTTTTAATTTTTAGGTACTTGCACTGGACCGATTTTTCTGAAACTTTGCACACATATTGAACTGTCATGGCTTTAAAATTTCGTGATTGAAAAAGTGGGCGGGGCCACGCCCATAAAAAATTAGTTATCAGTTTTAGCTACTTGCACTGGACCGAATTTTCTGAAACCTTGCAAACATACTGAGCTATCATCACTTTACACTTTCCTCATTAGAAAAGTGGGCAGTGCCACGCCCATTAAAAAAAGGTATCATTTTGAGGTACTTGCACTGGACCGATTTTTCTGAAACTTTGCACACATATTGACTATACAGTTTCGTAATTAGAAAAGTGGGCAGTGCCACGCTCATAAAGAAAAAGTTATAGTTTTTAGCCTTGCACTTGATATTCGATTAAAATTTAGAATGCGATTAAAATTCATGAAGGGGCGTAGCAACGCTCGCCGGGATTGGCTAGTTCTTAATAAAAGGCATACAAGAAATTCAACGATTCAATGGAAATAAAAATAATTATGACATATTTTAAAATGCTACAGAATTATGGAAAAAGTTACAAATTTAATATTTTAAGTTTTTAATTGAAACATAGAAAAAATTTATTATTTTTAATTATGATTTTAAGTCAAGGACGAACAGTACATTTTGCAACAACCCAAAGAATTATTTTTTTTTTTAAATTTGTTTAAGCTAAACATTTTTTATGGAAAACATATTTTCATAACTTTTAAATTAGTCATAAGTAACAATATAAAGAAATATTAACAAAATAATAAAATTTCCTAACGATTTTTTTAACTGTTTGCAAATTAAAATTTCATACTTAGTACGTTACTTTTGTTATTTAACTATCAGAAAGAAACCCATACCACTTTCAAAGAAAACGGCTTAAATGTTTTTAATATTTTTAATGTTTCAGTTCATCTAGTAGATCTCCTAATACCTCTAGATCTCCAAACAAAGGCATTATAGATTATTAATTTTAAAGTAAAACTTTTTCAGATGACATTTAATTTGGAATTAACTGTCTTATAGCTTCCCATGAAAGCACTTTTAATTTTTGTTGATTTTTATAAATTAATTTTCTATTAAATTAAGATTATTATATACATTTCCTACTTTATAAATTAAAGAACATATTGTCGTTGCTCTAGCGAATATGTTTTTTGCTGAATTTCGAGTAAAAATAACTCATTTAATTTTGATCATTGTTTATTTTTGAACCAACCAATATATCATTATATGGTTTATTCGACCAATAAATGGTTAAAAAAAAACAATAACAAAATTTTAAAAATATTTTAACATAACCGATTACATCAGAGCTGTTACAATATTGGTTTTTGTATGTAAAGCTAAATTATTAATTAAAACAAGTTACTGTTCCAAACGATATTATTATTATTTTAAAAAATATGTGCAAGAAGTTTTACCGCCATAACTTCCATTAAATTTTTGAAAATAGTTGAGAATTTTCCTAAGGGTAGTTTTAAATTCTGGGCTTGCATCGGTATGATAATCTCAATGTCTTGTTAAGAGTCTTGCCACAGATACACTATTGTCTCTGAATGTTGTGTGGGTAAAAGTGAAAGTAGTCTAAGTAAAAAAAAAATATTTATTAGTTCCTTTTAAACCTTTTCACTTTAAGCCAAATAATAGTTCAATATGGTTTTCGTGAAATTGTCCAACTGGAACCTTATATGAATGATTGTTATTTTAACGTTAAATGGATTTTGTCAAGTCGTAATTATAAAAATAGTCAAAGTCAAAATTTAAAATAACTTGTTGCCAAAAACTTTTCGATAAAAGTAATGACAACGACTGTAAAAATGTTTTTATTAATTAAGAAAAATATTATCGTTATACTTTGCTGCACATGTCTTTATTATATTAAACAATTTTAGTTTTATTTAGATTTTTCATTGATGCAGTTTAACTGTTTCAATATAATGTTTGCAATATACTCATTTGAAATTAAAAAAAAAACATAAATATGGATTTCACTTACGAAATTAATATAATACTATGTTTACACACGCGCCTTAGTTGGCAATTTATAATATTTTCGTAATTCACCGCCTTTATTGAGCTCAATTTACCATACTATAATTACTTACTATAATTACTTATAAATTGAGCAATATATACTTTATTGTTTCACTTATTATTCAAAACTCGAAATACAACTCTTGAGAAGTATGCTCAGTGAGAAGAAAATTCTAAAGGTGGTATTTGTAATGTCAAACAAATAAATATACAAAAAATAAAAATTAAGGAAATGAAAAATGGTTGATAGAAATTTTAATCAAATGTTGAAATAAATTCATATACATACATAGAACTACGTATAAATATAATTGTAAATATATTTTATGAACATGAAAGAAAATTGAAGAGAAGGCATTATTTGACTTGTTATAAATACATCGTATTTTAACAGCTATCAAATGCTAACGGAGTAACTTAAATTGAGTATGTGTGAACACTTATTTTAATTGCTCAATTAAGACTTAATTAAAAATATAAAAAATATCAGTCTGAACAGGGTATAAGAATTAAAAAATTTATTTTTTTTTAAGTTTTAATTGAAAAAATTTTGGAAAAAAGTTCAACGATTATTTAAAATTAAATTAAAGTTTTTATAATAATATAAAACAATTGTAATTATTTAATGCACATCTGTAATTGAATCTTTAGAATTATTTTATTAAAGTATTTTATAAAGTATATCAGCAAATACAGTGCTCCATGTATGAGACTAAACAAAAATTATTTTTAAAAATCTATATTAGATGACTTTTTTATTCATTTTACCTTAACGAATCAGACCAAAAATATTGGATTATTTTCAGTATATAAAGTAGTAGACTAATAAGAGAAGAAAAATATAACGATGTTATATATTAGCATCTTTTCAGTTTTCAAAACCTTTAACTTATTAATAATAAATATTTATGAATTACTATATTTTGTTTATTTGTGGTGGGATTGTCTAACTAATTTTAAAAAATAATCTGTGAGATAGTTCGACCTTTGAAAATAATATATCTGTATTAGATACACACAAATTTGCACATTCATATAAAGCTTTCAATTATTAGGAAATATAAGTTAAATAGCTTAGAGAAGATATTAATCTCGTGACATATACACTGTGACAGCCTTCTTGCAATTATCAGCATGTTGTAACATTTTTTTTTCAATCACTAATAATTTTAGATAAGAATGTTTCTCCTACTTAAGTTAGTTATTAGGAGTAAGCATTTATTATGTTTCTGAAATCAAGTAGCATAAATATATTAATCTATAGAGGAAATATCAAAGTCTATTAATATCTTGTGTTCTTTTCAACTTCCAGTGATTTCGCTTCACTGCGTACCCCGTCACAACTGGCGTTGATTCTAGAAAAGAAAACGACTTCACACTGCCGATTAATACCTCCGAAAATTCTTGTCGCCTTTAATGGCATCTAAACTTAATATGTGTCCTTGATGCTCAATCTCAAGCTTGCCATTTCTAGAAATTCGCATATTATATGTACTGCTGTCTTAGCGTCATTGAGACGTATTCTACAAATATTTTGGTCTTCAATATGTATCGTTTTCAAATAATATTTCATATTTCCATTTTCTCTAACTACTGTTGTTACCCAGTTTATTGCACTCCAAACAAATCCGAAAACCTTAACTGTAGCCTTTCTAATAGCCTCTTCTGATACAATAAGAACCTCTCAACAAGTGGCTTCGTTCATCCACAATGGTAGGTTTAAAGAGTCTTTCGCCTACATCAACCCAAAAACCGGGACAATTCTGGTCCCGCATATAGTTCATCAGTCAGCTAATTCCCAGCTACGCCTACATGTTCCTTAACTCACATCAGAATCATCTCTTGTGCAGCAGTACTCCTAATAAGCTTTGGAATATACTTAAGCACCAAAAAACTGTTCACATCCATCCACTGCACACGTTTTGTAATCGCCTAGTTAGTTTTTCCAATGTGAATTCTCTTTCTTTGTTTTCCTGCATGTGCAGCTAACTATAGATCTTCGCCTCATAGATCTCAAGAGAGTAGAAAGAAGTCCCTGCCTTTTATTAAGGGCCCTTAATCAATTCCTTAAGAATTTTTTCCCTATACCAAGAAGAACCATTTGCTTTTTGGAGGAATATAAGAAGAAAACATCTTTGTAAAAATTCAAAGCACATTTACGCAAACAAAACTTCTTGTAGAAGTTATTTGTCGAAAATCTTAACAAAACTTTTTTTTTACAATTTCTCTTTTATTTTTTTGATAAATGACGTATACATACATATACCAGAGATGGAATAGTTAATGTTATAGTCATTTGTTTATTTTTAATGTGTTAAATAATATATTGTGAATTGTACAATTGTAAACGCTTTTATATATTTTGTACTAACCTACGATCATATTTGTGTTGGGGGACTATCGAACCAGACTACTGTTGTTTCAAGTACTTTTTTACCCTAGTTGCTTTCCAGTGCTTTCATGTCTAGTAAGCGGCATACGTTTCTTCACCGAGCGTCACTACATGCCTTTCCTCTAGACTAGAATATTATTTCATATTGCCGACTGGTAATTGCCAACAATCCTAATCGCAAAGTCCCTCGTTACCACTACCATGTTTGTTAGACTGAGGACCTTTAAGGCATTCACATTTAATGCATGTCTACCTGTGATCCTTAGTCTACTGCAATGTAAGTCTGCTTAACCTCTTTAAGTATGAGGTCCAGGATTCTCATATGCTCCATCAGTAAAAATACCATGCCATTATTTTGAATAAGCCACCTTCACTCAACTCATGCGCTCTATCGGCATCAGGATCTTCCCAAACTCTTAAAGGTCAAGATCCAGGATTCTCCTATGTTTTATAAGTAAGGATAATGATTTCAAAATCCTCGAGCATAATCCCTCGACTTATGAACTCCATCGGCATATAAATCTCTCTTATCTCTTTATGTAAGAGGTCCTGGATTCTCCCATGCCTCAGTCAAAGGTGCTGGTAATGCCTCTATACCGCGGGCTAGCAACAACACCAAGGCGTAAACAAGGTAATATGATGACGGGGGGTAAAACCTACATACATTAATCTATGATATTTTATACTGTAAATTATTAAGTCACTTATCAGAAAGTGTTTAAAAATCTGTAAAACATTCCTCTTTAAAAATCATTTAAAAAATATTAAGTCTCTTGGATAATAATTAAATTGTTTAATGCAAAAGATCATTACTTTTATACAGCAGTTGCAAATAATGCCGTTTATATCCATGAAACGCAACAAGGCTAATAATCATTAAATCCCACTTTCAACCATTTGAATTAATATCGTAAAAATGTCAGTGAAAATAAAGTGATGACTTTTTCCTCCTAACGATTAAGGTCATTCTGTGTATTTTACAGAAAACTACTTCCTACACTTACGTTCGAACACATGTCTATGTATGCTAGAATGGGATATTATATATGTATTATACAGACAGATAGATATGTACATAATCTCAATGCCTTTTAAGTTAAATTGAATGAATAGTTATATGCTCATATACGTATAAATGTGTTTCGACTATCATGTATATATGTCTACATATAAGTAAATATTTTTATTCTCACAAATCTCTTACAAAAACACACATTTACAGATACTCAACTAAGGAAGCGGCAACACATGCAATTGTTGCTCTACACAATACGGAGATAAATCAACAGTTGGTTAAGTGTGCGTGGGGCAAAGAAAGCGGCGAACCGTTACATATGGCTGCCTTAGCGAGTCAAGCACTTGGACACGGATTTCCGTTTGGTACAGCAGCTGCAGCCTATGGACAACACGTAGCCGGATATTGGTATCCTTCAGCTCCCACTACCTACCAAACAGCTGCTGCTGCTGCAACGGCACCAGCAACACCAACAGCAACAGCAAATACTTTACAACCCGGTCAATACTTGCCAGGAATGCAAGGATTTACAACATTTGGACAGTTCGGCGGTTATCAGCAAGGTTTTATGGGGTAAGTTAAAGAATATTAATATTTTCTTTTATTTTCTTACAAAGTCTATGGGTTTTTATTTATTTTGGTAAAAGGTATTTTATTACTTATTATAGAGAAGCTAATGAAAAAGGAGAAAAATATGTAGTTTAACTTAAAGAAACCTGTTAAATTTGTCTTAGTCGAAGTAGATTTTTTTATACCCGCCACCAAAAAAATGGTGGGGGTATATTCATTTTGTCATTCCGTTTGTAATACATCGAAATATCCATTTTAAACCCCATAAAGTATATATATTCTGAATCAGGGTTTGATTTGATGACGATCTAGCTATGTCCGTCCGTCTGTCCGTCTGTTCGTCTGTTGAAAGCACGATAGAGGTCGCACCGAAAAAGCTAGGGGGCTCAAATTTTGCCAGAATCTTTCTTATATACAAGGTTTGTTTGGTATTGAAAATGGGCTAAATCGGATTATTAGGAAGAGAGTTATAGCTTGTAAAGCAAGAGTAGGTCGAAAAAACCGTGTCCTTCAAACATCGAATAAAATGGAACTGTGTCCAAACGCATTAACGTAGACTCATGAAACTTCGAATATATATTTCCTGAGTAAAAATAATATTTTTTCCCGAAAATTATCTAAATCTATGCATTAGAAGAGGAGTTATAGATCAAAATGTACGAAAATTTATACCGCACAGTGTATTTTTCGGTATATTTAAAAACAAAAACGTCATAAAAGCAACAAAATTGCATTTACGACTCTGAAATTTTGCACACTTTGCTTTTTAGTGAGACGCTTTTTTTTAACGGAAAATCAATGTGCCACGCCCACTTTTACGTCCACCTCCCATATAACGATTTACTCAAAATTCATATAATTTCTCTATTAATAAATATTTTGGAATTATAAAGGAATATAGTAAAACACCTAAGTTGTACTCATTCGCAAAAATAACTTTGACACGCCTACTGTAACGCCCACTTTTCACGTTATATACCGTTAATGAAATTTAGAAGCTCATAAAACCGCCAAAATTAGAGGTATGATGATAAATTTTGCTACGTCTATCCCCCTAGGCAATTTTATTACTATGCCAAAAAATTAAGGTGCCACGCCCACTTTTACGCCCACCTCCCATATAACGTTTTACTCAAAATTCATATAATTTCTCTAATAATAAATATTTTGGAATTATAAAGGGCTATAGTGAAACACCTAAGTTGTACTCATTCGCAAAAATAACTTTGACACGCCTACTGAAACGCCCACTTTTCACGTTATATACCGTTAATGAAATTTAAAAGCTCATAAAACCGCCAAAATTAGAGGTATGACGATAAAATTTGCTAGGTATTTCCCACTAGGCAGTGTCATTACTTTGCCAGAAAATTAAGGTGCCACGCCCACTGTTACGCCCACCTCCCATATAACGTTTTACCTAAAATTCATATAATTTCTATATTAATAAAGATTTTTGAATAATGAAGGGCTATATTGAAACCCCTATGTTGTACTCATTCGCAAAAATAACTTGGACACGCCTACTATAACGCCCACTTTTCACGTTATATACCGTTAATGAAATTTAAAAGCTCATAAAACCGCCAAAATTAGAGGTATGATGATAGAATTTGCTAGGTATATCCCACTAAGAAATGTCATTACTGTGCCAGAAAATTAAGGTGCCACGCTCACTTTTACGCCCACCTCTCATATAACGTTTTACCTAAAATTCATATAATTTCTCTACTAGTAATGATTTTAGAATAATAAAGGGCTAGATTGAAACACCTTAGTTGTACTCATTCGCGAAAATAACTTTGACACGCCTTCTATAACGCCCACTTTTCACATTATCTACCGTTAATGAAATTTAAAAGCTCGTAAAAGCGCCAAATTTAGAGGTGTGATGATGAAATTTGCTAGGTATATCCCCCTAGGCAATGTCATTACTGTGCCAGAAAATTTAGGTGCCACGCCCACTTTTACGCCCACCTCTCATATAATGTTTTACCAAAAATTCATATAATTTCTTTACTAATAATGATTTGGGAATAATAAAGGGCTATATTGAATCACCTAAGTTGTACTCATTAGCAAAAACAACTTTGACACGCATACTATAACGCCCACTTTTCACGTAATCTACCGTAAATGAAATTTAAAAGCTCATAAAACCGCCAAAATAAGAGGTATGATGATCAAATTTGCTACGTATATCCTTCTAATCAATGTTATCGTTGTGCCAAAAAGTTTTGGTGACACGCCCACTTTAACGCCTACCTCCCATATAACGGTTTATCTTAAATTCATGTAATTTCTCTACTGACAAAGTTTTTGGGAAAATAAAGGACTATATTGAAATATCTAAGTTGTATTTGTTAGCAGAAACTTTATTGACACGACTACTTTAACACCCGCTTTCATTGAAAGACTACATTTACAAAAGCATTTTAGTAGCATATCGAAGTTATAAAGGGTGGTTAAATTTTAAGGACCGATGTTGAATTTAAATATAGCACAAATTATTTAGGATATTATTAGTATTTCATTTTGTAATTATAATATTTGTATGGTTCAATTATGTATTTAACAAAATATCGGCCAAATGGCCCCCCCATCCTTGACGCCACTCCTCTATCTGATGGTCCAAATTTTCAATGACAATGTTGATGCTCAATTATTGGGCATGATGATGAGTCGAGGTTGACTGCTCTTTTGCCACACTATCGCAAAAAACAGCAATAGTTCCCATTCAACGAACTAAGAAGGCATTCACAGATTTTCTAACATTTTATACAGACCTGTTTTGCAGAAATTTAAATATTTTTTACAATTCTCCCGATTGTGGATGAATTTGAACGATTATGTTGATTAAAAGAATCACGAAGTGCACAAAATGCATTTTGATTTGAACGCCCATTCTTATAAAAAACCTGAATAACTTTAAAGCGTTGCTCATTTTCGTATCGTTTCACGGATCAAATTGAGTAAGTTTGAAATTGAGAAATGTCAAGTGAAATGCAGAAAACAAATTTAAAGACTAGGTGTAGTTCACCTTCAACATGGGCCCTTAAAATTTAACCACCCTTTACAAAGAAAGTGATACATATGTTATTATAAAGAGATTATTCCATAGCGATTAACAAAATAATAAATATTGTGCTTTAAATGTACACAAAATTGGTAGTGGGTATAAAAGATTCGGCACAGCCGAATATAGTGCTCTTACTTGTTTTAATTTAATATAAAATTTCCATATGAATATTTGTCAAGGTGCAAATTATGTACTGTTGAATTCACAAAAAATTTTTAGGTTCATTAAAAGTTTATTTGACAAATTTCTGTACAATAGCTGTCAAGTAAGTCTTTAATAAATAAAAAATATTTTCAATGAATACTGTAGCTAAATTACTGCACAATTTTCTAAGACTTTGTTAAAATGTAAATAAAAAAAATTTATAATTAGCATTAAAGGTTTCCTTAAAAAAATAATTTTAAAAAATACTTTATTAATAAGACAATTTCCCAATTTTATAAAAATGTTTATTTAAAGAAAAAAAAAAAAACTTTCATAAAATCTTTTGAAAATCTCGCAAAAAAAATCTGAAATATTCCCATTAAAGAAGTTCACTACCGAAAGTGCTTTTCGAATCGCGACATACGAAACATTTTTTGGTTCCTATAATAACAGAATATTATAAATAAATTCTATTGACATATAATTTAAAAAATAAACACAAATTGACTGCATGGGTCTTACTAGATGAGCAAAACCATAAAAAGTAATTCGGGTTCGAGGCAAATCATCGCCTTTTTTTAAACTATCTCAAACCTACTACAAGTGCAATATAAAATTGTAACTTCTGAATTGTTCATAACCAGTTTCTTGACAGAAGTCTCCAAAGAAATAAAAAACGAACCGAAAACAAGTAAGAGTGCTATATTCGGCCGTTCCGAATCTGATAATACCCTTCACCATCATGTACATAGGTATAATCCCACGTCGTATCTTAACCTATATTTTATGTTATGCGCCATTTTTCTTTATTATTTTCGACGCCATCCTCAATTTTAAATTTTTACGTAGTTCTATGCAATCTACTAATCAAGCCCTTTTATTTGATACCCATATTGATGGGGTTAAAAAAATTTTACATTTTTTAATGATTTGCTGTATACTACTGGTCAAGCCCTTTCATTTGATACCAATATTGAGGGGGTTCAAGATGTTACATTTAAGAATACCAGATTTTGCCTATATATAAATTCATTGTCCGCCATTTTGTAGTGGCGACCAACATGAATTTTAATTTTGTTATGGTGCTTATATTGCGCTAGTCAAGTCCTTTCAGATGATACCAAAATTGACTCTCTCGGTTGTCTAAAAGCCGAAAAAATTGGTTTTCAATTGTAAACTTTTGGAATATATATTTTTCAAAGAACAGTTTTGCATATAACTTTACCGATAAGAGTACGCTTTATCTAAAATTTTTCGCGAATATCTCTAAAGGCATATTATATCTACAAATAGTAGCAAAGGTACCTATAAATTATTCTATGGCTAACAAATTTTAATTTTGGTGATAAAAGTGTTGCTCATATATCAGAAAGTTATTGAGTGATTATGCTGATTTCTAATAGCAATTACTTTCCGAATATTTCCAATACCACACCCAGATCTGAGGAACATATGGTTGCTTCTGAAAGTTGATTTCAACCAATACACGAACAGACGGTCAGACGGACAGACGAACAGACGGTCAGGGCTTAATCAACTCCTCTTTTAGGAAGCTTTTTGAAAATATATACCTTATGAGGTCTGAAATGAAAATTGTAGAAATTACATACGGAAAGACAAAGCTATATATACCCTTGTGCACCATAGGTGAAGGGTATAAAAGCGGAACAATCTTCATAACGATAATGTAAGCTCACACACATCGGCTCAGGCATGGAACTTTTTGAGCACTCAAAACGTCGACTAAATGAATCATCAGTCGTATAATTCTGATTTGTCGTGGAATGACTTATTTTTGTACCCGAACATAACAACTAAATCGCAAGGTCAACATTTCTCGTCACCTTATAAAACGGTTGATGAACTCAAAGTGCTTATTTTGAAGGCACCCCTACCGGAGTAAAAGAAAGTGTTTAGAAAACAGATTAACACATTTTCAAAGTGTATTGATCTACATTAAGAATATGTTTAAAAGCAATAAAGTCATTTTTGATTTAAGTTTACTTTTTTTGATGCAAAAGCCAAATGCAGCAAAAGGAGAGCAAAAACCAATTTTGTGTACTATGAAAATTTAATAAAAAAATATATCAGGAATACAAACATTGAAAGAAGAATGTCACTTAAAGCGATTTGTAATTTATATACTTGAAAATGTTCCTATCTTGACATAAGACGTTTCGTCAAATGTGTACTAGTTTATTTTAGCGATTTATAATTTATATACTTGCAATTTTCTCATCTTGACATAAGACGTTTCGTCAAATGTGTACTAGTTACATGCACATTGGGCGGAATATTTATTATTATACCATTTTCTTTAACTTGCATTTAATATTGGTATAAACTAACTGCCAATTTATATTTCTTTATTTCTTTCAGAATGGGTGTTCAAGTGCCCGCCACATGGCAGAGTATACCAGCTCAGACACCTTTACCAGGCGCAACAGCACCACAAATTACACAGGCCATTAGCAGTTCTCTGCCACAAACTGCTGGAGTAGTAGCATATCCCATGCAACAGTATCAAGTTAATCCACAGGTAAAATTATAAAATAAAATTAAATTAAATAGTCTTACTTCCTCTGCTATAGTACAAAACATACACTCTATCATTTTTCAAGTCCTAATATTGATATTCAATTGAACTTATTACACGTTTTTACTATATGTATATTTTAAATATATTATAGATTGCCGAAGATGAATGGCTGGCACCGGGCCTTCTGGTGTAGCTGCCATGATGACCTCCAATAAAAGGAGATACTTGTTATACAGCAGCAGTAACATCAACAGCAAACTTGAGTACGGGCTTAGTGTCGTGTGCCTATCCCAAGGCTTTAGTAGCAACTAATAATTCTACAATAACAGCAGTAGCAGCACCTACTAATACTACTAACTCGACAGCGCCTTTTTATATGCAGCAGACAACACTAAATTGTCTACCACAACACCAACAACATCACCAGCAATTGCAATATGGGAATCATTATCCTTATTATATTTATCAGCAGCAGGTATTAAACAACGATTTCACTTCTTCAATGGACATGTACAAAGATCATCATAAATATTCTATAATTACAATATAAAATCTTTACATTGTTGGCTTAATGAATGAGTAATCTAAGACATAAAACACAAACATAAATGAAATTTAAAAATAATACATAAAAAATATAACAAATTGTTAATAGACAAAAATATATATTTGTTAACAAAGAAAAGAGCAATTATTTAATATATAAGTACTAATGACTAACATAATATATAAGTAACTAGAGAATACAAGTTTATAGAAACACATATGATTTATTGTCATTAGTTTTACTCACAAACATACATACATACATACATACATACATACATACATATACATATTCATATACATAACCATGTATATTTAAACATATAGTTAAGAAGATGATGTGATAGACACCCGTATGCGCAAAGTTTTCAAGAGTGTTTTTATTGAAATAAATGTGAATTAAAATAAAAAAAATGCTCTTTTGTTTGGGTTATTTCTATGTTATTTTTGATTAGCACTGCGAAT
Organism: Phyto melanocephala; assembly: GCA_941918925.1. NCBI lineage: Eukaryota > Metazoa > Arthropoda > Insecta > Diptera > Rhinophoridae > Phyto > Phyto melanocephala. The sequence goes on along the minus strand of OW799233.1, from coordinate 138,805,608 downwards.
AAAATGTTTACCTTGAATTTTATTTTTAATGTTTAACTACCTTATTAACAAAAAAATTTAAAAAAAATGTATAAATAAATTTTTTTATTATTTAATTATTTTTTTACAACAATTTATTATTTATTTCTTTTTTTTATATTTATTGTTTATGACTAAATTGTAGATCGTTCACGACGATAAGAAACTTACCTGTGTGAGCTTGATTTAACAACTGGAAATATATTATTTTTTGTGAAAGCAAAAATGACAAATATTTTATTTGTTTTAACTTAATTCAAATATGTAGAGCATAAACTTATGATCTCCAAAATATTTCTTGACAGTCATTCCTTGTTAAACCGAGAACAAGATTTCTTAGCGATCTTCTGTCACCCTATTAGGCTTCTTATTTTATTTATCACGCATGTTAATGCAGAGAAATATTACGGCACCGATATCTAAAAAATTTTTACCTTACACAACTTTATTATCTCTTTTCTAGCTTCCTCTTATTAAATTACCATGATTGGCTGATTATCGTAGTAGTTCATTAAAAGTTAACTGTCAAGTTAAATAATGACACCGAATTGTCGAGATCATATCGCTCGGTAGAATCTATCCTTTAACAGTAAGTTTACGAATTGGTTTATGTTTTCTTGTAGCCGTGAGATGTATTAACAGAACATACAGTCTGACATCAAATGGCCAAGAGAGGTCATCAACGAGTTTGCCTATGATTATTCGTCTCTTGGCGGCAAGGGCAAGACTTTCGCAGAGAAGGCAGAAAACTGATTCCTCTTTCTGCAAATCCAGTCAACTGAAGTAATTCTTCTAAGCGGAAGGCCAAGTAATCTTGCAAGTTTTCGTTATTTTCACTTACCTCAAAATGTCGTCCCGAATTGACTAGAAAGTTGCGAAGAACGCCTGATGTGAAAAAAGTTCTATGCAGTTTAGCATCTATATCAGTATCTTGTTTTTATTAGTGCCCTTCTGTATTGAGATTGCATTTGCATTTAAAATATTTAGGGCATAACTCCCCTGGCCTGCTTATCCACACACTCGAGAAGTCACCATGGCCCCTGTGCGCTGGGACAACAAGCCTTGATAACTTTTATCTTAATTCACTGACTGTTTGCAAGTAATAGTAGAATTGAGTCATCTTATATACCAAATGTATAATTAGCAAACTAACTGTCCTACTATTTTACATTTGTGTTGAGTTGGCTTTGGCAAATCATTATGAATAAATTACCAAATCTACCTGGTTACGAAAATTAACTGTGAATATTAGTCACCTATTTGGCCCTATGTTTTATCTGTATTATTGCGATTTATCACTGACGACATCTGTATATTTTACTTTTTAAAAAAAGAATATCACTAGCGCATTATGATTAATATTCTTTTTAAATAAGTATCGATGAAATGTTTTGATCCGCAATTAGCTGATTTTGAAAAATACTACTATCATGCGATTTGATTTCTCCCTATTATTTTCTTTGAGCTACGTTAAGTCACTAGTTAAAGCTGACAATTGATGCCTGTGAGCTGAAAGTTGTTCCGCCTATTTGTAACAAAGCCATAGTAAAGCTCGAAAAATTGACCCAATTTGGACGCCAAGAATGAGCGTGGTCAAAAAACCATTTTTTAAAATATAAATGCAATGAAACCCATAAAATTATATGTAGTTCGAAAGATAGTGTTTAAGAGTCTGTCCGCAAAATTTAAAGGTTTATGGAATTTTAAAACAAATTCGATATTTAAGAAAGCTGAGGGGCAAAAAGTTATTCGCACATGATTGCAAGTTTGAAATTTTTATATAATACAACTGAGACGTTATAACTCAGTTTATCGTGACACTAGCTATAACTCGTTTAATAATTCCTATAACATTTCATACAAAAACCAGCTAAAATGTATTTATTAAACTAACTCTAATTAAAGCATTAGTTGTTGTTACTAAAAAGAAGAACAAAAAAACATCAACAACATTATTGAGTACTAACTCACTGACAAAATTAACATGCATATAAAATCAATCAATAATGGATTTTCATCCGTCCTTTTTGAAAACTTTCTCTTAATTTAACAAAAAAAAATAATTACATAGAAATATATAAACACACATACACACATGCTAATAAATCATATTATGTTTAAAAATTATAATAAAAAGCATAAAAATATATAAAAACTGAATTGTTGCAAAATATATTACAAAACTAAATATAAAAAAAAAATCATAATAACAAATAATAAAGGAAATAAAGATTAATAAAGAATATAGATTAAATTTATAAATAATTAAAAAAAATTAAAATAACCCCCAAAAAAAATATGTAAGATAAAATTTGAAATGGAATTAGACATAGAAATATTTAATACAATAATAATAACGAAAATAAAATAGAATAGAATTAGTATTAGTATAGCAGAAAATCAATAGATAGATATTAAACAGTATTTATAATAGAAATAATGGAATTAAAAGTGATTTGCATGACAAGACAACAATCTTTGAAGTCTGCAAAATTTAAGAAAAAAATGTCAAATATTAGTTACTACTGCACAAGAGATAAAATCAAAAAAAATCAATAGAAACAATTAGAAACTAACCAGAAAAATATATTGTTTTTAAGAAAAAAATTTTATATTTTTAAGAGCAAATGCACAGATTAAGCAAAATAAATTAGAAAAAAAATAATATGTTTGAATGTAGAATATTAAATCCAAATGGATTTTGGAATAGTTAAAGTAAATGAAATTTTAGTAAATTAAAATAAGACAAACAAAAATAACATCTTGTATGTAGTGCATTAGGAGTAATAAAATTAGTGTTTTATTAAGAAATAAATATGTTCAATAGCTGTTTAAAACATAAATTCATGTATGTACAATATTACTATTTGTTATTTACAATATATTTATATATATATACATATGTATATACATATGCCTATGGAGAAAAAAATACTATATCGATCATATTGTATATATTTAAAGGAATGAATTTGATGCTTGAGTTTTACATATAAAAAACGTTCTAGTCATACATTGCGTATGATTAATATTTAATTTTCTGTTTATAAAGTATTCGCCAGAGACTACAAGTATTTAGAAACAATCTAGAATGTAGAACGGCTCTAAAGGCTTGGTTAGCCGACTGTTGATGGAATGTAACCGCGCCGTTTACTTAACGTACGACTTTAGTGTAGTTATAGAAAATTTAAAAACGTACCATATGATTTTTACATAAGCAACCAAAACGAAAGGTGTTGTCAACACGATGGTTTAAAATTTATGGAAACGTTTTACAGCGATTTTTTTTTTAAACAGCTTAGGACATTTAAATGCGGCTTTTAAAGTTTCTTGAATAGTACTTTTAATATAGACGAATATTTATTTTATATACAACGTATATTATATAAAACCTTGCTTTTAATATTTTGCAAAACACAGCAAGCAAATGTTATCTTATATATTTTATTTTTATGGGAGTGTTGCGATTTCTTGTACGATTAATACGATTAATAATCAATTGTAAGGTCTAAGTGGATGTGTATGCATGTCATAATTTTTTATGTCACCCGTGGTCGTGATTAGATGAAAAATTTATCAAGCATGAGTATGCGTGATTAAGAAATCTCGCAAAACTTAGGATAAAATGTTAAAAAATTGTGGTTCAAACCGAAAGAAATTTGGTATCTTTGTTTCTCTACGTCATAATCAAAGAAGTTCCGGCATATACATACATAATATCTTTTCATAAGCGCTCGAAAAAAACCAATGAGAGAATGTGCGTGATTAAAAAATGTTAATTATTTGAACTTATATTTATTATGCGTGTTTTTTGTTGTACACTATAAACAAGGTACAGCAGTTTGATTTATGTACATAAAAGAAAAAATATATACATATTTTTAATTTTTTTACTAAAAATCAAAAGATTGTTTTGTTGATTTAACAAGTAAATATAGAAAATTGTAGATCAATTATTTTAAACAAATGTAAAAGAAATATAAATTTGATCGCTCGTCTTCTTTACAATTTAGGTATGGCTAAAAACTTTTCGTAGGTAAAAAAATTGATTGCCCATTTTCATTATGAAATTTTTGGAAACTTTCTACATAATATTATGTACACACTTTATTTACATATGTAAATAAATAAAAAAAAAATTATAAAAATTTTTTATATTAGTTACTTGTTTGTTTTTTAACAAAGAATTTTCCATTTATGTGACTTCAAAAATCAACAAGTTGACATCAGTTTTAATAAATGTCACGTAGAAACGTAATGATTTTCTATTTTTAACAGGTTCGGACGTTACAGCTACATTACATAACATTACTTTAACTGCACAAACTGTTTTATACATAACAGAAACGATCAGCCATTCCGTTCCGTTAGAGAAACATTTCATTCCGGTCGGCTAATCCAGCCTTAACTCGTACTTGTTAGGAAAGTAAGTTTTTAATTGATTTGAATTCATTTCACACAAATACACCTCAATACAAAAATTTAACAACACACACAAAAAAATACAATATGATAACACAGTTTATGTTACTTTTTTACGCACATCATTTATGACAAACTATTTCACATTTAGGAAGTCAGTAAGAATGAATGCTTTTATACAATTGATTCAGAAGTCGTCAAATGTTATTCGCTTTGTACACCTTTTAATTTTTTTTGCTCGGAATATGCATAACTTTACTCATTTTATAAGAAATTAATGAAAAGTCGTTCAAGTATCGGGAACTAAATATCTTAATTGTATGGTTTAATCTAAGATAAAACTTAGAGCCTTAAATGTATATTTTTTTCAGTTTCGTATATTTCTAAAGAAAAAAAATTTTATTTGCTTCAAATAATAAGTAATATCTAATTATCTAAGCTAACTTAAATAAAACGTTTGCTTCCTAGATAGTTTTGTATAATTTAGGTGCTTACTTAATAATCTAGACAGTTAATTATTAGAAAAATTCAACGCACATATTTGACATACACTTTATTCGCCTGCTCTGCGACCAGGTGAAACCGTATAACAAAAATTCACTTTTTAATGTTAATAAAAAATTCGGTATTGCCACTATGGGCATCACATAACAGAGAGTAATCCAAAATCAAAAAATTATACTTAAATATTTTTAGAAATTTTGCAAATATTTCCGAAATAATTTCTGACGTATCCTGTGTTAAAATTACCAGGATAAAGAAGAATAAAATTTTCGAAAGAATTTTCGAAAAAATTTTGACGAACTAGATTTTGTTTTCATTCTTTGAATTCTTTGTTTGTTTGTAGTTTAATTATTAAGCCTGTTTGAAAATTTTAAAAGATATCACTTTATGACAATGCGACACTTAGAACACCTTGCGAATTCATCGAACATGTTTATTAGAGGTCTTAAAATACTTTTAGTTTGTAAACTTTAAGAAAAAATAAATAAAATAAATTAACAAGGCTAAAATTTGCTCTTTGGAGACAAAGCTTAATTAATAAAATAGATTTAAGATCTGACAAAAAATTTAACAATAATGTAAATCTTCTTTAAGAAATTTGAGTTACAACAAAAGCTACCGTAGACCGGTTTAACTATTACAAACTAAAGTGCTATTCTGCGGGTATAGAGCGAATAAAATTTAAAATGTAATATTCAAGATTTAAAGCTGATAAAGGTCTATTTGGTTATACAAAACTTCTTGACTTTTAAGAACTAAACAAACAATATTCAGATGATAATGAAAATATATAACATTTTTTTATCTTACTAGGATAAACTTATGATGACTTTTTGAGCATACTCGTATAGCGTATAAATTACTCGGAAATTTTTGAAAATAAAAAATATTTGCAATTAAAAATAAAATAGCAGTTAAATATGTTATATATATTCTCACTTGATCTATCGTTAAATCTGCCACACACTGAATTCATTCCTTTTAATATCTGTAAAAAAAACTTTTATTTTTTTGATACTTTAATGACTTGTTTTGCTTTTAAAAAATATATAAAGGAATATGTTAAACAACTAAACTATATAAACTTATATAAATTAATAAACAAATACACAATAGTATAAAATAACTGTTAAATTATTGTATTATTATCAAAACACAAGTGAATGTGTTTTAGAAATTAAAATAGAATATAAAAAAATATATTTATTGTGTTAGTCTTCATAGAAGCTTAATTAAAAATATATGTTGTGTCTGTCTGTAAATAAAATATATAAACATAATTGCATAACTATACATAAAATCATAAATATACTTACAAAACATATACATTTAAAAGAAAATTTACACCCCATATATGTATACAACAAACTAAAATACACATTCACACAAACAATATACACGAACACGATAATAATAATAAAATCGAATGAACATTAAAAACAAAAATTAAATCATACATGATGTTAGAAATAAAATATTTTCCACGCGTATGTTTGTATTGAATGTTTTATATACACACATACGTACATACATATAAGAACATAGATACGTTTATAGCTTTATAATGATTATTTAAACTAGACTTAATAACTAATAGCATTAAAACAAAATCACTTTTAAGTACACATCCATATATATGTACGTGTAAGTATGTAATAACAATGTAGACCAACCTATAGAAATGGAACAATTTAATTAACATTTATTTATGTGTTTGAAATTGATTTTCAATTCCCTATATGGTTATGAAGCGTAAAATATTTAAGCGTATTTGAAATTTTCTGGTTTATATTTTATGTTGCTAAGTTTTTAGATATCAAATGAGACATTAAGACATTTTTATTGTTGAATAAAAAAAAAATTATTTTCGACTGATAGCGAAAAATTATGAAATTTTCAAAATTGTTTTTTCGTGTGTATTTCTAAAAGCTTGTTATTCTGCTGTAAGAATTTACTATCTTAATAAGTTCAGCCTTTTAAATAGTAACAATCCTTATGCCTCACTGTTGCTAACGACACTCAGAATACAATACAGTCAAAAAGTAAGGGATTTCTTACTTCAAAGCAACAAGCGATTAAGAAGCAATTCTTATTTTTTCATTGTTCCAACATATTAAGTTACATGTTAATTACTTAGTTTCAAATGATAAAAAATAAATTTTTTAATATCCCTAAACACTTGGGCGTATAAATGTATAATTAATAAAGGTTACAGATGGAGTAAAACCAAATTTAAAAATTCATATAAAGCAGATTTCATATGGAACTATATTTTCCAAAAAATTTTTGTTTGTATGGCTGAATCTATTTTTATACCCTTCACACAGTGAAAAAGGGTATATATAGGTTTGTCATTCCGTGTGAAATTTCTACAATTTTCATTTCCGACCCCATAAAGTATATATTTTCTGAAAGCTTATGAATAGGGAAGTCGATTAAGCTCTGTCAGTCTGTCAGTCTGTCCGTCTGACCGTCTGTACGTGTGTATGTTGAAATCAACTTTTTGAAGCCCCCCGACATCGCTTGGACCCGGGTGAGGTATTAAAATATCAGAAATATTCGGGAGTAGATCGCTATTGAAAATCAGAAACATCGGTACATAAACGACTGAGATATGAGCAAAAACCCACGACCACCTCGATTTTTTTTTCACAAAAACAACATTACAACAACAACATACATACATACAAACGTGTATACTGGTTAGAGAAAACGTGGCATCGAATCCCAGCTGAGCCAAAAAAATGTTTTTTTTTATATTTTAAAAATTTTTTTTTAATTTTTTTTTTATATTTTTTTTTTTTTTAATTTAATATATTATTTATATTTTTATTATTTTTTTTTGTTTTATATTAATTATATATATTTTAATTATTTTTTTAAAATTTTTTTTTTTAATTTTTTTTTTAAATTTTTTTTTAAAATTTTTTTTTTTAAAGTTTTTTTTTTTATTTTTTTTTAACATACATACATAAATTTATAATTTTACAATGGGATGTTTTTATATATGTATATTTTTTATATGTATGTACGTATTTCATATAAGATGAATGGTGATACAAACTACTGTTATTGCATGACTACACGTTGTGAAGGGTATATAAGATTCGGCACGGCCGAATATAGCGCTCTTACTTGTTCCATTACTAAAATGGTACTGTTAATCTTTAACGTTCGTTTTTTCTCGAACTGGCAAACATCGTTTAAAAAGTACGTTTTAATACCATAAAACTATTGCCCATTTGATATCAATTATTTCTCATAATCCTGCTTTTGTCGAAAATAGTGAAACAAAACATTTGCTATTTATGGCACATAATTTTAGTGCAATTTTTAGAGAGATAAAGAAGTACGTTTAGGATTGAAAATAAAAAAAACCAAAGCCAGAAATAAAAAAATATTGTTTAACATTTATTTTAAAAACTTAAAAATATTTTTCTTTAACAATAGATGGACTTTTTTATTTTTAATGCACTAAGTACTTTCTTCGTCGCATCGACGAAGCCTATTTACAATCCGCTCCAGATTCAACAAAATATAAGAAAATATATTTTTTTTAATTTTTAGATAACAATATTGTTTTGCTTGTATTCATATAACTAATAAAAAATAACAAAATTTAAGTTTATTATTAGAAAAAAAACAGAAATTCTACTTCAGTTTTTTTTATTTTTAAGAAAAAGAAGTTTTGAAAAGTCTTAAAAGGCAGTATTTTAAATCACATAGTGTTCAGTTATTTCAGATATTCGTAACACAGTTACTTAAAATTAAAAAATAAGATCAATCTTGTTTAATTTGGACGCTTTTTACTGCAAGAGACACATATATTAAGTTTGTGTTCTCACAGATGTGCTTTTTGCATGTTGCACATGCCGATTTTGTCAATCGTCCTTTGCTGTATGGACAAAAAGCACAAATTTTTCTTTTGGCGCTAGTTTTTGATTCTGTACTATTGTCTGATTGACCGTCATCAACACATCATTTTGTATATAATGTGAATAAAAAAACTTCAATTTTAATCCAAAAAGTTACATAAAGAACTTAAAAAAATCACACTTACACACAAGTTATGGAGCTTTGTGTTTCAAAACTTCAGCAGCTTGGTAACAACAAAAGCTACAAGAAAAATAAGCAAACTAACGCGAGTAATATGTCAATTAAATGACAATTAAAAAATTATTTTCGTCGACTCGACGAATAAAGTATTTGTAGGGTTAATGCAAGGTATTTTCTAAAAAAAATATCAATTTACTGCAAAAAAAAAAAAAAATAACAAAAAAGCCATAGATCAAAACACAAAAGTAAACTATAAGCAACCAAAGATCATGTCAATGAAAGTATTTTTAAGTTCATAGCAAAACTTAAAAACATGTATACCGTAAAGTACTGCAAAATAAATTGAAATAAGAAATATAATAAACTCTTAAGATATGAAATAAAATGTTGATATAAAAATAAATTGTTCGTGGTTATATTACTAATTTCTACAAATGGTATTGAAAGGTAAGAAATATTTTATATTAAAATACAATGACTAAGACTGTTTTTAATTTGATAAAACCGAATTCTTGAATGATGAAGTTTTTACAATCGATCAAAAATGTTCGAATGAACAAAAGTGTTAGTTTCAGGTAACATAATTAAAAGGTATCATTAAAAATAACAACTCTGATACAAAATTCAATAGTGACAACAGAATTTATTTTAACAATTTGCCCAAATCTACCAACCCTATAATATTTAATAAGTAAATAAAATTTAAACATTGGGTTTCCTCAAAAAAAAAAAAATAAAAATAAACCAAGAGCCGCACTACGCACTAATAAATAAATAATAATTAATTATTAGTGCGTAGTATAATCTATCGCACCAAAGTGACATCTCCGAAATCATTCCATTCAATGCTTATTTCTCTTTTTGTAATTTTTTTTTCTATATTTTGCGAATGGAAAAAAGTGTACATTATTTTTTTAACTGCCTAATTCATAAAAGTTATTAACGGTTTATAAAGGGTTTATTAAACTGATTTTCTATGGATATTTGACTTAAAAAGCTCTTATAAAGCTCTTTTAATTTTTATGAATTAGACCGTTAGTAAATGCATGATTTTTAATTTATTTTTATTTTTTTTTTGTTTGATACATAACTGTTAGCGTATAAATTAACAGGAAAAGGTAAAAACGTAATAAATACTGTATCAAAACTCTGTAATCAAACTTCTTCTGTAAAACTGAATGAAAAACTGTATTTTGCCATGTTATGCCAATTAACGAAAAACTTCGTAATTTTAGCAATACGCCTGACGAAATCTGCATTACATACATTCGGACAAATTTATAATCACTTCAACAAAAACCCGCATAGTTTGTACCATCAAGTACTTAATTATATTTATATATCAAAAGTATATGCCGTAAATTATCGACCGCTTGCCTTTGTTGTTGTTTTAGCTAAATTGGCTTCTATGAGGATATTAAATAAACAGAGTTGTTGACTATATAGGTTAACACATTCCACGTTTAAAAATAACAACAATTATTATTTCACAACAAAATTATTATTTAAAACATTCCACGTTTAATATTACAAGATATGAAAAATCCCTACGAATTTATGTGATTTACTAAATAAAATAATTTCACAACACACCTGATTTGCTGATGTTGCACAACGCGTCGTTGCAATCGGTGGGAACCAACATTAGAACAAATTCTTAAATTATGAATATGCTGATATTGCAGTTTGGGTCGTCAACAAAATAAGTTGGAAGTATTTCAAAAGTTTTAGTCTTAAGTGAACAATAATTAAATAAAGAGCCTTTCTGCTCCTTTCTGCTTTTTTTTAAACAATATAACATGAAATAATTTAAGTGGCGCCGGAGCAGGGACCACCGAGTTCGTTAAAGTAAAAATAGCCTGAAAATCAAAAAGTAAGGTTCTGTGTATTTATCAATAAAACAAATCAAAGCTTATACTTTACGACGGAAGATGACACTAGCAGCGGCAAGGACCCCAAGTATCAGAGGAGCAGGATCATCTGAACCGCCCAACAACCCAGCACCCAACGGTGAATATGTATAAAATAATTTTAAGAATTTTGTAAGTAAAATATAAATTGTGAAAAAATTTTTTTTATAATTCTGAAAATAAGGAAAGAAATGGTTAAAAGTTTAAATTGAAATAAAATAAAAAAATTAACTTCAAAAAATCTTTATTTTTTTGAAATAAATAAATAAAATTAAGTTGAAGAAGAAAGAAATAATCAAAAATTTATTTTAAAAATGTTAAATTTAAAATTAAATTTACAATTATTTTAAAAAATAAGTGAAAAAAGAGAAATAAATAAAAATTTAAATTAAAAAATATTAAATTTAGAATTAAATTTGAAAGAAATTTTTGCAAAATAAGAAAAAAAAGATATAAATAAAAATTTAAATTAAGAAATATAAAATTTAGAATTTGAAAGAAAATTTTTGAAAAATAAGTAAAAAAAGAGAAATAAATAAAAAAAATTATATTAAAAAATATTAAATTTGGAATTAAATTTGAAAGAAATAATTGAAGAAAAAAACAGAAATAAATAAAATTTAAATTAAGAAATATAAAATTTATAATTTGAAAGAAATTTTTTGAAAAATAAGTGGAAGTAAGAGGAATGAATAAAAATTTAAATTAACTAAAATTAAAATTAAATTTAAAAAAATTTTGTTGAAAAATAAGTAAAAAAAGAAGAAATAATTAAAAATTTAAATAAATTAGTTAATTTGAAATAAAATTAAGAGTTAAAAAAAAGTTAAAGAGACTTTTATTTTGACTTTAGAAACAAATTTCATATAAAATAACCATATCAGGAGAACCTGATATTGAGGCCATATCTAGTAGACTTAATAGAGCATTATCATTCGATACAAATAGTAGACGGGCTACAGCAGGTATGAACGGTACGGTAGAAGGATTTTCTAAAAGCCAAAAGGATCAAATAAAATCTATATTTCGCAAGATAATAGGTCAATATTCGGTAGAAGAGGATAGGGATCACCCTATTGGAGAGATAAGAATAGACGAGTTAAAAAGAATTCTGGATATTGTAAAGACCATTAGGGAATTCTCAGGCAAAGCAGGAGTATTTGGATCATGAAGGAAGTTGGTTGACAGGGTCTTAGAACTCTACGATGGCATTAGAGGTACCAGTCGATACTATGAAATTTTGCATACTATGCGAACCAGGATAATAGGAGAAGCTGACACAGCTCTAGTTTCATACAGGACTTCTCTAGATTGGGCAAAAATTAAAAAGTGCTTAATGATGCACTATTCTGATAGACGTGATTTGGGCACGTTGGAGTATCAAATGACTACCATGTGTCCCTTATTCTTGACAAAGTATCATGCATAGAATTGGACACAGCAAGTTAATCTGCCATGACTAATTCATACATGGAAAAAACCTAAGACACCTTTATTTGAGGGCTTAGAGGCGACTAACCGAGATTATTGAGTGTTATAGAACCCACTACCTAATGGGTTTAGGAATACTTACTCCAATACTTTCCAGAAACGTACTCCAATGGAGATAGATGATTCTAACCAGTTTAGAAGAAACAATCATATGCGAAACTTTAAGCTACAATTTGCAAGTCAAATGACTCATACTTCTAATAAGATTCAGCGTAATTTCCATTTTGGAACCAAAATATCCTTGCGAAATGCACAATATGTACGAACTTGATGGTTATAATTACTCAATGTATGATAATTTCCAAAAAGTTCCATCTGAAAGGGATATCATTTCTCCAACGAAAATACTATATCTGAAGAAAATGATAGTATTCATTTTTAAGATTAATGCCGTCTTCTCTTCCTTATATGGATCGAACAAAAACCACATACAATCAACCCGTATTAGGAATCCGATTCCAAATGAAAAGCGTTTAAAAGTAAGTTCGGTTGCAGGTGACATAGAAATAACCCATCATACCTACAGAACCATTTTCGGGGAACCAATTAAGAAAATAAAGTTCTTTATTTTACCCACACTTAGGTCATTTTATGGTATAATAGGCAATGATACACTCAAGGAACTTAGAGCAACTATTGATACCAGTCAAAACTTTATGATCATATTTCCTGATATAAAAATTTGTTTTCTGGGATACCTATAATTTTTATTTACTAATTTGTTAACAATGTAAAAATTTTCGGACTAAATGTAACTGCTTTTCTACTTTAGGTATCTGTGCTATCGTTTAGCAAAATTTTTAATCGCCTCTAAAACACACAGCGCAAATAACGTTTAAAGTCAAATTTGTATTACTTTTCATAAATTCCATATACTAAAACTTTTCAACAAAATCATGCAAAAAATAAACTCTTAATGAAAATATCCAGAGAAGCTAGTTTAATTAAAAAAGATATCAACAAGAATTTAAAATGAAATATTATTTTTCTCTGCACTCTGTCATTTAAATTGTCTGCCTCAATTAATTTTAAAAAAATTGTTCATGAGATCTTTGCTTATTTGCTGCCATGAAAAGTGTATTTCTTATAGTGACATTAAGTTTTGGTATCTAATAGTGATGCATCTTTGAAGGCACTACAAAAGGCAACATTCGTAGAAAGTAAGTGAATGTTATATTCTGAAGAGCAGCTAGAACCAACAGTAATTTCTTTATTTATTTAAAATTCATAAAAAGTCTTCTTATAGTAAAACATCACTTTTGAAGTTAATTTTGTACAGAATTTATTTATTTTAAATATTTTTTTATTGGTAACAAAATTATCAATCAAGCCCATGAGGCCAAATACAATTGAAAGACTAGCAACAATAATTTCGTCTACATCTATAAACAACTAATGAAAAGAAAATTTTAATAAAACTAATTTACAATTAAGGATATTAAATGAAGATTGAATATAAATTAAAATAAAACACATATGTTTAATGCGCTATAAAGTATGCAGAACTATTACAATTTAAAACAAGTTTTTAAAAACATTTTTAAAAAATTGTTGTAAATTTTTTTTTAATTTTTTTTGTAATTTTTTTTATTATTTTTATACCCTTCACACAGTGTAAAAGGGTATATATAGGTTTGTCATTCCGTGTGAAATTTCTACAATTTTCATTTCCGACCCCATAAAGTATATATTTCCTGAAAGCTTATGAATAGGGAAGTCGATTAAGCCCTGTCCGTCTGTCCGTCTGTCCGTCTGTCCGTCTGTCCGTCTGTCCGTGTGTATGTTGAAATCAACTTTTTGAAGCCCCCCGACATCGCCCGGACCCGCATGAGGTATTAAAATGTTTGAAATATTCGGGAGTAGATCGGTATTGAAATTTAGAAAAATCGGTACATAAATAACTGAGATATGAGCAAAAAACCACGACCACCTCGGTTTTTTTTTTCACAAAAGCAACATTACAACAACAACATACATACATACAAACGTGTATACTGGTTAGAGAAAACGTGGCATCGAATCCCAGCTGAGCCAAAAAATTTTTTTTTTAATTTTTTTTTAAATTTTTTTTTAAATTTTTTTTTTATTTTTTTTTTTATTTTTATTTTTTTATTTTTTATTTAATATATTATTTATATTTTTATTATTATTTTTTTTTTAATTTTTTTTTTATTTTTTTTTGTTTTGTATATATTATATACATAAAAATGTTTTTAAAAATTTTTTTTTTTAAAAAATTTTTTTTTTTTTAAATTTTTTTTTTAAAAAAATTTTTTTTAAATTTTTTTTTTTTTTTGTTTTTTTTAACATTCATACGTGAATTTATAATTTTACAATAGGACGTTTTTATATATGTATGTTTTTATATGTATGTACGTATTTCATATGGGATGAATTATGACACAAACCACTGTTATTGCATGAATTCACGTTGTGAAGGGTATATAAGATTCGGCACGGCCGCATATAGCGCTCTTACTTGTTTTTATTATTTTTTTATTTTTAATATATTTTTTTTTAATTTTTTTTGGCATGTTTTTTACATGTATGTATTTATGTATGTTGTTGTTGTAATTGTGAAAAAAACGAGGTGGTCGTGGTTTTTAGCTCATATCTCAGAAAGTTATGAAGCGATTGTGCAGAATTTCAATAGCGATTTATTCCTGGATATTTCCAAGAGATTGATACCATATACAGATCTGAGGAGCATACAGTTGCTTCTAAAAGTTGATTTCAACCAACACACGGACAGACGGTCAAGGCTTAATCGACTCCTCTATTCATAAGCTTTCGGAAAATATACATAGTTTATAGGGTTGAAAATGAAAATTGTAGAAAATACAAACGAAATGACAAAGCTATATATACCCTTGTTCACCACAGGTGAGGGTATAAAAAAAGTGAAGTTTATATTTGCATTCATATGTTATTGATGGTTTCATATTCTACAAGTCTACTCCTAAACGTAGTAGAGGCAAGGTGAATTTTTTTACGAACCCCCAGCTATTTAACATCATCGCGATGTAAGACAACACAGCCATTCAATTTTTTGCGAAAAAATAGCCATTGCTGCGTTAGCTGTGCGACAAGTCGCACATTTCTGTTGAAACCACATATCGTTTAGGTCCATCTCCTAAGTTTCTGTATTCAAAAAATTCTTTATCATCTCGCTATAGTGAACATCATTCACGATAACTGCTTTGAAGACCAAAAAAATACATCTCGATGACAATGCCCGCCAATAAACTATACCAACCAGTCATCTTTAGTAGGTGCAACGGCTTTTCAATAATTACTCGTGGATTATCAGTTGCCCAAATCTGGTATTTCTGCTGTTAACGAATCCACTGAGGTGAAAATGTATTTCGTCGCTAAGGATGATTTTCCTTGTGCGGTTACCATTAACTTCTGTCTATTGAATCAACCCTTCGACGAATTGATGAAGCTTACAGTGGTCATTAGGCTTCAGGTCTTTATTCAAATTACCATTACCGATGATCGTGAGATTTTCATTTGTAAGCACGACGATAACACGAGTTTGGCGACCTTTCTTCCAAACTATCATGAACAACAGCAATATTTTCCGCAGATTTTCCGCAATTTTTGCAAAAGGCTTTAACAATTTTAATGCCGCTCTATAGATAAATTTATAAAATACTGCAAACAAATAATGCCAAATGAGGTTGGGCTAAACACCTGACACTAAGATGTGACTCACAAATTATATTATGCCTATGTTCACAGACGCACCTTAATTGTCGATTTATGATATTCTAGCAATAAAAGGCCTATACTGAGCTCAATTTACCATACTATAAATTACTTATAAATTGGGCAATAAATAAGTTGGTTAAAAAAAAGAAGTTTGTGGAACAGCGTAAAACAAAACTGTTATGGCAGTGATAATATAAAAAGTTGAAAGGGCACAGCTGATACAGAAATATAACAACAGAGTGTGTTGTGTGTACATCAAACTGTGTTTGATGATTTAGTACCTAACGATAAGTGAAAAAATGAATAAAGTACCTTAACCGTTTAATCTATTTTATTGAAAATCAATTAAATACACTAAACTTTTATACTGTAAGTTTCTAGTGTTATTTTTTATTTTATTTATTTTTTTTTTTTTCAAAGGAAAACAACAAACCCTTACAAAAGGTAAAAACCTTATCATATGATGAATGTATGGATATATTTAACGATCGTGATTGTTGGAGTTAGAGCAATTGCATGAAACTGGATCATAACTCAAATCAATTATTCCAAATTTTTTAAAGATATAGTTTTATAAGGGCTATTTAACTATCAACCTCTATCGCTACCTTAAATTTCCAACCTTTGAATTTGGTTTTATTCAAGTTATTTCTAACGTTTTTTTTTCTTATACGAATGTGTTTTGTTTTGTTTTCATAGTTCGGCAGTTGCCATACACAGCTGAATATTAAATATACTGAACAGAGTGCAAAATGCAGTCTACATACAAATCTGCAATTGGACTAGCAATCACTTTTTTTTTTAATAAAAACACAACAACAACGATGTGATGGTGTATGTGTGATGGAAAAAAAATTAGGAAAAACCTGAAAAAGAAAAAGCTAAAAGCTTTAAACAATTGAAGTGCACTATGCTCAAAATCTACGTGACTTGAATAACCGTAAAACAATTGTTTAAAGTTTTTGCTTTATTTCATCAACAATAATAGAAAAATTTCAAAAAAAAAATGAGATATAAACAAGTGGCATTTTAAATATGGGGACTATGAATCACAGACATTTTGAAGGATAAATTATGAAAATGAATTTAATTATAATATTTAATCTCGTAATGATTTTAAGTTTGAGCAGAACATCATAAGAAATGTTGTTAATTTCTTTTTTCACTCACAAGAGGTTAGAGAAACAAATCATATAAACCATAAGCCAGCAACAACCCTCTTAAACTTTAAGGTATATATCTTAATTAAAATCTTTACCCCTCCATTCGTGTGCCATAAAAAACACAAAAATTTATAATATGAAGAATAAAAAGAAAAATATCGTTAGAATTAAATAATTTATGTTAAAACTTAAAATCTCAATAAACTTCTTTATCTTGTTGGGTTTTATGATTCTTATATTTTATGACTTTCCAAAACAACAAAACAAAAGAAAAAGAAACAAACCTCAAGACTCTAATTTTCAAAAACACAAGAAAAACAATTTAAAATTGTTTGCTTCTCTACGCTATACAAGCCAGATATAAACAGATTCACACACACCAATAGAACCAATCTAAACATGCAACACAATATAGTGTTGCATATTTAGAGGTATTTGTATATTTTGGTATATTGCATATGTATTTATGGTGTTTGAAAATTTATTAAATGTGTTAAAAGTTTTATTAAGTTTTTCTATTTTTTTTCAGTAGTGTGTGCATGTACGTATGTATGCATACAAATGTACCTAGTTATGTTCGTATTTCTTTTCAGTTTTATGAAAATTCGTATACAGCCATAAAAATGTTTAGAATAGTTGAAAAGTTGTTTTTCTTTTCTTATTATTATTGCTATAAGTCTTCTGTACTCTCTTTACCTGAGAAGCAACAAAAAGTGCAATCGTAAATATATAGAATTTTTAAACCGCAACTTATGTGAGTAAAGAAAAAAAACTTAAGTCAACAAAATTTTATGGTGGCAGCAAAAAAAATTTTTTTTAAAGATGTGAAAATAAATTACACAGAAGTGTGAGTCGACTTGTAAGCATTATATGAACACTTTTGCTTATACATATATTAAATATTTTCAATAAATTTCTTATAACTTTTTAAGTCTTGCAAAAAAAAATAGTTACTTTTATTTACTTTTTTAAGGTATATCCAAACTTAAAAATTTAAAGATAAACCTATGAAATTTGTTTACAATAAAATTCCTTAGATTCTCTCAATTTTCCTTTATATTTTTTTATTACAGAAAACTAGTTTTAATTTTTTAACCTGTTAAGGGAACTAGACACACATCAATCATACTCAGCAAGCATTGTGGTAGGCTTTGTAAAAATTTGATTTAATATTTTCCACCGACGCTGCTTAATGAAAAAAGAAAAAAAAAATGGATTTTTCGTTATTAAACATACAAACATATTTTCACTCGTCAAACACGTTTTTTGTCTACATACATATCGATGCCTTACTTCCTTAAACTCGTATCTTAAAAAATACGGTTTTGACTTTTTCATATCAAACGATTGTTTTATGCTTTAACTAAAAAATATTAGTATATTATTACAACTAATATACATAAATACAATCAATTCCTTATTAATTGCATTTAAACTTTTAACCAAACACCGAAGTATAAAAAGATGAACCGTTTTTTTCTGTCTCTCCTAAAAATATTTTATTTTTTAAGATACGAGGTTGAGAAAGTAAGGCATCGATATGTGTAAGAAGTTAAAAATAGATTGTTCACACAATAAAAAGTAAGAAGTATAGAGATCTTAATTAACTACAACCCTCTGGAGGTATATTACCTTAGTGAAGTTTCCACTCCTTGGTTTTATTGCTATATCGAGATATAGGGGTGTTACTAACACTGAGCATAGAAGAATCCAGGACCTCATACGGAAAAGAATAATATACGGCCATGTCATGGAAATCGAAATCACGTGAAATTGAAATCGATCAAATTTTGAAACCTCTCCCGTATCCAAAGTTCATAAAAATATTTTCTTTAATATACCTCATACTTTGAAGACCACTTCCCTTTACTTAAACTACTTTTGAAAGCAGGAAAAGCTGCGTCCACTTTTACAAAAATTCAATTGAAAATATTCGTCGATTTCAATATCACATGATTTCGATTTTCATGACATGGCCGATAGTCTCGGGTGCCGGTGCAGCCATGCTACAGGTGAATGTGCATCACACGTTCATTTTATCTATGGCTTGGAGCTAAAAAAGCCAATGTCAAAATATTTACTTTTGAGAAAATGGGAATTGAAGGTTTTACTTTCATAGTGACATTGGCCAGCATTTTATTTATGAAGCTGTTGTGGGTAAAGTATGACTTTAGCTGTTTTACCATAATGAAATAGAGCAAGAAAACAAATCTAATAAAAAAAAAAGTGAAACTGACCCTTTTAGCTCCAAGCCACAGATATATGCAACCATACACAATGAAGATATGGATAGTGACATCAGTATCTTTACTGATTGAATATAAAATAAATCTGAACCTCTAAACTAAAGTTATTAGAACAGCTTTGATGCCAATAGAGGGCATGAGCCGAGATAATGTGATCGAGGAGCAGCTTCGAACGATAAGCATAGATAGTGACAGCAACTCGTACTTAGAGCTTCAATGTAACGAATACGCTAGTAGTTACAAAGGACAATGTAGAATGTAGACAATGTAGTTGGCAATGTAGAATCATCAGTTAAAAAAGGCAATGTAATATAATTTTCTAGTCTTGAGAAAGTTCTTGCAATGGTGCGAGACTCATTTAAAAAAAGGGTGTCCATGGTCGCCGAAACCCACTAGGGTCGAAAACGGAAATGAAATATGTATATGCATAGTGATGCAGTTCTAAGTGGTGCTACTGTAGTTGTATTTTTTTTTTAATATTTTTCGTAAATATTAAACAAGTTTTCAATTTTTAAAACATTTTCGTTAGTATTATCTTTGTCTTAAATTTGTCAACGAAAGTTTCAGTAAATTTTGTACATAATATGATTTATATGCAAATTAAAGATTTCACAGTAATTGGTTATTGTTTCAGTTAGAAATACTTCTTAGGTGGAGAGTGACAACCACTTGTAAGCAGTTTTTTGATAAATTTTTTTTTTAATTGTGTTGCCAGAGCTGGCTTATGCATTTTAACCATGCACTAAAACATTATACATTACCTCAAAAAGAAGAAGGATCATACTGTAAGTAAATTTAAATTACAAAAATTACTTTTTACATTAAAGCTCTACTCAAATTCGATAGCTTTGGAATGTTGGAATATAATTTGAATAACGATTTCCTACATTATTGTATAAACTGACAAAAAAAAAACAGCGTGTTATGACGGAAATCGAAAATGAATCAATTTTGATATAATTTTTCTTATATTTACGTATTTAAACAATTAAAGGAAACACAAATGCTGTATAAATACTTTTCTATTAAAATTTATTTTTTAACAAAAAATTTAAAAAGTGGGATTAAAAGTGTATTAAAAAGAACGTTCAACTTCAGACTGTTATTTGTAATTAAAAGATTAAAATCATAACTAAATAGGATAAGTATGCATACTGCAATGTGTTAATACATTTATATAATTGACTAAAGCTTAGCTGATTGTTCTTAACCTTTTAATTTAAAGAACAAAGGACCAAAAGCATTGCTTTGACAAACAGGAAGGTCATTTCATCATAAAATTTTCTTAACTTTACTATAACCCTTTAATAGTTTTCAACAATAAAAATATTTTTAAAGAATTAAAAATTGCATATTATCTAATACATCCAAAAAATAAAAAATAGGCAATGACATGCTGTTTCCGAACATCATACATTTTAATAATTATTTTATATTGTCTGCAGTAAAAAGAAGTATTTTTTAATCACTTGATTAACAATGTTATACATAAGAATTTTTTTGGAGATATTTGCTTAGATTACACATAATGCGAGAATTATTTAAAAGCATTTAGATAACATTTATATATCTCATATCGTTAAACACACAACTTTATTCTAAAGTTTATTATTATAACAAAAATTGTAACAAATTTGACACTATTTCAGTTTTATTACACAGAATAAACTAATTTTCAGATTTAATAACGAAATTTACAAAACTAAGTAAGATTTAATTTGAATTAGGACCAATCACATAAATTGTAATTTTGAACAATAATTTTATTTAAAATAAGATTCAAACAAAACATATAAAAACAAACAAAAATTATTATAGAAAATGAATTCAATTTTAGGCAAGCGTGTTTTCGAATATAAAGGGTGGTTAAACTTTAAGGGCCGATGTTGATTTTGAATAGAACACAAATTATTGGAAATTACTGTCTTTTATTATTTATTTCTTTTTATTATGATAATATTAGCATGGTTAAATTATGTACGGAACAAAATATTAGCCAAATGGCCGCCGCGACATCGGCGGCACACCTCAACTCGATGGTCCAAATTTCCAATGACAATGTTGAAGTTCAATACGATGATGAGTCGAGTTGACTGCTCTTTTGACACATTACCGCAATGTTTCCCATTCAACGAACTAAGATGGCATTCACAGATGTTTTCACATTTCCTACAGACCAGTATTGCTTAAATTTAAATATTTTTCACAATTCTTCCGCTTGTGGAAGAATTTGAACGATTCGCGAATGAATGAATAAATTAATGCCCATTTTCATAAAAAGCCTGAATAACTTTAATGCGTGGCTCGATTTTATATCTTTCCAAGCATCAAACTCAGCTAGTCTGAAATTGAGAAATGTCAAATGAAAAGCAGAAAAAACTTGACGGTTAGATGTGGTTCGCATTCAATATCGGCCCTTAAGATTTATTTTAATAATAATTTCTTTCTGTATATATTTTAACAGTTTTATTTTGATTACAAATATCAGAATAAATGTATTAAAGTAAAAGTTTTTGGAAGCAACGGAGGAGCACTTCGTTCATTAGTAATTTTTTGTCTATATCACTAATATTTAATTTTAAATAAACGTATCGCCACAAAAACATACTAGAGATCTGAATAATGTCATTAAGTACATAATATTAAAGTGTTCTTTATATTACTAATATCAAACACTTATTTAGTGCTAAAAGAGTTACTTATTTGACTTAATATTTTTAAGCGATCGTGGTAAGTACTCTTTTCCATTGACAGTGCTTGGGTAAAATAATATATTCAGATGCCAAAGTGAAAGTAGTAAAACACTTTTTTTTCTAAAATTTTTATTTAATATTTTATGGCAATAGTTTTTGCTGGGATATTCTTCCTTTGAAAACCGTATAAAATAGTATATTTATTAATTTTTAGAAAACTTTTAATCCTTCTTTTATTTTTTTTTTATTCAATAACGATCCATGATGTAGAGTAATTGCAAACAAGATAACTTATATAATACAATAAAGAACGGCATCAAACTGCAACAAGAACGCATGAAAAAAAACAGCAGCTGAAGCACATATTGCATGCAACACAAATAACCGAAAAGTCAAATTGGAGGCTGGCTACTACTTGGCACGAAAGAAGCCGCATATGGGTTTGTGCAACGAGTGCATATGTATGTTATAAATAATGAAAAATAAACAAAAAATATAAGCGAAAACTTTCGTTCATATATGTGCATCTATACCCAGCAAAAAAAACAACATGACAACTGATGATAAAGTGAGTTAATTTCGGAGAAACATCAGTGTGTCATTGGTGATCATATTTTTAAAGAAATACATTAATGAACAGCACTATTTGTTTTGCATTTTGGAAAACAATTAGAATAAATCCTGTTACACTATATATTCGGAAGCCCCAAAATTGTAATTCAATTTGCACTAGTTCTATTCTTTTTTGCTGGGCACGTACACATATAAGCATTTAAAAACATATTAGAAACTGAACTTAAAATCTATTCGAAACGAAAAAATTTAATGTTAAAATTGCAAACATAATAAAACAAGGAAGTACAATAATCTATATATATAAATATCAATGTGTGTGTTGTATGTGTGTGTGTTGTATGTTTGTATATTTGTTTGTGCTTTATAAACGGTTAAACGGCTAGACCGATTTCCTTGCAATTTTCACATAATCTTTCTGTATGTCTGGATGGAACTATAGGCTATACTTTGGTTTGAAATTATAAGTGGGCGGGGTGACACGCCCTATTAAAGAATAAATATTAAATATTATATATCACGAAAGTTAATGCAGCTAGAGTCTTCAAATTAAGTACGGTAAACTTTGACATCCACACGAACATTTGGGGAAAAAATAGGCGTGGCCACATGAATTAAATACTAAATTTCGTATATTTGGAAAACGATATCGATTAGAGTACTAAAATTTTGCAAGAGCAACTTTGACACCCAAATAAACATTTTGCACGAGAAGTTTTGACATCTATACGACTATTTTGATAAGAAATGGATGCTTTAGTAATAGTGGGCGTGACACCTGTCATATAAATTAAATAGAAAAATTCGTATATCTGGGAAGCAATAATGGTTAGAGTAGCCAAATTTTGCACGAGACACTTTGACGTCTATATGATTATTTGAATAAGAAATGGTTGATTTAGTAAAAGTAGGCGTGGCACTTGCAAAATAAAAATATTTTTGAACTATAAAGCTTTTATTTCATTACGAAGGGAGTGGCGAAGCACACCCAGTATTAGCTAGTTGATGCTATAAAGACATCTATCGAATATAAAGGCTTATAGTATGCATGGCCGCTATTGTGTGGAGTATGTTTAGGAGGAAATAAGCACCATAGTAAATTTGTAACCATTTGTAGAAAAAATTATCCCAATTCACAATATTGTGCAATCGGTCTGGGATTAGTGCATTTGCCAAATGGTAAAGCACATTTTTACTTTACACTAACAATGTACACACAAATAGAACACATTGCAATTGTGCTAATTAACAATGACCAACACAAAAGAAATAAATTTCTGATTCAATAAAGAAATTTAGAGAATCAAATAAAATATTTGTTTGAATGAGCACCTATCACTAAGTTTAAAAATTCAAAACCAAGAAAAAAAACTAACTTTTCATTACGTTTTAATATTTGAATCTTTAAAAAAATGTTTATTAAAGTATTTCAAACTAATTATTAACAGAAGCAAAAAAAAAGATTGTTGAAAATATTCACAACATTTTTTTTAGATATAAGTTCAATGTATATAAAAAATATTTATTTAATTCACACAAAAATTTTACAGAACGAATAAGTTTAATTAATTTAATAAAAATATACCTATGACACACCAGACAAATAGAAAGTTTTTAATCAGCAGTATCTTTAACTAAATAGGAATTTTAAAAATTTATGATCGTAATAAACAATGAAAACACACACTGACTGCAAATGAACTGCCAAATATTAATTTGTTGTTTTGGACGATGTGTTAATCTTAGGAAACAATCAAACAAAAAATTATTTGAAACAATTGAAATATTGATAGAAATTGAAATTAAATTTAAGCAAGAGTTTGTTTGAAAATATTTTCGAGATAATTTATTCTGTGAATGCAAATGCGATTGTAAATTGGGCTCTTTTTTTTATACCCTCCACCAAAAAAATGGTGGGGGTATATTCATTTTGTCATTCCGTTTGTAACACATCGAAATATCCATTTTAGACCCCATAAAGTATATATATTCTGAATCAGGGTTTGATTTGATGACGATCTAGCTATGTCCGTCCGTCTGTCCGTCTGTTGAACGCACGAAAGAGGTCGTACCGAAAAAGCTAGCGGGCTCAAATTTTTCCAAAATCTTTCTTATAGACAAGTCTTGTTTAGTATTGAAAATGGGCTAAATCAAAATATTAAAAAGAGAGTTATAGCTCGTAAAGCAAGAGTAGGTCGAAAAAACCGTGTCCTTCGAACATCAAATAAAATGGAATTGTGTACAAACACATTAACGTACACTCATGAAACTTCGAATATATATTTCCTGAGTAAAAACAATATTTTTCCCAGAAAATTGCCTAAATCTATGCATTAGGAGAGGAATTATCGATCAAAATGTACGAAAATTTATACCGCACAGTGTATTTTTCGGTATATTTAAAAACAAAAACGTCATAAAAGCAACAAAATTGTGACGGAAAATCAATGTGCCACGCCTACTTTTACGCCCACCTCCCATATACCCCAAATTCATATAATTTCTCTACGAATAAAGATTTTAGAATAATAAAGGACTCTATTGAAACATTCAAGTTGCATTCATTATTAAAAATAATTTCAACACGCCTACTATTACGACCACATTTCTCGTTATCAACTGTTAATGAAATTTAAAAGCTCATAAAACCGACAAAATTAGAGGTATGATGATGAAATTTGCAACAGATATCCTTCTTGTCAATGTCATTGTTATGACGGAAAATTTAGGTGACACGCCCACTTTAACGCCTACCTCCCATATAACGGTTTATCTTAAATTCATGTAATTTCTCTATTTTTTTTTTTTTTTTGGGAAAATAAAGGACTGTAGTGAAACATCAAAGTTGCATTCATTAGTAAAAACACCTTCAACACGCCTACTTTAACACCTACTTTCATTGAAAGACTACATTTACGAAAACATTTTACTAGCATATCGATGTTATACAAAGAAAGTGATACATATTTTAGTATAAAGATATTATTGCATAGCGATTACTATTAATAACAATTAAATACATTTTGTGTTATAAATAGGGTTTTTTCCCGGAAATTTGAGTTATTTAATCTTCCCGATTTCCCGGGATTATTTTTCAGGATCCTGGGAAATAAAAAAGGTAGCTACGATTCGAAAGCAGATGTTTATATTGTTTATATTGAAATTGAATTCTAATGATCTTATTTTAGATCTCAAAGCTGAAGTACCTGTGTTTCTGTATATTGTGCTCATATTTGATGTCGTATCTAGAGAATAATATTTTTTCAATAAAAAATATTTATATTTTAAATTCAAGTATCTTTATTGATTTTTATAGTTTTGAAGTGTTTCTTTTACATTATAAACTATTTTATGCTTTTTAATAAAAATTTTTTATTTATTAAAAACAAATTTACTTTTTATTTGTTTTGCTGCGGGATATTAAAAAATAAATCTCGCATTTCCGGGAACAAAAATTTTCGGGAAAAAGACCCTAGCTACAAAGTGACGGAAAACTGGTGGAGGGTATAAAAGATTCGGCACAGCCGAATATAGTGCTCTTACTTGTTGTTAATTTTATTTACGTCTTCTTTAAAAATTTCCATTAGTACCTAATTGAAGCCATTCCCAATAACATCCTTTGACTAATTCATTTTTAAATCTGTTTTAATGCCGTCTTCTTGGCGGGACAAATTATAGTACGAAAAATTAACGAAAAAATTTGTATACAAAAATAGTTGTATATATTAAATTAGTATTAAAAAACAGACTTATTTTTCTCATTTTTTTTTTTTTTAATTCAACGATCGTTATTCCAATAGAACTTTAGTTTGAATCTCAGAATTTATTAATTGAATACAAGGCTTAGATTTTCTCTTTCAATAAAACTTTATATAATTTTTTTTTTTTAAATATAAAGATTTGTTTTTTAAGTACTTTTTCGTTTTTTTGTACTTGAATTTTTAAACTAAATTTTGACTATAGGGTGGGCCACATAAAATCCCAAATATGAACTACCTATTACTTTGAAAACTAGAAAAACGTTCGTTTTTAATTTCAGGTTTATGTGTAATATTAAAAAGTTACTTCCAAAGTGATGAGTCTTTAAGGGAAACTTTAAGAAATTTACGTGGAAATTTTTCGAGCAGAGATCGGCCTTTAGTTTAGTATGTTCGTCAATTTGTGAAGCGAGTTCATGAAAATGGACCATCATTTTATAAAGCAATCCGTGTATGTTTTCGTCCAGTATGCGCAATAAAAAATATTTCTACTGTGGCGAGCATTGACAATTTAGCCCTTTTTAGTCTTTTTCATTTTTGTTTAGCCGGATAAAAATAAAAATTTAGCCCTTAACAAATTATTATTTTAAAGAACAATTAGTGCTTTTGTTATAGACGATTAAATTTAAAAAACTTAAAAAGGCCACACTGTAACAACTAATAATGCCACAACAATTTTTACATCTTTGTCAAAGAATTTAATTAAAATCGATTTGACCCTAATATCAGACAATATTATTAGATCCAGGAAAAGTTATTGAAAAGGATATATCAACACCAATCAAAACCAAAGAAAATTAATTGTTTCTCTATTAAATAATAGTAGCGGCAGTCATCAAACAAACAATTTATATATTCAATTAAATAATTTAAAAACGCGTCGGCTCGTTCTGCGCTTGCCATAAACAAAGCTTGATAGTAGGTAGCAATCCCAACGAATTTGCTGCTAGCCATTTGTCTTTATTTGATGATGTTGAAAATCTTAGCTTGATTTAACACTTTTTACAAAAAGTTCGAATTATTGCTCTGTCTCTAAAAAAATTATTATGAAACAAAAACAATTTAATTTATTTTTTAATTTTCTGAAACCATTTCAATATCTTATATCTAAGAGGACAAATTGTATCTTCCTACACAGTTTATGATCATATTTTGTAGGTGATTTTAGCCATAACTTGACCATTTAAAAGGAGTATTCTTAGAAATGTGCACAATCTAGACCAAATATCATCATCCATTGTCCTTAAGGGCCGAGCAGTTTTTATTAGTTTCAAGTACATGGCACGACTGTTAGCATAATTAACTATAAAGAGTTTAAGAAACTTGTGACTACTGTACTTTAGTAAGCTAAGAACATTTCGAGAGCAAAAAGATGAGATAGCTCGTTACATTAACGAATTTAAGCCATAATTATGTGTCAGCGTCATTGGAAAAATAAACCATCGGTTTAAAGTACCCTACCGAAGCCGTGGTAGGTATTTAGCCGATATTTTGTTGGGCACATAATTGTCATAGTTCCATTTATTATAATAAAAAAAAATATTGCGATAATTCTCTCAAAATGTTTGTTTTATTTGCAATTAACATTGTGCGTTTTAGTTGGCTTTCGGTTACATAAATTTGTATTTAAAACTAAAACGTTTCAGTGAACTCTAGTAAATAATTATAAAAGCCTTTAGTAATCCAATGAACTTATAGTAGACTCAAGCAGTTTAACCATATTTACACCAACACGTTACTTTTAAACAATAAAATTTCTTATAAGGACAGTTAGATTGTCAGATATTTTGTTTATCTATATTCGTATAATGCAATAGGATAAGTTTTAAAATAATATTATTTAATTGGTAAAACAAAAAATTAAATTATTATGCCATTTTAAAAACAAATGTTTTCTTTAAACAAATACCTTTACATATTATTTATGTGTTTTTTCGACATTTTAATTTTATCCGGTATAAAACTCTACTACTGCTGCTATTGACATAAGCAAACTTTAATAAAATTTCAACAAATTTGTTTGCACTTAACGCATGCTGTCATAATGCTTAAAAAAGGCCAAAAATAATAAAACACAGAAAACGACAGCAAAATATATTAAAAAGCTGGAGAAACAAAAAGACAAACACATACAACAGACCGTTTGATGCTACATTTATTTTGTGCTTCATTATCCACTAATGAACAAAAAGCTTAAGGATCACATACCTAAAGGAAAAAAGTGGTATTTTGATAAAACAAATAATAATAAACTCAACTTCTGTTGCACTGCAGCGAATAGCAGCATTTGAGAAAACAGTGAAAAGAACTAGAAACTGTTTTGTTTCGTTTTTTCCTTTCTTGGTGTCGAAAAGAGAATGATATTTATTCCTTGTGTTTCAAACGTGCTATGTTTTTTGTTCTTTAATATTATTTTGGATGTGGAAAAAAATTAACACAAACATTTAAGATTAAGGTTTGGTTCTGAATGAATGATAATGTCGGGCATTTATTGCGCACTACCTAAATATTTACCGATCATTGTAAAAAAAATATTATTAAAATTAGCGAAAGTAATTTATATGACACTACGTAACAAATTTTGCCTAAATAGAGAAGTTATTACAATTTTCCTTTAATAATTTTTAATGGAATTATTGGCTGTATAACTTCAAAATTCGAGAGTTTTTCAAATTTGAAGTTTATATTTAAAAACATTTGTACAATATAAATAAAATGAATTAAGACAAATTTCAGATACCCTGTTTTGAAACGAAATGTATCCCAGAGAAACGTTTTGTATCGATCACAACAATAAATATTCGGATGTGAAAAGGTCTACAATATTTTTATTGGAATTCCACAATCAAGGGTTTATTAAAAACCATTCTCTAAAAAGATGCTAACCATTCTCCGGGTATGCTAACAACTTCTTTCTAAATAGTTTTCATCAGGTGTTGTTCAACAAAAATTTTTTTTAAACATAAATACCAAAAAGAAAATGATGATCAAACTAAGTCGGATGCCGATTGAGCGCAAAAGTCGTGTGAAAGTGGTCGAAAGTTTATATCATATGCTAATAGTGGATAGATATATGCAAAATGAGTGCATAAATTTATCTTTAATAATAAGTCTTTTATGGTTGAAAAACCAAGTGCTGATGTATTCTTACTTGTAAAAGACGCAAAGATCTTTTAGGGCCATTACTACAACTCGCCGTTAGTTAAAGGTAGAATTTTTTTTACCCGATAAATAGCTTTTCATTATTAAGACTAAATTTTTTTATTGCTATTATTATTAATAATGAAAAATAAAGTGATAATAAATGAATCCTGCCTTTAACTAACAGTAAGTTGTAATAATGGCCCTTAATATTATAAATAATTATATTTATTCAGTTATTCATTCAGTTGTTTAAAAATTATTTTTATAAACTAAAATTTCCGCTTAATAGGTTGAACGTACGATCAAAGTTAGCTTTTTTTATCTATCAGGTTGATATCTGAATTTTTGTTTTCGTCAACTTTTAAGTGTTTCTAACACTTGAGTTTGACCTATCCCGCACTATAAGTGTGTGGTAGTTATTGTTCGTCAAAAGGGAAAAACCAAGCATTAATGCATGATGGATTATTTAGTCCAAGAAAAGAGAATTCTTAATCTACTTGATAATCTGGATAGTGCTTGCGTACTGATTATTTAAATGAGTTGACGTTAGTTGGATTTAAAGGACACGTGGGCAAATTCTTTTCAATACGGATTTAGGGAACTACTTTTTCAAGGAACCACCTGGCAAGTTTTTAGCCAAGTACTAGGATTTCATCGGAGTAATATGAGCTAGATATCTTCGCTTCAAACAGATGGATATTAATCCAATACTCTAGTCATTTTTTATAAATAATTTTCACAAATTGTGAGAAGACATGATCTAATTATTTAATTTTAAAAACATTTTATATAAAAAAACCTATAGTTTTGAAGTTATATACCGTCCCTTATAAGGAACACTGCGAATGATAATTTTAAAACCATTCTTTTAGATTGAAGCCATTCCCCATATTTGTTGCAAATGAAGTTTGTTTTTTTCCTGCAATGTCCACATCGTTTGTCAGTTTTCAAATATTCCAAAATGAGAGAGCAAACACTCTCTTTACATTTTGTACTTATCTATAGCCGCTTTCTCACCTTTAATAGATGTGGGGCGAAAAAACAAGAGCAACATGTGGGATCAATGATGTATAACTTCTTCATCAACAGACTTGCATTAACTACTGAGGCATTAAAGAGGTGTGCAAATATTGGCCACCACCATTTCTTTTGTCTAATTCGCAACAGATAGACTGCAAAATAATTCGAAAAATTCTGTCCGGGTTTTGCATAACTGGGTGTCACTGCTTGGTGGAACCATCGTACTTTCCGTTTATATTTCATACAAT
The DNA here is from genome assembly GCA_941918925.1 of Phyto melanocephala. Lineage (NCBI taxonomy): Eukaryota > Metazoa > Arthropoda > Insecta > Diptera > Rhinophoridae > Phyto > Phyto melanocephala. The sequence goes on along the minus strand of OW799233.1, from coordinate 138,774,648 downwards.
GGTTCAGCGTTTCACGGCACAGAAATCACAAAACTTAAAACAAATAAAACAAAACAAGCTTCGTTTAAATCTAAGTAACGGCTTAGCTTACTTGTTATAAACAATTTAATATTTTTAAAAGTACCGGAGTAAAAAATTCAAACGACCCTCATAATGGACTGTGCGCTCTAATGAGTTAAGGATGTTTAATTTTTAAGAAAGTGTCTAGAGGATACTAAGATAGCAATGCATATGCGAGTGTCCAGCATTCACCGATGAAAAATTAAGGATCACAGACAGGCACGTATTAGATGTAGATGTTACAGGAGATCGCAATCGGAGGAAGATGTTGGCGCCTACGAAAAACTGTGTGATATGTGTTTTTGATAGTTACCAGTCTAGTGTAAACGCCGATGTTTGCTCGTTAGTCAGTAGAGGTAGGCATGCCGATTAGTAACCTTGAAATCACTTGAGAGAAAAGAGACCTAAAATTGTAATCGCCTGCTACAATATATCCTCTGCGCACATCTAATTCTCCGAATTAATCATATTTCATGAAAGAATTTTAAGATAAGCAGAAAATATAGTTAAGTGCGAAATAATTGCGCATTTATATGGAAGAGAAAATATATTTCCTTATCAAGCTACATAGTTAAATGACGAACTCCCATCTAGAGTTATTATTTTTTAATAAATACGTTTTCGTTAATAGCATTTAGCGGTGAAATTAAAAGATTTGCTAGGCTCCTTTTCTATATAAAAACTATTAATAATTTTCACAGCTTCAGCTAAACAACCAGCATCCCTGTTACAATGAAGTCTTCAATTTATTTCTCTTAATTGTAATAATAAATCATTTCAATGGTTCTCCATACTTCTTTTAGAATTTATTTTTAAAATTGCGGGGCAGATACTTTTTCAATATCATAATAATTTCAATTATGGGTCTTCATAATTTTGGTTCAGAAGTTCAAATATTTTAAGGAAAAAAATTTTTAATACAAAATATACAAATGCTTAATAATATACTGTTTGTCAAACTCATCTTTTTGAGTTAACTTAAAACATCTCTCGAAACAAGTAACTTGTGTTACAAATCCTTATAAAGAACATATAGTATCAATAGTTTCCCCTATATAAATAATATATTACAAACATCTTTTGACTTAATAATTTTCTTGCCTTTGTAGTGAACACAAACACATACATATAAAGATGTAAGTGTAAGTATGTGTTCATTTGGTCACAGAAAGACAAAGACAAGTTAAATAAAAGGATTTTCTGCAAAGTGCATTACGTGAAATTTACAAGTACTTAAACCATCTCTGTTTTCCTTAATCGTGTCTACATTTCTCATTGTTTCTTTCTTGCTTGTGTTTTTTCCATTTAATTTTTGTGTTCTTCCATTAAGCGAATACTACAAATACCTGTCATTGCAAAACTGGCTGTTAGTTTCATGTGTGACTGCTGAAATATTCTCGTACTTAACAAAAACACTTCATTTATTTTTTATACCCTTCACACAGTGAAAAATGGTATATATAGGTTTGTCATTCCGTGTGAAATTTCTACAATTTTCATTTCCGACCCCAGAAAGTATATATTTTCTGAAAGCTTATGAATAGGGGAGTCGATTAAGCTCTGTCAGTCTGTCAGTCTGACCGTCTGTCCGTGTGTATGTTGAAATCAACTTTTTGAAGCCCCCCGACATCGCCGGGTGACCCGGGTGAGGTATAAAAATATCAGAAATATTCGGGAGTAGATCGGTATTGAAAATCAGAAACATCGGTACATAAACAACTGAGATATGAGCAAAAATCCACGACCACCTCGACTTTTTTTTCACAAAAACAACATTACAAAAACAACATACATACATACAAACGTGTATACTGGTTAGAGAAAACGTGGCATCGAATCCCAGCTGAGCCAAAAAAAAATTCGTATTTTTTTTTTATTTTTTATTTTTTTTTAATTATTTTTTTTATATATTTTTTTAATTATTTTTTTTTATATTTTTTATTTAATATATCATATATATTTTTATTTTTTTTTTTAATTTTTTTTTTTAATTTTTTTTGTTTTATATTTATTATACATATATATTTTAGTTATTTTTTTAAAAAATTTTTTTTCTTAAATTTTTTTTTTAATTTTTTTTTAAATTTTTTTTTTAATTTTTTTTTCTTTTTTTTTTTTTTCTTTTAGCATACATACGTAAAGTTGTAATTTTAAAATGGGTTGTTTTTATATATGTATGTACGTATTTTATATGGGATGAATGGTGATACAAACTACTGTTATTGCATGACTACACGTTGTGAAGGGTATATAAGATTCGGCACGGCCGAATATAGCGCTCTTACTTGTTTTTTGTCTTTTTGTTTAATTTAATGTGCATTTGTGCTTGGTGTTGTTTTCTATTAGAGCTGTTTCTTTTTACAAATTTTTTGTCTTTTTGTAGTGTTGTACGTAGCTTTGAAAGTGGAAGAAACTTCAGCTATTTTAACCATATGGTGTTTATAAATAACGAATGCCTATAACAAAAGCATAAAGAAATTCATTTAAACAACGAAAATCGAAACCTTGAATTAAATTTAAAAAGATACATTTTATATGACACAACGTACTGGCATAACATCGGCACGTAAAATGAATTAAAATTAATTAATACAATTACAAAAAGTGTTTACAATTATTTCTTGAAACAAATAAGATACATATCTGCATACAGAATTAAAAAGTTTAGTATTTTTTAGGTATTTCAAATAAATGTTAAGAAAGAAAAAAGGAGTGAAGCTCAAGGTAAGCCTGAATAAAACTGAAGTCTGTTTGTTTAGGAGAAAGGGGAAAATGTGAGTGCACAGTTCAATAGAAAGGTCAAATACCTAGGTGCAATACTTGATTGGAGTCTATACTGAAAAGACCACAATTGTGATTATTGCCTATGTTTAAAGGCAATAGTCTTAAAGTGTGGTATAGGCCAAAGCATGACACATTGGCTATACATGAGCGTACTACGAAGGTGAATATAAAACATCTTTAAAAGATTCAAAAACAGAGTTTCATTAGTATATACGGTACCATAAGGACCACATTAACAATGGTTATATCATAAAAGCGACCGATTGAGATACAAGTGAAATATGAAGCAACCTTGGTTGCTACTATATTTATGGTAAAGGGTGAGTGGCTGAAAAGAGAACATAAAACAAGACAAAAACTGATATCTTACCGATGGGAAATGCAATAGAGGAAACTTGTGACAAAATCACAATATGAAAGCATTAACAATACTATCGGAAAATAGAGAATGTTATGAAGTCTTACTTGGGTAAGATATAAACGAATGGATCAAAGATTGATAACAGAACTAGAATGGGTTTATACGACATGAACTGAAGCAGTAGTTAATAATTCCGTCCACTATATAATAATACCGTTTTGATAAAGGAAAACGATAACGAGGTCCCGATTCGTATCTTTACGGACATTCAACTAGTAATCAGGACACTAATGAGCGATAACTTTGAATCTTGAAACGTACTGAAATGAAAGCGTAAAATAAAGTCTCTTGAAAATTGTGAACGCCTAGAGATAACATGGATACCAACCCTTCACGGCGTAATTAGAAACGAGAAAGCTTACAAGTTATACAAAATGAGAACATTTCTCACGATTCAAAAATGAACTCAAGGTTTGGGCGATAAAACAACACGTCAGGAAATGACAAAATACTTACATCGGCAAAGTGACGAATATAATATGGGGTTACTCAAATCTTGAAAAATCTAAGGAGATTCTAAAAATGAGTAAGCGAGGAGAGATAAACCAGCATAATAACGGTTCATACGGAGTTGAGAACTCCTCTAGCTTGCATGGGATTGTCAGAGGAAACGATAAGTAGAGTACATGAAGAAGAGGAGGATACTTTGCAACTTTACCTTTGTCATTGTCCTGCGTTTGAGCGTATAAGACGCGAAAACTTTAACGTGAATACTATGCTGAACTAGGAATAGCTACGGTACTCGAACAGAAGATCCGTAAGGAATTTTAATAAAGGGACTGTGTTTTTAAACTAGACGACATTACCACGAAAATTGGATTTGGTTTTATTAGGGGAATTTTAGGCACACGTATATATAAAGGGAGGTTAAATTTAAAGGGCCGATATCGATTTTGAATAAACCACAAGTTATTAAGGAAACTATTGTCATTTATTTTTATTATTATAGTATTGGTATGGATCAATTGTGTATGGAACAATATATTGACAATGGCCACCTCCATTTGATGGTCCAAATTTTAAATGACACTGTTGATGTTCAATTTGCTGGGCACGGTGATGAGTTAAGATTGGCTGCTCTTTTGCCACACTATTTATCACAAAAAACAGCAATGTTTTCCGTTCAACAAATTAAGAAGGTATTCACAGATGTTTTCATATTTCATACAGAACTGTTTTGGTAAAATTTGAATATTTTTCACAATTTTCCCAACTGTGGAAGGGTTTGAACGATTATATTGACCAAAAAAATTACGAAGTGCACGAAATGCATTTTGATTTGAATGCCCATTTTCATAATAAGCCTAAGTAACTTTAACGCGTTGTGCTAGATTTCTGATGAACTCAAATTACATATTGTATTACTGAGTCCTGTATTTTTTCATTTCAGTATCGTAAATTTCAATTTAAATTTCATAGATTGCACATTATATGAGAAGAGGGTGTAAAATTAAGTATTTGAAATTATTTTCTCCTTACTAACTCAACTAAGATGTTGCAATATATTCCTTTATTCATCTTAAATCCTTGTCAATATAAAAGGTAAATAATTTTAACATATGTATGTATATTGTTAAAAAGTAGTTGAACTAATTAAAACCCCGTTTGGCAAAGATTTTTAAAAGTCTCTTAAATGCAATATGTGACTTCAATAGCAAAAAAAAAAATATTGAAACGCCTACTTTGAATTTTAAATTATTTTTCTAATGTTTTTATAAATTTGGCAAGAAAGTTAAATTAACAAAATTTCAGTTTCGTACATATATTTCTGTTTCTTTTATGACCTACTGATTTTCATTAATTGTACATTATGTAAAAAGTGAGCGTTTAAAAAGGCGTATCAAAGTAATTTTTGCTTATAAATTAAAATTGAATATTGCCATTAGAGTCCATTCTAAGATCTTTTAAATATTAAATAGACTAAAAAAGATACTGTGCGAGGTAAATTTGCATACATTGTGGCCTATAATTCATTCGTAATATGCAGATTTGAGCAAATTTTTGGGGAAACATATATATTTCCTCAGTAAATATACATGTGGAATGTTTTCACTCTACGTTATTACGTTTAGACGCCATTGTATTTTATTCGATATCCGAAAAACAATTCTTTTTATATACTCTTACAAGCTATAAATCCTATAGCACTGATGTTAAAAATGGAACCAGGAATCAGCAAATATAAACTTTATTGAGTCTTATATGAATATTGCGATGTATTACAAACGAAATTACAAAATATACATAAATAAAATCACACAGTTTTTTTAGTAGTGGGTATAAAAAGTAGATATTTGTAATTTTAAGACATCTAATTATATAACTCAGATTTGTTCACATATGCATTATATTTTTATTTATTTCATGACAATTGCTTAGTAATATAAACTGTATAATACTATGTTCACACAGGCGCCTTAATTGTCAATTTATAATATTATCGCAATTAAAGGCCTTATTGAGCTCAATTTACAATACCAAAAATTATTTTTAAATTGAACAATATATACTTAATTGTTTCACTTATTGTCTAAAACTCGAAATACAACTCTTGAGAAGTATGTTCAGTGAGAAGAAAATTCTATAGGTTGAATTTCTAATGTCAAACAAATAAAAATACAAAAAATAAAAATTAAGAAAATGAAAAATTTTTGAAGAAAATTTTAAAAAAATGTTTGAATAAATTCAAATACATACATATAAGTATATATATGTATAAATATAATTGTAAATATATTTTATCCACAGGAAAAACACTGAAAACAAGGCATTATTTGATTTGATATAAATACATCGTATTTTTACAGCTATCAAATGCTAATGGAGTAAGATAAATTGTGTATGTCTGAACACTTATTTTAATTGCTCAATCAACACTAAATTAAAACAATTAAAAATATCTGTCTGAACAGGATATAAGGGCACAATATCTTTTAGCTGTCATTATACCCGCCACAAAAAAATGGTGGGGGAATATTCATTTTGTCATTCCGTTTGTAACACATCGAAATATCCATTTTAGACACCATAAAGTATATATATTCTGAATCGGGGTTTGATTTTATGACGATCTAGCTATGTCCGTCCATCTGTCCGTCTGTCCGTCTGTTGAAAGCACGATAGTGGTCGCACCAAAAAAGCTAGGGGGCTCAAATTTTGCCAGAATCTTTCTTATGGTATTGAAAATGGGCTCAATCGGAATACTTGGAGGAGAGTTATAGCTCGTAAAGCAAGAATAGGTCGAAAAAACCGTGTCCTTCTAACATCGAATAAAATAGAATTGTGTCCAAACGCATCAACGTAAAGACATGGAACTCCAGATATAAACTACCTGAGCAAAAACAATATTTTTACCCAAAAATTGCTTAAATCCATGCATTAGGAAGGGAGTTATAGATCAAAATGTACGAAAATTTATACCGCGCAGTGTATTTTTCAGTATGTTCAAAATTTTAAACCTATTAAGAGTGACAAAATAAGATCTACGATTCTGAAATTTTGCAGGAATTTCTTTTTAGTCGAAGGCTTTGTTCTGACGGAAAATAAATGTGACACGCCCACTTTTACGCCCACGTCCCATACAACGTTTTCTCTCAAATTCTTTTAATTTCTCTATAAATAGAGATTTTTGAATAATAAAGGACTATATTAAAATATCTAAGTTGTATTTATTAGCATAAATAACTTTAACTCACCTACTAAATATTACGTCCACTTTTCACGATATCTACTGTTAATGAAATTTAAATTTATAAAACCGACAAAATTATAGGTACGATGATAAAATTTGCTACGTAAATCCTTCTAGTCAATGTTATTGTTATGCCAGAAAATTTAGGTGACACGCCCACTCTTACGCCCATATCATATATAATGCTTTATCTCAAATTCATATAATTTCTCTATTAATAAAGATTGTGGAATAATAAAGGACTATATTGAAATATCTAAATTATATTAATTAGCAGAAATTTTATTGAATAAATTTACGAAAACATTTTATCGATCCGATAGTCGAAATTTTCAATAACACTGTTGATACTCAATTGTCAGGCACGATGATAAGTCGAAGTTGACTGCTTTTTTGCCACACTATCACGAAAAACAGCAATGCTTCTCATTTAGCGAATTAAGAATGCATTCATAGATGTTCTAACATTTTATACAGACGAATAGCGAATTAAGAAGGCATTCATACACGTTCTAACATTTTATACAGACCTGTTTTAAATTAAAAATTTAACCACCTTCTACAAAGAAAGTGATATATATTTTATTATAAAGAGATTATTCCATAGCGATTAACAAAATAATAATTATTGGGCTTTAAATGTACACAAAATTGGTGGTGGGTATAAAAGATTTGGCACAGCCGAATATAGTGCTCTTACTTGTTTTTTTTTCAATTCTATTTTCCTTACTTGACTTTTATGAATAAGACTTAAAGGCTTCTTTATATACGTATGTGAGAATATAAAAATAATTGCGTATGAAAAAGTAGCTCTCATATCCATTTATAAAAAATTAAAAACATTCTAACTAAAAAACGCTTAATATCATTTGCTAAACATTTCCTATGTTTTGCTGTATCGTTGCATAACTATTGTTCATATGTAAATACCTACACACATACTTATGTACATGCATATAACTATGCAGTTAAGACACACACATATACAGAAAAAAAATTAAATTGTTTTATTACGTTTATTTGCTTTCATTTTTTTCTTGTTGTTGTTGTTGTTGCTATAAGCCTTATACTATATGCCTTTGTATTGCTTGCTTTTTGCTTTTTCTTTTCTATCTTTTTTTTTTTAAAATGCAACTAACAATACCATCAGCAGCAGTTGCTCGAAATGGTTTTTATCTTATTCGTAATATTTGCTTAAATTAAATGACATTTGTTATGAAATTAGATTTCAAAGTTTTGGGTTTTTGCTGTTTCTTTTGGCATTGTTGTTGTTTCCTCGTGCTCTTTAAGCAACACACAGAGTAGTATTTGACCTGAAAAGCTGGCCAAAAAGGCAAAACTGAATTTTAAGAAATCTTTAAACCTAAGTACGCAGCTCGACAGACAACAATATTTTACATTATTTTGAAAATTTTGAAGGCTTTTAGTTGCGATTTGTAGCTCTGGGACCCTGCTAAAGTCAGGAAAGTGAAGAAAATTATATGAAATTTAAATGTTTTTTTCGGTTTCTGGATTTTTATATGATATTTGTTTTGCGGCCAAACCAATAAAGGTTCAACAATAATTTTAAATTTAAAAAAATTAAATATGTTGAATATTCATGTTGAAACCATTCGTTCAAAAGCAAAATAAATAAAAATTATACACTTATTTTTGCAAAAAAAGAAAAACAAAAGGTTTTTAAAAGTAAGGTTAGCAACTCTACGAATTATGATTGATACCACAATAAAATTTGAAATTTTTAATTTTAGAAACAACCACCCACCAATTTTGTGTGCATTTAAAGCACAATATTTTTTATTTTGTTAATCGCTATAGAATAATCTCTCTATAATAAAATATGTATCACTTTCTTTGTAGAGGGTGGTTAAATTTGAAGGGCCCATGATTAAGCTGAAACACATCTAAACTTCAACTTTTTTCTTGTATTTCATTTGACATTTCTCAATCTCAGACTAACTCAATTTGAACCGTGGAAAGATACGCAATCGAGCAACGCTTTTAAATAAATAAATAAATCAAAATGCATTTCGTGCACTTCGTGATTCTTTTGGTCAACATAATCGTTCGAATTCGTCCACAATCGTGAGAATTGTAAAAAATATTTAAATGTCTGCAAAGCAGGTCTGTATGAAATGTAAAAACATCTGTGAATGCCATCTTAGTTCGTTGAATGGGAAACATTGCTGTTTTTCACGATAACGTGGCAAAAGAACAAGCAACCTCGACTCATAATCGTGCCCAACAATTGAGCATCAACAGTGTCATTGAAAATATGGACTATCGGATTGAAGTGTGCCGCCTAGGTTGGGGGGCCATTTGGCCGATATTTTGTTCCACACATAATTGAAGCATACAAATATTATCATTATAAAAATAAATGATAATAATTTCATAATAATTTTATTCAAAATCAACATAGTCCCTTAAAATTAAACCACCCATTATAACTTCGGTATGCTAGTAAAATGTTTTCGTAAATTTAGTCTTTCAATGAAAGTGGCCGTTAAAATACGCGTGTCAATAAAGTTTCTGCTAATAAACATAACTTAGATATTTCAATATAGTCCTTTAGTATTCCAAAGTCTTTATTCATAGAGAATTTACATGAATTTAAGAGGAAGAAAGTGAATTTAAGGTTAAATTTTAAGGGCCACAGGGTGATTTAAAATATACATTCTCTGCATTTTTCTAAAACGGGAAATTTATTAGTAAGATTTTGATTTTGAAACTTCTATAGCATTTTGCTTTTAAAAGATTTTCAAACGAAATAAGTTTTGTATAATTTTACAATTTGTTAGCCATTAGTAGATGAAAATAAATTGTTTATAATGTTTAGAGATAATTTTTTTTGACTTAGGTCAAAATTTTCCTAAATTCCCATTTTTAATGGAGCATAACTTCACGAGAACATAAGCATAAGTTGTTAGCATGCCATTTAGTAGTTGCTAGTAGAGTCATCTATCTTATCATCTTTATCTTATATTTAGCTACAGTACAACAAATGGTGCAGTGTAAGATGAATAAATGCTAATATTTATGACTAATATATTTTTATAAAAATTTAAGGAAAAAAGTGTGCGTGGCACATCTATTTTCCGTTATAACGAAGACTTTGACCAAAAAGCCATGTTTGCAAAATTTCAGAATCGTACATATAGTTTTGTCAGTTTTATTACGTTTTAAATTTGAAATATACACTGTGCGGTATAAATTTTCGTACATTTTTGTCTATAACTCTTTTCCTAATTAATAGATTTAAGCGATTTTCAGAAAAAAATATTCTTTTGACTCGATAAATATATATTCGCAGTTTCATGACTAGGTTTATGCGTCTGGACACAATTCAAAAGTGAAAGTGGGCGTTATAGTACGCGTGTCAAAGTTGTTTTTGCTAATGAGTACAACTTAAGTGTTTAATAGGCCTTTATTATTCCAAAATATTTATTAATAGAGAAATTATATGAATTTTAGGTAAAACGTTATATGGGAGGTGGGCGTAAAAGTGGGCGTGGCACATTGATTTGCCGTTACAAGAAAGCGTATCACCAAGAAGCAAAGTGTGCAAAATTTCAGAGTCGTACATCCAATTTTGTTGCTTTTATGACGTTTTTGTTTTTAAATATACCGAAAAATACACTGTGCGGTATAAATTTTCGTACATTTTGATCGATAGCTCCTCTCCTAATGCATAGGTTTAGACAATTTTCGTGGAAAAATATTGTCTTTACCCAGGAAATATATATTCAATGTCTACGTTAAGGCGTTTGGACACAATTCCATTTTATTCGATGTTAGAAGGACACGTTTTTTTCGACCTACTCATGCTTTACGAGCTACAACTCTCTTCCTAATATTCCGATTTAGCCCATTTTCAATACTACAAACCTTGTCTATAAGAAAGATTCTGGCAAAATTTGAGCCCCCTAGCTTTTTCGGTGCGACCTCTATCGTGCTTTCAACAGACGGACAGACGGACGGACATAGCTAGATCGTCATAAAATCAAACCCCAATTCAGAATATATATACTTTATGGGGTCTAAAATGGATATTTCGATGTGTTACAAACGGAATGACAAAAAGAATATACCCCCACCATTTTTTTGGTGGCGGGTATAAAAAAAAGTGTGCGCAAGTTTGCGCCATTATTTTTGACGATTTTTTTAAATTTTCACATTTCTTCTTTTTTTGCTCATCAGGCACTTTTTCTTATACATTTATATTGAATTTTTGATTTCAACTGCTATTCACATCACTTTTAACACTTCACAATGTTAATACCTGCCTATAATTATAAGTTTAAAACATTCTTTATTACGCATAACAGTTAAAGGGGAATGTCCCACACATCCCCATAAAGGATATTTTTATATACCTGCTCTACAAAATATTATTTGTTGAAAAATAAATTTACGTACCTTATAAGAATAATTATTAAAAGCATTTATCACAAAAATAAGTTTACAAAAAATTAATACAGGTACATAAAAATTTATGGGCAACCAGGTATCAGGCTACCTTCCAATTAACGCATAAGAGCATGCGCTTGAAAATACTTATAAATGGTTATTGCACACAATCTTTATCAAAACCGTTTTGTAACTTCGAAAGTCAACATGGAACAAGTTTTCACAAGATTACAGCTATTCCAAATAGTGATAAAATCTAATGCTGGAACCATTGACGAGAAATTGGGTTTTTTGGTCAGAAAATTGAGCGAAATTTCAAAATGTCAAGGGGATGGGGACATATTAGCACTGAAGCAGTGTTTAAAAAATTTCAAAAATTGTTTCAAAAAATATTGGATTTTGGCACAACGAAAAGAGGGCCGCTTTTTAAGCACAAACGCTAAATGGCTTGAAGGAACTGTAACAATACCAGTATTTGGCAGTTCGTCTTCAGGGCAACCACGAAAAGAATTTATTGAAGCTAGCGAAAGAACAGAGCGGAGAAAAACGCAAGAAGTTCGTCACCAATTAACAACAGAGGAGATCACATTTGCTGTATCCATGAGTCAAAGAGCAGCGGGACATAATGATGCGACCAAAATAATAATGGATATAACCAGATCCCCAAGAAAAGCAAGAATTTTTAAGCGATCATTAACAACTTTTGAAGTCAACCCTGTGAATAAACTTTTAGCGGAAGGAGTTCTAGCACTCTTTGTAAATGCAAAGCGCACGAAAAAGCAATATGAAATTTTATACAATGCCAATAAAAATGTGTATCCATGTTACTTATTACTAAAAAATTCAAAAAAAATGTTATCACAATGAAGATGCCATAACCGTTACTGAAACAGTAGCAGAAGTGAAGCTCCAAGCTCTTCTCGATAACACCGCAACACGTTTATGTATATACCTTGAAGAGGTTTTGCAGCAGTTTAAAGCTTTAAAATCAACATTTATTAATTCAGTTTTACTATTTATACCGTCTTTTATTCCTTAGGAATGTGGCTTTTGTAAAAATCTTAAAAATTTAGACTTTTTGGTTCTTTAATATTTTTTATTGCATTTTGAAAACAAAAAATTTGACGAATTTTGAAAGAAAATTTTTTTTTTCGCCATTAAATTTTTAATAACTCCGAAATAGCAATAGATTGAAAAGAAATGTGCTTAGTTAGGATTAGCAGAATTTTTCGGTGCATCTTTTGATCTCCCTGCTATTGAAATCGGAGAACCAGTTTACAAGTTAATACAAAATATATTAGGCAACCCAACGAGTTAGGGAGTGAAATATGCCACGCCTTTAGAATCAAATCCTTACGTACTAAGAAAAACGGAAAACAGATTTGAATTAAGGGCATCAAAATCCATATAGTCTACATACTTTTATTTCTAGGGTAGACCAAAAATTTTTTTTGTTGCGCAGTGTACTTTTGTTGCGCAGTGTAATTTTTTCAAAATCTGCGATTAGACTTTACATCTAAAACAATCAAAAAACTAGAACTTTTAATTCAAAAAACACCTTTAATAATGTTGGCCAGCTTTTCAGGCCAAATACTCCTCTGTGCAACGATTTTATTACCGTTAATGTATTCTTTATGTTTTTATGAATCAGGAAACTTTAAGTATGACAAAGTATTTAGTATGTGTTGCAGTTTCTAAATTTCTTAACTACTTAAAAATTATTTTCTAATCTGCTTGCACTCGTTAGAGAACTAATTCTAATAATATAAAATAAAAGCCAGATGTTATTTCAATAAAAAATACTGAAAATTAACAAGAAAAAAAATTTTCAATAAATCAAAAGAATAAATAAAATATTACGTGATAAGACAATAAAATGGTTTGTGTTAGATGATAGAAAAACCACTTCAAATCTCATCAAAAGGCTTATTTTAGGAGCAATTCCTAAACAGTTTAATAGTGTTTACACACTTAAGGCTTTAGTAGTAAATTCGGTTTTAGCGTTAAAGCCAATCATTAAAACCTGATTTTACAATAAAACATAAATTGGTTAAAACCATCTTAAAACATCAAAAGTTTTGGAATTAAGTAGATTTTATGATATATATTAAAACGCACACACGATGTTTGCAATTCAAGTAACTTTATTGAAGTAAACGTTAAGAATAGAATTAAGAAAAAGGAATGTAAACAAGTAAGAGCATTATATTCGGCTGTACCGAATCTTTTATACCCACCACCAATTTTGTGTACATTTAAAGCACAATATTTTTTATTTTGTTAATCATTATGGAATAATCTCTTTATAATAAAATATGTATCACTTTCTTTGTAGAGGGTGGTTAAACTTTAAGGGCCTATGTTGAAGGTGAACTACACCTAGTCTTTAAGTTTGTTTTCTGCATTTCACTTGACATTTCTCAATCTCAAACTTACTCATTTTGATCCGTGGAAAGATACGCAAATGAGCAACGCTTTAAAGTTATTCAGGTTTTTTTATAAAAATGGGCGTTCAAATCAAAATGCATTTTGTGCACTTCGTAATTCTTTTGATAAACATAATCGTTCAAATTCGTCCACAATCGGGAGAATTGTAAAAAATATTTAAATTTCTGCAAAACAGGTCTGTATAAAATGTTAGAAAATCTGTGAATGCCTTCTTAGTTCGTTGAATGGGAACTATTGCTGTTTTTTGCGATAGTGTGGCAAAAGAGCAGTCAACCTCGACTCATCATCATGCCCAATAATTGAGCATCAACATTGTCATTGAAAATTTGGACCATCAGATAGAGGAGTGGCGCCAAGGATGGGGGGGGGCCATTTGGCCGATATTTTGTTAAATACATAATTGAACCATACAAATATTATCATTATAAAAAGAAATAATAATATCCTAAATAATTTGTGTTTTATTTAAATACAACATCGGTCCTTAAATGAAATGAAATTCAATGAAAGTGTGTTAAAGTAGCTGTGTCAATAAAGTTTCTACTAATAAATACAACTTAAATATTTCAATATAGCCCTTTATTTTCCCAAAAACTTTGTCAATAGAGAAATTACATGAATTTAAGGTAAGCCGTTGTATGGGAGGTAGGCGTTAAAGTGGCCGTGTCACCTAAACTTTTTGGCACAACAATAACATTGATTAGGAGGATATACACAGCAAATTTGATCATCATACCTCTAATTTTGGCGGTTTTATTAGCTTTTAAATTTCATTAACGGTAGATTACGTGAAAAGTGGGCGTTATAGTAGGCGTGTCAAAGTTGTTTTGGCGAATGAGTACAACTTAGGTGTTTCAATATAGTCCTTTATTATTCCAAAATCTTTATTAATAGAGGAATTATATGAATTTTAAGTAAAACGTTATATGGGAGGTGGGCGTCAAAGTGAGCGTGGCGCCTTAATTTTCTGGCGCAGTAATGACATTGCCTAAAAGGATATACGTAGCGAATTTGATCATCATACCTCTAATTTTGGCGGTTTTATGAGCTTTTAAATTTCATTAACGGTATATAACGTGAAAAGTGGGCGTTATAGTGGGCGTGTCAAAGTTATATTTTCGAATGAGTACAACTGAGATGTTTCAATATAGCCCTTTATTATTCCAAAATCTACATAAATTGAGAAATTATATGAATTTTGGGTAAAACGTTATATGGGAGGTGGGCGTAAAAGTGGGCGTGGCACATTGATTTTCCGTTACAAAAAAGCGTCTCACCAATAAGCAAAGTGTGCAAAATTTCAGAGTCGTATATCCAATTTTGTTGCTTTTATGACGTTTTTGTTTTTAAATATACCGAAAAATACACTGTGCGGTATAAATTTTCGTACATTTTGATCGATAACTCCTCTCCTAATGCATAGATTTAGATAATTTTCGGGGAAAAATATTGTTTTTACTCAGGAAATATATATTCGAAGTTTCATGAGTCTACGTTAATGCGTTTGGACACAATTCCATTTTATTCGATGTTTGAAGGACACGGTTTTTTCGACTAACTCTGTTCCTAATATTCCGATTTACCCCATTTTCAATACCAAACAAACCTTGTCTATAAGAAAGATTCTGGCAAAATTTGAGCCCCCTAGCTTTTTCGGTGCGACCTCTATCGTGCTTTCAACAGACGGACAGACGGACAGACGGACGGACATAGCTAGATCGTCATAAAATCAAACCCTGATTCAGAATATATATACTTTATGGGGTCTAAAATGGATATTTCGATGTGTTACAAACGGAATGACAAAATGAATATACCCCCACCATTTTTTTGGTGGCGGGTATAAAAAGTACAATGCAAATACAAAATGATGATTGACATTTCAAGTGTGATTAATATCGTATGTAAATTAAGGGTTGTAGTTGATCTGCTTCGTTGCTCCAACAATATACAAACTTGTTTTTGGTGTACAAAATAAATACTAAAACGTTAAAATTATTAAAAATTTTTGCTAATGTTATATGGCGCTGAATAAAAAAATAGTTTAACAAGTGAAATAACACAAACAAATCAAAAGCAAGGGACACCGCAATAAAAACATTTCAAAAAAAGTTACTCCATAATTTTCAACCACTTTTCAGCTAATCATTTACAGAAAATATAATAATTTTTATTTTGGAGCGGATTGTAAAAATTGCTTAGTTTTTCACACAAACAAAAACGGCCGATATACTTAATTTTGCAAAAAATGAATTGGACATACTGTGAGTTAAAGCCTGATTTAAAAAAACTTGTAGTGTGAACGCAAAATGAGTTGTTATTATTATTTTTTACACTTAAAGTTCAACCCTGATTACAGCTGATTTTGTGTTCACACAATTCAAATTTGTTTTTAAACTCTAAAACCGAATTTAGTCTTATAAACTTAAGTGTGAAAACACTATAAGTGGTTTTAATGTTAAAACCGTGTTTTTACTTTTAGTGTGAACACACTTTAAGAACGCGTTACTTTTTCATCATGCTAACGTACATATTAGTTTGATATGAGGCAACATAAAGTGTATATTAGGGGTATAACCAAGTTTTTGGCATAGTACCATGTGGTCAAACATGTTCTAGTAACCACGAAAATCATAATCTTTTGTAATTTTTCTCGAAAAAATTATTTAAAAATTTATTATTTTTAAATTATTTATATATATTTATAACAAAAACAAGAAAAATTATGACTTTGTTATTGAAAGATAAAAATTTAAGATTTAAAGTTCTGAGAGATTTACAGAAACGATAAATATTCTGAACAACTTTATCAAAATCGCAACTACACGGAAAGAAAAAATATGGTTGTGGTAACCGTAATCGAAGAGCATCATACTATGATTGAATTGTATGATTGGAGTTAAAACATATAATGGTTGCCAGTAATCATGATTATATTTAACTAAAGCATTATGCAATAATTATATATATGACTAAAGTTGAAATCCATAATATTTGCTTTTTTACGACAAATTATTGTCTTTTGCTGTAACATACACATATTGATTGCACTTACCATTTTAATTGCAGTTTTTATACCAATATTTTTTTACATTTTCTTGTTTTTTTTAAATTTTTTTAATTTCTTGAAAATTTTCGTGCATTTTTTGACATCTCAAACTTTTAAAATAATAAAAATTTATTAAGCAAGAAGAAGAACGGTTGAAATCAAATTATTATTAAAGAAAATCATAGCTTGATTGATTTGTAATCATACTGTTGTCTCACCTATTATTAAATAATTATTTGTGATTTTAAATGCTTTTGAGTATAATGTTATTTTTGTCAAATTATTTTTTTTAAATCATACCATATCAAAATTTATACGAAAAGTAAACATTAAATGATGAAACTCAAACAAGCGTTTAATTATCGTGAAGAAAATATATGATGAAAAAAACTAAGTATAACTGCAGTGCTGTCTGGGTAGAGTGAATCCCCGATGTTATGAATACCTCTTTAGAGTGAACACCAGAACACATTGACTACTCTGTAGAGTAAACACTTATGAACCTCTATAGAGTGAACATACTTTATAGTGAGTTTTTAGGTTTGGCGAAGGAGAAAAACAATGAAAAAGAGTACAAATTTTAAAGAAAACATAAAATAACGGCAAAGTAACGATTCTTTTAGAATAAGTTGACAAGTTACTCTTACAAATATGCATTCTATGAAGTGTCTCAAAGTTAATTTCTGAATAATTGGTGTTATATAATTGTTCCATAAAACTGAATTCGTAAAAAAGAAAGCATTTATCCTTAAAAAAAATCATTAACGTTAAAAGATGCATTGTCGCTGTAACTGCGTGCATGGAATCAATTAAAAGCTGATGTTATAGAAAAATGTTGGCGGGCTCTTTTGAAAAGCACTGCAGTTGAACCCTTTTTTAAGCGGTGATGACGTTCAATAGAGAACAGAGAGCCCAAGACGTCGGCAGCGCATTTGAAATATTAGATGATGAAGACAATGGCGAAACACCAGCAAACACAAATCCGATATCAGCTGCTGAAGCCATTAAGGTTTTTTATAAGGGTATCGAATGAGCTGAGGCTAATACTAAAAATTTCGCGAATATACACGCTCTACATTGCCTTCGCGATCAAGCACAAACAAAAGAAACCAACAAATATTACTAATTTTTTCCAGTCATAAATTTATTTTCTGTTGTATATATTGCACTTACCTACGTCGAACTGTGTTAATCGCATCAGTTTTAATATTTCAATTACTTTTTCTTAAATTTTTTCTTTAAAAAATTTTTTTAACGTAATTTTTGCATGAAATGTCGCCTTATTTTTGGTGTAAAGAACGGTAAATCAAACAATAAAATTTTTGATTTTATAAATGGCTTATAAAAGGTTTATAAATCTATTAATGGTTTATGAATGCAACAATAGTGAATTTTGTTTAAAAAAAAACGACTTATAAGCCTGTTATAAGTTGTTATACATATGGCCGTTAAACTTTATTATTAGATGGAAACAAATTAAATTTATAACCTATAAATGTATTTAAAATAATTAAATTAGTTTTTTTATATAATAAAAATTACAACCTTGATTTAGTGAACAACCTGGGTATAGTGAAATCGCTGTGCAAAAATTAGTTCACTCTACCCAGACAGCACTGTATTACTTGTTTCCGCAACCAAATATTGGTATAGAGAATATAATATGATCATCGTGATCATGTCGCAACAATGTTTTTTCTTGCGTGTAAAAATTGCGTGCAAAAACTCCCATCGTTAAATAGTGAGTGAGAAAGTGCCAAAATTTTATTTACAATATTATTTTTAAAGAAATTTGTTTTTGTTGTGTTGTGACTTTAGGGTTTGTTCCTATGGTCGTGTAGATGGTTTATCTAAAGTGTGCACGAAATCGGTCGTTCGTGAGTTATGACTTTTCATGTCAACAAGTGATTTTTTGTTCATATAAAAAAACAACAACAAATATGTATTCGATAAGACCTAAAGATCGCGAGCGAAATAGTAAGTAAATCAATAGTAGTTTGATGTTATAATATTATTATTACAAATTTTAAACTTACTTATATACTGTTAAAAGTGGGCGGGGATACGCCCATAAAAATAAGTTATCATTTTTAGCTACTTGCACTTGACCGATTTTTTTGAAACTTTGCACACATATTGAGCTGTCACGACTATACAGTTTCGTGATAAGAAAAGTGGGCAGTGCCACGCCCATAAAAAAGTTATAATC
This sequence comes from Phyto melanocephala, assembly GCA_941918925.1. Taxonomy (NCBI): domain Eukaryota; kingdom Metazoa; phylum Arthropoda; class Insecta; order Diptera; family Rhinophoridae; genus Phyto; species Phyto melanocephala. The sequence goes on along the minus strand of OW799233.1, from coordinate 138,755,576 downwards.
TTTATATTCAATTATAATTCAGAATGCATTTTTATTCATTAAGGGGCGTAGAAACGCGCGCTGGGCTTGGCTAGTGTTTAAATAAAAACTGTTTATTTTGCTATAATCTGTAATGATAATGGCATAACATAATTAAATTGTAACCTGCTTATGTATAACGCTCATCCATTAAATCTGCGAAAATATTTCATTAATATTTTATTAAAAAAAAAAACACCCACACATAGGCACAAGTCAAATGAGCACTATGGTAGGTGATTAACAAATTCCATTTTCAAAGCAAAGCAAAGAAATAAGAAAATTGCTTCCACATAATAAATAATCATGCCACAAACTTATAATTTTTAGATTAAATTGCCAAACAATAACAAAAAAAAGAAGAGAAAATCAAGTACAAAACTATGTGAATATAAATGACTACATCGTAGTTTAGTTTGAGAATTATGTGTGCGGCATACACAAGATGCATAACTACGGAAGATAGTTCAAATGGATGGCAGTGTCACTGCCAGATATTGCATACACTTACATAGCCATGTACGTACAAACTATATACATAAACAAACAAATATACAAATACATACATACATTTAAATATTCACACATGTACACTTGATCGTTGTTGTGGCATCACACAGAGCTATTGTTTCTAAATGCAAGTTAAGCTGCATTTGTCGTACTTAACGAATTAAACACTAAACACAAAAACATATTTGAAAATATTTATGAATGTATATGCGTATGTATGATGGCATCACCTGAAAAATCCTTAATATGACCTCAACTAAATTTTATGTAAAATAGAAATTAAAAAGCAACAAAAAAGGCATACACTATAGGAGTGGCAGTGACAAAAGTTTTTCATAGCTGCATGTGTGTGTGTGCGAGACATTATTACCACCTTCAAATACTATATCATCTAGTTGAGAAAATAAAAAAAACACACTCACAAGCATACGAGTGAGAACAAAGGCAACGCGTACACAAAAAATTTCAAACAAAAATTTAACACAACACGAAAATGCAATTTTTGTAAATAAATGAGTTCTAATCCACATAAAATATGACAATAATGCACCCATGGTGCACACACATACATTCGCACTTAAATAAAAACGAACAATTATTTGCAAAACTATGGTTTGGTATGGTAAGGACATTTGCCAAAAATAGAATTAAAAAGAAAACTATCGTGTTAGCTTTTCCACTCACTCACACACACACAAAATAGAAATCAGAATTCATACTCTGTATTCTTTGACTAAAGTTTGAGTTGGCAAAAAAATGTATTTATTTTTTTTATTTATAAATATAGAGTCACTTAAGAACAGAGGGCTTTTTTAAAGAATGTGTATTATTTGAAAAGTATTTTCTTAAGACAATGCAGCAGATATTGCTAAATTCCGTTCAGTATTTGATAGTTATAAGGTTTTTCCGCTTAGTTAGCTTAGTTGAAAATTTTAATGATGTTTTACTTCAATAATTGAAATTTATAGCTGTATGCATTTCATGAAACAAAATATCGGCGACTCGGATGCACACCTCCATCCGAAGGTCCAATTTTTCGATGACGCTGAGGCATAATTGAGGTTCTGTACCTTTAATGTGCCGAATTATCTCATCCTTTAGCTTTTGACTTGTTGCTGGCTTATGGACGTACACCTTTCCTTTGAAATAACCCCAAAGAAAGAAGTCCAACGGTGTCAAATCACATGATCTTGGCGGCCAACTAACATCGCCATCACGACAGATAAAACGGCCATTGCATTTGTCGCGCAAAAGAGCCATTGTTTTGTTAGCTGTGTAGCAAGTAGCATCGTCTTGTTGAAACCATATATCGTCCACATTCATATCTTCCAATTTGGGCCATAAAAAGTTCGTTATCATATCACGATTGCGAAAACCATTCACAGTAACTCTTTGACCGGCCTCATTTTGGAAAACTTACGGTCCGATGATACCACCAGCCCATAAACTGCACAAAATCGTTAATCTTTGTGGATGCATCGGTTTTTTGACAATCACTCTTCGATTATCATTCGCCCAAAAGCGGTAATTCTGCTTACTGAAAAATGCACTGAGGTAAAAATGTGCCTCATGACCACGGTTGCCAATTGTTGCCACCATTCTGACCACACGCAAAGAAAAACCGTGGTTACGGCATGATCACGACGGTCATATTATTTTTTCTAAAACAATATTTGGTTGTCGAAAACAAGTAATAGTTATTTTTGTTTCATTTCATCATATATTTTGTAACATTAATTAAGTATTTGTTTGAATTGTATCATTCAATGTTTACTTTTCGTAAAACTTTTAAAATGGTTATCACTTAAAAATAGTATGATTTAAAAAAATTAATTTGACAAAAATAACATTATATTCAGAAGCATTATAAATTTGAAATAATCATTAAATAATAGGTGAGACAACAAATGAATCAAGCTATGATTTTTTTTAATAATAATTTGATTTCATCTATTCTTCTTCTTGCTGAATACATTTTTATTATTTGAAAAGTTTGAGATGTCAAAAAAATTAATAAAAATTTTTAAAAATTAAAGAAAATTTAAAAATAAACGAGAAAATGTAAAAAATATTGGTAAAAAATTGCAATTAAATTGGTAAGTACAATCAATATGTGTATGTTACAGCAAAAGACAATAATTTGCCGTAAAAAATCAAAGATTTTCTATTAGAATTGTGATCATATATATGATTATTGAATGACACTTAAATTAAACATAATAATGATAACTGGTAACCATTATTATTTTTAACCATAATCATACAATTCAATCATAGTATGATGCCCTTCGATTATGGTTACCACAACCATATTTTTTCTTTGCGTGCACTGACGACGTTTTGAATGGTGAAAAGGCTTCAGTTCTTGAGCCACATACACCTTATAAGCATGTAAATGCAAGTCTTTATACATAATGTTCATCAACGACGAGCGTGAGAGGTGCAATTGTTGGGCACTACGACGAGTTGAAGCGGACGGCTCTTCAGCCACACTATCACGAACATTTTGCCACACTATAGCAATATTTTCTGCAGTACGAGCTGTATGAGCATGCACTGGTGTTCTCGCATCACCTACAGACCTAGTTTGCTCAAATGTTTGCACTGGTTTTCCGACTGTACGCATATTTTGACGATTAAATTGATCGAAAAACACAAAGTTCACGACATGCACGCAAAGAAAAACCATGGTTACGACATGATCACGACGGTCATATTATTTTTTGTAAAACAATATTTGGTTGTCGAAAACAAGTAATAGTTATTTTTGTTTCATTTCATTATATATTTTGTCACTAAAATCAAGCATTTGTTTGAATTGTATCATTTAATGATTACTTTTCGTAAAAATTTCAAAATGGTTATCATTTAAAAATAGTATAATTTAAAAAACTTAATTTGACAAAAATAACATTTTATTCAAAATCATTAAAAATTAAAAATAATCATTAAATAATAAGTGAGACAACAGTATGATTACAAAATAATCAAGCTATGATTTTCTTTTAATAATAATTTGATTTCAATTGTTCTTCTTCTTGCTGAATAAATTTTTATTATTTTAAAAGTTTGAAATGTCAAAAAAGGAACAAAAATTTTTAAAAATTAAAGAAAATTTACAAATAATAAAGCAAAGATTGTCGATTTCAATTGTAGTCATATATATGATTATTGAATGATATTTTAATTAAACATAATAATGATAACTGGTAACCATTATTATTTTAAACATAATCATACAATTCAATCATAGTATGTTGCTCTTCGATTATGGTTACCACAACCATATTTTTTCTTTGCGTGTGCATTTTGATATGAAAGCCCATTTTCGTAATATGCCTGAATAACTTTAACGCGCTTCTCGTTTGTATATCTTTCCATAGTTCAATAATTAGTCTAAAGTTGAGAAATGCCAAATGAAATGCAGAACAAAAACTTGACGTTTAGTCGTGGTTCACACTTAACATCGGCCCTTAATATTTAACCACCCTTTAGAAGAGTACTACCGCATAGAGAGATACATCTCCCTTATTGACTCTGTTCTTCAGGACTTAAAAATACGTTTTTCAAAAGACATTCCAAATTTATTTACCATCACTAAACTTCTGAAAAAATGTATTAAACATTATTCATAAGACTTAATCAATTTTATTTCACTCCTTGTATACAATTTGTTTAAGTATGAAGAACATATAAACTACTAAAATGTAAACTTAAAGCTGAATTTTTGCATTGGCAGCAGAAATGGAAAATCTGTCAAGATCTTCCAGAAAATGTGATAGATTTTTTCATTATGTGTGGAGTAGATCCAGCAGTTGTGCTTAAAAAATTTCCTGCAACAGGAAACCACAAATCTATATCTATATATATAAAAGTGAAACTCTGTGTGTGTGTGTGTGTGTGTGTATGTTAGCTATATACTCCGAAACTGTAAAACCGATCGGACTCAAACTTTGGCAAGTTATTTTACACATTCCAGGGAGTGTAAAAAGTGGGCGGAGCCACGCCCATAAAAAATTAGTTATCATTTCCAGCTACTTGCACTTGACCGATTTTCTGAAACTTTGCACACATATTGAGCTGTCATGACTATATAATTTCGTGATTAAAAAAGTGGGCGGTGTGACGCACATAAAAAAGTTATAATTTTGAGGTACTTGCACTGGACTGATTTTCTAAAACTTCTCACACAGATTGAGCTGCTATAACAATGCAGTTTTGTAATTATAACAAAAAGTTATAATTTTTAACTTTTTGCACTTGACCGATTTTTCAGAAACTTTGCACACACATATTGAACTCTCATGATTATACAATTTGAAAAGTGGCCAGTTCCACGCCCATTAAAAAAAGTTATAATTTTTAGCTTCTTGAACTTGATATTCAATTAAAATTCAGAATGCATTTCTATTCATAAGGGGCGTAGCAACGCGTGCCGGGCTTTTCTAGTATTTTTATAAAAGTGAAACTCTGTGTGTGTGTTAGCTATAAAATCCGAAACCATTAAGCCGATCGGACTCGAATTCTGGCAAGTTGTTGTAAACATTTCAGGGAGTGTTTATAGGTGGTAAAAAGAGGGCGGCGCTACACCCATAAAAAATACGTTATGATTTTTAGCTACTTGCACCAAATCGATTTTCCTGAAACTTTACACACATATTGAGCTGTCATGATTATACAATTTCGTGACTAGAAAAGTGTTCAGCTTCTTGCACTTGATATTCTCATTAAAATTCAGATAGAATTTCTATTCATTAAGGGGCGTTGCAACGCGCGCCGGGCTTGGGTAGTTGCTTATATAATATAAGTGTTTTTGTTAAACTTTATGTCAGAAAATTTTTTATTTGATTTAATTTTTTTATTCGTTGTTGTTTAATAAATATTTGCTTTGATTCAACTATTAGAAAATTTAGTTTTACTTCAAATGAAATGCAGGAAAAAAACTTGGCGTGTAGGTGTGTTTCACCTTCAACATCGGTCCTTAAAATTTAACCATTCTCTTAATATCCAACATAATAAATTAATAAAATATTTATTGACAATATAAATTTGAACTTTAAGGACTTTGAATTCTCTAGAATGAGTTATCTAACCTTAAAATGAATTACCGTAAATAGTGATGGGTGATCGTACGATTAAAATACTTGTAAAAATTTAAACTTGTATGCACCTAAAGCAAGACAGGTTTTATTTTTAAGCACTTGTTTAACAACGACATCTCTAATTAATCGTGGTGTAAAATAAACACAAAAATCTAGAAGATGAATGCACGCTAAAATACAATACATATGCTGTTTACGATAATAGTTTTCTGCGTAATTTGTACACAAATTTTTAGAAAGCATTAACATTTAGGAGATATCACATCTACAAAACACCATTGCAGTGCATAGGTATATGTTCATACATGCAAACGCATACAATTAAAAATATGTCTGTATGAGTGTGCTCGGTGAATGGTTTAGCTGCTATGTGTAAATATGTATGTTGGGTAAACACAAAATATAATTAAATACGTACTTATATTTTTGGACACTGAAAAACTACCAGCGAACAATATTTTAAACAATACACTAAAAGTCTGCAAACTGAATTATTATTCCTTTATACCTCTGATAAGTATTACTGAAAAACATTATTATAAAAAACAAAATCTATAAAATTTTATTGTTCAAAAGAAATTCGTCGTTCGTCCCAATTGTGTGTTGAGCATTAGGCATTAATTTAGAACTCGTTGAAAGCGCTTAAATTTCATTTTGTTTTGATTTTCGTAAACATTTTTCAATGAAAACCTATTATTTTTATATCAGCTCAAAGATAATTTTGTGACTTTAGCACTGGTTAAGATAATTTTTTTATGCTTGAGTAGTTAACAAAACAAAAATAAAAATACCAAATGGGTATCCAAATATGAGGTATCATTTTAATTTTCTAAAAAACAACTTATTATTTTGAGTTGTTAATTAGCTTATAAATAAATAAGATTGTTTTTCAACTCGATATAGAATTATATCTAAAATATTTTTTGAAATATCCCTGATGATGATCTACGAAGTAGGTCGAAATATTGGAATAAAATAAATAAAGAAATTTAAAATCTTTTCTTTAAAAATAAAACAACAAAATTTAATTTTTATGACCTAAAGCCAAACAAAAATCTACAACAAAATATTAAAATATTTTTTTAATTTTATTACAAATAGGAACAAATAGGTTCTAGTAGCTCGCCGAGCCTTTTAACATGGCATGCTTCTACACTTTACAAAACGTTTATAAAATTTTTCAATAAACTGTTGTCAATGGCTGAGATCTGCTTGATAAAATTGTTATGAGATTTTTACTGTATACTTGTTATTTAAGAAAAAAATCCTTAAAACTAGTCTAAAGGTTTCAAGTCTCTCGTTCTTGGCGGCTAAATTATTTGTCCTCTACGATAAGAAATGCAATTATCGAACTTTTTTTCAAAGGATACATTGTTTCTCTTGATGTGTGGAAAGTGGCATCATACTGCTAAAGGCACATATTTTCCACGTCTAAGTCATATATTTTTCGCAACAAAAAGCTTCTAATCATCTCCCTATAGCAATTTACATTGATCACTGAGAATTAAAAAAAAATTTTGGACACCCTTTAAAATATTTAACATTGTTTTGAAATCTATGAATTTATTGAGGTTAACTTTTGTAGTTGTATAATTGTCAAAAGTTTTCGCAGACTTTTTTATTAAAACGTAGGTTTATTGTAATTTAATTTAGATTCCAAGTAAATCTTTTATACATCATTTATTAACGGATAATTTATCATTAAATAAATAAATTTTAAGGTACGAACGGATTGAATACAAAAGCAAAATTTTACTAAATAATTATATGTATATAAATATTATATGTTGGTAAAAATATAATATAATTTCAAGAATTTTACTTTAGAAGTAAATCGCACTTTTAAAAATGGCGCTGAACAACAAAAATGTGTCTTTTGAATTGCTAAAATGCGCTAAGTTTAACGAGAAAAGCGCTAAATTGGCAAAGCTGCTGAATTCCCTTACTGAATTGAATTAATATAAATGATTAGATTGTTTATATACGAAAGCACAACAAATTATAGTTTATGTACTGCTTATTATTCAGTAGTTGAAGAAATTTTTCTAATTTATACAAGTAGTATTTTTCATATATTTTTGGCTGTTATTTTCTTTTAGCATTGCGAATGCATTACTCAGCTGTTCCGGATAAAATGAGCGCTTATTGACTTTAATAAATAGTCCTATGAAATTGCACATCGCATATAAAAAACCACCTTTCTGCAAGCCTTTTTGGAAGCGATTCAAGATTCCAAAAATCGTTTAAAATTTGCGGTTGCATTGCCCGAATTTTTACAACCTCGGACTTGTTAACGTATTCTCGCTTTCCTGAGTAAATCTGGCGATCACGCGAACCAATTTCCAAGGTTCTGTAAATTAGTCGCTCTCCAAACATTTAACTAAGAAGTATCATTGTGGGCAGTGTGGCTAGTGGCTCGATTTTGCTATGCCACTTCTCATATGTGTTTAAAAGAGCAGAACTCAAGAAATGTTCTATGAAATTCAAAATCCACAACATATTATACACCTAATGGGGTGCAATTGGTATTGATGAATGCTCTTTGATTTTGAGAGTCGCAGCTCCTACAGTTGGACTTAATACAAAAGTCATCAAATGAAAGTAGCTTCATCACTCTTGAACATATTTTAAATAACTGAAAAATTTTTTTTAAATTAGCCTTGATGATGTACGAGTCTAGCTGAGCAAAATACACTCTGTTAGATTATACTAGTGTTTTGTTAGCTCTTTGCTCTACACGTTCAATATTTAACGAAGTTTGAATTAACCGCGGCCTACCGGTTAAAAAAAAAAATAAAAAATTCTTACGTTGTCATGCTTCTACTGCCGATGAGCTAAACAGCGACTCATTTAGAAGGCGAAATTTTGAAGTAAAAATGTCGACTATATGTTCTTTGTGTTAAAATAATTGATCGCTGTTTAAGATAATGCAATGCTATTACACTTGTTCTCTGTTGTGAATATTTTAATTATTTATTTGCCAGCTTGTATTTATAGAATCTGAAAAAAGTATATTTAAACAAAAAACTTTTTAAATTTGTATACAACTTTGAGTCCACCCTAATTATACATATTTTAAAAGTATTTTAAAAATAAAGCATAGTTTAAAGAACTACTTGGTAAATTGTTTGTTACCTGATGTAGAACCCCATACTAAGTTGTATGTATATATGTTTGAACTAAATATTTTCGAATATTTTCTTCTTTTATGCGATTTTATACATATGTTTAAAATTTCGTTTAAACAAAAGCCACTTCGCTCGCTGTATCCGCTTTTTATATTCATATACACATAAATGTTTATAATCACGTGTTTAAGTGTGTGTATGCATGACACGTTTATACACTTCATTGAGTGCGTAGTTTATGGACTTTAGAAAAGGATTTTGCTCTGTTGTTTTATAAAGAATTTTGAATATTGTGGTTATTCGCAAAATTAATGGACGTCCTCATTTTTATATATAGTGCGGTTTTCTTTGTATATGCGCTCAATGTACTTAAATATGTCGAAGAGTTATTTGCAATGAATAGAAAATGCACTGAAAATAGTGTTCAATATGAAAATGTCAAAGCACTTAAAAATTAAGCAATTATGTTATTAAGTTTAACAGTTGTGAGCACGCCAACATTCATTGAGGTAGGTGTATGATTTGGGTTTTTGCTTTGCAGAAGCTTAAGAAAAATTATGATTGATGTACAATATGTGTGCGATAAAAATTTGTGTGCATACAAAAGCAAATAATTCTGTGCGCTATTTGCGCGAGTATATACCATTATAATATTAACAAAAAATATACTGCAAAGAGTATACCTTAACAGAAAATTAAGTCCTTATAAACGTTAAATTAATTCAATATTTGATCACCTTATTATTAATTTTATGTATAATTTTAATGTATTCAATACATCTTGTTATTTGGCTTTGAGTTCTAATAAAAACAAAAAAAATTTTGTCACTAAAAAAATAAAAAAAATATAATGTAAAATTTTTCCCATTTTGTAAATGAAATAAAGCGTGAATTTTTAGGGCCGTATTCATAAAAAATATTTTAGGTTTATTAAAGGCTTATTTAACAAATGTTGTAGAGAAATTTGTCAAATAAGCATTCAATTAACCTAAACTATTTTTTATGAATACGGCCCTTAAAGTCTGCTTTCAAAAGACAAATCGGGAATAAATCAGTAAACGACACACCACCATGGCCTTAAGCATTTGCGCTGACTTCCACAACATCTGTCCAATATACATGTGCCTTATGTGTCATCACATTAAATATTCAAAAGTTAACTTTTTGAGGGCTACAGACCAACTCCAATTGGCCAAGAAGATCATTCAACATTGCAACTCTATCCACTTTCGGTAGGACAAATTAACATGACTGCCTTCGTTTTTTCTCATATTTTGACCACAAAAATTTATTTTTGTCAGCCCTAGAATAATTTATAGACCCGTTTGTAACTATTTATAACAATGATATGTTTCTCGGAATATTCTTAAATAATTAAAGATAGTTCGGTTACAGAAAAAATAATTGAGGCCAAAAAAACCTTTAAAACAAATTTATTTTCTTTTTAAATATCAAATTATACAAGTTCTTAGTTCTATTATTTATTGTAAATCATTTTTTTATATTTTTATTTTGACTCAAGTTCATTTATTCTATTATTTGACATCCTGAAACATTTTCTTAATTAAATTAAATTGTAAACATTTTAAGAATATTTTAAAAATTATTCCGATTTTAGATGAAAAGAATGCATTTTCATTATCAGCACTGTATATCGGTTACTCGTAATTTAGAACTAGTATTTATGTTACAATTAACTGATATTAAAATTAGGGAATCAAAGTATATATTGTGAAATTTTTTTTCTTTCCGTATTAAATGAAATCTACATCTTCAATATTCTTCTATGTATATTCGTAATAAATTTTTAGTTATGCTTTCTATATCAATCCTTTTGCTGGAATCCTTTGGCTGGAATGATTTAAACCAAAGTTGTATTTTGCTTATAGTTTTTATTTCAAATTATTTTTTGGACATGCTAAAGACATCGGAATATAAGCCGTAATTATTGGCGACAAAAACTAACAAATCGGTTTTCTAGTAACTGAGATACAAGCACAAAAACAAATGCTTCTGTGTAATTTACAAACGACAATTGATTTTTTCAGCTTCTGGGTAACAGAGGGGAACGATATAAATATCGCAAGAAAGGATTTAACTGGTATAATATAAAACACTATAAACAAGTTTAAAAACAAGAATTATAAGCGCTTTAAAATGGGGTCACTTATTTTATTTGACCAGTAGAATACAGTAGGCTAAAAACAGGTTAAAATTCACCATGGCGTCCTAAAAAATGGCGTATTTTTTTTCCTCAAAAAAAGTTTAAATTTTACAGCTGTAGTTAGGCTTACCGGCACCGCCGAATTATTATCTTCCAAACACGCGGCAGCCAGCGATCTCGGTTGATGGGGTTAAATAGTCCCCTTTGAAAAAGAAAATTTTAAAATTTGAACCCTTTACGATTGAGAAATCAGAAGACAAACAGAAATTCAGTTTAACAACTTTTTAATTTTGCTGTCGCATGGTGTTTAACTCGTATAACAAATTACTTAACAGAGGCTGAGATGAGAAAAATGATATGAAATAAGATCATAAATAGAAAAAAGTTACAGAAAAATTAAAAAGAAATAAAATAACTTTGTAATCTTCACAACCAAATAATAAAGTATACATATATTATGGCTACACTTAAAAATTACAAGATAAAAATAGATAGGTGGAACAGGTAGTTGTTGTGCAGCTCACTTGGGTCCATCATATTGATCCATTTGTGAAGAATATAACATTTCTCGATTTTTTTTTCGACTTGCTTGCCTTTTATTTTTACTGCGCACAGTAGGTAACTTCTTACACTTTTTAGGCCAAAATTAATTTCAGCCAAAGTTTTGAACTGATATGACCGAAATTTGGAATTTAAGAGTTTTGCATGAGCACACATAGCTGGGGTTTTTGATTTTTGTAATAGTGGAAATTTCTAGGATTGCCAAGATATGAAAACAAATTATAAATAAATAAATTTTTTGATGTTCGGCACGTTGAAAAAACGCAAGGAAGCTAACAAAATTAAAATTTTTCATAGACTTTAACAAAACGGTTGCATCTTTTACTTCAACGACACATCAGTTTTTTTGTTGTTTTTATTCTCCTTACAAATCCAAGTTAAATTCACTATATTTCAAGTTGAGGCTGTCTGAAAAACATTATAAAAATTTAAAATTAGCTAATATTGATTGTGTTTTTAGCCAAATCTGCATTAATTTGCCTTAATACGTTTTTAACCGAACGTCATTAACAAAAACAAGTAAGAGCACTATATTCGGCTGTGCCGAATCTTTTATACCCAGCACCAATTTTGTGTACATTTAAAGCATAATATTTATTATTTTGTTAATCGATATGGAATAATCTCCTTATAATAAAATATGTATCACTTTATTTGTAGAGGGTGGTTAAATTTTAAGGGCCCATGTTAAAGGCGAACTACACCTAGTCTTTAAATTAGTTTTCTGCATTTCATTTGACATTTCTATATCTCAAACTTACTCAATTTGATCCATTGAAAGATACGCAAATGAGCAACGCTTTAAAGTTATTCAGGTTTTTTATAAAAATGGGCGTTCAAATCAGAATGAATTTTGTGCACCTCGTATATCTTTTCAACAACATAATCGTTAAAATTCGTCCGCAATCGGGAGAATTGCAAAAAATATTTAAGTTTCTGTAAAACAGGTCTGTATAAAATGTTAGACAGTCTGTGAATGACTTCTTAGTTCGTTGAATGGGAACTATTGCTGTTTTTTGCGATAGTGTGGCAAAAGAGCAATCAACCTCGACTCATCATCAAGCCCAACAATTGAGCATCAACATTGTCATTGAAAATTTGGACCATCAGATAGAGGAGTGGCGCCAAGGATCGGGGGCCATTTGGCCGATATTTTGTTAAATACATAATTGAACCATACAAATATTATCATTTTAAAAAGAAATGATAATAATTTCTTAAATAATTTGTGTTTTATTTAAAATTCAACATCGGCCCTTAAAATCTAATCACCCTTAATAACTTCGATATGATAGTAAAATGTTTTCGTAAATTTAGTCTTTTAGTAAAAGTGGGTTTTGAATTACGCGTGTCAATAAAGTTTCTTCTAATAAATACAACTTAGATATTTCAATATAGTCCTTTATTTTCCCAAAAACTTTGTCAATAGAGAAATTACATGAATTTAAGATAAACCGTTATATGGGAGGTAGGCGTTAAAGTGGGCGTGTCGCCTAAACTTGTAGTCACAACAATTAAATTAATTAGAATGATATATGTAGCAAATTTGATCATCATAACTCTAATTTTGGCGGTTTTATGAGCTTTTAAACTTCATTAACGGTAGATAACGTGAGAAGTGGGCGTTATAGTAGGCGTGTCAAACTTATTTTGGCTAATGAGCACAACTTAGATGTTTCAATATAGTTTTTTATTAATCCAAAATCCATATTAATAGAGAAATCATATGAATTTTAGTTAAGACGTTATATGGGAGGTAGGTGTAAAAGTGGGCGTGGCACATTGATTTTCCGTAACAGAAAAGTCTCTCATTAAAGAGCAATGTGTGCAAAATTTCAGTATCGTACATCTAATTTTGTCCGTTTTATTAGGTTTTAAATTTAAAATATACTGAAAAATACACTGCGCGGTATAAATTTTCGTACATTTTTATCCGTAACTCCTTTACTAATGCATAAATGTAACCTTTTTTAGGAAGAGATATTGTTTTGACTCGAGAAATATATATTAGAAGTTTCATGACTGTACGTTTATCCGTTTGGACACAATACCGTTTTATTCGATGTTCGTAGGCACGGTTTTTTCGACCTACTCTTGCATTACGAGCTATAACTCACTTCCTAATATTTCGATATAGCCCATTTTCAATACTAAACAAACCTTGTCTATAAGAAAGATTTTGGCAAAATTTGAGCCCCTTAGCTTTTTCGGTGCGACCTCTATCGTGCTTTCAACAGACGGACAGATGGATGGACATAGCTAGATCGTCATCAAATCAAACCCTGATTCAGAATATATATACTTTAGGGGGTCTAAAATGGATATTTCGATGTGTTACAAACGGAATGACCATTTTTTTGGTGGCGGGTATAAAACCATTATTATTAGTGCAAAAAACAATTTTTGGCCAAGATTACGGATCAAATTACCTTCCGTGCAGTTCTCGTTCCTCTGCTGTTGTTTAAGATTAAATATTTAAACAAATTTTTGTTCCTAAGTTTAGATTTTGTTGAGTAATGTCTGAGCAAACACTAGTTTGAAATAAATATGTTTTATTATTAATAAAGTTATTTAAATAACATATTGTTTACAATAATAAAAAGAATCTATTCAATATTTATATATATATTTTTTTTTTAAATTGAAAACAACTGATTAGGTGATTTGACATTTTTGCCATTTTACAAAAAAAGTACGAGTAAAGTCTGCTTAAAGGAAAAACACCAATTACTCTCTTCGTCATAGACACAATTTTTTAAATTTTTAACACATGAAACGCTTTTCGGTAAAATTGGGAGCGCACAATTTTCAATGCTTTTAACTCCTTAAACAGTGAGTTCATTTCAATAGGATTTAGAGAATCACTTCTGTTAATAAATATAAAAATAATATTTTTAATAAAATCAGTTGTATAATCTGATCATAATCAGTAATACGAAAAACTGACTTGCCTATTAATATAAAAGATGACATTGGTTTAACTGCATAAAATATAAGCTAATTTTTGTTTAACACATAATAATAATAAATAAATAATAGTTAGCTAGATTGTATTAAATCTTTATATTACGTTGAATAAATAAATAAATAAATAAATCAATACATTTTTAACTGTTTAATATAAAAAATTAAGCGACTCATATTTATGGAAAATATACGAGTATACCTTCATTTTATAAGCAAATTTTTGTGTATAAATAATGTTGAATTGAAGAAAAAGCAATAAAAGCACGATATTTGTATAAGCTTTTAAATATTTGCATACTTACAGACACACAAATTTTTAAAAACTAGAAGAAGGGCAAGAAGATTTAGCAAAATAGGTATACGCTTACAGACACACACACACACACACATAAAACACATGTGCATGTGTATTTATATTTTAAATAATATAACTATTATAAATGAATGACAAGTAGAGCATAAGCCTAGTTGTACCTTTTGTATATGGTTGGTAAATTAAAGAAAATACATACAAAAAAAAACATGTGTATGTTATGTCTTAGCCTGTGTATGGGTTTGTGTGATTGTATATGTGTAGATGGTAAGCGTGTGATGAATTTTTTCCTATTTGCATATCATTTTGCAAGTTAACGGTGAATGCGTTTACCGCAACCAACACATGGAACCAAGTGGACAATGCGGAAATCTACGGTACAGTAGAGGAAAAAACTTTGACCTTGATGCAGATGCAAATACTAAATCAAAACATTAATTAAAAAAACCTAATTTATAATAATACTGGAAAAATTTACTTTAAGACATGCAGAAAATGTTAATGTTTTAAATTATATTATTCTAGCGACGAGAAATATTAAAAAGTTTTGTGAAACACTGTTCATTCTGATTTACAACAAAGACTTCGTACATATATAAAAACATTAGGATTGAGCAATTTTGAGAAAACCTAGAAACGAAGTCTATCTTTTAAACTGACTTTAGTTATTCGATTTTAAAAATATTAATATAAAGTTTTTATTATTTTTATACCCTTAACCTGTGGTGCACAAGGGTATATATAGCTTTGTCATTCCGTTTGTAATTTCTACAATTTTCATTTCCGACCCCATAAAGTATATATTTTTTGAAAGCTTATGAATAGAGGAGTCGATTAAGCCCTGTCCGTCTGCCCGTCTGTCCGTGTGTTGGTTGAAATCAACTTTTAGAAGCAACTATATGTTCCTCAGATCTGTGTATAGTATTTATCTCTTGGAAATATCCAGGAATGAATCGCTATTGATATTCAGCACAATCGCCCCATAACTTTCTGAGATATGAGCAGAAAACCACGACCACCTCGTTTTTTTCACAATTACAACAACAACATACATATGTATATACATACATGTAAAAAACATGCCAAAAAAAAATATAAAAAAAATATATTAAAAATAAAAAAAAAAACAAGTAAGAGCACTATATTCGGCTGTGCCGAATCTTTCATAGCCACCACCAATTTTGTGTACATTTAAAGCACAATATTTATTATTTTGTTAATCGCTATGGAAAAGTCTCTTTATAATAAAATATTCAGGAATGAATCGCTATTGAAATTCAGCACAATCGCCCCATAACTTTCTGAGATATGAGCAGAAAACCACGACCACCTCGTTTTTTTCACAATTACAACAACATCATATTTATATACATATGTATATACATACATGTAAAAAACATGCCAAAAAAAAAAATAAAAAAAAAATATATTAAAAATAAAAAAAAAATAAAAAAATTACAAAAAAAATATTAAAAAAAAATTTAAAAAAAATTATTTAAAAAAATGTTAAAAACAATAATAAAATAGAAATAATATATTAAATAAAATAAAATAAAATTTTTTAGTCCCAGGTTAATTTATAGGGACCTTTTTTACCATTTATAAGTATTATATTACATCATCGGTTACTACCCGTTAAAATTAGAGGCAAAAATAATTTGGAAAAATATTTATTATTTAAATATATCAAATTCTTGATTTTCAATAAACCGTAGCCTTAAAAATTATGAACAAGAAAAACTAACAAATTGGTTTAAATCTAACTAAGATATAAGCACAAAAATATAAATACTTCCCAGTTTTTCCTAAAATTTATAAACGAAAACGATTTTTTCAGCATCTGGGCAACAGAGAAGAACAAAATGGATCTTAAAAAAAGAGCTTGACAAAAAAAATCACGACACTATTAAATTCATGATGGCCTCGACTGCAAAATGGCGTAAAATTATTGTTTATGTGGATTAATTTAAGTTATTAAAAATGTGCCTACTTTAACCGCCTCAATGTTAACATCAAACGAAAGGACTTTTTAAGTGCAATACAGTAAACACTGTAAAATTTAAAATTTAAATGGCATCTGAAACAAAATGTTGTAATTTTTTAAACTTATCAATATGCGCATCAATTGAAATGGTTTGACTACCAAAATACAGTAAACTATGTAAAAATTCAAAATCAAATATGGCGTTTGAAGTAATAAAGAAAATGACATATAACATGAAATCTTAAATCTAGGCAAAACTACGATGTGTACATAATAGTGAAGTGTATTACCAGATTTGCCACGGACGAATATAGCACTTTTACTTGTTTAAAATCATATTTTAATAAAATAAACTGAACATAAAACAACTTTTTCATCATCGCCGGTATATAAATTCGCCTTGACATAAAATATCTACTTAAAAGCTCTTTTCTTGTAGAAATTTCGTTGTAAATATGAATATGCCTTTTGAAAACTGAGATTTGTATTAATTTTTAAGGGCACACATAATAAAAAATTTAATACATGTATTTACACACAACACACACATATTTGGGTACATGAGTAATATGAACAATGCATATGTTTGTATAGAGCAGTGTGAAACCAACCATACACACATGCACTGTCTCTCATACATACACACATATACAATAACTTCTGTGCCAACTTGAATGAAGTTAAAATAGACCCAACTGTGTAAATATGTGACTTTCAGCTAATGTGAATTTATTGTTAAAAGTGTTCTTCTAGTAATTTTTTTTTTGGCATACAATTTGTAATACTAAAAGTAAAAATAGTAGATTTTTTTCGTTAAACCCCTTCATCAAATAAAAAATGCAACATTTTTCGTATATTTCTTTTTTTCAAAAACTTTAAAAAAATATATACTACTAAATGTATTCCACAAAGCCTACATAGACACTGGTCAACGGATGCCTGTCAGCCTGAGGCTAAATAAAAAAGAAAATACATAAAACAATAAAAACCAAAGAGGAATAAAAACTATACTCGTGTGTGTATACCGCGTTGTTGACTTCACTCATATGCATAATGAAACCAAATAGAGAGCGAAACAAAAAAAAAGTTTTTTTTTCTTTTCCTTTTATTCTCATTTAAAATTGTTCACACAACTAACAATGCAGTTCTTTTTCCCAAATAGGGCCACACTATAATTTGCCATTTACATAAAATTATTAAGCAAAAGTTTTACCTTTTTTTGCGAATGCATTCATTCGTTTTAAACAATAGATGCTGTTTAAAAGGGGTTACCAGTTTAAACATGCGAGGTTAGTTTAAAAACTATCTTTGAACAGTGTTCAAATATTTATGTGATTATGCTTGCATTGATGGCCATAGAGGAGCACATTTGTAACGCAGTTTGAGACGAAACTACAGTCAAGAAGTGCAAATTTTTATTGAATTATGTTTAACATAATTCAAATAAACAAATAAATAAACAAATAAAAAAATAAAAAAGTCAAAAGCATTCTATCCTTTTCCGCGTAGTACGCCTCTATCGAAAAAGTCTAATCAATGTAGTTGAACGTTACAAGTTACAGAGCACAAATCGTAGTACGCTCTGCACATTCAACGCAAAGTTAGGTTTACTCATGGTGTAATTACAAAAGATGGTAGCGTAAGGGAGAGCATTTTGCCACACAGCCAATTTGCGGCTTTTGGTCGAGAGGCATGATTGGACCATTTTTCTTCGAAAATAAGCAAAAAGTGGCCGAAGTCAATGGCGATCGTTATGGGGCCATGTTAAATGAATTTTTGTTCACAAAAATTGAAGAGGAGGCTATTGGCAACATTTGGTTTCAACAGGACGGCGCACAGTGAGACAACGCCGGCATTAAATACAAGGAGTAATTGCAGAGTTCTGAAATTTTGCACAGGTTACTTTTGAGACAATTCCAGTTTAAAAAAAAAAAATTAAGAAAATTCGCCCACTTTTACGCCCACCTCCCATACAATCGAAATTTGTAAAATGCCGTATTGTCCGTAATACTTAAGGGATAACTTTAAATTTTGGTATACTTGAATGTTATATTGTAAAAAACATTATCGGAATAAAGTTTTGGACTTTGGCCCACTTTTACCCCCACCCCCCATACAACCTCAACATAAAAAGTGCCATATTTTCTAAAATATTTTAGGTACAATCTTCAAATTTGATATTATTATTTATATAATTTAAAATGTTTCATGCAAAAATTACAATAACACGCCCACTCTTACACCCACTTCCCATTAAAATGCAATAAAAAAGAACAATTTTTTTCATTCTATCAATAATTTTTTAATATCATCATGGTATTCTAATTTTTTCAATATCTTTATAGCTATCGATCCAAATATCAGAAATTGCACTATAAAAAATTATTGAATTATCCATGACCTTGTAAACTTTTTTTAACACTTTATATAAACTTGTATAAGCTTGCACTCTCAAATATGTAGATTGTGAATTAAACATATGTATGTGTACATACATAATTGCAATTACCGTTTGTTGATCAATAATATTTAAAACAACAACAATGTAATATTTTTTTACAGTTTGTTTTTAAAAAGTTTGTGAGCACAATATAAAATATCAAACAAACAATTAAAAAAAAATAATTAAAAATTTGTAAACATGCTATTGCATGCTAACATATGTACATAAGTACGTATAGCGACAAAATGTGCACGTTGCGTATTTTTTGTAGTTTTTTGTATGTTTAAAGTACTTTTGCAAACTTTTGCTATATGTCCTCTACTTTAAATGAAAGCTGAGACTTCAGTCTTTCATTTGATATAAGTCTGCACCTAGGGCGAGGGGCTGCTCTATATTTCCTAGTCCATTGAAAATGCAAAATGTTAAACTTTTACACCACAATTCTGTTGTAAAGAAATTTTTTTTTGTGTTTCTTTTTTTAAATTTATTTTTTTATCTACTCATTCTACAACAACTAAATTAATTAAAAAAATACTTTAAGGTTATATTTATTATGTATTTTTTTATTGATAAGCTTTTGAATATTACATATTGAACCAACATATTTCAAGCGCGTTAGCATACCTCAACTTTGACTTGCTCTAGACCAAAAAGTAATGAAGTTATGAATCTCAAATTTCAGAGAATTGTTACTCATATATCTGTTAATATACTGTGAAAATTTCATCCAAATTGGACGACACGCCAAAAACTATTTTTTGTCGCTGTTACTTTAGAGCTGTCTCACTGTGCGGCGCTGCGTGCCACACAGCCGAAGCTACACTTTTTTTTATAGCATTAAAAAAAAAAAAAAACAAGTAAGAGCACTATATTCGGCTGTGCCGAATCTTTTATACCCACTACCAATTCTGTGTACATTTAAAGCACAATATTTATTATTTTGTTAATTGCTATGTATCACTTTCTTTGTAGAGGGTGGTCTAATTTTAAAGGCCCATGTTGAAGGTAAACTACACCTAGTCTTTAAATTTGTTTTCTGCATTTCATTTGACATTTCTCAATCTCAAACTTACTCAATTTGATCCGTGGAAAGATACGCAATCGAGCAACGCTTTTAAATATTAAAGATTTTTATAAAAATTGGCGTTTAAATCAAAATGCATTTTGTGCACTTCGTGATTCTTTTGGTCAACATAATTGTTCGAATTCGTTCACAATCGTGAGAATTGTCAAAAATATTTAAATTTCTGCAAAGCAGGTCTGTATGAAATGTTAGAACATCTGTGAATGCCTTCTTAGTTCGTTGAATGGGAAACATTGCTGTTTTTCACGATTACGTGGCAAGAGCAAGCAACCTCGACCCATCATCGTGCCCAAAAATTGAGCATCAACAGTGTCATTGAAAATTTTGACCATCGGATCGTGGTGTGCAGCCGAGTTTTTGGGTGTCCATTTAGCCGATATTTTGTTCCATACATAATTGAAGCATACAAATATTATCATTATAAAAATAAATGATAATAATTTCATAATAATTTTATTCAAAATCAACATAGTCCCTTAAAATTAAACCACCCATTATAACTTCGATATGCTAGTAAAATACTTTTGTAAATTTAGTCTTTCAATGAAAGTGGCCGTTAAAGTACGCGTGCCAATAAAGTTTCTGCTAATAAACATAACTTAGATATTTCAATAAAGTCCTTTAGTATTCCAAAATCTTTATTCATAGCAAAATTACATGAATTTAAGAGGAAAGTTTTATCTACGAAATAGTGCTAATTTATTTTTGTTATCTTATGTTCTCCTGAAGTTATGCTCTATTAAAAATGGGAATTTAGGAAAATTTTGACCTAAGTAAAAAAAATTATCTCTAAACATTATAAACAATTTATTTTCATGTACTAATGGCTAACAAATTTTAAAATTATACAAATTTTATTTCGTTTGAAAATCTTTTAAAAGCAAAATGTTATCGAAGTTTAAAAATCAAAATCTTACTAATAAATTTCCCGTTTTAGAAAAATGCTGAGAATGTATATTTTGAATCACCCTGTGGTTCTTAAAATTTAACCACCCTTTACAAAAGAATAGATAGATAAAAATATAATTTGACTAAAAAATGTATTTTAAATATTCAAATAAATATTTTAAATCTATTGACGCACATTTATTTTTAAATATTTGTAAATCTTAAACCTCTTAAGACTGTGTGTACAACTATTTATATATAAAGTTGGGCACAAATAATTACTCTAGTTAATTTTTGTCAACAAATTTCGGTCATTTTCGTTTTCACAAAATCCTATAAAATTCCTTTGTAGTTTGTGCAAAAAATAACAGAGTTTGTTAGTAAAAATGTTATTAGAGTCATCTAGTGTTCTACGTGATATTTAGCAAAGACATCATCCTCACTGTTTGCAAAATGTAGTGACTCCTTCAACAGATGATGCCGTCTGCAAGGAATAAATGCTAATATATATGACTAATATATTTTCATAAAAATTTAAAGAAAAAAGTGGGCGTGCCACATATATTTTCCGTTATAACGAAGACTTTGACTAAAAAGCCATGTTTGCAAAATTTCAGAATCGTACATATAGTTTTGTCAGTTTTATTACGTTTTAAATTTGAAATATACACTGTTCGGTATAAATTTTCGTACATTTTTATCTATAACTCCTTTCCTTATGCATAGATTTTTAGGGAAAGATATTGTTTTGACTCGAGAAATATATATTCGAAGTTTGATGACTGTACGTTAATGCGTTTGGACACAATTCCATTTTATTCGATGTTCGAACGACACGGTTTTTTCGACCTACTCTTGCATTACGAGCTATAACTCACGTCCTAATACTCCGATTTAGCCCATTTTCTATACCAAACAAACCTTGTCCATAAGAAAGATTCTGGCAAAATTTGAGTCCCCTAGCTTTTTCGGTGCGACCTCTATCGTGCTTTCAACAGAAGGACAGATGGACAGACGGACGGACATAGCTAGATCGTCATCAAATCAAACCCTGATTCAGAATATTAATACTTTATAGGGTCTAAGATGGATATTTCGATGTGTTACAAACGGAATGACAAAATTAATATACCCCCACCATTTTTTTGGTGGCGGGTATAATAAATTATAGTCCAATATCAAAGTAGGGGACAAATTGTAACTTGTAAAAAAGTTGTCCCATACGATGTTTCGGTCACTGCCCTTACTATAGCATGCTAGAGGACCTAAATAGTCACTAGAATAATGGCAAAATCCATTACTATTTTCATAACACAGACTGCAATTTAAATAATTTAACGACAAAAACTCAAAAAAGATAAAGAACAAATTGACTAACAAACAAAACTACTTACCCAGGTGTGATGTTTCTAGGTTAAATGAAAAATGTTTGATTGCAGACATAAAGGTTAAGAGTATAAAAGCTTTAAAAGTAAAACAAAAAAGTAAATTTATATTTATTTTCAGTAGGTACTTGGGTTAAGAATTTTAATTTAATTATACGTATATAGAATGCTTTTGGTAACATAAAAGGAAAAGTAAGAATATTGTTTACTTTTTTATAAGCCATCAAGATTGTACAATTAAACCTTACTAGATTTTTTAAGTCTCTAATTTATACCGAAAAGCTAAAGATTGACGTTTTTTATAAAATTGATATGATCCTGGCCGTATAGTCAACCTACCTTGATATACGACAAAAAAGAATCTAAGATTTTAGTTTCAAACTTCTTGTATAATTTATTCATTAGATTTAAAAAAAAAGCAAAAAACGAATGTAGTAGCACGCAGTAAATTTTAGTTTAAAATAATAAATTAAAAAAAAAATTTATTTTCATTTATTTTTAAAGTTACAAAATTGTTCTTTTATACCTCGTAGAATTTAGCTTAAACTCTTGTTCATTATTATACTGCAGAGAACAGTAAATCTAATTTGTGTCTCATTTAATGACTTTTTCCAGTAAAAAATTATGCGAGTTAAACAAAGTTGACACTCGGAGTACTTTAATGGTGGCCCCATAACACTAACAACTATGTATTTACGAACATACATACCTAGAGGTACGTATCATAAAGAATACAAATACATACGCTTACTTACACATACAATTTTAATTGTAAACGATGTAATCATAACTACTTTAGCCATAATATGAAAAAAAAAAGTTTTACTCATTATGTTTTTACTCTTTTAATTCAGGCTACCAGTGTCATAAGATTAAATTAAATACAATATAATTAGCGAAGACTAAAAGCAAACATTAATGACTTACATAAGGACATAATTTATTGTTTAACGCAAATATTGAGGAGAAAATTTTTAATAATATTATCAAAGGAAAAAACTACAATAAAACAATAAAGAAGTATAAAAGAATTAAACCTAAGAAAGTATTAAAAAAAATAATTAAGTAAACAGTGTTTGTTTTATAAGCCTTTTACAAATTAAAATTGCAAATGAAACTTGGTAGAGAAGACATAATTATGGTCTACTACCAATAGATAATGATTTATGCTGTTTACTTTTTGTAAAAGAATTCGACTTTCTGACCTGATTTTTCTAAAATGACTGGCATTGAAGTATTGATATATTTTCGTAGTAAAATTTTGCACCGTTTTAAAGACCTTTTAATAATCTATTGCACTTAATTCATTGTCTCACATTAACTGAAACAATTCTATTGATTAAATCATATTTGCATAATGATATTTGGAGATTTTATTTACGCAATATTAGATACTGTGGTTCTAAAAAGTTTAGTACTTCCAGGAAGACCAAGTTAGAACATTATATTTTCTTACTTTTCACTACTACACTATTTGTTCAATTTACAACCCCGTATTGCATTCTGTATCGCCTATTGAAATACAATTTCAGTTTGTTAATTTCTGTTGTATTGTTTAATGTCTGGTAAATAAAATCAGGTCTGGTAAATAAAATCAGGAATGGAAAATTTGTTCAAATCTCACTTCTGCAGAACTACAAAAAGTTTGTAATGCAATTTTTAGTACCAAATTTAAGCGAAGATAAAAAAATCAACAATACATTTGAGTCAAAAATATATTTTATATTTTTCATACGATTTTAAGTACGCTGCGATTTAGTCTAAAACAAATGCGCTGTAGCGTCAAATATGGTCCTTTTCGTAAATGGTTGGAACGTAACTCCTGCTTCAAATATTTTGCAACTGTATTGAAAAGATAATTTAATGCGAAACTTCTTAAATTCAAAGAACGATGTTCCTTCGACAATTTATGCCATCAAAATCAGCAAAATATAATTTGAAATTTTGTTAAGCAATAGATATAGAGAAACCATATCTTGGAAAGGTATAAAATGAAAAACCTTTACAAGTCTACGAACATTGCGTTATGGAGTCAATGGAAGGTTTGAAAAAGAACGCGTAAGAGCACTATATTCGGCTGTGCCGAATCTTTTATACCCACCACCAATTTTGTGTACATTTAAAGCACAATATTAATTATTTTGTTAATCGCTATGGAATAATCTCTTTATAATAAAATATGTATCACTCTCTCTGTAGAGAGTGGTTAAATTTTAAGGGCCCATGTTGAAGGTGAAATACACATATACGTCAAATTTGTTTTCTGCATTTCATTTGACATTTCTCAATCTCAAACTTACTCAATTTGATCCGTGGAAAGATACGCAAATGAGCAACGCTTTAAAGTTATTCCGGTTTTTTATAAAAATGGGCGTTCAAATCAAAATGCATTTTGTGCACTTCGTAATTCTTTTGATCAGCATAATCGTTCGAATTCGTCCACAATCGGGAGAATAAATTTCTGCAAAACAGGTCTGTATAAAATGTTAGAAAATCTGTGAATGCTTTCTTAGTTCGTTGAATGGGACCCATAGTGTGGCAAAAGAGCAGTGATCCTCGACTCATCATCATGCCCAACAATTGATCATCAACATTGTCATTGAAAATTTAGACCATCAGATAGAATAGTTGGCCAAGGATAGGGGGCGGAGTAATGCGTCTTATTAAATCTACGTATTCACAGAATTGTGTTGCCTTGGCAAATACGTAGGAAGTAAACACCAAGGTACACAACTGTATGGTATAGTATGCACCATGATGTCAGTGTCAAATTTAAATAATAGAAATTTTCCAAAGAACACCAATAGCATACATGAGTGGTGTTAGAATTAGGACTGCGGGAGCCTTTACTATGCTAGCACAGCAGTCGGGTGGGGGGTTCGGGTCTCATTCTAGTACCATCAATTTTATTACAAACCTTTATTATAGACTCCCTTTTTATTTATGAAATTTAATTTTACTACGGGCCAATACGACTAGATTCACAAAACCAAATGCCCCAGTCTAGTCGTTGTTGTAAATGAAAAAAAAATCTACTCTATAAGGTATAAGTGAATTTGCAATAATGTACATCTCTCAGGTCTCAGTGAGATGGCCGCCTCTATACCCTCACCAACCAAATGTTCCAGTGGCGTGATATATATTTTTGGAACCCCTAATATGGTACCCTAAATTATTACTTCATCTTTGAGAATAAAAACACCTTAGCTGTTAGTCTAGCAACCCATGGTGTAACGTACAATTGGTATCCTATATATATTTATGATTAAATCTTTATTCCAACTTTTATTATTTTGCAATTACAAATTATGTTATCATACTGATATAAAATTCTACTCTATCGTCACTTTATTTCATTTTCGTTTTAAACAGGAAAGAAATCAATGATTTCAAGATATTTTCAAAAAAAAAAAAAAAAAAATTTATATAGTAATTACTTATATACATAATTCTGATATATGAGTTAGTGAAAGAAATTCATTAATTATACAATAATAGTTATGCCTAATTTTCTACCCATTGTGCAAGATATGCAATATTTTAGGCACAAAGTAAAAACACAATTTATGAAGAAAAAGAGACATTCAAAATTTTGTTTTTACAAAAAAAACAAACAAAAAAAACTTTTTTCACAATAGACTTCACTTCTATAATTCTTATTTGTATATAATAATTTAACAACAACAATCAGCAGATCAATAGCAATATATCTCATTAAACTTTACTGTGAGAATAAATTGCATATTGTGCAAGTCTATATGATTTATTTTAATTTTTCTCTTTTGTTTCACTTCCAACAATGTTTTACGAAAAGCTTTATTCCATTTTTAAGTGACAGTTTTGAAAGAGGTATATAAATAAACTCTCTAAAAAAAATTTGTGACAATTCATTGTTGTTGTTAAACTATAAATAACTAGTAGTTTATGATTTTTTTTTATTTAAATTGCAAGAACTATAACCATAATTTTATGTTGAGATACTAAGCATGATCGAACTTACCCCTTTTCCATCGAACAGTAGAAGGCCTTCCAGTGCAGCGATGTAGGTGCTAAAAGAGTTAGATGTTTATAGCTCTTGCCTGAGTTAAATTTGCCAAATTGGTTTTATTTTACGAATAATAAGGTTTCTTCTTCTTTTTAAATTTTGACGTTTTCTTTAGAATTGCCACATACCTATGCACATATGTATAGATATACGTATACATGTATATATATAAATATTTATATATATACTATATATATATATACATATATATTTCTTCAACAATTTTGATTGGAGGAATCTTAACTACTCATTTCTCTTCTTTTTCTTAATTCTTTTAAGATTTAAAATTATTTTTCATCTTACGAACTACACTTATTTTAACTATTTAACTTTAACTTTAAATTGTTTTTTTTTTTTCCTTTGCTTGCAAAATTCACATATTTTTCTATTTCTTTTTTCACTTTCTGGTTTTTAATGTCTCATTATAGGTTGCGATATGAACGTTGCGTTTATGTGGACTGAATTAGGCAGAGTAACACGATGACAGTTGATTTATGTATATATTATTTAGGTTCTACTTAGCACGAGGATATTATTGTTGTTGAGGTTGAATTTGAACGTTGAAACGTCTTAAATAACTTTCCAATCTTTATTATTATTGAAGTGTAAAAGTTATTTACTTTACTTGAAAAAAATATTCAATTGGACAGGCAGATTTTACTCACTGGATCTATAAAACACATGGTTTTAAAATTTTTGGTTACAAATTATCTATTTTATTAAGAGAAATTTACCTATTTGATTTAGACCCAATGATTTTCCTGTGCGGTGTAATCTAGTATGAGACTTACTTTTAGACTGCAGTTGCGATTTTTTTTTTGCCCCACTAGGTATAAATGCATGCGTTTTAATAGGAATAGTAGAAGTTATTTGTGCCTATGAATCTCCTGTAATTACCTTAGGTTACGCACCGACATGTGGAAAAGAGATGTTATATCCCCAATTATTTTAAGGAATTTTTAAGCCTGGCTTACCGCACACTTTATGATTTTTCTTCACAACACGTTCCTAGTTATAACGACGTGATTATATTAGTTTTGCAATATATTTTGTGATACAATTCACTTGAATACATTATATACTTAATACCTGATTACTTTTTCACGACGTTTATCTGGTCTTTAATTTCTTTATAAAATTTGGAAATATTATAAGGATGTTGAAAATCCAATTGGATTACAAAATGTGTTCTATGGGTTGAGCTCTTATTGCAAGTAACAATTAAAAAGGAAGTGTCTCTTCGAAAAACGCCTTATTTATACATTCACGTTGCACGTTCTAGAAAAATCTAAAGAATTTTCGATTATCGAAAAAAAAATTTTTGAGTACTATTCAATTACAATTTACTTTGTTGCATTAAAACGTATCTTTTTATACGCTTTATGTTTTGACATAATTTGAGACATTACTACTTTTATTTTGTACCATTACTATTTGTATTTTTGCAAACGGAGTCATAATACATTTTGTTCCTGCCAATTTCATTTGCTGTGGTAAACTAACCTGATCTCTCAATTATGTTAGCAAATTTTATTCCTTTAAAATGTTTAAATATTTTATCAAAGATATATAAATGCAAATCATTTTATCTTATGTCCATTTTGGTGGGGTGTCGTTTGGCCGATATTTTGTTAAATACATAATTGAACCATACAAATATTATCATTATAAAAAGAAATAATAATAATTTCTTAAATAATTTGTGTTTAATTTATATTTTCAATATAGTCCTTTATTTTCCCAAAAACTTTTTCAACAGAGAAATTACATGACTTTGAGATAAACCGTTATATGGGAGGTAGGCGTTAAAGTGGGCGTGTCACTTAAACTTTTTGTCACAACAATTACATTGAATAGAAGGATATATGTAGCAAATTTCATCATCATACCTTTAATTTTGGCGGTTTAATGAGCTTTTAAATTTCATAAACGGTAGATAACGTGAAAAGTGGGCGTTATAGCAGGCGTGTCAAAGGTGGTTTTGCTAATGAGTACAACTTAGATGTTTCAATATAGTCCTTTATTATTCCAAAATCTTTATTAATAGAGAAATTATATGAATTTTAGGTAAAACGTTATATGGGAGGTGGGCGTAAAAGTGGGCGTGACACCTTAATTTTCTGGCACAGTAATGATATTGACTAGAAGGATATATGTAGCAAATTTTATTATCATACCTCTAATTTTGGCGGTTTTATGGGCTTTAAAATTTCATTAACGGTAGATATCGTGAAAAGTGGGCGTTATAGTAGGCGTGTCAAAGTTGTTTTTGCTAATAAGTTCAACTTAGATATTTCAATATAGCTCTTTATTATTTCAAAATCTTTATTAATAGAGAAATTATATGAATTTTAGTTAAAACGTTATATGGGAGGTGGGCGTAAAAGTGGTCGTGGCACCTTAATTTGTTTGGCACAGTAATGACATTGCCTAGAGGGATATGATTCCAGCCTCGCGGTACTATACTCATTTTGGAGCATTTTCCATTTTACCTTTAAAAATTTGTGGCTGTAGTAATCAACTGTCTGCAACAATATTGGCCATAAATTTAAAATTTGTTTTGGGCTTGTTTCTTTAAACAACGCACAGTGGGTTCGATGACACCGAAAGTGGAGATTAATTCATGGGAGCCGTAATTTAAATTTTTTTTTCTCAAGCCGTTAAATATACATAAAAAAGTATATTCTGAAAAAAAGATACACGAAAAAAAAAATTTTACGATTTTATAGACATTTTTATTTTTCGAAATATTATAGTTTGGTTCAGAATTTTCGCCGTAATTTGATATTGGAAAGTGATTTTTTTTAAAAAATGAGAAGCACACAAAAGACTATATTTTTTTTTTCTAAAAAATAAAAAAATAAATATATATTTTGAATAAATATGAACATAAGTTTAATTTAAACTCTAATTTGGGTTTTGAAGGATTTTGAGAATTTTACTTTTTTAAAAAGTAACGAAATAAATTTTTAAAATTTTTTTTGTTTATCAATAATTGTTATACACTTAAAAAGAAACCATAAAAAAAAATAAAAAAAAAAAAATTTTGTACGACAAAATTTCATGAATTCTAAAACTTGTATAAAATGTTAATAAAAAACAATATTTTAATTTTTTTATGCATTTTGTTTGTATTTAAGAAAAAAATTATATATTATACACTAATTATTTTAACAATCTGCATCATAATCTTCCTCATATGTATCATTATGTTCATCCTCACCTTCATCATCATAATTTTCACTATCATTACTCTCACTATGATGTATTTCTTGAGAGATAATAGGCGTTAGCAAAAGCTGTAGTTCGGAATTTGAAAATTGTTGCTTTTCTTTTCGCTCATTTTGTTTATTTATACTAGATATGAATGGATCTGAACTCAAAAAAAATCTATTTAGAATATTTTCATTCGACTTTTCTCGGCTGCATTTGCGAGCAAAGTGTTCCCTATAATTTTAAAAATCCTTATTCCTGGCTTCCTGAGCTTCTTCTGAAAGTTCTCCAATCGGTATAAGGGCATATTTTATGATTTCGGGACCATGATTTAAAAATTTATGTATTGTAAGAGTCATACAAAACCATGGATATTTTTCAACAAAGTACTTTGCAGTGTTATGAGCAAAATTGCGAAAATTCTCTAGGTGGATTTCGTGACCACAGGCCAAATAAACTTTCGTTATTTCTGCTAATATTTCTGCATTTTTAAAAAAACGTCTTGCTGTATTTCCGTCGTTAAAATTTCCAGAACCTGGCTTTGGCTGATCCACAATTAATCCAGTTCTTTCCCGAAATTCTTTTTGAATTCGTGATTTTGTTTCTGCAACTATTTTCTTATCCTCATCCGAACTTGCTTGCCACTTATTTATTGGTATTTTATAGGATAAGTGGAGGAGACACTCAAAAAATCATATCCACTCGTGAAGTATTGAAAGCCCAAACTCAAAAGTATCACTGTTTACTGCCCTAACAATCATTGTGTCAATTGAGTTAAACATCTTACTCGTAGCGCCACACAAATAGCACTTTTGTGTAGAGCGCGTGTCTGTAATCGCGTTACACACTTTTCCATCTATCATTACTAAAGATAATTCATGGTGAACTTTTATAGAATTTTCTCCGACCGAAAGTAATCAGTCTATAAGATTTTTTTTTTTCATCCTCAACCCTTGTCTTTTCTAATTTTTAAACACTTGTTGTTTCTTTAATATACTTAATTTTTAAAGGTCGGCAAAATCTCGTTGATGAAGGACGAGGATTTTTCAAATTGTTATATTATTATTAGCCAGTTTGAGAGGTACAATGGACGTTATAAAAACTGCAGAGTCGCTTGAACTTGGAATCTAAAAAAGCCTGTTTATAGGAACTATGTCCAGAAATTCCATCAAAACCCCACTTTGAATGCAATGTTACATCAGATAGTTTTTCTTTTCTTAAAATATCAACGCATTTTGGAATTTTAAATAATCGTTCAACCGTGTGATTTAAAAGTCCCTGAAGAGTAACTTGTGCGGAAGTTTCACATATTTTTACTTCTTCTCGGTTAGGATAGTACTTTTGTTTTGCTTCTTTTTTACGTATACGTATTCTTTTTTTCGTATACGAAGGAAATCTTTCCGGAGCAACTTTTCTTATAACATTATAGCTATGTCGAAAAAGTTCCGCTTCTATTAATACACATAAAGCTTCTTCCGGGCTTAATTGATGTGGCTTGTATTTCTTAAATTTTCTGTATTTCGTATATTTTGCAGCTCTTGTAGGTGTTGATGTTGTGATTTCCTTAAGTAATTTTGATTCTTCAATTTTTCCAGAATCTCTTAAAGACATTTGTGTAGCATAAGTCAAAACACGTAAACGAGTACTTTCTCTAATGCTTCTACTTTTCTTCGTTTTTGATTTTTCACAACTCTCTTCAAATGAAACTTCCTTACAACCTCGTTTATTTGTTGGTGGGACAAAAGATATAAAAGTATCTAGCCATTCCTTATTTAAGTTCAAAAAACGTTCATTGTTCCTTTGACTTTTGCTATAAAGGATCTTGAAGTCGGAAGCAAAGTTTTTAAATCTTTGTTCAAAATCAGTCATATTGGTGGGGCTTATTCGTTTAATTATTTTCCTTTTTAATATGCCGATTTTACCTTTTCTGTCATGTACTTCAATATTATTCATAAAATTATAAAGCTTACGGCGAGGAATAAAAGTAGTATTGGGGCTTGTCCCTAAAAAGATTAAATTATTTTTTAAAATAATTTAAATGTTTTGTTTGTTAAGCCTTTTACCAAATATCGATTACTTTATTTGAAGTAAAACACTATAAACATTTCTTTTAAAACAACAAATATTAATATTAAAACACAACATAATAACAATCATAATAGAGATGAGCTCGTGAACCGGGATTTATTTTTCTGAATTCTTAAATATGATATTTTCAGCATGGCTATTTAATCTATAATACTGATTTTAATGCAAAACAATCAATTTCATTTGTTAAAATTATTAGCAAGCCATTTTTTGTTATAAATTTTAGTTATAATTTAATTTTTTTTTTTAATTTAATAATGAACGAAGATGACTGAAACTTGTTCACGCACCTATCTCGATTGAAATTAAAATTCTCCGACAACAATAACAACAATAGTAAACATTGAACGAATGACTATAGCAAAACAAAATACACGTTAGTTTTGTTAAATACATGACTTTGAAAAAACACGACTTCAAACAGAATAATGTTAATAGCAAAATATGGAGCAACAAAACCGCAAATTTTCTTTCTTATATTATCAAGCTAAATCATGCTTTTAGAAAATATATGACTCAAAACCCAACCTTAGCTAGCTTAGAAGTTATAGTTTACGAAACGTCAAAAATAGGCCAATTTTAGATCTTTTTTTAAAAAATCGTCAAAAATATTTTTACACATATTTTCTAAAACACTACATCATTTTTATACACTTACATACCTGAAGTTGAAGGTTCCATTCTTAAAATAACACTTTGTTTACGTAAAATTTGGAAATTACGAACTTGTGCAAAATTTAACTTTTTTCGCTTTTTAAAAAGATTGCAAAAAATTTTTAACTTTGACAGCACACTACGAAGTCAGCTGACAAGATAAATGCTTGAAAATTTACACAGTGATGTAGAATTTTATCTAGTTTTAATACATTAAAACTAGTATTAATACATTAATACAAAAACTTAATTTTAAAAATTCAATTAAGCGTCACTCTCATCCCATTTCAACCTAATGTGCAACGTGTGGAGTTGCCCCAGCCCGTTTAATTCACATGTCGGGTCAGTTTTTAAGAGCAGTGTTCTATTAAAAGTTGATAGCGACGATTACAAAACTTCCATCTGCATATACGAAGAAGAAAGAACCTATGTTTTATTCAGATTTAATGCCACACCATACTGTGCACCTAACAGGCAGCAATTGGCGTTGATCAACGGATCTTGGATTTTCGGAATCAGAATCTACAGATATGCTTATAAACAAAGCCAATCGGAGGAAAATGAGTTCCATCACTCATGATCAGATTTTAAAAAAAGGAATCTTCGTCAACCGTTAAACCTTAATTGCAAAATTAGGACGTTGCCGGTTATCCGCGCAAACCGCACCTTATATACGAATAAAAGAAAGCCTTTTTTAAATGCGCCATCTACACGCAAAGAAAAAATATGGTTGTGGTAACCATAATCGAAGAACAACATACTATGATTGAATTGTATGATTATGTTTAAAATAATAATGGTTACCAGTTATCATTATTATGTTTAATTTAATCATCATTCAATAATCATATATATGACTACAATTGAAATCGACAATCTTTGCTTTTTTACGGCAAATTACTGTCTTTTGCTGTAACATACACATATTGCTTGTACTCACCAATTTAATTGCAATTTTTATACCAATATTTTTTTATATTTTCTCGTTTATTTTTAAATTTTCTTTAATTTTTCAAAATTTTTGTTCCTTTTTTGACATCTCAAACTTTTAAAATAATAAAAATTTATTCAGCAAGAAGAAGAACAATTGAAATTAAATTATTATTAAAAGAAATCATAGCTTGATTATTTTGTAATCATACTGTTGTCTCACTTATTATTTAATGATTATTTTTAATTTTTAATGATTTTGAATATAATATTATTTTTGTCAAATTAAGTTTTTTAAATTATACTATTTTTAAATGATAACTATTTTGAAATTTTTACGAAAAGTAATCGTTAAATGATATAATTCAAACAAATGCTTGATTATCGTGACAAAATATATGATGAAATGAAACAAAAATAACTATTACTTGTTTTCGACAACCAAATATTGTTTTAGAAAAAATAATATGACCGTCGTGATTATGTCGTAACCCTGGTTTTTCTTTGCGTGTATGAGCAAAATAGTTTCAAATATTTGTTTTTTGATTCGTTAACACTTTGTAAATTAAATTTAGTCAACCGGTTCTTAGCAAATCTCTTACGGTGTTGGGGGCGGTGAACAAAACAACAAACCATTGCTCCAGAGGGCTAAAATCTAACGCTAATATTTGAACGATAATATTATTTATGTACATTCAAATAATTGATCGCAGATTTAGATAATAAATTTTTAATATTCAGGTCCTTTGTACAGTTGTGAATTTTTCCATTATTTAATCTCAAATACATTAATATTCCGTGACGCAATTCTGTAGCTGGAATCATCACATAATTCTATCACTAATAAACATCACGATTGGTAATCATTTCAATATTTAAAAGCGAAATGAATTTTTTTGTGCAGATTAATACTTCCACATTTTGGAGAATCAGAACTAGTCTCGCTTAACGCCATGACTTACTATCAGATTAAGTCGTTTGATATGTCAAAAATTGTATTTATGTGTGTTCAGAAAGTGTGATGGTCATTGTTATTGTTGCCTATCAGATTTTCATTTGACATAATCGCACGACTTTGTAGGACAGTCAGTCTTGTCCTTTACAATTACTTAAGAAGTAGGATTTTTAAAATGTGGATTCAACAATTTTTATTATTTTGTTTTAAAAGATTTGTATCTATTTTGTTGTTATTTCAAATATAAGTAGTTTTCTTTGAATAAATTATCCTCACTACGTGTTTGTTCATCTCCATTAATACATTTATATTCCATTTAGGTACATAAGTAGTTCACTGAACTATTTACATACCTACACATTAGTGGCCTTTAAAAATGATTCAAAAGTCCTCTTATTGTTATAAAACTACAATAAAAATTCTATTTTATTATTCATAATCATAAAAAGTTTATATTAGCATTTACAAGCCTTTTTTTCATGTAAAAGATTTAAATTGTTATTGAGCAAAATGCCTATGGGTTATAGTTTTAAATTTAATCAAACTTTATCAATATCAATATTTGATCTACTTACAACTGTACATAATACGTACACACTTCCGGATAATCAAAACAGTTTGATTGTAGTTATTAAGCCAATATAATACAAACAATAACATTAAAATGTATTTATTATTAAAATTATCCTTTTAACGTTGTATTATTTTTTATTAGCAATTTAAATAAATGGATATTTACATAACAATAACGGGTTTTTCCTAACTGCTTGTAAATCGAACAGAAAAAATATATAAGAGATAGTTTTTTCTCTAATAAATTCTCTTGTAATATCTGGACGATATTATGAATACTTTCGCATGTACTACATACGTATGTATGTGTATAAAATGTATTGAGATAAAAATTGCAATTGTAGATACCCAGCCTGCAAAAGAGTACGACAATGTCTGGATCAGACAAGTCTACCAAATTCATGATTCTTTTTACAGATTTTTGTCAGACATGTCTGGGAAATTTTATGTATGAGATGTACAATAGATTGCTTTCCTATATCGTAGAAATATGTTGTTTTCATGAAATTTTTAATTTTATTTTAATCATATCATAAGTTCAGCAAAGCTATTGTTGCTTTAAACCTTTGGTTGTTTTTATACCCGCCACCAAAAAAATGGTGGGGGTATATTCATTTTGTCATTCCGTTTGTAACACATCGAAATATCCATTTTAGACCCCATAAAGTATATATATTCTTAATCGGGGTTTTATTTGATGACGATCTAGCTATGTTCGTCCGTCTGTCCGTCTGTTGAAAGCACGATAGAGGTCGCACCGAAAAAGCTAGGGGGCTCAAATTTTGCCAGAATCTTTCTTATAGACAAGGTTTGTTTCGTATTGGGCTAAATCGGAATATTAGGAAGAGAGTTATAGCTCGTAAAGCAAGAGTAGGTCGAAAAAACCGTGTCCGTCGAACATCGAAAAAAATGGAATTGTGTCCAAACGCATTAACGTAGGCTCATGAAACTTCGAATATACATTTTCTGAGTAAAAACAATATTTCTCGTCGAAAATTACCTAAATCTATGCATTAGGGAAGGACTTATCGATCAAAATGTACGAAAATTTATACCGCACAGTGTATATTTCGGTATATATAAAAACAAAAACGTCATAAAAGCAACACAGTTGGATGTACGACTCTGAAATTTTGCACACCTTGCTTCTTTGTGAAAGGCTTTTCTGTAACGGAAAATCAATGTGCCACGCTCACTTTAACGCCCACCTCTCATATAACGTTTTACCTAAAATTCATATAATTTCTCTATGTGAAATGTCTATATATTTCTACCTATATATTAATTTACAGCAGAATCATAATAATTCAAAATCAAAATCAAAACCGATGGATTTTTATCTATACAAAGCAACTAAAATTAAATAATTAACAGAAATATTTGGTTTTGATTTACAACCTGCTTCGCTCTATTTTTATTTTTTAAATTAAAGATAGCATTGATTTCCTGGCTGCATTGTTAATTGCTTAAACAATATTCTCTTTTGTAATAAGGATAATGTTCTGTGAGTGTTTGTTTTTACACTATTGCCTCAAATGTTTAAAAAA
This sequence comes from Phyto melanocephala, assembly GCA_941918925.1. NCBI lineage: Eukaryota > Metazoa > Arthropoda > Insecta > Diptera > Rhinophoridae > Phyto > Phyto melanocephala. The sequence continues at coordinate 138,719,024 of OW799233.1, read as the reverse complement.
AAAAAAAACTAAACTAAGAAACACAAAAAGTTCCGAAAGAAAACTAACGACAAACGTACAAACTTGTAACAAATTTTTATTTTTTGTAGCATATTGATTTTTATTGCAAACAATAGGATTTTTTACGCGTGGGTATGATTTATTAGGGTTTTCCAAGACTTTGAATTTCAAAAAAAAAATAAAAAATACGAATTAACAATAGGAACAAAATGTATGGGATTCCTTGAAACTAAAGAGTTTTTCTCAATGGACCAGCCATTTGCTTTGAGTTGATGAGGTTTTTGAATTAACGGAGTATTAATTTTCGGGGCTTCACTGTATTTGTATTACATATTTAGCCATTTGGTCAATATATATACATTTGGGGGGGATATCGAAGCAGACTTCTTCCATAAACGGGTCCCTTTTCGACTCCTATCGTTACCCAGAGATTACAAGGTTACTCCGATCTCACTGAGTATCGTGCCGTCCCAGGCGTTTGCTCTAGACTTTTGTGACTTCAAATTGCAGGCTGATGATTATCTACAATCCTAATCACAGATTCTTTAGTAATCGCCAACATCTGCCCCACCGGACTAATTTCTCCCATAGCACTCACATTCAATGTGTGCCTTCCAGTGGTATAAAGTCTATTGCCAGCCATTGCCGAAAATTCGCGTACCACATGCGCCGCTGTCTCAGCAGTCTCAAGGCACGTTCTGCAAACATCATACTTCACAACCCCGATCCTGTGCAGATGATATTTAAAGTTGCCATGCCCTGTGACCAAAGCAGTTATCCAGTTCAGGGTCCTCCGATTATATCCAAGTACCCTGATTGCATTTCTGCCAACGGGTATTTCGAGCACCATATATGCCTGTCTACATGTGGTCGTTCCCATCCCCCTTCTCAGGTTCATAGATTCCACCCATTGTAGTTCCCAAGAGGTACTCTATGTTCCGGTCCGCAAAATGCCACAGCAGCTCCCCTTTTCGTCTGCCGTCGCATTCTCATCAGTGCCAACATGTCCCTTAACCCACATTAGCGTTACGTCGTTCACAGAATCACAGCTATCGAGCTTCAGAAAGCATTTGAGCACCAGTCACATTTGTAAACTACACGCATTTAACCACTGACTAGTTATCTAGTTATTTATTTGGTCCGTAAATAATAAAATTTTTAAAATTTTTATAAATAAATATTTATAATTAAATAATAAATGAAATAATGATTTTTAATTTCCTTATGCATATTCTATCAGATTCCCAGGTCTTCTCTGTAAAACTTCATGTATGTATTTCAGTCAGAAGTCTGACTGAATTCGTATGGAATTCTTACTTCTTTTAAGGCAATTATTACAGTCATCTGATAGGTGCTAGACAATTTTGCAGACTGGGTATTAATATATACTATATCCATGCGTATGTGTATTACAATTACAAACCACAGTTCATACAATATATTTTTTTTAAACATTTTTCATGTTTTTTAACTGTTAACATTCAATTTATAAATGACAAAATTGTAGGATTTAGCAACAATCAGTCAATTGGGATAAACGAAAAATGATGGAGGACTTGAGAAACAACATCTGACATTTTATATTTACAAACAATAAGATAAATAATTCTTACATTGTACATATTAGAAACGTGCGTTCCACATATTTATATAATTATGTGCGAATTATTCTTAGTCCCAAAACAGATAAATGTAAATTTCCATCCGAAAGTTGTTGTTCTTCGAATGTCAACTACACCTACAAGAAAAACACCGACAACTGAAATAACTATATAACATTGTATGTAGCAAAATAGCAACAATGACTTTATGTGATAAAATTTAATTTGTTTTGTAAATTATTCAGGCAAAACACAAGTAAAACTTTAACCAACCATAAAATATTCAATACAAAACCACCAACAATAACAAGAAAAGTAAGAGCAACAACAAAACCTAAGAAACAACTTAGGAAAATCCAAAAACTAAAACCAAAAAAACAAAATACTTTGCTTAAAAATATTTAAAAAAATAATACCACATACATGCCCAGTTGTCCAAATTGTACAAGATGACAATGTCTACGATGATTTATATAATGAATTCTATGATTTATCTGATGTCGGTTAATGGTGACATTACTGACAAAATCTTGGATTGTGGTAAAAGTTTTAGTGACTAGACCTTAAATCTTTCAAAAGTGATACACATTTCCTCAAATTCCTTTATACAGGGTGGACCAAAAGTCGCGCCTGCGTGTAAAAATTGAATAACTTTTTTGTTTATTATTATTTTTAATAAAATTTTTTTTTAATTATAATATTATCTTTGTATGACCTAAATTTTAATTATGAAAAATAATGTCAGAGAGATGACCACCATTTTCATCGATGCACAATTAGGCTCTTAAACAGGCGTTTTGCATAACTGCACGCAAGGTTTCAGGCTCTATTGCCCTGATCTCAGCTTCAATGTTGTTCTTTAGCTGCTCTATAGTTTGAGGCTTGTTTACGTACACTCGTTCTTTGAGATAACCCCATAGAAAATAATCAGGGGCAGTTAAATCCGGTGAACGTGCTGGCCAATTAAATTCTGAATTTTTCGAGATAATTCGGTCGTCAAAAATTTGATTTAAAAGCGTCATTGTGGCACGGGCCGTGTGTGCTGTTGCTCCATCCTGCTGAAACCACTTGTTGGCTGCCTCAGGGCGTACAAAATTATAAGCATAGCGCGATATCTGTCCCAATGTCTTCGCGTTGAAGTTCCTGAATACTCTGTAACACTGACCCGTACACGATTAATGTTCACTTGATTCTTGGTCTTCCTGATCGTGGCAAATCTGACACTGCACCTTGTTGTCGGAACCGTGCAATTAAACGATTAATTGTGGTTTGGTTAGCTGCATTTCTGGTGTTGAAATAATTTCGATATGATCGTTGCGTCAGTAAAATTGAGCGCCCATTGGAAAAGTAAAATTCTACCACTTTCGTTCGTTGCTCAGTCGTTAAATTTTGCATGGTGGTGTAACACAAATCGATGAATAAAATCTGAAAAAATAAATAAAAAATATTAATAAACAAAAAAGTTATTCAATTTTTACACGCAGGCGTGACTTTTGGTCCACCCTGTACTAAATCATACGAGTAAATATAAAAAGTGTATAGATCTGCTATTTGCCCTTCTTCATTTTGCTTTTCAGATGGCCAGGTCAATAGCTTCATTAGGTTATTTTTTAGTGTTTTAAGCTGACTTAATCATATAATATATTTTTATTCAAATATGTGAATTCTTTATTAATGGCTGTCAAACTTTTACTTATCAAAAGAAAATTTTTGGTTCTCAGAAAATATGCTTTTTTCCTACACCCAAGTAAAAAAGTAACAATGTCATTTTCACTTATAATAATAAGCACTTAAACGGAAATACTACACATATCACATATTGCCTTCAAATATTAGTCATAAAAAGGTTCTATAGACAACAAGACTCCTCGATCTTGTAAAAACATTGCTGTTGTAACCTAGAAACTCTTGTTGGGCTAAAATCCGAAATTAAAAGCTTCATCGGTGAGATACAGCCACATCTCTGTTATAAAGTCATGAAAATTTTCACAACAAAATTAACGGTCTTGGTGTGAGACGTGGGGGTTTTTAACGGATATGTGTTTTCATGCTTAATCGGAACATGTCTTTTAGGAATCCAATAAAAAAATTAAAACTGTCTCAAAAAACACGTGTTTGTCTTTTAAGATAAAAAAAAAATTTTTATAAGCTGGTTTATATGCCATATCTTCTTGATATTCCACTATAAACCTATCTACGGTGACACATTAATTTTTTTGAATTTTGGTTCGTTCTATGTCTTTTTGTTTTTTTAAATTTTTGCTGCTATTCTATTAAAATATCTTAAATGTTTTCTCCTTTATACTGTGACTGTCAAATTTATTAGAATCTAGGGGTATGATACCTCTGTAATAAGCATATATCCTTAAAGATAATTCTGCACGGAGAGAAAAAACTTAAGACCTGAGTTTATATAGTACAAAGAGAACCAATAGTAAATGCATCAAAAACTAAAATGCTTATGTTTGGTTCTACTTATCGTTTTTCTGTTGATCTTGATATATTTTTGGGTGAGGAAATGATTCATTTTGTTAACCATCATAAATGCCTTGAGCTAGTTCTTGACTCTAAACTTTTATTTAAATTACATGTTGATTTTATATTTGGCAGAATTTGGGATTCTTTGTGTTAAATTTATTGTACTAATTTGTTTTTACTTTTCTGATTCTTTCACTTTTAAAGCGCTTAGTAAATTCCATTGTCAGATTTGTTTACTGTGCTCGTCGTCGTGATCATATTTCTGACTTTGTAAAAAGTTTTCTTGGTTGGTCGTTTGCTGATTTCATTAAGATTCGTAATTTGATATTATTGTATAAAGTTATAAAAGATGGTCACCCTTCTGCCCTTCGTAAGGAATTTATTTTTTCCTCTCGTAGTAGGAATCCTCACTTCGTTCCTCCTAGAGTTTTAAAATCCTCTTTTAATAGATCCTTTGTTGTTAAGGTTACTAGATGTTGGAATTTATTACCTTTAGAACTGCGTCTTTTTACACACTCTAATAATGTTTTCAAATTGAAACTACCTAATTTTTTTTCTTCTCTATCTTAATTTATTTTACTGTGTTTTTAGTATTTTTGAATGGATATTGTTTGGTTTTCCTGTCACTAACTGGACCTTTGATATCATCTATTTGCCATTTCTTTTTGTTCTACTTTTAATGTATGCTGGGGAGCATATTTGATGATACTTTCATTATGAATGTTTACTTAAATTTTTATATTTTTGTATATTACACAGAAAAAAATAAATATGGATTTTAATTACGAAATTGATATTATTAAATAAAATATTGTTTAATTTTGCTCCAATCATCAAAAATGATACTATTAATTAAATGAAAATTAATAGTTTTAATTGAAAAAATATGGAGAAAAATATCAATTAAAACAGTATTAAAAAATTAATTAAAATTTTCAATAAATTTCAAAAATGATTTTAATTAATTTAATCATGTCTTTATTTGAGATTTGGGTTTTATAATATTAAATCATTTATTATATCAATAATATAATTTATTAAACCTGTATAAAAAAATACAAAAAAAAAATATTATTTTTATTATATTTTTAATTATATTTCGTACTGATATGTATAATAAAATTAATGATAAGAAATAGTGTTCCACACACATACACATACTATACCATATCAAAAGCCGGATTTCCAAAAATAATTTTTAGCATCAACGACCTAGATATAAAGAAACATTAACCGGTAAAAAGACTTGATCAGGCAGAGTGCAGAAAATCAACTAACTTAACTATTAAAATTATAATTCTGAGGAATATAAAGGCACACGATAAATATGTAATGAATTTTGGCATACCTACAATGAAACCGAAACCATTTATTATATTTAAAGCAGAACATATTGTTATATATGTACGTATGTGCACTTACCAGAACTTTCTCTTGCAGATTGGCGACAATTTTTCATTATTTCGCTCCTTGAGTAACAATTATATTAAATTTGTTCTTAAAATTAAATTTTCAAGTAAATATCATTTAAAATAATGTATTTTATTTTTTAAAATTTTTTTCAACTGACAGAAATCTCTTTGTTTTTTGAAAATATTTAATATCAATTAAAAAGTTTAATTAAATTAATGAAAAATATAATTGGAATTCAAAAACAAATTAAAAATTCAATTAATTAAACAAATTTTAGCAATATTTTTTTCTGTTTTATACTTAGGTTTTTATTACTATTTAATATATTTTTGTTGGCCTATTTGGCTTATATTACTCTGTGAAATTGAATAACTAAATAAATAAATAAATAAATAAATATTAGAACTCATCATGGCTGTGGTTGATACCTAAACCCATAGGTAACACAGACAGAGTTTGGCCAACCATTAACGTCTTTGTGTGTTATTTTGTTTCGGCAGAATTTCTTGGTGGTTGTTCGGCTATGTGTAAGACTGGGAGTTTCAACAACTTAGTATGGCTACGTTGATAATACATGTGTCTTGCACTACTTTGTATACATAGGCCATACTTCAACGCATTAAATTCAGATTCAGTATTAATATTTCCACATTTATAAATTTAATTGAATATTTGAAATATATTATTTTATAACTAATTGTAAATCTGAATAAATCCTTCTATGAAATGCTAAAAATTACTACATGTTTACTTAAAAGTTTTTTTCTGGTCTTTAGCTTAACTCGGGAAAAAACATGTGAAAATTTCTAAATACAAATTGTTGAGTTCTTTAAATAGCTTTGAATTGCTGGTAATTTAAATTTGGGAAGGTAGTAGATTTGCATGTAAAAAGATATGCTTCTCAGATGGTGTGATTTAACGTATTTATATCTTAGCCTCTGCTTGAGATTGAAAGTGTTATTCTTTAACAAAAGTTATTAGGTTGACTTAAAACAAAAGGGTTTTTCATCTTAAAAATATTAACATTACTAAGAATTAAATCACCCACAACAAATCATCTTCAAGAAAGCATTAAAAATAGTAGTAAAATGCATTTTTGAAGGTTAACACAATTTTATTAAAAAAGTTAACATCATATGTCTAAAAATAAATCAACTTAATCATCTATAAAATCTCAAAATGTCATCGATGACTTAGTGCAAGTTATAATCTTTACCCAACAAATTCTCACTCTAGGTGGGCGTTAATGTTTAAATAATAGATATAACATAATATGTTCATTTAATCGCTGATAACTCAGGGATATTAATCATAAAGATTACTTTCGTTGAATAATGGTTTCTTCTAGCTAACCCACCTATCCTTGCTGATTTCTCAAACATGTGGCTAACTGGGTATAGGCATGCATAAACAAAGCAACAATACAACTGAAAAAAGAAAATTGTTTATGTTAAAATATAAACTTGTATAAAAAAAAGAAAGCAAACAAGCACTTGAAACAACAACTTCAACTAGTACCCAATGGAATACTTACCGACGTTTTAAGAAAGACGGATATTTAAAGTCGAATTTTGTATGAGTCAACTGAGAAAATATTACTAAGATGACGGTCGCAACAACTATAAACAAATGAACAAAACTACAAGTGACAAAGTAATATGAACGAGACACAGAAGTGTGACTAATTTGTAAGATGGAATAAATTAAATAGAAATACATATAAAAAAACTAAAAATAATAAAAATCTAAACTGTTGGGAATATGAGCAGATGTTTTCTTTTATTTTTTAAATTTTAACCTGAATATTTACACACATAAGAGCTGCGTAAAATGGCCCTCAAAAGTTTCCACAGATTGCAACAGAGAAAAAAAGTAGGAATGATTCCGCGCTAATTTTATGGATATTTTAAATTTTTTCTTTGGTTTCTTTGTGTTTGTTTTCATATTCCCAAACATTGAAAATGACTTTAAAGTTAGTAAGTTAAAAAAAGCTCCACGACACATATTTTTTTTTCTTTGAGAATTTTTTAATTTGATAATATTTAAAAATATCTAAATAAAAACGATTTTCATTTACTTTAAATTTATACATATAAAAATTGGATAAATAAAAAATTTTGACGTTAAAATCTATAAGAACTAAAATTCCCAGCACCCGGCTGACTATAGCATCTTTTAAGTTAAGTCTTAACAACTTTCACTAAACTTACCGTTTGTTTACACTACCTCGGTATACCATAAAAAAAAAGTTATCATTGTTAAATAACAAATTAATGTTGGTGGGCAATTTTTGGTCGAAAAAAATTATGGTGTCCCAGATGAATATTAAAAATGTTTGCTGATGGTCAATTCTATAACTCATCTATTTAATAGTTTTCTGAATTTGTACACGCAAAGAAAAAATATGGTTGTGGTAACCATAATCGAAGAGCAACATACTATGATTGAATTGTATGATTATGGTTAAAAATAATAATGGTTACCAGTTATCATTATTATGTTTAATTTAAGCACCATTCAATAATCATATATATGACTATATTTGAAATCGACAATCTTTGCTTTTTTACGGCAAATTATTGTTTTTCGCTGTTACATACACATATTGATTATACTTACCAATTTAATTGCAATTTTTATACCAATATTTTTTTAATTTTTTTCGTTTATTTTTAAATTTTCTTTAATTTTTCAAAATTTTTGTTCATATTTTTGACATCTCAAACTTTTAAAATAATAAAAAATTATTCAGCAAGAAGAAGAACAGTTGAAATCAAATTATTATTAAAAAAAATCATAGCTTGATTAATTTGAAATCATACTGTTGTCTCTCCTTTTATTTAATGATTATTTGTAATTTATAATAATTTTGAATATAATGTTATTTTTGTCAAATTAACTTTTTTAAATCATACTATTTTTAAATGATAACCATTTTGAAATTTTTACAAAAAGTAAACATTAATTGATACAATTCAAACAAATGCTTGATTATCGTGACAAAATATATGATGAAATGAAACAAAAATAACTATTACGTGTTTTCGACCACCAAATATTTTTTTAGAAAAAATAACATGACCGTCGTGATCATGTCGTAACCATGGTTTTTCTTTGCGTGTGTATATGTATTTATTTACCGCTAGAGAGATTAATTTATCAAATAACTTCATTTTAAGTCTGGCAGCCGTTGTGTTGTTACTAACTATAGAGCAATAACTAAATTTAACTCCATTCCTAAACTGCATGAGAAAATATAACGAACATCCTAACTAATCAAATATCAGCAGTTCTTTCTCCAGTGCAACATGGCTTTCGTAAAGATAGAACTACATCGAAAAATCTAATGTTTTTAACCTCCCTTACCAATATAGGATTTTAAAATGGTAACCAAAACGATGTAGTCTCTGACTGACTTTAGTAATGCTTTCGACAAGGTTAACCATGTTTTATTGTTAGTTAAGTTCAATATCTTTGGATATCCACTTAACCTCTTAAAATAGATTAGCTCTAATATAAGGGATCGGAGGTAATGTGCCTTTTATGATGACTGATTATCAAAATATTTTAAAGTAACTTCTGGTGTCTCAGGCAAGTCATCTTAACCTAGTTGTTTTTATTGTTTATAAACGTTCTTTCAAAGGCTATTCAATACAGCAATATTTCAATGGTTGCTTATAATACTCAACTTTATTTATGGATTCAAACTGATCTTAATAATTTCTTCAATTGGAGTAAGTTAAATCTTATGGAATTGAATTTGACCCGTCTTTAATGTTAACTTTCTAAAAGGCTCTAAGTTCAATATTGTTCACTGGTTTTTGATTCTTGGAATTCTCTTCAATGCAAAAATAAATTTCAACTCAGATGTTATAATGAAGGTAAATAAAGCTAGTGGGGTATTGAGTTTCCTAAAGCATTGTGCTAAGGAATTCGTTGGAGTCCTAATATAAACTTACCCACATATCGTAGTGGTTTATCTTAAATTGAACTCTCAATGTTACAAAGCCGAAGAATATATGCCAATATTGCAATTGTCCTGAATCTAATTCAAGGTATAATTGATTCTACATATCTTTAACATAATATATATGTTAATGTTCCCAACAGGCTGCTGAGATTTTATGACACTTTGTATATAAAATTTTATAGATCAAACTATATTTACTTTGATCCATTTAGGGCCATTATTCTAACTAGGAGTTTTTGTGCGCGATAAATAGCATACCATTATTACAACTTGAATTTTTTATTGTAGTTATCGTTAACAATAGTAATGTTTAATAGACAAAAAAATAATAAATGAGGGCTTTATAAAGCCAATTATCGGTCCGACAAAATCCAGCCTTTAACTAGCGGTTGTAATAATGGCCCTTAGAAGAACTTGTGCTGAGATAAATAAGTTATATGTACACATCGACTTCTCTGTTAATGTTGTTCTAATGATAATGTTTTTGCAATTATTGTTTTCTATTACATGCTCAACTGCAATAATTTTGATTAATGGGGGTTATTTTTAAATATTGTATTTTATATACGTGTATAAGTAGTAGTTTTACAGAATTAATATTTTTGATTGACTAGTCCTTAAGGCTGTAATCAATTGAGTTAAAATTGGGGAAATTTGGTATTTTTAGCATCATTTTGCATGAGGCCATATTACCTAGCAGAGAACTTTTGTATTGCATCTAATTGACAACACTTAAAATATGTATTGATATGTGCACACTCAACAATCGTTGTCATTTGTAAGTAAAGTGTGTAAACACATAAATACTTGTCAACCTGTATAGTTCTTTTAAAGGATTTATATTTCTGCAACTAATTGTTGTAAGAAATTCCATGATTTGGTAATTACACTTCAAAGTTTTTTCAAAGAAACACCAAAATATATAGCAAGTTAAAGTTTTGTATTATAAAACTTATAACATGAATAAGTAGGTTCTTAATATTTCTTAAAAATGTATTAGTCATATTAAATTTAGCTAATAAAAAGTTGTCACTATTTATGAATCATTCCCTATTTAAATAGTTATCAATGAAACTTGCAAATTTATTTCTCGTGGTTTCTTGTTCTTGCTTTTTCGTTAGTGTCCGTTTGAAATCCTCACCATCAAAAATAACATTTGAAATTGGGAAATTATTTCTTTATGTTTTATGTTTTGAAGATATAGCAACCTCAAAAAATGTTATAAAATGAAAATTTTTTAACATATTCTAAAAAAAAATTTGATTAGCGCCATATCATGATTTTTATATATAAAACCTATGAAAAGGTCAAGGACAATGGTGTTACTTAAAAAAAAGTTTTTAATAACAATATAATTTCTTATTTTATTTATTTTTCATTTTAATTAACTTCACTCTAGCATTTTGCTAGATGCCTAAAGAACATTTTGTTATGACCTAATCTTTACATCCAGCTAAAGTTATTGTGTGATGTGCTGTTCATGCTGGGGGTGTAACTGGTCAATATTTGTTAAGAGAGATAATCGAACATTGCTGAGTAAATATTTTTTCCTGCCGTTAATAAAAAACATTAAGAGGATTTCTGGTTTCAACAAGATGGTGCCAACTGACCGTAACAATTGATTTATTGAAAACAAAATTTGGTAAAAAAAAAAAGTCGCGCTATTTACATGCATGGCATAACTTTATATTATTAATAGAATAATGCAATCTCTCAAATAAAAAAAAAATTATCTGAAGATATTTTTTTATATTATAGCCTTCTAAAAAGAACCTGCATAGCGAAAAAAGATTCGATTGTGACAATAGAACTGCTGCTGAAAAAATTAGTTTGAATTATATAATTTTTTAATTCTAGTAGTGAAACCAGTTCAGCCATTTTCTATTATGAAAGTTTAATTGAAAAAAAAAATTTATATATTTAAAATCAATATCAAAACAACAACATTTTGTAACTTGAATTTCTTAAATTGCTTACACGTTGTCATTTAAAGAAGTTAAGTTTCCTCATTTAAAATGTATTTACAAATAAAATCAAAATAACTAAAAAACAAATTGAAAACACTTGTTCTATTAAAAACCCATAAAACACAGGTAAGGAAACCACAAACTAATACAAAGTTTAAAAATACCAAAAAGTGGCATATTTTATTGTTATTTTCTTTTTGTAAAGAAAAACTTTTGGCTAATTTCTTATGCAAAGACTTAAAGAAGAAGCAACTTTTATTGTACATTACAGCATATATCAGGAGGTCTCATCGAAAAGTTTTTCTAAGCCATATAACGAACTACGAATCTTTAATTTCCAAAATATTTCATAACAAACCAGAAAAAGAAATAAATATTAGGACACAGGAATTTTTTTATAATTATAAGATTTTCAAAAATATGGAAACAAAAAAAAAACTCAAGAAATGCCCTCAATTTTATTAAATAAATAAAAACACTTACGGGAATGTGTTTAGAGTATGTGATAGATAGAAGTATGATTGTATCTTCATGAATATACGAGGGTGTATTATAAATTATAAAAAGAATTAAATAAAAACAAAACAAAACTCCCATTTAGTGATAAGAAGCGCCACAATTTTATGCGGAAAAAGTAAAAAAACTGAGTTTTCACTGGCTTAGGGTTCAGAATCAATTGCATGATTAATGTTTTTTGTCTCTGTCCTTATTGAATTTCCTTTCATTGAAGAAACTTTTGTGAAGCTTTGACGCTTTTCTTACCGGTCCCTGCAATCTACTACTCTTTGTAAGAGTATATTAAGTCTGTCAGATGCTAAAGCCTGATCATTTGAAGATTAAATATGAAATCTCGGGGATTTGCTTATGCCTGACAGCATGTACTCAGAGCAACGTAAGGTCTTAAATTCTAAGTTGATAGAGATTTATTGTGCCAGCTTGCACAGTATTATTCTTCGACCAGTTATACTAAATTAATAGCCCATCCCCCGAATAAAGAAAAATATTTTATAGTTCGTCAGTTTACAAAAAAAGTATGTAATGTTCATTTGAGATCCCATAAAGTTTTTATTTTCTGAGGCATTTTAAGAATATTTAGAAATTATCCGTAAGTCTGCCCGTCTGTACGTATTATTAATAGGCAAAATTGGTTTATGAGAAAGAAAGTCTCTAGTCTCTTGTTTCGAAAAAAAATGCGAAAGCTTCCTTTCGCAATTATATCCCAGCAAAATAACACATTACATTATAATGACTTGAAAGTACTAGAAAACACTTGTTCACTACTTACAATTTGGCATCTAAACCCATTATTTTAACACGGCGATGTCATTGGAGGCAAGTACTTACCACCCTCGCTTACAAATAGGGACTCGTATAAGTACTTATTACGGTCGCTCATAAATAGGGACTTAAATAAGTACTTACTCCTATAGCAATATATAAGTACTTGATTTTAATAACCTAAATAACCCATTATTATTATGGACTTACAGAAGTCGTTCGGTTGTTCTAAGGACAAAAATTCGGTTAGATTATTCTGAGATACGTTAATTTGAAATTTAACAATCAGTGAAAATCTATAAGTCATCACTTTGTTAATGAAGTGCTTTGCCGCTGTTTTCAAAATAATTATTACTTATACCCTAAGCGCGTTAAACTAAATGAGAATTATAAAAAGTTATGTATTTGAATGGTTTCTAGTAAATTTCGCAGTAAGAAATTGTGTTGTGTGTGTATCTAAGCAAATGTCTGAAATCAAGTACTTACGTAACACATTATAAATCAAGTCATTACTAAAATACTTCTTAGTAAGACAGACGATATGTAGTAGTCATTGAAAAGTATGTTGTTTAGTAAGAGCAAGTCATTATCTAGTTTTTGCTGGGATAGAACAATATAATTTCACAGGAATAGTTACTTAACAGAATAAATTTGTTTCTTTAAAAATTTCTCATGCATTATAAAAATAGTTATAAATTGTGGAAGGATTAAGGACTCTACTTTCTAATATTTAAGTAGATTTCTTTCACACAAATTAATGTCCCCTTCTTACATTAAGTATACTATGTTACTAAAAAAATCTTAAATCTTATAAAATCGAAAAAAAAGAGATGTATGATGATGATGTAATTTTTTTTACTTTTAGCGTTTATTTGTATTATTTATTTAATTTATTTGAACATTTTCTATATGTCAAACTTTTACTATAATAAAATTTTACTCAACAAGACGAACAAGTGCTGGAATCAATTATTCTATTATTTCTTTACGATCATGCTGTTGTTTCATCTAATATTTTATGGTTATTCGTAATTTTAAATGCTTTTGATTATTGTACTATTTTAAATCACACAATGAATATGTAGAATAAAATTGTTGCACTAAACTTGTTATTGCTCGTCTTTAGGGCGAGAATAACTACGATCGTTATGGAAATGTTGAGTTTGCTGAAAAAAAGGAAAGTAACAGTTAGGTAATCAGTGAAATAGTGCGTTCTTATTTTTGCGAAGACATCATAATATTTTTGTCATTATAACTTTATAAATCATACTCTATTAAAAAGTGAACATTAAATGATAAAACTCAAACAAACGCTGGACTATCGTGACGAAATAAATGATAAAACCAAAACAACTATTACTTGTTTTTAATAACCAAATATTATTGCAGAAACTATATTATGACCGTCGTGATCATGTCGAAGACATGATTTTTCTTTGTTTGTACAATTAGATAATTCTACACAGATTACAGCTATTAACCAAAAATACATTTTGTGGTTAAAAAATTACTATACAAACTTGAATATAACGGTCTTGTATTTGTTTTAATTTTATTTCATTAAATTTTTCTTTTTTTTTTTTGATTAACAAAAAAACATATATCCTGCACTAAAAGATATCCGGGTACCTTAATACAAATCTCAGAAAAAATGAAAAAAATTTCAAACAAATTTACAAATATTAGATAATTTTCACATATTGTGGAACGTTTCTTGAATTTGCTTTGAAATATGATTCTCTAAAGTTGTATATCTATATATAAAGGGTGTTTTTTTAAGCCTGTCAATTGGCCTCCAAGGTCGTGCGATTTGACACCTCTCGATTATTTCCTGTGGGGCTACGTGAAGTCACTGGTTTATGCTGATAAACCAGCAACAATTGACGCCTTGGAGGCCAGCATTGTTCGTGTTATTCGTGACATACGGCCAGCAGTGCTCGAAAAAGTGGCCCAAAATTGGACGTCCAGAATGCGCTTCGTCAAGAACAGCCGCGGTGCTCATATGCCCGAAATCATTTTCAAATGTTAATGTCACGTATTGATCTTTCGAATAAAAAAAAAATTTTGATTACAATTTAATTTTTTGTGTTATTTTTTACAATTTCAAGTTCTATCGGGCTTAAAAAAACACCCTTTATAAAAATCAATGTGTGTTTGTATGTTTGTATGTTTATATGTTTGTATATTTGTATGTTTGTTTGTGCTTTATAGACGGTTAAACGGCTGGACCGATTTCCTTGAAATTTTCATAGAATCTTTCTGTATGTCTGGAAGGAACTATAGGCTATATCTTCGTTTGAAATTGTAAGTGGGCGGGGTACCACGCCCTATTAAAAAAAGTATTAAATATTATATATCACGAAAGTTAATGCAGCTAGAGTCTTCAAATTAAGTACGGTAAACTTTGGCATCCACACGTAAGAAATAGGCGTACTTGCAATAGTAGGCGTGGTCACATGAATTAAATACTAAAATTCGTATATTTGGAAAACGATATCGATTAGAGTAGTAAAATTTTGCAAGAGCAACTTTGACACCCAAATGAACATTTAGGCAAGAAATGGGTGCATTATCAATAGTGGGTGTGACACCTGCCATATGAATTAAATACTAAAATTTGGGGTGGCGAAGCACACCGGGTATTAGCTAGTATGATTATATTAATTAATTATATTAATTAGTTGTAAGCATATATGAAAGTTTTAAGCTTTTGTATGAATTTTTTTTTCAAACTTAGTTCTTCTTGGTACTTTTCTAAAAAAAAAAAAAATTGCTATGAACTACAGAATGATAAAAATCGTTTATAGCGTGACAATTCCGATTAAGCTGTATCGTTTAGAGATATTTTGGTAATGCTCAATTACAAGCACGGTAAGTGTAAAACTATTGCTGGTATTGGATAACGTAGATGTACTCGGCTTACACAGCTTATGTAGACACAGTCTGAAAAGTGTGGTATTAAATTATTTTGGGATGTTACACCGTTCTGATTAATTGTACAAATTTAAGAGCTCCTTTTTAAAGAAATTTTCTTAAATGTACCCTTTTTATATAATCACCAATTATCTTACGGTACTTCTGTCTCACAAACATGTTGAAGTGCCAAACCATAGTTACACATTTGAGATGAATATATAACTCAACTTATATATCGATGTTACGTGTGCACACACATTATGTATGAGTACACTTAGATTTGTGTGTGTGTATTTTTGTTTATGTCGGTTAAAATACAAGTATTTGTGTGTGTAAACGTTATTGTATTTATGTAAATTTCTCAGTAAAAATTTTAATTTATTTCACAAATTTTTTAATTGTTGTGGCCAAATTGTGTTTGTCTATATGCGGTTGCTAATGTTGTTTTATATCACAATATATTTATTGTTTTGTTCTATTTTTATTATCTCTATTTATTTTAGTATTGATAATTTATAACTGTTAAATGCTTGCATTATTATGAAAACTAGATGGTTTCTGGGATTTGTTTTAAAAAATGTTTAGTCCGAATATTTTATTTAAGAAAACTTTTATAAGAATTAAAATATGTATTATACTTATATCTGAAAAAGAAATTAATTAAAACAAAGTACAGAGCGTGCAAAAGTCACAAAGGGGCTTAAACCTTTTTTTTTATTTATTATTATTTTTTGTATGGGGGCATATTCATTTTATAATTACGTTTGTAACACATCAAAATATCCATTTAAGACCCTATAAAGTATATATTTGCTTTGATTTAATTTTAGGACGAACTAGCCATATCTTTCCGTTTGTCCGTATGTTGAAAGCACGATTTTAAAACCGAAAAATTTTGCCAGAATATTTTTTATACACAAGGCTTGTTAGATATATTAAAAACAGAGTTACAGCTCGTGAAGCAAGAGTAGGGAAAAAAAGCAATATTATTCCCACATCGAATAGAATTCGATTGTGTTTAAACGCATTAACGTAGAGTGATAAAATTTCATATTATATTTCTAGAGTAAAAAAACTATCTCTTCTTGAAAATTACACAAATCTATGCATTAGGAAAGGAGTTAGAAATCAAAATTTCTGAAAATTTATACCGTACATTGCCTTTATTGGTCTATTTAACATTAAAAACATTGTAAAACTGACAAAATTAGATGTACGATTCTAACACGCCCACCTTAAAGCACCAGTTTCTTTAAAGATTTATCTTAAATTCGTATAATTTTTTTATGGACAAAGTTTTTTTTACAATTAAGGAGTCTATATTGAAATATCTGAGTTAAATTTTTTAGCAAAACTACTTTAATACGCCTACTTCAACGCCCACTTGTTACATAATTTACTGTTATTGAAATTTCAAAGCTCATAAAACCGACAAAATTAGATATGTGATGATGAAATTTTGCATATAAAAATTTTTCGTCAACATAAGTACAATTCCAATGCCCACTTTAACGTCCACCTCTCATATATAACGCTCTTCAGTTTCCGTTAAAACACAATATTGTTGTAAAAAAAATAGTCAGTACACGCAAAGAAAAACCATGGTTACAACATGATCACGACGGTCATATTTTATTCGCCTTAACAATATTTGGTTGTCGAAAACAAGTAATAGTTATTTTTGTTTCATTTCATCATATATTTTGTCACGATAATCAAGCATTTGTTTGAATTGTATCATTAATTGATTACTTTTCGTAAAAATTTAAAATATTATAATTTAAGAAGATTAATGGCACAAAAATAACATTATATTCAAAAGCATTAAAAATTACAAATAATCATTATATAATAGGTGACACAACAGTATGATTACAAAGCAATCAATCTATGATTTTTTAATAATAATTTGATTTGATTTCAATACAATAAATGTTTGCAAAAATTGTAGAAACTGGAAAATAAACCAGAACATTTAAAAACATATTCGTATAAAAATTGCAATTAAAATGGTAAGTACAATCAATGTATGTATGTATTTAACTAACCCCCTTTCAGAGCATAACAAATCTCAAAATTTACTTGAATTTATGCATCAATGTAGCCCTTTAGTTCAGGGGTGCCGTATGCTGACAAATCTGGTGACCACATTTCTAGAAATTATTATGTTATATTATTCTTTTATTATTTTATTTAAAAGACAAACTGTGTTTTTTTGGGCAGTATGTTCTATTATAAATAAATATCGCTGTCTATTTACGATTACAGTAATTCCACCTTCATTTCAAAAAAAGTAAAACCCAAAGATATTTTCAGATGTAACGCCACTCCATACCATAGCTTGGGAATAATGATTAGTAATCCTAATGATTAGCAATTGGATTAGAAATTTTTATTGTGCTTAAAAATTGATTAATTATGATATTAGATATTAGATCAACTATTTTTAACTATTTTTGTGAAAAGAAAATATTTATTTATCACATTTGTTGCTATATTTACATAATCTAACAGATTTTGAATATTGCATAAAATTCTTAAACTAAACACTTGACACAGCTGGTTCACTTTGTTGTTGTGTTATAATTAATGTTAATTTTCAACGTCTTTTGTGATTTTAATTTTGCTTTATTCAAATTGAAGTGTTCAAAATTATTGGTAGGTAAAAATGCACATATTTTTTTTTATAGCAACAAATGTAATAAATAAATATTTTCTTTTCACAAAAATAGTTAAAAATAGTTGATCTGATCAAATCTAATCAAAAATAATCAAGAAATCTAATCAATTAGTTTTTCGATTAGTTTTGATTAGATTTGATTAGAAATGCTAATCGTCACTAATTGTGATTAGATTTTTGATTATTTCTAATCTAATCAATTAGTAATCTGAAATTTTTATCAAAATTCTATTCTAATGATTAGATTATTTTAGTTTTCTAATCGTAATGATTTCTAATTCTAATTGAAATTCCCAAGCTATGCTCCATACCATACACTGTATGGTTTACAATTAGCTTTAATGAATACTTTGTAAATTCAGAAACTCAACAATAGCTTTTGGGCCACTATTTATAACATAAAAAAACACTAATTTGAACAAAAAAATTTATGTTTTTATACCCTTCACACAGTGAAAAAGGGTATATATAGGTTTGTCATTCCGTGTGAAATTTCTACAATTTTCATTTCCGACCCCATAAAGTATATATTTTCTGAAAGATTATGAATAGGGGAGTCGATTAAGCTCTGTCAGTCTGTCCGTCTGACCGTCTGTCCGTGTGTATGTTGAAATCAACTTTTTGAAGCCCCCCGACATAGGTTGGACCCGGGTAAGGTATTAGAATATCAGAAATATTCGGGAGTAGATCGGTATTGAAAATCAGAAACATCGGTTCATAAAAAACTGAGATATGAGCAAAAACCCACGACCACCACGATTTTTTTTTTCACAAAAACAACATTACAACAACAACATACATACATACAAACGTGTATACTGGTTAGAGAAAACGTGGCATCGAATCCCAGCTGAGCCAAAAAAATTTTTTTTTTAATGTTTTTAAAATTTTTTTTAAAATTTTTTTTTTATTTATTTTTTTATTTTTTATTTAATATATTATTTATATTATTATTATTATTTTTTATTTTTTTTTTATTTTTTTTTTTTTGTTTTATATATATTATATACATAATAATTTTTTTTAAATTTTTTTTTTAATTTTTTTTTTAATTTTTTTTAAAATTTTTTTTTTTTTTTTTTTTTTGTTTTTTTAACATACATACGTGAATTTTTAATTTTACAATGGGATGTTTTTATATCTATATGTTTTTATATGTATGTACGTATATCATATGGGATGAATGGTGACACAAACTACTGTTATTGCATGACTACACGTTGTGAATATAGCGCTCTTACTTGTTTGTCATAATTTTAGATTTTTTTTTTCTTTTTGAACTTCAAAATTAATACTAATTCAAAAATTTTTTGAACCAACCCTGTACATAATTGTTAAAAACAAACAAACTTTTTGTTTTCTTTTTCTGTTAAAAAGAAAAAAAAAGTTAACAAGTAAGAGCACTATATTCGGCTGTGCCGAATCTTTTATACCCACCACCAATTTTGTGTACATTTAAAGCACAATATTTATTATTTTGTTACTCATTATGGAATAATCTTTTTATAATAAAATATGTATCACTTTCTTTGTAGAGGGTGGTTAAATTTTAAGGGCCCATGTTGAAGGTGAACTACAGCTAGTCTTTAAATTAGTTTTCTGCATTTCATTTTACATTTCTCAATCTCAAACTTACTCAATTTGATCCGTGGAAAGATACGCAAATGAGCAACGCTTTAAAGTTATTTAGGTTTTTTATGAAAATGGGCATTCAAATCAAAATGCATTTTGTGCACTTCGTAATTCTTTTGATCAACATAATCATTCAAATTCATCCACAATCGGGAAAATTTAAAAAAATTTTTAAATTTCTGCAAAACAGGTCTGTATAAAATGTTAGAAAATCTGTGAATGCCTTCTTAGTTCGTTGAATGGGAACCATTGCTGTTTTTTGCGATAGTGTGGCAAAACAGCAGTCAACCTCGACTCATCATCGTGCCCAACAATTGAGCATCAACATTGTCATTGAAAATTTGGACCATCAGATAGTGGAGTGGCGCCAAGGATGGGGGGGGGGGGGTTCATTTGGCCGATATTTTGTTAAATACATAATTTAACCGTTCAAATATTATCATTACAAAAAGAAATAACAATAATGTCCTAAATAATTTGTGTTTTATT
This sequence comes from Phyto melanocephala, assembly GCA_941918925.1. NCBI lineage: Eukaryota > Metazoa > Arthropoda > Insecta > Diptera > Rhinophoridae > Phyto > Phyto melanocephala. Next base: position 138,698,600 of record OW799233.1, on the reverse strand, counting down.
TAAATTCAACATAAAATTTAACCACCCTTTATTACTGCGATATGCTACTGAAATGCTTTTGTAAATGTAGTCTTTCAATGAAAGTTGGCGTTAAAGTAGGCGTGTCAATAAAGTTTCTGCTAATAAATACAACTTAGATATTTCAATATAGTTCTTTATTTTCCCAAAAACTTTGTCAATAGAGAAATTACATGAATTTAAGAAAACCCGTTATATGGGATGTAGGCGTTATAGTGGGCGTGTCACCTAAACTTTTTGGCACAACAACTACATTGACTAGAAGGATATATGTAGTAAATTTCCTCATCATACCTCTAATTTTGTCGGTTTTATGAGCTTTAACATTTCATTAACGGTAGATAACGTGAAAAGTGGGCGTTATAGTAGGCATGTCAAAGTTATTTTTACGCATGAGTACATTTTAGATGTTTCAATATAGCCCTGTATTATTCCAAAATCTTTATTAATAGAGAAATTATATGAATTTTAGGTAAAGCGTTATATGGGAGGTGGGCGTAAAAGTGGGCGTGGCACCTTAATTTTTTTTTACAATAATGACACTGCTTAGGGGGATATACGTAGCAAATTTGATCGTCATACATCACATTTTGGCGGTTTTATGAGCTTTGAAATTTCACTAACGGTAGATAACGTGAAAAGTGGGCGTTATAGTAGGCGTGTCAAAGTTATTTTTGCGAATGAGTACATTTTAGATGTTTCAATATAGCCTTTTATTATTCCAAAATCTTTTTTAATAGAGAAATTATAAGAATTTTAGGTAAAACGTTATATGGGAGGTGGGCGTAAAAGTGGGCGTGGCATCTTAATTTTTTGGCACAATAATGACATTGCCTAGGGGGATATACGTAGCAAATTTGATCATCATACCTCTAATTTCGGCGGTTTTATGAGCTTTTAAATTTCATTAACGGTATATAACGTGAAAAGTGGGCGTTATAGTAGGCGTGTCAAAGTTTTTTTTGCGAATGAGTACATTTTAGATGTTTCAATATAGCCCTGTATTATTCCAAATCTTTATTAATAGAGAAATTATATGAATTTTAGGTAAAACGTTATATGGGAGGTGGGCGTAAAAGTGGGCGTGGCACATTGATTGTCCGTTAGAAAAAAGCCTCTCACCAAAAAGCAAAGTGTGCAAAATTTCAGAGTCGTACATCCAATTTTGTTGCTTTTATGACGTTTTTGTTTTTAAATATACCGAAAAATACACTGTGCGGTATAAATTTTCGTACATTTTGATCGATAACTCCTTTCCTAATGATCAGATTTAGGTAATTTTTGGTGAGAAATATTGTTTTGACTCGAGAAATATATATTCGAAGTTTCATGACTCTACGTTAATTCGTTTGGACACAATACCATTTTATTCGATGTTCGTAGGACACGGTTTTTTCGACCTACTCTTGCGTTCCGAGCTATAACTCACTTCCTAATATTCCGATATAGCCCATTTTCAATACCAAACAAACCTTGTCTATAAGAAAGATTCTGGCAAAATTTGAGCCTCGTAGCTTTTTCGGTGCGACCTCTATCGTGCTTTCAACAGACGGACAGACGGACAGACGGACAGACGGACAGACGGACAGACGGACAGACGGACGGACATAGCTAGATCGTCATCAAATCAAACCCTGATTCAGAATATATATACTTTATGGGGTCTAAAATGGATATTTCGATGTGTTACAAACGGAATGACAAAATGAATATACCCCCACCATTTTTTTGGTGGCGGGTATAAAAATAAACTCCACCTTTTATGACTTATAATAAAAGATACAAGTATAAAAACAATTTTTGTACAGTCATTTATGTATGAGATTTATTATTCCCTCAGTGACATCTTAGATACATTTTGTAGGCTATCAGTCTTAATGTATGGTACTTTTTTCTACACATATTTAAGGTAATTGATGTTCAGTTACCTTTATTTGTACATCATTGACATTAACTTTATTGTTGATTCTCCCCCATTTGTATGCCCTTGATAAAGCAAGTGCTTTTTCTTTTTTTGTAAAATCATTTGCTAAAGTATCCATTATCTGATTAACAGAGTTTTTATTGTCGTAGATAATTTCGTTTTATTTTTTACGTTTTTATTTTCTCGTTTTTCTTTTTCCTATTTATGGCTACAATTTTCATTCAATTGTAGGTAAATTGTTATTTTTTTATTTCTCGTCTTGTTTGCTTCTTTAGTTATTAACGCATAGGAGAATTCTTTACTGTAGACATAATAATAAATATTTGTGTGTAATTTTATTTAATTGTACAATTAGATTCTTTTATTAGACACTATACAATGATATTGAAAATAAAATGTATAAAATATTTCTAGACTCCTAAGTATGTGTCTGTATTTTATCTTATTTATCTTCATTTAGCCTTTACGAATTTCTAATAAGCAAATTAATTGCTATCTATATATTACAATTTTAATTCTAATCGTATTAACGTATTTTTGTGAGATGCATTTTAATGTTTGACTCTACAAAACAATAAAACAATATAACCTATTTCAACTAAATTCTATAAATTTAATATTATATCTTTTTGATGTTGCTACATTGATACCTTTTATAACCGTTTGTTTATTTCCTTTAAATAAGCCACGTTTCGTATTGCTGTCAAAAAGTAACACTTGAAATTTGTGGTATAAAATATCAGTTCTTGCGGTTCTTCATTTAATGTTCTGCTAATTGATATGCACCTAATTCGATATATGTACACACAACGCATTTTGTTGTGTTAATGCTATACCAACTTCGCCGTGCTCAAATATTTACATAAGCAAAGCCATAATGGACTTGCTCTACCCAGTTTTATAAACTTCTGTCGCGATAAACAAACAAAAAAAAATATTATTAAAAGTTATCATTGTTTGTTTGTTTTTCGAATGTAGTTTAATTTTACCTAGCTCTTCACGGTGCTTTGAGATTTTTACAAGCTTCGCAGAGTAGGCCAAAATGCCATAAACATGTACCAGAAGCCATTCTTCTCAGCTGGGAATGGCTCGTACATCATTACCAAGATTTGCAAGAATTAAAATTGATGCAAGAATTGAATTTTACAGTTAAGTTTCAAATAAATTTCAATTTTTTTAAAAATCTGGGTATAAATGATGAAGCTCATTTTTATTTTAATGGAATTGTTAGTAAAAAGAAGAGTAAGTTCTGGGAGTCGAAAAATCGAAAACCCCATTCATCAACGCATTTATCATTTTCCCCTTTAGGAAGAGCACAATCCTCATTAGACTATTATAAAGGGTCCGCCATCTAACGTTTTATTTTTCAACTAGTGCTTATTTCGTGAATGGTAATACTTAGCTTATGTCTGAACGAATATGGTTGTGTATACGCTTGAACAACGCTGATTTGGCCGATTTTTCCAAAAAATCATCTTTTCAGATGAAGCTCATTTTGATCTTGGCGGGTATGTAAAAAAAATTAAAAAAATTTAAGAAAAATTAAAAAAAATAATAAAAATTTAAATAATATATAAAATAACAAATAAAAAAAAATAAAACAAAAATTTTGTTTGGTATCAGCTGGGGTTCGATGCCACGTTTACTCTAACCAGTATACCACGTCTGTATATATGTATGATGTTGTTGTATGTTGTTTTTGTGTTAAAAAAACTAGGTGGCCGTGGGTTTTTGCTCATATCTCAGTTGCTTATGTACTGATGTTTCTGATTTTTAATACCGATCCACTCCTGAATATTTCTGATATTCTAATACCTAACCCGGGTCCAACCTATGTCGAAGGGCTTAAAAAAGTTGATTTCAACATACACACGGACAGACGGTCAGACGTAAGCTTTCAGAAAATATATACTTTATGGGGTCGGAAATGAAAATTGTAGAAATTTCACACGGAATGACAAACCTAAGTATATATACAATTTTTCACTGTGTGAAGGGTATAAAAAGATATTTGGCGGAGCCTTTAAATCGAAAAATATATTTCGAAAAATTTACTGATTGGTGCGGTTAGCAAGATGAAGTCGTCAGTAGCTCATTTTTTTTTCAATCCGAACTGTCAACTGACTCTCGATTTTTTTACTCCTTATTCCTCCTATAATTACAGGCATTACGAAAAGATATAGTTTCAACAAGATGGCGCAACATTCCATACACCACGTGCGGCCAGCACTTTGCTAAGTCAAGCTTTTAGTAGCCAAATTATCTCAATAAATGGACCTGTAAATTGGCCATCATGTGATTTGACACCTTTTTACTACTTTTTGTATGGCTACATCAAAACTCTCAACGACTTATTACCTAAAAGCCAACATTCGAAGTAATATTGACAAAATAACAGAGGTCATGCTCGAAAATTTTGTAAAATTTTTAAACAGTAGGCTGGCTTTTAAAAGTCCCAGTATTTTAGGGAAAATGTGGCTATTAGCTTATTAAGCTTCAAATAATGCAGAGAGCTACAACATATGATTCCTTGCCGTAGCTTTTACAAGAGTCCATGTTAATCGTTTATTTACTCTTTCAATGTTACCTTAAAGGTGAAATTCTCTAAAATGCTAATTTACGTAAGCTAGCAAATTGCTAATGCCAAAATATCTTCTGTGAAGGTTAAGATTATTAATCGTTTTGTTCACAGGATTTCATTAGTGGCAAGAAAAACTATTTCCTGATACGAGACTTTAAAAAGTTTCTATTCAATAAAATTTTCAGGTCTATATATTTTGAGTAACAATGTTGTCAGAGATGTTATGCAGGAAGAGCCAAGGTCACCATGTGTTTAAAAAATTTTAAAACTTTTATTTTTTTTATGTATATTTTTTTAGAAAATAATGTCATTAAAAATACTTCTTTTTTTAGCTTCCTAACGATGGGCTACTTTTAACGCATTTTCCAAAACATCTTTAAATATTTGTGCCTGTAGCTTGTAAATGTACGCAACAATGTTAGCATTGAATACAAGGATTTACTAGGGCTCCTTCAAATAACCCTTAATGAAAATTGTTAGATGCTAGAACATCTGGCGAACGTGCTACCTAATTAATTTCTGAATTTCTAAAATTTATTCGCTCTGCAAAAATGTGTCGTTAGTAGTGCGGGCAGTGGCTTCAGCATGCTGCAATCAGATCTCAGGTCTGTTTCCACAAGCAGGATATAATAGACGTTCTGTTTTTAACCTGTATCCCTCTCCATTTACGACTAAATATTACCTTCCATTTTTCGATTTTCGAACAAGTAAGAACCAATGATATTTCCATACTGTACACCCAATGTTATGAAAGTGGCGTAGATAAATGGCTCTTGGATTTTCAGAGCCCCATTACCTAAAGTTCTGCTTATCACTAAAGCCATTTAAATGAAAATGAGCTTTATTGCTCATAATCAGATTCAATAAAGTTGATGTCATTTCTAGCCAACTGTTGAAATTCAACTGCAAAACCTGAACATTGTAGATGATCTGCAAATTACAGAGAATAACAGCAGATTTTTTTTAAGTGCGACGCACAAGCCATTAGAGGCTAAGCAGATATTTGTGGTGTTTCATTGGTACTTTACTTTACACGTTTAATATTTTACACAGTGTGGCTTAAACGTTGACTAATGCTTCATGCCTTACGCGACCACATTGGTGATGACGATTAAGTAAACAACAAATCAATGATTTAGACAGCGAAATTCTGACTTTAAAATATCGACGGTACTATCTTTGCATTAAAATAATTGATCGTTGATTCAAATAATAAAATTATATTATCCTGGTTTTCAATGTTACATTGTGAATCTCTCCAGTATTTATTCTCCAGGTGTTTTTATATAACCTGGAAAAAAAATTATACAAACGAAGAGGTTAGTAAATTTTTAAGCCCTATGGTTAATTTTGGTCCACCTTGTACTAACATGTCTTTGGTTTTCATAAGCAAGCATTATATGTCTATTTTTGCCGATTTTAAGTTATTGATGACAAATTGCTTAAGTTTGAAAGCTCTTTATATGGCTGTAAAATGTTAGGAAATAATACGGACCAATTCCAAGATTTTTAACGGAATAACAATATAATAAAATGCATTTAAGACTGAAAAATTATTTATATTTTAAAAAATATACACAAGAACATACATTGTTATTTAAACACATTTGAGAATTACTCTTGTTCAGCTTAAAGGAATTTATTATAATTTGTGTGCAACCTAAATCTCCATGGGTAGTTGCAATCCACCATTTTGATTCAATGAGAACTACGTTGTTTGATCTGCACACACTTTTAATCTTCATAGTACTTGCTTTTATTTGGAAATCAATTTGAAATTCTTATAAAAATTTTTATGTCAACACCTGACCAATATTTTTATTTGGAACGTCTTTTATCTCGCTGAAAAATTGAATTTTTAGACATACGCGTTTGCCTAAAAACAACAGATATATCGTAAATATAATGAAATTTAAAAAAAACAACATATTCAATATCTAAATATTCCCAAAGGATATATAAATATTGAATGCGAATTAAAATAAGTATCCCTGTATCAGAAACTGTTGCCCTTTTTTCATTTGTTTCAGTATTTTAATGTTTAGTACACGATATTTACTTATACGAAATCCGTCCGTATACGCTATCCGTCTACTTTCATGTATGTATGTGTGCGTTTCTATTGCCAAAAGGCTTTATTTTACCCCAGCAATAATAAAAAAGATAAAATTAAATGGTAATTGCTTTAAGTTAGGTAAATTAACCACATTAATATTAGACATAAATTCAATTTTTATGTGCAGACATTAATCGAATAAATTCTAATGTTTTTCGTTTTCAAAGCATCTAAATTGCTCATCATATTATATGTTAAAGTGTTTTTAGTGTGAAAGTCTATTAGCTGGAAGGTTTAAGAGATTCGCGATAAAATACAAGCATAATTATCATTAATGTTTAATAAGTAATAAAAGGAATTTAATAATATTCCATTTCAAATTTACGAAAGCTGCTTCTACACTATCTTATTCTTATCTGAGTTCGCGCAGTTTGTGTTGAAAGATGACTAACCTTTTTTTTTTTTAATTTTTGATAATTATCGTTTTCTTTTTGTTATATTTCTGATATACACACATATGTATACATAATTGTGGCAATTAAATTTTAAATTAAGTTGTCGAGTTGAGTCTAATACGTTCTAATATGTTACTCAATTAGCATTTAACAAAGAAAAAGATATATATTTTGTTCTTTAAAACTAACGTTTATAATTTTTAAAGAACTTAGTTTTGTAAAATGAATTTTCGTTTAAAAACCTTATCAATTTTAGTATCACCGCCAAGCGCGTGTAATTTACGCCTAAGCCATCCCCAATCTTGAGGCCGCAGTGGATGATTTTTCGATAAAAATCATATTGAGCGATGAGGCTCATTTCCACCTCTGCGGGTACGTGAACAAGCAAAACTATCGCTTCTGGGGCACCGAAAATCAACGAGTATTGCTTGAGGAGCCATTACACCCGCTCAAGGTCACTGCATGGTACGCTAGAGGAGTCAGCGGGTAATTTATCTTCCATTTTCTATGTTAGCCGAGTTTTTGCTGCCGCAGTTGAAGGAATTAGTACTGGAGGAGATGTAGTTCCAACAGGACGGATCAACGGCACACACTGCGCGAGCCACAACCGATAATCTGAAGGCGGCGTTCCCAGGTCACCTCATCTCTCGTTTTGGCGATTTACAATGGCCCGCAAGATCGCCCGATATAACCGTTTCAGAATTTTTGTGGGGTCGTTTAAAATCCTGTGTTTACGTGAACAAGCCCGAGACCCTGGAAGCCCTCAAGGACAACATTCGATACGAGTGCGAGAATATGTTTCCCGAAGTTCTTGCTCAAAATGTTTTATTAACATTAATTAACTGGCAATTATAATAGAAAACTTTTGATTATTTAATTTTTATTTTTTTTTAAATTAAAAGAATCTTATTTAATAAGTTCTCTTTCAAATATTATCATTTTATTTTAATTTCATCTAGGTCTTTGCAAAAATCTATATTCATAATCTTCTTTTTGCTAGTTGCTAAATATTTGCAAATTTTTTTGAAATGTATAAACCAAATTTAACACAAATTCCTTATGAAAATACCTCTAAGTTTTTCGAGTTTTTTATCTCCGTTGTTTATTTAAAATTAATGATGTATCTTGTTAAATCATAAATATTAATCGGAAAGAATTTTGCAACATCATAATACGATTGCTTTTGTATGGTAAATTGTATATTAAATATAAGAAATTTATGCTATTCATCATGTGATTAAGAATAAAATAAAAGGTTTTTCTGATCCCTACGTTGGTATGCGTACGTAAGTTAGCGAGTGCTTACATATACATACATACGTAAGTCACAACGACCCTAGATTAATTCTGTAAACGAAAAACTGATTGGCAATAAATTTTTACTAAAAACCATCCAACATTAAAAACAACAATGACAAACCGAGAAAACAATGTATGTCGTGGCATAAATTTTAAAAGAATCTCATAAATTGAGATTTTTTTTAAACAAAAAACACAGCTTATCTGTATTACGCGTCGTCATTTGGATTTTGCTGATGATGGGATTTTTGTCTCTGTTTTTACTAGCAGCAACAGCATCAGCAGCAACAGCACCGGTTATAAAGGTAAACAAAAACAAATGGTGGTTGGGTATTAAATACATATAAGCATCAAAATACACCAAGAGAATGATAGAGAAAAAACAATAAAACAAAATCACTTGTAACGTATAATAAAACCAGAATGTTAAAAAAAGCTATAAAACACCCAACTTTCGATTACAGTTACAGATTTATTTTTATTTTGTTATTTTTTTGTTAAATGAAAGTTGAAACTACAAAAATGCTGTTTAAGCATTCACAAAAATAGGTAAAAATTCACGTAAATACATTTATAAAAGCATGTATTTAAAAAAAATATGATTGCAGTAACAAACTATTTTACAGCTGTGGTAAGAACCAAAAGTGAATGTATTGGAAAATTGGAACAATGATAGCAAATACCATTAAAAGAAATTTATAATTTTTTTTGCAAAAGTTTTTTAAACAAACATTTTAAGCATAATGAAATTTTCTTGCCAGATTATATTTATATGGATTTTGTTTACACAATGTATCATATGCATCATACATAATAGTAGGTGAGTTGTGTTTCTAGTTACATAATGATGCCATATTTCTGTATTTTTTTAGAAGCCCCCACATATTGCAGATACATGTATGGGGTATCAATCTTTTTCAAATGTTTGGGAATGAATCGTTGTTTGAAAATATGCGGTACTAAACACGATTGCCTCAGTATTTTTCATATTTTTACATTAAAAATTAACATTTATCAGCCCTGTGCTAATTTATTGATTCGTTTGTTACTATTCATTTGTAAAATATGTCTGCAGGTATATTAGTAAAAAAAATTTCAAATCTGTTTCTAAGCATCTATTAGAACGCTAGTGACATTAAATTTTTAAACGCAGTCTTGAGAATTTTTTCTGATAAAAACTCGCAAATTTACAAAAAAAAGGAAACATATTACATCTCTGGACAACCCAAATAATCAATATGAGTATTTAATGAAAGAGCTTGAATAAAAAAATATACCATATTATAAAAAGTTTAAAATCCATGATTACTGGCACTACAAAATGGCGTAAAATAAATTTTATATGTAAATCATATTCAGCATTTAAAAATGTGCCCCCTCAACGCCCTCAGTATTGATAAAAAAGAAAGGACTTAATCAGTAGAATACACCAAATTATGAAACAATTTAAAATCAAGGTTAAGTCCTAAATAAAATTGTGGCTAAATGGGTCAAATATATTAATTATGGCTGTGTCCACCTTAACACAACGATATTGAGCAACGACAGTTCTGCAGTCTGTCAACTGACGTTCCTATATTTAATTTCGACATTTTTAATAATGTACGTACTCTTTTTTTACTTTTTCTTAACTTTTGACGTGGATGAAACAACAACAGTGATTGATGAACACAATTCAATTTTTAGCGATAAAGCACCATTAAGAACAGCAAACACTGTATCGCTAGTATACTCAATTCATTCGTTGAAGTAATTCTCTCAACGACGAGTTTCGTTATGATCGTCTTAATACAAGATCTTTATGTAACTTATCGTGAGTTTGAGGCAACCTTGAACATTAGTGAGACCTGGATACATTCAGTATTGCACGAATATTTGGTTGTAAGAAGTATTTGTTCGCATTGGATCCCGCATAGTTTGCCTTTCGTTTAAAAAAAGTTCTTTTGATTTGGTCGCAAGAACTGCTCAAAAAATACTAATGCGGCACTTTAAACGAATCGTGAATCTACAGAAAATCCGAACAAAATTCATTCTTAATTCATGTTTTGGTGGCATTTTATTCAATCGGGACGGAAAAAGTACTTCGAATATTGGTTTTCAAGTATGCAAAATTGTATTGATTTTCACGGAGTATATTTTGAAAAGCAATAATGCCATATTCGAGATTTTCGGCGATTATTGTGTTTTATCCCAAAGTATAAAAACAAACCCTCATACTTTGTAAAGGGTGTTATTATATTTTCAAACACAAGTCTTTAAACGAGTACAACAAATTTTTTTCTTTCAACTCAAACTTATTTGTGCAGATAAACTCAAGATTTAAGCAAAAATCAAAGCTTTAAGCTATAATAATACAATATGTACACTATAATTCTTTTAAGCTATAACTCTCCAAATATCCTGGTAACTGTAATACATGGACTAAGTCTTTAATATAAAATGCAAATGCCAAGATGCGTTAAGACGACTTCAATGTACAAGAATTGCATTTCAAAGTTTCGATCTAGCTCGGTGCGAGTTTGGGATTTGGTTTTTCTCGGGCTTATGGAAATAAACCAGAGATACTACGAGATGTTTTTCTTGTTTTGGTTATAGTCGAAATTACCTTAATAATAGTTAAAAATTATAGTGGCAAAACTGCAGATTAAATTTTTCGTAAGTACGTATGTACATATTTGTAGCTTAAAAACAGACTTTGTTTTTAATGATTATAATATAGAGCTTGAACTTAATTGCGAATATGACTAAACTCAAGATTCCTTAAAGCCCAGAATATATTTTTGGATTCACACCTTAATATGTAAGTAATTCTTACCTATTAATTAGATTTTTTTTAAATAATTGGTAGTTCGCAACCTCACCACAAGGAAGATTTTATTATATAAAAGTTTGATAAAACGTAATGAATAAATTTAAATACTTACAATTGTATGTAGATAGAATCCTGTGAAATGATCAATTTAGATTGGATATATGTACAACATACAATAAACATGTATTTAAAACCTTAAATGTTTTTACATACTTATTTATATACTAACCAAAACTTTCGTCTGCCAATTGGTTACTATTTCTCTTTGCTTCATATTTAACATCTCAATAAAATCTACCACAATTACATATATTTTTTGTTTTTTAATATTTTTATTTTTCTATTTTTATACCCGCCACCAAAAAAATGGTGGGGGTATATTCATTTTGTCATTCCGTTTGTAACACATCGAAATATCCATTTTAGACCCCATAAAGTATATATATTCTGAATCAGGGTTTGATTTGATGACGATCTAGCTATGTCCGTCCGTCTGTCCGTCTGTCCGTCTGTTGAAAGCACGATAGAGGTCGCACCGAAAAAGCTAGGGGGCTCAAATTTTGCCAGAATCTTTCTTATAGACAAGGTTTGTTTGGTATTGAAAATGGGCTAAATCGGAATATTAGGAAGAGAGTTATAGCTCGAAAAGCAAGAGTAGGTCGAAAAAACCGCGTCCTTCGAACATCGAATAAAATGGAATTGTGTCCAAACGCATTAACGTAGATTCATGAAACTTCGAATATATATTTCTTAAGTAAAAACAATATTTTTCACCAAAAATTATCTAAATCTATGCATTAGGAGAGGAGTTATCGATCAAAATGTACGAAAATTTATACCGCACAGTGTATTTTTCGGTATATTTAAAAACAAAAACGTCATAAAAGGAACAAAATTGGATGTACGACTCTGAAATTTTGCACACTTTGCTTTTTAGTGAGAGGCTTTTTTGTAACGGAAAATCGATGTGCCACGCGCACTTTTACGCCCACCTCCCATATAACGTTTTACCTAAAATTCATATAATTTCTCTATTAATAAAGATTTTGGAATAACAAGGGACCATATTGAAACAACTAAGTTGTACTCATTCGCAAAAACAACTTTGACACGCCTACTATAACGCCCACTTTTCACGTTATATACCGTTAATGAAATTTAAAAGCTCATAAAACCGCCAAAATTAGAGATATGATGATAAAATTTGCTACGTATATCCCCCTGGGCGATATTATTACTATGCCAGAAAATTAAGGTGCCACGCCCACTTTTACGCCCACCTCCCATATAACGTTTTACATACAATTCATATAATTTCTCTATTAATAAAAATTTTGGAATAACAAAGGACTGTATTGAAACACCCAAGTTGTGCCCATTCGAAAAAACAACTTTGACACGCCTACTATAACGCCCACTTTTCACGTTATATACCGTTAATGAAATTTGAAAGCTCATAAAACCTCCAAAATTAGAGGTATGATGATCAAATTTGCTACGTATATCCTTGTTATTGTTATTGTTGTGCCAAAAAGTTAAGGTGACACGCCCACTTTAACGCCTACCTCCCATATAACGGTTTATCTTAAATTCATGTAATTTCTCTATTGACAAAATTTTTGGGAAAATAAAGGACTATATTGAAATACCTAAGTTGTATTTAAGAGCAGAAACTTTATTGACACGCCTACTTTAACGCCCACTTTCATTGAAAGACTACATTTACAAAAGCATTTTAGTAGCATATCGAAGTTATAAAGGGTGGTTAAATTTTATGTTGAATTTAAATAAAACACAAATTATTTAGGAAATTTTTTATTATTTCTTTTTGTAGTGATAATATGTGTATGGTTCAATTATGTATATAACAAAATATCGGCCAAATGGCCCCCCATCCTTGGCGCCACTCCTCTATCTGATGGTCCAAATTTTCAATGACAATGTTGATGCTCAATTGTTGGGCATGATGATGAGGCGAGGTTGAGTGCTATTTTGCCACACTATCGCAAAAACCAGCAGTGGTTTCCATTCAACGAACTAAGAAGGCATTTACAGATTTTCTAACACTTTATACAGACCTGTTTTGCAGAAATTTAAATATTTTTTACAATTCTCCCGATTGTGGACGAATTTGAACGATTATGTTGATCAAAAGAATTACGAAGTGCACAAAATGCATTTTGATTTGAACGCCCATTTTTATAAAAAACCTGAATAACTTTAAAGCGTTGCTCATTTGCGTATCTTTCCGCGGATCAAATTGAATAAGTTTGAGATTGAGAAATGTTAAATGAAATGCAGAAAACAAATTTAAAGATTAGGTGTAGTTCACCTTCAACATGGGCCCTTAAAATTTAACCACCCTCTACAAAGAAAGTGATACATATTTTATTATAAAGAGATTATTTCATAGCGATTTACAAAATAATAAATATTGTGCTTTAAATGTACACAAAATTGGTGGTGGGTATAAAAAATTCGGCACAGCCGAATATAGTGCTCTTACTTGTTTGATTTTCATATACATATTTTGAACTGACAGAAATTTCCTTGGGTTTCAACTTGGGTTTCAAAAACATTTAAAATCAGTTAAAAAAATGAATTATTTAAAATAAAAATATAATTAAGAATTAACAAAAAAGAGAAACCAAATATTCAATTGATCAAAAAATTGCAAGCAATAATTTTGTGTGTGTGTGGTTATTGGTCCAACCTCTTATAACGTTTAACCTCATAAAGTTTACTTTAAATTTTACAGGAAAGACTGATTGAGTTGTAGATTTTTTTGGTATAATAAGTATCTGAATTTTATATAAAAAATTTGTAAAATTTGATAAATAAGATTATAGTTTATTAATTGTATTTAATTAATTTTCTATTTATCAGAAGTTGTTAAAATAAAAGTTATGTCTTAAGCAGAATTTTTTCGTTAGCTGAAGTTGGTAATCCTTTGTAAGGGCGGCCAACTTTTTTTATATGTATCATCAGGTCATTAAAATAATTTTTCCACTTTTATATTGAACACACATATTTTATAACGTCAGAGTTCCAACATTCGGCAACCATGTTTCAAAAAAAATTACAATTTCGTACTAAAATTGTATATATTATATGAGATCTGGCCACTTTGCCTTTAAAATCTTTTCATTACTTTAAAATGATTAGCCAATATAAACACAGATTGCATGACATCATAGTTCTAACACCAGCATAAAATTTTAATTTTGATCCCACTATAGTGAAATCTCTATTTAACCATTACTTGATTTTTTACAGTACAATTATCAGTGCTTGATTTTTACCTAGTTTATATATAATAAAAAAAAATTTTAACAAGATTTTTGTCAAAAACTGTATAAAACAAATTTCAAACAAGATAACAAAATTTCTAAATAATGTAAGAATAGTTTCTTAGTCTTTTTTTTCCAGGAGAATAGCATCTAGCATTTAAATTTAGTTGAAAAAATGTACACGTAAATATATTTTTTTTTAACAAACTCATGTAATATGTAGCAAAAAAATTTAAAATTTTTCATAAATTTCACGGAACATTCATTTTTCGCATGAAATCCTTAAAGTCTCTAGACACTAATTTGTTTGCGGTTTTTCTTAAAATGTGTGGCTTCATCCTGGATATAAGGATATATAACATTTTGTTGTCTTGTCGCATTTTGTATACATCATTGAAACTTAATGGAGTGTAGCACAACTGATAGAGTCAGATACAAAGCCAAACACTGATGGTTTTTTTTAAGCAGCGATATGTGTGTCAATTTTTACACACAAACACACATGAACACGACGCGATGGCTGTTAAGCCAAATTGAATATTTGCAATGCAAAATGCTTTTGTGATTGGAAAACAACTTTAAAATAAATGTAAATGCTATTACCTAAAGTGCGAAAATATTAACTAAACTTGATTCAAAAAGTTATAAGTGTGGCTGCAGTGTAGTCCTATATGCGATGCTATCTAACATGTGTGTACTTCTAGTACTTCTACCAAAAACATAATATTTGTATTAAATTAAAGTTGTATAAAAAATAAACTTAATTTTGGCAAATATTAAGGATTCCACCAACTTTATTATTGCATGCAATTGAAAACCAACTGACATATGGCTGTATTATAATTATTATTCTCTATAATAATATTTGGTTACCGAAAACAAGTGCTTGTTAATTCCATACTGTTTTATCAATAACTTCGTCATCATAATAAGGCATTTGTTTGAATTTTATTATTTGATGTTTACATTTCATGATTAATTCGAAATTAATAATAAAAGTCAGACTACCTAACGACTTAAAATTACAAACAACGAGCTACATCTCCTTTAATAACAATTTGTTTTTAATTGTTCTTCTCGTAGCTGAAAATTTTGTAGTATGCTTTAAGTCTGACATGTGAAAAAGATATACGAACATTTAAAATCCTTTTTACATTGAACATTATTTCTTGCATATTCATATTCTGTTTCTTTCTATTATGTGCGAGAGAAAGATAAAGTAAGAACAGGTAAGAGCACTATATTTGGCTATGCCGAATCTTTTATACCCACTACTAATTTGATGTTCTTTTATAGCACAGAATTTGTTATTTTGTCATCAAAAGTAATCGCTGTGGAATAATATCTTTATACTAAACTATGTATCATTTTCTTTGTATAACTTCTTTCAATGAAAGTGGACGTTAAATTATGCGTGTTAATAAAGTTTTTGCTAATAAATACAACTAACATATTTCAATATAGTTCTTTATTATTCCAAAATCTTTATTAATAGAAAAATTAAATGAATTTGAGATAAAGCGTTATATGATAGGTGGTCGTGTAACATTTATTTTCCGTTAGTGCAAAGCCTTTGACCAAAAAGCAATGATATCAAAATTTCAGAATCATACCGAAAAATAAACTGTGTGGTATAAATTTTTGTACATTTTGATCTACAACTCCTTTCCTAATGAATAGATTTAAGAAATTTTTGAGAAAAAATATTTTCTTTTGCATATACATATACATTCGAATTTTCATGGCTCTACGTCAATGCATTTGGACACAATTGCATTTTATTCGATATTCGAAGGACAAGGTTTTTTCGACCTACTCTTGCATTACGAGCTATAACTCACTTTCTAATATTCCGATTTAGCCCATTTTCAATACCAAACAAACCTTGTGTATAAGACATATTCTGTGTATAAGACATATATTGAGCCCCCTACCTTTTTCGGTCCGACCTCTATCGTGTTTCCAACAGACGGATGGACATAGCTAGATCGTCATCAAATCAAACCCTGATTCAGAATAGATATACTTTATGGGGTCTAAAATTCATATTTCGATGTGTTACAAACGGAATGACAAAATGAATATACCTCCACCATTTTTTTGGTGGCGGGTATAAAAAAGCATTAAACATAAATTTGTATGTGACCGTGTAGGTGTATGCAAAAGCAAATGCTTAGGAAAAAGAGAAATTGTAAAGAACTAGTTGATCTGGCAAACGTTGTGTTACCTTCAAAGTGGTTGAAAAAAAATTGTTGTTTTGTCTTTAACTTGTGTGTCTTGCCACCAAATTTCCACTTTAAAATATGGGAGACCAAATGTCATTAGTAAATTAAAAATTGATTTGATGACTTGCATAAAATATATATTTTCTGAGCAAAAACAATATTTCTTCCTAAAAATTGCTTAAATCTATTCATTAGGAAAGGAGTTACAGATCAAAATGTAAGAAAAAGTTGTTGTTCAAAAATTTTGCAGGAATTGCTTTTCAGTCAAGCGCCTTATTGTAACAGAAAATAAATGTGACACGCCCACCTCCCATATAAGGTTTTATCTCAAATTTATATAATTTCTCTTTGAATAAAGATTTTGGAATAATAAAGAACTATATTGAAATATCTAAGTTGTGTTCATTAGCAGAAAGAATTTTGACACGCTTACTATAACGCCCACTTTTCACGTTTTATACCATTAATGAAATTTAAAAGCTCAAAAAACCGACAAAATTTGAGGTATCATTATGAAATTCGCTTCATATATCCTTCTTATTAATGTCATTATTATGACAGAAAATTTAGGTGACACTCCCATTTTAACGCCTACCTCCCATATAACTGTTTATCTTAAATTCATGTAATTTTTCTATTGACAAAGTTTTTGGAAATATAAAGGTCTATATTGAAATATCAAAGTTGTATTTATTAGCAGAAACTTTATTAACATGCCTACTTTAATGCCCACTTTCACTAAAAGACTAAATTTACGAAAACATTTTACTATCATATCGAAGTTATTAAGGTTGGTTAAATTTTAAGGGCCGATGTTCATTTTAAATAAAACACAAATTATTTAAGAAATTATCATCATGTCTTTTTATAATGATAATATTTATATGGTTCAATTATGTATGCAACAAAATATCGGCCAAATGGCCCCCGCGACGTTGGCAGCACATCGCGATCCGATGGTCCAAATTTTCAATGACAATGTTGATGCTCAATTGTTGGGCACGATGATGACTAGAGTTTGACCGCTCTTTTGCCACACTACCTGTACAAATGATCTACCTGGTTCTATTGTACCATCAGCAAAATATTAGAAATGTTAAATCTGCAATCTAGGCTGTGGTAACTATACCTACAAATGTTCATGATGGTGGAGTATATTTTCAAATGCCACACGGCCAAATATAGCACGTTTACTCGTTATGTAATACTTTGAAAGACAAAAAATAGAGCTTTGCTATATTATATGAAGTATTTTTGCAAGGCAATTTATAAAAATTTTCTAAACAGTGAAGTCGACTTTCTAAATTTCTCATTATATATTCGGCTTATTCACAAGATGTTTCTGTCTTTAGGAAACTAATGGAAACATATATACTCACAAGAAAACATTAAATTATTGCTAAAAAAAAACAAAGTTTTTCGCTGACCAATGTATTCTACATTCTGAGTGAAATTAAATCATTCAGTATTCTCAAATAATTGCTATGATAAACAAAAACAAATACCTCGACATGATTCATTTTTATATTGTTTTATTGCCGAATGTACCGTTTACCTTTTCAAACTTTTCGTGAATTCCGCAATAACATCATAGTATCTCACTATTATATCCGACTGTAAATGCAAAGGCTATAACAAAAAAATAAATATAAAAGCAATACCTACATTCGGCAAAAAAAATTAAAAATTGTACTGCAAAATTCTTTCTATACGAATGTTCACAGCATCAAGTGCGTCTAATGTATATTTTGAACTCAATTTATTCATAATGGTTTATGTACATAAACCTTTATTTTCTACAAACGTGCAATAAAACTTAAAAAAAAATTAATGCTTTAAAATAAATGCATTTTATGGTAATTAAAAGCAAACATGAAAACTAAAATATTAAACAATTATAAAGAAGCTTTAAAGGAATAAGAGAAGCAATGCTAAAGGAAAAACAAGAATATCAAATTACCAATATCTGTTTACTAGATAGACGCACTTGTATATCCTTAAAGCCATATATACGTTTAGTCTAAACTTATTATTTCTGATGATGTCGTTTTTCTATTCCCAATAAACCAAAATGCTTTAGTAATAGTTTGAAATAAACCTACAATCATACGTATAAAGAGAGGAGCGAATATAACTGTAAGAGATTTGTATACAATTCCATGGCAAAAAGAAATAGCTTCCTAACTCGACATAAGCTTAATTTAAAGTAATAACATTATTGCAATCCTGAAGTATAAAACTACCCCTAGGGCATTTTGGACAATAATGCAGGGAGTTAGAGCGTTTAAACTTTTTGCATTAATTTTAGCGATTAACAATATTATTTTGATTAGAAACCGAAATAGTTTAAATTAATAGAGATCGGAGCTCATATAATAATTTTTTGTTTTAAAAGACATACATTTTTAAAAATCAACTCAAAATTTAAAAATTTTAAGGTATCATAAACAAAAATCCTTATGAAAATTTTTTGAAAATGATTTATATCAAGCTTATTCTACTTCATTATTGGTTTGTTTGGTTTGTTCATTATACTGGTGTTATGTGCTTTTTTTCATAATGAAGATTTTTTTTAATTCGTTAGCTTGTTAGTTAAATCGGCAAACAATGTATTGAGTTTACGTTACCAAGAGTGTAAATCTACATTTTAATTCTTGATAAAAGTTTTGCAAACATTTATTTTTTTTTGTTTCTTTTTTCTACGCATTTGTTTGTAAATTTAAAAGTACATCCATATACATTTACACCTACCCAAAATATTCGTATGTACCTACTTCTTTTGTATGTACATATGAATGTATATGAATGTAAGTGTGTATTTACAGATGTACAAACACTTTTCATACTTTATGAACAACAATTTATGCCAGAACATGTTTGTATGCTCATGACCATGTTCTCGTTTTCATGTAAAATTCTTGTTAACAAGCTTATTTATGTAAGATACAAATGATGAAAAGTTTTGCAAAAGATTTTACATGTATTTTGCTAAATTTTTTGGTATTTAACTTGAATTCAAAACAGTTGTTTTAAATTGTAAAATTGCCTTTTATGTGATTGTAGAATTTAAAGCGTACAATATTCATCTGTTCGAGAAGAAATATATTTGTGGAAAAATTTATCAAATATTTGAACATTTTGCATTAAATTTTTGTACAAAATCGTTTGTGGCTTTTGGTTATTAATTAATAATTAAATAACCAGAAATATTGCAAAAACGCTTTTAAAACAGT
Organism: Phyto melanocephala; assembly: GCA_941918925.1. Classification (NCBI taxonomy): domain Eukaryota; kingdom Metazoa; phylum Arthropoda; class Insecta; order Diptera; family Rhinophoridae; genus Phyto; species Phyto melanocephala. Next base: position 138,678,707 of record OW799233.1, on the reverse strand, counting down.
AAAAGAATAAACAAAACAACAAACAACAAAACTTAACATTTTCTAGAAAATAAATAAAATAAATTAAATATCTCATCTTATTTAGGTCCCAGCATAGCTTTTGGATCCACCCATTGTTTGAACTGTTCTTCTGTAACGAAGCCTGATTTTATGGCTTCTTCTTTAAGGGTGGTGCCATTCTTGTGAGCAGTTTTAGCAATTCTGGCAGCTTTATCATAACCAATATGAGTATTAAGAGCAGTTACCAACATAAGGGACTCACTCATAATTTTATTTATTCTCTCTTCGTTGGCTTTAAGATCTTTTAAGCAGTTGTTATTAAAGTTTTTTGCACCATCAGCTGGAATTTTAAAATATTAAAGGGTTTTTGTCACAAATTGTGGGTGATTAGGAAATATTTCAAGACCTACCCAATAACTTTATGGAACGTAAAACATTGGATGCCACTAGAGGCTTAAAAGCATTCAACTCAAAATGACCATTTGAACCACCAACAGTTACAGCTACATGATTGCCCATAACTTGAGCACATATCATGGTTAGAGATTCACATTGAGTGGGATTGACCTTGCCCGGCATAATGGAACTTCCGGGCTCATTTTCCGGCAGCAATAACTCACCCAGGCCACAACGTGGACCAGACCCCAATAGACGTATATCGTTGGCTATTTTCATTAAACTAACAGCAATAGTGTTTAAACAGCCATGTACCTCTACCATACAGTCGCGACTGGCTAAGGCCTCAAAAAAGTTGGGTGCCCTTTTAAAGGGCAAACATGTGTATTGCGAGATCTTTTTAGCACATTTGTCAGCAAAACCTACTCGCGTATTGAGACCAGTACCCACAGCAGTACCACCCAAAGCAATTTCATAGACACGTGGCAACACCGATCCAATACGATCCAAAGCATATTGCATTTGTTGAGCATAGCCACTAAATTCTTGACCCAATGTTAGTGGTACAGCATCCATAAGATGAGTACGACCTATTTTTATAATGTCCGCAAACTCCTTCTCTTTTTCTTTAAGACCTGCATGTAGATCAGTAATAGCGGGTATAAGGCGGTTATTCAACTCCATGGCCACCGATATATGTATGGCAGCTGGAAATGTGTCATTGGAACTTTGAGATTTATTAACATGATCATTTGGATGTACAGGTGTTTTGGAGCCCATTTTACCACCCATAATTTCAATAGCTCGATTACTGATGACCTACCAAATTTAAAACAGAGGTGTAAATTGTTTAATTTTCCTTTAGATTTAGTGGTATTAAATCACCTCATTGCAATTCATGTTAGTCTGTGTACCCGAACCGGTTTGCCAAATAACCAAGGGAAAATGTTCGTCGACTAAACATCCCTCTATAATTTCATCGCAAGCTTCAGCAATAGCTTCACTAACTTTGGCATCTAAATCAAATTCCTGATTTACCACAGCGGCAGCTTTTTTTAAAATAACCATTGCCACTATTAACGGTTTCTGCAACAAAAATAACATTATCAACTATTTGTAAAAATAAACTCTTTTTATATCTCACAGGCATTCGCTCTTCTGGACCACCAATGTGAAAATTAGTTTTTGATCTCATGGTTTGTGCTCCATAATATTTATCATTGGGGACTTTAACATCACCCATAGTATCGGTTTCAATGCGAAAATTTTCCTTTTTCTAAAGCTGTAAATTCTTAATCGATTTCCTCTAAACTTCTTTAGTTTACTTACCATTTGAGTTGAACCGGATAAACTAAATATTCTCTTGTTAAGGTTCTGCAATTTCCAAAAATTTTTCACAATAAAACTGGGCCTTTTAGAGAACATCTTTTAACAATTTTCTTAATTTGTTACAAAAAATATTTTGTTATTCTGTTAAGTCTTGAAACTTAATTCTAAGGTATGTATGTAAGTGAAACAAAAAGATAAAACATTGTTTCTTAATGTGCCTTCAAGGCTTATTTATTCATCAGGTAATTGCAGTTCGGAGAAAATTTTTTTGTTTATATTTTTCATATATGAAGTTTGACATTTGAAATTAATGAGAGAGAAAAGAAATTTGTTTTTTATCTATAGACTTTGACAGAAAGGAAAAGAGGAAAGAGTGTTGAGAGAATTACCAATGTACACAGTTACAAAATTTACGTAATTGTTATGTCGCCTGTTCAACAAAAAATAACAAAGAAACGAAAAAGTTATAAAAAAAGCTATTGAAGATATGACAAGTGGTTCACAGAAATAATAGACTTAGAATTTTATATAAAAGAGCCTGAGCCAAAAGTCAAAATGGGAAATTAAAATTTCAAAAACAAAGTCGAAATTTTTTCCGAGTATGGAAAATAATGCCACCTTATTGACCACCGTTTTTAACTTCGCTACTATTGGTTCGTTTAAGCGCATTTTCCATAACATCTTTCAAAATGTGGGACTCTAGAGCTCGAATTTCTGCAACAATTTTTGGCTTGAGTTCAAGAACTGCCTTTTTGTTCAAACATAATCGCTCCTTTAAATAATCCCAAAGATATAAGCACTAGTCGAGTGCAGATCAATTTAAATATTTCTAGAAATTATTGGGTCCGCAAAAACTAGATTTAAAAGTTACACTGTTTATCGGAGAATCTTAGTCTGTTAGGTCTGTTCCGAAGAGAAAAGAACCTACAGTTGCGTTTATTAACAAAGTCATTCAAATCACTTATAATATTGCATTTAAAATAAAGTTGATTTCTTTTTTGGCCAACTGTCAAAATTTTGCTGCAAACTTTAGATGCAACCGGTGATTTGCGGTTTTTATTTTTACTCCCATTGATATATGGAAATAACATCGAACTTTTTTTAAAACACTTCGTATTGATGTACGTTTTATTATTAGTTGATCTTTCAAATGATGTTTTAGAACGGCTTCTGTTAGCTGTTAGCAAAATACCTGCTAATACTATGCACTACACGTTCAATATTTTCCGCATTACAAATAAAACGTGGTCTGCCATATCGAGGAACATCTCATGCTGTGCCATGTTTATGGTGACGAAGAAGTAAGCAGTGAATCATTGATTCACAGGCTGAAATTCTGAAGCTAAAATGTTAACGATATGCTCCTTGTGTTAAAATTATGGATCGCTGGTTAAAATAATAAAATTCTATTATTCTGGTTCATTATGCAGTTGTTACATTTGGTAAATTTTAGACCACCCTGTATGTATATAAGTAGTTACGTATATTACTAACAATAATAATATTTTTAGGTATGGTTTATTTGTTTGTTAATGCTTTCTTTGGGTTTGTGAATGAGTTTTAACAAATTGGTGGTAAAAAAAATAGAAAGAAAACTTTTTCAATTAGTTTTTTGGAAACAATATCTTTCAAGTCAACATCAAAATCTATTTTTGGCACGTAGAGCACTTTAACCCCTGGGTTACGTAATTTTAACATTCACATATAATAAATAAATCAAAATAATGGCAGTTTTTTAGGGATAGTAATTGTAAAACAAAAATAAACTTTTATTAACTACAAAACATAATATTTTTGTTAATATTAATCAAAACAAACACGTTTGAAAATGAACGGATAAAGTTAGGTGAAAGGGAGCAAGAAAAATGGATATCGAAATTTTACCTGTACGATTTCACCCTTGTGGTTAGAACTGTCAAACAAGAATGCAGTATATGGGCAACTTAACAGATATTCAAGGTTTCGAGGGTATTAATCTTCTTGCAAAAACCTATATTTAAATCATTGAAATTAACTGTTATAACTCTCTTCTAAAATAATATTTTCAAACTACTCATATAAAAAATATTCTTTTTAAAATTCTCCTTAAAATGCAATTAAATTATATAATCATAATCATTCTATGTACAAATGCATAAACCACAATATGATCTTCATATACAAAGTTGAGTTTGGAGATAAAAAAGAAACAAATAATTTCGGTTTACACACAGCACGGTTTTTTTATGTGGCAGGTCTGCGATTTTTAGGCCTCCCACATAGTTCTATTGAATAGAGTATAACGTCGAAGATACTCCTATCCTATCGCATATCTGATTTTAAGAAAAAAAAATATTACAGAAACATCTAAACACTAAAGTATTTGCCAGTCACCAATATTCATTTTGATTTACTAACTTACATCATAATCAAGGTGAAAATGCAGTAAGTTACTCAAAAAAATCTTATATGTATATCAAATTTATATTTAATGGTTAGTTATTTGTCCAAGTTAAATTAGTTTAAAAGGTGTCAAGACAGCTGATTATTGTTGTTATTATCCTTTTTTTGTTTTAATTTTTGTTTGTAAATAAACGTTTGCCAAACTTGATTACTACTTCATATCCTTATTAATTTATTATAATATCAAGTAAGTTAAATGCAATAATTTTAAAACAAATTATTTCTGAGAGTTAAAATTATATATTAAAACAAAAACCAAACAAATAAATTATATTTTATCACAGCAAAAATAGTAATATTTATAAATGTGGCTTTAAACTAAAAGTCGACTTCTACTGGATTTAGATAAACGGCGTAGCATAAGTCAACGTTTATTACATTTTACACATGTTGTTAAAAGAGTAAGAATTTCTCTAGAGAACAACATCTAGAGCTCCAGTTGAACGTGTATGTAATAACATTTGCAGAATGATAAAGGTTATCGCATTGAGACCGATACTTAAGGCGAGGTAAAAGTACCGAAAGATAAATACTATGGACCACAGACTGTACGGGCTAAAAAAAAACTTTGCCATAGGTGGACCAGAAGAACAAGAATCAAAGAATGTTAATAAAATAAAATTGCATTAAGGATTTTTGTTCAGATCCCCTTATTAAAGCCTTGGCTATTTTGAAAAAAGCAGCGGCTATAGTTAATGTGGACTATGGTATGGATAAAAAAATAAATGGAGCAATTGTTAAGGTTTGTGATAAAATATTACAAGGTTGCCTAATTGAATAGCATAGTTTGGTGTACAATTACTCAAACTAATATGAACTCTAATGAGATCGTTGCTGCAATACTCTGTCAATATTAAATTATTTAACAAAATCTTTAATTACTACTTTAAATGCTAACAGTAATCGTGCCATAGAAATTTTGGATGGTGACATTGGGTCGAAGAAACCCTACCAACGGCCACATAAATATCAATAGGCATTAAATAATCGTCTTACAACTGCATTAAAGCTCTAAAGGCTAATGAAAAGAAAATCGAAAAGATGATAAATGAATCACTTATGTTAGCCACAACCCTTAATCCCCATATTGGTTACGACAAGGCATCTTTAATTGCAAAACCTGCCAATAAAAACAACACCACACTCAAGGAAGAAGCAGTTAAGTCTGGCTCTGTAACTAAGGAACAATTAAAGATATGGGTCAAAAGTAATTTTTAAAATATTTTTTTCTTGTTTATCAATACATATTTGTATATTTTTCTACAAATTATATTTTATAATAAATCTATATTTATAAGCCTAATTATGTATTTGCATATAAATCTAAAATTTAATTTCCGTATTGAGCCTTGCTATTCATTCCGAACCGCGATTGCGGGTAGCATATTCTGTACACATTCAAAATTTATTTATTTATTCCGTTTCTACTGTGTTTTTAGTATTTTCAACTAATTACTTTCTAATAAGAGCTTTTGCTAAGAAGCACAAGTGTAATTGATTGATAAATAAAAAACGACTTACTTTTCAGAAAAAAACATTACGTTAAGATATTTCTCTGTCGATTCTAATATTTGCTGGATAAGCCTATGTCAATGATGAATTTTTGCAAAATTTCTGGCAAAGGTCGAACTTGTTAAGACATTAAGGAATAAATAAATTTAAAAAAAAGCAAGACTACTATATTCGACTGTGTCGAATTTAAGATGCACACACCAATTTTATGTAATTTTATGGCACATTTGATTTGCTTTTAATTTATTTTCTTAAATTTAGTCTTACAATGAACATGAGGAAATGTTTAATAACAAAATTTTTTAAAACAAAAATTATATTAAAACAAGTAAGAGCACTATATTCGGCTGTGCCGAATCTTTTATACCCACCACCAATTTTGTGTACATTTAAAGCACAATATTTATTATTTTGTTAATCGCTATGGAATAATATCTTTATAATAAAATATGTATCACTTTCTTTGTAGAGGGTGGTTAAATTTTAAAGGCCCATGTTGAAGATGAACTATACCTAGACGTCAAATTTGTTTTCTGCATTTCATTTGACATTTGTCAATCTCACACTAACTCAATTTGATCCTTGGAAAGATACGCAAATGAGCAGCGCGTTAAAGTTATTCAGGTTCTTTATTAAAATGGGCGTTCAAATCAAAGTGTATCTTGTGCACTTCGTAATTCTTTTGATCAACATAATCGTTTAAATTCGTCCACAATCGGTAGAATTATAAAAAATATTTAAATTTCTGTAAAACAGGTCTGTATAAAATGATAGAAAATCTGTGAATGCCTTCTTAGATCGTTGCATTCCATTTGGCCGATATTTTGTTAAATACATAATTGAACCATACAAATATTATCATTATTAAAAGAAATGATAATAATTTCTTAAATAATTTGTGTATTATTTAAAATCAACATCGGCCCTTAAAATTAAACCACCCTTAATAACTTCGATATGATAGTAAAATGTTTTCGTAAATTTAGTTTTTTAGTGAAAGTAGGCGTGTCAATAAAGTTTCTGCTAATAAATACAACTTAGATATTTTAATATAGTCCTTTATTTTTCCAAAAGCTTTGTTAATAGAGAAATTACATGAATTTAAGATAACCCGTTATATGGGAGGTAGGCGTTAAAGTGGGCGTGTCACCTAAACTTTTTGGCACAATAATTACATTGATAAAAAGGATATATGTAGTAAATTTCAACATCATACCTCTAATTTTGTCGGTTTTATGAGCTTTCAAATTTCGTTAACGGTAGATAACGTGAAAAGTGGGCGTTTAAGTAGGCGTGTCAAAGTTATTTTTGCTCATGAGAAAAACTAAGGTATTTCAAAATAGTCCTTTATTTTGCCAAAATTTTTATTAATAGAGAAATTATATGAATTTCAGTTAAACCGTTATATGGAAGGTGGGCGTAAAAGTAGGCGTGGCACCTTTATATTCTGGCACAGTAGTGACATTGCCTAGAAGGATATACGTAGCAAATTTGATCATCATACCTCTAATTTTGGCGGTTTCTATGAGCTTTTAAATTTTATTAACGGTAGATAACGTGAAAAGTGGGCGTTATAGTAGGCGTGTCAAAGTTATCTTTGCGAATGAGTTCAACTTAGGTGTTTCAATATAGCCCTTTATTATTCCAAAATCTTTATTAATAGAGAAATTATATAAATTTTATATAAAACGTTATATGGGAGGTGGGCGTAAAAGTGGGCGTGGTACCTTAATTTTTTGGCATAGAAATGAAATTGCCTAGGGGGATATACGTAGCAAATTTGATCACCATACCTCTAATTTTAGCGGTTTTATGAGCTTTTAAATTTCATTAACGGTAGATAACGTGAAAAGTGGGCGTTATAGTAGGCGTGTCAAAGTTGTTTTTGCTAACGAGTTCAACTTAGGTGTTTCAATATAGTCCTTTATTATTCCAAAATCTTTATTAATAGAGAAATTATATGAATTTTAGGTAAAACGTTATATGGTAGGTGGGCGTAAAAGTGGGCGTGGCACCTTAATTTTTCGGCATAGTAATGAAATTGCCTAGGGGGATATACGTAGCAAATTTGATCACCATACCTCTAATTTTAGCGGTTTTATGAGCTTTTAAATTTCATTAACGGTAGATAACGTGAAAAGTGGGCGTTATAGTAGGCGTGTCAAAGTTATTTTTGCTAATGAGTACAACCTAGGTTTTTCAACATAGTCCTTTATTATTCCAAAATCTTTATTAATGGAAAAATTATATGAATTTTAGGTAAAACGTTATATGGGATGTGGGCGTAAAAGTGGGCGTGGCACATCGATTTTCCGTTACAAAAAAGCGTCTCACCAAAAAGCAAAGTGTGCAAAATTTCAGAGTCTTACATCCAATTTTGTTGCTTTTATGACGTTTTTGTTTTAAATATACTGAAAAATACACTGTGCGGTATAAATTTTCGTACATTTTGAACGATAACTCCTTTGCTAATGCATAGATTTTGATAATTTTCGGGGAAAAATATTTTTTTTACTCAGAAAATATATATTCGAAGTTTCATGGGTCTACGTTAATGCGTTTGGACACAATTGTATTTTATTTGATGTTCGAAGGACACGGTTTTTTCGACCTACTCTTGCTTTATGAGCTATAACTCTCTTCCTAATATTCCGATTTATTCCATTTTCAATGTCAAACAAACCTTGTTTATAAGAAAGATTCTGGCAAAATTTGAGCCCCCTGGCTTTTTTGGTGCGACCTCTATCGTGCTTTCAACAGACGGACAGACGGACGGATATAGCTAGATCGTCATCAAATCAAACCCTGATTCAGAATATATATACTTTATGGGGTCTAAAATGGATATTTCGATGTGTTACAAACGGAATGACAAAATGAATATACCCCCACCATTTTTTTGGTGGCGGGTATAAAAAGAAAGCAACAACTAATTACCAGTTTTAGTACTTTGTCTTTAAGCTGCATGTATTAGAAATAAAATAAATTTTATTGAAGGAAAATCCATAGATAAATTTATGTTTTATTCCTGATTAATTAAATGTACAAAAAAAAAATATTTTTTAAAAAAAATTAAAATAATTTTTTTAAAAAAATAAAATTTTTGAATTTAAAAAATTAATAAAAATAGAAATGCATAAATAATTATCAGTTTTAGTGCTTAGTCTTATAGCTGCATATATAGGAAATACAATAAATCTTATTGCATGAACATCCATACTTATAGGCAAAAGGATAAATAACACAGTATTAATTATAAAACTTATTAAGAGCTACACAAATTTTCCATAAAAATATCAGAACTATATTATATACTTTATCTATCTACATGTTGCCGCTAATGTCTACTTTAACGGCATCAGAGCAGTATAAACGATACAATGAAACTTTGACTTGTCAAAAAAGAAGAGGTTCTAAAATAGTTGTACACCATGCTTTATAGCTAATGGATCAGAAATTAAAGTACATCGATTATGTACAGGGTTGCCCATATTCGACGGACCCATCTGGCAACGCCATAACTTTTGACAGAGATGTCAGATCGCTTAATGACATACCGCGTTTGAAGCGTCAGTCCAAGCAGATTTTTACCATGCAACAATACACGAGACGCGAGCGCTCTGAAATAGTTGAAATTTACATTCAACAGAACAAGTCAATTGTGAAAACTCAACGTGCTTTTAAAATATTAAAAAATGTGAGAAGTGCGCCTTCTAAGAACACCATTAAGCGTTTATACGAAAAATTTTCGACTGGTGAGGCTCTTTCTAATCCGAAGAGGCCAAATAAAAGTCGACCAAGGCGATCGGCCGAGAATATCGCTGCCGTACGAGCCAGTGTTGAGAGGTCCCCAAGAACATCCCAAAAACGCCGTTCTCAGCAGTTGGGCATGGCTCGGTCCACTTTACGACGGATTATTCGCGTTGATTTGCATTTGTTCCCGTACAAAATTCAATTGACGCAAAGATTGTTGCCTGTGGACAAGCCTCGTCGATTGGAATGGGCCCAAAGAGTCATCGAAATGGCCGAAGATGACGAGCAATTTTGGAACAAAATTATCATGTCCGATGAAGCCCATTTCACATTGAATGGGACCGTAAATAAGCAAAATTGCCGTATTTACGCCACTGAAAATCCTCAGGAGATTCAAGAAGTGCCTCTTCGTGACGAAAAAGTCACAGTTTGGTGCGGCGTTAGTGCGAAAACGGTCATTGGGCCGTTTTTCTTCCAAAATGAAAATGGCCATGCTGTTACCATCAACCAGGAGCGTTATCGCGACATGATGACCAATTTTGTGATGCCAATTATTCGTCGAAAGTGTATGAGGCAGTTCTGGTTTCAACAAGACGGCGCTCCACCGCACACAAGTCGCATAACAATCGATTTTCTGAAGAATTTGTTTCCGGGCCGTTTGATGTCGAAAAGTGGTGATTTGGACTGGCCACCGCGTTCGCCCGATTTGACGCCGCCTGACTTCTTCTTGTGGGGATATTTGAAGTCAAAGGTTTACGTTAACAAGCCAAGGACCTTAGAAGAGCTCAAGGACAACATTCGTGAACAAATAGCCGCTATTCCGGCCGAAATGTTGGCGAAAACGATGGAAAATGCTGCAAAAAGGGCACAATACGCCATCAACGCCAGAGGCGGCCATTTGAGAGATATCATATTCAAAAATTGATGTAAACAAATCTACTTGGAAAAAATTAAATGATTAAGATTGCCAACCGCCAAATTTTTATTTTTTTCTTTGATTTTTTTAAAAAAAACATGGGTCCGTCGAATATGGGCAACCCTGTACTACTAGTTTGATAAGTATATAAAAAAATAGTTGATGTTCGGGAAAAGTTAAGTCCCTGGGACAATTTCTCATGAAGTATATTATGATTCACACAATCAAACACTTTCGAGTCATCAAGTAACAACAAGAATAATATGCGTTGATTAGAACTGTTACACAGCTAAGCCTTGATCTAAACCCTGATATATGTATATTTTGTTTTAATATTATTTTCCTCAGTATATTTATTAATTTTCTGCAAAAAAATTTCACACACACAATTTTGCACACAATTGATTTATTAATAATATCACCACTTATATCAATAATTTAATTTTTGTTTTTAAATATGCTAACACTATCAAATTTAAAAGACGATATATAGAATAACTGTCGTATTCATAGAAAATATTTTAGCTTAATTAAGGACTTATTTGACAGATGTTGTACAGAAATTTGTCAAATAAGCCTTCAATAAACCAAAAATATTTTTTATGAATACGGCAGTAATTTTCTAATTGCGTTGCGTTTTATAAAAAAAATAGTCATATTATACATATATAAATAATCATATTATTATATAACAAATTTCCGTAAGACATTTACTGATTTTAATAGATATCGTCTGTCAATAACACTTAAAAGGTTTAAATCACATTCATTAGAAGTGCATTGCAAAAAATATTTGCAAAATTTTTGTGCAAACTATATGTCGCATTTTAAAAACGTCTTGTTTTCACAGACTAAACATTTTATTGAAATGTACAGGATATGGCCAACGAAAGGAATTGTCTAAAAAAAAACAACAATAAGAGTTAAAGGACATCAAAAGCAACTTATCATGCACAACATGTATGTAGATATAAAACAATTCTGACCATTTACCAATTTTACGAGTAGAATAGAATGTGTCATGTTGTTAAGCAATTTCATACATACATACATACAGATAAGCATGGATGCTAAAGCTATTGTTTTACCCAGTTGTCCAGGTGCACATAAACACCGTTTTCATCGATGATGTCTTCAAGACAATTAGTAATTTTTCTTTTCTAAATACAATAGAGGACAAGTTTGATCACAAATAGTCTGTTTTGTCATGCCGCAGGAAATTATCTTAAATTTGTTTTAAATTAAGTTTTATTAACAATAATGTTTTAAACAACAGCATGCAAATTGTCGTGGTTTAAGCCACAGTCAGGACAGCATGAACGTCAGTTGCATACAATTGGTCGTAATTCTGATAATAAAAGTTGTTTTGGTTTTAGATTATTTGTTGTTGGATTTAAGCTGGTCTATATGCATTTTATTGGAGTTTATGCCAGATCATAAGTAGACCTTTAAACCCCAAAATTTATGAAAAAGTTTAACAATATTACAAACTTTATTTAAAAATTTTGTAATTTCAAATGGTTTGAAAATTATCGGAAGAATATCCTATATTTTTGGTTAGTGTTTTATCAAAGCGAATTCAATCTACACTACATATATTTTGTTCTTGGATATTTGAACCAAACTATCAAAATCTAAACATAAACAAACACACGTTTGTTTACATTTTTTACAAACATAAAAAAAAAACAAATTTTGACATTCTGGCTCTTTCACAGCTTAACAACAACTGGGCTAAAGAGTTCACCTTGTTTTATGTAGTTTTTGTTTATTTGATGTTTTGAAAAAGAAAACATTAAAATAATTAGATTTTCCTGGTTAAAAAAATAAACTTTGAAGAACAGATTCTCAATAATCTTAATGTTATTTTTAAGTGGACGCAAAAGGTAATTTAAGGCGTATAAGTCAGTTTATGTTCAAGTGCACAGAACTGTTTAATAACAAAATTATCATCTATATGATCGTCCTACATATCGATGCCTTACTTTCTCAACCTCGAATCTTAAAAAAATACGGTTTTGACTTTTTTGTATCAAGATCAATTGTTTTATGCTTTAACTAAAAAAGATTAGTATATTATTACTAATATATATTAATACATAAATACAATCAATTCCTTAATAATTGCATTTAAACTTTTAACCAAACACCGAAGTATAAAAAGATGAACCGTTTTTTTCTCTCCTGAAAAATTTTATTTTTTAAGATATGAGGTTGAGGAATTAAACGTCGATATGTGTAATCGTCAACGACAATGTAAATTGTAATTTCGCTCATATTGTCGTGAACACTATACAAATATACACTATATGATCTGAACTGTTCACAATATTATTCCATGAGTCATATACGAGTACTCGAGGATCTCTTGAAGACATGGCCAACTGGGTAGTATCCAAAACTACTACTGGTATATTAGAAATACTTATAGTAGCTATCATACTTTGAATTATTGTACTAAAGGTAGCTGTAACAATAGCATAGAGTGAGTGGAAGAAATTTATATATTGCTGAAGTATGAAATAGAATATTTCTTGCATCCATGGCTATTATTAGGAAGCTTTTCCTTCGTATATCTCTTGTTTATATGGTGACATCTGTTAAATGTTTATGTTTTCTCAACGACACCTACAAATGCATACTGATGACTGTGTGAACCATTAGGTCAATGTTTTTTTATAGATATCAGGGTGATCGATTCGGTTTTACAACCGGTGGAAAACCCGGTTTTTTTACTCTTTCACCTGGCGGTTTTTTCCAAATGTTAATTTTTCGAATGTCGAATATACCGGTTTTTTTACTCACAGAAGCCGGTTTTTTCATTTTTAGTTTTATGTTCATTTATCTTTGTAACTAAACGTACCATAGTATATTTATTACTTAAAAAAATTTCGAAAAATCAGAAAATTTATAAAATAATCAAAAGAAAATGTAAAACAAGAAAAATAAATAGGATTAAACATTATTTGTTTTAAATGGAGAGCAGGTATTTTATGCGTTGTTGCGCTTATTTGCTGTGACAATTAGCTGTTCAGTTAAGTTTTTTGACCAAATTTTTGTACTTTGCAATACTTTTTGTACTAAATACTACCCATAGCTTAACTAATATCTCTGATAACATATGACTTTTATACTAAAACAGTTTGGCACACAAAGGGTCATTATTACATCTTGCCTATAAAGTTGACTACCGTAAGCAGTGAAGTGACTCTTTTATATTTTTCATTATTAAAACCTCCTTGTAATAAAGGTTTTTTTTATACGGCAAAACCAGAGCAAATACCGGTTATTTTTAACAAATTAATTTAGTTCTTAAAAAATGTAGTGGCAAGAATGTAAATTTATACATTTTATTAAC